>OW052111.1:7547927-8833552 GCA_932526535.1 Caradrina clavipalpis
TCCCTCTGGGAGGAGGAGATTCCCAATCTTTTTCAGTCCGTCGCGCACTTATAAGTTTATAAATTTGTCAGACTCTTACTGACTAAAAACAACCAAACAACGCGCACAGGTTGGTCCAAAACTATTAAGATTCTTGACAATTCAAAAGTGCCTGTAAAAGGTCTAATTGAAATAAATGCTTTGATTTGATAGCAAAAATATGATCGCAATAAATGGGAAGAATATGTAAATTTTGGCCTTGTCAAGTGTCTTTACACCCATTTATACTTTTTAGAAATACATGTTTTATTTTTATTATTTATAATCCCACAGAATGAATGTAGCCGAATAATGTAAAATACACGTATATTTTGTTAAGATTTATGTTATTTTGAGTTGATTTACTTTTAATTAGCCAATTTATATTTTATATTATGTCTACATTTTTGTCCAGCAATGTCCAAGATGCTAGCACTCAGTGGGGTAAGCAGTAAGTGTGTGAAATGTCTAGTTAGTAAGTGATTCAATCATTTTATATGATGTGGTTTTAACTAGGCTACTAATAAATAGATATTGCTAAGGATACAATGGTTTTTTATTTAAATACTAGTTTCTGACCGTGGCTTTGTCTGCGTAGAAGTTAGAACCCTCTTCACACTAGTGTTTGTACAGCATACGCGTTCGACAAATAACGAAGATACGAAGCGCAGATGCCGTGACAACACAGTACACATAGTACCATTACGCCTGTATTCCCCGAAGGGTTAGGCAGTTCGCCGGTATGTTTAGGTCCCATGTAATAGGGGGCGAGCCTATTGCCATTAACCGGGCACAAATCCTAACTCCGAGCTGTTACTGAGAATTTCATAGGAAAACCCAATAACACTGGTCGACCTGGGAATCGAACCCAAGACCTCGAGCGTAGCGGTTACGCTTAGGATCACTAGGCTAACGAGGCAGTATTATGTTATTATTATGTTTTTTGTGGAATAACTAAAAAACTATGTGCAACAATTACAAAAGCCGGATAACTACAACATTTGACAACCTATAACATTTTTACGACTATTTACGACATCATTTTGCTGGGGCACACTTGTATGTAGCTTAAAAAAAATCAATTATAAGGCCGTCCGCTGCGTTAAGCTGCTGCACGGCGCGGGCGCCCGTGCGGCGTGCTGTATCATGTCATCTCAAGATCAGCAGTGTGATTCTCTAAGCCTCACTTCGTAATTCGAAAGCTGAATCCGCAGTGATATTACAAAATGGTATTCTGTTAAACACGATCACGCCGGTGACGTCACCACGGTGAACGAATACTTATCCAATGACAACTTGATTCGTTATCGAAGTGTGAGCGCGATCACTTTAGTGAGACTCGTTTTCGAGTTTGCATTTTAGAGAATCGCACTGCGTGAGGCGGGACTTCCGTCACACGCGGCGCGGGCGGAACTGTTTCTAGAAAATCAGTGCGCCGCGCAATCGAGTAAAAATAACATATTTTGCATAATAAAATATTGATTTATTTAACGAATAATTACAAAAAATAACAAATGCTTACGTTCTGGGCACGTGGCTTTGCGTTTTTGTGCGTAAATATTCGATATACCTCTAATACAAATTCAACCTTATTATATACCTATAAAGTAAATTTTGTAAGCGAACATTATTTTGGACAAATACGCAAAGTGACGTCACATAACAGAATAATGTGTGTTATTCTTATTTTCTATTGGGTGTGTAGCTTATTCTTTTAGCATGATAGCCGATGCGACCTGCTCCTGTAATAAAAACAAAATGCATAAATAAATAAATAAGAGAACATCATTGCATTCCTGTCATATGCTGCGGGTTGTTCGAAAGAGATACCGCGCCCCCGGATCGCAAAGGGCAAAAGAAGGAACATGGATGGGTTTTAGTCAGTTAAAGTCTGACACTTAATCCCGCCCCGCCCAGGGCGGGAGAAGCCATTTATTGATTACCCATCGGTAAAAAAAAATCCTTGTCACATTGTTAGAAGGTGACAGACACAGAATAATAATTTTAACACATTTAACGCTAAATATGTTTAGTGATTGTGGTGAAAGTGGGTCTTAATGTTAGGTCTTAACAGCATTTACGCCTTACGGCATTTCATACAACCTTTCGAGTCGAGTTTAGTTCGAGTCTTATTTATTTATGTTCAATATCTAATTCTGTTACATCATCATCATTATATCATAATTCTGCACCTACATTTAAAGCAAATAAAATCCTGATTCTGATTCTGAGTTTTCGAAATGAATGAACCGATTTTATTGAAACTTCCTACACATAAGCAGGATACATAGGTGTAAAAAATAAGTTGTGAACATTTTCGTAAATATTATTTTTGAAAAGATAAATAGAGATTTATTTTTATGGAAAGCTTAAATTCGTTCGAATTTAGCTTTAACACAGTTTTTTGAAATGTACATACATACATAAACTCACGCCTTTTTCCCATGGGGGTAGGCAGAAACCACAGAACGCCAACTCTAGGATCCTTTCATACTCCTTTCGCCACGTCCACATTCATACATCTGGTCATACAAGCACGCTGGTTACGAGTACTGCGCACCCGACCTTTCTGAAGAACCTCACCAATAAGGTCAGGGTAGGTCAGGGCCGTCTTTACCAGGGGGTGCAAGGGGTGCGGTGAACCAGGGCGCGGAGCGCCCGGGGGCGCCGGTCGAGCGCTGAATTTTTGGATATTTCATTGAACTTAACGCCATTGAACAGTTTTGTAAACTTGTTACTTACGACAAATATGTATGCGCAAGCAAAAAAAAGTCATCAAAAATAATATATTTTTTACTTTTATTATGCTTTCGGCGCTTATTGTTTTAATTAATATGTTTTTATGCATTTAAGTCAAATCGGTGAAAAATAAAAATGGGTACGGTAATCAGGCGTAATTTCTAGAGTCATCGCTTAGGCCTCATTTACAGAGACGCGGGGCGTTGCGCGTCGCGTGCGGCGTGACTTCTCGCGGCGCGTCGTACGATTTGTCTGTTCACGGAGCGGCGGCGCGTCAAGCGGCACTTATCATCGCACGCGTAAACACAAACGTATGGCAATATAGGACGTATTGTTCATAGAGATGCGGGGCGGGACGCGTGGCGGTGCCCGCCGCTGCGCCCGCGGCGACTCCTCAATCGTGTAGCAGAGTACGCGGCGGGCAACGCAACGCTGCGGCGCACTTCTATTACGCACTGTAGAAGTTTCTTCCAATAAAAATCGATAATATAGTACTCTATTGTGACGGTGCAGTGACTACGTCTGCGTTTAGCAATTTTCCAATATGACTGGCATGGCAGAAGATTCCGTCGCGGGCATCGCTTCATCGAGAATTGCCGCTGCGTGCGCTGCCGCGGTGAACGCCGCATGCGACGCGGCGGTGCTAGTCACGGGCTCGGCCGCAAAAAACGCTCCATTTCAAGCAAACGCGTCTAAAATCGCTTCTCCATAAACGCTCTTATACAACGCCATATGTTTGAATTCAGTGCGAGCCGCGCCGCACAACGCGACTCGCGTCTCCGTAAATGAGGCCTTAATGTTAGTGATTGATAAAAAACTACTTACTTTATTTAGAATAAAGATAGGAAAATTAAATACTAAATTGAAATTTGATTTTATTGTAGATGGCCGAATTAGGGGATAAAAAGAAACCGGGTACACCTTTCATAGCAGAACTTTTTAAGTCATAATTTTATTTTGCATAACAACTGATAGCATAAACCTCTTTTCGCAGAAAGTCATTTGGCATCACTTACTTGGCATACATTTATAACTCATAATTTTGTATGGCAGAATCCTCATTTCGCATAAATTTCATTTCCATAATAATTAAAAAGCAGAAACATCATATCGCAGAAAGTTCACAGGCAGAATTGTCTTTTGGCATACGTTTCGTATCAAAGTCCCTAGAGATAGATCCAGAGCCCTAGAGGCTCAAAAAGCATAATCGGGGATTACAAAAAAAAAATAACCACGAAGTGTATGGCGGGGTCTGTTCGCTCGTTTCGCTCGCTCTCTAGACTCCGCCATCCCCTTCTAACCTAACCTGTCCGAGTCGGGGTGCCCAAGTCCCGAGCTCGCTTCGCTCGCTCTTTATAAAAGTTATACTAAACGAAATTATGCGAAATTATAAGTATGCCAAAAGTAATTATGCCAAATAAAATTCCGCCATCTTAAAGTATGCCATTTTAAATTCGGACATAAAAACGTTCTGCCAAAAAATAATTATGCTATAAAAATATTATGCCTTAAAAACGTTCGCCTAAAGAAGTTTATGCGAAGTGAGTTATGCCAAATAGGTTTCGGAGTATCAAGTTTCTGCCAAAAAGAACGCACCCAAAGAAACCATCGAGTGCTCAAAATAATCGAAGTTTTAAGTTTAATTTTGTTTTTTAGAGTAGGTAATAAATAAATAAACTTTACTATCAAAATCACGTGTATTGTGTTTTTTGGTTGACTAGGACCCCTTTCATACTGCAGTGTGCCGTCGGTCGCGTGCCACGCTGCAGTGTAAAAAAAACGAGGGCGCAGGCTGAGTCCCGCACCCCGGCGCAGAATAGACTTAAGACGGCCCTGGGGTAGGTCTTTCTAGGGCGTCCCCTCCCGGAATTGCCATTTGAAATGTAGTTGTGTAAAATTGCCTGAAAATGCTAAATACTTACTTTATGTGCTTTCAAATAGTCGAGGTCTGTCTCAGCGGCTAGCACTTGCACCGCGTGTACGATGACGTCAGCAGCTTTCTTCACGTTCTTAGCGAACATCGCCAGTACTTCAGTTACTGATACCTGGAGGAAAATGTTGCATAATAGTAATTATTTAACTGCCTCGTTAGCCTAGTGGTCCTAAGCGCGACTGCTATGCTAGAGGTCTTGGGTTCGATTCCCAGTTCGAGCAAAGTGTTATTAGGTTTTTCTATGAAATTCTCAGTAGCAGCTCGTAATCAGGATTTGTGCCCGGTTAATGGCAATAGGCTCGCCCCCTATTACATGGGATCTAAAACACATTCGCTGACCTATATAGAAGGAGATTTAGACAATTTATTACCCGTCTTTTGGGCACTTTTACGGTTGACGGCGATGCCGAGGAATTTTTTGATGCCTTATGGTTTTAATTTTTTTTTCTTATTATAAAGATTCATTTTACTTCAAATTTTAAGGTTGTAAATATTTAATAATAATGAACCCATTTATTACATGACATACTTCTTGAATACAAAACTTATAAATTTTAGAAAGAGATAGAAGATACTCACAGACGTCTCGTTCTCCCTCCAACAGTCGTAGTCTGTGACCAGAGCGACGGCTGCGTAACTCAAGCCTGCTTCCTTTGCTAGTACTACCTGTACGAATAATAAATAACTTAAAAAAAATGCAGTCATGGGGATTGCCGACAGAAGTGAAAATGTAACGGATATTTGCATGTTGGTGACGCTGCCACATTAGTATGTTGGTGACATTGGTACATCAGCAAGTTCATGACGCGGTCACAGTACCATGTTGGTGACGCGAAACAATAGGTTTAGGCCCTATTAAACTGCGGGTTGTTCGAAAGAGATACCGCGCCCCCGGAACGCAAAGGGCACATGAAGGAACATAGACGGGTTTTAGTCAGTAAAAGTCTGACACTCCCTCCCGCCCCGCCCAGGGCGGGGGAAGTTATTTGATGATTTCCCGTCTATAAAAAAAAAAAAAAAAGGCCCTATTAAAAGTCGCTGAACGCGGCTAAAGATGTTTTCACTGGTGGATAGTAGATGTTTTAAGGAGTACCTTAGGCTACTTTTATTTTAGAAAATCAGAATTTGGGTTCCGCGCAAAAATATATAATTTTACTGAAAACCGAAATTAACGGGATTGAAGTCGAAGGCATATGCTAGTTTATACGTCATCATCATCACCATCATATCAGCCGTAGGACGTCCACTGCTGGACAAAGCCTCCCCCACAGATACGTAATATTATATAATTGAACGAATATTAATACCTCTGGCACTGTAGTCATGTTCACAAGATGACCGCCCCACTGGCGATGCATCAAACTTTCAGCTTTGCTTGAAAACCTGCAATTAATGATGACTAATTTTAGTTGCAGCACACAGTTTGCTGGTGATATTTAGAACCTAAACATGCTCACCATCTCTTGGCAGAAACGCTGTTGTCATATTCTGAACTTTACTCCTATGAACGTAAAGTCTTTAATTCAAAATTGACAACTAACACTCGGTTTCTCTCGGGTTTTCAGAGTTTTTAAAATCAGTTTTTGTGTTAGGCATTGTACCAACATAGACATACATACATACACATACATAAACTCACGCCTTTTTCCCATGGGGGTAGGCAGAAACCACAGAACGCCACCTGCTACGATCCTTACATACTACTTTCGCCTCGTTCACGTTCATACATCTGGTCATACAAGCACGCCGGTTGCGAGTACTGCACACCCGATCAATCTGAAGAACCTCACCAATAAGGTCAGGGTAGGTCTTTCTAGGGCGTCCAACATAGAGTTCAAAATTATTATTTGTTTGTTTTACTTCTGAAGATAAAATGGCCATTAGCCAATTAAATCAGTTAAAGACATATTGATAGCATCGTCTACCATTCAAGGGTCACTTAGGATCTTAGGGCTTAGTAAGTTTGTCTGACTACCCCGTTGGTCTCGTGGTCGCAAGGGCGATTGCTGAGCAAGGGGTCCCGGGTTCGATTCCCAGGTCGGGCAAAAAGTGTTATTGGGTTTTTTCCATTAGGAATTTCTCAGTAGCAGCCCGGAGTTTGGAAGTTGGTGGTGTGACACACCCGTACCTCGGAAAGCACGTAAAGCCGTTGGTCCTGCGCCTGATCTCTCTCCGGTCGTGTCGGATTGCCGTCCCATCGGGCTATGAGAGTTAGGGAAGAGGGAGTGCACCTGTGTTTGCGCACACACTTGTGCACTATAATATCTCCTGCGTACGTGGCTAGTCTGCATTAAGGTTAGCCGGAGAATTACAAGCTTGTTTGACCACGTACCTAGGTCCCTGTATAGCAACAGCAGTGCCGGTTTCATGGTGGCGGTACCCGCAGGTCCTGGCGGCGGTGATCATGGCGCTCCTAGCTCGCTCGCAGAACGCAGGCCTCATCGGTAGGTGGCACACGCCCTTCGGACCGCCTTCTGTGCGGTCGTAGAATGTGCATTTGCGTCCCCATGTTCTGGAAAGGGTATTAAAAGATATTTTTGTATCTCCAACATAAGATATACACAAATGATGACTTACTATCATAAATGCCTAATGGCCTACAAAAGGTATTACGTAGGTGTACTCCTTTACTTATATATATCATTTTTTATTATTTTTTGGTATGTTTGTGTATATTTTTGTATACCATGTTCTTTGTTTTGTTTGCTTAATCGAACAAATTACAACTATACTTGGTATAACCGTTGTAAATTAACAAAAAATAAGTAAAATAGGAAACCACAAGTTGCACAATAAAGTTAGCAACCAGCTAACAAAGTAATAATTTAAATAAATATAAAATGCTACACTATTAGCGACTAGCGAGTAGGTACCACAGGGTGAGTTTTATGGTTTGAACCAAGTTAATGGCAAAAATCAACTTAATAAACTAGTTTAAGAAAAATTAAATACCCTTTAAAAAGTAAAAAAATAAATAAAAGAAACTCAATCTTAAAGTACCTAAGTATGTATTCATAATTTTAAAAAAAAACGATTAAATTTTTAATTTAATTATTCTTTAACTAGTTTAGTTTAAGAAAAAATAAATTAGTTTAGTTGTTACACAACTTTTAAACGGCTCAACCGATTTTCATCAAACATATCTAAGAACACTCGCACATAAGTCACCTTTAATACAAAAAAATACCTAAATTGAAATCGCTTCATCCGTTCGGCAGCTATGATGCCACAGACAGACCGACACGTTAAACTTATAACACCCCTCTTTTTGCGTCGGGGTTTAATAAAATAATAATATTAAGGAAGTATGTATATATTTTGCACCTTACCTATCAATAAAATCATTCAATATGACAAGGTCGCCAGGCCTGTATTCCTCGACCAGCGACCCAGTTGCTGTGGTCGCCAGAATGTGGGTACATCCCACCTGTTTCAGAGCCCAAATGTTGGCACGGTAGTTCACGTCACTGAAAAAAAAGGCTTTAATATTAATAAGATATCAATTTAATTTGCATAATATACGCTAGAAGTCCTGGGTTCGATTCCCAGGTCGAGCAAAAAGTGTTATAGGCTTTTTCTATGAAATTTGGGAATTTCATAGAAAATCTCCGAACTGCTTCTGGGGTAGCAGCTCGGAGTTTGGATTCGTGCCCGGGTAATGACAAAGGCTCGCCCCCTATTACATGGGACCTAAATATACCGGCGAACCGAGGGTGTACATTGGTACACCTCTGCCTGACCCTTCGGGGAATACAGGCGTGTTGATATATTTTTATATATATTTTGTTAAAAATATATCAATTCTATTTGCATAATATACGCTAGAAGTCTTGGGTTCCGATTCCCAGGTCGAGAAAAGTGTTATTGGTGTTTTTTTAATGCAATTTCAGTAGCAGTTTGGAGTTACAAGGGATCTAAACATACCGGCGAACTGTAGGTGTACATTGGTACACCTCTGCCTAACCCTTCGGGGAATACAGGCGTGATGGTATGACGATGGTATTGTGTACGCTCAGAGATTAACTGTAAATGTCGTGTGACCCCCGCCTTTCACACTTGAGGCTGTGCTTTCCATATAGGGCAAGTACCAATGTGACTTTTTAAATTCATATGTACACTCACAGACTCCTAAATCGAGCCAACTATAATAATGAGTTTGTATCGTTCATAACTTCAAAAAATTATATGAATGACAAATGAATGAAAAATCAAATTCAGAACAATAGTACATGAGCCTAATGTTGATTATGCCAGCTACAAACTTGCATAAAAACTTTTTGATCATTCATACCATTTTTTAAAGTTATGGACGTTACTAAATCATTATGCTAGGTGGCTCGATTTAGGAGACCGGGAGTGTAGTTTCTATGTTTATCTCGAACATCTCTGACATCTGTACAGGAAAACATCGGTGAGGAGACCTGAACTAATATATAGACTAAACTTTATTCTAAATTTAATGCAACTTTATATACCATCACGCCTGAATTCCCCGGAGGGTTAGGCAGAGGTGTACCAATGTACACCCTCAGTTCGCCGGTATATTTAGGTCCCATGTAATAGGGGGCGAGCCTATTGCCATTAACCGGGCACAAATCCAAACTCCGAGCCGCTACTGACAATTTCATAGAAAAACCCAATAACACTTTTTGCTCGACCTGGGAATCGAACCCGGGACCCCTTGCACAGCAGTCGCACTTTCGACCACGAGACCAACGGGGCAGTCAACCTGAACTAATATAAGTGTGAAATCGCCAATCCGCCTTGAGCAAGCGCTATCTATGCACGTGCCTTCTGTGTATTAGAGAAGACCTTTGCCCTGCACTGGGACAATAGTAGGCTGCTATACATATATTTTAAAAAAAGTATAGTTGGATTTTCAACCCTCGGTTCAGCGCAGAGAGTTAAAAATTCAATAGTGTGATTAGGCATTAGACTCATTCAGCAATCTTTATTATTCACAAATTCTAAGATACCGTTTGTTTGCATTTTAATAGTTAGGTACACTGCTTATCTTTATTTAGCATAATCAAGCAAGCATGATCAGACAATGTTGGTAATTAGAAGATAAGTCTGTTAAAGGAATACCTAATTAAGTTTAGACATTGAATCTTCCTTATATTGTAATTCAGTGTTGCATAATAAATATTAAGAATTATGAAAGCTGAAAGAAAGAACCTAATAACATACCGGCGAACTGTGGGTACATATTGGCACATCACTGCCTAACCCTTCGGAGAATACAGGCGTGATGGTATGTATGTATGTATGAAAGAAAGAAAGAAAGATAGGTCATAGCGTGATGTTATATAGCCTATGTTACACAGGAATAATGTAGCTATCTGTTAGTGAAAAAAATGTTAAAATCGGTCCAGCAGTTTCGGAGCCTATTCGTTAGAAACAAACAAAAAATCTTATCTCTTTATAATATTAGGAATTAGTATTAGTATAGATTTTACTTTATTAGTGTTAAAAGATTGTGTAATTGTAGGTCTTATCTAATATCATCCTCAATCAATTGGAAGATAATCTTGTTATTGTAAAATCCTTCTGAATCATAGGATACCTACAAGCTAAGCCTTTTGTGGTTCATTGACTATTGCACAATATTGTTTTACCTACCTTATTTATTTGTAACATACCATCACGCCCGTATTCCCGAAAGGCTAGGCAGAGGTAAACTAATGTATACCCACATTTATATGTGAGTACATATAAATTATATTTTTTAAATATTTGGGTGGAAAAGGAGGGAAGGATAGGAAAAAATATTTTTTTGTAAGTACATGATAGCCATATTCATGAAGAATAGCATAGTATAGACTATATAACATCACGCTATAGCCCACGGGAGCGGAGCAGTAACCAGAGACATAACTAAACGCGGGTGAACCCGCGGGATTTAGCTAGTTATTTTTATTAGGTGTATTGCACATACCTTGGCTGAAACTGATGCTTCCTTCCATGGCGCGCCAGCAACACACAAGGAACTCCTTTGATCTCTCCTTCAATTAACACATCCGATGGCTTTCCGAACGGAGTGGTGACGTCTCTCTCAACTTGGTTCGCAAATAGAGTCGGGTCATCGAAGCCTGAACCGCCAATGATACCGATCTAATGAAAGAATTAGAGTTTACATAATATTATGATAAGACTGTCCGTTGCCGGGGCTGCAGGTTGTTCAAAAGAGATACTGCGCCCCCGGCACGCAAAGGGCACAAAAAGGAACATGGATGGGTTTTAGTCCCCCCCCCCTCCAGGGCGGGAGAAGTCATTTGATGATTTACCATTGTAAAAAAAGACTATCCGTGGGCTTTCGCCAGACACTTTAAAGTTTGCAAGTTTATAGTGTTATGGCCCACAGAATAGTGTCTGGCAATATTGTATGTTGGTTTTTAACTATATCCTATAATATACATTCGATAATACAAATAATTACAATCAGCCACCACACTTTGGTACCTAATGTCTGAAAAAAGGGCTCAGCAATAAATCTGGCATGTAGACACACCTTGTATACTCAGTATACTTCATTCCTATTCCTTTATTTACTCTCGAAATTTCAGTTGTGGTAAGTCTGGGGATACTCTGGGACTATAACTATTCTAACTTTTTAAAGACAATTTAACGATGTTACCAACGTCAGTAAAGTTAATGTTGAATGGATTTTACCACCCAGACACCAGCTGCTCCTTTGGTTTCGTGGTCGCAAGGGCGATTGCAGAGCAACGGGGTTTCGGTTCGAGTCCCAGGTCGGGTATCAGGCATTTTCGGATTTCAGGTTATTGGATTTCTCCATTTAGAATTTCTCAGTATAAGGTGGTATAAGCCTGGAGTTTGGAGGCTGGAGGTGTGACACACCCTTGCCTCCGAAAGCATGTAAAGCAGTTGGTACTGCGCCTGATCTCTCCCCAGTCGTGACAGAATGTCGTTCCATCGTACGTACATCGTCATCAACTGGTAATCCCCTTTTCGAACGAATTTTAACCCATACAGTGCGGGCAACGCGCATGCAAACGTCAAAAAAACCCGCATGCGCGTCGCCCGCACTGAATTGATTAGTGCTGTTTGTTCTTTGTGAGTGGCCGAAGAGGGAGCGCATCTGTGTTTGTGCACACACTTGAGCACTGCAATACCTCCTGTATTCTTGGCTAGCCTCCATTCAGGTTGGTTGATGACCGAATCAGTCAGGAGAATATTATTACCTACACAACATTACCACATTAGTTTGTAAATCAAAGGTTTTACTTGTAAGTAACAATAATTTATTTGTTTTGTACAATAATTTATCTACAGCGGTAAATACTACACAAACGTACATAAATGCAATTTCTGATTTCTTTTAACATTATTTGCCATCTAAACCTTGTTGGAACTTGATTTCTTTCGTGGTCTCGTGAGCTTTTTGTAACGCTTGTGCGAGTTCGAAGTATTTCTTAGATTCGTCAGCATTTTTCTCTACACCGTCACCTCTTTTGTACATCATACTGACGTTGGCACAGGCGTACATGTTGCCGAGGTCACACGCTTTCTTTGCAAAGTTAAATGCTTGAGTTTTATCTGCTTTTATGAGGTAATCAATGTTAGCGTTTTTGTCGGGCTTGTGTGGGTTGTAATCTGCTACGTTCTTTGGTACGCCGGTCAGGTACATTCCGGAGAGGTAGTGGCAAGCCATTGGATCGTTCATGTCACAGCTTTTTTTGAGGTAGTTGTACCCTGAGAATATAAAAATGTATGCTGTAGTTTAGACACTCTTAAAACAATTTTAAGGAAAATTAATACTTAGGATAGAGATTATAAAGATCAAATTGATTAAATTCAAGCATGAGACTTTTATCTAACTCCATAACTTGCTATTGTTTCTTAATGAAACTTCCAGTTTCAAATTCAATCAATGATTTATATGGTACAGTCAGCAACAAAAGTAGATTAACATTTCAGATTTTTTAATCCTTATTAGCGGTCGTATTGACTGCCCTGAGCTCCATGGACTTTTCTGCCGCCTATTTGTGCCCGATAAATACCTTGGGCACCGTCAAAGGCGCCGTCATAATCTGTTCGCACCACCGCTATCTAGATCTGTTGCTAGAGCCGAATCCCCAGTATGTCGAACCCTAAGGATGCTAAACGCCCTCCTGACTGCCGACCCTGAATGTGATGTGTTTGCTGATGAATGGAAGAAAATAATGCGTGCTTGTCTGGTGTTCTGTGAGAGACAATATGCGAGGGTGTCCACTGTTACATACTAGTTTATGTTAGTTTGTGATGTGTTCAATTTATCCATTTACTCAAATAATTATTAATAATTTTATCCACAAATTGTTTATATCTTCTCTTTCTTAATTTAATTTGGTATTATTTAATTTTGATAGTGTATGTCATTTAAATGCTTATTTAATTTTAATATTTTTAATTCTATGTTAATTAATGTAATTGGACCTGTGCCGTTTTAATTAACTATAAAATAAATAAATAAATAAATTGAGCACAATATCAAAGGAAAAAAAATTAAGATAAAATTAAATTCTGAATAGCAGTAAAATTGTGTTATTACATGTCTCTTATATGTTATTATGTAAAAGTAACATAATAATCAACTTTTATTGCTGACTGTACCTTGACTACTATCAACTGGTTAGGGCTTTAATACTGTCACGAAGCTTACCTTTAGGAACATCTCGCGTCACATTCACGCCAGGGCCTGTGGCTGTCAGCAGCATACCAGCGTGCAAGCAAGCCCCCGGCTCGTTGTAGTCACATCCTTTCTCAAAGTAGTTCAGCGCTTCCGCAGCGTTACCTTTCTCCCGCCCACGACCTATTAACGTGTAGTTCCCGATCTTCAGACATGACTTCCCGAATTTGTAATCCAAACAGTTACTTTTAAACACTCTTGCTGCCTTATCGAAGTCTTTCTTTATTGCCTCCAAGTAGTCACCCAAAAGATGACATACTTCCGGCTTATGCTCCTTGTAGCAGCCGAAACGGTACTCAATACCGAGATTTTCAATGTATTCCTTCACGTCTTCTTCTTGTTTTAAGTCATAAGCCATCGTAATTTTGTATAGATACGAAAAATTAAGTGAGGTTAGATAATAGTTCGGCAAATGTCAAACTGATTGGAGTTATCAATTTATAAACAAACCGGTTAACATACTTTTAATTTAAATTATTAAAGTAAGCAATTAAATAATTCACGGTTAGCTTTAATAATTATTTTGGATTTATCACACAATACTGCTTTCTGTTTATTATTAAAAAAATTAAGATTATAAATTAAAACGTAGTGAAGAATTTATTTACCTTTATTTTAGCAGAGTCGCCCATTATTGAGATTTGCAAGGTAGGGAACTAATTAGCGCTTTGGCAGCTATCGTAAAGTGTGTAGAATCACAGACACAGCCGGCGATGTAATGTTTAATTAATTTAATTGGTGATAAAGTAGTGATAACCGCTACTTCCTCTAAAAAACACGACCACAGCGAAAACAAATTTTAGCAGACTATAAAAAGCAAATTCAACAATGATTTTACCTACTTGTCTTTTTACTCTTGGTTTGCACAACATGCTGTAAGCTTTTGTTGAATGCAGGTTTATTTGTAATTACTTTTATTTATTTTACGGAATCATAATCATTTTGTTTAAGTGTAAACTTTTCCTATTACAGCAATAAAACGCAACAACATGACTGATTATGAAAGGGTTGACACTTGACATGCTTGACGTTTGACAATTGATAATTTTTCAAACAAATGTCAAAAACATCTTGTTTTTTGCAATACGGCTTTGTAATCACGCGTTAAAGCCCTAGGGATTTTCATATTTCGTGACTGCGGCCACTTTTCAGCTATAATTTAACGAAACAAAAGTGAAAAATGACAGAAAGCGGTGATTTATTTACAACTCGCATGAGAAAAGCGACGAGAAAAATACACAATATCAGTGATGCACTGGTTAACGCAAAATTCGCTCTTTGTAAGTTTTATCTATAATTATTTATTTTATCTGATGAATTAATTATTTTTATGTAGTAAATGTCAGAAATATTAAGGTTAAATATTTCAAAATCGATGCCTTCTTTGTTCCTTGTTTTATTTTTTTGTAAAGTCATTGTTCTGTTCCCAACCTACGCAGTTTGCTTTTGTGCCGGTAAAATATTTTACCAAAACAATGTGCTATCATCCTTCGCGCAGGGTTATCTGGTACTGGTGCGGTATGCTGTAAGAAAAAATAATGCAGCATTGTTCTTAAGTGTAATAAATTAGATAACAATATGATGCAATTACCTTATCAAAATGTAATCAAAAAGATTTCTTTTACCCACCATTTAAAGCTGCATGTGATTGTGAAAGCCCATATTTATATGTTTAGTACGACTCCAAACTTGATTGAAGTAAAATCCAAAAACATCCAAGAAAAATCAGGAGGGTACTTTATCGTGAAACGTCTATGTCAGTCGCTTTTAGTGTTAAAGATTGAAACCTGTTTTGTTACAGTCTGGCCTTCTGACCTGGTCACATATGTTTGTGATTATAAATAAATATATTTCACATCAAGAACAAAATTGCATGTAAATCTCCTTTGTCTGCATTTTCCTGGATTTCTGCCAACTACTAAGATTGTCGGGGCTGCGGATTGTTTGAAAGAGATACCGCATCTCCAGAACGCAAAGGGCACAAGAAGGAACATGGATGGCTTTTAGACAGTAAAAGTCTGACACTCCCTTCCGTCCCGCCCAGGGCGGGGGAAGTCATTTGATGATTTCCCATCGATAAAAAAAAACGACTAGGATGATAAGTTTCTCTTATCTTATGTATTTCAGCGTTAAGAGATGAAGAAGTATGGGGAGGTGGTCTCTTCATATTCTACCACATATTTGGCTACCTGGAAGATGCCAAGGAAAGGCTGAAGATGGCTGACTTTGACAAACTGTTTTTCAATAAAGCTCTCTACAGGTTTGTATCAATACTTTTGATTGGGTCATGTAAACCTCATATCTAATAATGAGACCTTTATATCTATGCCTGCAACTTCATCCATAATTCAGCATAATATCCCATGGAACTGTGCATATTTCTGGAATGAACCCTTTAAGTGCGGGCGACGCGTATGCGCGTAAAAAAAACCGCACATGTTTGTTGCCCGCACAGAAAGGGTTAAAAGTATTGTATGTGTTATTTTATTTCACACTACAAACTATCTCAATGCCAATTTCATCCAAATCCGTTCAGCTGTTTAAGAGGGAAAGAGTAACAAACATCCATCCATTAATCGTCACAAACTTTCACATTTATAATATTAATAGGATAGTAGGAAGTTGGACTTTACTACTATAAGACTTTATACACATTAGTTTATTTTACTGACAACACTTAAATAGGGTGCCCACTTTTCTTAAATATGGTGGGCTGGTGTTTCTAATGCAATCTATTTGCTAATTACAGAAAGAAGGCTTTTGAAGATGACCTAACACACTACCTCGGTGATAACTGGCACACAAAACCCAAGGCCATGGCTCTAGAGAACTACATAGAGCACTTGCAAGAGCTAGAGAGGTCTAACCCTAAGCTGCTGATGGCCTATGCCTACCATCTGTACTTAGGACTGCTGAGCGGTGGACAGATTCTCGCTAAGAAGCGGAGGATGTTTGGTGAAGGTAATAATTATTTTACATGAAGAATTATAATGACTTTTAAACTAATGTTATAAGGAGTTTATTTAAATGTGCAAATCTCAGGACCTACTGAGTGCATTTGAAAAAATCTCTTTCAAATCAAATCGGAAAAAGTACACCTTTCGATAAGCTTTTTTTTTTAAACAAGAATCTTTAACCTCTCTAGGAATTACCCTGTGTCGAGGGTGTGTTTACAAACATATAAACTCACACACAAACAACCAGACCTGGAACAACTACCAGTAGGCTTTACAAATATTTGTTTAATATAGGAATCGTGTTCAGAACACGCAGAGCAGCAGCTAATCGCTTAGCAACTGCGTCAACCATGTCGTTAAAACTGCAACCCATGAAGAGAAACAAAACAAAACCAAACAAACAAAACTTAGTTTGTTTTTATTGTATGAATTTGCTTTCAGAAAACCCCAAAACCGAGACATACACAGACAAAGTGACAGACTTCACTGGAACTGACATAGCTCAACTAAAGAAAGACTACAGACAAGCCATGAATGAAATAGCCGAAAAAATGTCCGAAGAAGAGAAACAAGCATTCATTGAAGAGAGCAACACCGTCTTCATTATGAACAATTTGATTGTGAACTCTGTTGGAGGACAGAATAAGGTCTTGTATAGCTTGATGTGTAAATTCTCTGCGGTTGTTGCAGTTGTAGCCAGTGCCGCTATAGTATATAAGATGTATAAGTGACCTGCCAAATGTATGTGCGTCTATAGGATTTTAAATATCATGAAGAATATTATATTGTCTATTTCCAATTTTATCTATTACGGAGTTAGATGGTTTTGTCAATGCTTTGATTGATATCTGTTCAACTAACAACATTTAGCATCGGCATGGCGAAAGAGAAAATTGTGTGACAACTGTGATTGGTTGCATTGGCGTATCTAGAGTTAGTTTTCAGGGGGGGCCTGGCCCCTAAGATGCCATGGCCGATGCGATGCAATGCGGTCAAGCGGAAGGTGAGCCCTACAGCCTGGGGTAGGCACGAGACCATTCTGGGGTGGGCACGGCCCACCCGGCCCCCCCTATATACGCCTATGATTGGTTGTTGATGATTCAATCAACACAATCGACCAATCAGCAACTTACGTACGCTAGACGGTTTGTCACGCAAATTTTTCGTTTGAGAAACCGGGAGGTAAGGTCCGCTTACGCCCACCGGGATTATCTTATAATTTACTAAAGTGTATTTTTTTATCTCAGTGACTAAATTGACAGTTTCATACTTAAACATAAAAATAATGTCTTCTGGCTAAGCTAACTCCATCGTCAACTTTGTCTATGTCACGTCTGACCTAGGCTAGAGTCAAAAGCAAACTCATTTCGAATGAAATTTACGTGGTTCCGGCACATAAACATAACGCAGACTATTTTCAATTTGAACATATAATGCTGTCAAATCAGTCTCCGAGATTATTAGATGCCAAAACATTTTGTAATTTAACCTCATGTTAGCAACTAACTTACAAAATTTTGGAGTAAGTGGGCCTTAGCTTGTTAATTGCCATTTAAAATCGTATCTAATATCTGTGTAGTATAGGGTTTAAAACACTCTAAAAGTATTTATTCAGAGTAATAACTACTTATGGTTGATCCTGTGGGATTCACCATTTTAAGCACCATCTTTGTATCAGTGTATTCAATTGGGTAGACGACACCACTAATCAATTGACGTACTTTTTATGAGCTGTCAAAACGCCATTCCCCCATAGATTTTCTATGACAATACTCAACTATGACGTCACTTTTTTGTCATCTCAATTCACTAACTATTTATTGATTTCAAAGCAACTAAAAATCGATTTTTATAGTTATTTAAAAAATCATCGGGTTTTTAGTGCTAAAATTAAATGTTTTTTTGTGAAGTTGTTTCTTCAAATTATTGGTTAGTGGTGTCATCTACCCAATTGTCGGTTAGCCAAATAAATTAATAAGCACAATGTTGGTCTATCATATCAGTAGAATTAGACTGAAATTGGGTACTTGACACCATTATAGAATAATTCTAAGACATATCTTCTTCTAATAATTAATATTCAAATGTCTTTGAAATCAATAAACAGTGAGTCAATTGAGTCGACTTAAAAGTGACGTCACTGTTGACTATTGCCATACGAAATCTATGGTGGAATGAGTTTTGACAGATAATAAAAAGTATGTCAGTTGATTAGTGGTGTCAAGTACCCAATTGTTAAGTAATTCTTGTCTCAAATATTTTAATGTTTTAATAAATAATCGTTCAAAGTCTTCTACTTTAACATGTAACTAACAATTATAACTCTGTTAGGTAATAGTGTAGTAGAAATTGTGATATTGTTATTTTCTTCCAAGATTTTAAGACTTATGTAGTTAGTAATAAAGTGTTTTTTTGAAGATCTGTTTTTTTTTATGTAAATCCGAAATTCGTTTGGAGAAACGAATGATGTCGTGAGTTATATAAGGTGTTAACAAAATATCTGCCACGGATTTAATGGGAAGTAGTATTGTGTTTATAGATTACAATAGTAAAGATAAATTATTGATAATGTGTCATATTTTTTTAAAATTTGTGAGCCGCGTTATGCAGAGTAGAGTCAATGTTTAAATTACTTTATTTTCTCAAATTGAATTAACTATTCTGGGGTATGAAAATTCTTCACTATTGTAATCTTTAAACACAATACTACCTCCCATTAAATCCGTGGCAGATATTTTGGTAACACCTTATATAGAAGATTTATTTGGAAAAACGAACTGCCCTGGCTGGAGGCCTTCTTAATTGCGAGTGATCCACAGGATTGACCGGTTAAGCAGTAAACAACCTCCTAGGTTGAACTGCGAGATGCCCACAGATAACAAAAAAAAGGAAAAACGAACGACAACTGGCAGTAGTTTCGTGATGCTGTCTGTTTAAACAAATGGTGTTCTTATCATCAATGCGATATTGGGAACCTTCTTGTTACATATTACATATATATATATATTGAAGGGCAAAATTCCAACATTTTTTTTTTACTTTTGATGTTAAAATCACATACGGTTACCAAGGCAGAAAAGCGGACTGTAAGGAAATAGTTTTCAATCTTTAACACTAAAAGCGACTCACTGATATAGACGTTCCACGTTAACCAACGGTCGTGTGCCCCGACCCGACATACCACCACCAAACGTTTTGTTCACAAAAACTAGTTTTAAATGTTACAACTGAACTTTGTCCAGTGGTGGTGGAATGTCCTTTAGTTCATCTTTGTCCCACTAATCGATAGTGGAACAAGTTGGTGGGGCAGAGAGGAGTAATCTCTTCCCTTCCATATTTAAACGATTTTTCAAAATGGCCGCTTACCGCCATTGTCTAAAGTGCGTGTAGAGACAAAATATTCCAACAAGAAGTTACTTCAAAAAATAGTTTTATTGCCTCATATTTAATCGAATGTCATACTTACAAAATAAAATATGTACACAGCAAACACTAAGATAAAAACATCGTCACTGCAGTTTAAAATGAACACTAACGTTAAGTAAATAAGGTTGCAAATAAGTTGTATTTCTTAACACATGAGTTTTATGTAGGTACTTATCGTTTATTTTGCTCTTACAATATATTTAACTATTAATCTACTATTTGAACATTTTTTCTTATATTTAAACCAATACATTAAATACACGACTATCACTTTTTTTAATTCTGTCGATATATATTTATATATAATTTAGATTCATTTAAAATAGTTTTACACAAAAAAACTACTGTCTTGAGTAATTTTCTTACATTTTTGGTACCATAAATAAATAAAAACCTCTCTTATTTTAGTTTTTGGTCAAAACTCTAGTTTGTATATTAACCGATTCATCGCTACCTCCATTTTGGTTCATTATTACCACAGGCCAAGTATTTGTTCGATGACGTGCTAAAAGCGTCATTAGTTTTAAGTAATGTAGTTTTTAATCATTTTTATATGCCGCGCTAGATGCGTCATTCGCCTCACTGAATCTATACAGCCCCCCTAGCCAAGTCACAAACGATAAACGCAAACGCTGAGTAGGCTTTAATAGATCTTCAACTTTATGTGCTTGGTTTTAAATTGAAGATCTAATGAAGATTGCATAGCGTTTTCGTTCGTTCCAGTCACTAACGCTTAGAAATCTTTAATAGATTTTCAACTTAAGGTTTTTGGGTATTAAGTTGAAAATCTATTGGTAGCTACCGAGCGTTTACGATTATCGTTTGTGACTTGGCTAGAGGGGCAGTAATATAAAAAGAAGTAAAGTTTGTGAGGTTGTAGGGGGTAATCTCTGGATCTACTGAACCGATTTAAATAATTCTTTTACCCATAGGAAGCCACGTTATTTGTGAGTGTCATAGGCTATATAATATCACGCTACAACCCACGGGAGCGAAGCAGTAAACAAAGACGTAACTTGACGCAGTATTTTTATATGACGCCCATGACGCGGCTGAAGCCATGAATCAGTTAAAGCAGGTTTATCAGACGACTAATTCTATTATTCTAATAACTGTTGCTCATCATCTAAAGGAAGGTAATGTTGGAGGTTCCATCGCCATGTCGATTAGTTCGTCGATGTCATCAGAATTGAAGAATGACAGCTCCAACTGTGAACAAAAATCTTTTATTTAGAAATTGAATATGGGTATGGTGGCTGGCTAAGTATGGAGAAAATAGGTTAAAATATTTGATATTTGATATATATTTGCTGTGATAGGGGAAACAGAAATACATATTCTGTGACAAATTTCAACTGTCTAACTATCACGGTTCATGAGATACAGCTTGGTGACAGACAGATAGACAGACGACGGACAGCGAAGTCTTAGTAATAGGGTCCCGTATTACCTTTTGGGTACGGAACCCTAAAACGTAGATAAAAAACCTTTACAGCCGGTACCCACTATTGAGAAGCCGGTTTACATTATTATAATCGGTTCTAACGTCAGTTGTAGTTCGCATACGATGCGATAGATGTCGCTACAGTAGTAAGGCCTCACCAGTCTCTGTGTATCAGTGCAGGGCCGGCACAGCAGGCGTCCCTCGCTGCACTCACAGCGTGGCGGCACGGCACAGCGGGCAGTCGCGGTGGCAGCCCTAGCGCCCAGCACCGTGGAGAAACGACGCGCCGTCGGACGGTCGCCCTGCAGCTTGGCGCCCGCGAATATTGTACCTGGAAGGAGGGGGATTTGATTGATTGATTTTCTGTGTAGTGTGTGTATGAAAGGAGTTGTTTAGGCATTGAGAGTCGATTCCCACCCAGGACAAACATTGTGTGATGAGCATGATTGTTTGTTCTGTGTCTGGGTGTGATTTATCTATAATATGTATGTATATATAAATTATATAAGTATGTATATCAGTTGTCTGGTTACCATAACACAAGCTCTGCTTAGCTTGGGATCAGATAGCCGTGTGTGAGTTGTCCCAAGATATTATTATTATTTATTATTATTATTATTGAGAGTCTATGTTAGACTGAGATAGACGAGAATTGTCTGACGACTTATAACAGTAGTCGTGTGTTTAGGTAAATATACATAGAGTTTTTTTTTAAAGGTACAAAAATGAAGTACCATGGCCATAATATTATATTGGTGCCATAATTGTTCGAAATTTAAAAATAAAGTAGCTTATGCCCTCTGGCATAAACATCGGGATTTATTTTAAATTCCTTCTAAGTTCTCTGTTTAACATCAGCTATCTGCCACTGAAGGTCCTGTCCCGAAAAATCGATCCAGCCGTTTCGGAGATTAGCCGGAGCAAAGAGACAAAATATATTTTTTTGGGTATAATTATTATGTAAGCATTCCTATACATTTTATAAAAACATGTAATTTTAACAGTACAAATAGCCCATTAAATTTATTAATTAATTAATAGATAAATGTGATCATTGGCGTATCTAGAGTTAGTTTTCAGGGGGGGCCTGGCCCCTAAGATGCCATGGCCGAAGCGATGCAATACGGTCAGGCGGAAGGTGAGCCCTACAACCTGGGGTGGGCACAAGACCATTCTGGGGTGGGCCCGGCCCACCCGCCCCCCCCCCCCCCCCTATATACGCCTATGAATGTGATTGTAGAACTATACTATACCGTTGGTCTCCATAGCGAGTGAGGTACACAGTCCGAGCTTCTCTTTGGGCAGCTTCACTTGCTTCCGAAGCGCCGAGTCGCCTACTAGTCGCTCATAGTCCTTGTTTGTGTACGCCAGTGTGTTGTCCACGCCTGGGGGAATTAAAACACACAACGGTTTTTAGAACTGGCTTTAAATATCCCAAAGCAAAAATTAACAGGCAATTTTGAATTGTCAAGTCAGAGTCAGAAGCTTGAAGCTAGTTGCTCGTTTCAAAAAGTTGGTGTCCATGGAGAAAAATAAGAAAAAAAATCCATGAATACTCTTTTAAAAATAATAAAGATTTAGGTACCGGAATCGTTAAAAAAAATTCGTAGTAATTGTATTGATTCGGATATTTAACGCTGATTAATTTTAAATTTTCTAAAGTTCTTTGCAGGAGTTTTGGATGTATACTGAACTGTTCTTGTTGGATAGTAATGCTTAAAACTCGTTATACTGGATATGAAATAATTAAGTTATTGAGCAATTGACGCTTGACTCTTTTTAGCAGAAATCAGAACAAGGTCGAAGGTCACTAAACTGCAATGCAATGAAATGCCTAGCATGCATTTGAGAGCTAAAAAACCATTACTTATTTTTTTTTTTTTTTTAACTGATTTTTTATAATTTATCCCCAAGCATAAAATTAAGAACGGTTTATTGAAGAGGGTAATAAGTAAAATGTCGTAGAACTGTTTACGCTATTATAACACTTAACCTGTTGAGTTACAGTTGCTTTTTACTTGACCATGCTTCCACATATTCATCATCGTATGTACTCACCGAACAAGTACTTGGCAGCTCGTTTCTTGGAGAGCATGAAGTCATCGTCCATGAGGATGTGCAGCGTCACCGAGCTCTCCATCAGATTGTGTAAGATCGTCGAGTAGTCCAACTGAATATACATTGTTTTATTATTTATATTTACTAGACGACTGTCCCGGCCCTTTAAAATATGGCGTATGAGGAGCCGAAGCCAACTCGCAGTCGCCCCTTAGAAGGGTTTAAGATGAAATTAAAAACCAATCGACAATTATTTGTATATGCATTATAAGCGCATCCAAGGACAATCCCAAGCTGGCGCAGGACTATTGCAGGATTATTATTAACTTAGGCTGGTTTTACAGCTGTGCGGGGGGGACGTGAAGGCCACTGGAGAGGGGGCACACGACATTATCCTTTCCGGTGTCGCAAGAAAATTGTCGGAGACACAGAACTCGGTTTAGGGCGTCGCTGGGAGAGGATAACAAGGGCAGGTTGAATCGGATTAATTTTATTTACCAACGAATTTAAAGGTACAGGCTCAACATCGCGGGCTGGCTAGATCTAGGGCCCTAATCCTTGAGAGAATCGTGGAGGACGGGATTGCTCAGCACAGAACACTCATAATAAGTCATAATGTGTATAGTCTTAAAAAAAAAACGAACATTTTGTTGACTCCAATTCCCAGTACAACTTACCCTCATAAAGTTGGAGTCACACTTGGAGCAGGGCATGAGTATGAAGGTCCTTGGCACGGCGGCGCGGAACGGCAGGCGCGTCGCGAAGCTTAGCGCCGCGAACATGTCCGAACGAGTCGTGCGGTTACCGCGCATTATGTCCGACTTGTCTGGTGGGGGGAGAATTGAGGCGTTTGAAAAAGGTGACAGGTGAAAATATGACTTGATGGTATGGAAATAAAGTTGAAGTTTCAATTTTAACAGTTGTAAGCATATCGCGTTTTTGTGCTTACGACCGCTATCATTGAAATTTCAACTTTATTTCCATACTGTTAAGTTATATTTTTATTTGTCGCCAAAAATACATTGCCGCCCATGGGCGCTGGGCCTTAATTTTACACAAATAAAAAGAGAACCTAGAAAACCTGACTGATTGAAATGTTTGAACCTTTTTTTTTTTTTGAAAATTCGGCCCCTGGCTGGATTTGTAAAAAAGTTTAATTGAAAAATCTTATTTTTGGGTTAGTTAACTTGAAATTTAGCACAAACGCGAACATAAGTACCCTCGGCGCTGTTGCGTTGGCGATTAGTCCCGTAAGATAATAATTATTAACTTTGACGTGCTCGATCTATAAATAAACCTTGCTTACCAATAATAAAGTTGTCGAGATGCTGTGATATCTCTATGGAGTTAGTGAACACTTTATTGTTCACGTAGAGAGAGCGCGGGCGACGGTATACGCCGCGACCGCCGAAACCGACCATAGCGTACCTATACAAAAGAAATCAAATAAAGTTTACTTTTCACATGGCATTTTTTATTCTTATTTATTTATTTATTTATGAAAAATAAATAAATAAGAAAGGTATTTATGAAAAATTGGATATAATCTTAACCATTTCGCTCGCAACACACCTGTCTGTCGCAGCAGCAGTCTCCTCGTGCGTTTTATGTCAACGTAAATATACCTCCGTTACAACTCCGCAATAGTTTTACGGATGCGGATGCGGAAGCGGAGGTAGGATTATCGCGGAAGTTCCGCACTTAAGGAGGCGAAGGTAAGATTCAATTACAACCCTTATTTTCCTGCCGGGGATGTGGGTTGTTCGAATGAGATGCCACGCCCCCGGAACGCAAAGGGCACAAGAAGGAACATGGGTGGCCTTTTGTCAGTGAAAGGTTGACACTCCCTACCGCCCCGCCCAGAGCGAAAGAAGTCATTAGATGATTTCCCATCCAGAAAAAGAAAACCCTTATCTATATGAATAAAATGAAAGGTCATGTGTTGTTAAGCTCAAAACTCAAGAACGGCTGGACCGACTTGAGTAATTCTTTTTTTATTGTGTTCGTAATTTTCCGGACAAGGTTTTTATGAAAAATTTTTACCCGAAATGTCGGAATTTTGCTCTCGTGCAAAGCAGGGGGCGGGACGCTAGTTCTTTATATAAAAAAAACGACGGGTTGCACTCCGGGAGTGCCGGCAGAAGTGAAAACGCTAAAGACGTACACAAATATGACAATTCACTGACGCGAATTGTCATATTTGTGTACGATAAATTCGTAAGATTTTCGATCAGGTCAAGTGTCCTGACGCGAGTTTAAAAATTTTTACCCATTCCAAAACAAGTGCACAACGCCGCTAAAGAAGTTTTCACTTCAAAAATGCCTGTACAAAGTAATTAAAAGTTGCTTATCTCACCTATTATCACTGAGCCCGTTAGCCTGCAGCTTAATATCGAACGCTTCGACAAAGAGGTCCATATTCTTGCTCTTGCGTAGATTCTTGTTGCAGTACTGTGCCTCTACTATGAACACCACGTCGGTCGAGTTCGGGATGTACTGCAGGATGTGGAACGAGCCTTCTTCTATTATGTCGCCTTGGGGGGTTGTGCATCTGTGGGGGAGGTACAAATGATAGTCTGTAGTGATGTAGTTGAAAAAAAAAGGATCAATACACGACACAACTTTTCTATGAAAAAACACTTTATAGTTGATAATATAATGCATATGAAAAGCTGATTAATTTTATATTAGCTGTAAAATTAGATTTTTTGTTGGTTTACCGTCTATAGATATGAATAAGTAAATGATTGAGACAGGCTGAGAAGTTTAGCCCATTTACAATTAACATTTATATTATTTGGATTACTGTGTTTAAAATAACATTAGTAATAATTATATATTTATGTAGCAACATTTAAATTGATTTGAGAGTTGGCAAAACGTAGCGTAAAGTTGCTATAGATGGAAGAAATGGAGGGAGGCCAGTGGGACAGAACGAATTAATCATATTGCAGAATTATAATTTTAAACTTCTTCTTTTCGTGTCGATTGATGCATTAAATTTGGTCCGACCAGTATTGAGCAACCTGTACAGCTCTATCATTGCCCTCGTTTAGATCTTGGATGGTGCAGTTTCTCCATAATCATATTGACAGAAAAAAGAGATCAAACAATTTTTTTTTAACTTTGCTCCTCTCTCGGAATTTCTCCTGGGTGGTGGGTGCGTTTACAAACATATAAGCTCACATACACAAACATTTGGCTGTTTGTGTATGTCTGTTCCGGGTCTGGACCCGGAACAACTATCTGTAGGTCACACGATATTTGTTCCGGCAAACCCGCGACTCGCAGCGCAGTAGCCTATCGATCAGTCACTGCGAAGAATTAAGGATACAGTGTATAACTTACTGGTGGCAATGGTCGGGCATGTGCGTGGGCACGTGTTGGTGTAGACACAGCTCCCTGTACGCACTCGCCAGGGCACACGCCGCGCCGCCCGCCATGCACTCCGCGTAGAACGGCAGGGAGGGGATCTGGAAACGTTATACGATATTCAACTCTATAGCGATTTGATTACGTACTAATTTGTACTATCCATCAGACAATGAGAGTTAGAAAAAAGTGAGCGCGCACACACTAGTGCACTATAATATCTCCTGCGTACTTGGCTAGCCTGCATTAATGTTAGACGCCGTGGCATCATTTTTTAAAAGAGTAACTATGGTGTTTCTAGCCCATTCTTCTACACACGAAAATACCTTTTGCAATGGGCAACATTCAGTTTTTTTTTGCTTTCTTGTAAATGACGTTAAAAAATTAATGGTCTTTTAATGGTCTAATTGAAGAAAATTATTTGATTTTGCCCAGCAGTGGGACTAGAGAAAAAATGAAAAAAATACTTACAACAGAGAAACACGGATGCAAAGGCGACACCTTATTCTGGAAGAACTTCTCGCACTGCGTGTCGTTCTTTAGATCTTTGTTCTCAATGTTCGTGGGGTTGGCGCTGGGCACTATGTTCCAGCTGTGGCCCAGCGTTGGGATTGACGTCGTGAATGTGTTGTTGGGCAAAAGCAGGTCGTCGTATTGCTCGTTGTTGTATGTGCCTAGGAGGCCGCCTAGGGTCGCGTAGTACCAACCTGATGGCAATCAAAATATATTATTTTCATTATATGTATGTATGTATAAAGGCATAAAATCACGCCTGTATTTCCCGAAGAGTTAAGCAGAGGTGTACTAACTACACCCACAGATCGTCTGTATGTTTAGGTCTCATGTACTTGGGGGTGAGCCTATTGCCATTAACCGGGCACATATCCTAACTCCGATTTGCTACCAAGAATTTCATAGAAAACCCCAATAATACTTTTTGCTCGACCTGGTAATCGAACCCAAGACGTCTAGCGTAGCAGTCGCGCTTATGACCACTAGGCCAACGATGCAGTTATATGTATGTATAAAAGTCAAGAGACCCTTCTTGCAAGATCTTTGCTTATCAGTGGGTTGAGATGGGCGAATAATCAATATTGTAATTATTTTTGTGAAGAAAAGGCTTCAAACACACATGCCGGCGGGCCGCCGGGTTTATGCCGCGCAGTTTTGCCGCCGGCATCAATGGGCCCGGATACCACATCGGCAAGTAATTTTTGTGGGCACGAGCTTTCACCCTATTAAGAAACCCTTTATTTTTATACAGTAATTCAAAACTTAACGACAAAGACTTAAGGCTTAAATTCAAATTACTCTCAGGAATTTCTATTACTTAACGTGTTAACATTATCCTCCTAGCCTAGAAATGGAGTGTACCACCAGAGTATGCAACTACAAAGCAAACCCAATTTTAAAACCTTAACATAAGTATCAAATTCCCTCGTTACCTGGAACCCGTAGTTTACACGTATGGAAGAGTAGGTTGAGTAGGTTAAAAGGACAGAGTCATCAAAAGGACTTCATCAGCAGAGTATGCCACTTCAAAGCAAATTCAACTTTAAAACGTTACCATAAGTATCAAAATCATTTATCAACCTGAGGCATCAAAAGGACTTCACCAACAGAGTGTGCCACTCCAAAGCAAATCCAACCTTAAATCCTTAACATAAGTATCAAAATCACTTGTTACCTGAAACCTGTAGTTTACACGTATGGAAGAGTAGGTTGAGTAGATTAAAAGGACAGAGTCATCAAAAGGACTTTTCCCACAAACTAAGCTGTTATAAAGCAAAATCGACTTTAATAATTTAACATAAGTATCAAATTCCCTTGTTACCTGAAACCTGCAGTTTGCACGTATGGAAGAGCAGGTTGCACTGTATGTCCAGTCCGTTGTGTCCCTGTACAACATACCCTGCCTACCCTGTGTTTTTACCTTTTTTTTATCTATCTTTGCTATTATAAAGCAAATTCAACTATAAAACGTTAACATAAGTATCAAATTCCCTTGTTACCTGAAACCTGCAGTTTGCACGTATGGAAGAGCAGGTTGCACTGTATCTCCAGTCCGTTGTGTCCCTGTACGGACAGCGTGTCCGTCTGTCTGTCTATCACGAGCCCGTCTACTAACGCGGGCAGGCTCAGTACTGTGCGCCCGATTGATACTTCCTGTGAAGAAATATGTTGTTGGAGTAAGTTCAATGAAATTTGGAACTCAGGTGGTACAAATTAAGATTGATAGTTCCGTGTAAGTTTTAATAGGTCGGTATTAGTAAAAATAAATGGAATCATTTAATAGTACTGTGTTATGGTATTTATTGTATCATTTGGAATAGGAACTATTCCTGGTGAATGGTCGCTTACACCTTCACATTCTTCTGGAGACGTAACTCGAGTTGTCAAACTCTCTATTTCGGCTTTATAATGTTCTTCTTGAATAGACCAGAAGTAATAATATAAACAAAGATATTTAGTAACGCCCCGTAAGTGCTATGTGTAAGTCATAAGAAATAATAATATTACAATTAGTTTTTAAACATTTTCAATAACCAACTTATATGCCCATTTGGGTGAATTTGGGTGTTTTTTTTATATTTTTTATTAGTTTTGATAATAATTTGTATCACATGGTCAAAGAAACGTTTTTTCTTTCTATAAATAATATATAATTTTTTTAAAGAATAAAACATTAAGCCTGCAATTTCGAACAGCCACGGCATACCGACGGCATCAACCAAATATAATCCTAGAAATCCTTAAAATAAGATTCAAAATCCTTTACCACACCATCATGACAAGACGGTAAGAAGATTTGGTATTCAGGCAATTTACCCGACTTCAGTCGTAGCTAAAAGAAGGATAATGCTTTTAAATGCTTACCTCTCTATATAAATCAACATGCACAATACTCCTTCTAGTTAACACGATAAGGTTGTATCTTCCTTGGTCGTTGCTTTCCATGAGCACGGTGAAGTTGTCCTGCCTGTAGTCCTTACTGAGTAGGAAGGTACCTGCTTCGGATATCGTGAAGACTCGCTTGTCGAATGTCACTAGTGTGCCTTGGCCGGTCATCATTGCCATGCCTGAAAATTGTAATAAGCTGTTAGTGTAAAAAAAAAATATAGCCAAGTACGCTGAAGATATTATAGTGCACGCCCTAGAAAGACCTACCCTGACCTTATTAACAAGCCCTCTAGTTATGTCAATAAAAATATACAATATGTTGCTTGAATCAATGAGAAAACACGACGAAAACGAAGTTGACGACACGGTTGGCGCAGTGGCCGAGCGATCAACTGCTGCGCTGCATGTTGCGAGTTCAATTCCCGCACGGAACAAATATTTGTACGGATAGTTGTTCCGGGTCTGGTTATTTGTGTATGTGAGTTTATATGTTTGTAAACGCATCCACGATACAGGAGAAAATTCTAGTGTGGGGCAACGTTCTTTTTTTTCTTAAAAAAAAAGGTAGAAATAATTCCACCTATTTACGAACAAATTAAAAAAAAAATACTAATAAACAAATACTCGTTGACTCCAATTAATATAAATGTTAAAATGATGTAATTATTTAAAAATTTGTAATTTTGTAATTGTTATAATTTTTTTCATTTATTTTATTTTGCTTTGAAGTTAATATCATTTTTAAATTATAATTTTAGGATGCATACCATGTTGCTGTACCAGGGTCCATAACTGTTTGTACCTTAACTTATGTAACATCTTTTTACACATTATGGTATGCAAATAAATATGAATACTAATACTATGAACATTTTTCTTGCAATGAAAGGTATTATATAAAAAAAAAACAACTCACCAGCAAAAGGCGGCATCAAGTTATCAAAGTCCATGTAAGGTCTGATGTCGTAGTAGAACGACCAGATGCTCTTGTTGGTGGTCAGCCATTCGTCCATGAAGTCTTTGACTGCTCGGTACTCAGATATCTCCGTGAAGTCCGGGGTCCGGTTGAAGGCATGCCAAGACATCGGGAGCTTTTGCTCTAGGAGTATCGCACCGATTCGGGGATCGAATATGAAGTTCGTTTTTGGTGTGCGATGTCTGAAAGAAAGGATTGTTTGATTGAGATTTTAGAAAGAAAGAAAGAAAAGAAAACCATATATAAATATGGTGGTGGTATGGTTTTTTATATATGGTTTATATGGCTATTTTGTATTTGTGGAGAAGCTTAAGGTATTATGTAAATGGTTAGATAGATAATTTGTATCTAAAGTAAGAGTATGAAACTGTTGAGTTCTTTTTTGTTTGAATGCGCCAATCTCCGGAACTACTGGTCCGATTTGGGAAAAATGCTTTTGCATTGACTGGTACCATTCACAGGGTAGCGGTTCAGTAACCAAAGACGCCTATAAATATAATATAGTCTATACTATTTCTTAGGAGTCTGGCTAGCATATACAAAAAAAATTCAAGCCAACTGCTAGAGATTAGTTTCGCGTTTAAACAAACATTTTTTTTTGTTATATTAGTAGAGATAAATATACTTTGTTATTATTATTTGCTAAAGACATCTAAAGGGGAGGCCTATGTTCAGCAGTGGACGTCCTATGGCTGAGATGATGATGATGATGATGATGATTATTATTTGCTAACTACACAGATACAGGCATAAAGTAACCATGTTGTCAAATTGATTTAACCGTTGTAAATAACAATAAATAAATAAATGATGGTAGTACACTTACAATTCTTCATACTGTAGAGCAGTCTTGGTCATATCTGTCAGCTTAGCGTACAGAATCTCTCCGACCGTCTGTAACCCCTCACCGATCAAGAAGTAGTCGTACCACCACTTTAGGCGGACGTATGCTTCTTGATACTAAAAAATAGAAAACAAAAATAGTAAATAGATTAAAAGCATTAATATTGAATTTAATTATTAATATTTAATAGAAAGAAATAGAGATAGAGTGAAAACAGATTACTACTTTGATTTTGACTTTGAGATAGAGTACAATAGAGTAGTAGACACGACCAATAATTAATTGATGTACTTTTAATGAGCTGTTTAAAACAAACACGTTTGCCCCTTACATTTTAGGTTTTGTTTGGCAATAGCAAAGTGTGACGTCACTATATATCAATTTAAAAAAAGCGAGTAGAAATATAGATTTGATGTTAATTGAAAATTGACGCTGTTTATATGTATTTTCTAGCTGTGAAAACTTTTGACGGACTTTTATATTTAAGTTACTCAATAAATCTTATTTTTGTACCTAGAAACTTAAATAAATAAATCAATTAATTACATTTTCAACGCTAAAACAAAGTTGTTTTTTTTACAGCCTTGGAACTATTGGTTAATTGTGTTTACTATACATAGTGGTGCGTATGCAATGAAAAATAGAATTTGAATTCATAATATACTCAGTCAATTTTCGCCCGTATTACAATGAACTAAAGTTTAAATGTCCTCGAGAAAGGTTTTGCTAACAAATTGTTTAACTACATGAAAATAAAGTTCAAAATCCTACCTTTTCCGTAACATAGACGACTTGTTTAGTCTTCAAGAAGTTCTGCCAAGCGTTTCTGAACTCTGCGTACAGTTGCGTGAATTCATCTTTGAATGGAATGTACTTCTCTATCTTAGACCAGATCACGTTGAATAGCTTTCTGCTGTACTTCTTAATGTTCGTTATTAGGTCGTTATTCATTAGGTCCTTGTAGATTCTGCAGAAGAAAAAACATATAACTACAGCTAAAACTATTGTTTTTTTAAATAAAAACGTTGCCCCTTTCCTGTTTTTTTTTTTTTAAATGATTGAATGGCAAACAAGCCGACTGCCCACCTGATGTTAAGTAGTCACCGCTGCCTATAGTTATCTGCAATACCGGAAGCCTTGCAAATGCGTCGCCATCCCGGAGATAAAGTTGATACACCGAGTAACTTAGTACCCTAATGTCTCAAATTAAATAAGTAATTACAATACCAGCCTATTAGTAATAAATATCCCACTGCAGGGCAAAGGCCTATTCTCATACAGAAAGATTGTAGATTACTGATTTCAGACCTCCAATATTTTTCATAAGCCCAGATATTCCTCATGATCTTTTCCTTCACCAATGCCATTAATGTCCAAGATAAACTTAGAAAGTACAAAAAAGAAAAGAAGAAAATAATAAATAAGTCCACTTACCGATCCATCTCATGTCCAAACGTGGACACATAGTTGAAATACGGCGAATCAGTCAACTCCTGAGTCCTATTGTAGAAGAAATCCATAACACTCTTCCACACAGTAAAAACGAACGACTCAGTATAATGCAACACCTTAAAGAAAAGTGGTTCAATCGACTTCAAGACTTCATGCCAGTATTTCGAAAGTCGATTGGTCGCGTTCACCCATGTCTCTTCCCAGTATTCTAAGAATTTCATATGCAAATCTCTTATGAAGGTATCGTATTGAAGAATCATGGTTTCCAATCGATCAGACACCAATTCCATGAAATCTGCTTCTAAGACTTTGTTTACGGAATCCAAAAAGTTTGCATAAGCCTTTTTGATAGAGTCCACAATGTAGGTAAGACTCTGTTTAATCGATTGACTGGTGTTACCCATCATACCCCACATATCATTCACAATACCAGGCAAGCTTTCCAAATGGTTCCGTATAGCCATCTCATCTAACACATAATAAGTGAACTCAACTATATCTTTGACGTAAAAATCATTGTGACTATACGACTGGTTCAAGAACCGTTCAAACTCGTCCAAATCGTCTTTGATTACGTGCAAGTCGTTCAAGTCGTCCAAGAAGTCGCGTATTCTCGGTTTGGCGTCTGTCCAGATGTTTTTGAGCGCTAAATGGGCCTCCATTGGCATTTCTTTTATTATTATAAGTGTATCGTTGACTTGGCTGTATAAAAGCTTCAAGGTGTACACGGCTTGGGATTTGACTTCGCTGAAGATTTCTGGACGCCATTTTACGGAGCTGGTCAGAAGTCTAGAATGGTTCAGACGGATGTATGAAGCGAGGTCGATGGTAGTAACGTCGTCGAAGTTTCGCCAGGAGTCGAATTTCGCGTATCTAGTATCGACAATTTGACCTATCATGTGGTATGAGATATCTGGAAGAGAAGATAAAATATTAGACGATGGTTGGAGTAAACAATTGTCAGAACAGCTTGTTTTGAACCACTTTAGAATGACGTCACGTGAGCTTGAGTTGAACGATGGTTATTATTATGTAGAAAATACTTTACTATATTATATTATTTTTATAGAAAACACTTTATTTGGGCCCTATATTCTATTCCTAAATACTAATTACTTGTAAAATTGGATAAAGAGAAAAAAAAAGACATATGTCAATTGATAAAGTTGACTATTTTCACGAGTAATTTCCATAAATTCAAAATAACGTAGTATTTATTTTTAAAATTCAAAATTCAAATTCAAATCATTTATTTCAATTAGACCATGTACAGGCACTTTTGAATTGTCAAGAAGTTACAGTTAAAGTTGAAGCTAGTTGCTCGTTCCAAAACGTAGGTCTCTATGGAGAAGAACGAGCAAGAAACTCCATGGACACTCTTTTCTTTCAATTTGGTTTTTACAAAAACTTGGTTACAAAAATTGTGGTTGCTTCTATATGTGAAAACAATGAAGGTGAATATAAAACAATAAAATATAATAATAAAGATGTAAGCCATGGCAGCTAAGAGATGACCAATCCCAACTGACAGCACCCGTTCACGAGCATGACGCGTGCATCAGCACCATTTAGCTCGACCATCTTGAAGGGAACCGAACGATCCAATGCACGCGCCACCATCAGCGAGACATTAAAGTGAGCATGACAAAGCTCTCCACTGCCATGCTTAGTGTCCAACGCATACTTAGTAACTTAACAAATAAATTAAGGCTCCATGGTACTCACATTTACAATATTGAAATAAATTATGTTCAATTATACAAAGCTAAGGTTATCAGTGAACCTATTCAACGAATCAACTGTAGTATGTAAGAAAAAAGAAATAAGAATTATAATAACGGTAGACGTTATTAAAGTCAATAAAAAAGGTGCTTAAGAAAAACATAATTCCTTTTTGTAAAATATGCATATTAATTTGTGAGCCCGAGTGTCTGTGGAGCAGGACCAGCAGTAAGCCAAGCATTTTTATCATTTATATAGTCTTCTAATTTATAATATGCTTGACGACATAGTGTGCGTTTTATGCATGTTTTAAACTTTCTCTCATTTAGTTCGAGAATATTGAGTGGTATTTTATTATAAAATTTTACACAGTACCCCATAAAAGAAGTGTGTACTTTTGACAATCTAAAACTTGGCTGATCTAATTTGTTCCTATTTCTAGTATTATAATTATGTCTATCACCAACTTTATTAAAAAGATGAAGATTTTTCCGAACATACATAATGTTTTCATATATACAGGATGACTTTGAATAAATGCGACAAAATGAAATGGGAGCTTCAGTTACAGTAACATAGTAATTATTTTATGTTTTTTCTACAATCTAAATTGTTAAAAAAAATTAAGTTACTATCGTTTTAAAATGGCCCATTGATGTTGTTATCTTCATTTAAATACAAATTGTCGGCATTCCAGAAAAAAAAAATATGCAAAATAAATAAGAAAAATTAAAGTATCAAGAAATCTCGTCCGACTCATCGCAGTCCTCAGTAATCGTCGTGGAGTACTACAATGTTATTAAACGTTGCCGTTCATAGCGGTCATTTACCTAATTTATTTGCTAGTGTAAGATAAGTATCGCGCGACGTTGCCAAACCTCGCGTGTGCGCCAGCGCAATGACATCCCTTCCCGGCGACCGCCCCGCCCGCCGCCCACCCTTCCTTCGTTAATTAGTCGCCCTAAAACATTTGTAGGTCATGGTCGCGCGCGCCTTCCGCAAATCCTGCTTTACGTATCGCGAATAATTCGTATTGTTGTCTTGTGTTTGTGTAACAATGCCTAGGACGAGACGAAATAGTCGTGAACCGTTGGCCAACGTACAGTATCTCGATATTGTCGTGTGGACACAGTAAGATATTTACAAAGTGAATACGGTGATAGGTAGATAGGTCGCGGCGGCCGCGGCCCCATAGCATGGCCGGCACGATCACCTGACCTAACACCGTTAGACTTTTATTTGTGGGAAGAAGAGTCCGAAAATTTAGACGAGCTAAGAGACAAAATCATAAGTGCATTTGAAACTGAAATCACAAACATTAGTGCTATTAAAACTTAAGGACAATTTGCGGCGCAGCCGCCGCCGCGCCGTGCTCGATTGTGTTTACAAAACGGTGGTGGACATTTTGAACAATTATTAAAATACACGTAAGTTTATCTATTTAATTTATTGTAAATACTTAATAATTGTTGTAAATACCGTGATTCCAACTTTTTAAATACGCCAAAAATACAATACTTACCTAATTGATTTGTTATTGTGACAAACATTATTCAGATTATACCTAATACGTTATCATTGTTTTACTATTTACTTTTATTGTATTTTTGATCGTTCTAAGCCGACGAAAGTATGAAGGGAAATTTAGTATCACAAATTTTTTCTTTAATCATGCGGGGGCGAAAGAATCCCGCTGCGCGGGCGCTGCGGCCGGGCTGACGGGAGGCGGAGCGATTCATTCATAGCGAGAATGTACTTAAACTCGTATCGTGGCCGCTACACGAAAACGGTAGTGCGCGAAATTCTTTGATACTTGAAATTTTTTAACGTTTTTCGTAACACTAATAAAAGTTTATTAATTTTTCTTTTGGTATGTTCAAAATTTTCTTGATAACACGTAATATTGTATAGTTAAATTTGTCGCATCTATTCAATGTCATCCTGTATATTGACAAGGCACCGTCATGATATTAATTTTTTTAAACAATTCTCTTAAAGATTCGCGTCTGCAAAGATTATAGATGGCTCTGACAGCCCTCTTTTGCAGAATAAAAATAGAATCTATATCTGCAGCCCGCCCCCAAAGCAAAATACCGTAAGACATGATGCTATGGAAGTAGCTGAAATAGACTAGTCTCGCGGTATCCACGTCTGCCAATTGTCGGATTTTTCTGACAGCGTAAGCAGCTGAACTTAGCCGCCCTGCAAGAGATGTTAAGTGAGGACCCCACTGCAGTTTTGAGTCGAGCGTAACTCCTAAGAAAACTGTCTTGTCGACGAATTCCAGTATGTCCTTATTCAATATAACGTTACATGCACTACTTCTAACGTTCGGTAACGCAAATCTAATGCATTTAGTTTTCTTCTCATTCAATACTAAGTTATTTATCGTAAACCAATTATGAACCTTAAGCATAGCGTTATTTACGTCGTCAAGGTGCTGTGCCCGTCTGTTTACATTAAAAATCAATGAAGTATCATCAGCAAATAACACCATTTTAGGTTGGTTTTTCAGTAGATGAGGTAAATCATTTATGTATACTAAAAAGAGGAACGGACCCAATATTGAACCCTGCGGAACCCCCATCTTTACTTTTAAGCCTGATGAATTTACACCATTTATTTGAACGTGCTGTAATCTATCATTTAAATACGATTTCAATAAGCTAAGGGCTAGTTGACCGAGGCCGTAATGTTCTAGCTTCAAGAGGAGCGTGACGTGATTTACGCAATCAAATGCTTTTGAGAGGTCGCAAAAAATACCAATGGCATCCTGTGAGTCCTCCCATGCATCAAAGATGTGCTTAATTAAAGTCACACCGGCGTCTGTAGTACAACGTCCTCTGGTGAAACCATACTGTTGATCGTGCAAGATGTTATTACAGTTAAAATGATTAAGCATTTGATTGAGGATCACTTTTTCAAACACCTTGCTGAAAACCGGCAAAACCGAAACAGGTCTATAATTATTGGTGTCTTTGCTATCCCCGGATTTAAATAGGGGTACAACTTTGCTGTGCTTCATTAATGTCGGAAAGACCCCTTGATCTATACACAAGTTAAATATTAAGGCTAAATAGGGTGCAACTGTCTCAATAATAGATTTACACACATTAGTGGACATGCCCCACATATCCTCTGTAACCTTGATCTTAAGTTGTTTGAAAGCCTTTAGAACATCCACAGGGTTAATATGATTGAATTTAAACTCCTTAGGGCAGGCTGAAACATTCGCTCTCAATAAATCTATAGCAAGTGCAGGCGAGGAGTCTAAGGTTTCTGTAGTTTTAATTGGGATATTTGTAAAGAATGTTGCAAATTCCTGAGCCACATCGATATTATTGCTTATGCGACCTCGGGAAGTCTCCAGAGTATAATCAGTATTATGTTTTTTGTTTCTATTTGTTTCACTATTGATAATTTTCCAGACCGTTTTTATTTTATTATCGGCTGATTTTACCTTGTTTCTAATGTACAAGGCTTTAGCTGATTTACACGTATTTTTAAAATTTTTTGAGTAATTAGCAACATACTTATTAAAAGTTTCCGTGTTTACATAAGGCTTAAGGCCATACAGCTCAAACAGTCTTTCCCTACTTTTCCGGATACCTTTAGTCGCCCAATCACTAAATAAAAATTTAGGGCAAATTGTTTTAGTAGTTTTCTTAAAAATATTGTTAAATTCCGATTGAACAATTGAAAAAAAATCTTCATATAAAGAATCACCATTATTAATACTAAGGCCCTGAACACATAACTTACTAATTAGAGTGCTATTAAATTTATTTAGATTACCAGATGTTATTGGTCTTGATTGTATCTGCACTTTTTGTAATGATGTTTTGTACTCAAAAGAAACAGTTTGTCCGCTGTGATCAGACGGAAGATAATTTACTATAGCTTTATCTAAGTAGGTGCAGCAGCAAAAAACATTATCAATACATGTAGCAGTAGTCGAAGTTATTCGAGTTGGTTCTAGAAAAACATTTGATAGGTTGAAAGATTTAAAAAGACTTATTAATCTACTGCTAATTGAATTATTTTCTAGAATATTGATATTATAAATAAACTAGCTATATACCCCGCGGTGGCATCCGCGTTCGGTTACGTCTTTAGTAAGCAGAGGTGAGGCCTAATGTACACCCACTGTCCGCCGGTACCTTTAGGTCCCATACAATAGGAGGCGAGCCTATTGCCATTAACCGGGCACAATTCCTGACTGAATTTCATAGAAAAACACAGTAACACTGCTCGACCTGGCAATCAAAGTCAAGACCTATAGCGTAGCACACGCGCTTAGGACTACTAGGCTAGCGAGGCAGTTCATTAGTATGTTTTTCTATTTTTTGCTACTTACCATCAGTACTATTATAGTGAGCAACAAACGACCTATTCTTCATGAAGAGCGTCGCCGTCCCCGTATCGTTACCGGTCGGTCGACTCACGAACGTTTTCAGCTTGTATTCAGGGTACACTAGCTCCCAAGTGCCGTTTACTTTGTAGTAGTATGTCTCGTTTGCGCGCTGGAAATGACAGAGAGTGTTAGTTGTTGAAGATTGGCAGCAATGTATGTGAAGACGTTAAGAAATCTCTAAGTTAACGTTATAAAATGCTGTTACATGCACACGTAAAGACAATGTTTTGTGTGTGTTACATTGCGTGCTACAGTAAACAGTGATGTTACACACTAAAAAGAAATGTCGTTTTCCAGCAACATTTTTTGCTCAATTACTTTATTTGGTGGTCTTTATTAATAGATAACAATTTTTTTTTTGTGATGTGTTAAATTTGACTTCGTTTTGATCCAAAAATAATTCATTAAAAGTTTATTTAATACTGTTATAAATAAGTGTTTTCTTAACCATACTAGGTATTAGTAGAAAAAAACGTATTTCATACAATACCTAGTGTGATTCTCAATATTTTCACAAAAAAACACTTCTGAATTTTGTTATTTTTACATATATACGTGCATTGTGCATTAAACTTTGTTCAAAAGTGTCAAAGGCGGTCTTATACCTTGATGCTTTTTATATACTCGTACTTTAAGATTAATTTTCTCTAAATGTTACATATAAACTTGATGGTCAAGATTGTACTCACCTCCCAATGAACCGCACTATTAGCAGTATCAATCAAAAACTTATTATGTCTCAACTTCTCATAGAAAAGTGACTTCTGGAACCTGTAGAAATTGTCGAAGAAATACCAGTGACTTCTTATATTAATGTCCGACTTCATGTCCAAATCTAGGTTCGTTGAAGGATGCTTGCAGGTTAGGGCGAATTTGTAGTCTCTTACTGGTCCATTAGAATTGTCGGTGAGAATCGAGTGTAGTTTTAAGTATTCGTTTTCGTAATCCGAGTATTGCAACTCGAGGGAAACGTTTGACATTACTGATGGTGTTGATAAGTATTGGCCTTTTAGGGTTACATCCTGGAAGAGAGAGTTTGGTTAGAGTATTGTTGGATTTTCGACTCTCGATGTTGGGTCGAACGTTGAAATTTCAGTGCACGTAAAATAATTTCTTCTTTGCTGTAAAATCATCTGTTGGAAAAGACGGTTTGGCGCTCAGGAAAAGATTTGAATATGGTATGATTGTTATTGTTAGTAGTCGCAGTCGTGACTGGATAATTTGAAATTTGCTTTACATTTTATGCATAATACATTCATTATTCAAAACGTAAAGCCTGATGACTTTACGTTTACAATGTCCGTTTTGTTTTTACAAAAAAGGTCGATCTGCGCGATCTAATGCAAAAAATGACATCAGAAGTCAATTTAAATTTAGGGAAATCATTTGAGGTAAAGGCCCCTAATATCATTTATCTCTATAGATATAATTGTTGTTGTTTGCTATGACAGTTCGTGTTGTAGTGAAAATTAGAGCGTAGTGGACCATAAACATGTAGAAAGTCCACTACGCTTTCATGTGTTTACTTCGAACCGGATAATAAAGTGTCGTACACTCAGTGTCATCACAACTTGTCCACTTTTACAAAGATGACGGAAAGAGGGGGTCATGTAATGCAAAACACTGACTGTGTTAAACTGAAATACAAATGATACAATTCTTATTAATTATCGATTTGGTGTTGTTTGCGGGGCGAGCATGGCCAAACATCGCACAAGACAGAGAAGTTTGGAAGGAGAAAGGGGAGGCCTTTGCCCAGCAGTGGGAAACTTGAAAGGCTGACCAAAATAAAAATACAAGTTCTCACCTTCCTAAACGACGGATGAGCTAAGGAAAGGTCGACATGATGCAAGTTCCCCTCAGCGACGGGCGGGTTCTCCCAGCGTCCCCTGAGTTCAGCGGTCTTGTTCTCCTCCTTGACGTTCCAGTGCAGCCGCGCGTTCCCGTCCAGCAGCGTGTCTTGTAGGTTGTACAGCGCCACCAGGTTGAAGGTGCGGAGAGGCCACCACACGTTCATTACTAGTTGCTGGGATTCCGTGTCGGCCTGTAGTGTGATATAAGGTTGAATGTGGCGTTAATAAGAAAAATTGCGAATTATGTTTTTTTTTTAAAGTTGTCATCATGTCCGAATGACAGATCATTGATACAGACGGGAGTCTTGTTTTGAGGAGGGGGAGATGGAGAAAAGGATGAGAGGTGGAATCGGAGAAGGGATAAGAGGGAAATTTGGGGGAGGAAAAGAAGAAATAAGTGGGAAATTGGGGAAAGAAGAAGGGGATATAAGAGGAAAATTGGGGGAAGGAGAAGGGGAGATGAGAAGGAAATTGGGGGAAAGAAAAAGAGAAATAAGAGGAAAATGTGGGGTAAGCAAACGAGAGATGAGAGGGAAATTGAGGGAAGGTGAAGGGGATATAAGAGGAAATTTGGGGGAAGAAAACGGAAAGATAAGAGGCGAAAATTAGAGATAAGGGAAGAGGCAATGAGGACGAAAGATGGGGTAGGGAGAGACGAAGAAGGGCAGTGGAAAGGAGTAAGAGAAGGAGGAAAAGCAGTGGGATGGAGTGCGTAAGGCAAAAGAGGGACTGGAAAAAGAGAGTTAAAAACTAAGACTCTAACCTGAATGATAAAACGTACTCCGCAATAACTTACCGTAGTCATATTAGTGACATGCAAATCATAGTTAAACCAGACATCCTCCGCCCATTTTATATTGGTCCCTTGCTTTAGTTCCTTGTCTACCGCCTCGTACTTATTGTCGAAGGTCCAAGTACGGTTGCCGTGTATAGCGGTCAGCTTCAAGTCTTTACCGATGTCGTATGTGAACACGTCCAGTTTGCCGGTCACGTTGAATTTGGTTGCATTGTGGAGGTGGAACACGGTTGCTTGTTTAACGTCCTGGAAGGTGGAGTAAGGTTTTTTAAGTTTATTGGCTGGGCAACAATCCAACAGCCCGCCTGATGTACATAACATCGGGTGGGCCGTGTGTGTACATTGGTACACCTCTGCCTAACCCTTCGGAAAATTCTACCTTAATGGTATGTATGCACTGTAATAAAAGTGCAGACTCAGCAATCAATAAAAATAAATGTGAAGTGTTTTTTTTTTTGGATGGCAAACAAGCCTGGGCCGTTCTGTGGTCCCCGCTGCCAATAAAAATCTGCAATACCGGAGGTCTTGCAAATACGTTGCCATTCCAGAGACAAATTTGAAATGTCTCATGTGCCTGTACCGTGTACCGGCATCCAATTACACCGGAACGGAGCAACGTTGCTTTGCGGAAGAGATAGGTATAGTGGTAGTACTTCATCGGACGAGCTCCTTTACAAAGAACAATACTACTACTAAGTCTGTATAAATTGATTTTTAATAATTTGTATTTACATCTTTTTTATTTATACAAAACAATTGCTATCTTAACTTAGCTACATTATGTCAAAGCTTTGTGAAAAATGGAGGTATATTAGTAATATTTTTGACACATTGGAATTGTGAATGTTCTTGAAAATACGGGGAATGCTCCTCGGATTAGTCAAATATTATGGATTACTAGTAAAAATCATACTCACAGTATTCCCAGTCTCATCATACTCATGAATATACTTAATCCCAACAGGCGTGTGCACATTCTCCACCTCTATATCCATAGTAGCAAGGTCCAAATTCCTGGCGCTCTTACTCAAAATCTGATTGAACGATCCTTTGACGAATCTCTCGCGATCAAAGTCAATTGTTGCGTTTCCATTGCTGGTTTTGTCGCCTTGTATGTAGTAGTACTCTGTGTTGACGAGGTGCTGACGGCTCAATGGAACGGAAAGTGAGATTATGCCGTTTTGTGTGAAGCCTTGGTTTTGTTTGTGGTAATGGTGTGTTGTGTTTACCGATGCTGTTTTGTTTGGCCAGAATAAGTTCACTTTGTTGTCTGAATATTCTTCTACGTTGTTTATCTGTTGAAGAAATAGAATTTTGATGAGGTAGATCTATAATAGAGTACGAGTATGACTCGGCTAAACCCCTGCTTAGTCGGTAAGTGCTTTGAAAAGTTTTTAGTATTTCAACCTGGGTATGTTACGGGTTTTTTTATTTTTCTAGAAACTAACATTTCTTTGCTGGACAGTCTTATCCACATTATAGTTGAGTATTACGTTTGGAGGCAGTTTCTTTTCACATAATGTTTTAGAAAAATATATTACGAATTTCGACTTAGTGCTAGTCTATTTACATGAAAAAAAAAAGAATAATCTCACTTTTTTCTAAAATAGAGGTTTCAAATACTTTCACTACTTTTCGATTTTTGTCCTTAAAACTCAAATCTCAAATCCTTATTGCATTCCATAATGTGAATATACAGGTGACAATAAATAGAAACAATTATGGACCCCGTTGGGCACAGCAAAATAGTAAATACGGAGAGAGAGTCATTCAACAAAATTGATTTTTTTATACTATACTGTATGAGATTTTCGGATAGGACATGAAGGCGAAATTCAAAAAGCAGTTGGTGATTTACAAGCTCGATTAACTCCTAGCCACATACAATATATATATATATAAGTATGTATTACTTACATCGAATATAGACTTGAGCCAAGGCAGTCGTTTGAAGGGCGTGGTGACATTGAAGTGTCCGTCTGTGTGTCTGACGCCGCCGTACCGGAGGTCTATCTCACCGATCTGACTGTCACCCGGGTGATGCATGTCGCCCCTAGAAGAAAATATGTATTTTATTGTAATACCGAAAACAGACATAATAAATAGATTTTTATTAGGGAGTAGTATTACTATTAAGAAGTGTTACACAAGCTGTTGATTTGCATCCTCGTCAAATTTTAGGAGCTTGTCATAAAAAAATAGAAGTAATCAAATATCATTATGATACCTGGCCAATATTGAATAAACGCTTGATTTTTTAGTTGCAACTATCAAAAAACAGTATTTCAGAATACTCCTCTTGCAAAAATCAGCATCGCCCAGTTGCGTATGCGGTAGGCAGAGTTGTCGCGCGGCTATATCAATGTGTGCATAGCGCCTAAACCTTCTGGCGAGATGGCTAGTTCGAATAGGAAAATCACGTCAAAAAAAGATTTTTTAAAACAAATTTATTTTATTATTGATTCGTGTTAAAAATCACGAGCATAGTTAACTCCTTGAATTTGCCGACAATGCAAATCAACAGCTTGTATTTATATGAAAGAGAAAGATCACTTACTCATTCATTCATCGCGAAAAATCGAAAACCGCTCGACGTACAAAAATGAAATATGGCAGAGAGGTAGTTTATAGTTAGTAGACGTCAGTCTGCTATGAACGGATTTTGGGACAGGGCCGGATCAAGGTGTTCTAATTGTACCGGCAAGTTTGTATGAAAGTTCTGTTTTTTTAACTACCTAATAAATAAATAATTGTTTTTTTTTTGTTTTATATGTTTGACAGTATTTCAGAATACACTTCTATCAACGAAAAGCAAACTGCGCCCTATACGACCATCTGTAACCTAGAAATATTTAGTAGAAACAAGTAAGTACTTACTTAACAATATGAAATTTATGCACCAAATCCTTCTGATACGACCCCTTGACCTTCAAGGTGGGTACTTCGTCGAACATGGGCGAGGTCAGCGTGTAGTCGATGTGGTTGGAGCCGTTGATGTCCCACTTGTACTTGACTATGTTGTCGATGTGCTTGTACCCGGTGGCCGACGTCCAGGTAATTGTGGAGTTCGTGTCGAAGCTCTCGGGTAGGGATAGCATCTAATCAAAAAAATATTATTATTATTATATTATTATTATCTGGAAAGATGAGAAAGTTGGTGTTGGTGTGTAGGTATTAATGTTTTTGAGGGACTTTACCAGTCGGGGGCACGGATCATGGGTCAAGTGTATAACAGTCAGTGTAGGGTTACAGCCAGTGTACATGTCAAATAGTATAGTATAGTAGTAGAGCGTGTGTGTTCCTTTCGTTTTCCTCCAAAAAAAGGCGTACCGAACCTCAAAAAGGAAACGATACTCTTATAAGATCACTTTACGTCTGTTTGTCAGAAAGGGGTCTATAGAAGATGTATGTAAAGTAAAGATTCATCGAAACCATTTTTTTTTTGGTTACCATAGCCATGTGTGAGACATGGCTATGGTATCAAACGGTAGGGCAGAGTGAAGATATGATTAAAAAAAAAAATAGTACCAGGTAAGCGTGGCCACCTATTGGGCCAAAGTAGTATAAATTGCCAAAAACATCTGGTTGCTAATTCAATTAACGGTTAAAGTAAAAGTTATTTGTTTTGATTATTATTGCTATTCTTCTCTTAGACATTAATGCTACATTTGGTGATTAATATGGCTCACACACTGATTCGTTGTCTTTTGAATGTTAGAAGTGATCATATACGATCATGATATTGGTGTTAAATATTACAATTGGTTTAGCCTCCATTTCTTAATTCGTAGCACTTAGTACATATTGTAGTACCATGAGTGACTTTTATTGTTGATAGATCGTTTTGACACTAGTATATTTTTTATGGAATTAATGTAAATGACATATATGGTATATGGTAAATGTGTGTGTGTGTATATGGTATGGTATATGTGGACATCTAAAGGGGAGGCCTATGTTCAGCAGTGGACGTCCTATGGCTGAGATGATGATGATGATGATGAATGTAAATGTACAACATGATGTAATACGTTTTTTTTAAAAAGAGTATGTATGGAGTTTCTTGCCCGTTCTTCTCCATACGAAACTACCTTTTGGAATGGGCAACTAGATTCAATAGTTTTAGTTAATTGACGTCCGAAAGTGCCTTATAATGGTCCAATTGGAATAAATGATTTGACTTTGACTTTGCTATAAATGTATTATCGACACGAAAAGAAGAAGTATGGGGCTAGTTTAAACCCCATGAAAGGACATATAAGTTACAATTAACTCCGCGACTTCGTCTGCGTCCGTACTAACCAAAGTCACGGATAGAAGTTAGTATGTAATAAATCCCACTCACATTCCCCTTAACGCCAGTAACGATCCTGGTGACATCCGTACTATACTGCGCTTCTAATGTACGGAGCGGTTCATTGTCCATGCCCATGTCGGCGTCGATGAGCAGCGAGTGCACGTCCACGTTCGGCTTGGGCAGCACCGCGTTGATCACCAGGTTGATGCGCTTGTTCATTATTATACCGAATGAGGTGTTGCCGCCGATTCTGTGGGGGAAAAATATGGTGTAGTTTCCGAAAATATCATTTTATTTATTTAGGATCTCCAATGAAATAATACACAAATCATGACATACAAATAATAGTCAACAAAAGGTGTACGTTGGTGTACTCCTTCACTTATAGGAGACCACAGCATGCATACACATTTAACTTAGACACAGGTCTAAAAATTGCAAAACTCAAGTGGCAAAGAATCAACAGTCCCGATCGCAGCGCCGAGGCAATGAAGCTCGACGAGTCAACGAAATTAATCAGAAAAGATTAGCGGAGAAGTAAAAACAAACATAATTTCCACTTCCCTCCAAACAAGCAGGAGACAGAACAGAATTAGGCCAATAGGCACAAAGGGATATACCAGTCATTGCATTGACCAGTCATTGTGGCTATCTTTAGAGGAGGCGTATGTCCAGCAGTGGACGTCGCTCAACTGATATGATGGCGTTAACTTAATACTTTTCACTTAAGGATCGTAGCAGGTGGCGTTCTGTAATATCTGCCTATCCCCATGGGAAAAAGGCGTGAGTTTATGTATGTATGTATGTACTTACACCCAAACATGGTCGAGATCCATCTTGAAGCCAGCGTCGGTCTTCTGCATCATGTCAGGAGTGGTGCTGTTGCCGAAGTAGATGTCCAGGTCTACGCTCCTCTCTATATCCTTCACGTGCTGGTGACCTAGAGCCTGGTGGTGGGGAGAGATAGAAGATCAGGTTAGGTGCTGTCAGCAACAAAAGGAGATTAACATTTAAGATTTTTAAATCCTAAAATACGAAATGGATCAAAAATTAAGATAAAAACTTTTACATATTGTCTAAAATACATAGCATTGAATTGAAGTAACTAAGTGTGGGAAGGGAACACCGAGATGGCCTTTAGCCAGTAAGAGTCTGACAGACCTAAGGGGACCTTAGTAGTATATTATTGGGCATTCTACCCCACCTTCCGTTCCATCGGCTCACTCCGTTCGCCTCCGTCACTCACGGTGTGGTAGAATGCCCAATAATATCCGACGGAGTGGGCGCCGTTCAACAATTCCGTTTTATTACTTATCGTTCCTACGTCTCACTTCGTTTGAATTTGCGTTTGCGTTAATACTGGATTGGCGCCTATTCCACACCACTTCACAGTCAGTTTCACACATATTTCGTTTACTAATGGAACTTTACGAATATAGTAAACTAAAATTTTGGGACAGATTGTCTCATGTCTCTTCACAGAGTAAAAAATAGCATGCACCTACAGGTACACACACATTCTTTTTCTATGACCCAGATTGGGCACCAAGGACATCCAAATTTTAATTTAATTAACTCATACAGTTGACACTAGCTTACATGTTAACAAATAAACTAAAATTTGGGACAGATTGTCTCATGTCTCTTCACAGAGCAAGAAATATTATGCATCTTCAGACACACGTACATTCTATTTCTATGACCCAGATTGGGCACCAAGGACATCCAAATTTTAATTTAATTAACTCATACAGTTTTACATGTTAACAAATAAGTGTGCTCGCTGTTAGAACCATTAGTCTAAAATTCAGGACAGATTGTCTCATGTCTCTTCACAGAGCAAGAAATATTATGCATCTTCAGACACACGTACATTCTATTTCTATGACCCCAGATTGGGCACCAAGGACATCCAAATTTTAATTTAATTAATCATACAGTTTTACATGTTAACAAATAAGTGTGCTCGCTGTTAGAACCATTAGCCTAAAATTCAGGACAGATTGTCTCATGTCTCTTCACAGAGCAAGAAATATTATGCATCTTCAGACACACGTACATTCTATTTCTATGACCCCAGATTGGACACCAAGGACATCCAAATTTTAATTTAATTAACTCATACAGTTTTACATGTTAACAAATAAGTGTGCTCGCTGTTAGAACCATTAGCCTAAAATTCAGGACAGATTGTCTCATGTCTCTTCACAGAGCAAGAAATATTATGCATCTTCAGACACACGTACATTCTATTTCTATGACCCCAGATTGGGCACCAAGGACATCTGAATTTTAATTTAATTAACTCATACAGTTTTACATGTTAACAAATAAGTGTGCTCGCTGTTAGAACCATTAGCCTAAAATTCAGGACAGATTGTCTCATGTCTCTTCACAGAGCAAGAAATATTATGCATCTTCAGACACACGTACATTCTATTTCTATGACCCCAGATTGGGCACCAAGGACATCTGAATTTTAATTTAATTAACTCATACAGTTTTACATATTAACAAATAAGTGTGCTCGCTGTTAGAACAATTAGCCTAAAATTCAGGACAGATTGTCTCATGTCTCTTCACAGAGCAAGAAATATTATGCATCTTCAGACACACGTACATTCTATTTCTATGACCCAGATTGGGCACCAAAGACATCCAAATTTTAATTTAATTAACTCATACAGTTTTACATGTTATCAAATAAGTGTGGTCGCTGTTAGAACCATTAGCTTAAAATTCAGGACAGATTGTCTCATGTCTCTTCACAGAGCAAGAAATATTATGCATCTTCAGACACACGTACATTCTTTTTCTATGACCCAGATTGGGCACCAAGGACATCCAAATTTTAATTTAATTAACTCATACAGTTTTACATGTTAACAAATAAGTGTGCTCGCTGTTAGAACCATTAGCCTAAAATTCAGGACAGATTGTCTCATGTCTCTTCACAGAGCAAGAAATATTATGCATCTTCAGACACACATACATTCTATTTCTATGACCCCAGATTGGGCACCAAGGACATCTGAATTTTAATTTAATTAATTCATACAGCTAACACTACCTCACATGTTAACAAACAACTACCACTGGTAGCTCTGAAATGTTCTGTTGTTATATACTCTGCGTTGCGCTTGATTAAGATCATCGCACACTTATACAATTGCCATCGAAACGGTTCGTGTGCCGTCCCGTGATCATCTATTGTACCATACTCCTTTTAAACCGCCGGACGACGGCGTCGGATCGGCGACCGTGTTAAGCTTCACAGTATAAGTGTACGTGATTCTTTACAATCGCAAAGACTGCAAAATTGCATTATGTAAATTTGCAGTGTTCGAACTTTGTTGTACCAGGTATATGATTGAGTCATTCCCATGTATTCAACAATTTAGCTGTAAGATGATCGCTGTGCATGTCGCAGTCTCTGATTAAAATTGGTATTTTATAGAACTTCATAATCAATGCAAATCATTTAAATAGAGGATGTTCCTTTGATAACTTTGCTAATTATTTTATATTGTTTATTTGCTATATTTATTTATAAATAACCAACCTATACTTGCAGTTTACACCAGACATACAAGTTTTTGGTTAATACATACTGAACAAGCATAAAACATATAAGAAAACATAAAATGTTACAAAATACATTGATAGTTCTTTAACAATCTAGGGTTTGTTTGAAAGATGAATCTAAATACTAGTACCTACCTACTGAACTTATGCATGAATTGATAATAAAAAGTTCGTTTTAGTCGTTAGATGATATTACTTATTTACGTTAATGTCAAGTTTTACTGTAGCATATAAGTGACTAACTTTTTGCCGCGAGTTTGTTTACATGGATTATTCTGCACAAAAAATGTTTTCAGGATATTTTTCTTTCAGCTCTCTTCCGTCAAAAAATGATTTTTTATTTTTTAGTTCACATGTCATCATGCGAAGTTTTACATCACATTTTATTAAACAAACATACAATACTTTATTATATATTAATGTATTAATCATAAGCGTCATGTATCGTCTTTGTCGGCGAGCGAAAAAAGCTGGTTTTATATTTCATTTCTCACGATAAAATTGCAATTAGACGGAAGTGATTTTCAATCACTACGGTTTAATTAGACGTAAGTAACATAAATTAGTCATACAACTGTCAAGATATGTAGTTAAGGTTTAATTTTGTAATGGGATAAATATTGCTGAAATGGTATTTTTTTTATGTATAAAATCAATCAATTTTGATCATAATATTACATTCGCTGCAGTATCTTCCAGTGATAACCACCGGTTACCTTCAACTATAAAATGTAAGTAAGTACTACTAATTTTACTGAATTTACTAATGTACTAATCGCTACCCAGCTACGGACCTGGTTTCTGCCTGCCGGCTGGTGTATTGGTTAGCCTTAATTTCATCGCATAGATGTTAGAATTTTGAGCGTAAACCATATAATTTTATGTAATGACATTATAGGGAATTTCATGAACTATAGACATATCCATAAATTATTCCACTGAGCCATGTATTTTTCTCACAATTTAAAGAAAACTTCAAAATTAATGTTATTTTGTGGTTATCCGATTCAACTAACATCAAACGTATCGCTATTATGAACCTTATTTGTTGCCGCGATGCGTTATTGTCAATTACCGAAACTTAAGTCATAGTTATTAGTTACAAAATTAATCTTTATGTGATCCATTTCAGGTCTGACTCCGATTCAGAATACCAGTCACAGTCCGCAACTGTAGCCGAGCCGAAGCCGCAACCAAAGAAGAAGGTGTCGAAGCGCAAAGCTTCCGAGAGCACCACACCGTCCGTACCGAAGTCAAGGTAATTTTGTGTTACCGCTTTTACCTTTAGGTGCTTGTTGTATATGTTATGTCAATTAAAATGTTATACACCGATAAACGTTGGTTAGTGGATTTAGAACTGCAACGAAGAGAGCTCTGAAATCAATTTCCAATTATATTCCTTGTAGGAATGTTTACAGTTAGTTCATGAGGTATTTAAATTATTATAACAGAACATCATGCTTTCTATCCCCGTAGGGTTCAACAGAAGAGTAATACACCATCAATTTGTCAATATTAAAAAATAAATGTAATAAATAATGTGTTAAATTGTTTACAGTAAAAGGCGCAGCTTGAGCTCGGACCTCTTTGGTTTGGAGAACTACGTTCCCACCAAAACCTCAGTTGCGGACTTCGGTTCGTCACTCATCAGCCGTGTCGCCAACGGTAAAGTGCGGCGAACGGCAGACGTATCCGGGGACTTCTACGTGGAGGTTAAAGTTTACAATAAGGCTGAAGTTGCCTCCACCCCAAAAGAGGAGCGGTGGAAGAAAGCCTCGGTGGCACTAAAAGTGCAGCTTAACCGGAACACGCCGCAGTGGGACGGGTTACAAGTTTTTATGAGACGGGCTCATGAGTTTTTTGATAACTCTGAGCCTGTCTTTTATAGTGATAATATTAGTTTAAAATAAATATTTAAGTTGTTGGGGCACCAGATGTTTTTTGTATTTCTGCGATCGTAAATCATAATCGTAAAAATAGTACATTGCTACATCTAATAGTAAGTTTAAAACTATTTTAATTTAAAATGCCGTTCTGTACTGTTTGTAACACATCTGTTGAGCGCAGTCACTGGACAGGTCACCTACGTAGTACTAATCATAAAAACAAAACTATTTCGCATTTTTGCGAAGGTGTTGAAATAATACATTCTGCATTTCGTAATCGTATAGCTTCTTATAGAATTGTCGATCCGTCTGAGAATAGTTCTCTACAACCATTTCTTATTAATATTTGGGACAAAATTAAAACGTTAATTAATATTTCTCTTAAAGATCATACTTGTCTAAAAGTTAATTTCGAATTTTTTGCTTTATTTTTAATGTTTAAAAATGATTCTCAGGAGATGAAATCATTTGCCACAAAAAACTTTACTCTGCATCAGAATTATGAAATTGAATCATTATTAACTCAAGTAAAAAACATTTTATCAAAAAAGATAGAAGAATTTCAGGACCGAGACAGTGGATGGACGTTCTTGAGCAGTTCTCATTTGGAAGTCAATGTTAACAAATATCAACCGTTGCATGGTTCAGGCTTTATCGAATTGCCTTCTGCAATAAAATCGAAAAGAGCATGTGTTAATATCCACAATAATGACGAGTATTGTTTTTTGTGGTCTGTTGTTGCTGCTTTATATCCAGCTAAAACTCATCCTGAAAGAGTATCTTCTTACCCTGATTTTCGTAACGTGTTAAATGTAAAGGATATGTCATTTCCAGTGAATTTCTCAGATATTGCGCGGTTCGAAGTGAATAACCCCGAAATTTGCATTTACATTTATGGTTTAAAAAATAATACCGTCGTAGGACCGCTTTACAAACCAAAAGCCTTGAACGGAAAGGTGATTCATTTACTTTATTTAGAAAGAGATAATTTGTCACATTACTGTCTCATTAAAGACTTGCCGCGACTTGTTAAAAATCAAATAACAAAACACCACAGTAAACTGTACTTTTGTGATGCTTGTTTAATGTTTTTTAATTCATGCGATGATCTTAGTTCACATAGTTGTGGAGGTGTTGTCACTGAACTACCTCCAAAGGGTTCTTTCATACAGTTTAAAAATTATAATAGAAAGCAAATTGTTCCATTTGTTATATACGCAGATTTTGAAACAATGCTAGAACGGTATGAATCTTGTGACCCTGACCCCACTAAGGCGAGTACTGTAACGCGACAGCGACATGTGCCTATAGCTTTCGCTTATCATATTACGTGTTCGCTAGACGAAAGCCACAATCGTTACGTTTCTTATCGCGGTTCGGATTGTGTATCAAATTTTGTGAAGTCTATCTATAAAGATGCACAAAAAATTTACGATATTGTAAAAAATAATGTTCCTATGATTTATTCAAATGAAAATGCTCGCGACTTTGAAAACGCGTTGACATGTCATATTTGTGAACACTTCTTGTTCGGCGATAGGGTTCGCGATCATTGTCACTTGACTGGTAAATATCGCGGCGCAGCTCATAGTTATTGTAACATACAATACAAACTACCATCATTTTTGCCAGTATTTTTTCATAATTTGTCTGGATACGATTGCCATCTTTTCATAAAAGAATTAGGTGAAGCTCCTGGATCTATAAAAGTGATACCTAAAACAAAAGAAAACTATATTTCTTTCACTAAGTTTATTCCGATTGCTACCGGGGAAAGCATCCAAGTTCGGTTTGTAGATTCTTTCAAGTTTTTAGGAACTAGCTTAGAAAAGTTGGTTAGTACAATGAAAAAACAGGACTTTAAACAATTAAAATCTTATTTCCCTAATAAAAAACAATTTAACCTACTCACTCGTAAAGGAGTGTATCCATATGACTATATGTCTCAATGGGAACGTTATAAAGAAACGTGTTTACCCTCAAAAAAATATTTTTTTAACTATTTAACAAATGATGCAATTACCGACGAGGACTATGAACACGCTCGGTCTGTTTGGTCAGTATTTAATATTCAAAACATGGGTATGTACACAGATTTGTATCTCAAAACAGATGTTTTGTTGTTAACAGATGTATTTGAAAATTTTCGAAAAACTTGTAAACTACATTACAATCTCGATCCCGCGTTTTATCTTACAGCACCAAGTCTATCTTTTGATGCAATGCTTTTAAAAACAGGAGTACAATTAGAATTGATTAGTGATGTTGAAATTTTTAGAATGATACAAAAAGGTATTCGAGGAGGTGTTTGTATGTGTTCCAAAAGACATGTCAAAGCCAATCATAAATATTTAGATACTTACGATCCAACCCGTCCTAATTCATTTATCATTTATTTAGATTGTAACAATTTATACGGTTATAGCATGTGTCAATCATTACCCTATTCGGATTTTAGATTTATGAATAGACAAGAAATTGATTTTTTACAATTGAACTTAGCAGAAATTAGTGATACTGCAGAAAACGGTTACATCCTTGAAGTTGATTTAATATATCCGGAGAATTTGCACATGGAACACAATGACTTTCCCTTTTGTCCAGAAAAATGCTTACCACCGGGTGGTAAGAATAAAAAGCTAATACCAAATTTGTATGATAAATATTACTATGTTATTCATTACGTACATTTAAAAAAATGTTTACAGCACGGTTTAGTATTGAGAAGAATCCATCGCGCTATTATATTTAAACAAAGTAGTTTTTTAAAGCAATATATTGATATTAACACCCAGTTACGTCAAAAAGCAGAGTCAACGTTTGAACAAGACTTTTTCAAATTATTGAATAATAGTATTTTTGGAAAGACCCTAGAAAATAATGAACACCGAATAGACGTTAAGTTAGTAAACAAGTGGTGTGACTCGAACAATAAAACAAAAAAGACTACTTGTGCTGAAAAATTGATAGCCAGCCCATATTTTCATAGCGTCTCTGTATTTTCTGATGATCTAGTAGCAATCCAAATGAAACCTGTGCGTATTATACTTGATAAACCAATTTACATAGGGTTTGCAGTATTAGAATTATCTAAGGCTCACATGTACAACTTTCACTACTCCATCATTAAACCTTTTTATGGTAACCGAATAGAATTATGCTATACTGACACAGATAGTCTAGTATATGATGTACAGAGTAATGATGTTTATAAAGACTTTAAGCTCCACTTTCTAAAATATTTTGATACCAGCAATTATGACTGTAACAATGACTATAACTTACCAATTATTAATAAGAAGGTTCCAGGACTGTTTAAGGATGAAATGGGTGGTGACATTATCAAAGAATTCGTAGGACTGCGCTCAAAGCTTTATTGTATTAAAACGTTAAACAAAACAATTAAAAAGGCAAAAGGTACAAAAAAATGTATTACCAAAAATTTTAATATGTTAGATTATAAAAATGTTTTATATGATTGCAGTGTTATTCGTAAAAAAAATGTATTGTTTAAATCAATAAAACACGAAATATTTACTCAGGACTTAAATAAAGTAGCACTTTCAAGCAATGATGATAAACGATTGCTATCGTTTGATAAAGTTTCTACTTTAGCCTGGGGTAACGCAAGTATATTTAAGTAATAAGTACATATTTTTAACATGTTTTTTATTGATTGTGAATGGTAAAACTTATGACGTCCTAAATGGAAAGTTAGATAATTTTTCAACCTACCTACTGTCTTACTTACTATTATAAAAAGTCTGTAGGGTGGATCGATGGATGTTTGTTACTCTTTTTTAAAATGTGAAATAAGTAGTATTGCTGTGTAATTTAATTCAAATAGTATCGATAGAAGTTTCTTTTGAACCTGGTTTTATTATGTATACAATTCTAAATTGTATGTATTCTTGGTGTCCCTTTTACTAGTTAGAGCTAAACAGTGTAGGTACTTATATAATTATCTATTATGTGCCTACTAACCATTTAACGAATAGTTTCTTTCCTTTCTTTTTAAGTATTTTTTCTACTAAATAAACACCAGGATAGTTCGATTTTTGAAGTTCTTGTTCGTAAAAAGTTCCTAATATATCTTGCTTTCTTTGATCTTCTATGTGATATGTTACTGGTATAGTTTTATTAATCCTTTTTATTGTGAAGAGTTCAGTTGACCAGTTAGGAGTATAACCTTTCTCGAAATTGTGTTTGTATTTACTGATACGAACACAGTCACCTTTTTTAAATTTAGGTTTCCACTGGAGGGATACATGATTACATATATTTTTTATATTTTCTTTTACGATTGCTTCATTAGATTTATTCACATCAATAGGTTTAACTTTAATTGTACGATGTTTTGTGTTGTTATACGTATTAAATAAATCTTCTAAGGGATAACCTAACCACTTATAATTTCCAATGAGACTAAAATATTTATACAAGTTATTTTTAACAGTTTTAATTAGTCGTTCTACAATTGAAGCTTTTTTAGTAGAGAACGATGAGTAATGGTTAATGTTGTACTTCTTCATTAGCGTTTGAAATGTGTTGTTATAAAACTCTGTGCCCATATCTGTTTGTAAATTAACAGGATTTTTATTGCTGCTTAGTAGTATTCGTTCAAACGCTCGAGTTACTTCAGATTTATTTTTAGACTTTAACGGTTCTGCCCAGGCATACTTTGAGAAGCAGTCAATCACCACTAAAATGAAATTGTAACCTTTATTATACTTTCTTAGGTTTTGCATGTCCATTAGATCTGCTTGCCATAAATCATCGATCCCTTTGAGAATAACAGAACGTCGAAGAAAGTTTCTTCGTGCTGCTTTGTGTATTTCATTTACTATTTGTTGTTTTGCCATTATTGAGATTTTTAAGTAATTTATCTATATCTGCTTTGGTGTAAAACTTCTCTTCCAAATGAATCAAAACCTCAGGCTCCTTTGCTTTTAAAGTAGACTGAACAGTCTTTTGTGCATCTAATATGATTTGAGCACGCAATGAAGCAATCAGCTTATTAAATTGATTTATCGTATCAGCACTCATTTGATCTACATAATCCTTGTTCACAGCATCGTCTGCTTCTAATGGAGGTTTAATTCCTCTCAATCTAGATGACTTTAAATCAAAATCTCCATTTTCTGATTTTAACAACGCGTTATCATTGAAATTAATCAGTTCTGACAATCGCATTCTTTTATGAATTAAATGTCCAAATTTATCAATATTCATGTTTCAGGTGTACTATATGTAAAGGCTGATGATCAACTGAACAATAGTAAATTTTACACCTATTTATTTATAAGTTTACTTTCACGTAATTCTTCAATAATGGATATTATTTCATTATCTAATCCTGTGTTACCAGCATCTCGAGATGCTATTAATAACTTTAACCTTTCCACCAATTCATTAGGATCATCCCAATATACCAAATCTATGTTTTTTTTCCAGATTTTTGTTAATGGTAGTCCTTTTCCTTTTGAATGATTACCCTGAACAGTACTTTGCAGTTTAAAAAGAGGTTTAATAACTTGCAAATATTTTTGTCCCTTATTACTTTTTATTGGTTTACTTGGGTCATTATCACGACGATGTGCGTTTGTATCAAGTAACATTTTCTTATAATATTGCAAGTCATCTTCAGTAATCAGACTTAAATCAATATCTTTCTTAAGCAGTAGTTGTTTTAAACCAGGCGTATGTCTGTATTTATGACCGGCTACGATGATATAATGATCGTCGATTGTTATGTGAGCAGAACCTAACATCAATTTTCCGCGTTCTACTCTAACACCAAATGGAATGTCTGTTAATGCTTCTGAAGACACTGACCAGGATGATGTATCGCGACCTTCACTTTTTTCAACTGATTTATACGAAGATTCACTGCTGGTATCAGACTCATCTACATCACTACCAGTTGCGACTTTTTGCAAAGTTTCGTCTATAAACAGATCTTTAGATTCTTCATCTTCATTACTATGCAGCAAAGGAGTTTGCATACTGGCTGTAGCAATTTGGTTGAGAGGCTCTGTTACAGGTTTAAAAACTGTTTCCAAGGCTTGCTTACGCTCATTCTCAACATCTCGCATTTTTCGCACCTTCTTCTTTACAGCTGCTGCAGCATCAACAATTTGTCTCTTTAAAGATTTTTCCATAATTGATGAATAGATTGTAACCGGTTAAGCTCTGTTTGGAGAGTAATATTATTGCAACGATGACACCTTATTATATACTCGTGCTCTTAATCAAAAATTACAAAGGTGTCAAATTTATTTCTATAACATCCTTTATTTTTTGCACAATCTTTATTAATTACAACATAACTGAAGGGCTCACTCCATATTTTTGAACACATTTCTCGAAATTCAATCCATGTCATGTCAGTATTGACATGTTCTTCATAAACATGTCTCATATTTCTTTCATCTTGTTTAAAAAGTACGATTAGGTTTGCGTTGTCTCTTACTAACTGCTTAGGGATTTTACTATACGTCTGATTTAGATAAAAACAATCGATGAACTTGTGTCTCCCCATAGCAAAATAATCACGCAAACCACTTTGATTTTCACAAGCAACATCATCGAATATAATTACAGAATTCGGTTTTGCGGTCTGAACACTCAATACTTGCTCATTATCATGATATTTCTGAAATGAAATGCCTGGTACCCGTTGCAAGACTTTTTCTAAAAAAACGTACTTGGGTTGTTGTAAGGTTTTCGAATAAACATAAACATTTTGAAATCTTAAACCATTCTCGTGTATAAGAAGACCAATTAATAAATTAGTTTTTCCACAATTTGACGGTCCGCAAATGATGCACCGTACCGATTTAGGTAATAATTCTCCATGGCGAAAACCAGTCTCCTGAGAATGAACACAAAGTTTGTTTACATGTAACGATTGTGGTTGTTTTACAAATTTCATGACGACTGCTTGACACGGTTACATTAACAATGATTTAATTAATGTAATACATTCATATTTATAACTCATTATCGCTAACTTGAACAAACGTACAACAACCTCACTGACTGTGAAGTGGTGGTTAAATGTGAAACTTGTTAACTAAAGTAGTGATTTTGTGTTCAATTCGAGAATCTGCAGTACATGATCGAGGTAAGCCATCGGTAAGTAATAATAATGTGCTCAGCCCCTTTAACCGTAACTGTATTTTTTTCTCGTGTGGAATAGGCGCCAAACCAGTATTAACGCAAACGCAAATTCAAACGAAGTGAGACGTAGGAACGATAAGTAATAAAACGGAATTGTTGAACGGCGCCCACTCCGTCGGATATTATTGGGCATTCTACCACACCGTGAGTGACGGAGGCGAACGGAGTGAGCCGATGGAACGGAAGGTGGGGTAGAATGCCCAATAATATACTACTGACCTTCATGAGAATTTGCCACCTCGAAGTAAAAGGCTATATTAAATCTCGAAATTAGAAAGAGAATAGACGTATATTACTCTGGCTTTTGATATCGTAGAAACGTAGTGAAGCGACCTTATCAAGGAACCTTGTCAAACTTAAGGAGCTAACTGTGCTATCGTTTTGCATCAAAAGGTTATTATTTAAATCGAGCTAGCGTATGTACGTCTCGCACGCAAACAGTGATATAGTCGTGCGACACTGTGTACCTACCGGGCTGCCGCATATACAACGGGGCGATTCTGTTCTTTCAAATAAATAGGTGTATTCTGAAAGACTGTTAAACGTAAAGAAGTAAAAGACAAGTATTTATGAATTATTGACCAGGTGTCCTAATTTAATTTGATTATTTATGTCTTTTAAGGCAACCTCCTGTTTGACAAGGATGCAAACTGTCCCCTGCTATAGATTTTAATCAAAATTTTAATAATATCTGTATACTTACCCTTATAAACAGATCGTGCAGTAAGAAGCTCCATTTCAGATCGCCTTCTCCTTGCATGTCTGGTAGTTCGTACTTGCATATTAGGTAACCGGTCTTAGGACCGAATCTGTAACAAATAATTTTAATGATATTTTAGCGGAACACGCGTGTATGATTTTGTATGCATATACATTGCAAAACATCTATTTTAAAATAGTAAATAGTAAGTTACTTGGACATTTTTTTTTCCAACAGGAAAAATAATGTTAAATACAAAAACCCGGCAGGTCGCAGTCAAGTCGGTAAGACATCGATACCAGAAGTATCAATTAACGTAAGGGACATTTTGGCGAAAATGAGTTATATACATCATTGGATTCAGAATTTTCTGCTCTATCAATTGGTATTATTAAAAAAATTCTATCGTTAAAAAAAAATCCCTTACGTTAAAAAAATTTGGCCTGCGTAAAACGATTTATGAAAAAAAAAATGATGTAACGGACGTTTACATTTTTTTTTTTCTCTGAAAAATAAAGTGAGTCATAGTGTTAATAATTTACAATCTCAGTCGATTTAAATAGCATATCCCTTACTTTAATTCATGATTAGAGTTTTTTAAGAATTATTTCTAAAGGTGATGGCTAAATGACTGCCCCCGGGCCAGATACATTCTGGAATGTATATGAATCTTACATAGCCTCATAATATTTAGAAAATCATTCATGAATTATGTAGTGTTTAATATTTTCCTAGCATTTTCGTGAACTATTAAACATAATAAAGTATCTAAAAAAAAAACCTTTTTCATCACAAACATTCGCTTATAAATATACAACCTCATTTTCGTTTTAAGTTTTATTCTTTTTCGTTTTATTTTTTGTCAGTGGAAGAAAATTATATACTGTCACACACCTTTTTTTCCTTTCTATGCAATATTATTTTACCATTATATTATTCCCAAAAAGTATCTGAATCTTTTTTACATTAAATACTAATGTTTAGCCATTCAGCATTACATTGTACCTAGTACCATATTTATACATGGTACCTGGCACATGGGGCAGTGGTCTATACTTCCATTTAGCCATCTCCTTTCATTTAAATCTGTGATAGCTAAGCTGAAACTAACATTAATCATGCAAAGAACCTATTTCCATGGTGTTAAAATACCATAATTTTAGTAGATAATCTATAGTTACATCAAATTGCAACACTGTAAAAGTCCTTTACAATAGGATTACGTATAATTTTCTATTTCTCTTGCTGCTTACACTATGTTTGACGGTTTACACATAAAATATTAGTAACGTAAGGCACAACTAAACATATTTTTTTAATGTAAGGGACATGCTATATTTTAATCCGCTGGGTATTCCTAAATCTTTCGTTTAGAACATGAAAGAAGAGGAAATTCTAAGAAACTTTGCTCTAGACACAATTAAAATTGGAGCAGACAGTAAAAAGTTATACCCAGATTTAAAAAAATAAAATCGTTTTTTGGCTCTCCTGAAAAACCGTGTTTTGTCCCTTACATTAATTGATACTTCTGGTATCGACATATGCACAGACAAATGAAAGTACATACGAACATATTATTTACAAACTTCGGCTACCCTAGATTCTCCACAAAGACTGCTAAAAAATAATACTGGCACGGTCAGCAACAAAAGACGATAAACAATGTTACTTTTAAAAACACAAATAACACAACTCACTGCTTTCAGAATTTTCGGCAATACCTAAGAGTTAATTTTATCTCAATTTTAGATCCATTTCGTTTGATATTGTGTTTGGATTTAAAAATCTGAAATGTGAATCTACATTTATTGCTGACTGACTTGCAAATACATTCTCCAAACTCACATAAAATCAGTGTCTCCCTTAACATATCGTAGCCTGTTCAAAGGCGTCGCCGCCTGAACGCTGAGCACCTTCCTTAGCCCCTGGTAGTTGTCCACACGCGACTTGAAGTATATATCCTTGTATTTCGATCTGGGGATGTCCAGCTGTGAACAAATATTATAAAACGATTTAGTAATAAAGTATTTATTTATTTGAGCAATTCTCGTAACCGGCGTGCCTGTATGATCAGATGTATGAACGTGGATAAGGCGAAAGGAGTATGTAAGGATGGTTCTGGTGACGGAAGGTGGCGTTCTGTGGTTTCTGCCTACCCTCATGGGAAAAAGGCGTGACTTTATGTATGTATACCATCGCGCTTGTATTCCCCGAACGGTTAGGCATAGGTGTAACAATGTATACCCACAGTTCGCCGGAATGTTTTTAAGTCCCATGTAATAAGGGGCAAGCCTATTGCCATTAAACGGGCACAAATCCAAACTACTGAGATTTTCATAGGAAAACCCAATAATACTTTTTGCTCGACCTGGGAATCGAACCCAGGACCTCTAGCTTTATTAAAAAGTACTCACTTTAACGTTAATATCAGTGAAGTTGGCCTCCATCTCGGCCTTAGCGTGCAGCGTGGCGGACACCGGTCCGTCGAAGTGCGCCGACAGCGTGTACTCAGACGGCGAGTCCTCGTACTTGATGCGGATGTCCACGTTCTCGCCCTGACCTCGCGGGATTAGGGTTAGGGCTATCTGTGGACGATATAGGGGTTAAAATTGGGTAGTTGACACCACTAACCAATAACTTCAAGTCGCAACTTCCCTAAAAAAGCACTTTGAAATTCGATAAATTTTTAATTTCTTATTGTAAAATTAGATTTTTACTTACTTTAAAATCAATAAATAGTTAGAAATTTAATGCGGTTTTCATCAGAAGATAGAGTGTTTCAAGAAAAAGGTTTATACGTATAAAACATCACGCTACGACCAACGATAGCGGAGCAGAAAATAAATACGTAAATGAACGCGGGTGACACCGTGTAGTATAGCTAGCAAATAAATGAATAACAGATTGGATTTGTAAGAAAAACATTATGAGAATTGGATTGAGGCCTACTTCAAGCGGTTTCCTGTTCAGAACTTTTCCATTGATACTGTATTCCGTGGTGTCAGTCACGAACGATCCCCGAATATTATCCTCTTCGAATGCACCTATTATTTTTATAGCCCTGAAATAAATAATTAGTTGTTAAATATTGAAAAACAAGGATATTCACAGAATGAATCCATGTTATAAAATATCGACTTGTGTTATACCCCAAGTAAGAAGTACAGCAAATATTGTCACAAAATAACAAATAAACATAAAGACTTGAATGACTAGAACCGGACTACAAGCGTTATAGTATGTGTGCCATATGCACTTTTTGATTTTCAACGCTCGGCTCAGCACTGAGAGCTGAAAATCAAACAACTAATCACAAAATAATATGAAAATGATACTGTTATAAGAGATGGCGGTACGGTACTTGTATAGAGGCTTTACGTTACGATGATAAAAATAATAATATGTAAATTATCTCACCTAAACCCTTTATGCGGACTACTAAGAGCGGCACTAAACGACGTCTGACTCTGGTCCGCCTTCAGCGAGTAGTAGTAGTCCTCGCTGTTGAAGTCCATGGATAGAGTCCGCGATAAGTCCTCACTGTACAGCATACTGAGCTCTGCCGGTGACAGCACGGGCACTAGCGCGCCGCGGGACTTGAAGCGGATGTGCCGGTGTGGGGCCGGACGCCAGACTACGTCCGCGAATAGCTGGGGTGGAGAGAAGATTATTGAACGAGGGCTTTTATACATACACTTGTATGCAAGTACTTATATGCAAGTTTTTTTCAATCTGTCGGATTGAAAAAAACTGGCAGTTCCAGATGTTATCAAATATTTTCAAAATCTCTGGAACTGACATTCGAATTGAAAAAAATCTTTTCGTATATGTAGTTATTGCCATATCTATGAGGAATAGTATAGGCTATATTTATAATATCACGCTATAGCCAACGGGTGTGTAGCATTAAATACACACGTAACTTTAAATGAGTGATAAAAACCACGAGGACGAAGTCGCGGGCAAAAGTTAGATTTTGCATAAATTTGACATGAGACCAAACTCGGTTCAGACAAGAATTTTCGCGATTACTGTAGGCGATGTCAATTCATTGGCCGTAGTAGGAAAGTACCTTACTTATACGTAATAGTACTAATTTTGACGGTGCGGTTGGCACAGTGATTAGTGGCTGAGTGATTGATTACCGCACTCGTAGTTGTTCCGCGTCTGATTGTTTGTGTATCATATGTATGTAAGTCTACTCTATATCATCATCTGCCAAGCTTTTTCCCAACTATGTTGGGGTCGGCTTCCAGTCGAATCGGATGCAGCTGAATATCAGTATTTTACATGGAGCGACTGCCTATCAGACCTCCACAACCCAGTAATGGGTAATACGATACTCTTGGTAAGACTGGTTGTCGGACTTTCTGGCTTCTGACTAACAGTAACGACTGCCAAACATCTACAAATGACAGCCGGGACCAACGGCTTTTACGTGCTTTCCGAGACACGGAGGAAACTCGCTATGGCAAATGGTCACCCATCCACAAACCAACCTCGGAAAGCGTGGCCTAACCCGGAAGATCGGTCTATGCGGCTGTAGGTAATTATTTAGCCACGAGCTCCTGTCGCGTAAGTCTACACTATATATATTTATAAATGCACTCAGCACTCACGATACAGAAGAAAGTAGCAGAGTAAAGGAGAAATTGCAGGAGGGGGGAAGGGAGCCAAAACAAAAAAAAACTTACATAATTATTCTGTTCACCCTGTTGTATCTGAATACCGCCTCCGACAACATTCTCAACGTCTGAGAAGTCCTTTTTGAACTGCATCTTAATGTAATAGTCTTCTAAGTACGCTGACGTAAGGTTCAAACTGCCTGATGTCTCCACAAACGGGTCGTCTAACTGTTAAGAGAAAATGAGTTTTAATTACACACATATAAACATTATATTACATGTGTATATTTGTCTGGCTTATAGGTAGTTGTTCCGGGTCTGGTTGTTTGTGTATGTGACTTTATAATGTTTGTAAACGCATTCACGATATAGGAGAATTTCTTAGTGTGGGGTAAACTTTAAATATTTTATTTTAAATAGTGTTTAGGAGATTCTTCCTCGTTCTTCTCCAAATAAACCTAATGTGTAACGAGCAAATAGCTTCAAGTTTTTGATTGACTCCTTGACAATTTAAGACTGCCTGGAAGTAGTTAATGCGTAAGACTTTTAGTAAAAATGTCATCATCGTCATTATATCAGTCGCAGGATGTCCACTGCTAGACATAGGCCTCCTCCACAGATTTCCAAAAGGACCGATTGGAAGCAGCCTGCATCCAGCGTCTTCCTACCTAAAGTCAAAATAATATGACTTTAGGTAAATTTGCATCCGATTATTCAGTCCTTAATTACCTATAGTTCGTGACCCAAATTTCTTCCAATTACGTCCAGCCATCAAATCATGTTTGCCTACAAAACAAACAAACATATCTACCACCTACCTCCAAGCTAGCAAGCGCAGTGATAGTAAACGACGGCATGGCGATGTCAGCTGTCATCTTCCACAGCGCGTCCTCTAGCCGTGCAGCAACTCTTGCCTCTAATGCTGGGAGGACGGTCAGGGGCGTCGCTATGCCGACAGACGCCACGTACGATTGGTACGTGTCGTCCTCACCGCATTCGTACTCGTAGAATATTTTGTAGGATATCTGGAAATCATATGATAATATTATAAAAAGGGAAAGTTTGTGAGGGTGTGGTCTCTGAATCTACTGAGCCGATTTTGACCATTATTTTATCTATAGAAAGCCACGCTATTTGTGAGTGTCATAGGCTACGACCAGCGAGAGCGGAGCAGTAACCAAAGATGTAACTTAACACGGATGAAATAAGCTACGCGGATGAAGTCGCGTGCATTTCGCTAGTATACAGCTAGCTACTAAACAGGAAATAATATAATATAGTCAGGACGTGTATTCCTGTCTTAGGAGCCCTGTCTTAAAACAGTACCATTTTAATATTATTTTGTAATTTTAGTTGTTGGACTTTCAACTCCCAATTATGAGCCAAATGTTGAAAATCCAACAGTGCGCAAGACAAAGTAATATTTAATAATACTAATAGACAGTGGTACTCATTTTTCAATTATAAATATCTTGTAAAATATCTCACCTCATGCCAATAAGTCCCATTATACAAGAGCACAAGACAAGTGACATTGATCTTCTCTCCGAGCGTAATGTCGACGGTGTACACCGACTTCAGTTCTTTCACGGCTTGGAACGGAGTCACTAGGTTCAGTGTGTTTGTCATTACTGTGTATTCCTGGGAAATTAGATATTAATTGCTGTTAAAATAATTATGGTAACAAATGGCTTAAAACTTTTGTTGAAGTGGATAGTGAAGTCTTATTCAAATGGATGTAAAAATGTTGAAATGGATAATAAAGCCTTGTTGTGATGGATGTAAAACAATCAAATGGGGGTGGAGTTTTATTCAAAACGTTCTGAGTAATTGTAAATTGAATCTATTTGGAAGTAGTGTAAAATGTTTGAGTGGATAATGAAGTCTTATTAAAATAGGCAGTGAAGTCTAATCCAAATAAATAGATGTAAAATATATTGTACTATGATTTGGTACTAATGTTTCAAAAAACACCTTAAACCCTGTTTTCGTTACGAATTGATACAAAATAATGATACCTCTAGTATAAAGACATCGGTCAGGACAATAGGTGGTTTGTTAGGTAGATGTAGCGTAGCATTGACTTCCATTATGTCCTCTTCGTCCGGACCGACAAACTGTAATGAAATAAATAAATATGTTCACTTTAGAGGTCGTTAAAATACGAAATCTCTGATATTTTTTGGCTTGGAAAACAAAGTTTGTTGGTCACAGATATCCAAACTAATATTATAAATGCGAAAGTAACTCTGTCTGTCTGTCTGTCTTTTCTTCACGCCTAAACCACTGAACCGATTTCAATGAAATTTGGCACAGATATAGTCTGGGACCCGAGAAAGGACATAGGATAGTTTTCATCCCGGAAATCCCCCGGGAACGGGAACTATTAATCCACGCGGACGAAGTCGCGGGCAAAAGCTAGTACTCAATAATACGTGCATACAGCGTATTACGGAAGGGACATACACATATCAAAGGTATGAATTATTTCGGTGTTAACAAACTGTGTTATACTCACAAAATTATAAAGTAAAGAAACTTCTAAATAAAAAATTAAGTGTTTCGTTATTAACTAATTCTACACATCACTACACTAAGTCTGCTGATCAGAGTGAAGTAACTATATACCAAGAAACAATACCGTAGAAGATCGTTTCTCCTGACACGTTTGTTATGATAACATAATAATAATGATAATGTAATTTTAATAAACTGCCGCAATATAAAAAAATATAGGCACTTTAAAAGTTATTGCTTTTGAGCTGAAAAATTATATGAACGTAGTTACGCAAAAAGGATCCAACCCTCAAAGTGTAGATACGCAAAAAAGATCCAATTCTCAAAGTGTCACTTTCACCCCCTCAAAGATCCAATTCTCAAAGTGTCACTTTGAGAATTGGATCTTTTTTGAGTATCTACACTTTGAGGGTTGGATCCTTTTTGCGTAACTACGTCCATATAGAGATTTCGTACTGGATACACTCTTCACCCGTTTGTATAGATATGTTGCAGTCAAAACTCTTAACCAGTCAAAAGTACTATTGACTAGCAAAATCAGTCAAAACTACTTTTGACTGAACAGGTTGGTCAAAAGTGGTTTTGACTGAAAAATATTAGTTATTAGTACTTTTGACTGCAAATTTGCGGTTAAAAGTACTTTTGACGAAGAGCGTTAGTCAAAAGTACTTTTAACCGCAAATTTTAACTGCAATAAAGCATCAGTCAAAAGCACTATTAACTTATCAGATGTGAATAATGCTTAAAAAGCATAGTCGAGGATTTACTTTTATAAAGAATAAATATAATTAATTATTATTGCAGATTAGCGACTGATTTTTAAGAGTTTTGACTGATTCGAGCAGTCAAAACCACTTTTGACGAAATCACTTGGTCAAAAGTACTTTTAACCAGCTCCATTGGGCAAAAGTACTTTTAACTGTTATTTTAGTCAAAAGTATTATTGACTAAAGCATACGGTCAAAAGTACTTTTGATTGATTTTGCTGGTCAATAGTACTTTTGACTGGTTTAGAGTTTTGACTGCAACAGATATACGCTTTCCGTAATAAGCTGTATGAAAGGATAACTTAAGTAAATAAGTTAAGATTATAAAATTATTTGTGGTATTATTCGTCAGGCCGTTTTTCCGGAATCTAGTACATAGTTGACAAAATATTCTTATTAGCATAATAATGACAAACCTTCATAAGATGAGCATTGAACGTGATAGTCGGGTAGTACAGCGTGTCGAGCACGACGCGTGCCCTCGTGTCGAAGTTCTCTAGAAACATGTCTGAGCCTGTCTTGGATTCATGCTGGAACCTGTCTTTTAGCACGTCGAGAAGACCCTTGCCGTTGTCTTTTAGGAGAATCGCTATACCGAACTGTAAAACAGAGTAGAAGGATTTTGAATCTGTCAATGTTGGGTGTGAAATAAAAATGTACCTTTAATCTATTACACAAGGTTTAATTTAGATGTAGCTAAGGCTTTTTGTAATTTTTCAATCGTTATTCTAAAATCAACTCTGTCTCTCTGTCATTAAAAAGCCATAATTCGGTTGCACAAAATGCAATATTTAGATTATAGCTTGATTTTGTTAACATTTACAACAGACATTCGAAAATCAACTCTGTCTATATGTTATTAAAAAGTCATAATACGATAACACAAAGTTTAATTTAGATTGTAGCTGCTGAATTTTGTTACCATTTTTAGCTGTCATTCCAAATTCAACCTAGTCCCCATATTATTAAGGTTTATATTTCAGTGTATTAGAATGATTTTCTTACCTTATGCGTAGACAGTCGTATAGACACTTCAGTGTCAAGTCCATTTCCGTAAATATTCTTCAAAACGAGTCCATTCTCTTCGAATCCTTCAAGCGGTGTGTATAATTTGTATAAGTATACAAAATTGATGGGAGACCGCCAGTGCCATATGCCGGTGAAGCCGAAGTCCATTTTGCCCCAACCTACTCTGAAGTCCAACTGCAAAAGAGGTTATCATTTAACCATTCATACCATCATGCCTATATAGGCATGATGGTATGACCTCTGCCTAACCCTTCGGGGAATATTCCCCGAAGGGTTAGGCAGAGGTGTGCTAATGTACACCCACAGTCCGCCGGTATGTTTAGGTCCCATGTAATAGGGGGCGAGACTATTATCATTAACCGGGCGCGAATCCTAATTCCGAGCTGTTACTGAGGATTTCATAGAAAAACCCAATAACACTTTTTGCTCGACCTGGGAATCGAACCCAAGACCTCTAGCGTAGCATAGAAACGGTGAGGGAAGAAAATGTTCTGCAGCAGATATAGGTATAGTGGTAGTACTTCCCCGGACGATCTCATTCACAAAGAGTTTGACGACTACTATGTTGCCAACGTAAAAAAGAAAATCGGATGTTGAAAGTGGTAAGACCGCTTGCTTACCTCTTCGGGCGCTCGTTTAGCGATGATCATAGCTCTGTTGAGGTACTGTATCGGTAGAGCGACATGGCCGAACACGTGGAAGTCTTGCAGCGATATCAATTTGAGGAGCACTTCGATACCTGGAGAACAAATAAAAAATTACAATAAGTCTTGTGGTTCTGTAGGGTGCATTTTTGAGACGGGACATTAAGATCGGGAACCGCGGTACAAACAACAATAAAAAAACCCAGTAAAAAGTCTAAGTGCGAGTCTCCACACGATGGTTGCCGGAAGACGGACGGCGCCGCCGAGGCCGGCCTAGAAAGAGGTGGCGAGACGATTTGGACGCGTACCACGAGGGCTGGTTCGAGGTGGCTCAGGAAAAGAGCAAATGGAAGGAATTGGGGGAAGCCTTTGCCCAGCAGTGGGACAGTACAGGATAAATAAAAAAAAAAAAAAAAAAAAACGAGTTGGACCTGTACATAAAGAGTTCCATACAGTATTGACTACTCCATCCTAGCTAATATTATGTAAAAGTAAGTTTGTTTGTTCCCGTTTCACGCGTAAACCACTGATCCGATCACCTTGAAATTTTGCATATACGTTAACAGGTGTACAGAAACGGACATAGGATACTTTTCATCCCGAAAAATAAAACTGTTCTCGAGGAAGACAATAATAACGTTCTTATGAGAATAGAACTTTGCGCCACGTGTTTGACGAATCTTGATAGAATTTTAAATATAACCAACATTTTCGACGGGCCTGTTGGTCTAGTGGTTAGTGGCCCTGAATGCTAAGCCGGAGGTCGTGGGTTCGATTCCCACCCAGGACAAACTTTGTGTGATGAGCATGATTGTTTGTTCTGTGTCGGGGTGTGATTTATCTGTAATATGTATGTATTTATAAATTATATAAGTATGTATATCAGTTGTCTGGTTACCATAACACAAGCTCTGCTTAGCTTGGGATCAGATAGCCGTGTGTGAGTTGTCCTAAGATATTTATTTATTTATTTATTTTAGCGGACGAAGTCGCGGACAAAAGCTAGTACTCGTATACTCTCAACCTTTGAAAGCCAGCCATTAAACAAACACACACACCTGTGGTAGAATTGGTAGTGACGACCATAGCAACTAAATGCCTGTCCGCTTCCACGAAGCCGAACCGCGCCGTCATCTGCGGGAACTCCACCATCGGACTCGTCACGTTCACCACCAACATGCAGTTGGTTATGCGCCGCATGTGACCTGTGAGGGAGAGATTTAAATGTTAAGGAGACAAGAAGTTTTAATGATAAATTGGGGCAAGTTAGTTAGGCTGGGTTAGGTTTTTTAAAATTCGAATTTATACCCATAACATCACACCATAACCTTGTTTTATTAACCTGTCCTTTGGAAATTTATGGGGAGAGCTATGCATAGCAGTGGACATCCTGCGGCTGATATGATGATGATGATAAGCAATTAATTTTAAGACAAGTTTTTGGCTTAAGAAATGAGAGTAGCGCATCATTGCAGTGGTGCGTCATCAGAGATCACCAAGCTTCTTTATGACTTGAGAACCAAGTCAAATATTGGCAGTTTGGTATTAGTTCAATTTTTTTTTTCATTTTAAAACCACGGGTGAATAAACTTCGTGAGAATTTCTGCGCAACTTCAGAAGTACCTAGAGGCTGCGTCGTAATGCAGTAATTGTAGGGTAATGTAACTTACCATTAACATAAATCTTAAGCACCTTCTCTTCAAGGTCGAGGTAGGTGATGCCATTGATGTCTCGCTTGTGACCCAACACGAATTCAGTGCGGAGGAAACCTTTTCTATAACCCTGTAAAAAGAAGACTAGTTAATATTCGATATCAAAGTGAGGGGCGATGCGGTTATACATCGATGTTATGGCTTTAGTTCATGGGCATATGGTCTTTCTGTTCTAGTCTGCACGGCACAAATTGCAATGAGCGATCATATATGTGGGCGGGCATTGGGTTGAATCTATTTACTTTTACGAAGTCACCGTGATTGCAACATTGTTTAAGTAATTATCGGTAAATGTCAATCATCACCAATGCCCCTTTGGGAAGCAACAGTGGATACAGTTGCCTTAACGTAACTTAGCAAGGTTTGGCGTAGTGGGGGTAAGTTTGCGTATGTACCATTTAGTACATAAAACCCAAAAAATAAATTCTGCGCATCTACCGACTCTAGCCAAGTTACATGCCGGCGACTGTACTACTCTGTCTGCCGCTCGGGGAATATTGGCGTGATGTTATTGATACTAACTTGGAATGGTGTAATAAGCTTGACTCTGCCTGTGATATTGTTCTCTGTGTGTCCTCTGTCTAATGTCCAGGATGAGTTGATCATTAGAAGGCCGTCTTCGTTGTACTGTAACAAAAGGTTTTCAATTATTGCATGAGTTTTTACCAGTGATGATAGTATACAAGTTACTTTTGATGCATTCGGGTCACTCAAGTCTGTAACAATCAAGACAGAATCCCTAACGCATAACAATATAAAATATTAGCGAGTCAAGACTCGCGACTCCTTATTTCAGTGTTCTTAACAAATCAAGCAAGAACTAGGCTGAAATATTTGTTTTGATTTCTAAGTTTATAAAAATCTAAGAAAAAAGATATTCCTCGAAAAATAAATGTCAATAAGTATAAGAAATATTTTTCTGAACGAAACCAAACACGAACGCGCGTCGTTTGACGTTTATGACATGACATTGACAGATAAAGTAAATTAGTAAACGTCAGTTGATAAAACTAAGAGGTTATTTTGTGATAGATTGATTTCACAAAAATATTAATAAACACAATAATTCCGTGTGTATAATTAGCTGTATTGCTCTGTAATTATCATTTCTTATCGGGCGTGACGTAGTTTCTGGACCCAACAATGAATAATTCCGCTGCAAAAGTCAGCGAGATATTCCGCGAAGCGGGAACGGCATTCAACAAACTAGCCGAAATGACGAAGTTATTACACCCGATGGGCGACTCGCAGCCTGGCGGGAAATGGACTGACGACGAGATCGAGATGCTACGGGCCTGCGTACACCGCTTCGCCGTAGACCTGAATGGCTTGAGCCAGCATATCAAAGGGCGCACAGTCAACCAAATACGTACTACGCTGAAGAAAAAAGCGTTTGAAGATGCCAGTATTCCTGTCAGGCAGGTTACTTTGAACATGTTGAACGCTTCGGAGAACGAGGTTGATGTCGACGGGCTCAATGATGACGTCAAGTTGGAGTTCGAATCGACGAACGAAGAAGTGACTACCTGATCCGATATGTTTAGTTTTCCCTAAGTCTGCGTGTTTGCTAGCACGTAAAGTTAGGAAAAGCTAAAGTGAATAGTGAAGGTGTTGTGATGAAGTACACTAGGCTATTGCCGAAAATATTGTTAATAAAATGTGTTTTTGCCTTCTGTCTATTAAAGTTATGTGAAACGAAGCTTGACTATGGAATATTTCTTGGTTGTGTTTGATTTAACCCGTTGACTGAATAACACCTGTTGTATTTGTCGCCTGCTGCGTTTCGGTCTTGATGTGGTGAATGTTAGCCTGCAGTCAATGTGTTAAATCGCAATCCATTCAGTGCGGGGCGTCGCACATGTGCGTTTTTTGGATGTGCATGCCCGTTGCCCGCACTGAAAGGGTTAAGTAATTGATGGTGTTTGTAAATTGTGTCTCAACCATAAAGTTGAGATACTGCTGCTTGAAATTTACTCATAGATCAGAAGATGCTGACTTGGCCTTTGTTAAGCCAGACAAGCGTAAATATTCGAGTTGTGAGTTGTGTAATTTCTGCTACATTCAGTTTCAACAAAACTCCTGTTACGATCACATGGTGATGCAAAATCTCATCTTACAAAAGTTCATGTGGCCTTACACACATGAAATAGGTAAGAACTAGCTACGTTTGCAATTCACGTGGGTTTATGATAACCTTATTATAAAGGTTATGTATTGTATAGCTAGTTTTATTGTGACCACTTCTTAGCTTATTATAATAAGCAATACAAATTTTAAATAATTAGCTAGTTGCTAACTTAGATTAATATAATTTGAAGCTAAGTGACAAAATGGTTAACGCTTATTATTCCATAGTCAAGTTTTAAAGATTTTATTTCAAATTCTAGGTGTGTAAGTTTGTAAGCGATAACATAAATTAATGTTAATACTTAAGCTTAATACCTATTTGCCACTACTTAATATTGGATGTTGTCAAATACTGTACTATCTCTTATTTAAGAAAGTCTGATCGCATTTTTGCGTTTCATAGACTTGATTTTCAGTCAAAACCATTGATAATGGTTTTTGGCTGATTACTGAGATATAAGCTTAAGTAGTTGTGGGTTTAAATGACATCTATATAAGATTTAATAATAGGTTTACTTAAAATTGCCATTGAAATATCATAGTCCATGTACGTAATGAAAATAATGAGTTTTCGTTATCCAAAAACAATAATGAAACAGGTTGCAAATTAAATTGCAAATATACCAATCACTATTCAATTGTACAGATATCTCACTATTTCCTCAATAAAAATGGATTATAGGGCAGATTACCCGTTTGCACAATATGCACCAAGATGTGCTAATTGCGACACCAGCCCATTATAAAATAGAATAGTAAATAAGCTAAAAATTGGCTATGACTGTAGTTGTCTATAGATTAGAATTTACGTAATGTTACTATAATATAGTCATCATCTGCTTAGCCTTTTCCCAACTACATAATATGTTGGGGTCGGCTTTCAGTCTAATAGGATGCAGCTGAATACCAGTGTTTTACATGGAGCGACTGCCTATCTGACCGCCACAACCCAGTAACCTGGTAACACAATACCTCTTGGTTAGACTGGTTGTCAGACTTCTTGGGTTCCGACTATCCGTAACGACTGTCATTGTTACTATAATATAGTATATTATTATATTTGTAAAAACATGTAATTGCATGTCATAATCTTTTCATAGTATAGGGAGAATTATCTTATATCTTGCATTGTAACGAATATACCTTTGATTAAGAATAAACACGAAAATATAGCTAAAGAATTGTGTGACATTTAAAAAAAGGTTTAGTTAGAGTATGTAGGTAAATAATATGCAACCTGTAATAAAAAAGTAGGGTAGAAAGAAATTCATAAATAAAACGCATGATATAATTTCTTTTTGTTTGTTTATTTGCTTTGTAACTTAATCTTTATCTTACCTTTAGAATTGCCGCCGTACGTGATGCAGCACCCTGACCCACTAGAGACTGGCGCCGCAAAGAAAGATATAAAATCTTATGTTGTTAACCTTAAGGTTTATTTTGTACAGCTTGCTTAAAGACACGTGGCTTAGTGGCTGCCTTCACCAATCAACCTAATCACCACAAAGTGCTACAGAAAATAAAACCTTATCCTCCTAAAAATAAAGCTTCTTCCAAACGACCCTGTGTTTGGCTACAACGGCCGTTTTCTCCGATCTAAAGAAGACTTTATAATTGTAAAGATAAGGTTCAATCTCACCTGGAAGCTGAGCAGCGTATCAGCACTCTTCTTCCAAACGACCCTGTGTTTCGCGATAGCGGCCGCCTTCGGTAGCGTCGGTATAGTAGAGTTGACGACCGCGTTGATCTCGCCGTAGAACTCGTTCGTTTTGAACAGATAGTTCACGCTGCCGTTCATGGCGAAATTAAACTTTATTGCTAGATAAATAAGGACCATTTTTACCTGAAACCTCAGCAGCGAACAACAGCGACATCTTCTAAATGACCCAATGTTAGCCTGGCTGTCTTCATCAATCAGTACACATAACAAAATGCTACACGAAATAATACCTTATTAACCTAAAGATAAGGTTCAATCTTACCTGGAAGCTGAGCAGCGTATCAGCACTCTTCTTCCAAATGACCCTGTGTTTCGCGATAGCGGCCGCCTTCGGTAGCGTCGGTATAGTAGAGTTGACGACCGCGTTGATCTCGCCATAGAACTCGTTCGTTTTGAACAGATAGTCGGCCAGCAGCCCGAATGCTAGGTAGTCTTCTTGCCAGTTCATGCTACCATTCAGAGCTTGAAGATTGTCGTGGTAGCGCCACCTGGTGGATGGAAGATGAGCTTCGATATTAGGGTCGGCGATATGACAGGTAGAGACCAAAAAATGGTTGACAGTTAGAGAATGCCTAACGCTTTGACCTTTTCAAGTCAATTAATAAATAATAATAAAATTGGTTAGCTACATATAACATGATTTTTTGTTGCACTCGGAGACTCAATTATAATAAGATGTTAGTAAAAAATGATTTCAGTTACGAGTCAATTAATATTTAGCACAATTTCAAATTTCAGTCTGCCATATTTTAAAACTAGCTTGTGCCCGCGACAGCATTCGCGGAAATGTAGATTACCACTAGGTTTTTTTTTTGTGCGAATAACTTTATTTTTTTTCTGAACAAATATATTTTATCTGTCTGTCTAGACAGACAAAAAGAGCTCTCTACTACAACGATCTCTTTCTTTTCAATATCCGTCCAAAACTTCCCTACAACTCACATAACATTGAAGCTGGTATCCCGCCAGCCCGCGAAGGGCGTGTTCATACTAGACAGCAGAGCGTACACCGTCTCGTTGTGAGCTTCGGAGAACATCTTCACCTTCCACAGAATGTTCGCGTCGCCCGACCAACCCATACGGACGTGCCATTCGCAGAACCAATCTGGAAGAAGGTTTAAGATATGGATTTTTGGGTAAAGGAAGAGATGTGTCCGTGATCTTAAACGTTCTAAATGTAGTTGTAATCTTATTTGTTTGGCAATAAATGTCAACGATTTTGGTAAATTGAGCTTAGTACCTACTGGTAAACGTGGGATCGTTTGTGTGTTGGCACCCACAATTCTAAAATTCATCATCATATCAGCCGCAAGACGTCCACTGCTGGACATAGGCCTCCCCTATATTGAATTAGTTTGACGTAATGAATTCTGAAAATCGAATTAATTGTCAAACTAATTCAGTATACTACATGTGTTTAATTACTTGCTAGCAGCAATATAAGGGGGATCTCAGTTTCAATCTGTCAAAAATGCTTCTAATTCGTGTATATATAAATTAGTGTATGTGAATTTATATGTTTGTAAACGCAGCCACGATTCAGGAGAAATCCCTTGTGTGGGGCAACGTCTCTTTTAAAAAGGAAGAAAGAATGAAAGAAAGAAACAGTCACCTCTCAGCACAAACTCGAACTCCCCGTTAACCATTCTGCCGGGGTAGTAGAGCGACACGTGTCCGGCGTGATGCCAGGCGCCCTTGTTGTCGAGCTGCACGTCCACGCTCACCTTCTGCGAGGGGTCGCGGTTGGCGTCCCAGTTGAAGGCGGCCGCCAGCCGCTTCTGACGGGCCGTCACCCAGCGCTGGTACGATATGTGGAGGTCGCGGAGTCTGGGTGGGAAAAAGCAAGATATGTTTATAAAGGGATAAAATTAAAATGTGTGTAACCGGGTTGTTTACCATTTGATTTACCGGATTCCAGCAAGGCAAAGGAGAGTTATGATTTTAGCAGCCTATTCCATGTGTGTAGGTATGTTTATCTATGTGCTTTTATCTCCTACACTAAGGCCACTTTGCCGTAATCGGAATCGTTCAAAGCAAACAAACTTCACCTTTTTAGAATTTTGTTTTGACTATACTTTTGCCAGCGAATTCGTTCGCGTGAATTATCTCAAGGATCCCTATTTTTTTATTAAGCAACTAAAGGCACTTATGTGTAAAGTAGTTTGAGGTTTCTATTAGCAATATTAGCAATCGGACTAGTGGTTCCGAAGATCAGCGCGTTCGAACAAAAAACAAACACACAAACTATTATGGATTTAAGTTGAATAAAGTTATGGTGTACTTTCATCATCCTCATCATATTAGCCGACCGATGTCCACTGCTGGACATAGGCCTCCCCTAGAGGTGCGCTTCCAGCGATTCTTCGTTATCTGTTTCGTGTGTATGTACTTTAGCAAACAAAAATCCTCCAATACTTACTGATCAAAGTGTATATCCATGTTGACATTAGTATTGTTGTTGAGATCCGCGTTCAAGTTCACACTGTACGCTTTCTTCCCGACGTCCACCTCCACGTACGTCGTGAAGTTTTGTTCTGACAGTAATATGTAGCGGATCAGAGTCCTGTAGTGGTCGTCGTTGTATTCACCCTGTTGCGGAGAATAAAGAGATTAATAGTACTTGAATTTTGGATGTGCTGTAATATTGCATTGGGTGTAGAGTAAATAAATAAATAAGAGCATTATACAGGATAAGTTTTTAACCACTGCGTAAATTTTTTTTGGTAGTTCAGTGTCAGTAATAGAACACATTTCCGTGTTTAGTTAAAAAAAAAACAAAAAAAATTTCATCCTTATCCGAGTTTGAAATAAGCAAAACTTGGACATAATCTATTCGCCATACTATCAATGAAAGCTCGCGGCCGCCGCCCGGGCGCATGGCTGGGGTGAGGGGGTGGGGAATGCGCTAGCGCCGAGTGACAATAAAATATGGTTTTTAAGTAATCATGTTTCGTAAGCGATAACTTTTTTTTTTTAGTACTAAGACATATCAAAATGAAATATACGTGTTTAATAAAACGTGTTGAAGTTTATTATGGCAAAATTTACGCACTGGTTAAAAAATTTTCCTGTATAGGACGCCGAACACACGCCGGACGCCGGACGGGAAGACGCTGGATGCAGGTCGCTTCCAACCGGAATATGTGGAGATCTAAAGGGGAGGCCTATGTTCAGCAGTGGACGTCCTATGGCTGAGATGATAAATTATATAGGACTGATTTTTAAAAAGTAAAAAAAAAAAGCTAAATAAATATGACAGCTCTTCGCTAAGAGGTATCTGACGACTAAAAATTTAGACCTGAGATAAAAAAAATATGCAGTCACGGGTACTGCCAACAGAAGTGAAAACTTAACGTCACATTTGAATGTTGGTGACCCGTTAGCATGATGGCCTGATTAACAAGAATCCTAAACCTTTTTCTGAAATTAGAGTAATGACATCAGCTATCTCCCAGTGAATGTCCCGAAATAGGACAAGTCGTTTCGGATATTAACCGAACAAAACAAACAAGACAAAAACATTTTAAATAGGTTTTTTGGTTAAAATAGGTACCGTATAAACATTCATTTGCATTCTGTTTTATTTTACTTATTTGCTTTTTCTTTCTTTCTTTTCTCTCTTTCATAATGAAATATACCACTCACCTGTCCAATAAACGTGATCTGCCTATTATCCTGCGTGAACCGTCCGTCCACGGCGATGTTCTTGAAGTGAGTGCTGCTGACCAGAGCCTTCAAGTGATGCGACGCCATGTTCGTCTTAGACTGGTCTTGGTACGACGCGTCGATGTTGAAGTCTACGCCTGTGAACCATACTCCGACGGCGTTTACCTGTGGAGAGGTGGATGTAGTCAAAGAAAAGTTATCAAAGATTGATCGAGGAAAGGATCAGATGATACTATTATATCGGGTGTAAAGAAACGGAACGGGGTGAGGGGGGGGGGGGGGGGGGGGGTCGGGCATATGTATGTGTGAACGTATCGCCGATGTTCCTACGCCTGATCTCTTCTCGGTTGACCAGAGTTTGTTGGCATTTGTTAGAATGAACAGTGGGAGATGAAGATTAGCCAAATACGCAGAAGATATTATGTGTGCATGTGTGTGCGCAAACACATGTGAATATGATATTCGTAACACCAATCCATTTTTAACCGACTTCAAAAAAAGGAGGAGGTTATCAATTCGACTGTATTTTTTTTATTTTTTTTTATTTTTTTATTCAATCCTTTGGTAGAAATTTGCTTTAAAATGTTGCTAACTGTTTACATACTTGTTTATGCTCGTAACTGTACTGCACATGATAATATTCATAAACTGCGTTTTAAGAAATGGTAACTATAAGGAAGTAAATAAATACACCAAATAGAAAAAAAGGAAAAAAATAATAGATCAGAAGTCAAACGGAATTAAAAGAAAAATTAAAAACTGGAATGAAATAAAAGAATGATGGTGATGAACCATCCATCGATGGTTGGATGGAATAGATCAAATGGTTCATGGTTATCATATCTAAATAAATAACAACACAAACAACAATCAATACTTACTTGAAAATCATTCGGTTGTTTCTCATGCACCTTCGTCTTGATAACGCAAGGGTGTAAGGTCGGTAGTGTCATGTTGAGTTCAGCGTCCAAGTACAGCTGCGTGCCCGGCGGGAAGAACAGGTACCCGGACACGAGGATCTCGCGCGATTTGGGGTTGAAGTTTAGAAGGGCTAGCGCTGTGTATTTTGGACCAATCTGGTGGTGGAAAGGGCACATAATTCATTATTATTCAGCTTATGCCCGGACTTGTCGGTTATCAGCGGGGTTTTAATATTTTAGGGCGGAACTCTAATTTTTAATCTAAAATAAAAGTAGTCTAAGTTACTCCTTATAACATCAGATATTTGACAGTCAAATTCGGTCCCACCGTTACGGAGATAAGTCAGAACAAATAGATTAGATGACAGACAGGTAACAAGACAAAAATTATAAAATAATATTTTGATATTACAAACAAACACTTCTATTTATTTATTTCGGCTCTGCAGAAGTCAAACTTTCTATGGGACCAATCTGAAAGTATATCCTTTTAATATGATGGAGTTCTGAGGTAACAAACATAAAAAATACAACCGAATTCAGAATCTCCTTTTTTGAACTCGGTAAAAAAAAGCAAACAAGCATTTGCATTTGCATCAGCCCACTGCTGGGCAAATGCCTCCCCATGTCTTTCCAAATATTCTTTTCTTGCACCATCCCGAATCAGTCCTTTTGGTGCTAGCGGTTTAGGGCATCTGGCCACCTCTTCCTGGGCCGGCCTTAAAACTAAACAAACCCTTATTTTTTTTAATATTCAAAAAAAGAACAAGTAACACTTACTCCTTCGAACTGGAATCTCGTGTCTATGAGTCGGGGTCGGTGCAGCGTCAGTCGAGTGTCGAGCCTCATGCCGGTCAGACGTTCAGCTCGTTGGAAGCCGAACGTGAAGGCCGGGTCGTTCTTAGTGTCGCGAGATGCGCTTACATTGAAGCCTATGTCTACGTGCGTTTGGGTTTTCTGTGGAGAAGATTTATTAGGTTATTTATATCATGATCATCATCATCATATAAGCCGCAGGACGTCTACTGCTGGACATATGCTTCCCCCATAGATTTCCAAAAGGACCAGTTGGGAGCGGCCTGCATCCAGCGTCTTCCTGCGTTCTTAATCTGTCCACCTTGTGGATGGACGTCCTACGCTGCGCTTGCCGGTGCGTGGTCTCTACACAAGAACTTTGCAGCCCTATCGGCCATCAGCTCTGCGTGCTATGTGCCCTGCCCACTGCTACTTCAACTTGCTGGGTTATGTCGGTAATTTTGGATCGTCTGCGGTTATTTATATACGACAATGAAAATAAGTTCAATACCCCTAGGTCTGGTGGCTGTACATTCTAAGAGAAAATTCTTATTGGCAGCCCAAAGTATGGTTTTCTTTCCAGTAAATAGCTCTATTACTCGGGACTTGTTAAGTTACTAGTTTTTGTCTGCGTGAATTTTCTGACGAATCCCTATTTTTTTTGGGTTAGTAAAATATAGCTTATAATGTTGGTAATCTGCGGGGTTTTAATTTTACTGCTTATTTTTCTGTAAAATTTTTAGTAGACAGTAATAATCTGTTATTTTGACATTACAAACATACAAATTATATGTATCAATAACACACCTACCTTTTCAGTAAACGAAACATGTATTACACACTAACATTTAAAAACAAAAACAGCAAAAAATACTCACAATATTCCTCAAAACAGTATAGAAATTATATCCAGGATACGCCGTGAACTGCATAGACAAATCCCCATACAAATCATGTCTAAACCCGCCGGTTTTCTCGCTATAAATGCCTTCAACCTTGATGGTCTGCTTAGGGCTCTTGTAGAACTGGTAGTCGAACTGCAACTTAGTACCATGCGTGGGGCCGTTGATAGTGTAGTACCCTAGGAGATGGCTGGCCAGTTGTTTCGTTTGGAATTCCGCCTCGACGTCCGCTTGTGTGACACTGCCTTTTGTTTTTATTTTTATTACGCCTGGAAGGAAAATGTACTTAAAGTCAAAGTCACAGAATTCATTTTAATTAAGCCATTTACAGGCACTTTTGAATTGTTAAGGAGTTGGTCATGAAGTTGAAGCTAGTTGTTCATTCTAAAACGTAGGGGAATGAAAAAAAAAATGTAAGCCATGGCAGTTAAGAAATAATCAATCCTAACTGACAGCGCCTGTTCACGAACATGACGCGTGGATCGGCTTAAATCAACTTTCTTGAACGCACGCGCTACCATCAGCGAGCATTAAGTGAGCATGACAATGCTCTCAACTGCCGTGCTTATTATGTCAAACACGTAATAACTTTATACATAGATGGCTCCATGGCACTGACATTTACAAAATTGATTATAATTTTACTTTATATATCCCCACATCACCTGTACTGTCGCATTCACCAGTAAGCAGAAAGTTTTGCGTGGGTTACAAAAAACAGTGATATTTCACACTCAAAATAAAAGGCGTTTTCCAGCATAATGCTCAATGTTACTTAGCTCTTTGATAAGTGTGTTCTTTTTCTACCCCATATATCTTATCAACTTACCAGACAATCCAGCAACCCTCTCATTGTCCACCACCCAATAAGCGTGCGGTATCCACACAAACCCATACTTAATATCATGTCTTTTTAAATCGTATCAAATTGCTTCCGACCGTCCACATCGAACTCGCAGACTTGTCATAATTATATGGCATGTTGCGGTACATGCCTTTGGCTTTCAGAGTACTCTTCGAGTACGGTTCCCGTGGGATAATATATCAACTTTGACGCGGACGAAGTCGCGGGTAAAAGCTAGTAGTTCATAAATAATTAAATAAACACTTACCGGACAATCCAGCAACTCTCTCATTGTCCACCACCCAATAAGCGTGCGGTATCCACACAAACCCATACTTTATATCATGCCTTTTCACCGACATGACTGTATCGAATTGCTTCCGACCATCCACATCGAGACTTGCTGATAAAGACTTGTCATAAGGCATGTTGCGGTACATGGCTTTGGCTTTCAGAGTACTCTTCTCTGATTGGAGGGTTAGTAGCGCAGTACTTGAGGTATTTGAGAGTGATAGGACGGCGTTTATCATGCGTTTTTCCTGTGGAGAAAATTTTAGTTTCACTTTTGTTAGACATATAAAATAAGGTATGTTAGTAGTATTATTTAAGTAGTATTTGCAAGGTTACTTTTCGTTTACCGCCATATTCCAGGCGGTAAAAGTACTCGTGAATACGAACAACTTTTGCTAAAGCACCAACTCAGAAATATGAAAATGAAAAGTAGTCCCGTTTAGCAATTATGATTAGTCTCTTTAATGTGGGTTACAGATAGGGAGAATTTTCAACGTTTCTACGCTCGTTTTAATGCGAAAATTCTTGTCTTTTCGCATGAATTTACGCACGCATTAGTGGCAATGAAGTGTGGTTACTAGCGCGCTCAAAAACGAGCTTATACGCATTGAGAATAATCATAATAACAGATGTAAATAAAAATAATGTTTTTATTATTTAACTCATATCGTTACTAACCTACTAGGTACTACATAAAAATAATATTAATCCGTATGTAAATATGAACGAAAAAAACGACAGGTTGCACTCCGGGAGTGCCGGCAGAAGTAAAAACTTGAATATAGTTAGGGAATAATTTTGCACGAATTGCTTTAATTATCAGTATAAAAGTACTATCATTTATGTGGTATAATACAATATTTATTTATTGAGCTATCGTACACAAATATAACGTAAATAAATTCGTAAGATTTTCGATCAGGTCACGTGTCCTGATGCGAGTTTAAAATTTTTTACCCATTACAAAAAAAGTGTACAACGCCGCTAAAGAAGTTTTCACTTCAAAAATTGACTCACCTTACTATCAGGCGTATCAAAAGAGAAGCTAACAACATTGTTAGTCTCGTTCTTGTCCCATCTGTACTGGAAGGCGTACGTGTTGGCAGTAGGGTCTGCCTTCTCCAGAGACAGGATGTACTTAGCGGGGCCGCTCATCAGGAAGTATGGGGCGTGGCGGAGATTCGTCATGTTTGGGAACTGTGGAAAAAAAAACAGTAAAATTTAAATTTAATTTGTTTAAGGCTCCTTCCTTTCGTACATGAGGTTGTGAGTTCGAAAATGGGCAGTACCAATGTGACTTTTTCAATTCATATGTAGTTTCTGAGGTTATTTTAGGCACTACAAACACCACAGTGAAGGGATATTACAAAAAGTTTTATACATGAAGAATTGAAGATGTTTTAATAACACATTTTTTTTATTTTGAATTTATATTAAAAATAATAAAATCATATATCAGAACACGGTGCGAATTATTAGGTGCGAATTATTAATTATTATTATTAGATACCGTTTATATTTTTCCATGTTTGTGTAAAATGAAATTTTACGAAATATAATAAATATGTATTTAAAACGAAATGAATGTGAATGATAATAATAATATGAAGGCGCGAACGAGAATTGATATTATGATTGATCACCACACTTGCTGAACGTGGATTGGGGATTCTAAATTTATATTTTTTTTCTCCACCGATGTCCAAGGTAAACTTAGATCGTACAAATTAAATTAAAGAAACCACATTGGTACTTTGTATTAACAAAGGAAATACTAGTACTTATTGTTAACAAAACTTGTGAAAATACAATTCTTACCTGATAAGAGGCACACATCTTGATGCCGATAGCCTTATCGAAAGTGGACCAACTGCACGTGTTTTGTTCTATTCTGTTCTTGTTCAGACCCTGCTGTTGTTGTTCCTTGTCACCGTGGAGAATTATTAGTTCTGACCTGGAGGAGAATCTTGTTAGTTGCTTCCTGTATTAGGTACATGATATCATCATCATATTAGCCGAAGGACGTCCACTGCTGGATATAGGCTTCCCCTAAAGATGCCACAATGACTGGTCCTGTGTTACCCTTAAGGCCTATTCAAACCTGAGCGATATTCGCTGCCGCTGTGGGTAGAGGTACATACCACGCGGGTTACGAACGGTAGCGAATACCGCTTATAGGTCTGAACAGTAATATTACCGCATACCCACTGGGTTTTCTCTGCCGCAGACGGTAGCGAATACCGCTTAGGTCTGAATAGGCCTTTATTCAGCGATTTTCCGCGACCTTCCCCCACGAGTGATTTGACACCTCTAGTTAATAGGGAATATGCATGTATTTTTTAACGCATTTCGACTGGTAGAAAATGTCTAAGTCCGCCTTTGTACGGTGTATTTTTAAATTTGTGCATAAAGTTTTAATAAATAAAATCGGCCAAGAAATACGGCCGATTTATGCATTTGAAACTATTCTTTACGCACCGATTAGATGGAGATCCAACATGGACTGTGACGTCACATAACACTTGGCCTTAAAAACTCGGTGTTTTTCGTTTTGCGAGAAAGAGAAACAAGTCTTTGATGGCTTATATCTTTTTTAATTTCATAGTAATTGGAAAAGTAGTTTTATTAAACTGTTTATTATATCATCATCTGCCTAGCCTTTTTCCCAACTATGTTGGGGTCGGCTTCCAGTCGAACCGGATGCAATGAATATATATGAATGAGATTTATTTTTATTAATTAAAAAAAATCGTATGCCTATACCCTTATTGGGATCTAAATATGAAGTGTAACCCGGTATCTCGGTCACTCTAAAAAATGACCATAGTACTTACTTGGCAGCAAAGATCTCTTGCTTATCAATAGGCAGTGAGAGGTCGAGTTTCAACAGCGCGAGTCCTCTGATACTCAGCCTCGCTTCGACTGCAGTGGCGGTGTAGAGGCGCCAGTTGACTCGGATGCCGCTTGAGCTGAGCCCCCCGGCGTCCACGCTCATTGTCGCTGCTATGTTTACTGCCACGCTGGGAGGGGAATAGGGGTTCGTTTTTAATAGTAATTTGTAATTTTTTAGGTAAGGAAATTCTCTTAATTAGACCTGCAACAGTGTTTTATTTTTCATGTAACAAGGGAGAGATAGATTGATGAGAGTTTTTACCTACATATACGGGGTTTAAAAAATCATAACCCTTCTTTTTGCTTCGTCGTAGTCTATAACAATCTCACCTCGTCCTCAACTTCCCCTCAAAGTCCAGGTGCCCGGACTGCGTGTACTTGTCGGTGACTGTGCCATCTTTAAAAAAATCGGCTCCTGTGCGACTCAACATGCGGCTAAAACCGCAGGCCACAGTTACCCCATAAAACTCAATACAAAACTCACCTCGGCCTCAATTTCCCCTCGACGTTACTCTAATAAAAGTCTATAACAAACTCACCTCAACCTCAATTTCCCTTCGACGTTACCATAATAAAAGTCTATAACAAACTCACCTCGGCCCCTAATAAAAGTCTATAACAAACTCACCTCGGCCCCTAATAAAAGTCTATAACAAACTCACCTCGGCCCCTAATAAAAGTCTATAACAATCTCACCTCGGCCCCTAATAAAAGTCTATAACAATCTCACCTCGGCCCCTAATAAAAGTCTATAACAAACTCACCTGGGCCTCAACTTCCCCTCAAAGTCCAGGTTGCCGGACTGCGTGTACTTGTCGGTGACTGTGCCGGACATCTTGGTGTTCACGTAGCTGGTGCCCATGAGGTTCATGTTCATCGGCAGACCGGAGCCGGTGGGCACCGAGAACGTCGTGTCCAGGAATAGGGACGCTTTGTTGTACGAAATTTCCTGTGAAGAAAATTTTAATAGTTTAATTTTGAGTTAGTGAAATGTATTTCCCGCTACTCTTGTGTTGTTTTTGCACACGGAGTTAGGATTTGTCCCCAGTTAATGGCAATAGGCTCGCCCTCTATTACATGGGACATAAACATACCGGCGAACTGTGGGTGTACATTGGTACACCTCTGCCTAACCCGTCGGAGAATACAAGCGACATGGTATGTATGTGCTTTCCCACAAAAGTCAAATTGGTACTTCCCAGCAACCACCGCTTTACCTAGGCCATCACGACGTTATATTAATCATTGTGTCGTACGTATATTACATTAGATATTGGTTTTTTCTGATAAAGCGGGAAACCGCTGGGTGCAGCTGTGCGATTCTCTAAAATGCAAGCTCGAAAACGAGTCTCACTTCGATAACGAACCAACTTGTCATTGGCTTAGTATTTGTTCGCCGTGGTGACGTCACCACGGCGAACGAATATAAACCAATGACAAGTTCACTCGATCACTTTAGTGAGACTCGTTTTCGAGTTTGCATTTTAGAGAATCGTACTACAGGTAGCACAGGATCGGTCACTGTTCATCTTCATCATCTTTAAGGGAGGCCTATGTCTAACGTCATTCGGCTAATATGATTATGATGATGATGATGATGATGGAAATGTATTAGTTTCTGGAATTAATTGTATTTTCATCACTTTCCGATGCTAGATTTCAACAGATTTATCAAACTATGTAACAGGTAAGGTAAAATATAAGCTACATAGTAGTATGGCTTATCATATAGACTTCAAAAGTGAGCTTAGTTCTGCCAAAACAAGGCAAGAAACAATTTCATGAATTGCGTTAAACTAATTTAGTAAGATTAATGTTTTTTACTACGAAATGTATCAAATGAATGTCGGTTATATATCCAAAAATCATTACAATTACTTTGAAAATGGCATTTTTTTCATTGTGGGTTGGTCGTTTACGTACTCGTAGTATAATTAAATTGGCTAAAAATTACCTTTCCGGATAGAATCTCCAACACTCTCACTTGAGGGTTCATCTTGGCCAAAGACTTCATGATCTCCTCGTCACCTTCTGCGTTCCAATAGGAGATCTCGTTGCCGAACACTTTGATACCTAGCTCGGCCATAGGAAACCTAGGATACAGAAATTATAATTATTAATTGACGAATCAGTCAAAAATCTTTCTGATAAAAAGTCGTGACGTTCTTCTAGGTATATGCTCGTATTTTGTAAAATTTTCGAGATTTTTATAGTAATCGCAGTACAGTTTCGAATATAGATAAAGTATTTTATTTTGGCAGTATAAAATTAACCTTAGAAGATTACCTTAAAGAGCAAATGATTTAAGTCTAAACTTGTATGGCAGTGCTGTTATGTACGGAAGACACACATATGCCAGTAATTTCACATTTTTTCTTCACGAACAATTAAAAGTATTTTAAAGGTGTCTCTCCTCTTAGTTGATCAAATATTTTTAGGTGTTAAAAAATAATTAAGTAAAAAATAAAAAACTTTCAAAATTACATTTGTGTTTAAGTGTAGAAACGCAGAACGTCAGTAATTTGAAAAGACATTTTTATATTATTAACAATTGAAAGCATTTTTAACCGACTTCAAAAAAGGAGGTTATCAATTAGACAATTTCTTTTTTTTTGTTAACTTACGTAGTATTACATTTCCTTAGTGGAATAACAGACCCAAAGCCGTCGGCTTCCAAAGCTGAAGTTATTTTTCACTTTTTAATTTTTGAAGGTGGTTGGCTTGTCTTTTTTTTTTTACTTTTTATCTTATAACCTTTTCCAATCAATTAACTTTGAACCCTATACCTATGTTTTAAAGCTTCATTCTTGTACTCCAAGTTATCAATCTTCTCCCTAACTTCATCTGCCTCGTTGGTAGACCTAAAGAAGCGAAGGTTGCTGATCTTCTCCGTCAGTTTGTTCTTGTTTAACGGTCCGTTGTTACCGAAGTAGTGCTCGAAGTAACGTTCGAAGCCTTCACCGCGGGCTTTCATCTGGAAATAAGCAAGGTTATATTAAACTCTTTGACGATAAAAATAAAGACTATTATTGTTTTTCTGCAGGGCAAAGTTGTCAAAATCATTATACCTATAAGGTATAAGCATGAATGATTTTACCTATTCTTTTTTGTGTTGTTGATTGTAGTTTGTATGCGTTTGCTCTTGGTGGATTGGCGATTTCAGTTAAATAAATTATTTTTAGGTCCAAATTTTCTACCGATGTCTTCATTGATCGATGTCAGTGATGTCCAAGATAAACATAGAACATACTTGGCCGGTGTACAAAGCCATCACGACACCACTGAGCCATCACGACATTATGACACGGTGACTATAAGCACATCCACCCACAAATACAAACAAAACTCATGCATACATAATTACACACATTTACACAAACGCGCCCTTACATTCACTACCACACACATACATTACACACTACATACACATAACATTACATTTCAAGAATCTCACCATATCATTATTTCTACCTATCTATCTAAAAACTGTTTGTGCAAACGGTGTTTTAGATATTAATATGTAATTCATGTATATGTTGCCGCAAAATGTGATTATGTTTTATAGGGTGTGAGCCTGGAGATCTGTCATACAGGTCCCGAACCTAGTTCAGACTCCAGCTCTCACAAAGCTTTAGAATATAAGGCAAAAATTATATAAATCATTTAGTGTAACAATGTACCTTTATGAGAGAAATAAATGATAATTTATTATTATTATTTATTATTATTATATTAATCATTGTATCGTATATTACTTTGGGTATTTTATTACGTCGGCTATGGAAATTTATTGTACTGTAAATAATAAAAGCTAGATCTTACCTCAAACAAGTTGATAGACTCCCCAAACATGTCGATAGTCAGATTGAGCGATATAGAGCGAGGTATGTACGAGTCCGGTGTGAAGACCACGTTCGCTTCGTAGTTGCCGCCTGTCAATAGAATAGAAACCGTATGTACAATGTTTTACGTATCATATTTCTTTGCTAAGAAAGAAAGAGTTGATTCTCTCTTCGTGATTAGCTGAATGTAGAAGACAGAAATTGATTTTTATACGTCAATGAAAGAAAGGAAAATTATTAATTTGAACTAACAACAAAATGTAACGGCCGACTTTAGTCTGTTGGAATCGGCCACAGATAAAAGGCAACAAAATTTATTTTTAAAGTGACTATTTTAGTTGGGTCTTCTAATAAAGCTATTTTTGTTAGGGGCAAAACTTATGAGCTCCATCACACACATGCCAATGTGACTCAGTTACCGACATGCTACAGTCGCGGCGTAGGCGACATGCTTATTTGACACCGTCACCGACATTACATTGGATCGCGTCACCAACACGCGAATGTGACGTTAAGTATTTACTTCTATCGACAGCCCTCATGACTGCCTAATCATATTTGGCCAGCATTTTCACATCACTGACAAAAACAGTTCAAACATGTGCCACAAAGAAAAAAACCTTTTTTTAATTGGCAACTTATTTACCATCAAGTGTTGCCAATGAATAAAACTCACCAGCATTATACTGATCAAAGAACATCCCCTGCTCGTAGTTCCGGGAGTACATCCTGAAGTCCGGACTGTCCTCCAGGTGCGGGATCTGGTTGCCGGACAGCAGACCCTGGATCTCCACGCGCGACGGGAGAGAAGACTCCGCTAGGTTCTTGAGGTGACTCCACACAAATGTTGTTACTGTTGATAATATAGTTTTATTTACTAACCTATACAGGATGACTTTGAATAAATGCGACAAAATGAAATGGGAGCTTCAGTTACAGTAACATAGTAATTATTTAATGTTTTTTCTACAATCTAAATTGTTAATTTTTTTTAATTTATTATCGTTTTAAAATGGCCCATTGATGTTGTTATCTTCATTTAAATACAAATTATCGGCATTCCAGAAAAAAAAAAATGCAAAATAAATAAGAAAAATGAAAGTATCAAGAAATCTCGTCCGACTCATCGCAGTCCTCAGTGATCGTCGTGGAGTACTACAATGTTATTAAACGTTGCCGTTCATAGCGGTCATTTACCTAATTTATTTGCTAGTGTAAGATAAGTATCGCGCGACGTTGCCAAACCTCGCGTGTGCGCCAGCGCAATGACATCCCTTCCCGGCGACCGCCCCGCCGCCCACCCTTCCTTCGTTAATTAGTCGCCCTAAAACATTTGTAGGTCATGGTCGCGCGCGCCTTCCGCAAATCCTACTTTACGTATCGCGAATAATTCGTATTGTTGTCTTGTGTTTGTGTAACAATGCCTAGGACGAGACGAAATAGTCGTGAACCGTTGACCAACGTACAGTATCTCGATATTGTCGTGTGGTACAACACAGTAAGATATTTACAAAGTGAATACGGTGATAGGTAGATAGGTCGCGGCGGCCGCGGCCCCATAGCATGGCCGGCACGATCACCTGACCTAACACCGTTAGACTTTTATTTGTGGGAAGAAGAGTCCGAAACTTTAGACGAGCTAAGAGACAAAATCATAAGTGCATTTGAAACTGTGAAATCACAAACATTAGTGCTATTAAAACTTTAGGACAATTTGCGGCGCCGTGCTCGATTGTGTTTACAAAACGGTGGTGGACATTTTGAACAATTATAAAATACACGTAAGTTTATCTATTTAATTTATTGTAAATACTTAATAATTGTTGTAAATACCGTGATTCCATCTTTTTAAATACGCCAAAAATACAATACCTACCTGATTGATTTGTTATTGTGACAAACATTATTCAGATTATACCTAATACGTTATCATTGTTTTACTATTTACTTTTATTGTATTTTTGATCGTTCTTAGCCGACGAAAGTATGAAGGGAAATTTAGTCTCACAAAATTTTTCTTTAATCATGCGCGCGCTAAAGAATCCCGCTGCGCGGGCGCGGCGGCCGGGCTGTCGGGAGGCGGAGAGATTCATTCATAGCGAGAATGTACTTAAACTCGTATCGTGGCCGCTACACGAAAACGGTAGTGCGCGAAATTCTTTGATACTTGAAATTTTTTAACGTTTTTCGTAACACTAATAAAAGTTTATTAATTTTTCTTTTGGTATGTTCAAAATTTTCTTGATAACACGTAATATTGTATAGTTAAATTTGTCGCATCTATTCAATGTCACCCTGTATATACTAAAACAAGGTGCAGTTTTGCATCGTCGGTTAAGAAAGTTCAAAAGAAGATTGTCATAAAAAACAACAAAAAGTAATAAAAAAAAAAGTTTTTTTATTGTCTCAAACGGTTACAATTTCATGTGTGAATGAAACAGCCCCAGTAAGTAGTTACAAACACTTGTGTTGGGGTTGTTTCGCTCCTTCCCTAAGAAAATCTAATAAAGAAACCTAAACCTTAATAAATACTTGTTTTTTAAGTTGTTTAGGTTTTACAGGATTTCAGAATACACCTGCTACAGAATCGCCCCGTTGTGTTTCAGTGTCGCGCATTTATATCACTGCCTGAGTGTGACTTTGTCGCCCTGCCAATTTATTTTACAACGGTATTGCTAAATACGGTTAATTACGATTAAATACCTATTTAGTATTCGAGAATGCGTGAGAGTGAGTGAGTTTTCAATGTCCATTATTTTGGTAACTCACTCACTCTCATTTCACGTATCAACCCAGTGTAGGGCTCAATTCAATCCTGACAAATCACCAAGCCGATTTCACTGTCAAGCTAATATCCACATTACACCCGTAGAACTAAAGTTTAAATTACAAAAAACCATGCGCTCTATGTACTTTGATGCTTTGTATAGTAGAAGTTCAAGAATAATGGAACTTCATACCTTGATTGACCGGCTCATCTTGCAGAGTATGGAAGATCTTCCGCAGAGTGCCCAGATCAGGGCACTTCATCACTTGCACGTAGGACGCCAGACGTACTTCTAGGTTCATGTAGTCAGCTCGGAATGTTTCTAGGAAGTATTCACTGTGAGAGGGGAGCATTGTATTACACACATGAAATGAACTTCTGTTTACGTCATCATCTTCCAAACTTCAAAATTAAACCAAAGTCCTATATTATGCCAAAGGAACACAAATCAGGAAAATTTACACCCTAGGTGTTAAGCTAGATCAATCTGTATGCGTAGCGAATTTCAGCTAATTCCGTGTATTTTTTACAAACTTTTACGTGTAAATGTAATAGGATTAAAGTTATTGTTTTAAAAGTTCTGACGATGTGTGAAACTAATAATTGTAAACAGGAGAGCAAAATGATGACCGCTCACAAAAGATACACAAGTCAGGGAGACGCCATTATGTGCACAAATGGCTCAGACACTTGCACTAACTCGTCCCATATAGACATCTGCAATACCAGAGGCCTTGCAAATGCGTTGCCATTCCAGAGACAACGTTGAAATGTCTCATGGCCTGTAATTACACCGGCACCCAAATCCATCAAACTGGAAAACAGCAATGTTGCTTTGCGTTAGCAATAGGTATGGTAGTATTTCCCCGGACAAGCTTCTTCACAAAGAGCTCTACTACTACTTATTTACATAACTCTGCAAGTCCAAATTAACGCAGGTATATCGTTACGTATGTAGCCTACATTAGGTTCTGACACAATTTCAATCGACAAGTAAACATGAGGAATTGTACATTACCGAGTCTCATCGCAAGGCGTCCTTCTAAACGCGTCCACGGCCGCCAATCGAACGGGCACAGGTGCGAAATTATCGCCGATTAGGTTCATTAGTACATCTGCAAACTCTTTGCTGAAGCCACCGATGTTGCCCAGAGCTTTGATAGCTACTTTGATCTGAAATATAGGTTAGGAAGATAAATATTACATTTTATTAGTTCAAATGACTACCTGTTAGTCGGCCAAAGTGTTATTAGGTTTTACTCTAGAAATTTCTTAGGAGCAACCCAGAGCTTGGTTGCGGAAATTGTTCGAAAAAGTCACTGCGCCCCCGGAACGCAAAGGGCATTGGGTGGAACACGGATGGGTTTTAGTCAGTAAGAGTCTGACACTCCCTTTCGTTCCGCCCAGAGCGGAAAACATCATTTGATGATTTCTAATCCTTGCTTGATCTCTCCCTGGTCATGTCGGATTGCCGTCCCATCGGACTATGAGAGTAAGAAAAGAGGGAGAGCACTTGTGTTTTGCGCACACATTTGTGCAGTATGATATTTTCTACCCTAGCTAGGCTATATCGAGATTGCCAACATGACCGATCGACCGATTAAAATCGAGCAAAAACGGTTTCATAAATCCCTTCAACTTTATATACTTTATTAAATTTTTATTATTTGTTGTTACAGCATCTGTCTACCCATATATTTATAATTTTATTTATATCATAATTATTGTACTTACATTTTTCCTATCCTCTCTAGTTTTGATGACACCCTTGCTCGCTATTTCTTGGACAATAGTTTCGAACTCTAATGCAATAGTTTTAGGAGTTTCTTCTTCGCAGCATTCACGTACTGAAACAAAATAATTTGGCTAATTATCTTCCTCTAAACTGGAGGCCGGTGTGGATAAAAAGAATAATGACACTTAGTGGTCGTACACACGGGCGGTTTTCGAATACGCGTTACCAAAGTAGCCAATCGCTTATACTTCGCTTAGAATTGCATACTGGTACTTATTCAAAAGAAATTTACTGTTCAGGTACCTATTTTAATTCTGTAAATAATTATGAATTATTTATTATTATTAATTAAAAGTTTTATATCAATCCCTATTTTAATCAGAAAAAACTGCCCAAGTGCAAGTCGGACTACTATACGAAGGGTTCTGCACCACAACACATTATTTACACTTACAAAAAATAAATTTTCTTTTACAAGAAAGTTGTTTTTGACGGTTTTTTTTTCACTTTTTTTGATTTATTTGATGTTATAACGGACAAAGTAATACACAGCAGAGCCATAGTAAAACGCCCTTTGGGTACAAAATATCTAAAAATAATAAAATTCTCTTAAAATCTCTTCCTTTTTGAAGTCAGTTCAAAAAGTAAAGTAACTAGTTATCAAATAGGTAGTACTTACGTTCCTTTCCACTGTGTTTACAATACGAGTGTACCATAGACGAGACGGTGAAACTTATCACCTTGTCGTTCTTCTGCGATTGAAGTAGTTCCAACATGCTTTGTAACATCTGCAGTTTTGGTCTGGAATACAATAACAATAATAAAGTTTAAAAACAACCAGTGGTAAGGGTTTTATTAGAAAAAAAATCACCGCAGCATTGGAACACAAAGGGCATTAAGAGGAATACGGATCGGTTTTAGTCAGTAAGAGTCTGACACTCCCTTCCACTCCGTTCAGAGTGCAGAAAAATAAAGTTTTAGCACGCACTGCGACTTAACCTTTTTTTTTCATTATATTATCGCAAACATGTGCAATTTAAAAGGAAGTGCGAGTATTTTTTCTCTGCTATCCAATGCTGTCCCATTGCTGCAGCAGCAGCAGCAGCAATGGGACAGCATTTGTCAGCATTTGGGGAGGCCTTTGCCTCCGCCAAGTTCTTCCAAGATTTTTTCCCCGCGCTACCTCGAGCCTACACTCGCGGTATACACGTCCCGATCATCTCGCAACTTCTTTCAGAGCCGTTCTCGACGACTTCGTTCATCTTTAGGCCCCCATTGCGTGGACACTCTTGACAAGCGGTCACTGTGCACTGTGCTCCCCTTTAGGGGATACATTTTCAAGCCACCTCCCCTTGAGATGTACCTACCTACATTTTTCCTACAGATGAACCTTTAAAGCCTAGCCTTTGCCTTTGCCTAAGGCATTAAGTCCGCCTTTGTACTTTTTGTTGCATAAAGTTTAAATAAATAAATAAATAAAGGTTCAGGTTAATTATTGACTGCAATAATGAACCTTATTGCTAATTTTGTAGAGCTTGTAGTATGTTGTAACTTACCTAGGTATCATAGCCATAGACATAAGCCACTCGTGTCTGGTCTCCTCGTCGGCCTCGTTCTTCATTATCATGTCCTTGATCAGTTCCACAGAGCCAGGGCTGGCTATGTATGGGAGAGCGTCTAGTATGTGTTTGCTATAAATAGACATACAATACTGCTTTACAATACGGCAACACTTGTCGATAATATGTTGCTATAACATTTTCGAGTATGGCAATACCGAAAGCACCTGATGCCTGTGGTGTTGCAAGTGTCCACAGCCAGCGATAACCGCTTAACATCAGGCGGGCCGTTACCTTGTTTGCCACCATTAGTGGTATAAAAAAAGCATGGCTGGCAATGTATTGTAGATACACATTGTCGGGGAAATATGATCAGTGTAGGATTGGCGAAAAATATGGTGCATGGAGTTATCATAAAAAGAGTGTTCCAGTAATGTTGCCTTAGTAACCAGGCCACTGATAATATTGCCGAGTATTTCAGAAGCATTTTAAATATGGTTGCTTGTTGTAAATTACAAAGGCATGCCATTACACTATTCAAAACAAAATGCAAGGAATATAATACTTAAGTGTACTTTTCTAAACGTTTTTTTCATCAAGGATAAGTTACGTTTAAATCATCCAATTAAATTTTCACTTGAAAGAAACATTTTTGTTTTTAGTCCCTGACCCCTGCCCGATGCGGGGCCTCAAGACAACTGCCTAATCCGGCCCTGGTTGCAAACCATCTGACAGTTAACACTTACGTAGCTGACTTGCATATGGAAGGCGCGCGTGCCAACAGTTGCGACAGCGCGGGGTAGTGTAGCGGTCTGGCAGAACGCACCAGGCGGCCCCATAGACCTACTGTTGAACCACTGTCCATGTTTTCGTCGACGTTCAGGGAATGTTGGTTTGTTGTTGTGTCTTTTACCCTGAAAATGTAAATGAGATAATTATGTTTTATGGTAGAAAATAGATTACATAGCTATGGGGAATCTATTAAAACTTTGAATATCGATATATCCATCACCAACTCAAGTTCCCAGGTTTGGTGCGCATCTGAAAGATGATGGGAACAACATGTCGGAAAAACTTTCGGCTTTATTAAGAGTTATTTTTGCAACTGGCATGTTGTGTTACCGCGTTTTATATGAAATATTGCAGTAATAAGACAACAAAAATCCGGTAAAGTGCGACTACACTAAGGGTTCCGTACCACAGCACAATATTTAATACTGAACAGATTTTTTTAAATATTTGTTGTTATTGCGGCTATAGCAATACAGACTTTACGAAATTTTCAGGTGTCAATTACGATTCAAAAGAAACAGGCTTGTGAGTCTTGTGACAGATGGACGGACAGACAGTACCAGGTACTTACATGCACAGTAGTTTGAGTACGTCCCTGGCAGACTTGAGTCCGCCTGTGTCGTCTCCTACATACACTAAGTGATGGTGAAGCAAATTTGCACGACGAGGTATCACTGCCCAGGCTGTAAAAGAAATAGTGGTTATGACATTGAGATATTTCTCCTCGTTTAACTTGGAAGTGGTGATGCTGGATTGTTTTCGGGCAAATCAGGAATTTCCATGTACAAAAGATATAAAATAAACTCTATAAAACCGGGACATATTAAAAACACTTAGCCATGAAGTTTATTCTTTATTAATAGTCATAATTTTTATTAAGAAATAAATAAATGTAATCTTATCTTTATATTATGTACATTTATTTAAATCAGTGCAGGGTTTGACAAGTTTTAGCTAATTATCTGTGTTTCTGTGGGACATCTTTTTTTTTGAATCCTTAGTAGAAAATGTTGCCATGAATCTGTCTTTCAATCTATGTAGTAAACCAACTTTCTTTTTTTTTACCATATTTTGGACTAATTTGGTCATTCCCATTTAGACACAAGAACATTTAGAGATCTTTTATTAATATCCTGTAAATCTTACCTTTAGGCTGCGACTCAATAACCTCAGTATCAGTCTTATTAACTTCTCTAAGCAGATGCAACTCTTGTACCACAGTGGTCATAGCGCCCGAGTTCTTGCCAGAGAACGGCTCGAACAAGTGACGCTCCCGACAGCTCACCGCCTTATATATGTGATGGTCTACTGTGATACGACATTTGGATTCCGATTTTAAAACCGGCCAGGTTTGGAATTTCTGTAAAGAAAAAAGTTGTTATTTGCAAAAAGGTTTTGCTGGAAAGAGGTTACAGCCGCTTGCAGACTAAAAAGATATAAGAATAATAATAGATGAAGAATAATTAATTGGTCCATTGTTACAAAACAATTTATTACTTATTAAAAATACTTATAGTGTGCTAATATAATTATTTTGGTTATGGAAGTAACTAAATGTTTGTAAAATATGTATATTATATATACATGTGTATACTATACGGCGGCCCTCAAACTATTTATTTATTTGTTTATTCAATCATATAAATAAGTACAACTTCTTACTAGGTTGTGAAAACTAATGTCGGTTCTCGGTGAAGCTATTTTTTTTTTGCGCGGAACTCTTAGGTATACTTCTTCTAAAATAAAAGAAACCTCAGTCCTTATAACATCAGCTCAAATTCATCATCAAAATAGGTTCAGCCGTTTAGGAGAGTGCACGAAACAAAGAGGTAGACAACACTTTGTGTATGATCCTTTAAACATTCATAACCTTATAGTAAAAAGCTGTTATATTGACATTATTACAAATAGACACTATCATTACTACATTATTTAAATAAATGTATACAATACTCACACTCTGAAAGTCGTAGCGCACAGTCTGCAATATGGACATGTACTTGTACCTATTAGTACACTGCGAGAGGTCCCTCGTCTTCACTAGTACTAGGCTCGTGTTCTCCTGGCCCCGCACCGAGTAGTCCACGTTACATGAACCGTGTATGTCTTGCTATGGATACGGAAATGGTATGTTTAGGATTATTATTACAGTACGGCCGACGCGACGTATCTTGGCGGTCCTGCTGTTTAGGTGCGCAATGGAACTTTTAGGAAAAAAAGTGTCTACTGCGCAGCTACTCGGCTAACTTCAGGATCACCTAGTTACATCGGTCCCACTGTAGTTACTAATTTAAGAAACACACAATTTTATACTCTAACACAGAGTTTTAAAGTTCAGGTTCTAACTGTATTCTTTTTTTTTTCTTATCCATTATATAAAGAGCTTTGTCAGACATGACTATGCCACTCTATAGGACCTTAACTATATGTATTCAGTAGACATTAATATGATACATAACTTATATCTGGTACTGTGACAGTCGCCGCAAGCTAATATCACCAATTTTATAGAGGAACTTTGCTTTTTCAGACGTTTGGGTATGCTACGAGGCTAAGAAAAGTTGGGATTAAAATCTAATTTATGTAGGTATCTCATCACCCAACCCATCCCCATCTTAGTAGATGGGGTATACCCCATCTTAATTAAACTCGTTTGAAAGAATTTGAAAGGCTTTGCTCTTAATACAGAGCTCGGCAAAAATATACATAATTATAAGTAAACCCTGTCCAATCCAAAAAGTAGTCATTCTACTCATTATTATTATTAACATATTATGGATCAGTAGATTTTTTCTTCGCCATTCAATTTCATTTTGTGACAAACAACCTCTTCAGCTTTATAATGTTAGTATAGATACCTCAACTCCCTTGAAATTGATATCAAATCTCTTCATGGAGTTCTGATACAGCGCCAGGATGGCTCTCTTGAAGTTGAGCACCCAATCCTGCTCCTCCGGCTCCGGGCATATCTCTGATATGATGCCATCGTGGAACGCGAATCTGGAAAAATAAAAACCAATTGGTGTGAATGAAAAACTTATAATAAATAAATAAATAAATATCTTGGGACAACTCACACACGGCTATCTGATCCCAAGCTAAGCAGAGCTTGTGTTATGGTAACCAGACAACTGATATACATACTTATAAATAGATACATATTATAGATAAATCACACCCAGACACAGAACAAACAATCATGCTCATCACACAAAGTTTGTCCTGGATGGGAATCGAACCCACGACCTCCGGCTTAGCAGTCAGGGCCGCTAACCACTAGACCAACAAGCCCGTCAAAAATAATTTTATTTATTTACTAGCTTCTGCCCGCGACTTCGTCCGCGTGGCTTATTTCACCCGCGTTAAGTTACGTCTTTGGTTACTGCTCCGTTCCCGTGTGTAGTAGCGTGATGTTATATAACCTATGTTAATCAGACATAATGTAGAATTCTAATGGTGAAAGAATTTTTGAAATCAGTCCAGCAGTTTTTGAGTTTATTTGTTACATACCATCACGCCTGTATTCCCCGAAGGGTTAGGCAGAGGTGTACCAATGTACACCCACAGTTCGCCGGTATATTTAGGTCCCATGTAATAGGGGGCGAGCCTATTGCCATTAACCGGGCACAAATCCAAACTCCGAGCTGCTACTGAGAATTTCATAGAAAAACCCAATAACACTTTTTGCTCGACCTGGGAATCGAACCCGGGACCCCTTGCACAGCAGTCGCACTTGCGACCACGAGACCAACGGGGCAGTTATAATAATAAGTATAGATTTGTATTATTGATCTAGTGGAGGCAATTAAGTGCTACTGCTAATCATGAGGTCTTGGGCGCAGTGGCGTGCACAGAGAAAACATATAAAAAAAAAACATAACATATAAAAAAAAAAGAAGTACAAGAAGTGCAAGTCTTATTTTATTAACCGACTTCAAAAAAGGAGGAGGTTCTCAATTCGTCTGTATGTATAATTTTTTTTTTTTTTATGTATGTTCACCGATATTTTCGTCAATTATTGACGGATTTGAAAAAAAATTTTTTTGTTGGATAGAGTTCACTTCCGAGGTGGTCCCATTTTCATCAGTCCAGGATCTGATGATGGAATCCAGGAGAAATCGAGGGCAACCACCGAAAATTGTATGCTCGTATGGTGTTTTTGTTACGTAATCATGTCTTACTCAGGTATATGCTTCATGGTGTCAACATCTGATGCTGCTGTCCTGATGATGATGCTACAGTACTCCTTAACGGTAGTAGTTTTTGAGATAGGGACTTTTTATTATATTATGTTTGTTCGCGGATAACTTCGTCGTTTATGAACCGATTTAGATTATTCTTTTTTTGTTGGAAAGGGTAAACTTCCTAAATAGTTCCATTTAAATTTCATATAGATCTGATGATGGATTACGGAGACAGGCAACGGAACTCTTCAAAAAATTACAGCAAATCAACCGCGATTGCTGCTATCGCATAAATATGCATTGTTTACGCAATTGCACAACATAACATCGCGCCTGTACAATCGAAAGAGTTACTCAGATGTATACTTACAGTAACATTTGAAAATTTCTCATCTAAGTAAACGAAATCGCGTATTCTGCTTTCTTATGACTTTTTTTAGCGGTGTCATGTTAATTTACATGACATGACAGTTCCTTCATGGATTTGTATAAAAAAATTGATACTAAAAAGCGAGAAATAAAAAACTTTTTTACAAAAAAAGACAACCGCCTTCAAAAACTAAAAAGAGAAAAATAACTTTAGCTTTGGAAGTCGGCGGCAATACAAAACAACAAACAGAAGCAAAGCCGCCGACTTCCAAATCTAAAGTTATTTTTCTCTTTTTAGTTTTTGAAGGTGGTTGTCTTTTTTTGTAAAAAAGTTTTTTTTTTGATATTATAAACATATCAAAATAAAATAAGATAAATACGTATTTTATAGGGTAGGCAATGTCTATTTGCCTATATGAACCGCACGCCACTGCTTGGGCGCCATTCCCAGGCCTTGCAAAATGGTACTTTGCCCTGTGAAATTTTACTTATGTTAATACAACAACACAATAATATTACACTTACCTAAGGTCGAACAATGACACAGCATGTATGAACTTCTCGGCTCTCTCCACGGGATAGTTCTCATCCTGGTCTATAAGGGTAACGTCTGTCAGCTGCAGGAGACCCTCACATGGAGTTATGAACTGGATTTTTGCCTGAAAGTTTAATTGAAAAACATTATGTTGTGCGCATAACAAACCATCACTCCTGTATTTCCCAAAGGATTGAGCAGAGGTGTACCAAAGTACAGTTTGCCAGTATGTTGAGGTCAAGAGCCAAAGATCTCTAGTGTAGAAGTCGCACTTAGGACCACTAGGCTAACAAGGCAGTCATTATTTTGTTTTTGCTTGGTTCTAATTCAGGAGTTCTAATCTAAGTTAGGAGCTAATCATAAATGAGTTTAGACCTGCCAACACAAGTTAACCGGCTGTCAGTCAGTAATATTAATTTTTTGTTTAATAAAATATTGCCCCACACATGTAATATCTCGTGTATCGTAGACTCATATAGCATGTGGCAATAGTGTCGTTTTCCATCAGTGAGATCTTTTTGAGTTGGACCAGAACTTCTAGAATTATCTCTTTCAAACAATGTCACCACTGTAATATTTCATTAATAAAATTAAAAGTTTGGTTTAAGTATACTTACCACAGATCTGACGTCCAAAGTGGAGCGATTATTACTGGAGCCAGCGAAGTAAGTCTCCACATTGACTTTGTACTCATAGTGGTAGATTATATCTAACAAATACTTGAACTTTTCCGACTCTGGAAATATAAGGAACATTAAATAGAAGATTTTGAACTGTAGAATTTATCAAAAGGATTTTGAAGTAACTTTTTTGGATACCTAGTTGCGTTTTTGAAATTTGATAATGTATTTAAAATGAATAAGCTTTAAACTAAAAAAGGCTCTTGCCCAGTAGGGCAACACAGATTGAAAAAAAAAAGAATGAAAACCAAGTTTATTTTTCACTGTTGCAAAAAAGAAGTACAACAGTGGCCTAATACAATGGATTTAAAATGTAACTTATTTAAATACATACATTTAAATGATGGTGATCTCCAAATTTGGTAGATACCCGTATTTTAAGTCTCGCAAATATGTTGGCAAAATTATTTTTGCACTTGTGTAAACATATTTATGTCAAGGTATAAAGTTTGCAATGTACGTTTCTATTAATTATTGTAAAAACATAACTTACTTGCACATGACGGTGGTCCACAAATGTATGGATCTTTCAGTGAATCTGAAAAGAGTAATTTGGTAATGAGATCATTTTGCAAAGAAAAAAACTGTTTGTTTACAAACAAAGCATTGCACTCAAACTGTCAGTGTCATAATGACAGCTGAGCTGACAGAATCGAAAACGGTTCATTTAACGCAGTAAATTTAAAATAAGTTTTGGGAAACGGAATGCACAATTTTCATTAACACTAAGTTTTCGATTTCGAGTTTGGTAATAATTTTAAAATATTCGTCGATGAATAGATTGTGTGAAATATGATACTGTATGACTAAGACTAATAACAATGCCATGTAGAATGAAAAAATACTACACCGACTTCAAATAAATTAGTATAAGAGGAAAAAGTTAATTATTGAGAATCAGCAGGATGTACAGTTTAAATCCGGTTTTGAAATAAAATAAACTTTATTCGATAACTAGGTGTACTGATAGAGAAGATAAATCCAAAGCAGCATGCGTCACGGACAATATTGTGTGCGATATAAGTAAAACATCCTTCATTAAGTACTGTTATCGCAAGAAACTGGCCTATTCAGTAGGTTAGGTAGGTAGATATTTACACATATAATCATCCGCATTCAGACCTAATGAACGTAAACACGTGTTCAAGTAGATTGCAGTAAATAGATCGATTAATTATGTGGAGTAGCTCATAGTACGTACCTAAGTAAGAATATCTTACTTCAATAATCAATGAAATCCTCATCTTTTCATTTTTTAAGCACGCCTTGATCCACGTTATTAACTAACCTTGAAGACTTACAGCGTTACTTATAAAGCAATCTCAAATATTTGAGAAACAGCTAAAAAATATTTAACGACTAATCAGTATAAGTGAAAATAAGTTGATATTAGTCAAGGACTTAAAGAGTTATTCAATTGAGAGGTATAAGGAACTGCAGATATTTTTTTCCAATTTCAATGTTGGTTCCTCAATAAAAGTTGTTCGCAGGTAGGTACTTTCTGCCGGGGCTGCGGGTTGTTCGAAAGAGATACCGCGCCCCCGGAACGCAACCCGTCTATAAAAAAAAAAAAAAAAAAAGGTAGGTACTTTCAAAGTCTAATAGATGAGTAATGAAATAAAATCTAACGTGTAGGTATATTAACTGCACGATCCTTCCAAAAGCCCACTAAAACACTAGACTAAAGAAGATTAGGCCCACTTTAATAAATAGACACTTTACCAGCGAAAGATGACGTCACACGTATGGGGAGTGCGCCCTATGTCCTTCCCCGTTATTTATGAAACATCATAAATCATAGGATGATGCGCACAGATTTAGTAGAGTAGATAAATTCTGAATTTTAGTGATCTTATCTCGCCCTTCTGACACTTGTGGGTCACAGACAGAGAAGGAGCCAGTACAGAGATAAGGCGCCCTTCTTTATTGTAAACTATAGTGTGATTTTTAATCTCGTAGACTAAATTGACAGTTTCGTACGTCAAATATAAAAATAATGTGCTTTCGGCTCATATACCTACATAAAGCACACTATTTTCAAGTTTGCCGTAAGAAGACGTCAAATCAGTCTCTGAGATTAAAAACCACACTATAGCTTATGCCAAGCGACTTCGTTCGCGTGAATTTGATAAAATCTATATATATAAAAGAAAGTCGTGTTTGTTACAACACTTATAACTCGAGAACGGCTGGACCGACTGCCATGGTTTTTGATTTGTTGGATTTGTTTCCGTCCCGAATAGCAGAATACATCTTAAAAACAATGAAAACTCGATATGTGTAATAAATAATTAATCATTTCAATAGATGCTGATTTGTTTATTACATGTCAAACATTTGTTGTTCAATCCTGTCAAATAGTGTAACACCTTTTTATTTTTTTTGAGCTTATGGCCTGGATGCTGAGGCCTTTAAGCCACAACTTAATTTTTTTCTGAAGACATCATGTGATACTTTTTATCCCGTTGGTGGGTAGGGTAGGTATGTAGGGGTAGGGTAGGTAGGTATGTAGGGGTAGGGTAGGTAGGTAGGTAGGGTAGGTATGTAGGGGTAGGGTAGGTAGGTAGGGTAGGTATGTAGGGGTAGGGTAGGTAAGTAGGTAGGTAGGGTAGGTATGTAGGGGTAGGGTAGGTAGGTAAGTAGTTAGGTAGGGTAGGTATGTAGGGGTAGGTAGATAGGTAGGTAGGTAGGGTAGGTATGTAGGGGTAGGGTAAGTAGGTAGGTAGGTGGGGTAGAGTAGGCTGGAACTGGGTTTTTGTACCGACTTTCAGGGCAGGACAACGTCTGCCGGGCCCGCTAGTAATATATAAATGATGTGAAAAACCCGTGATAACAGCATGTCGGGGTTATTTTTGAGTGGCGCGCTAATGTTTTTCTGAAATAAATGTAGCCTAATTTACTTCTTATAATATGAACTATTACGTCCGTGAAAGTCTAGATAGAATTGTTGCAGCCGTTTCGGAGATTAGAACAAACAGAGAACTATCAATTTTATTTATTTGTATAGTCAACTGTGGAATGACTAATAGGTTTCAGATAATTATGGCGTGACGGCGGAAATAAAATAAAATATTGATAACATTGTTCTAAGAATTCTGTCGTTTTTGTTGTTTTGGTAGTTGACGTATTAAGATAAGGAAGGTCAGAACTAGATGTGAACTCGAAAATCGCATACATAAACTCAGTCCTTTTTCCCATGGCGGTAAGCAAAAACAATTTCCTAAAATTTCAATCATCAAATAAAATTCAATTATTTGCGAAAAACATTTCCCATTGGGGTCGGCTTGCAGTCTAACCGGATGCAGCTGAATAGATAGTGTAGTGTTTTACATGGAGCGAATGCCCAAACTGATCTGACCCGATCTGACCTCCATTACCAAGTTACTGGGCAACACGATACCTCTAGTCAGACTGAAATTAGATTGCGATCGTAACTAGAAGTTATTTGAATTATTATTACACCCACATACATATTCCATCACGCCTGTATTCCCCGAATGCGGGTGTACATTGGTTACACCTCTGCTTAACCCAGCAGAGGTGTAACCAATGTACACCCGCAGTTCACTAGTGGCCCATGTATACTTAGGGCCCATGTAATAAAGGGCGAGCCTATTATTATTATTGGTCCCCAGAAAGCGATTTAAGTAATAAAATTTGTTACAAGCGCCAACGGAACTGCGACTAACAGATCAATTTAGTTAATAATCTCAGGGACAAAGAACCGACCAACGTGATATAATACAGGCCAATTTTGGAAGCTAAACCTCAGTAGCACCCCAGTGCCTAGATACAGACCTAACTACTTGGTTACTTTGACAATATAGTCCGTAAGTACCTAGGTATACAGGAAAAATTTTTAACCACTGCGTAAATTTTGCCATAATAAACTTCAACACGTTTTATTAAACACGTATATTTTATTTTGATATGTCTTAGTACTAAAAAAAAAAGTTATCGCTTACGAAACATGTTTACTAAAAAACCATATTTTATTGTCACTCGGCGCTAGCGCATTCCCCACCCCCTCACCCCAGCCATGCGCCCGGGCGGCGGCCAAGAGTTTTCATTGATAGTATGGCGAATAGATTATGTCCATGTTTTGCTTATTTCAAACTCGGATAAGGATGAAATTTTTTTTTTATTTTTTTTTAACTAAACACGGAAATGTGTTCTATTACTGACACTGAACTACCAAAAAAAATTTACGCACTGGTTAAAAACTTATCCTGTATAATTTGCAGGTTATTTACGTATAGTTCTTGTAACTGCCTCGTTAGCCTAGTGGTCCTAAGCACGACTGCTACGCTACAGGTCCCAGGTCGAGCCAAAAGTGTTATTGGGTTTTTCTATGAAATTCTCAATAACAGCTCAGAGTTTGTATTTGTGCCCGGTTAATGGCAATAGGCTCGCCCCCTATTACATGGGACCTAAATATACCAGCGAACTGTGGGTGTACATTGGTACACCTCTGCCTAACCCTTCGGAGAATACAGGCGTGCCGCATAATGGGTGCATGTATTTTTTGGAAGGCAAACAAGCTGTCAGCCCACCTCATGTTAAGTGATTACCACTGCTTAGACATCTGCAATACAAAAATGCGTTCAAAACCGAACACAGTAACGCTGTTTTTCGGCAGAAACAGGTATGGTGATAGTACTTCCCTGGATGAGGTCCTTCACAAAGAGCTCTACCACTAGAACTGTTTACTTTTGTCTGCTTTTTTCAGTTAAAAGTAGTTATGACTAATTAAGAGTTTTGACTGCAACAAAGCTTTATTGATATTGGCACAACTAATTTTCAACTTTGAATATTAACTTAACTCAAAAAGTTTTTATTAAAAATGTAAGTGGCCAGAGTTATCGAATTAACCATACGATTGTTGAGCGCCTGCGTGGTTTCATTAAAGATTAATTTCGAACTTTAGAAATCAGTATTAGTCTTTGATTTATTACGATAAATTAAATGGCTGAAACAATCGGTCACTAGCTAATGCCTGTGAATACACTTGTGCAAATGCTAACCGACATTCATGTTTTTTTTTTACACGAAACCCAATACCTTTTTATTTTTCTAAAATAAAAACCTAAGTTACTCTTTAAACGGCCAGCTATCTACCCGTGAAATCCCGCCAATATTGATCTAACTGTTTCGGAGAATAGGTACCCGAAACAAACAGATAAAAAGATAGATTTTTTGTAAGTACCATATAAAGCTCAATATTTATTTTGTATAAGGGAATTATTTATAAAAAAATAATCCGCTACTTCCTCCACCTTCACGATAATTCACGAGGGAGAAGACACGGACAAAGCTTGTGCTATATAGCTGAGCTATTTATGTTTATAGGTAGATAGATAGATAAAACCGCAACCACCAAGGCTGTACGGAAAGACGTTTGTAATCCCGACCTACAAGCCGTAATTCTGCCTCAATAACAGATACGTATTACATAAATGTAGCTTCATATGAATTTTGTAGGAGCTCGTGGCTAATATAATTACAGCCGCATAGACCGATCTACCGGGTTAAGCCACGCTTGCCGAGGTTGGTCTGTGGATGGGTGACCATTTACCATAGCGAGTTTCTTCCGTGCCTCGGAAAGCACGTAAAGCCGTTGGTCCCGGCTGTCATTTGTAGATCTTTGACAGTCGTTACTGTTAGTCAGAAGCTCGAAAGTCTGACAACCAGTCTTACCAATAGTATCGTATTACCTGGTTTGTGGAGGTCTGATAGGCAGTCGCTCCATGTAAAATACTGATATTCAGCTGCATCCGGTTCGATTGGAAGCCGACCAAAAGGCTAGGCAGATGTTGATGATATGAATTTTGTATGAAAATCAGTGATTTAAAATATAAGCACAGGGATGATTGTGTCAGATGTCAGCAAACTTGGATGGGGCCACTGAGGGCCGATGCCTGCCGGGGCTGCGGGTTGTTCGAAAGAGATACCGCGCCCCCGGAACGCAAAGGGCACATGAAGGAACATAGACGGGTTTTAGTCAGTAAAAGTCTGACACTAGGGGGCGGGAGAAGTTATTTGATGATTTCCCGTCTATATAAAAAATTAAATTAAAAATTTAAAAAACCCCCAACACAAAAACCTAAGTTCCCTTTAAAAAGTAAAAAAATAACAAAAAAAATACGTCACGTTGGGGGACCGCTCGGGACGATCGTATCCTAAATGCAACATCGGTCCCCCAACGTGACGTATTTTTTTTGTTATTTTTTTACTTTTTAAAGGGAACTTAGGTTTTTGTGTTGGGGGTTTTTTAAATTTTTAATTTAATTTTTTATTTTATGCTTTTTATAGGTACCTACTTATTATAATGTCGATTTTATTAAGTTTGAGACCCCACTCGAGTATATTTACAGACATTCGGTTTTTCTTCCCTACTTTCACCACTACAAATCACCACAACTTTTAAACGGCCCAACCTATTTTCATCAAACATGTCTAAGAACACTCGTACGTAAGTTACCTTTAATACAAAAAAAACTAAATTGAAATCGGTTCATCCGTTCGGCAGCTATGATGCCACAGACAGACACACCGACAGACAGACAGACAGACACGTCAAACTTATAACACCCCTCTTTTTGCGTCGGGGGTTAAAAAAAAAGGGATGATTTTGGAGAAAATTAGGAGTTTAAAGCCCACTTTCACCACGAATTACTTACACAAGATTTTATTGAGCGCTAAATGTATTTAGATTATCATTCTGTGTCTGTCACCTTCTAACAATGTAAGGGATTTTTTTTCGTATGGGGAATCATAAAATAACTTCTCTGAGGGTGTCAAAAGAGTGCTGTTCCCTACATTTGCACCATGTACATTTTTTAATGAAAGAGCTGTATTTTTTAAATAACCGACGATAAAATATTTTTGCTGGGGTCTAGAATAACGTAGGTACGTAAAATTTTGGGTCACGTTTTTTATCCCATTGAATGGCAATCAAGCCCACGGCCCATCCAATATTAAGTGGTCACCGTTACTTATAGACATCTGCAATACCATAGGCCTTGCAAATGCGTTGCCATCCAAGGGACTTGAAATGTCTCATGTGCCTGTGACTACACCAGCATCGATACCCTTCAAACCGGAACACAGCAAAGCTGCTTTGCGGCAGAAATAGGTATGGTGGTAGTACTTTTCCGGACGAGCTCCCTCACAAAGAGCTCTACTACTACTAAACGAAGAAGAAAAGGAGACTTCTATTAATTTATGGAGTCATTCAAGAGCACGGTTCGATACTGGCCACGATAATAAATGTATAAAGGTCTATCGTCTATGATCCAATGTCAAAGTTCATTGGGGGAATATTGCCTTGATTAATGTCCTCGTGTTGAAGATAAAGTCCTAACATCTAACATGATTCGTATGTTAAATTATCAATAAGAATATCTGAATATCTTATTCAAGTGTGTGATGTAACTTTAAGACAAAACGTGCTTACGAATTGACAATACTAAAAGCGAGGGCTTTTAACAAAAGAGGTTAGTAATAAAATTAATAAGTTCATTGATATTCTCTATCGCAGATTTTAAAAATAGAACTCAATTTTTTTCTGGACACTGATAAAGAAGGTCTATAAACTGACATTGATTCAAGATGGAGGTACATTATATAGAGTACTTACTGGGCGATCCATAGACAGTTCCTGTGACGCACAAACACAGAAAAATCACACACAAATACATGTTGCACATCATTCCATGTTCGACCGTTTCATTCGCACTCCGAACACCAAATAACTCGACACTAAGATTCCTTATCTAAGGGTCAAAGTGTTGGGTCAGAACCAACAATTATTATCGAGCATTATCGACGCTACGGAATCGTGGACGTATTAATTACAATTTGTTGTAGAATATTGTCCGATGCAAATCGTACGGCTGGATGGAGGGAGACGATAGCGGATATACGGGCTCGGATTACCGAACGTTCGTGTGTGAGTGAGTTTGGGACCCGTATGTTTAAATCACGTTGAACGCATTGATTTTTGTGTGAAGTAATCATGTTTTTCTTTTGTTTTTAATTGCTCAGCAATTAGGTACTTACGGGATAATACAATAGCTATCTATATCGCTTGAAAGGACAGACCTTGCAAAATTTAAAGCTCATTAAAATGTAGGCACGCTGTCATTAGGATAAAATGAATTATGCTTTTATGTACTTAGTCAAATTAGCCCGAAAACATGGATTAAAGACACATAATTACTTAATAGAATCATTAGTCTATTTGTCTTTATGACAGTGTTTGTTTGAATAACACTACGTATATTACTAGTAATTTAAGCTCTAATCGGCCTTTCTAAGGGCCAGACAGTCCACTGACAAAATAATAATATAATTTTAATATCTATATTTGCCATCATGCTAAGAGCATGCTAAGACATTTCTTTGTTTATGCCAGTTTTCACATTACTATGTCAGCTTCATCTAGACGTAGGTCAATGTCGTCTGCCCATCTCACTGACGAAGAGTCGACACTCCGTCCTTGAGTCCTTGGTCATCATCCTGCCTCAGCCTTACTCCTTAGCTATCCTACAAATCCATTTGACTAGATACAAGGTATTAAAGTCAGCAACGTGAAAAACGCATCAGATCCGTAAATCCTCTTGGTATTGAAGAGGTTTCTAGATTATTAAGTACTATTTTACGAGAGATATGAGAGAGAGAAAGGTAGTGTGCCGAAAAAATGCAAAATAAGATGGCAGATATGCATCATATCAGCCTACAGCTGTCCACTGCTGAACGTAGGCTTCCCCAAAGAGCGCCAACCATCCCGGTCCTGGGCAGCCCGCATCCATCCACTGCCTGCCACCTTCTAAATCGCCTTTCCACCGTGCAGCAGGGGGCACACTACGTTTGCCTAAACGTGGTCTCAACTCTATCACGCATTCGCTCCACCGACTGTCTGTCCATCATAGACATGACCTCTCGCTCGCTTTTATGGGATCTGCATGGCTCTTGGGTTGGCTCTTTGTTTGGTTTTGAGTTTGATACCCAGGTCAAGCAAAGTGTTATTGGGTTTTACTATAAAGTTCTCAGTAGCAGCTCGGTGTTAGGCTGACTAACTCCGAGCTGCTACTGGCAGGCCTATTATAGGTCTTCCCCCTATTACATGGGATCTATACATACCGGCGAACTGTGGGTGTACATAGGTACACCTCTGCCTAACCCTTCGGAGAATACAGTCGTGATATGTATGCATTGCTTTCACAAAAGAAAAATAAACAATTTAAAAGAAAAGGTTAACGTGTCTACGCAATTCTCTATTCATAATGAACAGTCCTTTATTACTACTATCACTACATCCACCACAGTAGGAATAAAATTGCACGATTCATTAACTGAAAATTGATAGCACAAAATCAGCAGCTGTTCCCATGATCGATGATTCAATAAATGTGTCGCAATTAAAACAAATGAATGAAATAATAATCAGCCTTTATTACCATTATTATTTGTATGAGAAACTTGGAGAGTTCAAGAACCTATGACGTGGTTACTTGGCTTACTTACGATAACGCGTAACATTGGGATGATAATAACTATAAGTGTTTTATTTTTTGTTTTATTATTAACTTATCAATTTGTTCAAATATAAAAAATATATCTATTAAATATATACGAACTAACATAGCCTCTTTTAATTAACAGTTAAAAATGGTTTGTCTACTAACCAACTGGATCCCTAACAAAGTAATCAAATGCTGAATGTCAGGACATGGCAACCTTGTGTTTGCAATTGAATCAGTATAGTCGAAAATTTGGAAGGGTGTGCTGAACTGGTGACTGGACATATTTTACGCAACGTGTAACATATTAAACTGCCTCTTTAGCTTAGTCGAGCAAAGTGTTATTGGGTTTTCTATAAAATTCTCAGTAGCAGCTCGGATTTAGTATTTGTGCCCAGTTAAGGTAACAGGCTCGCCCCCTATTACATGGGACCTAAATATACTGGCGAACTGTGGATGTAAACGATACGGTCAGTAACAAAAGTCAATTAACAATGGTACTTTTACATAATATAATTTCATAGATACAAAATAACACAAGTCAGTGCCATTCAGAATTTTAGGCAAAACCTAAGAGTTAATTTTATGTTAATTTTATATCCATTTCGTATGGCCTTTGGTATTGTGGTCAATAATAAGGATTAAAAAAAAACTAAAATGCAAATCTACTTTTGTAGCTGCCCGTACACCTCTGCCTAACCCCTCGGGGAATGCAGGCGTGATGGTAGATATGTTTTGTTATGTATTATGATATGAGTATATGTAAGATAATAGTCTCCTGTAATTACAGTATTATATTATGTCAAATACACACACACATTGTCATAATTACAGTTGAAACAATGATGTTCCCGGAATCATTGTCATTAAGCTAATTAATGGATAATGAGGCTCTCGTATCTGTGTTACTGTGCCTTTAGCTATGAAAAGAGTAGCCTTTTTGTTTATACAACGGAGTTGCATAGACAACGGTTTTTGGGTAATTTGCTGTCAACAATCCTTTTTGCCGACTTCAAAAAAAGGAGGTTCTTAATACGACTGTTTTTTTTTTCGTATGTTTATGTTGTTACGCGATCGTTCCGCCAAAATTATGAATCAATTTTGGTGATTCTTTTTTTGTTTGATAAGTCATACTTCAGAGAATGTGGTAATATACTCGTAGTAAAAAATAACAACTGAAAAATATGTCATCCAAGTAAACGAAATTGCATATTCTGCTTTCCTATGACTTAAGTGGTGTCTTATTAATTTATGTAGTATTACCGTTCCTCCATTAATTCAGGAAGTTGATACTAAAAAGCGAAAAATAAAAATCTTTTTTACGAAGAAAAGAGGCCGTCTTCAAAAGCTAAAAAGTGAAAAGTACCTTTTTCTTTTACAAAACAACAAGCAGTGCCGAAACGTTGGTTACTGCTCTTCGTCCGTTTGTCGTACAATTATGATATGTATAAACCTTCCTCTTGAAACTCTATCTGTCAAAGAAAACCGCATTAAAATCCGTTGTAAACAGACGACGGGAAGTGACTTAGTTTTATAAATATCTATCACACATCAAAGATATCATAGAAAATATATAAATTAATATTAAAAAAAAACACGCTTTAGCTTTTAATCGTGGTCAAAGTTCATTACAAGACCTTTCTAACAAGTCCAAACACGGCTATGATACGATCATCCATCATGAAGTTCCAGCTCATATCTTCCGGCTCCATCATCAGATCAGCTCGACAGTACCATGTTATTGTGCCTGCCGGGGCTGCGGGTTGTTCGAAAGAGATACCGCGCCCCCGGAACGCAAAGGGCACATGAAGGAACATAGACGGGTTTTAGTCAGTAAAAGTCTGACACTCCCGCCCCGCCCAGGGCGGGGGAAGTTATTTGATGATTTCCCGTCTATAAAAAAAAAACCATGTTATTGTATTGTTATCAAATCACATACAACTGCCAATATTCATAACGCTACGATCTTTAGAAGATATTTAAATTAGTTTTCTTAGATTTGATTACATAGTTACATACATACAGGTCGACCTAAAAAAAACGTGTTAAAAAGTTACTCATTACATTACATATTCGATCTGTTTACACTTGAAAAAGTTTTGAAGTTCCAAGAAACCTACCTACACCATTTTATTATCTGTATTATGAAGCATCAAGTTTCATAACTTATCATATTCCAAGAATCAGTCCATTAGACGCCTCTTCCATCGTAGAACTATGCAAAACAGCGACAAACGATAACATGTTCATATTGCAAATTGGCATCAAAATGAGGGAAGAGACGCGCGTTCCTGTGCTAACTCCCTTTGCTATCACCACCAACCTTAACACCTTCAATATACAGGTTATTATTGCTCGGCTGAATGGTAGCTTTAAATTGGTGTGCAGATTCTTAATTGGAGTGATCTGACGGGGCCCAGATGTCGGAGCTTTGTCAATAAATGCTACTGTGAGTCAGACATCGCTGCATACTATAGGTACCTATAGTTAATAGGTAGGTATTGTTCGAATCCTCGTAAACCATTTCAGTGACTTATGGTAGACTAGCTTTTGCCCGCGACTTCGTCCGCGTGGATTAATAGTTCCCGTTCCCGGGGGATTTCCGGGATGAAAACTATCCTATGTCCTTTCTCGGGTCCCAGACTATATCTGTACCAAATTTCATTGAAGTCGGTTCAGTGGTTTAGGCGTGAAGAAGAGACAGACAGACAGACAGACAAAGTTACTTTCGCATTTATAATATTAAAGTAAGGATTTAATTCCTTTGTTTGCTGAGGTGTGAAAGGCTGATGCAGAACTTCACAGAATTATAGCTTCTGCCTGCGAATTCTTCCGCGTCTTTGATTTATTATTATTCCACGGGAACTATGCATAGGTATTTCCGGGATAAAAAGTTGCATATGCGCTATTCTAGACTATGCTATTCCATGTATCTCTGTACCAAATTTCATCAAAATATGTTCAACCGTTCTAGCGTGATTACGTAACAAACATCCATCTATTATCACAAACTTTTGCATTCATAATACTACCAGCTACGGGCCTGACCGGGCCGGGCTTGACGGGCCTGTTGGTCTAGTGGTTAGCGGCCCTGACTGCTAAGCCGGAGGTCGTGGGTTCGATTCCCACCCAGGACTAACTTTGTGTGTTGAGCATGATTGTTAGTTCTGTGTCTGGGTGTGATTTATCTATAATATGTATGTATTTATAAATTATATAAGTATTTATATCAGTTGTCTGGTTACCATAACACAAGCTCTGCTTAGCTTGGGATCAGATAGCCGTGTGTGAGTTGTCCCAAAGATATTTATTTATTTATTTATTTATTTAGCTACTGAGCGCGACTTCATCCGCGTCTAATTTGTTATAATATTGGTGTCGATTCTGTTATGCACAAGCTAAACTTAATTTAGACTATTTCTATCTTTTTCTTTCCAATCAAACAAGAAAGGGACGGACGTGAATAAGACTTGTCAATTTTAGTTGAACTAAAACCTCTATACAATTAATTATAGTTGACATGTCAGAACGTGTTGATTAAAAACACGGAAAAGTTTAAGGCAAAACTAATTTGACATCTCTAACTTAGTCCTAAGGTATTACCGTCCTTTTCTTTCGCTGTATGTTAGTAAGAGATGTCAATTCTCTAATTTTAGTTTAGTTTGTTAACAAGGGAATCGGCACCATTATCACACAGGAACCGTAATTTTTCCTATGTGTTATTCCACACTACAATCTATCTCAGTGCTAAATATTCAGATCCGTTTAGCCGTTTAAGCGTGAAAGAGTAACTTTCCTTCCATCCATCCATCCTCAGAAACTTTCGCATTCAAAATATTAGTAGGATTAGTACGAGGTAGGATAAGTAAGACAGTATTTCAGACTAGCCCCGACAACTGCAATAATGTATATTCTTGTCCCTCTAATATTATGATTCGTAAACAAAAAAAGTATGATTGAATTATCGTGAAGCTTATCTATGAATGCACTATGACTGACCTTTCAAGTCTAGGTCGTAATATATCTAATGAATGACTGTTATAATGAGGTTTGACCATTGACTATTTGGTTATCATTCTAGAATTTGTCACATCATCATCTGCTTAGCCTTTCCCCAACTGTGTTAGGGCCGGCTGCCAGTCTAACCGGATGCAGCTGAATACTAGTGTTTTACATGGAGCGACTGCCTATCTGACCTCCACAACCCAGTTACTGGGGAACACGATACATCTTGGTAAAACTGGTTGCCAGACTTCCTGGCTTCTGAGTATCCGTAACGACTGTCAAAGTTCCACGAATGACAGCCGGGAACGACAGCGTTACATACTTTCCGAAGCACGGGAATCTAGAATCTTTAAGGATAATTAGAAGCCAGGACGTCCGACAACCAGTCTTACCAAGATGTATCGTGTTGCCCAGTAACTGGGTTGTAGAGATCAGTCGCACTGGTATTCAGCTGCATCTGGTTAGACTGACCGACCCTAACACAGTTGGGAAAAGGCTAAACAGATGATGATTTAATTCATAAAAAAAACACACCACAGTCAGATCAGGTAACGTATAAGTAGTTAGGTCACAGTCGACTAATTAGTACAATAATGATTGCAGATAAATATTTCCTTACCATTAATACGTCCAACAAAATACTGTCACAAATTCATTAAATTGTACATTTTTAACGTCTATAATATTATTTATGGACTCTCTGTAGATATAAATCGACAATTAATTATACAAACTACTGTATTTTATTCAGAGATAATGCGATCTTCAAGTAAAAATGTGCATAATGATAGAGTTAACATAAACGGTTGGGATTTTATTATATTTCAAATGTTACAGTTCACGTAGATTAAAATCGGATAAAAGGACCAAAAACCGACTCAAAGGTTTCATTTTAGTTTTATGGTTCATTATTAACTTTCGTTTCTCATCTTTCAGCTCATTAGTGTATTTTATATCCCATGAGCATTTACTGCATTTACTAAATGTAGATTATCTTGGACATCAATGACATCGGTGAAGGAAAACATTGTGAGGAAACTTGGGGTTATAGTTAAAATAAGTTTGAATTAGCCAATCCGCCTTGAGCAAGTGTGGTGATTAATGCTCGTGCCTTCTCTGTATGAGAAGAGGCTTTTGCTTTGCAGTGGGATCATAATAGGCTGATATGATTATTGTTATTTTTTTCTTCTCGTTAAATATTATGTTGGCTTTCTGTGTTTACCGCATAATACTGTATACGTAGTTTAAATCTTGTGTATATTGTATGTTTAACAATCGTAGCTATAGGTACCAGTAAATAAATAATGAAAGAAGAAAAAAGGTATATAATTGTAGACAGTGATTTATTTGGGAACAGATATTTAAATTACATAATTTTTAGGTCACACAAAAACGGAAAATGCCTAACCTGGCATTGACATTTTTTATCTACACTTTTGTTCCACAATAAGGTCAATTAGTGGACCCTGAATTGATTGATTTCGTCCAGAAAAAAAGACGTACTGAAAAATCGAGAACGGTTAATAATTGACTTGGAAATGACCCTAAAATGTCAGAACATTTAGAGCAGTATGATTTGGGTTAGCAGCCTGTCGATGCCTCGTTGAGTATAGGTGAGGTGAGAGTGAGGTGAGCTGTCAATCTCATGCATTACCTGTGACGACAGCTTGCCAAGGTCACTTCACCTAAAGTCACATAAGGAAATTATTTTCAGAATAAACCGGCAAGCGAATAAATAAATAAAAATAAATAAATATCTTGGGACAACTCACACGCGGCTATCTGATCCCAAGCTAAGCAGAGCTTGTGTTATGGTAACCAGACAACTGATATACATACTTATATAATTTATAAATACATACATATTATAGATAAATCACACCCAGACACAGAACAAACAATCATGCTCATCACACAAAGTTTGTCCTGGGTGGGAATCGAACCCACGACCTCCGGCTTAGCAGTCAGGGCCACTAACCACTAGACCAACAGGCCCGTCAAAAAGAACAAGAAAGAAGAAGAATAAGCAGGTAACCCTTTTTAAGATTTCGTACCTAAAGGATCCAAACGGAGCCCTGTTGCTTTCGCTCATTCGTCCTTTTGCCTGTCTGTCCCGCTCCCTCTGTCACAAGACTGTATCTTTAGAACTGTAATAGGTAGACATTTGCAATTTTTACAGAGTGTTTATTACTATAACCGATGTTATAAAAATAAAAATGGTTTATAATGACTGTCGTTAGCTTAGTGGTCCTAAGCGCGATTGCTATGCTAGTAGAGGTCTTGGGTTCGATTTCCAGGTCTAAATATACCGGCGAAATGTGGGTGTACTTTGGTATATCTCGGCCTAACCCTTTGGGGAATACAGGCATGGTAGTATGTATGTATGTGTGTGTAAAATGAAAGCTGGTCCCCATACCAGTTGGTTTTTTTTGGCGCTCAATCTTAACATAGTACTATGGTACGGAACTCTTAACATTTAATTTTGTAAACGTGATTCTATCAAGTCTTAAGCATGGGCGAAATTAAAATTCTTCTCCTACACACTCAACTGGCACATACAAAGTTCTTTGGTCGGCCATTCTCCGGTTAGGCGTTATTTGCCTAATTACCGTACCCTTTTTTATTTTTCACTGATTTGACTTAAAAACATTAAAATATGAAACAGATCAAAGAACGAATTCAATATATTAATGTGGCAATTAATTATTATTGGTGGTTTTCTAGTAAATGAGACTTGAAATTTTTATGAGTACGGTAATTAGATAAGTTTAATATTTAATGCAACGGTAATTAGAAAACATCCTCATGTCCATGTATAATATTAAAAATTATAATAAAATAATTTGTGCACTAGTTTAATATAATCATAGCATTTCAATTAACAATGTACCATTGAACATCCATAACAATTATAAAAAAAAAAACACTTTATCATTGCTATAACTTATTAAAAATTATTACACTTTCAGTAAAATCAGGTAAAAATAAACTAAAAAAAACATTAATAATAATAAAGATTTATTTCAGAACATCAAATTCCATAATTCCAACTACAAATTACAAACATTTCAAAATAAAATAAAATTACAAAATAAAATAAAATAATAAAATAAAATAAATCACATTAGAATAAATTACAAATTACATAAATTAAAAAAGTAAACTAAAGTGTCACTACATGAAGCATGCAACAATGGTTAATGTAGTGACAGTCGAACCTCTCAGCCATCATCCTCAGGATGGTGTTGGAGCTGGCGCGGACCCTGCGCACTAAGGATGTGCACCGTTTCCGCATTGTCGCATAGAAGCAGTCAATGCGTGACTCGGCGAACATCCCCGACGCACTGCAGTACCGAGGCAGCCCCAACAACACCCTATAGGCATTGTTGTATTGTATACGTAGGGCGTTGTACTGTTTTTGAGTATAGTTAGCCCACAGGGCGCTCGAATAAAAACAGGTACAATACGCTCTGAAAAGAGTGTTTTTGACCTCCTGCGAGCACCGAGCAAACCTGCGCGCTATCATGTTCGCTCTAACAGACAACGCCCTACGTTCCCGCTCTATGTCTGTATCGTCTTTCAGGTCAGAGGTCACCACATGACCAAGGTATTTGAAAGTGACATTGTCTTAATTGGAAATTTTTTAAAGGTAATATTATAAATTAAATAACTTGATGAATGGTCAGCATATAGTATACGTATCTACGGACAATAATAATCATCTACGAATTCTGCTTTGCCTTGAATCCTCTTAGCACACATTTCCTTAGGATTCAGGTCTAGGCTATCGGTTGAGAAGAGACATGTCAGGTTATATCTCAGCTCCTTTACATGGATGACCTGAATCTTTTTGCCCCCAACTATTTGCAGTTGAAGAACTGATGGTAACTGAAACCAGTGGAGGTTTTCTAAACGACTAGATACTAAGACTCTCCACAATAGCGAAATATGCAATTTCAGGGAATATATCCCAAAAGTCGACGTAGGGATGCATCGAAATGCAGTAGCGATGGACAGTGGCCCCACCCCGTTCTCCTTGGCTACAGAGAACTGGCGCAAACCTGTGGTGCTTGACACTAACGATCGCAGGGAGGTTTGGCAGAGCAAAGTGCTTCACAGACGCTTTTTCCGGCCCCTGCATGGGTCCGATGTAGACTTATCAACGTCCGTAGCCTGGCTACGATCCCCACCTCTTCGGAGAAACCAAAGGTTTTGTAATTGTGACAGCTATTTGACATCATAACTTCAGTATGTGGTCAAATAACTACCGGAGATTTATTGTGAAGGATGGCACGGTTGACAAATGTCGGGCATACCACCGTCCAGGCGAATCAATCCGTCACATTATCTCCGGGTGTTCTCGTCTAGCTAACGGAGAGTACTTGCATAGATACAACCTTGTAGCCAGGATAATCCATCAGAAAATTGCTCTAAAATACAGCCTTGTGGAATCGGAAGTGCCGTACCACAGGTATGTGCCCGACCCAGTTCATCATCACTGACAGGACTATTGTAGCCAATAGACCTCATATAGTGGTGGTGGATCGATCAAAGCGGCGCGCAGAGATTGTTCCCGCATCCCCCATTATGAGAACATCGTGAAAGCCGAGAAAGATAAGCAGAACAATTATTTATTATTTATTTATTTATTTATTTATAGTTAATTAAAACGGTTACACCAATTACAATAATTAACCTAGAATACAATACTAATATTATTATAAAATCTACTACACATTTAATAAATTACAGTGGATATTCTCTCATACTTTCTCTCGCAAAACTTCAGACACACTCGCATTATCTCTCTCCATTCATCGGCAAACAGATCACAATCAGGATTGACTGCCAGGAGGGCATTCAGGGCTTCCAGAGTCCGACACACCGGCGACTCTGCTCTAGCGACCGTACGACATGCTGGCCGAGCAAACAATTTGTGCCTCTTACTATAGCGGTGACCTATATAGTTGCCAGGCACATATAGAATGGCAGAATGGAATGGAATTATACTGGCTTGGCTGGCGAGGTTGTTGACAGGTGGGATGAGGATTCACCGATCATTGCACCGATAGCCGTGTCGGCCAATGGGTTAATTGCCAAAGAGCACATGAAGGAACATAGATGGGTTTTAGTCAGTAAAAGTCTGAAACTAAGGGGAAGTAATTGGATGATTTCCCATCTATAAAAAAAAGAGCCTCGACAGACACCTCAGGAGGCTCTCTTTAGGGAGTTGAATCAAGGGCCTGATTCAGAAAGTACTGCTTTAAACTTGTCAGGGTGCTCATTGTTAGGAGGTTCCATTCTCTGGAGCCCTGACCGCCGGTAGCTTGGACCCTGTTCCCGATACCGGTGGGCTACTATTTCTTATATCTTTAAATGTTCTTTTTTATATATTTTTATTAATGCTTAAAAATATAAATAATACTTACGTATTGAAAATGAATAAAGAAATCAACGAAAACTACGGGAAAACTTTCTATTGGCACAACGTCGCGGCTACAGTTAGTAAACAAGTATAAATTTTTCATACAACGGTAATTATAAACGCATGGTAATTAGTATATGGCAATTAGAAAAATACAGATTTTCTTCAAAATTTTGAAAACCGACCCAGTACGCCAATTCTGGCTTGTTACAATGTACAGAGGCCAAAGTGCTGTCTCCATTTACATAATCAACTAGGGTCTAACTTAAAAAATCAAGTATTAAAATAAGGACAACGGTAATTAGAAAAGTTTTTAACCAAGGCTACGGTAATTATATTCTCATTTGCTTCATTGGCGGTACACTAACGTTAGAGACCTGCAACTGCTGATGGGCCGTGGCACACACCGAGGAGTCGCGACGCGTACAGCAGTGATGTACCAAATACTGTTATTTAAGAATGTGCACCCGAGAACAGAAAATGTCACGGTAATTATAACTTTCGAGCGGACATGCGGTTACTTAATGATAATTATTTACAGACTGATTCTATTGAGTCGATATTTTCATATGCGATACGGATTGTTTCATAGAGTTTAAAATGTAGAACGAATCAAAGTAAATCTGTACGTTTCAAAAATTACAAGCAATCTTTCACATTAAGTTGGGTTGCGGACATGCCTTGGTAATTAGAAAATAGTGCTTTTTGAACAGAGATTGAATTAATTTAGTCTTAATTACTTAAAACAGAAGCCAGTTTTTTTGTTTACAGCTAGATATGGATGCTAACTAACATATAAAAAAATTACATGGTTGAATTTGATAATATTATGGATTATGCAAAGCACGGACATGAAAAACTTGCTAATCGGAGAATGGCCGTGGTGAATGATTTAAATACTCCATTCTCCGCGTTATTAAGGTATTTATATACGCCTACAGAACCTGTGACCTGCGACATTTACAAATCTATTGATTTTATCCACAGCTCAGTAATATGGGTACCTTTTTAGCTGCTTAAAAGGTGTGTAGGTATAAGTGGATATCTATACTAATATTATAAAGAGGTAAGAATTGTTTGTTTGTTTGTAACGGATAGGCTCTGAAACTACTGGACCGATTTTAACCATTTTTTCGCTAATAGATAGCTACACTATTCCTGACTAACATAGGGTATATAACATCACGCTGCAATATGCGAGAGCCGAGCAGTAACCGAAATAAATCGCGCGGACGAAGTCGCGGACAGTTCGCTAGTCTTGAATAATTTAATTATGGTAATATTGATGAGGTACATCTAAATTTGGGAAGGATTGAGTTAATTTTGTGCTTGATTTTGGTGGGATCTTTCTACTTTGTGTAATATGTATTATTTATTTTGCTAGTAACCTACATATAGGTGTTGTATTGTAATATTTTCACCAAGGTGTTCCAACTACATAGTTCTAATATTAAAGGGATTTGAACGGGTATTGAACGATGATTTTTAATTAACATAAAGTAATATTCGTCAATATTCTTTTTCTTCGTCAATATTTTGTGGAGAGTAAATTATGAATCTTTGACTGTCACATGGTGGTCAAAGCTTCATAGTTTTTTTGTTCTGGTTAATCGCCATTGCAGATCATTACCTCAAGCATACTGGTATTTGTGTGTTCGTAAAGATTACAGTTAGAATTTTTAATTGGCACATTCCCAGTCTCATGCATTCTTGTGGTCCTTTGACCCGCGTCATAGTTTTTAGACGAAATTCCTATAATACAAATGCATTTATAAGAAAGGAAGTTCCTAAGTCTTATTCATTGCATACTCAACACATGACAAATCTTTTGTGGTTAGGTACCTATTTGGTATTTCGTTGCGATTGCGACAGAATGATGTATAAGTATGTTAAAACAGTATAACGGCCTGTAATCCTCGGATTAAGAGGTGTGGGTGTAGGAGAGTGCTCACCCACTGTCTGTTCTCCGGTTACAGCGTTATGGTTCCCACATCGACGATGTTCATTCACAAAGATTTTGATTTTTGGATTGAATTCACGTCCAGTGTGTGTGTCCGCAGTCATTATTAGATATTAGCTTTTCTGCCTGCGATTTTGTTGTTTGTGGTTTTTTTTGCCGTCATGTCTCTGGTTACTGCTAAAGAACCTTTACTATTTTTCATGAATTTAGCTATCATTTACAATCATATATGTATATAATATAAAATATAATCTTTTGTGTGTATGTAATATAATCATTTTTTTTTCAATCCGACGACTTTCCCCGGTAGCATCAGAGATAAACGCGTTTAAATATAAAATAAAAATCTCTTCATCTTTATTATATTAGTATAGACAAATGTGAAAGTCTGTCTGTTTGTTACCTCATCACCGCAAAACCACTGAACCGGTCGTAATGAAATTTATCTTTAACTGACATTCAAGCGGAAGAAGTCACTAACAATACCTAGTATTTACTATTACTGCAATTTTATTGACGCGTTCGAAGCTTGCACATTACAAAATAATAGTAAAGACTACAAATAATAGTTCTGTGTAATTGTGCATTTTGTTTTGATTATAAACACACCTATAATACTTAACACAAAATATTCTAACAGGAAGAAATTGTTTGACCAAACATTTAGGAACGAAAACAAAAATAAAATGGCTATTAACGATAGTAAAGTAATCACTTTATGTAAATTCTTTGACGTTCACAGTATACTATAAGGCAATAGTAATGGCTAAAGCTGTCAAGTCTCTTGACATATTTCTTTTATCGCCATACACGTAAAAGTTGGCACTTTAAGAGCAGTAGCAGTCAAAAGCTATTAAAGTTTTACGGGTAAAGCTCCATTGAGTCATTTAGTTCCTTCGGTTCACAGATCACATGTTTAGAGACGAGACCCAAGCCTGTAAGTCTAACAAAAATATTTGCTGCTATCAAAGAATGAATGGAGCTTTCATCCCGAAGCTCAGAAGAGCATTTAACTGGCCACGTTTTGGTCCTTTGCTACTAATCTCGGCAATAATCTGGTCCTTAGACCCGCAAAGTTTTCTGAAAGTGTTTTCTTCAGCTTATTATCTCAGCAGTAAAAAAAGGTTTAATTTAATGAAAATGCCAGCTTTAGGATGCCAAAACATTACTTGAACGTTCTCGCGGCACCATAGGAGACGTCTAATTAGGACTCAGAAGCGACTCGACGATTTCATTACAAATGTATGAAGCTGAAGGCAGGACGTGGCTTGCAAGCACACGATCTGTACAATGCTCCTTCCTTAGCAGAAAACGTCCATTCAAAGTAGATCCTAGCTACTCCTTTTGTTACTGCCATGTGCCGAACATTGCGTATTTGGTTAAGGGACGCGGGAGGTCATCTTAGGCTGGCTGATGGTCCCTACCTCTTTCCTGCACCGAACGGCAAAAAGTCGAACGTGTGGGACTGCAGACGAACCCGTTTCTCCATACAAGGTACTCCTCGACAAGTCGCTTCCCAACGCACCGGCTCACATAATATTGTTAGCAGACGCCGATAGCTTTTTATGTCGAATGCATTATTCGATACTCATTTAAAATTCTAACATACGCTTATAAAGAAAGCTTGCCATTTTCATGTGGTCTCCTGCTGCCGGCGGTCGTTTCAATTCGAACTGATATAAGATAAACTAGTGTGGAATATATAGTAATATTTGAGTTGTTTTATTGCTTAAATATATTACGCAAATTCGGGGCCGGCTGCTTGCGCCCACGCGTCAAAAATCGCGGGGGCGATTCTCAGAGGCTTCGGCGCGTGCTCAAACGCGCGCGCGCACCGACTGACACACACGCGCTTACTAAAAAAACTAAAAAAGTAACGAAAAAAAAACGTCGGTTTCGAATTTCGAATACAGTGACAGTGGGTTCAGATTATTTTTTATTCGTTCGTTTGTTTTGGATAGTGCGGTTCCACGTTTGACTAAGTCTATCGATTTAGTTTATGAATGAAGTGTAATAGGAAGTTACGTCATGCATAGTGTTGTGCCTGCGCCTGCGCGTACGGTGGGCGATTCGTTGACAATGCATGCTCATTAGAGGGGAAAGGTGAGTGTAACAAACTAATGACTAACTCATTACTGTAAAAAAAATATTTGTATCCGCCTCTTTAATGGCTGCTACTCCTTATCTGTTTGATATGGGTAGGTACAGCTTTGGAGGTAATTTGGAAGTAATATTTTTGTTTCGTTTTTTCGAATGTGCTTTACAGGATTTCAACTTTAATAAGACGAAATCTTCACAGCTAATTCTAGGGCAGCATCGACACTTCTTTTCGTTACCAAGGATAAACTACAATTTGTAATTATTGTCCATTTACCGATTTTAATGATCACTACATATTGTTATTACTTAATTAGTGTCTTGAATAGAGGTTTTCGTCATAGCAGAACGTTTTTCTACCCACGCATAGAATAAACCTCGGAACTAAATTGAAAGTCTCGACTTAGCGTTCATATTGTTTGTTTACCATTTGAATAATCGCACTTAACACGGTATTCTTGCGAATGTTAACGACCTGCATTGAGGTTTCCTGTCCATTGAAGTTTAGGTTAGAGCTTTCAAGGAAGGTTTGCATGTGAAAGCGACGATGGATGTTCAAGATTGCGAAATGAGCGATTAATTTTGTGATTTCGTGAATGGGAGTTATTAGGAATCTAATTAGCTACTGCATGCTACTGGTTTAATGTTTCGTTTGTATGACTAAGCTGAGATCTAATTAGTTTCATATACATTGAAAGCATACTCATAGGTCTAATAAAATTACAATGTAGTTTTACAATGCATTACTCATTAAATTAAATGAAAGCCAAAATAAATAATTGTTTGCAAAATCTTTCTCTCTTCATCTAGGAATTATAGCACTTGATCTAATTAATATTAAATATAGACTGGTTTTGAATGTACTTAACGAGTCAGTAAGCATTCTTAATTATTTGACTAAATCGGTAACAAACTAAATGGTCTTTTGGTACTTATAAGTTATTTAACCAGAAGCTGAATGTTAAGACAAAATTGTCCTTCGAAATGGTCCTTAGGTACGGTAACGTCTGGTGGTCCTTCTCATCGCACCCTTAAACTGCATTAGTATCATGAATCATTCAAAAAATGCAAATAAACAGCAACATTTTGAACTTCAATAAATTAACATTAACTCCACATAAAGCAATAAGTAATTTTATATAATTTAAATACCAATTGTATGAAATATTTGCCACGCCATGCGTCCATATGCAATTCATTTCAATGCGGTGTTGCCAAAATTAATAGCAGCATTTAATTGAATATTTTCGCGCCTAAAGCTGTGATAATACTGAAAATACGATTAGTTTATTTTATTAAATGTTCTGTACATAAAATATTTGTGTTCAGTGAGGTGTGATGATAAATGCTATTAGAATCATATGTTATTTATCAATGGAATCTTTACTATGGAATATAATCATTTAAAATAATAATAATATAAAAGGGTTATGAATGTTTGTTTAGTTTTTTTTACACACATATATACATACATAAACTCACGCCTTTTTCTCATGGGGGTACGCAGAAACCACGGACCGCCACCTGCTACGATCCTTACATACTCCTCCCCCATAATCCTCCTCCTCATTCCTTAATTTTTTTTTGTAAGGCATAATATTTAAAACGCTTTTTCTTTTTATAGGCTCCTGAACAGTGGTGTAGCTATTAGTGAAATAATTTTTGTAATCGGAACCGTACTTTCAAAGTAAAAATAGGAATTATTTTTATTTTTAGCAATTTTTATTTTGTACACAATAGTCTATGGCAACAAATTTAGGTAATTTTAAACTTATCCTAAAATGTTACCTTATAAACTTGTGTATACTCATATTTTTCAAATAAAATATCTTTTAAAGATTACACACACACACATACCATTACGCCTTAATTCCCCGAAGGGTTAGGCAGCGGTTTAGCAATGTGCACCCACAGTTCGCCGGTATGTTTAGGACCCATGTAATAGGGGCGAGCCTATTGCCACTAACCGGACACAAATCCTAACTTCAAGCTGCTACTGAACATTTTATAGAACAACCAAATAACACACATAAAAAGAAGGAGTAAAGATATTTTTAATCAGAATGTACAGTCACCAGCACATCAAGCTACCTGGAACTGACAAATTTTCGCAATCAACTTTGAGGGTTAGTAGTCGATTCGCACGAAAATTATTCGCACGATCGTGCGAATCGTCCCCTTTCAATAAAAATATTTTTTTAGTAGGCGATTCGCACGGAAGTATTTAAATTGCGTGCGAATCGACCCCTTCAAGAATTAGTAGTATGCGATTCGCACACACCTATACTTTATCGAAAAGTTTCAAGAAAAAAGTACTATCACGTACAAAATGCTTTCTTTTAATACAGGACACAAATAAAACGATTTTTAAGGAAATCAAGTTTTTATATTTTACTTTGTATCTATCAGAAAGTTATTTTACATCATTCACAGTTTAAATAACTTAAAACCATAATTATAACCAAGATTACAAATAAAATCACAGTTAGTAGGTACGATTTATAATCAAATATTTGGTTTTGCATTTTTACAAGTAAGTACTCTTTTTCCGTACACTTGCATTTACCTTAAATCATCACAAATTACTACTTATTAGAGTTTTTACCGAAATCAACTTTTTATGAACTCCTGAGTCTTGTTAAAAATAATGTTGTTTAAAAAAGGTAAGTCAAAATTAAATAATTAACGTTATAATGGTCCAAAAGTTAATTTTAAAAACAACGAAAAATATAACGAAACTATAAATATATAAATCTTTTTAAATATTCGTAATAACAATATAAAAATCGTTTTAATTAGCTAAGGTATGGTTTTAAATGTGGCAATTAAATAAACAAAAACAAAATATTTTTTCTCTATTAAGTATTAACTAGTACAATTTTGGAGTATTATAGTAAATGTAAATGTATGTATTGTAGTATATTATAAAAATACACCGGCAATTTATTAAATCTCTCATTTATGGTGTTCATATTATAAGTTTTCATATTAAATACTGACAAAACTTTTCATCTTACCTCTTAACTAGTATTTTGTGCCTGACTGCGATGCGAATAGAGAATTATTGAATTTTAATATTAATATTCTAGAATATTGTACATGACTGTACTTAGATTTTTTATTCGCACATTTTGTTAAGTGTGCGAATCGCATACTACTAATTCTTGAAGGGGTCGATTCGCACGCAATTTAAATACTTCCGTGCGAATCGCCTACTAAAAAAATATTTTTATTGAAAGGGGACGATTCGCACGATCGTGCGAATAATTTTCGTGCGAATCGACTACTAACCCAACTTTGAACCACATGCTACAGCGATAAAGTTGAAAATCTATTAAAGAAATTTGACAGATTGTAGTAGCTTGATGAGCTGGCGTCCGTACTTCAATAAGGGTCGGACCATATCTGACGGAAAACGCGTCGCGTATTATCGGTCGCGTAACGCCAAAACAGTCAAATACATAATAAAACATTCAACCTTTCACACCTAACCGATGATGCGTTAGCGCGTCTACCTAAGAGTGACGACACGCTCGACGCATTTTCCGTCAGATATGTGCGGACCCTTAATGTTATTAGAACGTTTTAAAAGCCAATAGTTGCGGCTATTCGAATGAATACACCTACACTTTCAAACGAACGCTTTCAGAATTCAAAAGAAATGGAAATGTACGTCTGTACCATCAAAGTTTTCGACCGAGCTGCTATTGAAAAGATAACACACTTAAGACCGGTAGACTTTTAAAAGAAGAAGCTTCGATAACTTAAAGTGTCAATTATAAACATTAACTACTTAATTATTTAATGTAATTTCCTTAATTGCTTCGTTAAGCTAGGTTCTTGGCGTGACTGCTACGTTAGAGATTTTGGGTTCGATTCACATGTCGATCAAAGTGTTATTGCGTTTTTTGTTGACATTCTCAGTAGCGGCTCGGAGTCAGGATTAGTACCCGGTTAATGGCAGCAGGCTCGCCCCCTGTTATATGGGACCTTAACATTAGGAACGAACTGTGTGTGTATACATTGTATATTGGTAAACCACTCGCCGAGCCGAGCAAAAGTCAAAGTCAAAGTCATTTAAAAGAAAAACGAATTTAATCTAGTTGCCCCTTCCAAAAAACTATTTCATAATATGGAGAAGTGATTTGTCTTAAAACAACACCAATTTTAAACGCTCATTAAAAATGCCCTAATTATCAGGGAGATACAGATACCTTACTTTACTCAGCCCAAATTACAAGCGATATAGCAAAACGAGTATTCTAAATACTACCAAACAAAGTAGTAACAATTTGTCCAAAAGAAACCTCTGATCCAAATCGCATACCAACATTCCGAAAGCTTAGGTCGCACACGTAGCAATTCTGTCAACCATTCCTAAATCTATATTCATATAATGAAGCTGAACAGTTTATTTGTTGGTTTTTTTAAACACACTTATTTCTGGAACAGTCTGAAACTGAAAAAAAAAGAATATGTCATCTAAGTAAATGAAATTGCGTATTTTGCTTTATCTTGTAATTCTACGTAGTTTTACTGTTTATTCATTCTTTAGGATGATGAAAAGTAGAAACTAAAAAGTAAAAAATAAAAACCTTTTACTCAAAAAATACAGCCTTACTTTTGGAAGTCGGTGACAATACAAAATAAATAAACAGAATCAAACGGCGGCTTTGATTCTATTCCATTTTTTTGAATTGCTACCGATTTCCAAAAGCGGTTAAGTTTTTTGCAAAATGCTTATTTTTTGTGTAATAGTATGATAGCTAGATTCATGACGAATAGTATTGGCTATTAAAACATCACGCTACGACACACAAAAGCGGAGCAGTAACCAAAGTCATAACTCAACGCGAATGAAAAAAACACGCGGCCTTAATCGCCGGCAGAAGCTAGTCATACGATGCGATACGTGTCCTCTCGATACCCACTTAAGTAAATCGCACGATTATAAGGAAAAATACAATGTTTTATGTTTAAAAGCAGGCAAGGAACTGGTTTAGTCACACATGGTACCCATTCTTAGTTGCCACACGCGTGGGTGAATATAATAGTCTGGCCGCTTGACATTTCGAAATAGTGTGCCCAGACTAAAGCTTATTCTAATTTTAATGCAACTTATATTTATACCATCACGCCTGAAATCCCCGGAGGGTTAGGCAGAGGTGTACCAATGTACACCCACAGTTCGCCGGTATATTTAGGTCCCATGTAATAGGGGGCGAGCTTATTGCCATTAACCGGGCACAAATCCAAACTCCGAGCTGCTTCTGGGAAATTCATAGAAAAACCCAATAACATTTTTAACACTCGACCTGGGCATCGAATCCAGGACCTCTAGCGTAGCAGTCGCGCTTAGGACCACTAGACCAACGAGGCAGTTAACAACTTAATAAAACAATATTGGTATTGTAAGTATTTTGTTGGATTTTATGGATATTCGGAATCACAAATACAAATCTGTGGGATGAAGAAATACTATTGAGAATGGAATTCGATTGAAATTTTTGATAACAAATTGTCAAGCGCATGTAATGGCTATGATTGGTCGACTGATTTATAAACAGCCAATCGGATCACTTAACGGACACTATGACATGTCGATAATTCTAGTTCCAGAAACTATATTGTAATATAAGTACATAGATTTTTTTGCTGTTGCATTTAAATTAATGAATCAACCAATACACGTAGACTGTAAGTTTATAAGTAATATCAAAACAGCTTTGTGTTTCATCGGCAATTAATAATATTAATACAAGCCTATTACTGCCCCACTGCTAGGCAAAGACCTGTTCTCATACAGAGAAGGGACGAGCATTGATCACCAAGCTTGCTTATGACGGATTGAAGATTCCATACTTAAAGTACATGTTTCCTCACGATGTTTTCCTTCACGGATGTCAGAAATGTGTAAGATAAACTTGGAAAGCACATTAATGAATTGAAAACGTCACATTGATATTTGCCCGTTGCATACAATAAATCCACAAATAGTGTATAAGTCTGCAAGGTAAGGTAAGCAAAGGAATTACTCATACCTAAAAGGAGACCCCTATGTATAAAAAATAATTAAAATACTATTATCGAATCAAATTAAAAATTATAAGTCATCGATACCAAAACACCACAACACTATCTCAGTGTAGCACCGTCAATTATCGATACCAGAATTAAATATTCAAACTATTGACAATAATATTATAATTTAGTAGTTCCGGTATATAAAGATGAGCATGTTGTCGGAACATTATATCGTGGAAAACTTGTATTGTAAGAAAACCGTGTGGGATGACTTTATTATTCAAATCTTTCGACAATAATGGCTGACAATATCCGGTTCCTATAAAAAAACGAGTCGTTGTTTTTTGCTAACCGTCATTGCTGATTGGTCCTTCGGTACAATTAACTTACAGACTACTGTAAGTTAAATAAATAAATATCTTGGGGCAACTCACACACGGCTATCTGATCCCAAGCTAAGCAGAGCTTGTGTTATGGTAACCAGACAACTGATATACATACTTATATAATTTATAAATACATACATATAATAGATAAAGGATAGTTAAAGGTAGTACAAAAGGACCAAAAAAATACTAACTATAGTGCTGTTTTTATATAATTGAATGTTAAATAAGCCGGCGGTCCACCTGATGTTAAGTGGTTACCGCTGCCTATAATCTTCTTCCTCTTCAAGAACACAAATCTTAACTCCGAGCTGCTACTAAAAATTTCATAGAAAAACCCAATACCACTTTGGTCGACCAAGGAATCAAACCCAAGCCCTCTAGCGTAGTAGAAGCGCTTAGGACCACTAGGCCAACGAGGCAGTTCGAGTGAGTTATAAAAACCGAATTTATAGGTATACTTTTAGTTAACATACCATCTGCCTCACATACTGTGGAGTTCGTAGGTGTAAAGTAAGATAATAATTAGGTTATAGTAATATCGTAGGCGACGGCAACCTGTCACTACCTACGTACATCCAATATTTAAATATAACAGGTTATTTTGTAAGCCGTTTAGAAAGATTCTGGTACAACTTCATTTTATTTAAGACCGTTAGAATTGGAAGTTTGTACTAATGTAAAAGAAAAGTTGTTGGAAATTGAGTGAATGTATTTTCTTTATTATTTTATTATCATGCCTATATTCCCCGAAGGGTTAGGTGGAGGTGTACCAATGTATGCTCAAAGTTCGCCGGTATGTTTAGATCCCATAAATATTTGTAAGTAACAGTGTCTGCATTTTAAAAGAAAATAAATACTTTTCTTAGACGCCCTGCACTGTGAGTTTCTCCTGTACTGTTGTTGTGTTTAATAACATATAAACTCACACACACCCAATCAAACCCGGAACAACTATCAGCAAGCCTTACAAATACTTATACCGCACGTGAATTGAACCTACACCATGCAACTCAACAGCCAGTTGCTCACTCACTGCGCCAACCATGCCGTCATCCCATTCACAAATAGCCAGATCTTAAACAACTATCATATATTCTGTTAGAAAATGAACCCGTGACACTCAGCGCAAAACCAATCTCTCAACCACTACACCAACCGTGTCCTCAATACACAAAGGTACCACAAGTTAGTTACTATCGTTTAACCAGCGCATCACACTCAACCTATGTTGTATGGTTCGGTTCTACCATCCCAAAGTTCCCGTTCACAGGCGAACAATCTTCATAATATATCAAAGTCCAAGTTATTCCGAGTTTAGTTAGCTTCGACCAAGTTTGTCAACGTATACGTAATTGTATACAGTTCATGGTTGTTGTGTAAGCATGTATATTGTAGGTGTATTGTCAATGGGAGTTTGTGAAGTTGCTTCGGGATCGGTCGCTTTGTTGGTGGTTGAAAATTTTGTGTTTATTGAATGTCATTTAGGTGATTAGGGATTATCTTTTAGGTACTGTTGTTACGGATAGTCAGAACTAGAACAGAATGGAAATTAACTATGGAATGAACTAGAGTAACTGGGTTGTGGATGTCAGATTGGCAGTTGCTCCATGTAAAACACTGGTATTCAGCTGCATTCATTTTAGATTTCTGCGGATTATACCTAGGTATGTATGAACATATAATCAGGTAATTATGAATTTGTTGTTGATGATTTTAACTTTGTACATTTGTTTTCTTTTTTTTTTTTTTGCTATAAGCCCTTTTGTTAAGTTATTTGTCCCGATTTTTTCGGGATATACCGAGATTTAAAGTTTAACGTCCTCGCAGCACTGGCACTGTGCCTTTTTTTGTGATGCAGCGGGAATTTTGAGCTTTTTTAAGCCGAATTTTATAAGTGTATGAAAGAAAAGAAGGAGTCTTTAAAATTATTTTAATGTTTTTATTATATCCCGCTTTTACTGAGTACATCCCGATTTTTATAATTGAAGAATTTTAAATCTCGATATTCAAACAACCAGGCACCACTATTATTAATACAAGCTTCATTAAATTAGACAAAAACATAATCAAACCGACATCCCATTACCTCCTAACTTCATGTAAGAGGCAAAACACCAATATTTTACCACCATGTACAGCAATATAATGGAGTTTCATTACACTATAACTGTTGTACTAATAATTAACGGCGCGATTATCCGCAAAAGCTTTTAAGCATGAACACCATTATTCTGGCAGTTCATATATGCATACGGTATGTTGAGTATGCACAGAGTAGGTTGCTACAGAGGCTACAAAATATAACCTAGATTTTTTTTTAACATGAAGTGTTCTTTTTTCAAAAGTCAACGTCAAATCTTCTTTTTTTAAATTAGATTATGAAAATTCTCTTTTGAACGACCTAAATAAAATAAAAGGATTCGAACGTACTCGCTCCTTTAAAATGTAGTTAATTTGAACAGTTTTTTGAAAGTCGTAGTCAAATTTTTTTTTTTTATTAGACTTTTAAAGGCATTTTTGTTTATTACAGGAACAATTTTGAGCTACTTTCGAAATTTACTCAAAAACTATTAGGCATTACATACTTGCAATTTTGAACCTTGATTCCATTATCATAATGTGTAAAATACAAAGAATATAGCAGCTGTATTTTTAACAAGACAAAATGGTTGACAACCTAATTTTCCATCTCATTGTACCTACATCTTTGGGCGCATAAATGTAAAATGTACGAAACTTTGTTATCTCAAGTAAATGTATTAACTTCTGCTGTACACGCCACTCTCGTACTTACAAATGTACATTACCTAAGACACATACTGACGTACCGGATGATATTTTATTCTGCAAAAGACAAATATTAGTTAGGACTTTTACTGAAACTTGAACAAAGTTTCAGTACTGAGTGTACCTAATGGTTTCAATTTTCATGGATAGAAAGTACAGTAAAAACTTTCCTTAGTAAACACTAAGCTTAATGCATGACGTATCTGGCAAATATTATCATCAAAATCGGCACATTTTAGTAATATTTTTTCATCAAAAAATCATTTATTTGCGTTACACGTCTGTATATGGGTCACAGAAAGTCGAAGTGCACCAAATTTCAACTTTATTTTTTCAGTAAATTCAAAGCAAATTGGCTGTGACACACGAGCACACGAGTCACACGAGTGATTCTATAAAGGTTACGTTTTTCATTCGGAAGTACGAAACCCTAAAAAGCTCAACCAACCAGCAACCCACACAAAATATCGCATCAAAAACTGGTCCTTCGAGTCGCAGCGACATTTTCACCAAAGATCATCAGATAAAAAAAACATCTACCTTTTCCAAACAGCTTAAACATGCAACCTAAAAAAGATTTAATATAATAACTAGGTAGCACGTAACCTGTTAACCCTAAGTGCTATAACAGTACAGCTAAAGCCTGGCCACGCGCCATTACAAGCATAAACATAGCAAAGTTTATCTTGCGCTGCATCCAATCAACGCCGGCCCAGGGGACGCGAAAATATTATAATAGGGAACCTATTGAAGATAGTGCTGACACGTTTTGTTGAGCGATCCCGGGAATCTGTGCGGGATTATGGGAGCAGGTTTTGGTCATTTTTGTGTAGTTTGCAGGGTGACTTAATAGGAACTCATAATTATAAACCACTTTTACTAAGGACCAGCAATGAAATATAAAATTGTTTGCAGGGTGATTTTTAGTTTACTATTCATATTTTATGGGATGAAAGTACTGATAATTTATTATGAACCAGTTTCACTAAGGACCGACTTTTAAAAATGTATAAAAAAATTGGTTCCCTACAAAAATGTACCTACTACAACACGATCAAAATGTCTGGAAGAGCAGTTTTATTTTCATTTATTAGGGTTGATCGCCTGAATAAAATTGTCAAATAAAAGATGCGCAGTGAATTAAAATTCAGACAGTTTTAATTTTGATAGGTCAAAATCAAGCTTTGAAAGAGCGACACGATATGAGTATTAGGCACCATCCAAGGGCATAGCTCTGATGTGGGCGACAAAATTCAAGCATTAATGAATCGTTCAAAGCTACTTATCATTATGTGAATGAACATTACAACAGAAATGATTAATTATTTATCGTCTTCTTAAATGAATTTTAGCATCATGATATGACTTTTTACTTGTAAATTGCAAGACTTTAGACCAATCGTTATTTTATATAGAATTTAATACTATTAATCATATGCATAAAGTAGTTTAGTTTAGTTTTGAGTTTTAGTAGTACTAGAGCCCTTTGTGAAAGCCATAAACCATACCTTTTTCTGTCGCAAAGCAGCGTTGCTATGTTTCGGTTAGAGAGGGTTGGGTGCTGGTGAAATTACAGGCACATGAGACATTTCAACTTTGTCTCTTGAATACACATTTGCAAGGCCTTTGGTATTGCAGATGTCTATAGGCAGAGGTAACCGCTTAACATCAGGTGGGCTGTCAGTTCGATTGCCATCCGAGGATGTTTAAAAAAAAAGAACCTCTTTGCTGATTTAATTCAGCAAATCTTTGCCTTCTTCTTCTTTATTGAATATCAAAATAAGCCGATTAAAAATTTTATATTTTTTCACATCCAATTCATTATCTTTCCAGTCCAAAGCTTCTTAAATCTAAACCTAAATTACTTAGTCGAAACCCACGGTCCTTCAAGCACTAAATACAAGACCACTTGAGTCCCGGGTCCCGCATCCCGCACGGCCCCACTCTATCGGCCCCGTCCATTGTTCAGTAGAACAGGGGCGCGCAAAAACAATGGTTTATGTATGTGAATATAATGTCCTATGACCGCGGCCGCTCTTTGTTCATTAAAGTAACTTTGTTGTCGGTTCATACGTTTTTCTATAGGCTGCCTATATTGGTTTAGTAGGTTGGTTATTGGGCTTGTTTTGCTGAAATAATTAGGTTGATTTATGTAATAGGTTTTTTTTTTTTTTATGGACGGGAAATCATCAAATAACTTCCCCCGCCCTGGGCGGGGCGGGAGGGAGTGTCAGACTTTTACTGACTAAAACCCGTCTATGTTCCTTCATGTGCCCTTTGCGTTCCGGGGGCGCGGTATCTCTTTCGAACAACCCGCAGCCCCGGCAGGCATCGGCCCTCAGTGGCCCCATCCAAGTTTGCTGACATCTCTTTGAGGCGCGCGTGGAACACGAACGCGCCGTCGACACGGTCAGTCGTTAGTGAACGTACGGACGGTGAGCTACCCATTGCTCACCGTCCACAGACACGCGTCTACGGTGGCCGGGAGTCGTCTCGCGGCTCCCGACGCCCGGAGCGTCTACCGCGGCGGATGTAATAGGTTTGGCCTGCATTTGCGTACCATCACGCCTGTTTTCCCCGAAGGGTTAGGCAGAGGTGTACCAATGTACATCCACAATTCGCCGGTTTATTTAGGTCCCATGTAATAGGGGCGAGCCTATTGCCATTAACCGGGCACAAATCCTAACTCCGAGCTGCTACTGAGAATCATAGGAAAACCCAATAGCATCGTCCTTCTAGTCATTCACTATATTGGTAAACGGTACAAACATCAAAAACATTTCCTGTGTTTCATTAGCACCTTTTGCTCTTCGTTTCCTAGTCAGATTTATGTAAAGCACCTAACACTATCTCATTCAACAATAGAAACAATTTGCGTAGATCTAAGGAATGTCGTCCACATCCCACATAACATTGCGAATTTACTAGTTAGCGGTCCAGCATGATTGGCCTATTGTAGTCCCAAGGCGACCGCTTTGTACAGAAGGTAAAGGAGATTGGTGTTTAGCTATTGAAGTACACCTGCTTTGCGATATTGTATGAATGCTGAGAGACAACGTAAATAGTGGCAAACCAAAAAATAACTTAATTACTGTAGTGTTCATTGAGGGTTTGTTAAAGAATATTAATGAAAAGAGGAGTAAAGTAGTAACATTGTACAGTGAAGAATATGTTCATAAAACACAATGCTTAAAAGGTAGCCCCTAATCCAGGGAAAGGTACTTATTCTCTGCTGATGAGCTTAATGCTGTAATAAAAAAGCTGCAAGGATGACTAGCCATGGTAATTATCACTTGTGATGAGAAGGACTAAGAGTCAGAGAGACTTAGTCCCTGAACAAAATGGAGACATTTAAGATGACATAATCCATTTCGGGAAATCGCTGGATGCGGGCAGAGTAGGACCGCAATGGACATTCAAACGTTTAGAAATACGACATAAATTGCTATGCTTTAATAAAAAACGGTAATTTAAAAAACTAAAAAACCCGACTGCTATTCTTTAAAAATCCCTAAAACAAGATAAATTGTAGCAGTCGGGACCCATTCTAGAAATGGAGGATTAGTGAATTGAGAGCACATACCTATATTACATTGCAGATGGTCCCGAATGGGTCCCGACTGCTACAATTTATCTTGTTTTAGGGATTTTTAAAGAATAGCAGTCGGGTTTTTTAGTTTTTTAAATTACCGTTTTTTATTTTTTATTTTTTTAGTGTTTTAAAAAAGAAATTAATATACCCAGTATCACTCTTACAGTAAATACGAATCTACCGACACCCCTCAAGCTAAAATCCATCGAGCCGTTCAGCCTGCAGAGCGAGCCAAACATTTGAATTTGGCGCCAAAAATCCGCCATTTTGTTTTTTATTTTTTTATATACCCAGTGTCACTCTCACAGTAAATACGAATCTAACGACACCTCTCAAGCTAAAATCCATCGAGCCGTTCAGCCTGCAGAGCGTGCCAAACAATTATACATACATACATACATACATACATACATACATACAAATACATACATACATACATACAAACATACCCTCGAAAAACATAACCCTCCTTCTGTCGCAGTCGGGTAAAAAGACGCCGCGGCATCGAAAGGGATTTGTCTTTGCCACGGCATTTATCTGTTGTGTCGTGTGTACAACACCGTGGGCCATTCATGTTTGTGTGCGCTTTCACAAACCGTAGGCGTGATTAAACTTGTCAGTGGGAGAGATACTTTGAAAGATTAAGTGGTTTTCGGCAGTTGATTTAATAATGTTGGTTGTTGAAATGTTTACAAGCTTTTACTTAGTCTTGATGAGGTAACAGAAAAATTATTACAAGCTTTAGAACTGTAATATATTTTTTGGTGACGTTTCGTACCTATAAACTACCCACCTGTCTGCCTGTAATTTCAGCTTCATTAATTGAGTGCATATTGAAATTTTATGTTTAATTAGTGAGTGACCTTACATTTTTATAAAAATACTAGCGTCTGCTCGCGACTTCGTCTCCATGGGCGTCTACTGTATAGGCTATGGTAATAGTGTTGTTTTCTATCAGTGAAATAATTTTTGTAATCAGACCACGAGTGTGCATTTTCATTTTCTTTTATTAGCTCGTTCAAAAAAACTAACAAATTCTACAGCTTTAAAATATAAGTAGGTATAGCAAAACAACAATTTATTTTTAAATTTCCCTTTTGGGGCTCGAAAATATCTGGTCCTTCCATACGCACAATGTACCAGAACAATTCAGCCAGTATGTGCAGTTTTGGTCCTATTCGAGATAAAAAGGACCAGACAATAATTCAGCTGTTACGATCCCAAAGCTGGGATTAATAGAAAAATATAGTTCTAATAGTCGCGAACGGTAAGCCCACGATTGTTCCCCACGGATCAATGCTCTGGGATTTTGCTGTTGCTACCTTTAATAGTTTATTTTGTTAAGGCAGATACTGTGTTTGTTAAGGATTTTTATTTGTGTGCTGAACTGTACCTAGGTATAAATAGAATTTATACATACGGGGTCAAAGGAGCGTTGTAACAAAAAAGAAATACTGAAGTGAGTAGGTACATGATTTTAGACAAGCGTTAACAATTTTTGCCGGTCTATACACATACCATCACGCCTGTACTCCCTGAAGGGTTAGGCAGAAGTGTACTAATTGTACACCCACAGATATTAATTATGTTCAGGTCCCATGTAATAGAGAGTGAGCTTATGCGATTAACCGGGCACAAAACCTAACTCCGAGCTGCTACTGAAAATTACACATAATCTAAAACATTTGAAACTGTACATACTAATACCAATAACTAATACACTAACTAATTATTCATTGCAATCAAGTGCTAACATAAAATCTATTTTAGTAAACCAATATTTACACAACTTACAAACAATAACCCAATCAAAGTTAAGCAACCTCAAATAGCCAAATCCTAATTGGTTGTTCATATCACCCACCTAAAGTACATGATGGATAGTGTACGGGCGCCCACAACTGCGACACAGAATATATACTTACAGAAGGCTAACTCGGTTCGCCGTGTGACGAGTGACAATTGCACGCATATTTTTTTTACCTGGTGTAATGAGTTTTTATACTCGCACTATGTTTCGTGTTTACGTTAACTTCAATTTGTACTTCTTCTTTGTAGCGGATCGATGGCAAATATTAATGCTAAACAATATTTATATTTGTTTTATTTGGTCCAAAATTCTGCTGCGACATCACCACCGTACGCAGTCATTATTATTAGGCCTATGAACAACAATAATCATCAGTCAGCAACAGTCCACTGCTGGAAATAGGCCTCTCTAATCCGCTTATACTTACTTACTTAGCTTATTGACAACAATATGGGAAATACATTTTTTACATACAAATTGACATAAGGGAACATTTGTATTAACGCGTTCGAATAAGTTCAAAAACTAGGCTCTCAGCTATCTTAAACGAATGGTAGTCGTGAGGGAGCATACACTTACTGTATGTGAAGCGTGACTTTGTGTGCGACTATTATATTACTAAATAAAAACTACAAAAATGCGCTAAAACACAGTCAAAATGGGCTGTTTTTTCCTCGTATTTTATAGTTTATCATATACTAAAAGATTTTCGTATTCATAATTACTTTAATCCCTTGAAAATTAACGTAAAATTAAACGTCAAACCAAGTTAACTTTCTGTACCTATCTATTCTGTGTCCACGTTCATTAGTATGTGTAAATTAACCTAGTAAAGTGGTATTTAGGTTGAATACAGGGTCGGACCGGCGATGTGCTCCGTGGGTTCCGTCTATAGAGAATTGTTCAGTTTTTAATGCGTTAAGCGATGAGGGAATAATAGCGTTGATTTTATCATTATTTTGTATTTTATTACTGCACTACATTTTTAGTTAGCTTGATTTTGTGATAGAAAGCGAAGTTTCTAATGCTAACAAATACGGAGCTCGTCAGGGGCAGTACTACCACCATACCTATTTCTGCCGCAAAGCAGCGTTGCTGTATTTCGGTTTGAAGGGTAATTAGTGGCACATGAGACATTTCAACTTTGCTTCTGAGATGGCAACGATTTTGCAAGGCCTCTGGTATTACAGATGTCTATAGGCAGCGGTGACTACTTAACATGACGTGCGCCGTCGGCCTGGTTGCCATTCAATGATGTTAAAACGTATAATTTAAATATTTGTCTCCATCATTATGGTCTGCTTAGTGTTGTATGTTCCTTCTCTATCTTGCACACGTGTTTTGACAGTGACAGGAACATAGCCAAGTCAATTTACTGGCTAATTACATTTAATTATCTTTTCCTTTAGTCTATCTCTAATATTTAATCACAGTACTTGTTTATTTAAGTACTCAAATGATTATATTGTTTAAAACAATATGTTCCTTTTAGAAATAAGGACTAATGTTAACATTGTTTTAATTAATAGTCGTAGCTAATTTGCTGTTATTCTTGGATCTCATTAATTTGTAGATTCAGTACGTTTACACGTAGATTTGAATAATTAAATGTAAAATATATTCAAGTCCGTGCCGAATGTAAACAAAGGATTTAGTATTGAATTGCATTTGCTATGTTATCATCGTTATCTGTCAGTCGAAAGATTTGATTATTACGATCTCAATATTATAACTGCCTCGTTAGCCTAGTGGTCCAAAGCACGACTGCTACACTAGAGGTCTTGGGTTCGATTCCCTGGTCCAGCGAAAAGGCTTGCCCCTATCACATGGAACATGGAAACATGGAACTATACATCCACAGTTCGTCGGTATGTTTAGATACCGACGAACTGTGGATGTATATTGGTACACCTTTTGCCTTAATCTTCGGGGAATACAGGTATTAGATTAGGTAATATTAGATTATAAATGCGACAATTTGTGAAGATGGATGAATAGATAGGTACATGAATGGATTGATGTATGGATGGATTGATATTTGTTACTCTTTCACACTTAGCGTTTCTACACCGAACCGATTTTTTCACGGAAGATCGGACCGTTTTTTTACAGATTTCTTTGTCGGCGAGAAGAAATCTGTTAAAAATCGATAATAAAATCGGTCGTGTGCGGAGACCGGAGACGCTTAAACGGCTGAACAGATCTGGATGAAATTTGGCACTGAGATACATTGTAATGTAGAATAACACGTAGGATACTTTTTATCCCTGAAAAATGTACGGTTCATCAAATAGTTTACGAACAAGGAGTAGGTAATTTATCACCTTAACGATATCACTAAATAAATATTTGAATATCGACAACTCATTTTCACGACATATCCGGGATACAAGTCACGACATCACGACATTATTACATTACTATTATCTGTTAATCAAGTTATAGTAACGGCCCGTTCACGACCTTGCCACTGTGAGCGGCGGCTAAGCGCGGGGCGGCGAGCGGTAAAATCAAATGTATCAAAATGTATGAAGCACGCCACGACTCGCCGCTCATAGCAGTTGTGGCGTGCTTCATACATTTTGATACATTCGATTTAAGGGTGGAGTCAAACGAGCGTAATTTTTTGAGTCCTGAGTCGCTGAATTTCGGTTGCGTAATTTCTGCTACATTCGTTTTCTTGCAAAACTCCTATTTCGTTCACACGGCGACGCAAAATAAGTTGTCAGTTTTGGTACGAAGTAAATTACCTACGCGGCCGAAATTACGCGACTCACATTAAAAAAAAATACGCTCGTCTGGCCTCACCCTAACACAAAAGAGACTATTCTGACCAACAGCGATCGATCAAACTATTTGTAAGTGGAACTGTTTAAGCATTGATGGATCGTTTTACGATGCATTATAATTTGCAAACTGTATTCTGTGAAATTGTCTCTCTCGTATCGGGAGCGTGAGGTGGGGTGGGCTCACCTCAATCTCACATAACGTGACTTTCTATTGAAGAAAGATTATATATGATATTGATATGATATTTTCAGAAACAAAAAAATAAATAAAGGAAAAAGGAGAATGAAAGAATTTTCGGAATGAATGAAAAGAAAGAGTTTTGAAGAGCAGCGTCTGCACAAAACAAACATACATAGCAACTTTTAGCTTAATAATAGGTATGTATGTATTAGTAGCTTATGCCCTCGATTTCGTTCGCGTAAATTCTGGTTATCAGAGGTTTTGCACGGACACCTAATTTAAAAATAAGTTGATCCTTATAACATCATTTATCTGCTGAAAGTCCCGTCAAAATCGGATCAGCCATTTAGGAGATTAGCCGGAATAAGCAGGTAGACAGAAAGACGAAGATTTTATAAATTAGTTTTTTGGTTTAATTACCTCATTAAATTAATTAATTACATTGCAAATAAACACATAAATTTTATTTATTTGTAAGAAATACCATAAAAAACTAGAAATATAAGCTCGCCCCCTATTACATAGGACCTAAACACCTATACCGGCGAACTGTGGGTGTGCATTGGTACACCTCTGCCTAACCCTTCGGGGAATACAGGCGTGTTGATATGGTATGATAAACTAGAAACGGTAGCTAAGATTATTAGCGTATCATTAGTTAGTACATTGCGTACTACAGATGAAGCAACAGCAAGTGCTAAGCGGTTTTAACAAGCAATGTATTACTAATTGTAGCTTACTAATTAATTGTGTAAACAGGTGTTGGTACTGGGGCCCTCCACCATCTCTAAACGATGAACTACGATTTTAATATTTGTTAGCCTTGCACGTAGGTATTATTGGGTTAATTTTGTACACTCATGGGTTTAGGATCTTTTACTGAATATAAGGTAAAAATATGTTTTTTTTTATGTACAGTCAACAAAAGAGATAAGTAACTATGCCGTCACATACAATAGAAGGTTTTTAAGACGCTGAAGGATGCTTTCAATTAAAATTTGATTTAATGATTAGAAAACAAACAGTACATTAATTAAAATTAAATTAAATTCGCAGAAATTCATTAGTTTGGACGGAAATCTTAACTATATCTAACACACAGGTTACTAATCTTTTTTGTTGCCCGTACCTACCACCCCATATTTTACGAGTATTGCAAAAAACAGTCAACATATCAAAAAAAGTAAACTACAATTTCATGTGTATTGTAAAGACATAATGCTGGATTCCTATAACTAACGAATCGTTATCTCAACCAATGGTAATTAGGCTAACTCCCAAAAATCACACGTTATCCGAAACGACATGTCACCTTCGATAACCTTCCACTAGCGTACCTATAAATGTAAATCTACGAGGGCACACTTCCGACAGCCGATGCAGTGCGCGTGGGCACGATGACGTCACACCGTGACGAAACGCAGAGAAAACGCGCGTCTCATTAAAATACATGAATGTCCAATGGAATGTTTCTGGTGTAATGTAGGGTTGCCATCCATCCGAGATTGCCCGAATTAATAAATAAATAAAAACATCTATTTTCCCAAAAAACTTAGTTCTATGCTACAAAAAACTGTTTATCAGTAGTTTTATACAAATAAATGGATGTAGATTCTGTAACCGAAATACAGGCATTGCCTATTTAGGCATTGCCTACCTAGGCAATGCCTGTATTTCGGCTAACGGTGCCATTCCCCCGACTATTTTTTTTGTTTTAGTTTAGAGGGCGTCCCCGGGAGGGGTTGTCAAAAAGTGTCCGGGTGAAACCTGGACACTTTTAGTGTCAAGAGAATCCAGAATAATTGAAAGATACATACCATCACGCGTAATTAGGTTAGGCAGCGGTGTACCAATGTACAACCACAGTTCGCCGGTATATTTAAGTCCCATGTAATAGGGGGCGAGCCTATTGCCATTAACCGGGCACAAATCCAAACTCCGAGCTGCTACTGAGAATTTAATAGAAAAACCCAATAACACTTTTTGCGTGACCTGGGAATCGAACCCAGGACCTCTAGCGTAGCAGTCGTGCTTAAGACCACTAGGCTAACGAGGCAGTTAGGTAATTGAAAGATAAGCGATAAATTCAACATTTTTTTCTGGGATGTCCGGGAAATGAAATTTACTTCACCCAAATGTCCGGGGTTTTGAAGTTTTTGTCCGGCGTCGGTATTTTGTGTGATGGCAACCTTAGTGTAATGTATGGTTGATATTGGGCGGTTTCAATATTGATTCAGACTGGTTTTGAGTGCATGTGGCTGAAGTACTTGTAGATAGGTAGGTACTTATATTTAAATCGATTCATCGAATGTTGTAGTGGGTCTTTTAAAAATGGTTGTGCATGGGTATGTGAAAGGTTTTAAAAATATTGAGTTTAAGGTCCAGTTTCAATTGAGCTCGCATATCTGGATTGAGTAATATACTTGCATTGTACATAATTATAATATGCATAATTCCTGTATGTCAAAATGTATGTTAAATCAGCCGGGCATGAAGTGAGTTTCAGGTAAGGCACCATCTATCATCCATCCTGACCCATTCTATCCAATTCCTAAATTGACAACTCACTTCCAGCTCACTCCAACTTAATTTACCGAAGAAGATGATGTCACCCGCGTTCGTTACGTCTTTGATTACTGCTCCGGCCCCAAAGGTCGTATCGTGATGTTCTATAAGTATAAACCTTCCTCTTGAATTACACCGTCTATTAATAAACACCACATTAAAATCCGTAGTGTAGTTTGAAAGATCTATGCGCACAGAAATCATTTTATTTAGTTAATATTTACCGTCTGCCGTAGTGACGAACTGTCAAATTCAATTTAAAATAGTTTTATCAGAAACTAAATAAGATTGTATACGGCTCATCCAGCCAGAGCCTCAACAGTACCTTCTACTCAGTAGGTACTGATTACCCTGCAGACACTAGGGCGTTCAAATGGCCCATTGTAGTTAAGATTAGCTCATATGAGGAACAGTTGCGTCGCACTCAATTTGCATACAAAATGACAGCTCATTATTGTGCCCTCCCATTCTTTCTGTCCGTTGAGATAGGTGCTATATTTGCGTGTATATTTTTTGTTCTTGCAAAACACTCAGTTTCGTTTACTTGGATGTCATTTTTTTTTGGTTAGTTTGATTTAAAAACAATGCTACCAAACCGATTTCGATAACTGTAGGATCAATCGGGATGTGCGTGTGGTGTGAGTTATCTTTTTTTAATCTGAATATAATCCGTTTTAAAAAAAGGTATATTTTAGTAAAAAAATGTAAAAACCTGGAGGTAAAAAAAAAAAAAATTTGAACCTGAACTAAAAAAATTATGGCGAAAAAACTAGATCACTCAATCTGCCACTTTGAAGAAAATGCCCTATCACGTATCTCAGTATATACCAGCGTTGTGGTGTTCATTTATATGTCAAATTTTAGATAAAAATTACACTTTCAAACAAAAAAAAAAAGAGTTTTGAAAATCGGCCCACAATTGATCCAGGAATCGCGGAACATACATAAAAAAACATTCCACCGAATTGAGAAACTCCTCCTTTTTTGAAGTCGCTTAAAAATGAGCAGGAGGATCCACTATAAGGCTCCACTACCACCTATGGATATAGCAATGTCATTATCACTTGGGGAGATTGGCTTTAGAAAGCAACGCATAGGGTAACTTAGCCGGTTTTCGGCCACTTAAGCGAACGTGTGACTTTGTGACGATTTTTCTCCATGACATTAAAGTCGCAGACTAGTTTCTTAAATATTTTTGAACTCGAAATATAATGTAGTTTTGATATTTGTAGACCTTTTACTCGTCAGCGTTAAATTAAAATTACTGAAAATTAAAATGTCTGAAAATAGCGATTTCGCCTGTTTTCGGCCACCTGTTTTAGTTTCCGGACATTATTTTGCTAGTTCTCGGCCACTAATCTGCTATTTGAAAAATGATCTATATTTGCTAACTAGTAGGTTCTATAATGGATTAAAAGCAAAAAATACGTATGAATCAACGATTTTAATTAAAATATTAAACATATAGAAACATTTTAAACATAATAGTAGGAACATTGGTCAAAAAGGAAAAAGGATAATATGGCATAGCAAAAATAATTGAGATTATGGAAAAATATCAGCTTTTTGACTGGCCGAAAATAAGATTTTTTAAACTGATTTTCGACCATCCCTTCAAACACGGGCGAAAAACAAATTTAAATTAATTAGTTTCCGGCCGTTGATCAACTTGCTTAATTTTCTAACTAGCTAATAAGATAAATTTTGGGGAAGTCCCTTTATGCCTGTATTGTTCGTGTGAGTGATGATTTCGATTCAGTTAGTTGATTTATTATCGTTAGCTTTTATTGGCCGAGAATCAGTTAGTAAATTATTAGTTTTCGACCCTATCGATTAGCTTAGGCCGAAAGGTAAATATTAAAATTCTAATTTTCGGCCGTCAAATATTCAATAACTATTAAGTGTTATTACCACATAATTAGGTCAAAACATGCGGCCGACATCTGACTACACAAATGAGAAGCGGTTCTACTTTGTGTATAAAGCATTTCTTTTTAAAGAATTCCTTATTTAATAATCAAAAGAATCAATTAAATATAAACAGTCTTCATCTAGTTTTCGGCCGGCCGGCCGAGAAGTAAATAGTCTCCCAAATAATTATCTAGTTTACCGGCCATCAAATTTAAATGTAAATAACATTATCTTTCTTCCATTTTAATTAAAATAACACTAACTAAACTTATTTCCCGTGCACAGAACAATAATTATATTTATAAAACCGATAAACAACTTTGTAACTTAGCTTGCAAAAATTATGCGCGCACTATTTTTTTCACTAATTTCGACACACGCGTGCACTGTAAGACTTTCGGAGGGTCACAGACGACACAGTTGGATCATTAAAATTCTACAAAATTCAAAAGTTGTAGGGTTTATACCAATACATTAAGTAGGCGTTGTTTTTTTAAATGGGTAGGTTAAAGTGTCCTTATTATATTAATATAACAACGTACTGGCCGAAAACCAGAGGTGGCCGGCAAACCGGCTAAACTACCCTAGGAAGTGGAAGGAAATGGGGAGATTTTTGCCCAGCAGTGGTACAGTGATACAGGTACATTAAAGGTGCAAAGCCATCTCAAAGACAATCAGTCTCAATAAAAAAAAGTTTTTTTTTTGTTATTAGAATACTGCACAGCTGATCGTGGAATGTTCCACCTCGTCATCGAGTTAGACATTTACAGAATAATACTTCCAGCCGTATACTTACAAGAACATACTAAGAACCATTTCAATACATATGTACATACATAAATATCTATAGGTTGTATTCCTTATTCAAGTCGAGACTAAAGGAGCATTCCCCGAAACGGTACAAAGCATTCCTTGTAATACTCAGCACAGACACAATAAGCGAGCCCTGGGATGTACAGGCTGGGTTTAAAACTGGGGGTTTATCTGTTTAAAATATATGGATGTACTAGTATTACAATAAATCCATCCATCCAGCTTCCGCCCGCGACTTTGTTGTCGAGAAAGTTAATATTTATATTATCCCACGGGAACCGTAATTTTTCCGGGATAAAAAGTATCCTATGTGTTATTCCACACTACAATCTATCTCAGTGCCAAATTTTATCTAGATCGGTTCAGCTGTTTGAGCGTGAAGAAGAGACAAACATGCACACATACAAAATTATAATATTAGTGTGATTCATATTTACATATTCAAATACACCTGTATTCCTTAAGGGTATAGGCAGCGATGTATCAATGGGGTTTCTTGCTCCTTCTTCTCCATAGAGACCTGTTTTGGAACGAGCAATTAACTTCAACTTTAAACTGTAACTTCTTGACAATTCAAAAGTTCCTGTAAATGGTCTAACTGAAATGATGCTTTGACTTTGAAATGTACACCCACAGTTCGCCCCCTATTATATGGGACCTAAAGTACTGGATATTTAGGTCCCGTGTAATAGGGGGCGAGCCTATTGCCTAATTATAAACTAACAAAAATTCTTACATTGAAAAACGTATTTATGCAAGGCTCTCTGATTTCTTACAAATCAATAAATAACTACCATTCTTTCTTCTTCTTTTCAATTCGACGATTTTAGGCCTCCGTTTTACTTTTTTCTTACAGTTCTTGGACCTAATATGTAGCCACTTTTACGCAGCATCAGTAGCGTTGTTAATGTCCTCTAAAGTACAGATGGAAGCAATTAGAATTACCATTGTTATCTTCGTTTAACAACAACAGCCTGTAGATTAGAGTCTAGCTTCCAGCTAGCCGGTTCTGGAGTCTTATTTATAAACATAACGGAGCATGAAGACACAATTATCATGTATATAATTGTATTTAGTATATACATTATTTAGTATTATGTATGTATACTTTATAAGCACATTCTTGTAGATACTTGTATGTCCGATGCTTTATCAGCAGTCGAATTTGGCTCTTGGTGCAGTGGCTGAACGATTCACTGCTGAACTCTTGATTCGCACGTAAGAAATATTTGTGGTGTAAGTATAGATAGTTGAGATCCGGCTCTGGTTGTTTGTGTGTGTGAGTTAATATGTTTGTAAAGGCACAAAACTATTATTGTACCATGACTGAAGGGCAAAGGCCTCTTTTCATACAAAGAAGGCACGAGCATTGATGACTACGATGTGATACGATGTTAAGTGGTTACCGCTGCCTATAGACAGCTGCAATACCAGAGACCTTGCAAATACGTGTTGCCATCTCAGAGACAAATTTTACTGTCCCATTTGCCTGTAATTACACCGGCACCCATACCCTACAAACACAATTCGATATGTTGGTAAAATAACATAACAAACAAAAGAACAATAGTCCCAAAAACAAACGAACATTCACTACACAACTCGTGGGAAATCGTTTCCCAATCAATCAATTACTTATCGATTGCACTAGAAATCGTGATTCGTGTGCATATCGATATAAAAGCGTTAATTTACATGTCAACGGGCCGCCGCATGTAATTATTAATGATTATAAATGCCGCCTACACACACGTACAATAGCTGCGGGCGTCCAACCTACGCGAACTGTGAATGGGCGAAGCTGGGCGCTCAATGAAACTGGTATGTTGTAGGTATCGATTGTTGTTATCAGAATCGGTTGTGCTTATCGATGTGGGAATCGATTTGTTTGCTGCTCGTGGATTTGAGAGTGATGTATGGTTATCATAGAGCTGGGGTTTTGATGAATGGCGGTTAATTGATTCTGATTTATGACTTTTTGGTAAGGTTCTTGGGAACTGTCTAAATTGTTGACGGTTATTTTAATTCAATGTAAATTAGGTAGGCTAAGTAGGTATATTTTGCACAAGTATTTACTAAATCTATAAGATTGTTAGTGCTATTATTTTGACTTATTCTTATACTATATTTAGGTATTCATTCTTAGGGTTCCGTACCCAAAGGGTAAAACAGGACCCTATTACTAAGGCTTCGCTGTCTGTCCGTCCGTCTGTTTGTATCTCATGAACCGTGATAGTTAGACAATTGAAATTTTCACAGATGATGTATTTTTGTTGCCGCTATAACAACAAATACTAAAAAACAGAATAAAATAAATAATTATTTAAGGGGGCTGCCATACAACAAACGAGATTGTTTTGCTCGTTTTTGATCGATATTGATAACGGCAACAGGTACACGATTGAAACGTTCACAGAATATTTAGTTATATATTCACTTTAAAAATAAATCATTAAATTAAAACAAATATTTAATAGGGGCTCCCGTCCAACAAACGTGATGGAACTCTGCGAGTTGGTTTCGGCCTTTCGTACGCCTTCAAAAGGCCCGTGAAATATATCGTTAAAAAATATATGTATTTTAATTAACATCAGAACTATAAAACGATTGCATCTAGAGATAATAGACTAGAGTAACAAAACACCCGACATAGAAGGTTATTAAAATCAAATATATTAATTATTATAATTAATTCCATACCACATACATCCACAAAAATTAAATATGCATTAAAACACTATAAAAAAAATTGACGACACCCGATTTGAATAGATCGGCCTTCGATATTTTTTTATCGATACTCGATAACTTTTATCGATAATTTCACGTCACTATTGAGCACAAATGTTGAATATCAACGGATTACCATAACCTAGTGTTGTAATCTCGAATTTTACGTTCGGCTGGTAACACTGTTTTTTTTTAGTCCATTGACAATAAAAAGTTGTAATAAAAAAGTTATAAAGTCGTATAACGCTTTGAGTGTTAGTGACAGGGGCATTATAAAAGTAAAAAGCTAAATAGGACGGGCTATAAAACATTATGAATATATTACTAGCGAATTCTTTTAATTTATGGGCCTATTATGATTTAAATAATAACAGCCTATTATTGTCTTACTGTTGAACAAAGCCCTCTTTTTATTCAGAAATGACACGTGTATTGATCACCACTTCTGCTCAAGGCCGATTTTAGTCTTTTATTAATTGGAATAGATTTCTTAATAATGTTTTCCTTCAACAGTGTCAGTAATATCCAAGATATAAACTTATAAATAACGGATGAATTGAAAAAGTCACATTGGTATTTTTTTTTTTTTTGGATGGGGAACCATCAAATAATTTCCCCCGCCCTGGGCGGGGCTGGAGGGAATGTCCGACTTTTACTGACTAAAACCCATCTATGTTCCTTCATGTGCCCTTTGCGTTCCGGGGGCGCGGTATCTCTTTCGAACAATCCGCAGCCCCGGCAGCACATTGGTATTTGTATGTTATTATTTTTTAATTATTTTATATTAGGTACCTAAATTATATTCACATATAGAAGAAACAGAGCAATGTAACCAGGATTTTGTGAAAACTTGATTGCAAAAAGTGGCCCGAGTTTCTTGCTCGTTCTTCTTCATAGAGACCTAACTACGTTTTGGATCGAATGACTATTGTTAGTTTCTGACTAACTGACCAAATTTTTGATAATTTGAAAGTATCTGTACTTAAATGGTTTGATTTAAATAAATGTTTTGACTTTTGACTTGAAATCTGAAGATTTCGTTTGTTTGTTTATTCGCACTAATAGAAAATTCTTTCGTTAATAGAAGGCTACCTTACTCCTTAAGTGTTCTGCCGTTGTTCAAAGAGATACCGCGCCCCCGGAACGCAAAGGGCACATGAAGGAACATAGATGGGTTTTAGTCAGTAAAAGTCTGACACTCCCTCCCGTCCCGCCCAGGGCGGGGGAAGTTATTTGATGATTTCCCATTTTGAAAAAAATATGCTATAGGCTATATTTTATAACCATGTTGCAGTCAAAACTCTTAACCAGTCAAAAGTACTATTGACTAGCAAAATCAGTCAAAACTACTTTTGACTGAACAGGTTGGTCAAAAGTGGTTTTGACTGAAATATATTGGTTATTAGTACTTTTGACTGCGAATTTGCGGTTAAAAGTACTTTTGACTAACGCTCTTCGTCAAAAGTAGTTTTAACTGCAATAAAGCATCAGTCAAAAGCACTATTAACTTGTCCGATGTGAATAATGCTTAAAAAGCATAGTCGAGGCTCAAGGGTTTACAAAAAAAATAACCACGAAGTGGATGGCGGGGTCTGTTCGCTCGCTTCGCTCGCTCTCTAGACCCCGCCATCCCCTTCTAACCTAACCTGTCCGAGTCGGGGGTGCCCCAAGTCCCGAGCTCGCTTCGCTCGCTCTTTCATCCTATAATTTACTTTTATAAAGAATAGATATTATTAATTATTATTGCAGATTAGTAAATGATTTTTAAGAGTTTTGACTGATTTGAGCAATCAAAACAACTTTTGACGGAATCACTTAGTCAAAAGTACTTTTAACCAGCTCTATTGGGCAAAAGTACTTTTAACTGTTATTTTAGTCAAAAGTATTATTAACTAAAGCATACGGTTAAAAGTACTTTTGACTGATTTTGCTAGTCAATAGTACTTTTGACTGGTTAAGAGTTTTAACTGCAACAACCACATCAACATCCCTTTATCTCATCCACACAAACAAAGTCACAGGCAAAATCAAATTTAATCATGAAAAGCTCAGTTGATTAGAGGGAGTAATTAAAAACATTGCCTGATATAGTGAGTGAACCACAAATACCAATCAACGCATTGCCAGCTAACCGACTGACCACAAGTAATTAATAAATGGCTAACGAATGGCAACGCAATGAAAGGACTGAAATGACGTATGATGGGGGAATTGAGAGGGATTTGGACAAAGAATTCATGTTCCTGGGTACTGGTTTGTTGGATTGCCGTTCTATTGGGCTTTGTGAGTGGGGGAAGAGAGTGCACCTGTGTTTGCGTATACACTTGTGCATTATAAATATCTCCTGCGTATTAGTGTACAGGCGAGTTAGTATTGAGATTGACCACCGTGACAGAAATCGGTCTGCAGAATATTGTTGTTTCCTTTATTAATTGTTTGTAAATATAGCTTACATTTTTAAATATTTAGCTTCTGCCCGCGTCATAATTTGATATATTATCCTATGTTCCTATGTATTATTCCACAGTACAATCTATATTAATGCTAAATTTCAGCCAGATCCGTTCAGCCGCTTACACGTGAAAGAGTAACTTTCGCTTTTATAATATTAATAAAAATAAAAACATAAAAAATGGTAGCCTACCGGAATCGAGAACAGAATCCGAGTTACCGGTGTTCAGAGCTCCTGAAAAAGGAATCTTCTCAGAACACGTGACGAGTCCAGAAGTTCCACGTTCCCTTGATCCAACTGCGCAACGAGAGCCTCCTCAGGTGGAAAATATTATAACTAGGATCTGCAGACATCAAGGAACATTCGATCTTCTTAATTATCGTGTAGGCAGTAAGGTCTAACGACCCCACACACCTTAGTGTCAGAATTTCTAAACCGCCTCAAGGGCCTATGACCTGGTTACCGATGTCAGTGATGTCCAAGATAAACTTTAATTAGAAAAAGTCACATTGGTACTTGCCCAAACACAAACACAAATAATATAATAATAATATATATTTAGGATTCATTAGGATTCAGAAGTAAAACTCATTAGAAAAGAACAATTATCGTACATGTTTAATAACAACACAAAAGTTACAAAGGAATAACCTGACTGAACTGGACTTTTACACAACCTTAATGATAAATAAAACACCAATCAGTTATACAACCAATAAATCATGAAGTTACGAGTAATTCAAATAATAATTACAACAATTCACAAGTCGCGCCAATTATTCCTTACCAAAGCCAACGAGCAATTGACAGATGCTTTACATACATAAACCGCCTTTTCTAGACCTACCATTGACAATGTCATAGAAAAGAGTTCCTAGAAAAGAGTTTCCTAAATCGGCCTATCCTGATGAAGCGTCGTCCTCGACGCGGTGTTCTTGATGTTCGGCTGGAGACAACTCTTCAGCTGGAGAGTCGCCACGGGCCCAGCCACCTCAGGAGCAGGTTGAAGGCACCGCGATGATGACCCTGGTTGGGGTCACTCTCAGGACCAGGTTGAAGGCACCGCGATGATGACCCTGGTTGGGGTCACTCTCAGGACCAGGTTGAAGGCACCGCGATGATGACCCTGGTTGGGGTCACTCTCAGGACCAGGTTGAAGGCACCCCGATGATGACCCTGTGTTGGGGTCACACACTTTCTTATCTGAAATGTGAACCCATCTTAGAAATTGCTATAACAGTTTCAATAATGTGTGTATCACACATTATTAAAACTTTAAAGTTTGTGAGAGCTCTCATGAACGTTTTTCTATCTTCACAACCACGTGTGGCAAGCTTTCACTACTGCACCGGCAGCAGTTGCACCAGCAGCAGCTGTACCTGTGAACAGATCAGACAGAAGGCGTCCCCTCTGCCTGAGGTTGATGGAGGCATCCCTGAATCGCACATCAACACTTCAGTTGATAGACCATACCCCTCACTATAGGCATGTCTATATGGACGGAGGCATCACTGAATCGCACGTCAACACTACAGTTCATAGACCATACCGCTCGCTATAGGCATGTCTATTTGGACGGAGGCATCACTGAATCGCACGTCCAACATATTGACGGAGGCATCACTGAATCGCACGTCAATACCACCAATAATCACACATTAGTCATAAATACATAAAAGGGTTCATATACTTCATATACAAGGACGGAGGCATCACTGAATCGCGCGTCCAACATATTGACGGAGGCATCGCTGAATCGCACGTCAATACCACCAATAACCACACATTGCTCATAAATACATAAAAGGGTTCATATACTTCATATACATGGACGGAGGCATCACTGAATCCCACATCCAACACTAAAGTTACATACTTCCCATAAAACTCGAAAATCACTGCATACGATTGATTCTGGACATCACTCTCCATTCCAGAGCATCATGAATTCGGCAGCTCGTGGGTAGCGCCAGTAAACGCTCGTGCGTAGCGCCGTTTAGCGCTCATGCGTAGCGCCGGTATGCGCTCATGGGTAGCGCCGTTTAGCGCTCATGCGTAGCGCCGGTATGCGCTCATGGGTAGCGCCGTTTAGCGCTCATGCGTAGCGCCGGTATGCGCTCATGGGTAGCGCCGTTAAGCGCTCATGGGTAGCGCCGTTAAGCGCTCATGGGTAGCACCGTTAAGCGCTCATGGGTAGCGCCGTTTAGCGCTCATGCGTAGCGCCGGTATGCGCTCATGGGTAGCGCCGTTAAGCGCTCATGGGTAGCGCCGTTAAGCGCTCATGCGTAGCGCCGGTATGCGCTCATGGGTAGCGCCGTCATGCGCTCATGCGTAACGTTGGTAAGCGCTCGTGCGAAGCGCCGTTAAGCGCTCGTATTTAGCGCCGGTAAGCGTTCGTGTGTAGCGCCGAGAAGCGCTCGTGCTCCCCGCCGGTAAGCGCTCGTGCTTAGCGCCGATAAGCGCCTGTGCGTAGCGCCAATAAGCGCTCGTGCTCAGCGCCGGTAAGCGCTCGTGTGTAGCGCCGCTAAGCGCTTGTGCTCAGCACCGGTAAGCGCCCGTGCGTAGCGCCAATAAGCGCTCGTGCTCAGCGCCGGTAAGCGCTCGTGTGTAGCGCCGCTAAGCGCTTGTGCTCAGCGCCGGTAAGCGCCCGTGCGTAGCGCCGGTAAGCGCTCGTGCTCAGCGCCGATAAGCGCTCGTGCTCAGCGCCGATAAGCGCTTGAAGACTCGCGTGCACAGCGCGGGCAAACACGCGTGCACAGCGCGGGTAAGGATGTGATTCCCAATACGGCCTCCCCTGACACGAGTCCGTCCTCGGGCTCCTCTAATTCTGCAGATCATTGTCATAAGCAGCAACAATGGTTCTGGTCAATACCAGGTTACACCAGTGTCTACATCTTTGTAACAGTACACGTAGAAAACAGATGTAAGCACACACACATTAGACACCGCACAAAGATAAGAACAAATATAGGCACTAAGTCAGAGGCATAACGTGAGGCAGTAACTCACTGAAATACACATAGATAAAAGCATCGCGCGAAACATAGCTTAGTAATAAACACAGAAATTCACCTAAGCAGGACGCACAACTTGAAGCATTGCTTAGTGAAAAATACAGGCTAAGACAAAAACACGACGTGAAGCATGTCTCAGCACACAGTTAATTCATGCCAGCGACACCATGTGAAGCTATAGCTTAAACCAGTACCAGCAGTTGAGAGAAGAGGCGCAACGTGAATCATACTCTCAACCAGCAGTAGGACAGTGACACAATAAATACATCACACATCCAAATAAAACGCAAAGCAACTCACCACCAAAAAGTAGGCAGTAGGTGTACATACATCAGGAATCCATTCTCCATACCTCTAGACCAGCACAGCACTGACTCACAACAGCACCGCATCAACCCAGCACAGCACTGTACTCAGCGGCTGTTTGATAAGTTTCAAATGCAGGTAGCAACCACCAAGTAACTAGGTTCTAGTTTTCCTGTAAACTGAGAACATTTAACCCGCCAAACCGAATTGAAATTGACGTAATAGTTTGACATTACGAGGCACCGATGGTACATCAACTAGGGCTTGAATTTTATGTCGGCTCGGTCTAACCTGACCCTAATTCACTACGCGCCTTAAGTATGCAACCTTCATTGAAGAACTCAAAATGCCCTTTAGTTCGGTGTGACGAATGCAGTCTTATGCACTCAACCGTCTTCAATGGCAATTTGGCTGAACAGTCGACGACTACGATCCCTATCGTGTTGACGCGACTTGTTACGAAAGTTATGCTATTTATCAGTCACATTCACACACAAACAACAACTTTAAAAAAACAAGGAAAACAAATGACGGTGTTCATTATGCGTGGTGTGGATGGTGTTTTATTTTTTTGCAAATCAGGAGGATACTAATAAAAAGAACCGTGGGCATGTTTTATGGGAGAATCCCACTTCTGAATTTAGGTTTCATTAGGATTCAGAAGTAAAACTCATTAGAAAAGAACAATTATCGTACATGTTTAATAACAACACAAAAGTTACAAAGGAATAACCTGACTGAACTGGACTTTTACACAACCTTAATGATAAATAAAACACCAATCAGTTATACAACCAATAAATCATGAAGTTACGAGTAATTCAAATAATAATTACAACAATTCACAAGTCGCGCCAATTATTCCTTACCAAAGCCAACGAGCAATTGACAGATGCTTTACATACATAAACCGCCTTTTCTAGACCTACCATTGACAATGTCATAGAAAAGAGTTCCTAGAAAAGAGTTTCCTAAATATATATATATAAACAAACATAAATAGTAATATGCGCAAACATTAATTCATTCATGTTGCGTAAACATTCGTCGATAAGTAACTGAAACTATGAACTGTCAACCCTCATCCTATATTACAAGCTACAGATTTGGACATCCTAGGTCACCAATATTCTCAGAAATCTAGACCAAAGTTGCAAAATGTATCTTAAAAGGCGTTAACTAATTGACGGACCCATTCATCACTTGATATTAATCACATAAATAATGTCTAGACGGTGTAATTTGTGATCTTTATCATTAGCGGAATCAACCTTGAGATTTGGGTTACCGGATTTTGTAGTTACCTAAATTGTGTTGTTTTTGGTTGCAATGTTGATTTTGGGTTGAATTATCAGGTTGGACAAAGTGTTATTGGGTTTTTAAAACATCTGCAAACTCCTTGCAAAAGCCACTAATGAGTTTTGATCTAAAATATAGGAACAAACAGAAATTAAAATTTCTGGACTCGACGGACCAGCTCGGTGTCTTGGGGTCGATTCCCAGGCACACTAAAAGTTATTAGGTTTTCCCATTAGGTATTTCTTAGTAGTGAGCCGGACTTTAGAAGTTGGTGGTGTGACACCCCCGTGGATCGGAAAGCACGTAAAGCTATTGGTCCCGGCTGTTATTCGTAGATCTTTGACAGTACATAGTTAGAAGCCGGGAAGTCTGACCACCAGTCTTAGGTATCGTGTTGCGTAATAGCTGGGTTGTAGAGGTCAGATAGGCTGTCGCTCCATGTACAACACTGGTATTCAGCTGGATCCGGTTAGACTGGAAGCTAACCTAACATAATCGGGAAAGGCTAGGCAGATATATAATATACCCATAATTATGTTGTTTGTCATCTCTTCTTGTTTACAAGTTTCCGAAACGATTTTTCTCTAATCATTTATTGATTCTTTTCTGTTGGCGCGTTGATTTTGGTAGTCAACAAGAAAGACATGATTGAGTTATTTTTCCGTGTTCCACGTAAATACGTTTATCGCATGCGCATCGTCTTTTGCATATCTAATAAGCAGCATAGATTCGTTTGTCTCTTAGTCCCAAGCGTGACTGTTGATTTGTTTGTTATCTTTCCCCGGTTGCCGGTCAGATTTCCGTCACTTCGGACTATGAGAGCACACACATCATCATCTGCCTAGCCTTTTCCCAACTATGTTGGGGTCGGCTTCCAGTCGAACCGGATGCCGCTGAATATCAGTATTTTACATGGAGCGAATGCCTATCAGACCTCCACAACCCAGTAATGGGTAATACGATACTATTGGTAAGACTGGTTGTCAGACTTTTCGGGCTTCAGACTATTAAGAGCACACACATGGTGGACTATAATATTTCCTTTTTTTTTGTACACGCACTTAACCCTCTTGGTCTTTCTCCGCTGTGGGGGTGACGGAGAGGCATGGGACAAGGACTTTTACCCGTAGAATACCACGTAATTTGTTAGTGCTATAGGCTATACAACATCACGCTACGATAAAAGATGTTTACTTAACACGGCTAGCTAGTTGGTTGATAAAGGAGAAGAAATCATCAAAGTTAATAATATATTCCTAATTTAAATCCTTATCACTATTTGATGCATCATCAAGGCAATCAACGAACGATTTATATACTATATCCATTAATATAATATAATTAAAAACTATTCCAAATTCATAATAAATTATAATTAACTAGCTTCTGCCCGCGACTTCATCCGCGTGGATATTTTTATTCGCGTTAAGTTACATCTTTAGTTATTGCTCCCATGCTCCGCTCCTGTGGGTCGTAGCGTGATGTTATATAGCTTATGTTACTTCCTGATAATTTTGCTGTCTATTGGTAAAAAAATGGTTAAATTCGGTTTAGTAGTTTCGGAGCTTATTCGGAACAAATAAACAGACAAACCGTTCCTCTTTATAATATTAGTATAGATTTGAATATCGAACTTGCTTTTCGAGATTTCGAACAAAAGGAACACAGATGTTTTATCAAAAGTAGAATATTTTAAACAAGTTTGGAATCAAAAGTTTATGCAAAATTACTTCCATGTTTGGTTAAGTTTTTGTCGATCGCCTTCTAATAGAGAATGTATTGCTTAACTAATTTAAATAAATTGTGGGATATTTGTTATAATAATTATGTATTTTTATAGGCCGCTGTTTTGTTCATAAGCGGTAGCGGGTAGAGTTAGGTAGGGTACTTGATCACGCTCAATTTTTTTGAAGTAGCTCTCTTAGGCACTTCGGTTTTATTTGTATAAGTACGCGAACTTTCAAGGCGAAAAACTTCGTCGATTTTTAAGTACGCTCTACTATCACCAGGCAAGAACCAAAGCGAATTTTTCAATTCATAATTTATGTACTTCGCGTATTTATCTTGGACACCACATACAGGACGATATGACGAACCTTAGATTTAATATTTTATGTGGACGAGGTGAAAGGAGTATGTAAGGATCGTAGCAGGTGGCGTTCTGTGGTGTCTGCCTATCCCCATGGGAAAAAGGCGTGAATTTATATCTGTATGTTAATATCGGTGTTTTAAGTAGCCAAGATGTATCAAAACGATTTTTAAACCTTACACTATTAATTCGATTGAAATCAATATTTTATTTTTGGGTTCTGATTCGGGAAAAGAGATTCTTGTCCCATATGTTACAACTTCCAAATTACAGTTACCAATACGCCGCTGTCATTTACCAGACCTTAAATAAATCTTTCCCAATATGTTTAATTTAGAGATCATATCCAAAAACTATAGCCCGCTGTCACCCATCACTATGCCCCATACAATTCACCGTTGCCTCCAAACAGAAACACGACCATTCTGTCATTGTAGTCGGCGCCTACGCACGCGTGGGCGACGCAGTGATCCAGCACCTTTACTTTCCAATTTTAGATGCTATATCATGTATAATGAGTTACTCGCTTTGTTACTATGAATAATGAGGTAAGTAGCTGATGTTCCGACTGGTTTTTATGCTTGAAATCTTTTAGTTACCTAACCGTTTTTGTCTGCTTTGGAGTTGACATGACAATTTTTCCAAATCACCTGAAGGTCTATTCTATAAAAAAGAACCCAATAAAGCAGGGTTTCTTAAACTGTTTGTAGTCACGGACCACTTTCACAATTAAAAAAATTCCACGGACCCCTGTCAACAAAATATTTGGAAATGAAAAAAGAAAACTTATTTGTATTAATAAAAATCTTTATTTGGTACTTAAGTACTACTAAAACTAATGAGAAGGGTGCTGCTGTTTGGCTTCAATCAGAATATTAAATTGTCTGTGATTACGTATTGAATTCACCACTCAACAACTACAATGCGTCTCGTCGAGTTTACTACACAATTTCTTATTACACTCTACAAACTGACCTACTGTGCGGACCCCTGATACACATTCTACGGACATCTAAGACACTTTAAGAAACCCTGCAATAAAGGTTGCTTAACTTAATGGGACTGGAGTAAATATGTCTAACAGGAAAAACTTTGGGCCCAAGTGGCACAAAGCTGGTGTGTCCTAAGACTGTGATGATGACACAAAAGTGATGGCGAGACGAACTGATGGACGGTTGGGTTTCTCGAGAATGTCGTATATATGTCGGACTATGAGATAGAGGCAAGATGAAGTTCACCTGTGTTTGCGCACACACTTTTGCATTAGAATATTTCCTAAAAGGCTGCTCAACTTAATGGGATTGGACTGGATATGTCTGCAGGACAAACTTTGGGCCCAAGTGCTAAAGCTGGTGTCCTAAGACAGTGAGTCCTGAATTTGTCTGTCATTTCGGACAAAATGTTATTGGGTAATTTGGAAGTTGGTGGTCCTTGTGCTGCAGAAAGCACGTGTCGCCATTGGTTCTGCGCTTGATATCTCCCGGCCGTGTGGGATTGTCGTCTCATCAGACTATGAGAGTAAGGAAATACTTTCCAATTTTAGATGCTATATCATGTATAATGAGTTACTCGCTTTGTTACTATGAATAATGAGATGAGTAGCTGATGTTCGACTGGTTTTTATGCTTGAAATATTTTAGTTACCTAACCGTTTTTGTCTGGTTTGAAATCAACATGACAATTTCCCTGCGGGTTGTTCGAAAGAGATACCGCGCCCCCGGAACACAAAGGGTACATGAAAGGAACATAGACGGGTTTTAGTCAGTAAAACTCTGACACTAGGGCGGGGGAAGTTATTTGATGATTTCCCGTCTTAAAAAAAAACATGACAATTTACTAAAAAATATTTTTTCTTTTTATTTAACTTTTTTTTGTTTTTTTTTTTGTTCGGTATCGTGGGTGTATTTGCAAATATATAAACTCACATACACAAACATTCAGGCCCGTACTAACAATCTGTAGGCTGTACAAATATTTGTTCCGTGCGGAAAACGAACCCGCGACATGCAACGCTCAGTCAATGTACGAACCGTGTCGACAAATAGTCAAATAATCTGGATTCTGTAAAAAAATCACTACTTGAATTTAGGTAAAGTGAGCATGAGGTGTGATGTTATCCCACCTAATATTAGTTGCACAAAAACTGAACTTTTACCATCACGCCTGTATTTCCCGAAGGGTTAGGCAGAGGTGTACCAATGGACACCCACGGTTCATCGGTATATTTAGGTCCCATTTAATAGGGGGCGAGCCTATTGCCATTTACCGGGCACCAATCCAAACCCCGAGCTGCTACTGAGAACTTTTAAATTAACTATGTAGTTACTTATATAATAATATATATATTATAATATTATAATATTTGTTTTTAAAGTCGGCACCAAAGGTGACGGGAATGTGCCGCCTATCTCACTGGCAGGTACACCCTTAAATCGGGTTACAAAGTTTAAATACCTGGGCCACTGGGTCACCGAGGACTTATGTGACGACTTGGACATTGAGAGGGAGCGCAGGGCGCTGTCTGTCCGTGGTAATATGTTGGCCCGCAGATTTGCAGGGTGTACTCATGGGGTCAAAATGACTCTCTTTCGAGCCTTTTGTCAGACGTTCTACACCTGCAGTCTGTGGGTTAAGTACACGCAGAGGGCATACAGCGCTCTGCGTGTCCAGTATAACAATGCTTTCAGGATGCTTGTGGGGCTGCCGCGGTTCTGTAGCGCGTCGGGTATGTTTGCCGATGCGAGAGTGGATGATTTCTACGCAATTATCCGCAAACGTTGCGCTTCTCTACGGCACAGAACATGCGGCAGCCCCCACAGCATACTGAGAGCATTGAATGATCGGTGGGACTGTCCAATGTTTAGCCGATGGGTGGGACTGCACACACAGGTTGCAGCAAGATAGGCTAGACAGGCTCTATGACTGTTATGTTATGTTTTGTTTTCTTTTGTTAGTGAAGTGTAATGTTTTGTTTTGTTTTGTCTCATTATGTGTACCTACTAACAATAGTTTAATAAGTGAATATGTATCTACTAACAATATGGACACTGGTCTGCAAATAAATTATTATTATTATTATTATAAAGAAAATGTTACCAACAAGTTTCTATTGCAACGTAATAAAAATTAAAATGTTCAGTTTTATATCTTTTCTATTGATTCATAAAAGTCCAGTGAGAATCTCAGGTAACACGGTGACAACGATTTGAAACTTTATCTTAAATTATAATCTTAGGTAGTTCCGCATTCTATGCAAATTAAAGTACCTAATAATATTCGGGAATGTGATTTTATTATTTTGTTTTCTTTTGGTCACATTAGCATTTGATGGTCTTTTAACTCCAAGAGTTCTAAATAATTTCTCAGTAGCAGCTCGGAGTACCCCCTATTACATTGGACCTAAATATACCGGCGAACTGTGGGTGTGCATTTGTACAACTCTGCCTAACCCTTCGGGGAATACAGGCGTGATGGAGTTCTAAATATAATCAGATCAACTCTAGGATCCAACTGGATCAATACCTACGTATTGATCCAGTTGGGGACGCGGATCATGAAAAGATGACATTGAACATCATATTCATTCTTCATTAATTTCATTTTTATAATGCAATGAACTTCTTTGTGATTAGACTTGTCAGGGGAAGTACTACCACCATACCTATCCCTGCCTCAAAGCAGCGGTGCTGTGTTCCGATTTGAGGGGTATGGGTGCCGTTGTAATTAGAGGCGCATGACACATTTCAACTTTGTCTCTGGGATGGCAACGCATTTGCAAGGCCTCTGTTCTCATAATCCGATGGGACAGTAATCTGACATGACCGGGGAAAGATCAGGCGTAGAAAGAACGGCTTTACATGCTTTCCGCGTCACGGGGATGTAACACCACTAACTTCCATACTCCGGGCTGCTATTGAGAAATTCCTAATCGAAAAACCCGACACAGAAAGGCGTCATTTTCATTTTCATTCGCAGAAGCAAATGGGAATACAATTTGACCATGAGACCCACGTTTAGCAGTCGCGCTTGTGACCACGAGACAAACAAGACAGTCAAAGTCACACCATACTTTAAATACCACTTGACTAAAATATGACTGGACTACATATGTATGGAGAGCGCATTTAGGAAAGTCTTTTTAACGGTCTAAATATTGGTTACGGTATAAACTATCAACTCCTTTTCCATATACTCCTGTATACGAGTACTCTTACAAAACCCCCACAGCAAACATTAATTGATTAAATACATATTAACACAAACGCATACTTGGGAAGGTTTTCTAAGGTTTTGAAACAAAAAAGATAAAGAAAGAAAACTTGATCTCAGTACTCGTCGGAATTCCTTCTACGGCTGAGAACAGTTTACAATGTGACAGTTCGATTGATTCGCATATATGCACCCGGTTGCTGAGTATGTATTAGACAAGGCTCTTCGAATAATCGCGTTTAGAATCAACATCTTCAGCCCTTTCCCAGATATTTTTTTTTATGTTTTTGTTAGAGATGGGTAAAAAGAGGTGACTGAGAGCATGCCAAAAAAGCGTTTTGATTGCCTTTGCTTTATTGTATTGAATACGATTTCAGATAGAGACGTGGTAAATAAGCATAAGTCTCAGACGTAGAACAATCTGTTTTGAGTGTTTATGACTTTGCAATACTCCCTTTGCCTAAGCTACCTAGAATAAATAGTGGCAACTTCACGAAATAATCTATTAATTTCGGTAATTACTTATTAAAATGACTGATCGGCTATATCTGCAAGGCTCATTTACTGCAGTAAAAAATACTTAAGTCATTATTATAAGTTTTCATTGTTCACAAAAAATATTGCAATCATCATCATCATATCAGCCGCAGGACGTCCACTGCTGGACATAGGCCTCCCCCATAGATTTCCAAAAAGACCGGCTGGAAGTGGCTTGCATCCAGCATCTTCCTGAGGTCTTAATCAGGTCGTCCTTCCACCTTGTGGATGGACGTCCTACAATTATTATTGCAATAATAAAATGTAATTCACGTTTTCATCTATATATTGCACATAGGGGTGCCACTAAGTTTAAGCGCTCTATATCCCGCCTTCATACACCACGTCTCACTAATAGCAGATAGATCCCTATTCAATACATTGCCTTGTATCAAAGATAAACGACCAAGCACATACAATTGCTTGTAGTTTATAAGTAGTAATAAGGTATCGACAATGATTCATACGTGGCATAAATGATGTATAGGTAAAACGTTTTATAAAGCATAATATTGACGCCATATTGTCACATAAAAAGGTATCTTACTACTATAAATGCGCTAAAGATGGATGGATGTTTGTTACTTACACGGGGCCAGTGTTTGCAAGGGTTGCGGAATTTGTTCGTAAGAGTTTAGGGCCCCGAAACGCTAAGGGCATTAATGATGGGTTTTAGTCAGTAAGAGTCTGACACTCCTTCCCCTCCGCCTATGATTTCCCAATCTAATTAAAAAATTGATGTTTCTTACTGAATCACGCCAGAAAGGCTGAACGGATCTAGATGAAATTGGGCATAGATATAGGTAGTTTATAGTCTGGTATAGCACATAGGCTTTTTATAGCGGAAAATTTAAGGTTCCTGTGGAATAATATAACAATTACTCCACTCTTCCTAAACCTAGCGGCAAAATGGATAGTTCGAAAATAAAGTACAAAAAAAAGGGATTGTATTAATTATTTATTTGTATTGAAGACTAGCATAGTCACCCCGTTGAATTTGACTACGATACAAAACTGCATCTTGTTATGAACAGCTTTAACGCGAACAAAATCGTAGACAAAAGCTAGGTACTTATTTCAAAAAACCTTGCCAAGATTCATAAAACCATTTCAAACACCATCGATTTCAAAGTAATCAAGAAACTTAACAAAACAAAATATAGTTAGGTATCGATTCAACTCGTTAACCGAGGTAGGCCGAAGAATCGTCGGAATCGATTGCAAAAACTATCGCGAGCCAATCGATAAACGAACATCAGTCAATGACCTGCCAGAGGACGTGGGAATCTCGTTCGAATGACATTACTGGCTGCATTGTCTGACTTTTTGGCTTCTCTTGAAGGCTGGGACGAAATAGTGTATTCCCTGCAGTGTAAACAGGGCGAAATTCTGTAGTACTCGTGTACAGGGTGTCTTTAGATGAACTGGAGAACGAAAATTAGGTGAAAGTACACCACAAATTATCGAAAAGTATATTATTTTTTTATTGGAGACTTTGTAACGAATTTCTGTTTTGTTATGTTATATTATAAAATATAACAATTAGTGCTTAGTTTATTTTTTAAATAAGACCTAGTTCCGGAGATCAGCTCGTTCAAATATAAAAATAAACTAACTATTTTTTTAAGTATAATTTTACGTAAGTAAAGATTACTTTAATTATTACATTTGAAAGAACTTTCCCTACTGAAGGATTCTTAAAATAATTATTTTTAAAATATAAAGACACTTCTCAAAAATGAAAAAAGTACATTAAAATAAAAGTAAGTGAATTAAAAAAGGAAGCATGTAGTTAATTTTCTAAATTTCTAATTTTCAAATTTTAATTTAAATACGATTACTAGATATGGAGCAGATTACAAGCCGGTTTTTAGGTCTTTTTGACCTCTTTGTCGCATACTGGGAGAGTTACCGTATTCTTGTGGGGCTCATTCCGATTGTATGAGTCATCATTGTTGTATGATTTGTGTATGACAACGAAAAGGAGGTTCTACGTTTTGTGTTATGTATTTTGTATTTATGATATTGAAATATTGCATGAGATTTAAAAATGTGACTTGCAATATTTTCATCGGATTGTAATAATTCCACACACAAATAACTAAATTACTGAAACGAACGTGAGTTGACACTATTAGTCTCTAGCATCAAACGGTGTATTCAGTAAAAATCCCCCTTGATGAATTGAGAATGTGAACATGGGATGAGCTGCTATGCTTCTAATATTAGGGATCAACCCCACCTCTCGGTCACTTCATCTAAATTCACTGATTGAGATTCCTACAGAATATTCCGGCAGTTACCCATTACAATTCTGCTAACTACCACAGTTTTTCTAATTTCGAAACCATGTGGTGTTAACACCGGATGCATTATTTGGGTTTTTGGGTTGCTCAAAGACATTATGGGTGAGTTATCACGACTGTACCACCTGTGGTGTTAATTGTGCATTTGAAATAAACAATGGCTTTATAAGAGAATTTTCTGACCATTAATTTTGCAGGTGACGTGTTTTGACAAAAGAATTTCAGGCGATAAAAAGATAAAGTTATGTGTGCAGTCAGTTACCAACAGGTGACACTTTTCGAAGTTGAAAGAAAATATCTTTTACACGCGAAAACTAACTTCAAGTTTATATTTCGCGACAATAGGTAGCCTATCTGGTATATAAGGCGTGTGGATGGATGATTTACCATAGCGAGTTTCCTCCGTGTCTCGGAAAGCACGTAAAGCCGTTGGTCCCGGCTGTCATTTGTAGACAGTCGTTACTGTTAGTCAGAAGCCAGAAAGTCTGACGACCAGTCTTACCAAGAGTATCGTATTACCCATTACTGCGTTGTGGAGGTCTGATAGGCAGTCGCTCCATGTAAAATACTGATATTCAGCTGCATCCGGTTTGACTGGAAGCCGACCCCAAAATAGTTGGGAAAAGGCTAGGCAGATGATGATGGATGTAAAAGATAAGATATACATCTCTACATAAACCTTTAAAAAAGGTGAATTTGCCTATCAAAAGAACAAACTATTAAACCATCCCATCCATACATTTAGTAAAGCATAAAGTCCCACGTGAATGGCAATAAAATAATAGTTATTATTAATAAAACAATACTTTACTATCGGCGTGTAGGCAGAGAACGCCTGTTTGATGTAACTTTCCGCCATAACGTTAGGTGACGGAAAACACGCCTCGTGTTTTTCATTGTTTGAATAACTTGGTGCTGTTTAGCATAAGTATAAACTTTAACATCATAAAGTAACTTTTAGTGTTAGCTGCGAATATTTGTACTTAATTATCCAAATGCAACTGCCTCGTTAACCTAGTGGTCCTAAGCGCGGCTGATACGCTAGAGGTCTTGGGTTCGATATCCCAGGTCGAGCAAAAAGTGTTATTGAGTTTATCTATGAAATTCTCAGTAGCAGTTCGGAGTTAGGATTTGTGCCCGGTTAATAGCAATAGGCCCCTATTAGGTATATGGGACCTAAAAACATACCGGCCAACTGCGGGTTTACATTGATACACCTCTGTAACCCTTTTGTGCTCTGTTCTGTAGGGGCCTAACTATATTCCCTGAAGGGTTAGGGTCTATCCAAATGCAGTAGTCATCTGCCTGGCCTTTTCCCAATTATGTTGAGGTCGGCTTTCAGTCTAACTAGAAACAGCTGAATACCAGTGTTTCACTGCCTATCTTGCCTCCACAACACTGTTACTGGTCGCCACGATACCTCATGGTAAGACTAGTTGTCTATCCGTAACGACTGTCAAAGATCTACGAATGACAGCCGGTCTTTCCTATATCTGTGGCCGGGACCAACAGCTTTACGTGCTTTTCAAGACACGGGGGTGTCACACCACCAATTTCCAAATTCCGGGCTGCTACTGAGAACTTTCTATTAGAAAAACCACTAACAATAACAACAACACTTTGCTCGAGCTGGTAATCGAACCCAAAACTCTTAGCGTAGCAGTCGCGCTTAGAACCACTAGGCTAATAAGGCAGTCAGTTAAAATATAGTATGTATGTACAAAAACTCATCGAGTTTTTTTTTGCCAAAATAGGACTTCATGCTACTTGCGTATGAAGCACATTGATGCATGACGACATTAGTACTATGTAGTAAGCAGTAATGTTTAATGTCTACAACCTTACACACTAGTGAATACACATAACGTGATTATGCAACACTATTACCGAATCATAACAAACATTTAGCTAGGTATAGAATCTATAATTACAGCGACTAATTATTACTAACGTATTTCCTTTGTCACTTCCAACAATTACATTACACACTGCGCTAACTACATAATATACGTACAATCGTACATACATAAGCAATAACCTTAAAAATTGGATAAAGCCAATAATTTTGAATGTAATTTGCTAATTGATTGACATAAGCATAACTAAATTACCTGTAAAATAATTGAGGATTAAAAAAAAACCAGAATTCATTCAGTGATAAAACAATTGACTATGTGATTTTTTAAATATGGAACTTAAATTCAAAATTCATTCAATAATAAAACAATTGGCTAATATTTTTTTTAAATATGGAACACAAATTCAAAACTAATTAGATCATAAAACAATTGAATATGTGATTTTTTAAGTATAGAACCCAAATTCAACATTCATTTAATCATAAAACAATTGAGTATATTTTTTGAAATATGGAACCCCGTTTCAAAACTTATTCAATTATAAAACAATTGATAATTTGTTATTTAAAAATAGAACCCAAATTAAAAATTCATTCAATAATAAAACAATTGACTATTTGATTTTTAAATATGGAACACAAATTCAAAATTCACTCAATCAAGCGCACACAATTTTAACTCGATTACAAAACAATTGAATTGGAAATAAAATCACTCGATTAATTCGAGTCAACTCGTTCCCGTTAATAAGTGTCGTTGCTTAGTTATTTAATGTTATTTTTCCTGTGGGAAAGTAGTGAAATTTGAATTTTAACGATTACTGAGCACTATTGGAATAATGTCGTGTCGCGTAGGCTTGATAAAAGGTATCTTGCAATGCCGATGACTTTCCATTTGGAATCGATTATGTAAAAAAGTAGTTGATTTCGGTAAATATGTTTATTCATGAGATAAACGGTTTTTGTTGTGCGTCCGAGTGGGATTCGATTAATCGTACTGTATCTGCCCGATTATGTATTTTAAATACATTGTAATCATCCAATAATGCTTCGTAATGGTCAATTATTATTTTATGAAGGCGTAGTTGATTAAAATGGGCTGTAAGCCTAAGCGATGATTTGTTGGTGGATTTTCGTTTCTGGAACGAATTATAAATGTCACAAAATGTCAAATACGCATAAAGCTACTGTGATTGGTGATTGAGATTATTGAATTTGTCAATCGCGGCAGTTTGTTTTTTTTTTTGATTTTCGTTCGACAAACTGCATGAAAAGCCCGCTTGCGCCAACCAGGGTTATCTTAATAATTTCTAGTTACTTATTAGGTACGTGGGTTTGTACGTATGACATAGGTATTTGTAATTTAACCTCATGTTAGCAACTTACTTTGAGTAAAGCGTTTTGCGCAAATGGGCCCTAAGTCACTAAAGTTGCTATACCTAGCAACTTTAGTGACTTTTGAGCGATCAAAAAGTATAGTAATTGGGTTTTTCTATGAAGCTCGAAGTTAGGATTTGTGCCCAGTTAATGGCAATTGGCTCGCCCCCTATTAAATGAAACCTGGACATACCGGCGAACTGTAGGTGTACATAGGTACACCTTTGCCTAACCCTTCGGGGTAGAGGCGTGATGGTATGTGTAATTTGTTAAAAAAGAATTGATATAAGGCAAAGCTACCTGCCAAACTAAACACTTCAACCAATTTTATTACCGCCTAACCTTAATTATTCAATTTAATATCGATAAACAATTAATTAGAATCGGTAGGTATATCGATTATCTCAAGGGGTATCTCTTAATTAATGTCAATTAGATGGTACCTGAGATAATTCCGTTAATGGGGCCCCAATGCAAATCAGTTCGCATTTGGATAACACTTTTAGGTCGGAATTAGGGCATTGTTACCATATTTATGTCAAACGGGTTTGGGATGCCGTTTTGGGAGCAAAGCTTTAGGATTCCAGCATTCGATCTAATAATTTTAAGTAGGTACACGTAATTTTTATTTGAAATTTGAACTGCCGGTGTTATTGGGTTTTTCTATGAAATTCTCAATAGCAGCTCGGAGTTTGGATTTGTGCCCGGTTAATGGCAATATTCTCGTCCCCTGTTACATAGGACCTAAATATACCGGCGAATTGTGGGTGTACATTGGTCCACTCTGTCTAAACCTTCGGAGAATACAAGCGTGATGGTATATTTTAACTGCCTGCGTTAATCTTGTGGTCGCAAGTGCGAGTGTTAAGCCTACCAGGACCCTACGGTTCTGAAGCGTAAGGGCGTTTACTCCTAGGTCGACCCAAAAGTGTTATTAGGTTTTTCCATTACGAATTTCTCAATAACAACCCGGAGTTTAAAAGTTGGTTGTGTGACACTCCCGGGTCTCGGAAAGCACGTAAAGCCGGTGGCCCCGGTATCATCATCTGGTTTTGGTATCATTCCCCGTTAGTGTCGGATTTCCGACCATTGGACTATGAGAGTTAGGGAAGAAGGAGTGCACATGTGTTTCACACACACACTTGTGCACCATAATAATTTCTGTGTCCATTGAGAGCTAGTCTCCATTAAGGTTAGAGGCCATGACCGAAATCGGTTTAAAGAATATTATTACATATATTTGAAATGTTGTGTAGGTTATAGGTTCGCAACCTGACACGACCAAACTACCAATATGACTTTTTCCATTTCATTTATTTCTCTAAGTTTATCTTGGACATCACTGACATCGGTGAAGGAAAACATCGTGAGGAAGCCTGGACTTATAAATCAGTCTTGTTTTAGTTGATTTGAAGTTTCGGGAGGAGTCAATGTTTGTTTGTCTGTTTGTTTAGGGTTTAGAGGTTGTATGTACCATGACACGGCTCGTTCATAATCAAACGCAATCTAATAAGGTAGGGTATCAAATAGGGTAGTCTTCCGGGCTCTTGTGAAACTTTAAGTAATCATATTAAGTAAACATGTTTTGGTATCATCTGAATAAGTTTAAACAACCGTAAACATGTTTTGTTACTGTCTTGTTTAATATGAAAAAGTTTAAACAATTGTAAACAAGTTTTGTTATTATCTTGTTTTATTCGAAAATCTTTTAGTTTAATCGTAAACATTTTTGTTACCAGTACGTCGATTCTGTAAAATTCAGACATGAACTCGCATCTCAATTCGCTATTCACCCTCACTCCGCTTAAGGTTCAAAATGACATTGATTTATTTAACACTTTGAAGTGCGAAGTGAGCGTCGAAGTGACGTGACGGTGGAATTGCCGTATAGCCACTTCTTACGTGATCTCATACTTTATCTGTTAAAAATTCCCCGTCAATTTAGTTCAACCCGCTGACACGCTCGCAAGAGTGGCGCTAGTGTAAATTCGAATTATCAACCGAGTTTTTAGAATGCCAATCAAGAAAGTCACAGCGGATTCGAAGTTTAGAACGAGTTCTTACAGAATCACACAGCAGTACGTTAATTGTAAATAATTTTTATTACTTTCTTGTTTTATCCATTCTTTTTTAGTTTTTTAACTATCTTTTGATAGTAATACGACGTTATTAGTTCATTACAGCTAATTAATGATATATATGGGTATACTAAAACGTTGAAATTAACAACAAAAGTCTTCACATAAGCACACTATTTACAAAGACCTGCCCATCTTTATGTAAAATAACTTTACCAGCTTCACACAAGGTATCTTGACCCTTATATCGATTTCCTTACTGGCTAACCGGAAATTTGAGTATGGCGGGAGCGCTCCTTGCATCCACTCGACTTATCTCTAAACTTTAGAGGAAGCTTGGAGAAATTCCATGTTAAGGAAAAGATTGTACGGTTCTATAAAATTATAAAGTAGATATTGATATTGCTTTTTGACGGCACGGTTGGCGCTGTGGCAGAATGATTGACTGAGTGTCTTAGGCTTGATCCCTGACGGAATAAATATACACATGCATACAGAAACCCATGCCTTCTTCCCATGGAGGTGGGCAGAAACCACAGAACGCCACCTGCTACGATCCTTACATACTCATTTCGCCTCGTCCACGTTCATACATCTGGTCATACAAGCACGCCGGTTACGAGTACTGCGCACCTGACCTTTCTGAAGAACCTCATCAATAAGGACAGATTAGGTCTTTCTAGGGCGTCTTCTCCTAGCGTTGCCACTGCCAGTCTGCCATATAAATCCCTTTTGTCAGAGCTAATATTTGGTTTATTATTATTTTTTATTTGTTATGGGTTTGCGCTTGACTTTAGTCTAGGTCAGAGGTAACAAAGACAAAATCAACGATGGAGTGAGCTTACCCAGAAGAAGCCTGTTCACTCTAACTTTGAAGAGATTAGGGTTGAATGCGTTCGGAAATACAGACGCAGGTATAGAGTTCCTCTTCTTTGCAGTGCTCATTATAAAAGACGTTTAGAAACGCTTGATGCGAAATAGTGGCTTATTGGTGGTTGTATGGCTGACACGTAGTATTTGCTCCAGGTCTGAGTGTTAGGTATTTCTTACATAATGATTCTTGTTGAGAATCACTCACTAAAACTGCATTTGTTTTATCGTGCTTTTTTAATAAACACATTAATCCAACGGAATACGATAGAAAATCCATTAAACCTACAAAATATGATCCGTTGATTGACAGGCGTTCCACGTATCACTCAACGCGGAAAAAATTGTGAAAAATAAAACGGATTTGTTCATCAGTGTTGTAGGTACGGTCGACACGTTCGATATTTTAATATTTGAAGTATGATCTTCATTTGTTTTGTGTTGTGTTTTGTTTTTTTTTTCAATTCATATTTATGGCCTTCGTATAGTATGACATGAGAGCAGTGTTTTTGTGAACTTATTTCACCCGCGTCAAGTTACGTCTTGGGTTACTGCTCCGCTCCCATGAGTCGTAGCGTGATGTTATATAGCCTATGTTACTCAGGAATAATGAAGCTTCTATTGGTGACAAAATGGTTATAATCGGTCTATTAGTTTTGGAACCTATTCGATACAAACAAACAAACAAAAAGATTAGCTGAAACAAACAGGAAGCCAGACAAACATTTTTTTTTATTATTGTTTAAATAAAATATATAACTACCGTATATACTTTCATATGCATTTAGTGAAAAGCTGTTAATTCCAATTTACAAACAAACACTTCAATTTTATTTATTTGTATAGGTTTGTGCGAAATGGGTATTGCCAATTTAAAAATTAATCGGATTTAGGTACGTTACTTTTATTCAGCACGATTATGCCAGGGTCGCTTTTACTCTCGTGTTTAAAGCCCATTACAGTTATGTTGTTACAGAAAATATTAGTTTTTAGTTTAATGTAATGGCTGGGTCCTTACGCTTATTTACATTATAAAAGTCTAGAGCAATAATTTAAATTTGTTTATGGTTTATGCAAGTTTGCCGTTCGGTTAGTTAGGTAAATACAATTAAAAGTACTTTTTATAAAAACTTTTATTTAAAAAATGTTTACCTACAATTTTATTATAATTCTTGTTTCAATATACCAACGAACCGTTTTTGTTACTGATGGTAGATAAAACGATACGTTTAGGGCGTACGTTCAATATGTTACACGTTGTAAACTTGCAATATACCATCACGCCTATATTCCCCGAAGGGTTGGGCTGAGGTGTGTCAATGTACGGTCAACAAAAGAGATAAGTAACCAGACCGTCGAATATAGTTGAAGTTTTCTTTCAAACCGGTGGTCGTTTTTTAATTAAATTTATTTTAATTAATAAACTGTTTATTCTCTATTAATAAAAATAAAATTCATTAAAAAACTTCTATCGGTTTTTGAAAAACTTTGAATTGATTAGGCGACCCTGGTTACTTATCTTTTTTGCTGACTGTACACCAACAGTTCGCCGGTATATATAAGTCCCATGTAATAGAGGGCGAGCCTATTGCCATTAACCGGGCACAAATCCAAACACCGAGCTGCTACTGAGAATTTCATAGAAAAAAATAATAACATTTTTTTTCTCGACCTGGGAATTGAACCCAAGACATAGAACCACTAGGCTAACGGGGCAGTAACCTATTTTAGAAATATCTGAAATCGATTCTGTAATCGATTCTGAGCAAATTACTTTCAGGGCTTGCGTTTAATATGTTACAAGTTGTACATACATACTAGGGCATGCAAACCGGATACCCGGATAACCGAAAAAACCGGTTAACCGACTGATTTGAAAACCGGGCTTTTTATGATACCAAAACCGGTTTTTTCGGATTTTTCGGTTTTGCTTTTCAAACAGAATCTTAAATTTATCACTGACAAACGTTAATTTATACCGAAAAATCGAATTTGAGATCTAAAATCAAAATATATATAATATGATGATGGATTATTATGATGAACAGTGAAACTACAACCAAAATTGAGTTGCTCTGTAAAGAGAGGAGTTTTATTTTAGTAAAAAGTACGACTGATTGAACTGAAATTAAAGATTGGAGCTACTATGATAAAGATGTCCGTTTAAATAGGATTTTGATAAACTCAACCCCCATGGGAATAAAATAAGGGATACCCGAGCGAAGCCGCGGGCAAAAGCTAGTGTAAAACAAAGAAATGTCATTGTCAAAATGACAGTTTAGGGTTAGTCAACATTTCCCTAGTAATTCAAATTATTGAATTAGTTTTTAAATTTAATGGTTTTGGAAGAACTATGATCTATACATATAATAAAATCGTAACGAGGCCAATTCTGTACATTCAATATTTTTTATAAAGAGTAATTCTCAGATGTTAAATACATTGTACTGAACCCAAAAAAATGGTTTTTAGAATTTTTGTCTGTTTGTTTGTTTGTATGTACGCGCATAACTTTTTAATTCCTGCACCGAATTGAACAAAACTTTTGGCATTGTGTTAGCAGTAACCTGAGCTGTAATCTTAGGTACAATTCATCACGCTATGTCGCATAGGGGTTAGACAGAAACAGTATGAACACTATTAACTTAAAAATACTGAACGCGAACGAAGTCGCGGGCAACGGCTAGTATGAAATATAGCCCAAGGTTAGTCTTAATATTATAGGAAAGGTAAGCGAAAGGAACACTAAAGTTTTTTTTTTGTTTTAACAATTTACGTTTCGCTATTAGAAAAAACTAAATGAAGTGTAAATGTTTATGTCCACTGCCATAATGCATGTAGAAAAAATAAGAAAAAAACATTTGCACGATTTTATTGCAAACAGCTATATTTTATTCTTGGATCGTCGTTTACGTCACTTAGTTTAAAACTGTGTGTAATAAAAGTAAATTGTTAAAGGTATGCCTACAATTTTAAAACTATGTAATAGTACTTTTGGGCAAACTGCACAATTAAAGTTATGATTTAAAATTGGCAGTTATTATTTAGATTTTTGATCTCGAATTCGATTTTTTTTTGTCTCGGATAGATCATTGTCGCGTTACTCTATGCCACGCTCACGCCATTTTGATTAAACTTTAGCATTTTTATTTCTTTACACACGTATTTCTGATTTCTTTAATAAAAATGGAAAAAAAAACCGAAATAACCGATAAAACCGGTTTCACCGGTTTTGTAAAATAAAAACCCGAAAAAACCGTGTCCTTTAAACAACCCGGTTTTTGCATGCCCTAATACATACCATCACACCTGTATTCTCCGAAGGGTTAGGCAGAGGTATGCCAATGTACACCCAAAGTTCGCCGGTATATATAAGTCCCATGTAATAGAGGGCGAGCCTATAGCCATTAACCGGGCACAAATCCTAACTCCGAGCTGCTACTGAGAATTTCATAAAAAAACCCAATAACACTTTTTGCTCGACCTGGGAATCGACCCCAAGACATAGAACCACTACGCTAACGGGGCAGTAACCTATTTTAGAAATATCTGAAATCGATTCTGTAGCCGATTCCAAACAAACTACTTTCAGGCCTTGCGCGTATTATATTACAAGTTGTATGTAAGTAAAATGAGTTCAATGTCCGACAGAGAGCTGAGAGTAGTACAAGTAGTGAGTCATATCATAAGCTGGCGCTGTAATACTGCTAGACGTGCCTGACGGTTCTCCCGGAGGCTTTCATCACACGGTGCACGGGATCCTAGCTAAGGATGCCTCTTGAAGAGAACGGGTTTTATTCGTTGAGTTCTTGTATGAAAAATCATTGAAGGAAAAATGTAGCTTGGTCAGTTGTAACTGCCCCGTTGGTCTCGTGGTCGCAAGTGTGACTGCTGTGCAAGGGGTCCCGGGTTCGATTCACAGGTCGAGCAAAGTGTTTTTGGGTTTTTCTATGAGATTCTCAGTAACAGCTCGGAGTTAGGATTTGTGCCCGGTTAATGGCAATAGGCTTGCTCCCTATTACATAGAACTTAATCACTCACACAATTATGTAAGTACTAAATAGCTTACCTATTAGACGTTTTCTCGCATTTTTTTCGCAAAACCTTCAAATCCCAAAAGTTTTAGACAATTCGATACCCGTGCAAGCCCTGGACGTATGAAAATAAAACAGAAAATAACCGCATGCAGTAATATCCGCCGCTTTGAAATCTGTAACGAGTGGACCGTCCACGGCGCGGCGGTGGGTAAGACACAGAATAGATACAGAAGGCCAACTCCTTTCACGGAGGGAAAACATTGCGGCATTTTTTTTTAAACGTTGCCCCACACCGGCAGTTTTTCCTGTATTGTAGGTGCGTCTACAAACATATAAAGTCACATACACAAACAGCCCGACCCGGAACAAATATATACAGGCCATTTAAACATTTGCCCCGTGCGGGAACCGAGCCCGCGACGCACAGGTCAGTGGAGACTGTGCCAACCGTGCCGTTCAATAAGTTTTAAGAACGATTGAAACTATATCCAAGTATCTCTTATAAATAAATCTCTTATAAATATATCTCTTATATCTTATAAATAAATGTGAGAGTTTGGACTGGTGGAGGTTTGTCAATCTTGAACGTTTTTAATTGGTATAATGTGCCTTCAGGTTAATTTACACATAGAATACGGTTAAAAATTAAAATTAGGGTGCCTTCAAAATAGAGGCGTCGCCTTCGCACAGTGGTGCGCTAGCCACGCCGCTACTAATTTTCATACAATTTCTAACGCAGTCACAGCGCCACTCCCTCGACGTATGCTCGGCGCTGTGACTGCGCTTCTATATGTAGAAATTGTATTTTTTATTCATCCAATCAATGCTCTTTAGGCTGTTGTTTATTAGGATATTGCAAATCTAATATGCTTACAGACAATTCAAAACATGTAGACCCTAACAAGACTGGGATATAAAATCAAATATATAAAAATATAATATAATATATTCTATGAAATTTCTTTTGATAGCTTCTTTCTGTCTTCTTTGTCTGAACTTGAGTCATTCTGTAAAGCGAGTCTTGGTATATTAGGTAGGGCAATCAAAATTTGTCACGATTCACAAATGAATACCTTCGACTCGTGAAGCGTGTCTGCATGTGTGCGAACATTTTAGCTCATTGCATAGAGTTGACCTTCTGTACTTATCTGTTCTATGCCCTGAAAGTACAACGCGGGATTCCGAACCAGCTTTTAATTTGATAACGTTATACAAACGTTTTAGTGATATGAGAAATTGATGGATTACTGGGTTTATTGGAATTGGGGGAAGGTTGTGGGTTTTTTGTGGGCTAAATTGGGCTATGGAGAGTATTAATTGTACGGTTTTCTGGGGTTTTACGGACTTTGTGGATCTTATTTAGGTTATTTATATTATTTTATTTGGAAGGTAGTGATAATCAATGGAACCTTAGTATGTTATATGAATATTAAGAAATTACACATAATCTTCTTAATACCATCAGGAAGGGATAGGCAAAGGTGTACTACTGCACATCCACAGTTCGCCGGTAAAACATACCGGCGAACTGTCTCATGTAGTAGGGGGCGAGCCTATTGTCATAAACTGGACACAAATCCCATCTCCGAGCTGCTACGAGAATGTCATAGAAAAACCCAATAACACTGCTAGACCTGGAAATCAAACCCAAGACCTCTAGCGTAGCGGTCGCGCTTAGGACCACTAGGCTAACGAGGTAGTTCCATTCAGCAACATTTTAATTTTCAAAAATTTAGAAAATCGTCTGTTTTATTTATGTCAGGATTCCAATTCTTCCCTTATCTTCTCCATCTTGGCTATCAGGACCTAAGACTATAAAGATCTATGTATTATCAAGACCTAAGCAACGTTACAAAAAGGAAACTAACTTTTAGCACCTACGTTACTCATAAATAAGTCACGTTGGCGAAGTTCGACGCAGTGCTTATAATAATCCCAAGTTAGAAACTTAGGTACTCGTGCCTACGCGTGTTTCCCAACTAGGGGAGGTAGGGGCTACAAGTAACAGGGGTAAGTGTTAACGAGGAATTTCTCTAAAATTCTACATTGCATTTGCATAACAGCTATACCATACCTATCGGAGGGGCCACTAAGCGTAAGGTTACCGGAGACCTGCTTGCTCTTGCTTCAAATACGTTTAGAGTTGCCAGATCGCGCTACAGAGCAGCAGTCGAAAAATCTAAGGGCAATTTAATGCGCAAAATTGTAGAAAAATTAGATAAAGAAGGTCCATGGTCTCCCTTGTATCACGAGTTTAAGGCTAATAGATTGGTCGATCTAGCATATATCGAAAACATAAAAGTAAATAATAAACATACTACCGGTATCGAAGAAACAACGGAAGTACTTCTCAATACTCTTATACCCGATGATTCAGCGGTAAACGACAGCGATTACCACCAGCAGATCAGGGCGTGGGCTGCTGTGCCACCTGAATCACCAGCGTCAGATTTACCATCCACTGACGAGTTCTTAAATGTGGTGAAGAGGCTACCACTCAATAAGTCATCGGGTGAAGATAAAATATCTAATAAAATGATTATAGAGGCGTGTAAAACCGCGAGTGACGCAATTTTAACAGTGTATAACCGATGCATTGCGGACGGCGTTTTTCCTGAAATTTGGCGACGTGGCTTTATACGAATAATTCCAAAGAGTGGCGACAAGCCCCCGGACGATCCAAAGTCGTATCGACCCATAACCCTACTACCATCTTTGGGGAAACTGCTTGAGCGCCTTATCGTACCACGCTTGCTGCCAGACGGGCCGAAATTTCACAGCAATCAATTCGGTTTCACAATAGGTAAATCTACCGTCGACGCGGTACTTTCTGTAAGGGAAACTGTAACCTCATCCGAACATAAATATGTACTTGGGATCTTCCTCGATATTTCTGGGGCTTTTGATAACGCATGGTGGCCTATGCTACTACTTAAAATAAAAACCCGTGGTTGCTATAAAAACATCTATTCTCTTGTTTCCTCTTACTTTCTCAATGGCTCCGCGAAGCTCAAACTTGGACACTATTCCGCATCGAAGTCATTAACCATGGGATGTCCTCAAGGTTCGGTTCTCGGTCCTTATTTATGGAATTTAGGTTTTGACGATTTTCTTGCGATTCCGCTACCATGCGGCTGTTCTTTAACCGGTTACGCGGACGACGGCCTTCTGCTCATTCAGTCGAGTACTCGGGCTGGACTTGAGAATTTAGCTGACACATGCCTACGTTTAATATCACAGTGGGGCGATCGGAACCGTTTAACCTTTGCATCGCAAAAAACGTATCAACTTATGTTAAAAGGTGATCTTAAATCATGGCCTAGTATTAAATTTAATAACGTTCCCGTTAAACGAAAACAATCCGTATGCTACCTTGGTATGGTCTTAGAAAAGAACTTTTCTTTTATTGACCACATTAACACAGTCGGAGAAAAAGCTAAAAAGAATTTTTATGCCCTAACGAGAATATCTAAAGCTACTTGGGGTCTGTCTTTCTTAACTCTGAAAACTATTTATGCAGCTACCTACCTAGGTTGTATGTGCTACGGTGCACCTGTTTGGGCCGATAGGGCCACCATAGGGGCGGTACGACGTAAATTGCTTCAAAGCCAACGGTTGGCTTTAATATTTTTATGCAAAGCGTATAGGACCGTTAGTACTGAAGCACTACCAGTACTTGCAGGTGTACTTCCAGTCGATCTCGAGGTGCAGCGACGTGCTGCAATGTACTATTCCGCGCGAGAGACCATGGACGCAAACTTTCTAACTCAACGTGACCGTGCTAAGATCTCTAGATTATTTAAACCGCAGACTGATGTCTGGGAGGAACTTTTATCTGAATGGCAATGTAGGTGGGATAATTCCATCAAGGGCCGGCACCTCCATCAGTTCTTTCCTTCAGTTCACGAACGGCTGGCCAGAACATGGCTGGAGGTGGACCACTGTGTTGCCCAATTTCTCACAGGTCATGGCAACTTTAAGAGTAAATTATTCTCTTTTAAGCTTGTTGCCTCTCCTTTGTGTCAATGTTCTACATCTGACTGTGAATATGAACAATCTGCTCATCACATCTTATGGGAGTGTATTCTTTGGCAGAATGAGCGAAATATTATGTTAGATAGTGTACAGGTTACATCCGGTGTTGTTTATTATGCGGACCTTGTAGAAACTAGAACTAATTTCCGTGCGTTCAAGCGTTTTTGCCATACCTATTACTGGAATCAAATGTAACAGTTCACATTAGGACCCATTAAAGTTAATGATAATTGCAATCCGTGGTGCTTGGCAATCTGGGCTTCTCCCAGTTGTAAATAATCCCTTTGTGCCTATTGGCCTAATTCTGTTCTGTCTCCTGCTTGTTTGGAGGGAAGTGGAAATTATATTTTTCTTACTCCTCCGCTAATCTTTTCTGATTAATTTCGTTGCGGGATCCAAGACAGTTAAATCGTTTCTCTGGGACTCGTCGAGCTTCATTGTCTCGGCGCTTTTCTTGTGGTCGCCACTGTTGATTCTGGCTTACAGGAGTTGCAGTGGTTTGGGAACAGTGTGGCGGAGGGGCCACTAATGGCCGATGCCTGCTGGGGCTGTGGGTTGTTTAAAAGAGATATCGCGGCCAGGAACGCAAAGGGCACAAGAAGGAACATGGATGGGTTTTAGTCAGTAAAAGTCTGACACTCCCTCCCGCCCCGCCCAGGGCGGGGGCAGACATTTGATGACTTCCCTTGTTTGACATTTATCATCTTTTTAACGTCTCGATGTCAAATGTACCATCACGCCTGTATTCCCCGAAGGGTTAGGTAGAGGTGTACCAATGTACACCCACAGTTCACCGGTATATTTAGGTCCCATGTAATAGAGGGCGAGCCAATTGCCATTTACCGGGCGCAAATCCAAACTCCGAGCTGCTACTGAGAATTTCACAGAAAAACCCAATAACACTTTTTGCTCGACCTGGGAGGCTATATAACATCATGCTACGACCCACCGCCACGGGAGTGGAGCAGTATGTAACGAAAGATAACACACGCGGATGACGTCGCGGGAATTTCACTTGAATTTAAAATTTCGAATCAGCAAAACAAAATATTTTTTGTTAGATGTTTCCCCAGCCTCCCCTACATGTAATGTAGGTACTTATAATAAATGATGTAAGAAGATTGCCGTTATGTTTCTAGGGCAGGAGCAACAAGTCATCATTTGTTTTTGAATTATTAACCCTATCTTCTGCCTGTTACTGTCCAGAGTGCCAGTGGCACAAGGGTGTGGAGACCACGTAACGTAACGTACATAATACGTTAGATTTTTAAGTTAAAAGTACCCACTACACACAATATATAATCTTTTAGTTTTGAAGAGTTTTAGAATAAGAATTTATGGGAGATACAAATAGCGTTTTTTTTTTGTGTATTAATCATTAAATCAGAATAGTCGTTGTTTTTTTTATTCAAAAAGCGAATCGACCAGGGCCCTATTTAATAAAGCTGACAAGCTGACTTTTTTGTCAAAATCGGCAAATTGTCTTGACAAGTGCTGTTTAATAAAACCGACATGTATGACATAGGTCATGCAAGATAAATATGCCTGTGACAATTTTTCTGTTCCTTTTCACTCTTGAACTTTACCGCGATTTACAAATTATGATTTAATGTTTTTGCTGCGACCTAAAATTATAGTCGTAAAATACGGAATTAACTAAATAACTACTAATTAAATTAAATACTGCCAAAATATTACTGTCTATAAAGAAAACCAAATTGAAAGAAAATTCAAGCATAGTGATATGTGTGTAACGTAATGTGTTTAGTGATGGGATGTTTTTATATGATGGATTATCGATATTTTTTATAGAAAACGAAGTTTACGGCATGTATTTTAAAATATAATTTTTTACATTTAAATGTGTCCGGTACGTAGGCGACCATTTTGCAACGCGACAAAAGGGTACGTACAAAGAATTTTTTGTTTTGATTAATATCGATTGTGTTTTGAATGTATTTTTTATATATTGTATTAAATAAATATTTAAAAACAAATTTCAAAATAATAAAGCATTTTTAAAATATTTATAAAGACAATGAGATTTTAACGACTTACAATCGATATTAATAAAATTGATTTGCAAAATGTCACTGCCCTAGTATTTGCCATTCTGGCATGTGTCACAGCCAACATGCCAACATCCTTGGACGCATAAATACGTACTCATACTGAGTTACATTTACTTATTTCAACCAAAATATTTAGGAATTATCATATCTTTTTGGAGTACATCATTAGTATTCCTAACTAGCGAGTTTTTATTTGAATAGTGGTTGATAATTTTTATTGAATTTGAATGACAGTTCCCTGTAAATACACATCAAACAAAAACTTATCGAGTAAAAAGAAATGAAACAGCACAGTACAGTTATTATTGTATTTATTTACTCAATTACATTTGAAATAATCAGTTGATATAATTACTTATATGTTTCCCGGCCACTGATTTGAACCAGCCTTTGCACGTCATTCGACTCACCGAAATTCACCGAATTAAATAGTTGATAACACAATTATTATTATTTGACCATAATCCATGATAGAAACAGCCCAGGCCACCTTAGCCAGTTTGATCGCCTTCTTTCTTATCCGGGCATAGTTTTAGTAATAGAATTCCCGTAATCATGATAAATGTGATCCGTGTTGTGAAAATCACATGCAACAACATGACAGCTCTTCTTGAAATTGCGAATCGGTCAACAATGATCTATCTTCTTGTATAATGAATGCACATCGATACATTTTCGGAACAATAGACGTTTATGCATATTATACAAAATCACAGCGATTGTAAATTAATTTAACATTTTAAAAAGTATACACGAGAAATCACTCCAAGTATTCGAACGTCAAAAACTCATATATTTCAACTATACTATAGTCCAACAAGATGGTTCTCGACCACCATCAAAGGGGCAGTAAAAACAGAGTAGCTATATCTGCCGTCATAACTAAGAATGCAGTAATCGCAAAATGGCGGTTCCGAGATAAACGCAAAAAACATATTTCATATGATCTGAGCCAGTTGTTCGTATTTTATTGGCCATATTATATATCTAAAAAATCGGAAAAAAATCAAGCTTTTACAAGATAATTTTCCTTTATTTAATTTACTAATATATGCAATTATAATACGTATTACTGCGTTTCGGTTTATTATCAAGTCGTTTCCGAGTCACAGGATACTAAAACTAAATGCAGCACTTGCGCGTATTACTGCATTATGTCTTAGCACAAGTTGATTACTGCATTCTTTTTTAGTAATTATTGCCATTATTATATGCTCGGAACTAAGTTGAAGTGTACTGTGTCTTCTCAACGATTTATATAGGTTCATTTTAAGGTTAAGGTTTTTTGTAGTTTCTTAGCTACGACTTAAGTTTTTACATCGTGGAATGCAAATAAAGTATTGAGTAAACTATACGGATGTTAAAAACCTACTTTATGTTCTTATAATATGCAGCATTAGGGTGAAGTAAAAAAAAAATGTTTTTGCAAATTCGTATTCGTATTACTCCACCGAATGACGTCGCCGAACTGATTTACTAAGACAAAACGCGGCAATGGATCGCACTGCTACGACTACGGCTACGACTTCGCAAGTCTTTACTACATTTAAATACAGTAATGTGGAGTACTGCGTTTTGATTTAGCAATTTGTCTACTGGATGTAAAACAAAACAATAAAGTAGTGGATATTACTGCATTCTGTTTTAGTTTAATCTTGCAAGTACTGCATTCTTTCTTAGGTCATGCTTAATACTGCGTTTTTTCTTATCATTGAAGCAGTTTTCATGCAAGTACGGCGAAAATCATATCATAAAAAACATACTTCGAGTGAATTTTTTTATGAAAATAATTTTTTTTCATATGCATGAACCTCCTGGGATGCCATTTCTGGAAAAAAGTGAAAATCTCAAAAATGACGATTACTGCATTCTTTGTTATCAGGGCAGATATGTTTGAGCACTTTGTCTTTTATAAATTAGTAATTTGATTTAAAAAACAATTTTCAACTTTATTTTTAATGTTTATGAGTTAAACATTAAAAATAGAGTTGAAATTTTTTTGCAATAAAAAATTTCGTGCCATTATTGGCACGTAAATACAGTACGTACATAGTACGGTACATTGATCAGACACGTAAATACAGAATTTCTACTCTTTTTCTTTTTTTAAATAATGTGCCATCGAAAATACTCCGCTTTTACTATATCACCGCAGAGCAAAGGCCTCCTCTTATACAGAAAAGGCAAGAACCGTAAAACACCACCACACTTGTTCAAGGACAAAAAAAAATTGTAACAATGTAGGTATCGTAGACTATTTTTTTCGTATGAATACGCCCGTAGCTTGCTCTGAAGTTACCCTAGTTCGTAAAATTATGTACAACAAACGAAATAATGTATCGCTGAGTTTTCAACGCGAAAAGCCGCAACTACAGCTGTCGGACTATGATGATTTTTCAGTTTGACGTAACTGAGTCAGACACTGTCAACACAATGTAGAATACCATATCAGATAATTAAAACTATAGGGAATAAAAGAGGTTACAACCAAAAACGTAATATGACTGCCTCCTTGGTTTGGCCGCATTCGTCTATTAGAACAACTACGCTGCGCGCGCTGCCCTCTTTTGTCAAATCCTTTCGCCATCTGTCTTTGGAGCTTTTTATAATCCTACCAAATTTGATATAAAGTAAAATGACCATACAATGATGCCATTTTAGTGAATTTTAAATTCTGTCGTTTATTTTTTATCATTGTGATTTAAATTCATGTTTTTGTTACATGTCAATTTTTTTTGTGGTTTATCGTATTATTTCTTAGTAAAAAGCTATTTGATTTATGAAGAAGTGTGTATTCCTGACTCTTTATGAAACTAAAATCTCGTAACGGATTTAAATAAAGTCCAATGAACACATCAGTACCTCAAGTAAGTATGCTATATGTATTACAGATTATTACGTGTTTATTTGCAGATTTTCTTCTACACTAATTCTGTTAATATTATTTATTATCATAATCATATCAGCCGACCGACTTCCACAACCACCGGACACTTCATCCCTTTCAGGAGAAATAGAACAAACTATTTTGCTGTAGTAAAATTTTAGGTGCAACTTTCGTGATGTCAAATGACCTACCACCACAAGAATAATTTATATTCGTTGATAAACCTTTGTTTTTATGTTTTCAGCTTAAAATCTACTTAAGGCGAAGAACCACTGGCCTTTGCGTTCGAGCTAACAGTGCGCAGGCATCATTTCAGAAATGTTCAGCTATATCTTATCACATGATGCAACGTGTTCCGCTCACTATAACTTAATTTTGTAATTTGTTTAATGTTACACTGATATTAAAGCTTGATCTGACAAAATCGATTCAATCGTTTTACTTATAAAATCGCTCGCACCTTAGAAACACAATTAGTTTCCATCTATATAGTAATATTATAAAAGAAAACACATACATACCATCACGCCTGTATTCCCCGAAGGGTTAGGCAGAGGTGTACCAATGTACACCCACAGTTCGCCGGTATGTTTAGGTCCCATGTAATAGGGAGCAAGCCTATCGCCATTAACCGGGCATAAATCCAAACTCCATAAAAGAAAAGATTTGAGAATTCTATCAAAAAGGAGTAAAAGAGGAAGTGGATGAAGAGTGAAAGCTTCTATGAGAAATACATAGTCTACACCGACAAAAACAATAGCGAAGTGATAATTTTCTAATAAGTATTCGTTGTCCCTATTCGACGTAATATATTTTTAACCATTTCAGCAAGAAAAAAGAAATTTAAAATTCTCAACATACGGCTTAGTTGCCGGTCAAATTCCAGTGACAATTCGCAATTTCATGTTATCACGTGATGTATTCAAATAAACGTCAATCTACTGTCAACCAGAAATATGTCACGATTTTCTATGTATTTTGGGCTTTATTAAACAGAAAATTGACAAAACCTGGAACTGTCACCGTTATTTTGTCAAATGTCACCTGTCAGCTTTATTAAATAGGCCCCTGACGTCATTGGCATCTATATTACCTACCGCTATGTACTCATAGTAACATTATTGGTCAAATAAGAGTGGTAGGTAGAACCAGCGCGACAAAAGTCACACTTAAACGAGCACATAAAATTGTTAACAAAAATACGAGAATTGTCTGAAATCTAATCTTAATTCTGAAAAGCAATTCATCGTATTATTTTTGTGTAGAGAGTAATTTTTTAAAAGAAACAGTGTTATTCAGCTGTTGTTACTGACCTACACAACTGACCAGCCATCCCCTAAGAGCGTAATGATTTTCTACTGCAAAGCTGCACATACCTAGTAATCCATACGGTCTATTTTTCAATAAACAATAATTTTTTTTTTAATATCCTGCTCCTGAAACTCAGTGCCATTGGTTTCTGTCCAAACTTACTCAGACTTTTAGCTGATTATCTCCGTGACCGTCAGCAATTTGTAAGACTGGGTATTTACATATCTTCTCCCTACCACACACGCTCTGGCGTAAGTCAGGGATCGATTCTCGGGCCTCTACTATTCCTACTTATGGTCAATGATCTACCATCCTCTACAAAATTTGCTGAGTGTCTTCTTTACGCAGATGACCTCAAACTTTATAGTGTTGTTGATACCGTGTCGGATTGCGAAGCTGTGCAAAATGATATAAATGCCATATATGACTGGGGAGTTCAGAATAAAATGGAATTTAATGCGTCCAAATGCTATGTAATGAATGACCATTGGCCGAATGCGACACCCAATTGATTTCGAATACAAATTAAATGGTACTAAAATAACTAGATCAACCAACATGAAGGACTTGGGTGTCACATTTGACCAGAAGCTTACATTTCATGACCACGTCTCTGCTGTCGCCAAAGAATCGTTTAAAAGACTCGGATTTGTTCTCCGCAATGCTCATGACTTTCGCAACGAGCAAGTAATAAGGCTTTTGTACAGCACACTTGTCCGAACCAAGCTAGAAGCTAGTTCTTCTGTATGGAATCCGCATGAAGCAAAGTATGCACTTCTTCTTGAAAAAGTTCAAAAAGCATTCCTGCGGTTTCTCTACAGAAGAACTCGCGGTTATTATCCCTATCTCTATCCTACCAAGTTCCTCCTAGGATGTCTGGGATATCATATGCTTGAGACCAGAAGGGCATGCGACCAGGTAGGGGTAATGCTCAAAATATGCAGAGGGATAACGGATGCTCCTGACATCCACAATGAGCTGATTCGACTCCACACGCCGGATAATTATCTCCGTAACAGAAAGCATCAGCTGCTAAGCTTACCGTCGCGCCGGACTTTAGCCCGTGCTATGTCTCCCGTACCGCGCGTATTGAGCGCGTTAAATAAGCTTGTGGAAGCCAACCTGGACTGCGATTTATTTGCAGATAAGTTTACTGTTTTAATGATGACGTGCCTGCATTTCTGTGAAACTAATTGTATTTAGTAGAATAACTGAAATTAGAATTTAATTTAATTGAGTATTAGTAATTTATGTTATACGTATGTATTTATTATTGTATACAGGATAAGTTTTTAACCAGTGCGTAAATTTTTTTTGGTAGTTCAGTGTCAGTAATAGAACACATTTCCGTGTTTAGTAAAAAAAAAAATTAAAAAATTATTCATCCTTATCAGAGTTTGAAATCAGCAAAACATGGACATAATCTATTCGCCATACTATCAATGACAACTCTTGGCCGCCCCCCGGGCGCATGGCTGGGGTGAGGGGGTGGGGAATGCGCTAGCGCCGAGTGACAATAAAATATGGTTTTTAAGTATACATGTTTCGTAAGCGATAACTTTTTTTTTTAGTACTAAGACATATCAAAATAAAATATACGTGTTTAATAAAACGTGTTGAAGTTTATTATGGCAAAATTTACGCACTGGTTAAAAATTTTTCCTGTATAATATAACTTTTTATTAGTGTTAAAAGAAAATTGTACACATTTAATCTTTAACTGATGTAATTGGCCAATGGCCGTTTTTATGTTAAAGTAAAAATAAATAAATAAATAAAATTGGACTCGCAACGAAGCCTGATATCATCGCAAAAACTAGAACATAAAACTCTATGTGAAAAGCCTAGAACCAATATTCTATATCCAAATCCTTTTTGATGCATTGCAGTATATTCGGTAATACCTACCGTGTTTAAAGCTTTTCAAAATTTCAGTAGAACGAGTTACGAACGCCTGCAGAAATACTTATAGCAACATTACACACGAGAGTTTACTCGGACGGAGTTTCTGTTAGGCGTTACTTACGTTATGCAGAGAACTTCGGCGAGGCAATTAATAAATGTGTAGATGTGTGATGGCAAGTATTATTATCTGAAACATGAGTTATTATTAAGGAGAAAAGTGAACTTATAATTTAATAACATGACTTATTTAATGATATGAGAATGACAAAGTCTATACCTAAATATTTTTATAGTCATCATCATCTTCCTGCCCTTATCCCTTATATAGTGTAGATAAAAATATGCTTGTAAACTTTATAATTTCGAGCACTACAGTAATTACACTGATTGGTTTACGGTGACATCGGTGACCTGGAACCTGGACATGTAATTAATATTCGACATGTATTTAACTTTGGAATCGCCAATCCGCCTTTAGCAAGCGTGGTGATCAATGCTTCTGCCCTTTATGGGTAAGAAGAGGCTTTTGCCCTGCAGTGGGACAATAAGAGGCAGGGATTATTTAAAAGAAATTCTTAAAAAAAAAAAAAACCATCACGCCTGTATTCCCTGATGCGTTAGGAAGAGGTGTACCAATGTACACCCACAGTTCACCGGTATATTTAGGTCCCATGTTATAGGGAATCGAAAAATTTATATGTATGTATTTGTATTATGTGTATTTTTCTATGTAATAGAGAAATTCTTGAAATCAAATAAAACAAAATCATTATAAGAAATGTAAATAACCTTTATTTAATTAATGAATTCTAAAAGTATAAATATAGAAAACTTTGGTCTTATCATACTCTAATTTACATAGATAATTATTAAACATACATAATTTAACTAAACTACAAAATTATAATATTCAAAATTTTATCTGAAGAGCTACGTGATGTAATTCAAGAAACTTACAGGATTACTAGACAGATAATATAATTAATGCAAAAGTTTATAAGATTATTTCTGAAATAAAATGTTTGAGAGAGAAACCTATTATCTAAACATATTCTAAATAGTAAAACCTTAATTAAAATGTATTTTGGTCTCATTAAAGCGAAGAGATAATTTGAAACTGGAAAAGATGCTTCTTTTCTAGTTAGACAAAACCATATCTTGCCTGTTAGTTGATAAAGATCAAAATCTTTTTTCCCATAAACAAGGCCAAAAATTCACAAATGACAGACTAAACAATAATTGTCCTTTTGTACTCATACCTGTTTACAAAAAAAACAAACATTATTATATCTATTTCATTCAGTTGCCTGTTATTCTCTTAAAACACTTCTACTTTATCGTGTGGGCAGTAACGTCTTAGGACCCCACCCACCCTAGTATCAGAGTTTCTAAACCGTCTAAAACACTGGCTTTCAGTTAAACAAGTATTTAAAATTAAATCTCTTCCTTTTATATGTTTTTTATCTTTGTCTTATCCTCTCGCTCTAATAAAATCTCTTAATATTAAAATTAAAAATAAATCTCAATCGGATTACTTTCCCGGCCTATTTGACAAAATAATGGTCCTTATGGGGGTTGGTCCTTTGCATTGATAGTAAGGATAAACGTTAATATCAATCCAAGTTTTATACTGCATAGCATGAAACTAGAACACAGTTTTAGGGCTGATATGACAAACTATTTGCCAGTGTTAGATGGTGTAAATTACGGATCAGAATGTCGGTAAAAACTCTTCGTTGGCCGAGTATTGTATTACATAGGAGATAATTATAAATGCTGTTCCCCGATAAAAATCAAATTCCGTGTAAAACGAACACATTTTCTTTATTTCGTGGCTAAACCAAGTAAACTGACAATGTTCTGTCATATTCGTAAAAATAACTAATAGGTAGTTAATTTACATCCATTAACGAAAAAAAAACCAATTTAACATTAATCTGGCAACATTCACCAAGAAGTTACTGTCAATTTACTTAGCTTAAAAGTTCTATTCCTAATTTAAATCTATCTTACAACTAAGGAACACGCGGGTAAAAGGACCAATTTTTCTACTTTAGCATCTTGACAAGTCAGGAAGGCTGTTTTCCTTGCAGTAAGAGAAGGAGGTCGGCCAAGCTTTGAAACCAACGCGGTCGTAGATACGCTTGGCACATCGCACGTCATCTGCTAGGTCTTCGTTGAGGAGATCTGAAATTGAGTTGAAATATTTATAAAGAAATATTTTTAATTGGCTTCTGAACATCTTCTGAACAGAGCCATTTAAGCTTGATGTGTTTGTATTCTTCTTTGTTGGTGGCCGATGGTAAAAAGTATATAAATTAAAATACCGGTATTATAATGAGGTAAGATCGGCTGAATTGGTCTGGATGAAATTTGTCGCAGAGATGCATTATAGCCTGGAATAGCACGTAGACTTTTTATCCCACAAAAGTGTACAGTTCTTGTGGGACTAGTTAAAACTTCAGCCCTTAATTCTGAAATCTACGCAGATAACGGCCGAGGGCAGAAGCTACGTAAATACATAAATAGTTATATTTTTTGATCGACTGAGATTTCAGGTTTACTGAAAATGGTATCTAAAAGAGAAAAATTGAAATATTATTTAAGAAACTACTAGTTTAGGTTTTTTATAAAGTCCAGACACAAAGAGACAAAATTTCTATTTCTGCCTTATTTTTGGAAGAAATAAATCTAATTTAAGAAACTAAGATTGAGTAAAAAAGTTTTTTTATTTGAAATAAAATGGACACCAAGTTACCAACTTTTCTTTTTTTATAATGTAATGATAAAGAACATTGAATTCTTTGAGAATTCGCCAAATAACAAATTAGAATAGTTGGAAGATTGAATGAATCTTCTGAGTTAGTCTACACTCATATTATAAAGAGGCAACGTGTATTTTTTTTTATTGAAAGAGGCAATCTTTGGAAATCCTAGTTCGATGACAAAAAAAAACAGTGATAGAAAACTACACACTATTACAAAATGCGATAGCTTATGTTTTATAAGACATTTGCCACGCGGACGAAGTCGTGAGCAGAAAATAATAAGAAATTAATTGTAATCATTTGTAGATATCTGTTACAGAAAGCGAAATAAATATTCAGAAACGGCAGTTAATTTATACGGAAACATTGGTATCGGATATATTGGTATTGAAGATCTAGTTCTAATTTATGGCCACAAGCCGCTATTATGATGATAATGTTGCGTCTTAAAATTATTTTCTGTGATTTGAGAAAATAATGAAATATCTAAAGCAAATTTAAATTCGCGGACATTAGGACCAAATTTATGTGCAGTGAAACATATGATTCAAGATGACTTATATTGTCATATTTCGATTTTTTATTGACACATTTTTTAGATTTATGAGATATGGTAGTTCTTATCGATGTGTTTGTTTTTAATATTATGCCAATTGAGCTTATTTTTTGAAAAGCGAGCCAATTGACAATCTCTCAATAAATACCTTCGCATTTAATGTTGCAATGTCCCCCTTTCCGGCCCTTTTTGCACCAATCCTTGTTGTTGATCTGTGAAAAAGGAAAGATTTTTTTATTAGTGATGTCAACGCAATTATGTGCATCTCTGGTCTTGGGGTAAAAGTAAGCTACCTTCTCTGTGCCCGGGGCTGTTGCAAGAGGCCATAAAGCAACGATATCGGGAAGATTGGCAGCAACGGATACCTGAAATTAATTATTCTACGGTCATGAATCCATTTGCCATTGGTAATAAGTTTGGGACGTCAAAGAAGGTAGCTTACAATTTTGAAGGCTGAAGTACATGTTGTGATGGCGTAGTGGTTTAGGCACCCGCTTTTCATGCACGAGGTTGTGGTTTCAGAACCAGCAACGGGCAAGTATCAATATGAGTTTTTCTATTTCATATGTACCTTTCAAATACGTCACTGACAATTTGTAACCAATAACATCGTAAGAAAATCTAAACTTTTTAATAACTATGTCTGATTTTCGATTTCGCCACAAGCAAGTGTGGTGTTCTCTTGTGTTTTCTGTAGGGAAAGTAACCTTTATAAAGTAGTGGGATTAAATAGACTTATATTATGAAATAGTTGCTTTCGCAACATCGTCCGCGTGTATTTTCTTACGATTTCAAAATATTTTGATAATAAAATGAATATTCCTGAAAGCTAAAGTGTATAGTTTTCAGGAATAACGTAACTTTTTACTAGCATAACAATTTTCAGAATCAAACCAGTTATTTCAGAGATTTGCGTGTTCAAACAAACAATCTCTTTAGCTTTATAATATTGGTACGTATTATTACGCCTCATTTTTAAAACGGTTTAAACCATCCAAATTAGTACAAATCATCGCCAACCGATGTTCTACATCGAAGTTAGTGAACCAAGCTTCATAATCATGACACCGACGGCCACAACCAATCAACACACCGCAAATAAGTAGTGAAATGGATAATATCGCCAGAGGGCACCACCATCAATATCGATGACTAGTGATGAGACAACTGCTGAAAAATTCCGGGATTTGCATATAAAGTGGGCCACGGGATTTTTAAATACAACCTGTTTTCCCCGAAGGGTTAGGCAGAGGTGTACCAATGTACTCCCACAGTTGACCGGTATATTTAGGTCCCATGTAATAGGGGACGACCCTATTGCCATTAACCGGGCACAAATCCAAACTCCGGGCTGCTGCTGAGAATTTAATAGAAAAAACCAATAACACTTTTTGCTAGACCTGGTAATCCAACCTAGGACTTTTAGTGTAGCAGTCGTGCTAAGGACCATTAGGCTTACGAAGCAGTTTCTTTTTAACCGAGGGATTTTTAATCCCCGATTTATAAAGAGGGGTGTTATAAGTTTTATGTGTCTGTGCGTCTGTGGCGCCATAACTCTTTAACGGGTAAACCGATTTGAATGCGGTTTTTGTTTTATTTGAAAGCAGGTTTCCTAGCGATGTTTCGTAGATATGTTTTATCAAAATTGGTACAATCTTTATTCTTCTGTCAGGGATTACTTTATTTTTTGTTCCTAATGGATTTTTTTCTCAATTATAATATTTTATCTTAAAATTACGGATTATTTTAGTTTCTGGAATTTAATGAAAGTATGTAGGTACTTACTCGGGCTCTAAATTGGAATATTAATAAAAAGTTAGTTTCACTTTGATTGTCTTAAAATGTAAGTTAATTATAATAAAAGCTTTTGTTATAAGTAAACTTTGCTTTTTAATTAATTAAATCAAAAGTTGGTAAAAACCTGGGTAAGTAGTTCTTGGAAACGTTTTAATATAATTTAAATAATGAATTAATTAACTATTTGAAGCAGAGTTTAGATTCAATATCTTTTTTCTTGTAAATGATGTTCAAAAGTGCCTTTTAATAGACTAATTGAAATAATGATTTGACTTTGGTTTTAACTTTGAAGCGATTCAGAAAGTTTGTTACATTATATTAAGTTACCCATAATTTATTTCAACTCCTTTGTCCAAAATCATATTTTATGTAAAAACTGCTTGTATTATTAGAGGAACAAAAAGAAAGAGAGTTTTTCTTTGGACCCCAATTTTCGAAGCTTGGATTTAGTTATAAATACGGAACAGCTAATATTTCGAAAATAAAAAAACCAAATTCAAGAATCAGTACAAATTGTGTTATAAGAAAAATGTCTACTGTTGACCCACTGCAGGACAAAGGCCCCTTCTCATATATAAAAGGCACGAGGATTGAACGCTTGCTCAACATGGATTGGCGATTTCAGACATAATGTTAATTATAAATCCAGGTTTTCTCACGGTGTTTTTCTTCGCCCATGTCCGTGATGTCTAAGATAAACTTAGAAAGCATATAATTACGAAATAAAAAATTCTCATTGAGTCTGGTCCGCAACTGACAACAACATACATACATAAACTGACTCCTTTTCCCCATGGATTTGGCAAAAACCATAGAACGCCACCTGCTACCACCTTACATACATCCTTTCGCCGTATTACTTCAACAAATCGAATTAATAATACTTAAATGCGTTCAACATTATTTCGATAAAATTTTTACTCGCAATTCCGGGATCCCGGGAAAACGTTACCGTTCCCATCACTATTGCTTCAAATAAATAAGCGTATTAATTAAAAACGTGTTTGCTGACAAAATACAGGACTCTGTGGGCATGACCGTGTCGTTGCGAAAATTTGCATTTACATCGCTCGGTTTATGGATAAATGCGTAAAGGATTTTTGGGTAAAACATGACGTGAATACAGATTTGTTAATTGCGAATCAAAATGTGGATTTTTTTGCTGCTTACGGTTTAAAATTTGGGCAAGGCTTTCTGGGTTTAGATTTTCAAATTGAACTTGGGTTGGTAATGGAATTAGTTATACTGGTATTGTGATTTTGGAATTCAATTTAAAATGTATCTAAAAAAACAACTGCGCATCGGTCGTACTTAAAGCTCTTTGTGAAGGAGTTCGTCCGGAGAAATACTACCACCATACCTATTTTTGCCGCAAAGCTGTGTCGCTGTGTTCCGGTTTTAAGGGTATGGGTGCAGGTGTAATCACAGACACAAGACATTTCAATTTTGTCGCTGGGATGGCAACGCATTGGCAAGGTTTCTGCTGTTGCAGATGTCTAAGACAACGGTGACCACTTAACATTAGGTGGACCGTCGGCTTGTTTGTCATCAAATGATATAAAAAGAAACTAATACATGAAAGGTTACGGTTGCAGTACATAGCACGATGAAGCAAGAAACGCTAGAAAAAAACGGGATACCTACTTGAGTGCGACAGCCGTATCATCGAATTTTGTTTCTTCGAAAACCAAATAAACACGTTACTTGTATGGGGTCAATTTAATTTTAAACTTACCATATAAGGTTCGGAACAATAAATGATCGCAATGATGAAGAACTTTTGACTAGACTTAGTGACATTTTACACCCGTTATGTTGACTAAAACTGTTAACAGAATAGTGTTAAGTGAACATTTATTAGTGTTTGTTTAGTCAAATTGTCGCTACTGACACTGTTGATTCTTTATTTGCTTTAACATGCTTGGGAGTAAGCAAGAGTCTTGATGTTTGTATATGTGACTTTTAATGTTTGTAAACGCACCCACGGTATAGGAAATTTTCTTAGTGTGAAGCAACTTTATAGTTTGGTATTTACTTTGATCATCATATGACCGTCCACTGCTGCACATAGGCCCCCCGCAAAGAGCGCGAATCATCCCGGTCCTAAGCATTACTTTGATCGTTTGTTAACCAAATGGAAGGAAACGAGTGTCAATGGAGTGCTCGTTCTTCTCCAAAGAGATCTACGTTTTAAAACGCTCAACTAGCTTCAACTTCAAACTGTAACTTCTTGACACTTCGAAAGTGCCTGTAAATAGTTTAATTGAAATAAATGCTTTGACTTTTACTTTGTTCAATGCATATTGGCCAATCTACAGTTAACCATGTTGATACATTTTTAATGCTTAAGTTTAATAATAATATTTCTAACTGGATTTTGGACACGGCGGCTAATCCCAGTGAAGACTAGAGGAGATATTATAGTATATAAGTGTGTGAGCAAACACAAGTGCAATCCCTCTTCCCTCGTTCTTATAGCCCGATGGGACAGTAATCTGATACGACTGGGGAAATATAGAGGCTTGAGTGTAGAAGAGAAATGTAACAAAATACTTGACAAAGATTAATAAGGACTGGGTAACTTAGGACCAAACTTTGAACAGTCTGGTCCTAAGGACACAACGAAGAAAATAGAAAGTCTTACCAGGCAACTCTCATTTGTCAATTTAATTCACAAGCTTACTATATTTGATATTTGTAAATCTATTGGTAGAAGATTTCCTTTCATCGCTAATGAACCAGATAACTAAATAGATTAATCTATAACAACGATGTACCTGTTCAGATTACATGGCAATGCGAAATAATTCAATGCTGTTGTAGCGAAATATTAATATGGTCGCCGCGCCGTTAATGAGTAAAACCATCGTTTTTTGTCCACACATGATATTGTATTAACACAATACTACTTATTCCTAATTTATTATCGACTAGCTTCAACCCGCGACTTCGTTCCCGTGAAAGTTAATATTTATACTATCCCACGGGAACCGTAACTGTTTCCGGGATAAATGTATCCTGTGTATTATTCCACACTACAATCTATCTCAGTGCCAAATTTCATCTAGATCGGTGCAGCCGTTTGAGCGTGAAGAAGAGACAAACATACACACACACAAACTTTCGCCTTTATAGTGTTAGTATTTCGTATTAATATAAGCTGTGTTCTGATTTGTATTATTTGGTCATCATTATAGTTTGATTGGACCTTTTTCTGTACCATTATAATAATGGGATAAAGCTTGTTTTTTTTCTTTCCCCGTGTCTTCTCTGTGTAGGAAGCAGCCTTTACAAGATAATAATAGGCTTATATTATTTATATTATGTTATATTTTGTATGTTATTATGTACCTAATGATAATATCTCAAGAATCAAACTAATTTTGTTGACGTACAAGTTATTATAACGAGGATCATATTATATTTGTGATAAAGTATACTTCAATACCAGCGTTGAAATTGCAGATTACAACTCAGCGAAAATGTAGAAGTTGAACTTTATATTTTTTGAGTAAATGGTCCTTCGATCCGTTTTGTTTAACTGTAGTCTTAATTGGTTTTTTTTTAACCTAACCAGTAGGGGTAGAGATTTCTTTGTCTTTTGTTCGAACAAAAAAACCAAGGCTGATAATATTCCTGCAATAGCGCCAGTAAACACGTCACCTGTCACACGAGTGCGTTTATAAACTCGTATAAAAGATTCGGATAAATACCAAATATTTGATATCTTGTGGGAATCGGACCCGATTAATTGTTTTTGTAGAATAACATTGCAGGGACTATCTTTTTTATGAAATTGGGGGCCCCAGTTTGTCTATATACTGCTTAAGTTAAACAAACTTCTTCTTCTGATTTATCTGCGTAATATTATCGCATTAATTTAGTAATATTAAATATCCAATGACAGTATATTGTTTTGATCACGTCATAATTTGAGTAGCCCGTTCAGTGATTAATTATCACTGTACTGAATTGAGTTGTGAAATAAAATGCCATTGCTATTAATTAACACTATTTAATATTTGATCAATTTTTGCCGAAAACTTTGCATATGGATATAGGAATAATAACATAATATTAATACAACATAACAGTATTAAGGAATAACGTGGCTTCCTATTACCGAAATAATTTTCAAATTGGACCAGCAGTATTGGAGATTAGGGCGTTTAAATAAACAAGTTACCTCTTCAGCTTTATAATGTTAGTGCACATTAGATTTATTACTACATTAGATAAGTCAGGATCCCGATATTCGCTTGACACATGATCCACGCGTCAAAGATAAAACTAAAATTAAACGCAACTCAATATCTAAACCGCTGAATATTGCGATTGAATCGCAGCGATACATCGCATTACCGAGTCGCGACGATCTTGTTATATCTCGGGAACAGGCTCCTCCGTCGACGGGACTCAAGTGTCGAATAAACGTCATCTTCCGCGCACTATCTGCATAATCTATGTCGGTATTAATTTGGTGAAAGGTGGAAGGTTTGACGTGAATAATGTTGTGCTTGAGTTTGGCTTTCCTGATTTTGGTGGAGGTTTGCGACTGGTAGAACCAAAAAATATTAGTCCTTCCAGCATTGATTGGTTGGTTGGTGGCTTCCGTTAATTATTTATTTTTATTAGAGCATCAAACCTTCTGTTTTTATTTCAGTAGTTTTGTTTAAATAGTACTAATCAATCCATGATTGATTATGATTTTGCTGTTAAAATGCCATTGCTAATAAATATAAAAATCGCAATATTTTTTGTGTTATTTTTACCTAATATTGTATAAAATCATGTATTATTAGTATTAAATATAGTACAGTGCCACGTGATTCTTCATATCCAACTCATACTATGCATATTATTCCAACTCTAAACAGAATATTCTCTCTCTAAAACCTTCAAGCGAGAGTTTTCATCGTCAGCATGAATACACGCCGTCTAATCTTCTATTATCAGTATGTACTTTAGTACCTAACAGGGATTTGTAGATTTTTATAACCTTTCCAACGCTATAGGTATCAAACCGTCCTCGACATTTTAATACGAGTTTTATAACCGATCACCAATATATCCGTATCGGCGCGTTGGTATAACTTTTGAAGTTATTACAATTTAGAGACGTGAACTGAAGAATATCGAAGAGTTGCAGTGTTATTCCGGAAAAATTGGTCAGTGAATTTAGGTGGGTAAAGTGAGCTTGAGGTGAGCTGTCGTTCCTTAGCATCAGTGGGATGGCAACTCACCTCAAGTTCCCAAGCTCACTTCATCGAAATTCACAGATGATTTTATAGAATTAAAAACGAATTTTATTTTTGTTTATTTGTCTGTATGTTTCGGCTACTCTCCGAAACGGCTCAACCGATTCGACAGGACTGTCACTGAGAGCTAGCTAATGCTACTATACTAGCTTATAAGCTACTAGTTAATAACACACGCTAATGTTACTTAGGCTGGATTTATTTTATAATAATATTATAAAGAGAAAATATTTGTATTTTTGTAAGTTACGAATAAAAGTAAGAACTACTAGGCCGATTTCAAAAATTCTTTTGCCGTTATAAAGCTACTTTATCACTGAGTAACATAGGCTTTGTAACATCACGCTATAATCCACGAGAGCGGAGCAGTAAAATTTTATAAAAAGGATTGGGGTACCGCGTAACGATCTAAAACCTCTACAAATGAGCAACATTTTGTCAGACGAAGTAGCGGGCATAAGCTAGTATCAAAAGCTTACAGTTCTGCTTAAAGTAGTTATACATAATACATATATCAATGTAATTATAAGTGCAGAAGCACGTTGCCGTGGAATGGAAGGTGCAATTTGCATTGTCGCCTCAGTGATCGTTACCGCGAATCCGCGACGGGATCAATTCAGATCTATTCCTCTATCGAGATATAGTGGGGTTAGAGGTGGCGTGTGATTTAATTATATGCGGGTTGTCGATAGTTTTTATTTTGATAACCATCACGCCGGTATTCCTCGAAGGGTTCGGCAGAGGTGTATCAATGTACACCTACAGTTCGCCGGTATGCTTTTGGGTCCTAAGTAATAGGGGGCGAGCCTATTGCCCTTAACCGCTATTTACATTATTTATTTTAATTGTTTTGTTTTTTTTCCTTTTCCATTTCGTGTGTATTTTCTAAGTTATCACTAACATCGGTGAAGAAAAATATCGTGAGGAAACTGGGACTACTAATTTATAAGTCTCAAATCGTCAATCCGCCTTGAGCAAGCGTGGTGATCAATGCGAATTTCTAAAATAAAAGTAGCTAAAGGTACTTCTTATAACACCAGCAATTTCATGTGAAAGTTCTGGCAAAATCTGTCTAGCTATTTTTTGTCTAGTTACAGACAAACATAATAACTAGAAAAATTGGTTGTTTGTTGTAAAAAACATTCATATTTTAACATAATATTCAGACATTTAAATTTTATATATTTGTCTCAAAATCAACCGAATCTATCGATACAACTCCCAATCGATACCCCACCACATCTCTATCAAGGAGCTTTCCACTCTGCAAATCGAAGCTCCGATTGAAATCAGGCGCTCGGTAAATAACGTCTTGCGAACTAATACTTTCTCAGAGATTGCTAATCTGAAGCCTCCGCCGTTTGACGAACATCTCGCATGCTTCATGTGTATCCTGAGTAAATGATCCCCTATGTACTGGCAAATGATTTTATCAAAACGCTATTTGTTTTTACGAAACGGTGATTGAAGATAGGAGAATCGCAATTCGTTTGGAGTTGTTTGTCTTAAATTCGTAAGATGGTGGAGCGCGATGTTTGTCGCTGATAAATATTATGTGATTTTGAGTATGGGGTTACTACTTCAGTGTATTGAATGCTCTTGGAAGGGAATTCTTATGTTTTTATGTTGTGAAACTAGATCTTATGTCCTGAAATATGCAGTAAGCACGGTTATTTCCAATTGACTCAGTTACAGATTGACGGCTGTTTTGGATACTTGTTAATTTCATCATCAACATATATCATCACCATATCAGTTGCATGACGTTCACTGCTAGACATAGGCCTCCCCTATAGTTTTCCAAAAAGATTGGTTTTAAGCAACCTGCATTCATCTGGTTAATTTGTAACGAATACATTGCATTTAAAAATCCACCATATTCAGCAGTCATCCTCGCTACCACCATATTTAATGCGCAGTTGTCTGTCGTCACCACGGTATAATTACCAAACTACAACTTGACCATATTCACAGAATTATCACGTGCCCTAATCCTAATACATAATACCACTAAAAACAATTCCCATAAAACTATGCCATACAGCTAAAGCACTTGGTCCTTTTATCCGCATTCCTTCAAATAACTGAAACGTTATCACTCAAGTTCCTCTGTAGATAACACAGCTCAATCCAGTGGAATTGCGTTAAGTTTAACTCAAAGGACCATAATTTCGCACGTTTGTGGCGGAGCTTTGTGCCTACATCGGGTGGTCGCGGGACGGTGTTTAGTGATGTGAGTAGCGTATGGGATATTGCGGGAACGGGATTTGAAACCCCGGGTTATGATATGAATAGTACTGCATGTTTCCTTTGAATAGGATTTGGGTGTGCTGTTGTTTGTGTTTGCAGATGAAGCTCTATTTCCTTGAAATTAGTTGTGTGAGAAATTTTAAAAGTCATTAAAATTTTTAATCCACCCCGAGGTGGACGGATGACCTGATTAAAACCGCAGAAAGACGCTGGATGCTGGCTGCTTCCAACCGGTCTTTTTGGAAATCTATGAGGAAGGCCTATGTCTAGCAGTAGCCGGCCTGCAGCTGACATGATGATGACCATGATGTTGAAACGTTTAATTAAAAATGGATGTAACCAAAAATAAAATATGCTCTAGTCAAAATTCATATTATTGTTGTTTGTTTGTCTGTCAGTTTACAGCTTTGTGTTTGACAAGGTAATTTAAAAGTGCATCTCTTTTATAGTGCCCATATAAAATTTTACATTCATAGTAAAATAAAAATATTGTTGTTGCAGTAAACTATTGCAATGCAACATAGTACAGTACAAGCAATTTCACAACCATATAAAAAATTATAACTACAGTTCCCACATTTCTCAACATCCTTTTACTATAATGGTCCTTAATCCACGGAATGGTCCTTCAATCCGGGACGAGTTACAACACTGCCTCTGTCCCACTTCTGTCTAAATTAACACGAGTAGATCTGTCTGTAATACACCTCATCCGGCCGACTAGTGATTGCAACGTAATCGTCCGAATGTAGGCCGGACACATTGGACGCTGGACCGGCTCTGTGTCCGACGATCTGCCTAATAATAAAGAGCTACGGACTATTATTTTCCGTTTGATATTCGTGAGACACATTCATGGTATTTGTCTGTCAGGGACTTTGTTTTTTATGAAAGAAAATTGTCCAGTAACAATGGCTAACATTTTAATGTTGATGTTGTTCTAATCATACATAATTATTTATTTATTTAGCATTATAATTATTTATTTATTTCATAAATTCATAAATTTACATGTTAATAGTTTTTGCCACACAACGAAAACCTTCCGAGGTTTATCTGAGTACTGGCAAGCCGCTTATTTTTACAATTTACAATTTATTTTTACGATTTACAATTTTAAATATAGAAATGAAACTTGTATGAAAATAATTATACAGTTCTTTGCGTATAGAAACATTTTGATTTGCACTTGTAGCTTTTCGAAGTCATCCTATACAATGCTTTAATGGGAAGGATATCCCTTTTGTGACCCAAACTTTTAATATTGATTTAGTTCATAATTTTAAGAAAACCTCAGTTTGAAAAAACGACGGGTTGCACTCCGGGAGTGCCGGCAGAAGTGAAAACGCTAAAAAACGATAAATTCGTAAGATTTTCGATCAGGTCACGTGTCCTGACGCGAGTTTAACATTTTTTACCCATTCCAAAAAAAGTGCACAACGCCGCTAAAGAAGTTTTCACTTAAAAAAAAACAACATTTTTATGAATAACTATATCATTGTCGAGTTATGATTACAATGCAACTCTTTTAAAACTATCCGCAGTCTAGAAGTTACCTATATAAAAATTTCATAGTGTTCTCTGGTCCTTCTGTTAGTCTCGGCTCGTAATGTGTATTTTATTACAGGAACGTGTTACTGCTGCGTTGCTACGACAGAACGATACTAAAGACAATATATTTTATTTGTTACTGATACCTTATTCTGGTTGTAAAGAAGTATGCTGAATTTGTGATGTGGGTTTACTTAATTTTTAACCGACAATAAGAAACGCCAAATAGAACCGAAGTCTTGAGAAAGTAAAGTTATTTTTCACTTTATAGTTTTTGAAGACGATTGTCCTTTTTGTAAAAAAGCTTTTAAGGTGGAACTAAGTTTTTTGTTTTTAGCTTTTTAGTACCTTCTTTTTATTATCTGAGTTTGGAGGAACGGTGAACTAAATAACCTAATCAGCCTATATGTTTCATTTTTCACACGAAAATTACAGGTATTTTTAACTTTAAAAGGTTTATTTGAAAATAGGTACTGGATGGCAAATCTTTTGTTAGCAATACCTAACTATCAGAACTTTTTCTGACTCGACGCCGTGACGGGGAATTGAGTTGACGATTTTGGTGCTTCGAAATTGAATTGAATTTGATTGCTTCGATTTTGTCTGCCAAAAAGCTAGATACTGGCTGGACAAGTTAGGCAGACTGGAATAAAGACTTTTTGTTCAGTTACATAAGTATGAACAGCGGCACTTTTTTTTCTTTTTTACTGAGTATTGCGTAATTTTTTTTTGTTATAGCATTATCAAACATATTAACTCGAATACACAAAAAACCAGGTCCATTCAAAAAGGCCCTATTGCCAGTGTCATGTCATATCATCTGCCCAGCCTTTCCACAGCAATTTTGGGGTCGGCTTCCAATCCAACGTAACTGGATGCGGAATACTACTAATTTCATATGGAGCAACTGCCTATCGGACTACCACCCAGTTATTAGGTAAAATGATACCTATTGGTAAGACTGGCCAAGCTCTTAGAATTAACCCCGGGGCTAACGGTTTTATGTGTTCTTGGAGGTACGAAAGCACTGATAAATTCTTACCCAATAACACTTCGCCTGACCTGGGAATCAAACCAAGAAGCCCACGCTCAGCAGAGTCATGTAATTTACAGTGTCAACATAATATTATCATTGCTACGTACCGAAGGACCACAAAATTGAAATCATCAGCTCGCAACTAATTCCACAACGCTCATTACTCTCCCTAAAATCACGTGAACTGATCTACGCATTCCAAATTCAAGTTTTGCACTATCTGTTAGAGTGGCATAATGTGGGAATAATGTCCAAACCGACTGATTAGTGCGAGTGATCATGCAAATATGCATCGGATTCCTAATTGTAATGTAGATTTATGAATGGGCATTCGGGATTTGTGTGGGAGAGTGATTAGTGTCCACATGTTTTACTTGTCAGGTTGTTTTGTAGATATGTCGATTCTTAAAGAGAGGTACCGCTGCCCTATTTGCAATTTACATCATGGCGTTCACTCTCATGCACGAGGTTACTTTCTAAGTTTATCTTGGACATCACTGACATCGGTGACTATGTCAGAGGCCTTTGAGGCGGTTTAGAAACTCTGACACTAGGGTGTGTGGGGTCGTTTAGACCTTGCTGCCCACACGATAAAGAAGAAAGAAGATTATGGCGTATAGGATAGATATCATCAAGCTGATATTATCTTCCTGCCCTTGTACCATTTTACTTGGGGCTGGTTTAACACGTTTTCTTCTTCCTTTCCGTTCTGTCAACCGTCATGCCATCACTTACTTCATTTCATTTTATATATTTTTTTACCCAATCCGTCCATGTTTTAAGCTTTCCTCTTCCTCTAAATCTCTTTGAGCCACATGCGTTTGATCCCATTTCACGTGCCCATACAAAAACAAACTATTGAAATCTTTAACTATGTTTATTTCTTTTCAGGTATGTTAAAGTCGCGTGAAGTTTAAACGAGAATGGTTCGAAGTATACACACTAGAACTTAGTCCCGTTGGCATCTATTGGGTATGTAACTATAATAATAATATAATCGATTCGCACTAAGCGTTTTCAATTTTCTTTTATAATGTGCTTTGCAAAAGCAGTTGAACTCTCTACCTGCGTCTGTATTTCCGAACGCATTTGACTCTAATCTCTTCAAAGTTAGAGTGAACAGGCTTCTTCTGGGTAAGCTCACTCCATCGTTCACTTCTGCCCAAGACTATAGTCAAGAGCTTGCCATCTCGGATACAAAAGAAAAAGTAATATTATAGTGGTTTATTTTTCTCAAAAAGCTACAATTCGGTCCGTAGTATCAAAGTTGCAGACAGAATCACTATAGGTGTTGTATATTGTCCAAATACTTCAGTAATATGAAATCCGCATCTCACTGTGATTAATTAGTTGTTTCAAAGCGAATGCATCACGTAGTTATGACTGCATTAACAATATGGCGGGCCCCAGTGCGTCAAATAATTATGACTGATCGATGATTTTAATGACGTAATAGCAATTTTAATCGTATTGGAATAATGTTAGGAATTTGCATCGAAATCAACTCTCCACTAATCATGTTTTGAATCGGCATTATAATAGAAATGTTTAGTGATTTATCAGCTTTTATTTTATCTGACCCTGTGGACTTTGGATTTAGAACTTTTTTCCTAAACTACTAAAGTGAATAAAACAAAAAGAAATCATAGAAATATACCAATACAATATAATTAATTTTTATATGTATAGGTACTTATATAGTTTTATATTTTAATAAGTTTTAAATGAAATAATGATTTCGACTCGAAGGACCATTTTTGAATTTATTTGTACTAAAATGCCACAGTGTGTAGATGTTAGATATTATGGAAACGATAGCTTGAAAAACGGTTATTCGAAAATGTACGAGAGATAAATCTCATTTATCAACAAGCCAAATACATAGGTATATAATTAACAAAGAAATTAACAGCGTTCGACTTAGTCAGTGAGCTGTGGGGGAATTACGAATAGATCTGAAAGATTATTCGGTTTCTAATTCCTTTTTCGTTCAACCAAGTGTAAAAATACAATTACTGATTCTTGTCAATAGACAGGTGACATAAATAAAATTGAATTGTCTATTTGTAATGTCGGAACAAAGCTTTTTCATCATCATCATCATATCAGCTGTAGGACGTCCACTGCTGGACATAGGCCTCCCTCATAAAGTACAAAGCATTTTGCTGAAGGATAATTAAAAAATCTTTGCTTAAAAAAGCAATTATAAATTTTTCTGTCTGTCTGTTTTGTTCCGGAACTAATCTCTAAAACGGTTGGACAGGTTTTGACTTTACTTCTACTAGCAGTTAGCTTATGTTATAAGGAGTAACTTAGAAAACTATTATTTTAGGACTCCTCGCAATAAAATTTAACCTCTGCTGATAACCATCATTCACTTGCACGAAGTCGCGGGCTTAAATTAACGGTTATTTTCATTAAAATCGTAACATAGTCCTGTGCGTGGGAGAGCACTTCTGTAAAATATTAAGGCGAAGCAGTCAGATGGAATAACAATGTTTTTTTAATACAAAAATTCTATCGTTAAAATTGGGTATTTATACACTACCAATCAATAAATTGTCACACGTTGTATGACCTGTCAAAACGCGATTCCTCCATAGAATTTTTATGGTACTTGTAACCTGTGACGTCATCTTTTGCCGACTCAAAAGACCAAAACAAAAGAACTCCATACTTAATAACTTAACCTACTATATCATAATAACAATATTTCAAACTAAACCAGACGAAATCCGAGTTAATTACGTAAGTTTATTTATTGATAATTTGCAATCTCGTAGCTTCAAAATAATGTTATTTACTCGAAGTAATAATGTTAACGGCATAATGTGTATTAATTTAATACAAGCTGCCTCACATAATGATCTCAAATTATGTATTAAGCTGTGTAAAATTAACGTAATAATGTGTAGGGGAATATTGTAATATCGGGAACATTTTAAATATTGAGGATCTGGCGTGGTAACTGGATGATGGTGTTGTTTTTGACGGTTTCATGAGAATTGACATGTCATGCGATATCTGTAGTTAGCAAAACTTTTTTTATTTTACCCCTAAAGTGATATAGGTATTTAAATTTAATTATTTAACGTTACACGTCTTGTAATTCAGTCAGTTCACCTAAATTCTTTAAGGGAGATTATTACAAAATAATCCTTTTTGTATTATGTGAACTGTAATGACAGGTAGGCCAACGTCGCCATGCAGTGGATTCAGAAAGACGGCCGCCGTCGCCGAGGGAGGCCTAAAAAACGCTGGTGTGATGGCTTTAAGTCATTTATGGGCGATCAGCCAGAGAACGCAGCACTTAGGGATTACTGGTAGGGAATTGGTCTTGGGAGACTTTTACCCAGGAGAGGGACAATACAGAATAAATAAAATGAAAAAGCTTTTGCCTTACCTGAAACAGTCCATAGCTGGTGTATGAGTTGTTATGGTTTGTCACTTTATCCGTTGTTCTGCCACTCGCGTGCTCGATGAGGCACACCCCTAGAACAAGGACAATTAAAATTGGTTATGGTAATTTAATTTTACCTACAGATATAAGGTAAATCATTTTTTGCAGTTTGTGGGGTATATAGGGTGGAAAGATCATCGATGCTTTTTTTAGCCTATTCCATGTTCTTTCGCATTCCTAATTAAAGGCTCACTCCACTCCTTCCATCTAAACTCTTTTATATAATCGACATTTAAAATAGGAAGGAGAAAATTTATTCTTTAAACGGTTCGTCTCAAAAGACCAACTTTGACCCTCAACATTTACTTATGCAGAACGTTTCCAATGGTCAAAATCAGAAAATGATAGCAATGATCACAAGAAAATGTTTGGCTAAGTAAAGCGTCTTCTAACTCCGAGCTGCTACTGAGAATTTCATAGAAAAACCCAATAATATTTTGCTACACCTGGGAATGGAACCCAAGATCTCCAGTACTCCTTTAATTGTATTATTAAAACAATCGACGACACTGTATAAATCTGGAATCAACTCAAAGCAAATCTCAAGACTATCCTTCTCCACAACTTGAACAAAAGTCAAGATGTAGAACTCCTTCAAAAATACAAATTGTTCTTTACATCACAGACGGTTTGCGAAATCCGCGGGAACAAATGTAAGGGGCCTGGATGCAAACTTTTACAAGACATTGTTGTAAATGATGATGAAATGCTTGACTTCAGAAGTAGTATTGTTTTTCAAGAGACTAAACAGGTGCAATTTTGGATCCCCGTCAAATTTTATGAGATTGTCATATAAGATATAAATATAATCAATAAAAAACTGTGTCGTTAGCATAGTGATCCTACGCGCGACTGCTTCGCTAGAGGTATTGAGTTCGATTCTCAGGTCGAGCAAAAAGTGTTATTGGGTTTTTCTATGATATTCTCGGACAGCAACCAAAGACGTAATTTAACGCTTGTGAAAGAAATCACGAAGTCGCGGGAAAAAGCTAGTCTTTAGATATTACAAGCATTACAAGGGAGTAACACAATATGTTTACAAGGGCTTTCTGAATGTACTGTATAGTACATTATCCTTGTATGAGCCAACTCAGCTTCAGTTAACAAGCCTGTAACGTTGTACTTACAATAATACGCTACTGGCAAACTATGTTGTTGGTCCTAAGATCCGGTATAAGAAAAATATATCCTCATCTGTTATTTAATGATGGTAAATATTTTATGAGACTGTCATACGCATAGCGGTAAATGTCCCGAAATAAAAAAGAATAAAAAAAAAATGCTAAAAAATACAGTATTCAGTCCGCCATTGTACTTTTTCGTTGCATAAAGTTTTAATAAATAAAATATCAAACACATGGCTCTGTTTACAACATGGTTCCTCAGAAGTCTTTCTTTTTCATTTCAATCACAGGGGTGTTAACACACAATTGATGGGAAACGACTTAATTTTTTCTCATTGATGCATCGAATATAGATTGCTTAGCTAAATCGAGCAGTACCGATAATGTTAAATGATAAAAAATTAAATTTAAAATTTAAAAAACCCCCAACACACAAAACCTAAGCCCTTTAAAAAGTAAAAAAATAATTTAAAAAATACGTCACGTTGGGGGACCGATGTTGCATTTAGGATACGATCATCCCGAGCGGTTTTAAATTTATTATATATTAAAAACCTCCCCCCCATTGAAAATCGAGCATTAGAAAAAAGAATATAACCCAACGAATTCAAAAAAATTAGATTGCCCACTTCTGTCTGTGTCTAACTGTGGGATTGCCAAATCTAAACAGGTGACTAAGCAGAACATAACCCTCATCTGTTATTTCATCTGTGAGATATCATAATCCTATAGTTGCATAGGTTTTTCGGCGAATGATTTCATCGTCATCACATTGACTTTTCGTCGAATGATTTTATCGACATTAATTGAATTCTTTGGCTATTGGTTAACCTGTATTTAATTGAAATATGATTTGGCGGTCTGATGTAAACGCACTGTTTTCTGTAATTGCTAGAATTCATACAATAATTTCATAAAATGTTTTGGGAAAATTACGATTTAATTTTGATGTTTGGAAGAACTAACCCCATTATTTGAAATGCGGTATTACTGTGTAATTACACTGTAGTATTATTGTGAAAAGGACTATAATACATTTATTATAAATATAAAGTTATTAATATTTTTACTTATTATTTTAATTTAGCATGCCATGGCCATTGGTTAATTACATTAGTTGAAGACCTATTATTACATTTACTTAAGCATATTTTGTTTAAAAGTCCTAATAATCCTACTATTTTACTTTCTAAATAATGGTGCCGATTCCCTTGTTCACAAACTAAACTAAAATTAGAGAATTGACATCTCTTACTAACATACAGCGAAAGAAAAGGACGGTTTCACCTTAGAACTAAGTTAGAGATGTCAAATTACTTTTGCCTTGAACTTTTCCGTGTTTTTAATCGACGCGTTCTGACATATCAACTATAATTGTATAGAGGTTTTAGATCAACTAAAATTGACAAGTCTTATTCACGTCCGTCCCTTTCTTGTTTGATTGGAAAGATAAAGATAGAAATAGTCTAAATTAAGTTTAGCTTGTGCATAACAGAATCGACACCACTATCTAAATGAAATACATTTCACTAATATTATAAATGCGAATGCTTAAATGGCTGGACTTATTTGTATAAAATTTGCCACAGATATAGATAATAGTCTAGAATAGCATATTGGCTACTTTTATCCCTGAAAAATGTACAGTTCCCGTGAGAAAATATAATTATTATCAACTTTGATGAAAGCGAGAAAGTCGCGGGCAAAAGCTAGTCCGTCATAAAACAAAACCGACCGATTATTCAAACAAATCAAATCCGTTGACTCCAAAATTCCAAATTCAAATAATAACATTAAAGAGGTCTACACTAAATGAATCGTCTCGGTCCTTATTAAGCGTTCACGTGAAACTTTCTGCGGAGATCCCTTATTTGCATAAAAAGGAGCCATTCAGATGACAAAACATCTACAGGACCCCCCCCCCCCCCTTTCATTTAAGTTTAAAATTGTTGGAGACATTTTAATTGATGCCTTGGAACTGGGGAAGTCTTTAATTCGAATTAATTTGTACATGTACCGGTTCTGAATCAGAATTGTGAGTTTTGAATTGAAGGTTAAAGTTTGTAGCTTTACCTTTTTAACACGCTTTTGTTAGGTCGACCTGTATGTATGTAACTATGTAATCAAATCTAAGAAAACTGATTTAACCATCTTCTGAAGATCGTAGCGTTATGAAAATTGACAGTTGTATGTGATTTTGATAACAATACAATAACATGGTACTGTCGAGCTGATCTGATGATGGAGCCGGAAGATATGAACTGGAACTTCATGATGGATGATCGTATCATAGCCGTGTTTGGACTTGTTAGAAAGTTGTTGTAATGAACGTTCACCATGATTAGGTTTCAAGGTCTGATGATAAAGCCAGAAGATAGGCACTAGCATTCCATGATGAAATATCGGAGTGTTTTTTAAACTATTAATTTTTTATATTATTATAGTTAAATTTAGTTAACCGCCTCTGTGGTCTTGGGTTTTATTCACAGGTTCATTGAAAATATCTCTTCCCAGGTCGAATAAAAAGTGTTACATTACATTACATTACATTAGATGTAATCTCAGTAGCAGCCCAGATTTTAGAAGTTAGTGGTGTGGTGTGACACTCCTATGCCTCGGATAACACATAAAGCCGCTGGTCCTGCGTCTGATCTTTCACCGGTGGTGCCACATTGCCATTCTATCGGATTATGAGAGTGAGGGAAGAGGGAGTGCACCTGTGTTTGCGCACCCATTTGTGAATTATAAAATCTTGAGTTTGGCCACTGTGACCGTGGTCGGGAAATATTATTAGGTAGGTTTCCTGGTAGGTTAACTGCCTCGTTAGCTTAGTGGTCCTAAGCACGACTGCCACGCTAGAGGTCGATTCCCAGGTCAAGCAAAAAGCGTTATTGGGTTTTTCTATGAAATTCTCAGTAGCAGCTCGGAGTTTAGATTTGTGCCCGGGTAATGGCAATAGGCTCGCCCTCTATTACATGGGACCTAAATATACCGGCGAAATGTGGGTGTACATTAGTACACCTCTGCCTAACCCTTCGGGGAATACAGGCGTGATGGTGATGGTAGGTAGGTTTGTCTCACCAAAAAGTAACACATTTAAAACCCCTTATAAGAATAGGGTTTCTTGTATGTAAACCTTCGTGTGTGAGTTTTTCGATTCTTCTATTAAATTCTGATCTAAAGTTAAAAAAGGAATATAAAATGCAGGTACTGAACTCCAAAGCTTTGAACTCCATGCAAGAAATATGTCAAGAGACCCATTTAAATCAAATAGATTTTAAAGAGGGCTCTGACACTGAATGTAATCTTCTTATCGCGTCGTGTGTGCAAGACTTAAATTGTATGAAAGTAGACGACAGACGCGACGACCGACGACATAGCAAATATAAGTAGGAGATATTATTATGTTAGGATTGTATATGTTTTTGCTGAACGTTTTGCTTGAATTATTGGAAAAAAGCGGTTAAGAATTTTTGTAAAAATGCTCATGAAGTTTCTTGCTTTTTTTTTCTCAATGGAAACCTGCTGTTTGGAACGCATGAGCAACAAGCTTTAACTTTTTCACTGACTGACTCCTTGATAATTCAAAAGTATTAGTCAATGTAAATGTATGAGTATGTTGGCAATAGGCTCGCCCCCTATTACATGGCACCTAAAAACATACCGGCGAACTGTGGGTGTCATTGGTACACCTCTGCTTAACCCTTCGGGGAATACAGGCGTGATGGTATGTATGTATGTATTAAGGGAGGGTCCCATATAACAAACGTGTTTTTTTTGCCATTTTAATAGATAATGGTACGGAACCCTTCGTGCGCCAGTCGAGTATAAATAAAATCTCCCCGATTATATTCCTGCTGATCCGTATCCGTATGTGTTTGTTACAAAGATTAAGTTTTTTTTTTTACTTTTTTCAACAATATTTACGGAGGTGGACTTAAATTCTTATTCATTCTCTACCAGTCAATTAGGGATAGTAAATAGTGATGGAGAATTTTATAGATTGACTGACACTTTATAGAAAAATCTTTTCTTCAAAGCTTGTTTGCCAAAACGGACTTATTAGGTAATAGGGTAAATAATATGGTGTAATTTATATAGAAGTATGTTATCGGCTCATCCCAACAGTATCTAGGAGTCCAATGAACATTTACAAAGGAATCTAATCCATTGCCTTTTATTCATGTCTGTCTTATTAGCTTCAAGGAGCCAAGCAGTTATTGCATTCCTTATATTCTGTACCATTACTAAATCGCCATGCTACTTTGAACGACCAGTCAGACTGATCGAACGTTGTACAAGCTTTTGAAAGAACGAGAGGTCAGTGTCCACTGGCTATGTTTAGCTCGTCTAAAAGTACGTATGTCGCAGGTTTATAATACAATCAGGTTTTTTATGAAAAGCCTAGGTTTTTGATCAGAAACGCATGGTTTCTGTAAAAATCAAAGCTAGAGTGAATAGGCTTCTTCTGGGTAAGCTCACTCCATCGTAGACTTTGTTTATCTCACCTCTCACCAAGACTAGAGTCAAGAGCTTACATAGCTTGAATAAAAAAAAAATGGGTAGTATAAATCCCTGTCAACGGAAGTCTTCGATTTGATCGCATAAATTTTATCATAAACCTAACTAAGTTCAGGTTTTTGATCAAAACGCGAGTTTTTCAGGTTTATCTACGTTAATAATATTACAAAGAGGAAAGATTTGTATTTTTGTGTGTAAAAAATAAACTCAAAAACGACTGGACCGATTTTTAAAATTGTTTTACCGTTAGCAAGCTGAGTAACGTAAGCTACGACACACGGGAGCGGAGCAGTAACCAAAGACGTAACTTAACGCGGGTGAAATAAGCCACGCGGAAGAAGTCGCGGATAGTTCGCTGGTGATACAATAATGTAATATTTTGTCTTCTGCCGTTTCTTGACCGATCAAAAACCTAGATTGTTTATCAAAACCCTGATTTCATCATAAAACTACAACACGTATAAGAATCTTTGGGATTGGCAGCAACTTCATTACATTCGTCCGTGGTGATCGGAAATAAGTCAAAGCTATGATAACCTCGTTTGTTCGTATCCAATCTTTGTAGATTGTATTACTTTTGCTTACCGAGGTATGACGTCATCGAGGTATGACGTCACAAATGTGGTAAGCGATGTTTATTATGTTGTTGTTTGTTTTTGGGGGTTATGTTACTGAGAATGTATTGAAATATTATTATATGTTTAACTTATGTAATTAAATAATTTAAATACAGGAAAAGTATGTAAAGAAGGTGATGGATGAAGGGTGCAGTACTCCATAATAGTTTGGGAACCTATGGTCTAAACATTCGCGTTTAAGTTACCGCATACCATCACGTCCAAATTCATCGGAGGGTTAGGCAGAGGTGTACCAATGTACAGCCTCAGTTCGCCAGTATGTTTAGGTCCCATGGGTCCCATGTGATAGGGGGCGAGCCTATTGCCGTTAACCGGGCACAAATCCTAACTCCGATTTGCTACAGAGAATTTATCGAACTGAATATCTCCAGCGTAGCAGTCGCGCTTAGTACCACTAGGCTAACGAGGCAGTTACACACCGAGTGTCTACTACACTACAACTACACTTGATACCTTCTTCTACAAGGTTTTCATTCGTTTGGTCAGTTTTAAACTCTGGTAGAGTCGAACAGAGTAGATATTTGGTATACAGGCAAAGATAATTTTCCCTTAATAGTCCACCATCTTATCTTCCAAGTAATTTCGGAAAACAAACTGAAAACTCGAAAGGCTAAAATGCAATATTAAAAACATAACTACACGTACGGTGCGCTGTTACAGCAACTATTGCAGTAACTATTACAGCAACAACGTGCTGTCTCCAGAGTCTTGGCGTATTAGCTGCAGCTAATGCAACGGTTATGTGCCATCGTTTCAAAGGTGTCTCTAGGGAACTGAGATAGTCTTCAATGCATTAAATCTTAGGTAACGCACTACTTGTACCTACGTGTTCGTTTTTGTTATAGAATTAATTGGTTCGTTGGGGTTTGAAATGGTGTAGAGATCTTGAATTGGGGATTATTGGTGGCTTTTGGGTTGAAGTCTCGAAGTCTAATCAAATGGTAATGGTACAGTTAGAATTAAGAAAGAAAAAATGTGTTTAAAAAATCTGTTAAATATATTTCATTCAAAATACTATTTACACAAACACAAACACATACACATTATTATATACTTTTTGACTACCAAGTCTATTATTCCAAAGATATAAAAGACCAAGAAATATTTTTTAAATTCATCCCTCATGGGGATGAAAAGGGTGCAGTTTGATTGTTTAAAAATATATATTTCTTGTGTTAATCAACTTTAGACTTGACCCTAAATAAATAATAAAGTTTTACGTTAGTTTTTTTTTCACCCCTCAAATGGGTGGGTCTAAGGGGTGTTATAGGGGAAGTATGAAATCTTTACATACGAATTCGAGAGCATTTATTTAAAATAGATTTTACAAAGTTACTCTTTTAAAATAATAGGTACCTACTAGTTTCTGCCCGCGACTTCATCCGCGTGTATATTTTCATCCGTTTTAAGTTACGTCTTTTATTACTGCTCCGCCTCCGACTATCATAGCGTGATGTTATATAGCAGCCACTCACGAATCACGTGACTCTTTATGGGTAAAAGAAATTTCAAAATCGATTCAGAAGATCCAGAGATTACCCTCACAAACCATACCTCTTTATAAAATTAGTAAAGAAATATTACAGGAACTCCCTTGAAACCTCTATAAATAAGGAACAAAGGCTTCAAAGATTAATTTCAGAGTGCATCCCGTGTATAGTTGCCTTAACGTGAGCATGTCTTTGATGTGCAGTAGTGTGTAAATGTATTGGATGCGTCGCATTGAGTTAATCATGTGCACTCTCCATTATGTAGACGAAGGATGTATGTTTTGAGTACATCCTTCTAGCAGCTTTGGGGATTAATGTTACTGTTGTGAGGGAACAAATATCACACATACCATCACGCCTGTATTTCTCGAAGTTAGGCAGAGGTGTACCACTGCACATACGGTTGACCGATATGTTTATGACGGGGCGAGCCTACTTGCATTTTAGTAAAACGCAAGTAGGCTCGCCTAAAATGATTTTACCGATCACAAACCCTAACTCCGAGCTGCTACTTAGAATGTCATAGAAAAACTCAGTAACACTTTTTGTTCGACCTGGGAATCAAACCCAAGTCCTCTGGCGTAGCAGTCGTGCTTCGGACTACTAGGCTAACAAGGCAGTTAAGTAGTTTAAGTTAGACTTTATATAAATTAATAGTTTAAAAAACACTAAAAAACACGCTTTAGCTTTTAAGCGTGGTCAAAGTTCATTACAAGCCCTTTCTAACAAGTCCAAACACGGCCATGATACGATCATCCATCATGAAGTTTCAGTTCATATCTTCCGGCTCCATCGTCAGATCAGCTCAACAGTACCATGTTATTGTATTGTTATCAAAATCACATACAACTGCCAATTTTCATAACGCTACGATCTTTAGAAGATGGTTATATTAGTTTTCTTAGATTTGATTATATGTATAGTTACATACATTCAGGTCGACCTAATAAAAGCGTGTTAAAAAATGGAGTATACTTACAATTAGGTATCATACTCCTCGGAAAGTTGTACCGCAGCAGCTCCCTGGATAGCTGGCATCTGGTGAAGGAGCGCGCGTGGCCTTGAGACGAGTGGACCACTCCTAATGTCACTAGTAGGAGTACCAAGTGAGTTGGGCGGGCCATCCTGTGGGGCAGAGTTGTGTTGTTAGGCATTGGGACCGAGTAATTCTGTGAAAATGTTTTTCAGTTTTAGGTGATGTGAGTTTGTGGTGACTTGTTATTCTTTAGTATTAGGTGGGATGATAGCATGGGCGTAAGCACGGTGGGGCAGAGTGGGGAGCGTATCTCACTCTGCACCACCGTGATGCTAGCTAGATAATGCATGATCACTTGTAGTTGATTCTCGATTAAACAAACTTTATAATAAATATTATAAAGAAGTATAAAATTGTTTATTTCTTTTTTAACTGAAGTACTGATACGATTTTTAAAACTCTGTCACTGATGGGAAACTAAATTAGTTAATGATCGAATCAAGCGCCATTGAGCAATTAAATAATTTTCTTAGTTTTTTCTCAATGTTACTTTATTTGATGAACATAAATCTTAGTTAACAGCCAAGTAACGTGTCTTTTTACACCCCTTACCAAGGAAGATTCCTACAAAACAGACCGACAGAGAAACACACTGTACACAGAGTCGATTCCTCTCACAAAACATAATAAAACAATGCTTAAACATCACAGTCAAAGTTCGAATTCCACGCCACAAACTAAAACACGGAACACTGTGTGCAAACTACTGGAAAACAGAGCATTCTAATTAATAGCCAAAATTGCATTTTGTCGTTTGTTGCTCTTAATAATGATTTGCTTGAAGTTTGAAATGTTATACTGCACGAGATGGTTACTGTAGCACCTGTTTCTTTTGTTTTAAAATATTAATAAGATTAACAAATTAATAAGATGGAAGTGTCTGTTTGTTATGTTAAAATAACAGGTTTTACTAAATTCATAAGAATCCTTAGGGTATACTTCTCATTTTTTTTTTAATTTTTTATCTTTCTGTCGGTTTGTTCCGGCTAATCTCCGAAACGGCTAGACTGATTTTGATGGTACTTTCACTGGAAGATAACTGATGTTATCAAGAGTAACTTAGGCTGCTATTATTTTAGAAAAACCATTAGGGTTCCAAAAAAAAAAAACTCGTAGAAAACTGACATTCACGCGCATGAAGTTGCGGGCAAAAGCTAGTCTTTAATAATAATTACTCAAAGAGTTTCTTGAGACTCCAAGAAAATTAGAACGTCAAAATGTCTTGTGATTTTCGGAGTAATTGTTATGATTTTGGATAAGTGGTTAACGCCGAATAATTTTGTCTATTTTAAGTATCAGTTCTGCTGTGCACTAGCTTTTGACCGCTACTTCGTACGCGTTCAGCGTCTTACGGGTTTTTAATTTCCTATAACACTCAGGCATGAAGAAGCTTCCTATTGGCAAAATAATTGTCGGAATCCGATCAGTAGTTATCCGAGTCGGTATCCGATTAGCGCGTTCAAACAAAAAACAAACATATTCTTCAGCTTAACAATATTAGTTAAGTTTTGTAAAAATTGAAAGATACTGGGTTGGTTTATTTTGGCAGAATTGAGCTGAATTTTAAAGTTGGGATCTGATTGACCTACAATCGCAGAACTTAACATTTTATTTTCAAATGAAACACTTTTAGATCGACTAAGTAATTTGGCCTCTTTCTAAGAATAGGGGTCAGCCGGGCAAATACCTAGGGTGGCAAAATTGAGGGCGGTTGGGGGCTTCTAAAAATAGTTAACGAAATTGGTTGAAGAACACATAAAATTAATATTGATCTAGCTAAACAGATCAGTTAATTTTAACCGCATTTTTTTATTCCGATGGGATAATTTTGGCTTTTAGTTTTTTTTTATCATCTCATCTATATTCCCCGAAGGGTTAGGCAGAGGTGTACCAAGGCACACCCACAGTTCGCCGGTATGTTTAGGTCCCATGTAATAGGGAGCGAGCCTATTGCCATTAGGGCACAAGTCCTAACTCCGAGCTATTACTACTACTATTGCGAATTTCATAGAAAAACCTAATAACACTCAAGACCCCGGAAACTGTTTTTTTTTTATGTTATCTTATTCTATTAATTCTAAAGTCAATGCAGATGAAGTCACGGGTAGAAGCTATAGTAAGTAAGTAAATAAGCGAGTATAAACATAGTACCTACACGAAGGAAGCGATCTGTTGAAGCATAATGAAATTTTCTTAAGCTGTTACAGTCAGCACATTGTGATAGGAAACGTGAACTCGTTGTTTGTATGTACTGTCGACAGTTTGATGCAATGTAATGCATATTTTATGCAGTTAGAGAAACTCTATGCATTTAGTTTCGGTTTAGTATGTTTTTGTGAATTTAGATATTGATTTTGAACATTATTCTTCTGATATTCAAATGTAAGGTAGACTGATATTATAAAACCGAACAGTTTTTTTGATTAGTTGTCGCACTTATTTTCGAAAGCTGGAGGCTTTCAAGGAGTCAGTCAAAAAGTTGAAGCTTCAACTAGTGCTAGTTCTAAAACGTAGGTATGTCTGTGACCTACGTTTACGTTATGAAGAAGAATGGTCAAGAAATTCCACGAAAACTCTTTTCAAATAAGTTTTTACAAAGTGTAGTGTGATTAGAGGTTCGTCAGTTAAGTATTTTAAACATAGATAAGAGTAGTCAAGGAACAACCACATTGGGGTAAAGTGAATACAATTCTAACCTTACCCCATAAATTAATCTTTATAAACCCTAACACTCACATAATTAACCTCAAAAAAAAAGAACAACAGCAAACTTCCTTTCAACTGCATTTCAAAATCCCGCATCAATTTAAAACAAACTACAACTCTCATTCATTTCGTTCTGTCTATAGGTGTAACACAGAACAATGGCTCACAGAATCACAGCGTAAAACAAGAGAATAGCAGCAGCATCAAAAACTTGAAACTCAATTAAAGCGATGAGCTAGTGAGGTGCCGCACTCATTGTTCAACGAGGCAAGGATATGTATACACTACACATTTTGAAGTAGCTTTTTTAGCAATCTTCTTCTTGGTAGTGTCAGTAAGGTCTAACGACTTCACACACTCTAGTGACAGAGTTTCTAACCGCCGCAAGGGCTTCTGACATGGTTACCGAAGTCAGTGATGTCTAAGATGAACTTAGAAAGTACATATGACTTAGAAAAAGTCACATTGGTACTTGCCCGTGTCCGGTTGCAAACCCTCGTGCATGAGAGGTGGGCGCCTAAACCACTAGGCCATCACGACATCCAGCCATACAAACCATGTATATGATGGAAGATAGGACTTCGACTCGCAAATTGTTACTATGGATACATCTATCATGGACCCTAGAACCAACTGTTTGGAAGAGCGGTTTTTTATTTCATAAGCGAAGGAAAAGTTCTTCACTGGAATGTCTAGAAAAACGTACTGAATCCATGGTAACATGTTATGCGTCGACATTCCTTACACCTAGTATAACACACTGCTGCTCCTCAAAAGTGCAAGTCTAGGGGTTTATAGGGAATCAAAGAATGTTTGACTGCATCCTATGCTTCTGACTTAAGACAGGATAAGTAAGATCTTGGGGTTTCGAAGTCAAAGTCGAAAGTCAAACAGCTTAATGACAGATGGGGGTATCCATGGGAATTCTCACCTAGTTTAAGTCTCACAACAAACGTGTCAATTGGCTGATGAAGCACAAAAATAGTTGCGTTCATTCGGTATCCCTCACGCTTTAAAATACTTTAGAAAAGGCAATAATCAACTGGTTTCTGGGCCGCAACTGGTTCTTGGTGGTTGAACCAGACAGGCGGTTTTTAACCTTCCTATACTTGCGCATTGGTCAGTTAAATCGACAAAACACTATTACTACTCTCTATTTATATTTAGCGCGAGTATATTAAGGTTAATAGTAGTAGGTTCAAGTATGTGGGCAGGCCAACGACTAGTAATATATAGTCGTTGGGGCAGGCTTAACAGTACTTAATAAAATGACGTTACAATTTTAAAAGGTACTTGGCAAAGCTGTCTGTTCACCTCCCTTTGACAGCGCAGTTGTATAGTACCTTAAGTAGGTACTATAAAATACATTTCTGCAACAAAAAGTCGTTAGTGCGCGCTGCACCTAAGTGCGCTCCGGATGAGAACAAGTTATAGAACGGAACACCGCTGCAGGCATTTGTTTTTGGATATTTTAGGCGAGGGAATGAACTAGGAAAGTTTACGTAGTTATCGTTATAAAGGCGAGTTGTTATACAGCCATTAACGTACGATTTTTTATTTACAGCTTTGTTTATAGATGTTTGATTTCAATTGGCCAGTGTCCTTTGTAGGAGGACCATTGGTCCTTCGAGTCTGATTCTTTTATTGATTGGTCCTTAGAGCCAATTAGTTGTTCTTAAGAGTAATGATACCAGCTTATTATTGTCCCACTGCAGGGCAAAGGCCTCTTCTCATACAGAGAAGACGCGAGCATTGAATACAACGCTTTCTCGAAGCGATTTGACGATTTTGTGAGTCTTGCAAGGCTTGTGAATTTTGGTCCTAAGGTCCAGAATTAATTTTGGTAAATTTTGGTCCTATGAGTTTTAAACTTATAGTTTATGAATAAAAGATCTTCATTTTTCTCCTTCAAAAGCTGCATGACACACTTAAAACAGAACAGAACAACACCTAGAGCTCGAATCAATACTCTGCGTAAACATTCAAGTCCGCAATCGTAGCTCTCATTCGACGTTAAACAGCGCAGCACGTTTGAATTAACTGAGCTCTCAGGTATCAGTCTAGCTAATTAATATGTGCTAAGCGTAGTGCTCGGGTGCATTGATTAGACGGCACGGCTTGCCTGTGGAGCCGTGGATACGTCTTGTTTAACAGAATGGCTTTAGTGATACAATAGTATTTGAGTCTCTCTACTGTGCATGTTCACTTGGCATTGCCGTTTGCCATTCCTGGGAATTGTCTTTTGAGCTTTCAATGTCGTGATTACTCAGTTATATTTCCTTTCATTCCATTCAGCATATCTCTTGGTATTTGAACTTTGTGTCACGTAAGTATAAAGACTCTTACCATACCATCACGCCTGTATTTCCCGAAGGGTTAGGTAGAGGTGTACCAATGTACACCCACAGTTCGCCGGTATATTTAGGTCCCATGTAATAGGGGGCGAGCCTATTGCCATTACTCTTAATGAAGCCTAAACTTACATGTTCATCCCATCATTACCATTATTATTTTTTTGAGTAAGTATAGTATTTTTTAGAAATAAGTTTCAACTATTTTGTTTTTTATGAAATCAAATATTAAAATTTGAAAACTTGAATTACCACCATGACTCTTGTACTACACTCACGACTACTCTTGTATTGACAAAAAGAGTGATTCTTTCCTCTGAATGTTACATTGTTTGGTACACAGAATGCATAGTTAACAGGTGCCTTTTAACAGCCCTTATTTAATATCCACACACTCATACTCAAATAAAATCGTATAAACACCGTAGAAAAATCAAAGATGCCTCCCCAGCAAAATAAAGAAGACAGAAAAAATAAGCACTAAATTGAACACAATTTGTATTTATCACTACAGAAGCTTGTGTAATTGGTTGATCGGTCCACGGAGTTAATCGAGTTGCAAGCCTTGAAATTGCTGCCTTGGATGGTGAACCTCTATTTACATATTGAGACCTCTCAGTGTTCGGAGTTCTACCGTACTTCGAAATTGAACGACATAGCTATATGTTTTACTATGAGCCGTCAAGCAAATGATTAGGCAGCATGTATAACTAGGGAATATTGATATTTTTTGTTTTGTTTCTTTAGACTTTTGGTATATTATTATAGCCATATAGAAAAATATTTAAAATATGGGAGTATATCTGCCAACAAACTGCTATGCAGTGTGGCAGAAGTAACATTTATGTGCAATGGGGCATAATTCAAAATTTAACGTTTTTTTTTCTGTTAATATTTTTTGTACACAACACAACCAAGAAGAACCAAAGGAATTTCTTTTAAACTAGTCTATGCCCGTGACTTTGTTCATCATCTCGGGGTTTTTTGGTTGCTCGGAAACCCAATTGTTTTTCTTAAATTTAAGTAAGTTACTCCTTATTACATCAGCTATCTGCCAGTGAAAGTCCCGACAAAATAGGTCCATCCGTTTCAGAGATAAGCCGAAATAAACAGACAAACGGACCAAAAAAAAGTGTTTTGGTATAAGTACCGTATAAAATTCATACTCTGCATTAGGTATACAAAAGCTGTTATTTTTACATTACAAGCAGACACGTAATGGTTATTTATTTGTGGGTATAGATAGGTAGGTACGTGAATAACGTACGGATTCTCCCACATTTTATTACGCTATTGTAAATTTAACATCATTCCAGAGTAGACTGGACATCTATGAAGGCCTTCTTCTGTAGAAAGGTCCTTGTAGAAACAAATACAAAAAGTAAAATAATAGCACTTTGGAAATAAATAAAATAAAAACACTAACATACAACTTAGACTAAATTGATTAACACATAGTTTAAGATCTTTTTGGTAGTGTAAGAAACATGAGGCTTTTTATTTTATTTATTTTTATTTTTTATTATAAATATAGCACTTAATCTAGTGCAATGGAAACTAGCAAGAGTAATGCACCAGGAGTACGGAGCAATGATCAAATAAAACGTAGGTACTGCATGCACCAAGTTAAGTGCACAAGTAGACTTCACATAAAGTATGATTAACATTGTCAGAACATCAAAGAGTATATAAATCACTGGATTACATAAGCTTTTGAATAGGAAAATATTCCCTTTTTGAAAATACATACGAAATCCTACGGAGCTAAAAATGTTGGTCCTTGGAGTCCGACTCTAAGGACCAGACAATTAATAAGTTATAAATACAGAAATAATGTACCAAAAAGTAATATAAGACAGACAGGTTTACAAAATGTGATATAATTATGTATGTTGCAAACAAAAAACATTATTTAAAATTATTAACTTATGGGATATTTTTATTTAAACCTAGCTTCCATCCGTGACTTAGTCCGCGTCACAGTTGATGAATTATTACCAATCAATACAAAAAACGGGAAAAAAATGAATATAATATTCATCTTTTATGTATTTTAAATGTACAGAATTTTTCACGCCTACAGTTTATAAAAAAAAGATAATGGTTTTCATGCCATTGAACTTACTTTCGAGTTAATAATTATCGAATAATGATAACAATCATTTAATTAATTAATTGTTAATTTCGTTAAATTATGTATAACTTATTTTATTATACTTATATACAACAATGATGATGCTTATTAATAATATTTCCGGAATAAAATTGTTAATTCGACCAAATACTACATAATTTTCAATGGTTGTGAAAAATGAATTGCATTAACTGTTTATTCATTTGTCGAGTAAGTTTAATAATGAAAAATTAATTGAGTAACGTCGATTCAGTAACCAGGGGCGATTTTATAACATCAGAAATTGTTATGTGAATTTAATACTTAAATAATTTTACGAAGAATATTTTTGTAATGTGATAATTTTAATAAAATTGGCGACGCCGCTAAAATATATAACGAAAAAGGCGTTTTTTTTTTTTAAATTATTTATTTAAGAAAAGTAATTAGATTTTTAAAATTCGTGTTGAGTTTCCTTTTTTATTGATACCAGTATTTTAAAAAAGTACTGATGATATTGCTCGTGATATCAAAAATATATGAGACCAATAACATTGTTTTAAACCATTGCTGTAGAATATTTTTCGAACAAAACCTCTGGCTCAGTCAGTCAATTATGAATACATGACCTTTTAAAAAAATAATAAAGAGCTTTTTTATTCCACAATTTCTTTTATGAAGAACCGCGTGGGTGTATTTGTTAAAATAGATTCAGTTTTTTTGTAAAGCTAACATTATTTTTTCTCCATTAAATAAAATTAAAGGTCACAAAAGAAACTACGTGTTATTTCTATTCTCAATTATTTTAAATAAAAAAATAAATAAAGAATTTTGAATATCAGTGGAGTTTTCAGACATTTCTTTAACAATTATCAGGCAATCCTGAGAAATTATTAAAGAAAAAATATAAGGAAAAAAATATACATCAAGTTCAGTCAAACGCAAAACCTTCTCTTTTTATTAAAGTCTTCAAAAACCAGCTTAAAATACTACCTAATTATTCCTAATTCACCTCACTAATACCCTAAATTCATTCCTAATTTAAATAAGTCCTAATACCCAAATTAAATTAACTTACCTAATATTCAGCTGCTAGCCGGTATCCAACGACACTGCTTGCACTTGCGAACGGTATGCCCTCCCTGCGTTCAGTGGCGGTGAGCACCCAATTATCCACTTAGTAAACTGCACGCAATTGAAACGCATAGGGCTTAAGGGGAAGTTGGAGTTGTAGATTGAATTTGTCAGCGGTCTATTCTAGAACATTATGATGTTTGTGAGAATGGATGAATGGAAGTTTGTTACTCTTTCAAGGGTAAATAGCTGAATGGAATTAGATGGGTTTTGGCATGCTTATAGATATTGATTGATATGATTTTGTGTTTACGTGGGATAATGTGGTACTTTGGTGTTATTCTGATGTCTATCCAGAGCAAGTTATGAAAGTCGTAATAAATACCAGTATAGTAGTAATATATGTATGTTCGCAAAAGTGATTTTTATTGAAATCTTTAACAATTTCTTGGTGTTTGCTAGCAGCATCAGTCTAGATTTCTTTGTATGATTTTTTTTTCACATAAATTACAAGTATTGGTATAACGGGCTGATATCCGCAACTCCACTTCTCAGTGCGTATTTTGAGTACGTTAAAATACAAGGAAGGCACAAAGTTAGTTTGTCAATTTTTCAGATCTCAATAGCAAGATTTCAATGAAAAATAAATGCTTTACAAGGCAACCCAAAAACATCTAAACTCTAACAACTTACAACGAAAATTCTGTCTTCCGAAATATGTCAATTAATCTGAGCATCCAATTATCTCACAAAACCATTACAGAGCTTCCTAATTTAAGGAACCACAAATCCCTTGATCTCCCAATTCAAAAGTCAACGTTTTCCAGAAATTTCACCGCAGTTATTGCCCCCAATTTGGAGGCCATAATCCTTGCAACCTGTACTGTCATCTGGTTGTTCCAGAATATTACGCTCTTTTGTACCACGCTGTTCCGACGTGCACTAACAATCGAAGCTTTGGATTGGTCGGTTGGAGATGCAGGCCCTTGTTTAGACTTAGCGTGGACCAATGAGGGCTTTGCTTAATCCAGGGATTTACTTCAAAGCTATGTGGATTTGGAGTTAACTTTGTTGCGAGTTTTTTGTTGCAGGATTTTTTTGCGCTGTGTTTTTTCCTGGTGGAGATGGATTTGTTGGTTGATAGAAAATAATAATAACGCTAGACTATTACTGTTACATTGCCACACAGTTACAAATAAAGAAGGTTGGAGTATTGGCCATGATTGCTCAAGTAATTAGTCAATCAGTACAGGTTCTGTCAGGGAAAACATCGTGAGGAAACCTGAACATGTAATTAATATAAATGTGACATCGCTAATATATCTTCTGCAAGCGTAGTGATCCATACTCGTGGCTTCTGTGTATGAGAAGAGGCCTTTGTTTTGCAGTAGAACAATAATAGTCTGATATTTATTTTTCAATTTTCATTAGGATAAGTACCTATCACAAACAGCAAATCTGATGCCAACTTCGTAATTTTAAACCTCAATTGTTTTGACAGCAATAACGGTTAGTTTATAAACTATATCCTACTGTCCTACTAATATTATAAACGCGAAAGTTTGTTGGATGGATGTTTGTTACTCTTTTATGCTTAAATGGCTGAACAGAACTGGATGAAAGTCTACTTCTGTAGACTGAAATCACTCATACATATAATACTTTTTATACCGAAAAAAAAGGACGATTGCTTTGGAAGAATATATCAAATTTGACGCGAACGAAGTCGCAGACAGAAGCTAGTTGTTAATAGATTTAAAATAGAATCCTAACACTACACTGACCAAAGCTTTTGGTATTCTAAAACCTCTGTTCACGTTGCGAAAACATGAAAGCGGATGCATAGTTCCAATCTCGAAATAACGTTTCAGCTCCTTTGAGCCATGAAACTACGAGCTAGTGAAACAAAAGATCCATAAAAGCTTATAAAACAGAACAGTTGTTGCATCCTAACATCCTATTGCTATTCGTCGTGTACTGTTTCTTCCAGGTAATAGATTTGGCTTCTTTAAATATGTGCTGTTTTTTTAAATCATTGCCACATACGGCAGTTGTTTTTTTCAAGATGGGAAATCATCAAATGACTTCCCCCGCTCTGGGCGGGGCGGGATGGAGTGTCAGACTTTTACTGACTAAAACCCATCCATGTTCCTTATTGTGCCCTTTGCGTTCCGGGGGCGCGGTATCTTTTTCGAACAACCCGCAATCCACATACAGCCTGACTGTGATGTGTTCGCGGACGAAGGGAAGACGATCTGGTCAGTATGTTTGGAGTGTTGTGAGAAGAGCCATCATTAGCTAATGTAACTGGCCAATGGCCAACAGCCGCTTTATGTTAAAGTAAAAAAAACATAAATAAATAAATACTAGCACATTGTCTTGTACCATAGGTACGATTATAAATGTAAAAACTGACATAAACCAACAACCAGATCTGGAACAACTATCTGTAGGCCAAACAAATATTTGTCCGTGCTGGTATCCAATCCGAGACACTCAATGCAGCAGCCAAAATTTTAGCCATTGCGCCAACTGTTTCGTTGTTGTTATGTGTTGTTGCTTAATTGTTATATTATTGTTGCTGCACTAACGAGCTGGAATCACAATGTCATGTATTTTCTTCCATTTATTCTATCAAAATATGATTACCACCAACGATTACCAAAACTCGACTCCAAGGACCAAACTTGCAGGTAAGACGTTAGACACAACTCTAATTCCTTTACACTGCATAAACTTTGGCGCAACAAACACTAAATTCAATGTAGCTAGTGACCAAGCTCGGACCTCCTCGGAGAGTTTACGAAGCACACTATTTCCCTGCAGACTGAGAGTAAACATCGGATCGGGTTATATTATGCTGTTGTGGACTAACAATAGATCCTTGAAGTTAGCCTGTTCTTGCAGATTAGTGTTTGTACGTGTTATAATCTTGCCTGCTTGCTTCTGCTTAGCGTGGTCCTTTGGTCCTGGTCTTGTTTCCAAGGAATTTCTTGGAGTTTGGACGTTGGTAATGTGATTCTTTTGTGTCTCAGATAGAATGTAAAACTGTTGGTCGTGCGCGTGGTCTCTCCCCGGTCATGTCGGATTGCTGTCCCATCAGACTATTTCTCTTCTTCTACTTCTACAACTATTCGTCGTAATGCAAATACAGACGGGTGAAATTAATTAAAATTTAGGATCAGTTTAAAAAAAATAAACATTCGCTGATGCAAAACGAGGTGTGTTACACACTGGTTTTAAGTTACAATGCAGTGTTGACCTGTTCTTTCGTTTATCAAATTATGTTGAATCAATATTGTTGCACTGTCGTGCTATTAGAGATTTTAAACGATGTTCAAATACAGTTGCTTAAAAAGTTTTCTTTTACAGAACTGATATGGTGCTAAGGACCAATTTTAATGACTACTTTAGTAGCATGATTTGTTTTCAATAAACAACTACACATAATTCCGAGTGACTTAAAACTTTAACCGAAATTGATAAGATAACAGAAGTATAGTAATCCATTTCAAGACAAAAGATTTATTTTCAATTTGTTGTCCTATCGGCAATCTAGGATAAACTTCTGATAAAAAAATGATAGTACGTGTCCATTCTGAAATCTCACGGCTTTATCAAACCAATTGGTTTTTTTAGGTCCGATCTAATCTATCAGTAGACAATATTATATGTTTTATTGATAAAATAACTTCATAGTGTTACATTACCTTTCAATTTAACTCAAAAGTTTTACAAGCTATCCGTATCATTTTAACTTCATATTAAGAAATTCATATTTATATTTGCGTTATAATGTTATAGTATCAGTTATAAAACGCAGTTTGTTTGAGAGTAAGAAATAAAAAGAAACAAGTGAGAGAGCAGGCATTGTTAAGGAGAGATCAATCGTTGTTAAGGAGAGTGTAGTCATTGTTAAGGTGAGAGTAGTCCGTTGAAAGTAGAGCAGTCAGCGCAAGGAAGAAAGTCAGTCATTGCAGGGGAGAGAGCATTCATAGTAAGAGAGAGAGCATTAATTCCTAGGGAGAAAATAGTCATTGTAAATTCTCCATTATAAAACTAGGGGTTACGAAGTTCCATAATCAATCCAAAGGTAGTAATCGATTCTAAAAATTGAAACTTCAAATAACACCTTCAATTAAACCATTTCAAAACACAAAATCTCTATTAGCTTACGAATGTGATAGCACGAGACAAAAAACAATAAGACAAGGACAGAACGACTTCGATAAGCGAAGTCCGGAACTTTGGTCATTCCGTAAATTGGAACGTTACGGATTTGGATCTGTTCTCTGCTGATTCCCGTCACTGTTATAGTCGCAATACGGAATAGGCGATTGCAAAGTGATATTGTATTTATTTATCTATCGGCGATTTCTTTTTATGGGGCTTCGGTACTGAGTTAATCGCGCGTTTGGAAGTTACGAAGTTTTTTGTATTGTGTCTTGAATTGTAATAGAAATGTCTGGGAAACTGTCAGACAATTCTTTGGTCTTTTTGGGTGATCGAAAAGTTTAGTTTGATGGCTTGTAAAGGACAAAATATTATTGTAAAGGGTTTTGGTTAAACGAGGAAGATAAGAGAATAATAACTAATACATACATCTATACTAATATTATAAAGAGGTGAAGTTTGTGAGGTTGTAGGGGGTAATCTCTGGATCTGCTGAACCAATTTTAAAAAATTCTTTTACCCATAAAAAGCCACGTTATTTATAAATGTCATACAACATAATGTATATAACATCACGCCTGAAAACGCCAGCATCCACGCCGATGAAGTCGCGGGCAGAAGCTAGTTATTAATAAACATACAATAAGTAACTACGCCTTGTTCATGAATATTACAAACACCTTTCAAAGTCAAGCATTTATTTCAATTAGACTAATTACAGGCACTTCGAATTGTCAAAAAGTCGGTCAGTTAGACAAAAAGTTGAAACTAGTTGCTCGTTCCAAAACGTAGGTGGGCCTTTATGCAGAAAAACGATTCATATGTACTTTCTCAGTTTATCTTGGACATAACTGACATCGGTAGAGGAAAACATCGCGAAGAAACCGGGATTCATAATGTAATTCTGAAATCGCCAATCCGCCTTGATCAATCGTGGTGATCAAAGCCTTTGCCCTGCAGTGGGACAATAAGAGGCTGATATTATTTAATACTTATCTCACACATACCATCACGCCTATATTCCCCGAAGGATTTCCACAGTTCGTCGGTATGTTTAGGTCCGATGTATTAGGGGGCGAGCTTATTCCCATTAACAGCGCACAAAACCTAAGATCAAGCTGCTACTAAGAATTTTACAGAAAAATCCAATGACACTTTGTTCGACTTGGAAATCAAACCCAAGACCTCTAGCGTAGCAGTCGCGATTAGGACCACTAGGCTAACGAGGCAGTTACTACTTGTTACCAAAATAAACATAAAACGCTTACAACAGACTTTATATTTTGCTAATAAAGCTAATCGTTATTATTCCCTTTACAGCCACCTTCTAGCTAATTTCTTAGACGTATTTAATTTTTTGTGCCAAAAAATTGGCTTCGTCTGTAAGTCCAACCCCTGTTATAATTTAATTAGGCAGTTCTGGATTATTACACGGATAACCGGCTTGTAATTGAGATCAGCGTTTATAAGCAAGACGGCAAAATTAGTTATTTATTCAAGTAAAAAGATTTTAAAATTGACGGAAGAAAATGTGAAAAAGTGTTATTGGGTTTTTCTCTGAAATTGCCAGTAGCAGCTCGGAGTTTGGATTTGTGGCCGGTTAATGGCAATAGGCTCGCCCCCTATTACACGGGACCTAAATATACCGGCGAACTGTGGGTGTACATTAGTACACCTCTGCCTAACCCTTCGGAGAATACAGGCGTGATGGAAAAATGTGATTTTTTAATTGCAAATAACGTTTATTCGAAGCTGTTACATACATACACTAGCTTTTGCCCACGTCTTCGTCTGCGTGGAAGTACCTTTACATGAATGTAAGATTCAAGTACTCATATTTTATATCAGTTCAGTACTTCGAGTAAATTACCTTTGAGAAGCAAACTGCCAAACAAACAGTACTATCTCTTTAAAACATAAATTCAGACTGAAATGGCTAATCTACATTGCTTTATATTGATCGTGAAATAACGAAGCTTATAATACGCTAACATTGAAATAAAGTATTTTTTCTAAAGTTTTAGTAGTAGAAGAGTTCTTTGTGAAGAAACTTGTCTGGGGAAGTACAATCACCACACCTATTTCTGTTGCAGAGTAGCGTAGCTATGTTCCGGTTTTTAAGGTATACCTATCCAAAATATAGAAAATAAAATAAATAAATAGGTAGAAATAGGTATGGTAGTTGAAGCAAACTTGAAATGTCCCAGTGTTGTAATTATACAGGCACATGAGACATTTCAACGTTGTGTCTGCGATAGCAACGCATTTGCAAGGCCTCTGGTATTGCATCCTTATAGGCAGCGGTAACCACATAACATCAGGTGGGCCTTTAGCTTGTTTGCCATCTAAAAAGTATGAGATATTTTTCTAAAATAGCACTGCAGTTTATTACACTTTTCAGTACAAGAACCCCAACCCTTTAAAAACCCAAAAACCTTTTTAAAAAGGCCACACGCCCTAAATCAGAATGCAAACGATTACGGGCCTACTGTAAAACACTGTTTGCACCCAAAAGTCTGGCCCTTGTCACAACCACTAACATTTTGATGATATATCGTGAGAAAGACCAACCAGTACACGGTGACCTCGCGTAGGTCAACAGAAGTGGCAAAATTAGGGTGGTTTAGGGATCATTGTTAATTGGGTGTGGTAAGGATCAAGAGTGGGCAGGCCACGGTTTAAGAGAGACATGGACAGTTCGTTTGAATGGTGACAAAGTATTGTATACTTGGTGGTACATGGTGGAAGGGTTATGAAAATGAAAACTAAAAAAAAACCTAATGCCATCAATGTATGTTCTAAATCCGATATATTATTGATTCTACCAATCCAATGTGACTTTTTCTAATTCATATGTACTTTCTAAGTTTACCTTGGATATCACTGACATCGATAACCATGTCAGAGACCCTTGAGGCGGTTTAGAAACTCTGACACTAGGGTGTGTGGGGTCGTAAGACCTTACTGCCCACACGATAAAGAAGAAGATTGATTCTACAGCTAGGCCAGTGCAGGCTGTATCTACATACATAAACTTATCATTACGCCTGTATTCCCTGAAGTGTTAGGCAGAAGTGTACCAATGCACACCCACAATTCGCCGGTATGTTTTAGGTCCCATTTAATAGGGGCAAGCCTATGGCCCTTAACCGGGCACTAATCCTAACTCCGAGCAGCTACTGAGAAATTAATCATAGAAAAACCCAATAACATCTGCTCGAATCGAACTCAAGTCCTCTAGTGTAGCAGTCACGCTTAGGACCATTAGACTAACGAGGTAGTTCCAGACACACAATTCTGTACCATCTGAAACCTACATTATTGCAAAGCTCTGAATCTGATTCTGATTCGTACACAAAGACACAAATTCACCAAACAGAACTCAAGAACAATATTAAAAATCCGACATTAAATAACATAAAACATGATAAAAAGTTGTCACGTTTGACGAAACATGTGTCATAGCCTCAAGGTATTTAAAAGGGTATTTTCGAAGGCAAACCCTTCTATTGAATCTCGTCTGTAACCTTTGTGGTTTGTCCTTTTTGCTTTAAGGGTTATCAACAAAAGACGGGGAGAGTTCTGCCCACATATTGTTTGATTTGCGCTTTTGACCTGCTCGGGATAACCGGCGCGTGAAAGAATTATTTCCATATTATTTATATGTGGAGGAATTTTGTTATCTACCGAAATGTTTCTGAAAATGTTAGTAATTTTTATTGACTGATCTACTATATTATGTATACTATACTAAAATCATCATCATCATCTGCTTAGCCTTTTCCCAACAGTGTTGGGGCCGGCTTCCAGTCTAACCGGATGCAGCTGAATACCAGTGTTTTACATGGAGCGTGTAGTTGAGATTATCTTTGGAAGTACTAGTCCGATTATAAACATCATTCAGTTAAATTGAATATAATACACCAAAAATCGGCCATTTTATTTTTTAAGTTTTACTCTCTCTATTATGACTAATCTAACGACGCCTCTCAAGCTAAAATCCATTAAGCCGTTTAGGCTACAGAGCAAGTCAAAGAAATGAACATACATACAGAGACTCAAAATCATAACCCTCAGTCGGATAAAAACGAAAGCTAGTTACAGTCTAGTTTCAGTCTAGTCTAGTTACAACAAAATCCGAATTGAAAAGCGTGAAACAAAAACATAACCAGTCTAGCACATACATACCATCACGCTTGTACAGACTCCTCGAAGGTTGAAGTCCCATTTAATAGGGGGCGAGCCTATTGCCATTAACTTTTTACTAACATTGGCACAAATCCTAACTCCGAACTGCTACTGAGAATTTCATAGAAATACCCAATAATAATTACACTTTACTCGACCATGGAATCGCACCCAAGACCTCTCGCGTAGCAGTCGCGCTTAGGATCACTAAGCTTACGAGGCAGTCAACCAGTCTAGTAGCCTGAAATTTCGTCACGTGACGTAGTAGGTACTGATTAATAATTTTGGCCCTACAGGGCGCCATACAACCTCGGGCCATTTATACATACCCTGAATATCCCAAGCTTAGCTATAACCCCACTTTCAAAATGATCTTCAACTAAGAACAGAAACAGAAATCAAAACAGCTCAGAATTGTTCTCATACTCAAGAGGTACGAAGGCTAGAACACACAGTAAATTGTAGGCAGCGGGAGTGGCGGGTCAATGACCGTCCATCACCCACTGTTATCAATAGTCGTGTAACTCGCTCTTGTTCCAAACGTATCCAGTTGAGGAGTCAAGTATCAAGATGTGGCGATTTTTTGGAATTGAATTTTATAGCAGCAGCATTTTTTTAAGTAAATCTTCTTTACGCACGCTTGACTTGGGGAGTATCTGGTGCGTGACGAGAGCGTTACGAAAAGTGTGATCGGGCGAGGTGAACGGAAGGTGAGAGGGAGGTATGAGTTAGTGAAGATAGAAAGAGAGGGAGTTACGTTTCGTATATTACTGTAGGGGCAAGAGAGAGAGGTCCGCGCGTACATTTTCTTTCTCTCTTCCTCTTTATCTATTATTTTTTGTTTTGTAAGTGGCAACCCACGTGAATGCCCTAGAAAGACCTTGCCTTACCTTTTTGGTGAGGTTGTTCAGAAAGGTTGGGTGCGCAGTACTCGTAATCGGCGTGCTTGTATGACTGATCTTACAAGCACGCCGGTTACGAGTACTGCGAATGTGTACAAGGCGAAATGAGTATGTAAGAATCATGCTACTGGGTAATAACTATAATAACTTAGCTACTGGGTAATCATGCTGGTGGGTGGTGCTGTAGTAATCATGGGTACTGGCACTTATTTTGAATGAGCAGTTTCGGATATTTGTGAATTACGTTTTTTTGTTAGATTTATAGGAATGTGTACAATCTAGATTCCAAGCTCTTAACTGAAAGGCGTTCGCTTCATCCGATTTTGAACTTTACGTTACAATACTGCCTCAGTGACTGACGAATATTTGCCTGTAATGAAACTATCCAAGATAGGATTTGGAGCACGATTTGGAACTGTTTTATTATACCCGGTGATGGAATGCCTTAGTGTTACAAATTGTATCATTGCAAATAGCGCACTGTAATGCTCTGTTGTACTCAATTACTGATGAAATGCTCGAATCTGAACTGTTACAGTAAAGCGCTATGCGGACGTAGGACACCGAATACGCTTAGTTTTTTTTGTCACAGAGTTGGGTGTATTTGGTACATATTACAAGCTAGAAATAAAATGTGTATTTGCAAAGGTTCAAAGAAAAGACTTATACAAAAATATCTCAAAAACACGAAATAGTATCATGATTAAAAAAACATAAAAGGGACTTCAAAAAACATTTCTTTTTCTTAAACAATTTTCAAAATTTTGAGCGTAATCTGTATTATTTTATGTCATGTTATTTTATGTAAATTATAGGAAACTCAATCAACGCGGGATCGCCTTTAGTTTTCGAATCTACCGATTTCTCTAGATGTATCCTGCGTCTAAACCACCCAAACATCCAAACTTGGTAGTTTTATGGGTATATGGATATGAAGTATTTGGTTTACTAACTTTGGAGATTTAGAAACGTTAGGTGGCCTCCAGTACCAATAACTTGCAAGAACAGCTACAAATCGCTCACAACTCACATCGCGACCCCCTCGTCCGGTCGTCACTCAGTGGAAACGTCCCATTACGTCGCAAGCACGCATTGCACCAGCTATTCTTCTATAAGTACCTTGGATTATGACCGGAATTGCCTCTTGAGATGCCACTTGTCCCCCACTTGCGGTACTTTCACAACTTTATAGCGAATTCAGAATTTTGTATAATACCTCTTTTGTTTTGTACGGTTTGCTACTATACTTAATATCACAGAACAATAAAAACACTTAATATGATGAAGCTGAAGAGATTTGCTGTTTGTTTGTTTAAATGCGCTAATCTTTGGAACTAACAGTCGAATTGGGATTTGTTTGGTATATAATACACTAGCTTCTGCCAGCGACTTCGTTCGCGTGGCTTTATTCATCCACCTTAAGTTACGTTTTTGAATACTGCTGCGCTCCCGTAAGTCGTAGCGTGATGTTATATAGCCTATAACCTTCCTCGATAAATGGGCTATCCAACACAAAAAGAATTTTTCAAATCGGACCGGTGGTTCCTGAGATTAGCGCGTTCAAACAAACAAACAAACAAACAAACAAACTCTTCAGCTTTATAATATTAGTATAGATAACATCACGCTGGGATTAATGGGAGCGGAGCAGTGACCAAAGTTGTAACTTAAGGAGGATGAAGAAGAAGATATTTTTTTGTTTGTTTGTGTAAACATGCTGATCTCTGGGACTTACAGTCAGATTGGAAAAATTTAATTGGTATATGACAGCCAGATTCATGAAACATAGTAAAATGTGGGAACGCCCCCTCGAGGTGGACAGACAACTGGGTAAAGGTCGCGGGAAATTGCTAGATACGAGCAGCGCAGGATCGGTCATTGTGGCTATCTTTAGGGATGGCCTATGTCCAGCTGTGGACATCGTTCGGCTGATATGATGATGATGATGATGATTAGTATAGGCTATATAACATTACGGTACAATCTACGGGAGCGGAGCAGTGACCAAAAATATAACGATAGAAAAAACCAAGTGAACGGAGTAGCGGGCATATATAGGTTGTTAATATGGCAGTAGTACGTTAGAAGTTTTTGATTCATGTACTGGCCCACATAAGTTTACTTCTAGAACAGAAATAATACTTTATCGTGACGACTGGAAAATTTCGATTCCAGGCTATTTGGCCAGGATTCGAAATTGTTTATTCCTTTATGGCTTATTCATGTTAAAGCACTCATATTGCACAGAAAACTTGATGAAAGATCGTTTTTATTCATTTTCATCCACTTTCTCTTGAACACTAAAATATTGATACCTTTTTACGGCTTTGATTTAATGGAGATTGGGTTGTTATTGACTCTAGTCTAGGTCAGAGGTGACAAAGACAAAGTCGACGATGGAGGGAGAAAAAAACCTAGTCAGGCTTCAATTTCCAGAAATTGAAGCCTGACTAGGTTTTTTTCTCCGGTTTTATTATTCGGTAATAATGTCCTGTAAAATACCGGTTATTTGTATTACAGGCGTGATGGTACGAACAATTATGAGCTACATTATCATTGTCCCCAAATTTCTGATTCTTCTTTACTCATTTCTTCTTCTTCTTCTTTTCCAGAATGTGGCTAATGGGCGTGGTTTGCGTGCTGTGCGCATGGTTCAGTGCTGTGGATGCACAGTGGAGATGCCCGGGTTTGTCTGCGAGGCCCGCTGCCGAATGTTCCTGCGATCTACCACATACGCTTCGCTGTGCAGGCGACCATACTGCGTTACAGGTACACTTTATTTTATGTCTATGATAATAGGCAATAAGCTTGAGGAGATAACGGTGAAGGAAAATGTCATAAGGCAACCAGTTATGCTATTCTGAAATGGGCAAACCACTTCGAAAGTCATCTCGCAAGTTACACTGACTTTGCAGAATACCAAATCCTATAGAAAATAATCACTCTCAATTACGTCATCACTCGATTGTGCTATTGTGTCGAAGTCACTCATTTTAAGAATAGGAAACTAAAATCTCACCGCGGATTCAGAAGTGATTTCGCAAATTAACTTTTTAGAATAGCAATAATGTACTTATAAGCAATGTAAGTCTGAAATTGCCAATCATAGTCAAAGCATAAATATGTACATAAATCTGGTCACACAAGCACGCCGGTTGTGCACCTGACCTTTTTGAAGAATCCATGTAAACAACTGTAATCCATAAAGTCTATGTAGGTCTTTCGAAGGTGTTCCTTTCTTGCGTTGCAAAAGTTGAAGCTGGTTGCTCGTTCCAAACTGTAGGTAGACCTCTTTGGAGAAGAATGAGCAAGAAACTCAACGGATAATATAAAATCCGCATTGAGCAGGCATGGTGAATTGGAGATCCATTATGTGCCTTTTCTGTATGAGTTTTTTTTTCCTGGATCGGGATAATATTTTTAGAGAACAATCATTATGATATACCAATGATTTATTTACTACCAGGAAAAAATATTACAGTTAAAATAAACTACGTTCAATATCGCTTACTTTAAAAGTCATACAAATATTCATATCATTTTCCTGAAACTGAATAATCACGTCAATCCAATTTCAACCTTCTACCCCACTTACAAAATTCAGTCTCGCATCAACTGAATATTACACCAAAAAATCAAATAACCTTTATTCCGTATCGGAAATTCCTGCAAAATACCAACACACATTCACAGCACACGTCACAGAAAACAATACAGCAGTTGTGCGAAGTTGAAATCAATGCAGTTACACTGCGTATAAAGGAACGGATAAAGGAAATAGGGCGTAAAGGAACGTCGTCGCTGACCTGCCCAATGTCGTTCTGTTTGTTTTATTTTTACTGAATCTTGTAGATTGTAAGAATTGCAAATGTTCGTGCATTCAATTCGATCATTTCTTTGGTAAAGCATTTTTTTTTAGACGGGCCTGTTGGTCTAGTGGTTAGCGGCCCTGACTGCTAAGCCGGAGGTCGTGGGTTCGATTCCCACCCAGGACAAACTTTGTGTGATGAGCATGATTGTTTGTTCTGTGTCTGGGTGTGATTTATCTATAATATGTATGTATTTATAAATTTTATTAGTATGTATATCAGTTGTCTGGTTACCATAACACAAGCTCTGCTTAGCTTGGGATCAGATAGCCGTGTGTGAGTTGTCCCAAGATATTTATTTATTTTATTTATTAGGGTTACCAAAGAATGTTTGTTACTCTTTTACGCTTAAACGGTCGAATGCAATTAGGTAGGATACATAAATATTTATAGTAACAAAAAAAGCTGAAGAGTTTTTTGTTTGTTTTAACGCGAAAATCTCAGGAACTACAAATCGGAATATAAAACATTATTTTGGTAAATGATAGCTTTTATGAGAAATAGTATAGGTTATTATAATATCACGCTATACGACACACGGATGCGGAGCAGTAAGCAAAGTCGTTACAGCGCTCCCGTGCAAGAATAATGTAGCTATCTATAGGTGTTTTTTAAATCGGTCCAGTACTTTCGTAGCTTATTCACGGCTAACAAACAAAATAATCTTTCCGCTCTATAATATTTGTATAGATTATCTTCCCACTCGCCTGTACCTACACTTTTAACCAAAACAAAGTAGCTATAAAAAAAATACACCATCACGCCTGTATTCCCCGAAGGGTTAGGCAGAAGTGTGCCAATGTACACCCACAGTTCGCCGGTATATTTAGGTCCCATGTAATAGGGGGCGAGCCTATTGCCATTAACCGGGCACAAATCCAAACTCCGAGCTGCTACTGAGAATTTCATAGAAAAACCCCGATAACACATTTTTTGACCTGGGAATCGAACCCAGGACCTCTAGCGTAGCAGTCGTGCTTAAAACCACTAGGCTAACGAGGCAGTAAAAGCAAGTAAAGCAAGTAGGTATACTCCAAAATGTATGTTAATAGAAACTGATATCTATCCTATTTATACATAAGTACGACTTTTATTTACAAAGGCCCCAGTAGGCATTTGTTTGAAATTTCGAAATTCGTTTGAGGCCCTATTTTTGAGTGTTTAAATACTGGTTGAACAATTCTAAGGGATATTATTTGTCTTTGCTCTTTTTTAGGGTTCAATGTCAAAGTCAAATCATTTATTTAAATTAGGCTATTAAAAGGCACTTTTGAACGTTATTACATGAAAAAGTCATTAATATTGAATCAAGTTGCACGTTCCAAAAGGTAGTTTCGTATGGAGAAGAACGTACAATGAGTAAAACGGGATCCTATTACTGAGACTTCGCTGTCCGTCTGTCTGTCTGTCCGTCTGTCACCAAGCTATATCTCATGAACCGATAGTTAGACAGCTAAAATTTTCACAGATTATGTATTTCTGTTGCCGCTATAACAACAAATACTAAAATACAGAATAAAATGAATATTTAAGGGGGGGGGGGGGGGCTCCCATACAACAAACGTGATTTTTTGCCGTTGTTATAGAAAATGGTACGGAACTCTTCGAGCGCAAGTCCGAGTCGCACTTGGCCGGTTTTTCTTATTTCGGATTCAGGAGGTATGGACTCTGTAGGTAAATATTGAAGGAGGAAAAAGTAACTAATGATTTGATAATAAAAATGGTCGGATTTTATTGTTGATGTTTTAGTTGTCCAAATTGCGTTACTTTGCTCTTTAGAGGAATATAGCACAAGGTGGGTGCAGTGACAAACAGTTAAACTCACATACACAAACAGCCAGATCTGTAGTCCAATTCTGTAAAATGCAAACTCGAAAATGAGTCTCACTAAAGTGATAACGAATCACTTGACTTTGGTTGTGTTTTCGCTTGCCGTGGTGTCGTCACCGGCGTGATCGTGTTTAACAGAATACCATTTTGTTATCTCACTGCGGATTCAGTTTTCGAATTGCGAAGTGAGGCTTAGGGCCTTATCACACTAGCGAATTACGAGCGTGTTTTCTATACAAATATCTGACGCGACGAATTCGCTGCGTGATCGCCTTCATACAAAATACGCTTGCAAACCGCTAGTGTGATAAGGCCCTTAGAGAATCGCACTGCTGAAATAAATAAATGTAAGCTAACAAATTTTTGTTCGGTGAGGGAATCGAACGCGCGGCACGCAGTGCAGCAGCTAATCGTTTAGACACTAGCGCCAATTGTGTCGTCGATGGTTGTTATAATAACAAACCGTACTTAGAAACCTTCTGTTACGGAGATATTGATGGTTCAAAGTTTCAACGTTTTACCTTGTTTTTGTAGATCAAAAGTTCAATATTTCAACCAAACTTTAATAGTCACACGACCCATTGTACTGATGCATGCATCCATGTAGTATTAGTAATATCATCATCATCATCATATCAGCCGCAGGACGTCGACTGCTGGTCATAGGCCTCCCACATAGTTTTCCAAAAAGACCGGTTGGAAGCGGCCTGCATCCAGCGTCTTCCTGCGGTCTTAACCAGGTCTTCGGCCCACCTTGTGGGTGGACGTCCTACGCTGCGCTAGATGAGCAATATGTCTGCAATCAAATGGCTCCATGGCAATGGGAATGTTGACTACTCCTGCAATACTCTATTTTCAGTATATTACAATACAATACACAATCAAAAAACAACCCACCATTTCACCCACACACCGCACTCATTTCTTCATAATCGGTCAAAGGCACTTAGCCCTATTCTGAGACGTTTATTGACATGAAGAGCTCGAAGCGCGATCACGGACCCTTGTCAAAGTCTCGCCGATTCACGCACCTGCCAGTCGATAGCTTTTGTTTACTGAACGCCTCTATGTGAATTGTGGATGGTGTTAGGAGCGAACTAGAGATTCTCGATTGAAAGAGAGGTAATGTGAGAAGGCAATGAGAAGGAATAGGGAGTTAAGATATTGACGAGATGGAAAATTTTGTTGGTCTCGTGGTCGCAAGCGCGATTACTAAGTGGGGTCCTGGCTTCGATTCCTAGGTCGAGCAAAAAGTTTTATTGGGTTTTTAACCCCAGTCTCAAAAAGAGGGTTGTAATAAGTTTGATGTGACTGTGTGTGTGTCTGTGGCACCGTAGCTCTTAAACGGGTGAACCGATTTGAACCGGCTTTTTTATTTGAAAGCAGATTTTGCCATTAGGAATTCCTCAGCCCAGAGTTTTGAGTTAGTGGTGTGATGTCTCCATGTTTCGGCAAGCACGTAAAAGCCTTTGGACCTGCACCAGTACATCGATTCTGTAAAATTCAGACATGAACTCGCATCTCAAGTCGCTAATCACCCTCACTTCGCGTAAGGTTCAAAATGACATTGATTTATTTGACACTCGAAGTGCGAAGTGACGGTGGAATTACCGTATAGAATGCCACTTCTTACGTGATCTCATACTTTATCTTTATTTCAACTCGCTGACACGCTCGCAAGACTGGCGCTAGTGTAAATTCGAATTATCAACCGAGTTTTTAGAATGCCAATCAAGAAAGTCACAGCGGATTCAGATTCGACGTTTAGAACGAGGTCTTACAGAATTACACCTAGATCTCTCCCCGGTTGTGTCGGAGACGGGTGCACCTGTGACTATAAAATCTCCTGCGTACTTGGTTAGTCTTCATTGAGATTAGCCGCCTTGACCGAAATCGATCTGGAGAATTCCACATATAAAAGTCTACTAAGAACCCAATTTCCTACTACCTTGCTAAAAAAAATATCCTAGAGAAACAGCCGTGAATTCAAGTAGTTACCTACATCTTTTCCACAATTAGCCACCGCAATCAACACCATAGTACGGGCAACTGAAAGGTATTGTATCGGAATCAACGTCTATCGGTTCTGTACAAATACGACCGCCGTAATACTAGTATGTCAGCTTTTGGCCCATTGGATATATAGACATACATTCTGCCCTCACCAGCGCCATTGTTTGGCAGTATTGTGATCAATGTTGGTTCAGAACTTCTGATATTAGTTATTGGTAGCAGAAATATGTACAATATTTACTAGCTTTATAAATAAGATAAAAAATGGAGCTTGGTTCTTTCGTTAGCCTAGTGGTCCTAAGCGCGATTGTTACGCTAGAGGTCTTAGGTTAGATTTCCAGGTCAAGTAAAGTGTTATTGGGTTTTTCAATGAAATTCTATGTGGCAGGATCAGTCCTTTTTGCGAGATTGAAGTTAACTATGTCTGTTTCTGCACACCTGACAATGCATATATTCAAAATTTTAGGATGATCGGTTCAGTGGTTTATATTTGGAAAGGTATCAAATGAACAAACTTACTTCTGCATTTATAATATAAGTTTGGATCCGGCCAAAAATAATACCCCACGTGTTATTCTATGTGATTGTGTATAATTTCATCCTGATCCGTCCAGGCCTTAACAAACATCCATCCATCTTTATAAACTTTCGAATTTATAATTTTAGTAACGAAGGATTAGGATATACCGATCTTTTCTACTGTCATACTAAGAATGGATATATTTTCCATCTATCGCATCAGCTATGCAGTACCTATGGCTTACATATGACAGATTTGCTCCATAGGATGTTCGACAAAGACTCGACACTCGCTCGTCTCGAAAGGGGCTTTCAGTAATCCTTTCCAAGTACCACATGACTTGACTCAATACGTTTGACATAATAGTTTCAGCAGATAATCGTCATATTATATTCGTATTTAAGGCAAATTGTTCCTTAATACTAGCGGATTAGAATGATAATTGTAATACCGTAATCTGAGCGTACCCAGCAGTTGAATTCAGTGAAATTCTTGAGCTTGTGCGTGAGTGAGTTGTCCTAGAATGGCACTGAGGAAGATATTAACAGCTTAGACTTTCGCCTTTCATGCATCAAGCTTTAGGTTGTATACTGGGCAAGTACCAATGTGACTTTTTCACTTACGTACAACATAACATACTATCACACCTGTATTCTCCGAAGGATTAGGCAGAGCAATACACAACATACACATCCATAGTTCGCTGGTATATTTAAGGTCCTATGTAATAGGGGGCGAGCCTATTGCCATAGTATGCTGAGCGTCATGACTTTATATAATACTAATTTATGCCTTTTCGCGCGGTAGTGGCGCATATAGATTATTGTTATTGATTTTTTTTTTGTGTTGTGCGTCGCTTTCGCGATGAATAAATGGTTTTTCTTTCTTTTCTTTTCTTCTTCTTTCTATAAATCTGGCACAAATCTTGATCCTAATTTTTTTCAATTAAGATCATACTAACTTAATCTTGGACATCACTGACATCAATGAAAGAAAACATCTTGAAAAAACCTGGATTTATAATGCATATAATATAAACCCGAGTTATAGTCAAAAATCGAGAATCCGCTTTGAGAAAACGTAGCGATCATTATTCGTGGCTTCTCTGTATCAGAAGAGGTCTTTACCCAGCATTGGAACCATAACATCGTGGGATTATTATTTCCATCACTAGTAACACGGTCCCAAATTTAGATACACGTTTTTCCCTTAAATACTCCGATCATTTATTAATTCAGTCCAACTAGTGTTTAATTAAAATGTCCCGAATCTTGGAATATCATTACTTAAGCAGGGATTCCATTTTAAATAATTCTTGAGAGGAAAATTTAGACACAAATCATTTGGATTTGTAAATTGTAGGTCCAGGATTTTCTGGTCCGATTGCTTTATTACTTTAATTTGAAGGATTCCTGAGAACTAATTCTATAGACCCTATTAGAATTGGATTTCAGGAATTCTTTAGGTATTTATGTTTTTGGGTTGATGCTGTCATGTCATGATGGCCCAGCTTTGAGGGGAACTGCCTCTCATACGTGAAGTTGTGAGTTCAAATCCGGGCAACTACCAATTTGACTTTTTCAATTCATATGTGCTTTATTATATCTTGGACATCATTGACATCAGTGAACTAATGTATAGAAAACATGGACTTATACATATTTAAGTCTGAAATCGCCACCCCACCTTGTGCAAGCATGGTAATCGATGCTCTTGTCTTCTCCATAGAGACACGTGTCTCTATGGAGAAGAAAATATGGAGAGAAAATTGTATACAATTATCTAGACGCTAATGTACATTAGCGTCTAGATAATTGTATACAATTTTCATTATTCGATAATGAACACTCAATTACTTACACATTGTCGAATGTACATTACTAAATTAAAGAATATGTAAAAAAAAAAAAAAAAAATATGACAGCAGCAAGTAATAATGTGATTCTATTATTGGGATCAAAGTTATACATAAAATATCAAAGATTTCACTGAAACTAGGACAAAAATTGAAACTCGCTATGTAATAAGACTATTATGAAAATTCCATAAACCTGCTCAATTTTTTTACGTTTTACGTCTCTTTACCAGATAATCGGCCGCCATCTTCGAGAATCAAAGGCGAGGAACAAGAACACAGCGGTATCTCTTCTAGACTGTGCGTTGCGAGGCGTCTCCGTGCTGTCCTCAGCATCAGTGTCAGAACTAGCTGGCGTTGGTCTCCACGGGCTCGTCATATCCTCAGGAGATATTAGGAGGGTGCAGCAAGGAGCTTTTAGTACCGTGTCAGCGACCCTGTTTGCTTTGGGTAAGTTTTTTTTAAGTAAAACTTCTTTACGCACGCTTGACTTAGGGAGTAAGCTGGTAAATGCGAGACGAAAGCGTTACAAAAAGTGTGATCGGTCGAGGCGAACGGAAGGTGAGAAAGTTACTGAAGATAGAAAGAGGCTAACTGCCTCGTTAGCCTAGTGGTTCTAACCGCCACTGCTACTGGTTCTTGGGTTTAATTCCCAGGTCGAGCAAAGTGTTATTGGTTTTTTCTATAAAATTCTCAATAGCAGCCCGTAGTAAGGATTTGTGGCTGGTAGCAGTATATTCATGGGACTTAAACATACAGGCGAATTGTGGGTGTTCATTGGTATACCTCAGCCCATCCATTGGGAAATACAGGCGTGATGGTATGTATATGTAATTATGTATGTATGCATTGAATGGCAAACAAGCCCACGGCCCATCTGATGTTAAATGGTAACTACTGCCTATAGACATCTGCAATACCAGAGGCCTTGCAAATGCGTTGCCATCCCAGAGACAAAGTTGAAATGTCTCATGTGCCTGTAATTACACGCGCACCCATACCCTTCAAACCGGAACACAGAAACGCTGCTTTGTGGCAGAAATAGGTATGGTGGTAGGTAGCACTTCCCCGACGAGCTCCTTCGCAAAGAGCTCTACTACTGCTAACAATATATTATATACTAGTAGTACTTTAGTGAATACTTGTTAGTGTTAACCAGTTCCTATAATTAACGGCACGTTAATCTAACCAGGCGTAAATTTATGGGTAAGGTACTTGTTAGCAATACGCCTGGCTGGTTAATATCGATAATCCAAAGGAGGCCGTTGTACTACTGACAGTAATTAATGTATAATAATTTAATATAGCTGAAAGGTTTTTTGTTTGTTTAATCTCTGAAAATGCGAGTCGGGTTTGTACCATTTTTTTGATAGCCACGAATAGTAAAGGATAGGCTTTAAAATATCACGCTGTGATCACAAGCACACGAAACACGTGGACGAGGTCGTCGGCAGAGTCCATAAGATTTAACATAACATACTATCACGCCTGTATTCCCCTAACAGTTAGGCAGAAGTGTACCCAGTTCGTCGGTATGTTTAGATCTCATGTAATAGAGGGCGAGACTACTGCCATTAATCGCGCCAAAATCGTAACTCCGAGCTGCTACCGAGAATTTCACTTCTGAGTTCTGACCACTAGGCTAACAAGGCAGTTAACCTTTTTTTGATATCTTTTAACTGCAAAAGACATCAAGAAGAATCAAAAAGTTCTTCAAGAAATATCCGTCCAAGTACCAAGTTCGGCCATTGTTTGTTGAACACATTGAAGCCACAACACACTAAGTCCACTGAGCCAGCGTGTTAACAACCACCTCTTCGTGTACTGTTTCCTAATTCCATTTGCAATCAAGACACACGTCAAAGAACAGAGTGTGTAGATGCGCAACCTTTGCTTTGAATGCATTCTAAATGCCTATCTACACTTTTGGGCTGTAGGATACGTTGTTTGTGTTTGTTTTTATGAGTGTGGAAAGCAATCTAAGATATAATCACGCTTATACGATATGACTATATACAGAAAGAAGAGAAAGCAAAGAAATGCCTAATTTCAATTATTTCTTATTATTTTCCGTAAATTGATAATAATTTCGGTGATAAAGGTGTTTTCTGTGAACCAAGGTAACTGGAAACAGTGGTTACTATGATCAAAGTTTATGGCACGAAGTGCTAGCTATGAACAGAGATCTCTGTCAACCGTGCTTTCCATGGACCGAGACATTTCCGAACAATGTTTTCTATCAACAATATTTTTGGCGAAACGTGTTGTTTAGGAATAGTGATTTCTATACAAGCTCTGCTTTCTGTATGTAGTCATATCGTACAAGCGTGATTCTATCTTGCGTAGCAAACTCTGTTTTTATAGCCATAATGCAAAGGATTTTCATATCTAGTGATATTTCTGTGTTACGTAATTACGGTACTATTTTGGTTGGTAGATGCACGGTTGCAGAAAATAATTGTCGATTATTTCAGTGGTTTAGACGCATACCCATGAGTTTCCTTTTAATTTTTAAGTCCTATTTCCGTATGCAGAAACCACAGAACGCCACCTGCTACGATCTTCGCCTCATCCACGTTCATACAACTGATCATACAAGCACACCTGGTAGATAATCTCTCCTTTCTATAAGTTTTTCTTATTCTATTTCCACGGTTAGCACAGTACTGTTCTAGAAACATGTTGGTATTGCTGAAAATAGCTCGGCACCCCCAAAATAATAATATAATAATAATAATATTTATTTATTCCACAAGAAGTACATTATATATCATTGCCAAAGATAGCCACACTAGGCACAGCCTGTGTCGTGGCTATCAACAAGACGGATAATTTCTAGAGCCTAGGACTAACAACTTATAGGATAACATCACAAAATTATGTAACAATAGTTCTTGTAAAATAAAAACTTACTAATTAAAAATATAATTAAGTGTATGTAGTGTATGTAGTGTATGTGTGAGGGTGAGGGTGTGTGTGTGTGTGTGTGGAGTGATCCGTCAGACGGGGACTCTAAGTAACTGTTCAGTCTCTTGATAATTAAGGTTCAAAAGATATTTTCGTACCTTACTTTGAGCTTCTTTAATATTGCTATTCTTAATATCACACCTATTAACAACCTTATTATATAAGAAGGGGAATAGAAACATGTGGAAGCGCTTCGCAAAGATTGTCCTAGTTTTTATTGAATTTATCTTAAATACTCGAGATTTTAGTCATTTATTGTAATTAGAGGAGTTCAAGGTTACTTTATGCGTGTGTAGGATTGCGTTTTGAATGTAAAGTTTACGTATACTTAGTACTCCTGCACAATTATAGAGCTCGACTGTTGGAAACGTAGTGGGTTTTTTTAACATAACTTTAAGTAGTGATCTTTGGGCTCTTTCCAATTGTATCAAATGAGTAGAAGCCGTGCCACCCCAGGCGCTTATACAATAAGTCAAAACAGATTGACACAGTGATATGTACACAGTTTTGAGAAGTTCGATGTCGGCAACGTCTCTGAGCTCTTTCAGCACGTATATAAGTTTCCTGCTTCTACCTGAGAGTGCCGCTATATGTTCATTAAACGTTAGCTTTTCGTCTATGGTTACTCCAAGATATTTTATGGATTTTGATCTTAGAACTTCGCTACATCCACAGTTAACGTCTATGTTATTTATATCCATGTTACAGGTATGTATCTTATCTGGAGGCGCTGGTCCTCGCGCGCCTACACGAGTGGCGCGCGGAGGCACTGGGCCGGGGCGAAACTCCGCTGCCGCGGCAAATTGCCGCCCTGCGGACGGAACTCCGGCTCGATCTCATGGCGACATGGAGAGAGCGACTGTCGCAACCTCGTGCAGGGCTCGCCTCGATTGAGGCGGTAAGACCCCTCTTTGAGGAGTGGCTGGAGCGGCGCCACGGCGCCCTCACCTACCGCCTGACGCAGGTCCTCACCGGACACGGATGTTTCGGGAGGTTCCTGCACCTCATCGGGCGGGAGGAATCGCCCGGGTGTCACCATTGTGAGGATCGCCCCGAGGACACGGTGGAGCATACTTTGGCGGTGTGCCCTGCTTGGGCTGAGCACCGCCGAGTCCTCGAGGCGGCCATCGGCGGCGGCGCCCTCTCGCGTCCGGCACTGGTCCAGGCCATGGTCCGGAGCGAGGGGGAATGGGAAGCAGTCGCCTCCTTCTGCGAAGCTGTAATGCTAGAGAAGGAGGCGGCGGGACGGGAGAGGGAAAGGAGGGTCCCCCGTCCCAGCGGCCGCCGCGGTAGACGATCCGGGCGTCGGGAGCCACGTGACGACTCCCGGCCACCGTAGACGCGGGTCTGTGGACGGTGAGCAATGGGTAGCTCACCGTCCGTACGTTCACTAGCGACAGACCGTGTCGACGGCGCGTTCGTGTTCCACGCGCGCCTCAAAGAGATGTCAGCAAAAATTGGATGGGGCCACTGAGGGCCGATGCCTGCCGGGGCTGCGGGTTGTTCGAAAGAGATACCGCGCCCCCGGAACGCAAAGGGCACATGAAGGAACATAGACGGGTTTTAGTCAGTAAAAGTCTGACACTCCCTCCCGCCCCGCCCAGGGCGGGGGAAGTTATTTGATGATTTCCCGTCTATAAAAAAAAAAAAAAAATAAAAAAAAAAAAAAAAAAAAAAAAGGTATGTATCTTAATATTTGGATTGAAAGTGGGAGCCGAGGCTAGCGTTTTATGCATGCAGAGAAAATTTGTTTTGTTTGCGTTTAAAGTAAGGAGGTTATTGCTTAGCCATTGAGCTACTGTAGCCATACCTCGTTCTACATGTTGGAAACACTCGCTCCATGTTTGACCATAGAATATTATTGCAGTGTCGTCTGCATAGCAGATAATTTTTGCTTTAATTAATGGGAGAGAGGCCAATTCGTTTAGGTACAGAAGGAAAAGGGTCGGTCCGAGTACACTGCCTTGTGGTACTCCGAATTCAATTATTTCCGGTTCGCTGAGCACCGAATCCACTCTTAAGCGCTGTTTCCTGCCAGTTAAGTAACTCTGGAACCAATCCAAAGCAGTGCCTCGAATGCCGATACCTTCCAACTTTCTCAATAGAATTGGTATGGCCACAGTATCAAAAGCTTTTGCTATATCAAGAAACACTCCGACGCAGGCATGTCCAGTATCAAGATGGGTAACGATTTCTTCAGTTAGAAGCATTACAGCTCCTTCAGTAGACCTACCCTGTCTGAAACCAAATTGATTGTTTGAAAGAATATTGTTGCTTTCCAAATATTTTGTAAGTCGCTTATTAACGACTCTTTCCAACATTTTTGCGAATACGGTCATGAATATATCAAAACTTAATTTTGGGAGAGGTAAAAGGAAAGTGTAATGAAACTGACTTAGGTCTATGCTGTTTGGTACTTGCTACTTGGTAATATACATCACTAGTGTCTAGAGTGGATCCCATTTTAGCAAATTACGTATAATTGGATAGTTTTCTTTCAACTTATTCTACAGAATCAGTTTGAATATGTGGTGCTGATTCTAAACGAGCTGAATATCAAGCTTCACCTGTACCGATTATCTTTAAGAAACGATTCCTTCAGTACATCGCACATCGGATCGTACATCGGAAACGCGGAGCATGCGTCAAGCAAAATATCGGGCCTTTTAATTATGGTACCAGAGGTTTTGTTCGGCAAGAGTCTGACATAACCGTCTGTTCCCCTGAAACGATAGTTGTCACGTAGAAGAAAAATAGTGTCATGGCAAATCACTAACCCGAGGAACAGATAAACGAATCATGCAGAGAAATTAAAAAAAAAACATCTGCCCGGATTATCGAAAATCATTCAGCTTGAAAAGCTTTCGTGGATGACTACATGTTGTTACATTACAATATAAGGGTTCCGTTTTTTGCCATTTGGCTACGGAACCCTAAAAAGTGAAGCAAAAACCGGTATATCGGTCACACCCAAAAGCTGACCACAGTACCTAACCTCTAAATATAAAAAATAAAATAAAAATAAATATACCATCACGCCTGTATTCCCCGAAGGGTTAGGCAGAGGTGTACCAATGTACACCCACCAACCAACCAACCTCTAACTCCAACCAAAACCAACCAACCAACCAACCTCCAACCAACCAACCAACCCAACCCAACCTCCTCCAACCTCTAAATCTAGCAAAATATTAACTGGTTTCCAAGAATACACGTAATAACATAATTTCAGCACGTTAACTGATTTCCCATGAGTATCTGGCTACAGTAATAAAAGCAAAGAAAGTTTGGGACTGTGGATTCACTAATTTTCAATGTAACGAGACCTTATTTTAATTACAAATGTATATTTATGTTAATAAATGCTGAAATTGGGACAGAAAGTGCGTGATAAGAATGATTTTTGTGTTTAAATATTTTTGGTATGTGGAATAACGTTATACCAACAATATTAAAATATAAAAAATATTAATAAAGGTATTTACGTAAGTCCTCAGAGAAATAAAATTATAATAAAACGTGGTCCTTCGGTACAGAATCCTTTTATCCGTTTTCATTTATGAATATGGTTGGAGAACCAGAAAACGCTTATAAGCGGGCTCACATAATATTAATAACTCTGTAAGGTAGATTTAAGAATGAATCTTAAGAATTTGGAAGGATCAAAAGACAATATTCTGATGCAATAACTTGTGACCCTGACATGAAATTCAAGTGTCTGTTCGTAACATCAAAATAACAGCTTTTCACAAAATAAATATAAATGTTTACAAGGCAAACAATTACACGAAATTTTTTTTTTATTTTTTTTATTTTTGTCTGTTTGTTCTGGCTTATCTCCGACACGGCTGTACCGATTATGACGGGACTTTCACTGGCTAATAGCTGATGTTATAAGGAGTAACCAAACTAATTTTCAAGGTTTTACGTAACAAATAAAACCGCGTGAAAAACAGACATTCACGTGACCAAAATCGCGGACAAAAGATTTTGTTTTATTTAGATTGAAAATGTACCTACTTGACATTATATTATTATCATTATATAATACCTGCGGAGAGTCCCCCGCCTGGACATAAATTGCCATGGCCGATCTGGAAGTCATTAAATAGACTCCGAACTCAGGTCGGTCGGAGCAAAGACAATATGTTCAGGTGGGGATTCAGTGATGGTAGCGACTTGAGCTGTCTGTGCGGTACAGCACATACGATGGCCCATCTTAAGGCCTATTCAGACCTAAGCGGTATTCGCTGCCGCCTGCGGCAGAGAAAACCCAGTGGGTATGCGGTAATATTACTGTTCACACCTAAGCGGTATTCGCTGCCGCCTGCGACAGAGAAAACCCAGTGGGTATGCGGTAATATTACTGTTCACACCTAAGCGGTATTCGCTACCGTTCGTAACCCGCGTGGTATGTACCTCTACCCACAGCGGCAGCGAATATCGCTCAGGTCGCTCTAGCCGCGGTACTTGATACTAAATACCTGAGCGAAACCCGCGCGGTATGTACCTCTACCCACAGCGGCAGCGAATATCGCTCAGGTCGCTCTAGCCGCGGTACTTGATACTAAATACCTGAGCGAAACCCGCGCGGTATGTACCTCTACCCACAGCGGCAGCGAATACCGCTTAGGTCTGAATAGGCCTTTACTTCGTGCCCTGCATGCCCTTACAACTGCACGCAGGAAGACTTAATGGCTGCCACCGACAACGTAGTCAAAGTGGCCAAATTCTGGGCCGCATCAATATAATTTATTATAATAGTATTATTTATTTATTATAATGTAGTTTGTCATAGAAACGCTAAGAAGATTATATTATTGTTCCAGGTCTACCAAATAATCAATTACCCATAGTACCAACAGAAGCGCTGACTCGATTATGGAATTTGGATCGCCTGGATTTGTCCAACAATAAAATTCATACTTTAGACGCTAATTCATTTAAGGTAAGTCGAATCCTTTTATTCAATTGTTGAAATTTCATTTTCTTGAAGTCGCTATTGAAGAAAACTGATTGTGAGATTTGGTCTTGTGTTGAAGGAAATTTTATAAATTGTTTATTAAAATATTCAGAGTTTAATACCAAATTCACTCATAAACAACGCATAGCTGGGCCAAAAAATTGATAGGTTTCAGGCCCAGCGAATTTAGGTGGAAATATAATAATTTAATATGTGTCATATAACTTTGGTTATTTTGGCTTGCTTGTAAAAGATCCTTGTTGACATAACAGAGAAGATATTGTGGAAACATCACTCATATGTAATTTATTAAATTGTAATTTTATTTTCGTATCAATTAATTTATAGCAAAGTTTTTGCCTTACAAATGTGTCGAAATGCGTCGTATGAGTGAGTATTTTATCATAAATCTCTTGGCTCCATTACGCTCTCGCCTTTAACTCGAACTGCAATCTAGCCTCAACTGTAATGACAAACTTCACTCACTAGTATCATAATGTACCATTATATGATCAATAATATTAAAAGCAAAATTTTGTCTTCCCAGGGTATATCAAATCTGACGTATTTGGACATAAGTGACAACCAACTGACGGATATATCAGAAGGAGCATTCGTGCCTTTGATAAAGCTGAGTGTCCTAAGACTAAGAGGAAACCTACTGAAAGTACCAGCTTTGGCATCGTTAAAGGTGAGATTATTAAATTCTTCTTTCTTGCTTGTAGTTATTTAAAAAAGGACTGAAAGTTTCAGTTTACTATAGTGTGGCGGAATTTTTATTGAAGAGATGTTTCTTTTGATTACTTTTATAGTGTTTTGTAAAATATAGTTCTTGTATAATTTCAATATGAAATAAGTTGAATACATCAAAATTTACAAGTTTTTTTTTATCTATTGATAATTAAATAACATAAAGTCTGAAAGTGAGGAAAAATCGTTATATTTGATGTTATTAAAAAACAAATGAAATAAATAAAGAGAGGAAAACTTTAAATAATATTCGAAATAGGAAAACGTAAATCTGGAACACTTAATTTGTATTTGATTAAATTCTATTGAAAATATGAAAATTCAATTTATGATTCTTGAAAGTAGTAGTGATATTCTTGAAATAAATATTATTTCTAAATGTAGTCTGTCACACACATTTTTGAATTTGGAATTTTCGAAGATTGATTTGATTAATTCCAAAAACAATTGAAGTCTCAACATTTTTATTAAGTACCAACAGAAACAATAATAATTCTTGTAAGAGTAAAATCTATAGTTGGAATTATATATAAGATAGAAATAGGGTTTTTGCAAATATGACATCTCCAATCTATTTTTATCTATCTACAGACTGTTTCTAATTAAATAGGTATTTTTACACAAAAGCAAATGAATGACTGATATTAATACGAAATATTGGGTTAGAAAAGTAATTATGATGGAGGCTAATCGCAGAAATGTATTACAAAAGTGCTGATTACCTTTTTATTCACTTGTTCAAACGTATTACGTACGAGTCCCAGTTGGGCGCCAGTAAGACCCTACTGGCGCCCAGTTGGGCCTCGTATGGAATTATTAACCATAATTGAATTAGTTTTCTCATACCTTCTAATAAATCTCTTATTACCTATCGACTATAATTTTCTTGTTCCAGTCCTTATTATAAAGAAAAATGGACGGAATCAGTCTTATTCAACATTGTGTTAGAGATCGATGAAAAAACTAAAATTCTGTACCCATGTAACCTTTTATCTAGTCTAATATTTCAAGAAATTTTTATAAGATTTTTGGAAAAAATACTTTAATTGGCCTGAGTACTGCCGAATGAGGGCCAACCCACAATCTCTCAATTTTTAAATGAATTATGTATTGTACCTACATAATTAGTACTAAGACTAAGACAGGATTTCCAAATCATTTTTTTTTCCAGGAAGCTAATATGCTAAGGGATCTAGACCTATCTAGCAATGCTCTTGAAGGACCTCTAGGCCCCACTACGGTGCCTACGCTGACCTGTCTCACTACTCTTCAGTTATCAGATAACACGTTTGCAAGTATACGACGTGGTGCTTTGTCAGGTGAGCTCAAAATTTACTAACCATACAAATCCTACTTTCTTCTTCCTACTAAATATAATTATTTAAATATATAATATATATATATTTCTAATATATAACTCAAAGGTGACTGACTGACTGACTGATTGACATAGTGATCTATCAACGCACAGCCCAAACCATTGGACGGATCGGGCTGAAATTCTTAGCATCCGCTAAGAAAGGATTTTGATAAATTCCACCCCTAAGGGCATAAAATAGGGGATGAAAGATATTACTTCTTAACGCGAGCGAAGCCGCGGGCAAAAGCTAGTAATATTATGAATGCCAAAGTTTGTGAGGATGGATGAATGTTTGTTACTCAATCACGCTAGAACGGATGATTGGATCTGGATGAAATTTTACACAAAGATAGATTATAGTCTAGAATAGCAGCTAGGCTACTTTTTATCTCTGAAAGATGTACGATTCCCGTGGGAGAATATATCAACTTTGACGCGGATTAAATCGAGAGCAGAAGCTAGTATTATGATATTAATATATTCGTTTGTTTGTTATTAACTTAGCTTAGTCTATCAAAGGATTTTGACGAATGGGACTAAAGAAAATAAGTGCAACATACCACTTGATATAAATAGCATGTTCGCAAAGTTGCGTTGTAGTGTATCAAATCCCGCCATGGGATCTGGAGGCGCTGGTCCTCGCGCGCCTACACGAGTGGCGCGCGGAGGCACTGGGCCGGGGGGAAACTCCGCTGCCGCGGCAAATTGCCGCCCAGCGGACGGAACTCCGGCTCGATCTCATGGCGACATGGAGAGAGCGACTGTCGCAGCCTCGTGCAGGGCACGCCTCGATTGAGGCGGTAAGTCCCCTCTTTGAGGAGTGGCTGGAGCGGCGCCACGGCGCCCTCACCTACCGCCTGACGCAGGTCCTCACCGGACACGGATGTTTCGGGAGGTTCCTGCACCTCATCGGGCGGGAGGAAACGCCCGGGTGTCACCATTGTGAGGATCGCCCCGGGGACACGGTGGAGCATACTTTGGCGGTGTGCCCTGCTTGGGCACCGCCGAGTCCTCGAGGCGGCCATCGGCGGCGGCGCCCTCTCGCGTCCGGCACTGGTTCAGGCCATGGTCCGGAGCGAGGGGGAATGGGAAGCAGTCGCCTCCTTCTGCGAAGCTGTAATGCTAGAGAAGGAGGCGGCGGGACGGGAGAGGGAAAGGAGGGTCCCCCGTCCCAGCGGCCGCCGCGGTAGACGATCCGGGCGTCGGGAGCCACGTGACGACTCCCGGCCACCGTAGACGCGGGTCTGTGGACGGTGAGCAATGGGTAGCTCACCGTCCGTACGTTCACTAGCGACAGACCGTGTCGACGGCGCGTTTTAGTCAGTAAAAGTCTGACACTCCCTCCCGCCCCGCCCAGGGCGGGGGAAGTTATTTGACGATTTCCCGTCTATAAAAAAAAAAAAAAAAAAAGTGCAACAAATCGTCGTTGTGCTTATACAAAGTTTACATTTCTTTGCAAAGAAGATTTAGAGCCTTTTTAGGGTTCTCTTCTGAAACGATGCCAACGAGACCCTATTACTAAGCTTTCGCTGTCCAGTCTGCCTGTCAGCAGGCTGCATCTCATGAACCATAATAAATAGAGATTTTAAATTTCCACAGTATGTCTATTGCCGCTATAAAGGTAAATAATAAAAATAAAATATAGTTAAAAATATAAAGAGGTTCCTCATACAAGATACGTGTTTTTTTTTTGGGTATGTAGTGTTAAAACTTGTGACGGTGTGGTACGGAACCCTTCAGTTTTAAAACATTTCTCGTTTTTCGTAGTATCTCTTAAATATTTCAAAATTCGGTTCTCAAAGGAGTTCGGTTGGCATATTTTATCGTTCTGCGCTTCGTTCGGTATAGGACAGCATTCTGTCAAAGTCTGAATACTGAACATTCGATCGATATATGCATACATGCAAAGATGGAACGGTGAATTGTGTCAAATGTCAAAAATGCAGTCGTATCAGAAAATATTCTGATACAATTACAATAACTTAAGGTTGTGGCTTGTGCTTTTTTTAAATAGATATTAATATAGGTAGTGATATTTAACAAAAACTATGTCGGTGATTATTTGAATTCATTAATTAAATAACCTCCATTTTTGCAGGTCTCACGAACTTAACCCACTTGAACTTACACAACAATCAGATCGATGTCCTGGAAGACTACGCGTTCAAGCACATCGCCAACCTGACACACCTGGACCTTTCACATAATGAGATCGTTGCTGTATCTGGTAAGATTATATACACTAAAAATTAATTAAATACCATCGCGCCTGTATTGCTCGAAGGGTTAGGCAGAGGTGTACCAATGTACACCCACACAGTGTGCTTTTAGTGTATCTACACTAAGGGCCTGAAATATTCCTATACTAGCTTCTACCCGCGACTTCGTCCGCGTCACAGTTGATGTGTTATCCTACGGGTACCGTACATTTTCCCGGGATAAAAAGTAGCCTATGTGTTATTCCAGACTATAATCTATCTTTGTGCCAAATTTCATCCAGATCCATTCAGCCGTTTAAGCGTGAAAGAGTAACAAACATCCATACATCCATACTTACAAACTTTCGCCTTTATAATAGTAGTAGGATAGATCTGTCAAGATCTGAACCCACATCAGACATTTGTAGGATCGATTATCAGACCGCTCCATAATCCATAATTTCGTAGGATCGACTATTTGTCGGATGTGTGCGATAAGTATATTAGAATTCATGTGGTCCCTTTTCTCCGACCAAAAAATCCGTAACCGATTGTTTGACGAGGCATGCATCGTTATACAAGGTGCAGTTTTGCATCCTCGTGAAATTACAGAAGATTTTCATAAAAGATGTAATAAAATTACGACACGTGGTCAATAATGAATAAATACTTGTTTTTTCGTGGTTTATGTTTGACAGTATTTCAGAATACGCTTCTTTTAAAAAACAGAGTCGTTCTGTTGCGTATGAGGTAGACACTGTCGACTTTATCCGTGTGTGAGTGCTAGTGCCTATGGCAAGATGGTTGACAAAATGAATGGTAATAAAAACTTATTTAATTTAGTAACATAGTTAGGTACCTTCTCAAATTTGACGAGGATGCAAAACAGCACCTTCTACAACTAAAAATATAAAATAAACTTTATTTTTAATAAACCAAAGTCCAAATCATTAGTCTTATCCTTGTTTCCCCTCGATTAGTTCAGTTTAACAGAGATAATGTCCATTTAAAGCTTTTAGTCAATTCTTTGACGTTTTAATTTCCGGCAAAAAAGTCTCGAGACTCGCCTGGGACCGACGGAAATAAGGCGGAAAGGTATTTTTTTAACATTTCCATAAGATTTTGAAGACACGATTGGGAAAAAATCAGAACAATATTTTGCAAGGCTGCTTTGGAAAGATTTTAAAGAAGGCTTTTTTTATATATATGGGAAATCATCAAATAACTTCCCCCGCCATGGGCGGGAAGGGAGGGAGTGTCAGACTTTTACTGACTAAAACCCATTTATGTTCCTTCATGTGTCCTTTGCGTACAACAACCCGCATTTATAGAAGGCTAACATCACAAAAAGTAGAACCTAAAGTAGAAAAATAACATATCATCACTCTTGCATTCTCCGAAGGGTTAGGCAGAGGTGTACCAATGTAAACTCACACGTTTAGGTCTCATGTAATAGGGAGCGAGCCTATTGCCATTAACCGGGCACAAACCCTAACTCTGAGCTGCTACTGAGAATTCCATAGAAAAACCCAATAACACTTTTCTCGACCTAGGTATTGAATCCAAGTCCTCTAGCATAGCAGTCGCGCATAGGACAACTAGGTTAACTAGGCAGTTAGAAAAATATACGGTATTTTTGTTACAATTCTCATTTTAGTAAGGGTTAGACAGATATTTATTTTCATATATACCATCACGCCTGTATTCCCCGAAGGGTTACACATTATATATTAGGGTATTTTCAGTGAGGCAATTAATGTAAAGGTTATCTAAATAAAAGTATGATCTGATTTTATTCTGTTTCTGAACCAATTAAAGATCTTTATGATTTAGTAGCGAACTGCCCGCGACTTCGTCCCGCGGCTTATTTCACTTACATTAGGTTACGTTTTTGGTTACTGCTCCGCTCTCGTGAGTCATAGCGCGATGTTATATACCCTATGTTACTCAGGAATAATGTAGCTATCTATCAGTGAAAAACTGATTAAAATCGGTGAAGTAGTTTCGGAGCCTATTCGTTACAAACAAACGAACAAATCTTACCTCTTGATAATATTAGTATACAGGGTGGAAATTTATTATGCTACCTGGAGGGAAAGTACTCTAAATACTTGAGTTAGCAAATTTTACTGAAAGGAAACATTCCTTTATTTTTAAAAAGAAACAAAACTGCATTTAAATAATTTTGTAAATATTCTTGCCACACCCAGGAATCGAACCGACTAAAATTCGAAAAAATTGCATCCTGTACTTTTATGGCACTAATCGATAGGGTCAATCATAAGGATTAAATCCCTGCAAACATGGTAAATTAAAATAAAATAAAAACATGCAGTTTGATTGTACATTTATTTTATTCGGACGAAACTAACGAGTAAATTCACTAAGTAGTTACTGGAAATGAGCTTCATTTCTTGGATGCATGAATTTATTCCTTTAAAAAAATCATTTTAAGTAACTTTTGGTAGCGTAGTAAAATTTTCAGTATTCACCACAACACCCTTCTAAAAGTTATTCAAAATGAATTCCTTCAAATAATGAATGTGTGCATCGAAGAAAGTGAAGCTCATTCCAGCATGCAATTAGTTACTGTACTCGTTTTTTTCGTCCGAATAAAATAAGTTTAGATTGAAATTTAATGGTTTTTGTTAAATTTAGTTTACCAGGTTTGTAGAGATTTGATCCTTGTGATTGACCCGATCGATAAGTGCCATAAAAGTACAGGATGCTATTTTATCCGATTTTAGTCTGTTCGATTACCGGGTGTGGCAAGCGTATTTTCAAAATTATTTAAATGCAGCTTTGTTTCTTTTAAAAAATAAAGGAATGTTTCCTTTCAGTAAAATTTGCTAACTCAAGTATTTGGAGTACTTTCCCTCCAGGTAGCATAATAAATTTCCACCCTGTAGATAAATGAGTAGCACTTTGCCCATGACTTCGTTCGGGGAAATTTTGAAATCCAAAATAAAACCATCATCCATCATATACCATCACGCCTGTATTCCCCGTTGGGTTAGGCAGAGGTGTACCAATGTACACCCACAGTTCGCCGGTATATTTAGGTCCCATGTAATAGGTGGCGAGCCTATTGCCAAACATGCTTGTAAAATATATGTTACACATTTCTGAATAAATGAATAAATAAAAAAAAAAAAAAAAAAAATTAACCGGGCACAAATCCAAACTCCGAGCTGCTACTGAGAATTTTATAGAAAAACCCAATAACACTTTTTGCTCGACCTATCCAAAATAAACTGCTCTAAAATCTCTTTAATTGAGGGGTACTTTAAAAATACTATTATTCACTTAGAATCGTACTCGGTTCAAGTTGATTAAACTAAGAAATAAGATTTTATTTCATTTATACAATCGAACTCACCACTCAGCGGTTAAATTTTAAAGAAATCTTTTCTTAGCGCTCGTCTAGTTCATAAAAGGAAGCCGTGTGGAAAATTTCACGTTCCGAGTTCCAGTAGTTTCTGCTAAGCGCTGATATGTCAGTCAGTCAGTCAGTCAGTCTATCTATCTAGAGTAGTAGTAGAGCTCTTTGTGATGGAGCACGTCCTGAGAATTACCACCATAGCTACTCCTGCCGCATAGCAGCGTTGCTGTGTTCTGATTTAAAGGGTATACATGCCGGTGTAATTACAGGTATATGAATTTTGTCTGAGATGATAACTCATTTACAAGACCACTTAACATCAGGTAGACCGTCGGCTTGCTTGCCATCCAACAAAAATTAAAAAGAAAAAACTGTCTATAAGGTAAAACATTATTAAGCTAAAGAGATTTTTTTTCTGTTTGTTTGTGACTCCCCCCCCCTAGGCGGGGCGGGTTTAGTCATTTCCCATCAATAAAAAAAGAAACCCTTTGGGAAATACAGGCATGATTGTATATCTGAATCCTAACTCCTACCAGGCTTACATAATTAGACAGCAGTAATTCATAATGACTATTGTTCACAGGTGCATCTCTAGCCCAGCTGACGAACTTAGTCCACTTGGACCTCTCACACAATTTCCTTCGATCCTTATCGGCGGACCCTTTGAAGTCTCTCCGACGGCTGACCGAGCTCTTGCTCCATGATAACGACATTTCGATGATAGATGACGGAGCTTTGGCAATGCACAAGGACCTCGGCCGATTCACCATTGAAGGTAATGGAGGCTCGATGATACGCACTTTGGGGGGACATACGGACGTTGTGGTTTGTTAGCAAGTAGTCAAAGTCAAATTATTTATTAAAGTTGAATCACCACCACCATCACACCACCACCACCATCACCATCTTGACACCATCAACCAATAATTTTATTCGAAGACACATAAAAGGCTTTGTTTTAAATTAACAGTAATATAAAATTAAGAGTTGATTTAAAAAGAATAAATAGTTAACCAATTGATTTGGCAAATAAGTGACGTCACAGTTTACTATTGCTTTACGAAATCAGTTGGGGGATTGCGTTTGGACAACTCATCAGAAGTATGTCGATTGATTCATGGTGTCCAGTATCCAATGTCTGTCTTGAGCTGTCTGTGCGGCACAGCACAAACGATGGCCCATCTTACATCGTGTCCTGCATGCCCTAACAGCTGCACGCAGGAAGATTTAATGGCTGCCACCGACAACGCAGTCAAAGTGGCCAAATTCTGGGCCGCAACAATATAATATAACAATAATATAGTTTGTCATCGAAACGCTAAGAAGAAGAAGTATCCAATTAGACTATCAAAAGGGACTTTTAAACCTTATATCTATATATATATAAAAGAAAGTCGTGTTTGTTACAATACTTATAACTCGAGAACGGCTGGACCGATTGCCATGGTTTTTGATTTGTTGGATTTGTTTCCGTCCCGAATAGCAGAATACATCTTAAAAACAATGAAAACTCGATATGTGTAATAAATAATTAATCATTTCAATAGATGCTGATTTGTTTATTACATGTCAAACATTTGTTGTCCAATCCTGTCAAATAGTACCTATAGCAAAAATTTTTTTTTTTTTGGAGCTTATGGCCTATTTGCTGAGACCTTTAAGCCACAACTTTATTTTTTTCTGAAGACATAATGATTGTGTGCGTTCAGAAATTTAATTTTTGTAAAATGTCTACAAAGTTTAGGTACTGGATACTTTTTATCCCGTCGGTAGGTAGGTAAGTATGTAGGTATGTAGGGGTAGGGTAGGGTAGGTATGTAGGGGTAGGATAGGAAGGTAAGTAGGTAGGTAGGGTAGGTATGTAGGGGTAGGGTAGGTAGGTAGGGTAGGTATGTAGGGGTAGGGTAGGTAGGTAGGTAGGTAGGGTAGGGTAGGTATGTAGGGGTAGGGTAGGAAGGTAAGTAGGTAGGTAGGGTAGGTATGTAGGGGTAGGGTAGGTAGGTAGGTAGGATAGGGTAGGTATGTAGGGGTAGGGTAGGAAGGTAAGTAGGTAGGTATGTAGGGGTTAGGGTAAGTAGGTGGGTAGGTAGGTAGGTAGGGTAGGGTAGGTATGTAGGGGTAGGGTAGGTAGGTAGGTAGAGTAGGGTAGGTATGTAGGGGTAGGGTAGGAAGGTAAGTAGGTAGGTATGTAGGGGTAGGGTAAGTAGGTGGGTAGGTAGGTAGGTAGGGTAGGGTAGGTATGTAGGGGTAGGGTAGGTAGGGTAGGGTAGGTATGTAGGGGTAGGGTAGGAAGGTAAGTAGGTATGTAGTGGTAGGGTAGGTAGATAGGTAGGTAGAGTAAGTATGTGGGTAGGTAGGTTGATGGAGTAGTTAGGTGGGGTAGAGTAGGCAAGAACTGGACTTTCAGGGCAGGACAACGTCTGCCGGGTCCGCTAGTATAAGAATAAAAGAATTGAATCTAGTTGCTCCTTCCAAAAGGTAGTTTGTGGAGAAGAATGGGCGAGCAATTTCATACTTACCTTCATACTTTTAAAATAATGTTTTACTGTATTGTCTATTCACAATCTTGCTCCACAAGCTATGTCCCCTGCCACTTGAGTTTCGCAATTTAAATTTTGACTGAAATCTTTTCATAAAACGCTTAAAATTCGATGCCATTTTTGTTGGCCCAACTTATCCACCAGTATGTATCACAGATATTTGTCGATACTCAACGTTTCGGTGAGGTGACGTCGAAGCTTCTTTGTTCACCCATCGATATTCGCTTGTTATATTGTTGCGTGACTCTTAACTATTTCTGCCTTTGTAGCTCTATTTATGACCTTTTTTGTAAGGAATAATCCTGGCCGCTGACACTTTTGTTGACGTAACTTCATTTTTCTCGCGCGTTTTTTTGGCATAGACTTAGTAGTGAATGGAGACGCCACAATGCGTGGTATGAATACATTATTTCTGGAATAATTTGTACGAAAACCTCTCGCTTACTTGGTATTTGAATGTTGGTGTTAGTTGATGTGGATGGTTGGTTTTTATTGTCGGTATTTCGTCTTCAAATTCATTTGTAATTGTTGAATTATTGTAACTGTTCAAAAAAGAGTAAGTATGGAGTTTCTTGCCATTCTTCTCCATATGAAACTACGTTTACGACAAGGCAACTAGATTTGGTTTCTTTTGTAAATGACGTTTAAACGTGCCTATTAATGGTCTAATAGAGTATTTGACATTACCAATCAATTGGCATATTTTTTATAAGCTGTAACAACGCGATTTCCCATAGATTTTGTAATGCAATAGTAAACTTATATGGTATTTTTAAAACAGATGATTTGACTGCTTGTGAAAATAAATATTTGTAAGGAAACTCAACGTTAAAAAATAACATTGTTTTTTTAATAAAATAACTTTATTGAAAAAGCTTATAAAATTACCAAAACCAAACACAACGTAATACCTCTCTTATCAGAAAATAAACAACGCAATACCTTTAACAATTTTATTTCCTATCAGAAAATAACAAAAAAGTTAAATTACATAAAATCAAATAAGCAATTACTCATACCTGAAACTTCCCGTGCAAACTTCACCCACATTTATTTGAGGTCGTAAAGATAAATTCTGCTCTCTTTTACAGATAATCCTCTTAATTGCGATTGCCTAATGGCCGGATTCGCAAGGTGGTTGCGAGAGGCAAAAAATCTGCCTCAAACTGATAAATCTGTTGCCGTATGCGCTACTCCACCGCATTTGGAAGGTGCATTATTATCAAGATTATCCAAAAATAAACTCTGCGATGACGTCGAACATACGGACTTGAAACAAAAAGATACGAATTACGATTTTAATAAAGTTCTAGCGAATTCCATTGTGAATGATTATAAGATTAATGTTGATGATGGTGGGGAAGTGTATGTTGATAAGCAAGATGGTATTGATGATGATTTGTATGATGAAGAGTTGGAGGTACCAGGTGAAGAGGATTTGCCTATTTCTGAGGCTAAGGTAAAGGTCATTTTATTTATTAATTAAACGTTATGCACGAGAGCCACTAGCAACATCCAAGATCCAAACGAGGTCAATGATAAAGATGTACAGGTTTTTCAATACTGTTGGAGCAAAATTTAATGAATCGATCGACACGGAAAGAAGAAGAAGAACGGTGTGCAACATAAAAGTACAAAGATGGACTTAATGCTTTAGGCATTATCTAACAGCCAACCAAAGGTGGTGAAGAGATAACATGGCAGATGCAAGCTTCTTCTTTTCATATTTCGTTAAATGGCAAACAAGCCGACGACGGCCCACCTGATGTGACGTGGGCACCTCTGCCTATAGACATTTGCAGTACCAGAAGCCTCGCAAATACGCTGCCATTCTAGAGAAAAAAAAATCGGAACACAGCAACGCTGCTTTGTGGCAGAAATAGTACGATGTACTATCATCGTACTATTTCTGCCACAAAGCAGCGTTCGCGAGTTTCTTGCCAAAGAGCTCTACTATTATAAAGTTAATTGTCCTGAGAAAACAACAAAATTAGAGTATAATACCATAGAAAGTACAGTAACACAAGCACAAAATAACAGCAACAATACAATTGTCGATAATCCAAAAAATATAGCTTCGACGTTCAATATTAAAGACCATTAATTGTACTGTTTAAATTTTAAAGCAGAAAAGTCAAATGGAAGATACATAACTTCTTAAATTGAATATAAAATCTTTGATATTGAATCTTATATATTTTTTTCATCCATGTAATTTCCGTTTAAAGCAAGTTTTATTGGGATGCTCACACTTTTATCTCGACGAATCATAACGCCATTATTTTTAAGAGATGCTTAGGTGATACTCCATAGATAAATATCTTCTTAACTAATATTATAAAGCGGAAAGATTTGTTTGTTTGTTTGTACCGGATAAGCTCCGAAACTTCTGCACCGATTTGACCCATGTTTTCCGATAGGGCTAAATTTTTTGATAACAAATTATATTGTTATCAAAAAATTTAGAGCTCCTTAAGAAAATTGAGGCAAATCATTATAATATTAGCGAACTGCCCGCGTCTTCATCAGCGTGGCTTATTTCACCCGCGTTAAGTTACGTCTTTGGTTATTGCTCCGCTCCCGTATGTGGCAGCGAGATGTTATATAGCTTACTAGCTTTTGCTCGCGACTTCGTCCGCGTGGATTAATAGTTCCCGTTCCCGGGGGATTTCCGGGATGAAAACTATCCTATGTCCTTTCTCGGGTCCCAGACTATGTCTGTACCACATTTCATTGAAATCGGTTCAGTGGTTTAGGCGTGAAGAAGAGACAGACAGTCAGACAGACAGACAGACAGACAGAGTTACTTTCGCATTTATAATATTAGTAAGTACGGATGTTGCTCAGGAATAATGTAACTATTAATTGGTAAAAAAAAAAATTGAAATTGGTCCAGTATAGCTTCGGAGCCTTTTCGTTAGGTACAAACTAACAAAAAAAAAATGTTTCCTCTTTATAGTATTATTAGTATAGATAATGCTACCCAGGGCGAAGTGAGGACGGGTCGCTAGTATTGTATATCCGTTGAGCATTGCGTAGGATTATAGTCTAAGAGTTAGTCATCGGTTTTGTTTTTTCATTCATATATCTTGATTGTGACAACCGTAGTAGGTAGTCACGCCAAAATCTGTAGTTTGCATAAATTATAGGTGAATTAAAATGATCACTACATTTTTTGATATTTCTATGAGTCAAGCCATTTTATTAGTAGCCATTTAGTGTATTTTACAATAATCTATTTGGCTGCAAAGAAACGTTGCTGTGTTCCGGTTTGAATGGTATAATAGGTGCCGGTGTACAGGCACATGAGACATTTCCACTCAGTCTCTGGGATGGCAACGCTTTTGCAAGGCCTCTGGTATTGCAGATGTCTATAGGCAGCGGTGACCACTTAACATCAGGTGGGCCGATGGCTAGATAGCCATCGAATGATAAAAAAAAAATCTTCTTTAGGTGGATGCTAGAATTATGATAACAAAATTGATTTGCAAAATAATCAGTTCTTGAGTATAAGAAGATTTTAAGCTTCATTAAAATAAGGTCGCAAATTGCTTCACAGCTAACAATACAAACTGTCTATCGAAGGTTTCTATCATCATCATATCAGCCGCAGGACGACATAGGCCTCCCCTCATAGATTTCTAAAAGAACCAGTTGGAAGCGGCCTGCATCCAGCGCCTTCTTGCTATCTTAATCAGGTCATCAGTCCACCTGATAGGTTTCTACAAGTTGTTTTAATTACACCAAGATCCATTTTCCAACAGGTCCGTCTAATAGACGCGTGGCACGATGATGAAGAGGTCCACCTGTCCTGGGCAATAGACCCCCCTTCGACGCACCGGTACAGATGCACTGGAGCCACTGCGTCTAGAGATGGTGGTCTTCCAAAGCATGTTGCTTGTCACAGAGCTGCTCCATCAAATGTGGTACTAAGGGGGCTGAAGATTGATCCCGTTGATAAGTATACGTGAGTATTTTAGTCTTTAATGAGATGGTACTAGATTGTTGTTGTATTTTTAACTGCCTCGTTTGCCTAGTCGTCCTAAGCACGACTGCTACGCTAGAGGTCCTGGGTTCGATTCCCAGGTCGAGCAAAGTGTTATTCGGTTTTTCTATGAAATTCTCAGTAGCAGCTCGGAGTTTGGATTTGTGCCCGGTTAGTGGCAATAGGCTCGCCCCTTATTACATGGGACCTAAATATACCGGCGAACCATTGGTGTACATTGGTACACCTCTGCTCAACTTTTCGGGGAATACAGGCGTGATGGTATATATAAAATAATACCAGCCTATTACTGCCCCACTGCGAGGCAAAGGCCTCTTATCATACAGTGAAGGCACGAGCATTGATCACCACGCTTGCTCAAGGCGGATTGGCGATTTCAGACTTATATTAATTACAAGTCCTGGTGTCCTCACGATGTTTCCCTTCACCCATATCAGTGCTGTCTAAAATCAAGTTAGAAAGTACATATGAATTAGAAAAAGTCACATTGGTACTTGCCCGAGAGTGCACGAGAGGCGGGCGCTTTAACCACTGGCCCATAATGACTTATTATGTATTGTATTTGTATGTATTTTTTGTTTATGTGTTTAATAGATGTATCCTACTGTCCTACCTAATCTTACTTTAACCCTTTGAACGCCAACGAAAAAAACTTAAAAGCGACAAACGTAATCGGCCGCTAGAACGCCAACGACGAGTTTAGGCGACAAATAGATGTGCTACTTTATAATTCATATTATAGAAAATAGGTGAAATGATTATGTTTTTAAAATTTTGTCATGTTCTCCGTACCTAAGTCACTTAAATAAAATTGGACTAAAGTTAAGCTTGATCGTTTAGTATTCATCACTAGCATTTTGTAAGTATTTAATAGTGAATAAATGGCTCGGCGTAGAGAGCATACCTCTTATGAGCTGCGCTTGGCGTTCAAAGGGTTAATCCTATAATATTATAAATGTGATAGTTTGTGAGGATGGATGGATGGATGTTTGTTACTAAACCTTCCTATTGAATCACTATCTACCTATCTATTGATAAAAACCGCATTATAATCCGTTGTGTGGTTTAAAAGACCTACGCGCACAGTAGAGGTGCAGACGGGGGGAAGCGAACATTATTTAAAGCATTGTACATACTTAGATAGATGAAACATATTCATTTACTAAAAGATTAATAATTATCTACTTCATACAGAATTTGTTGAAATTCTCCTCGCTGAACGTAAAAGCTTGTTACTCTACGTGATTATAATATTTAGAGGTGTCCCAATTGTGTGTGGCGATACCGTTGAGCGTTTTAAACAGTTTACGCCTGACCGAAATATAGGAACGTGATGCACAAAGAAGTATTGTAGCTATGACAATTTTATCAGGCGCTTCTTTATATGATTATTGTCATAATGCTTCAGATGGTGACGAAACGTTAAATTAACATTGCGCTGGTATTATGAATACTCAGGAAATACTACTTAAATGTTAGGCCATTATGGAGACAAAGTACGCCCACATTTTATTTATTTTGATTCAAGTTGTTGCTTTATAACTGCCCCTTTGGTCTCGTGGTCACAAGTGCGACTGCTGTGCAAGGGGTCCCGGGTTCGATTCCCAGGTCGAGCAAAAAGTATTATTGGGTTTTTCTATGAAATTCTCAGTAGCAGCTCGGAGTTTGGCTTTGTGCCCGGTTAATGGCAATAGGCTCGCCCCCTATTACATGGGACCTAAATATACCGGCGAACTGTGGGTGTACATTTGGTACACCTCTGCCTAACCCTTCGGGGTATACAGGCGTGATGGTATACAGGGTGCTTTGAAATTGCTCGTATTCCTCTCGGGAGAAGAAACTATGACTAATTTAGAATGATTTAACCCCTATCACTTGGGGGTCGAAAATCCTCCATTTTCGAGAAAATCTACTTTGTTTTTATTTTTAGAAAAATCCGAATTTTGGTAATTAACATTTAATAAAAAAAAACTTATCACTTTTCAGCCAAAAGTTTTCTATGATCTGATAGCTTACTAATTGACCAACCTCTCTAAAGCTAAAAACTGTGTAATTTACTGTTAGATTTTATGTTGTATATAAATAAAAAGAAAGTAGATTTTCTCGAAAATGGAGGATTTTCGACCCCCAAGTGATAGGGGTTAAATCATTCTAAATTAGTCATAGTTTCTTCTCCCGAGAGGAATACGAGCAATTTCAAAGCACCCTGTATATATATATATATATTGTTGCTTTATAGGGCTAGCCTATTTCTATTCTATATTAGCAAAGCGACCGGGCTTCATTCGGAGGATTTAAAAAAAAACACTTTCAGATATACCTACCTTGTCCAAAAATTGCAAACACGGCAATAAAATAAGCAGCCGAATTCGGTCCAGGGTTCTCTAGTTTTGAATTTATTTTTATTTATAAAGGAGATGCATCTCATAAATTGCATAAAAAGGGTTACATAAAGATTAAAGGACAGTTATTTATGAATTTAGTGAGGGCATAGCACAATAATTAAGCGGACAATTTGGATTACAATACGAACTTTACTGCTGCTTAGAAATTTCTAATGGAACCCCCTATAACACTTTACCCAGTCTAGGACTACACTAGACAATTTTCTTTACTTCATTTTTTTTTTCCCCAGATTCTGCATAGCACTGGAAGAGATGGACAATTCCGATGTCCCCCTATCCTTGGTACTGGGTTGTGGTGCTTCTATACAAGTCAGACAACGAGCTACGTTCGCTACTGTTGTGCCAATAGTGGTGACGAGAGCACCAGAAATTAATCCTTTGAGGTGAGATATTAAAGGAGAAGAAAGAGTATTTTTTGTATTCAGAAAATGTCTGATTTTTTATCTCTAGTCGCTTGTGTTAAAGCAAAAACGGTGGGTCATCTATACAAATAAATTAAATTGAAGTATCCTTTTGAAATGTCTAAATAACCCCTTTATTTAGACATAATATATTATATAAACGAGATACACAATTTTTTTTTGTCTGTCTTTTTCTTTCGGCTTATCTCCGAAACGGTTAAACCGATTTCGACGGGACTTTCACTGGCAGATAGCATTATTTTAGAACAAAGTAAGGGTTCTGCTCAATATAACATAAGACCCCATGATAACCAACATTAACGCGAAGAAAAAAACGGTTATTAACTAGTTATTCACAAAAGTATCCTATTTCAGGGTCTCGGAAGTTCGATCAAACGTGACAGGTGATGGTGTTCTTACAGTCCTCATATCTGTCTTGGGACTGTCACAGAGACCGCAGTACGTACTACCTCGCTCCCAAAGACTATCTAATGACGTCAGACCAATCAACAACTGTTACATCGTCCTCGCAGTGCTATCGCGAGGATCCCTTGTAGCCCAGAAAGACACACCGTGCCAATCGACTTTGGAGATATCCATGGAAGGCTTTGTAAGAGGACCTTACGAAGTTTGTGCAGCAATCTCGAAGTATAAAGTCGATGAACGACGAACAATTTGTGTCGTCCCTCAGTTAATAGAACCTCTTGGAACGTTAGAAATGAAAGCAGGTTTCAAAGGTCTGAATACGGCGTTGATCGGCGTGGCTCTAGGTTTGATGGTGATAGTGATTGGTTTGGTGTGGTTTGTGAGGAAAATGCTGAAGAAACCAGCAGAGTTTGAGCCTCACAGGTGCTTTAGGCAGGAACCGGTGCAAGAAGAGAATCCGAGGGCCAGTTATGTGATGCTGACGGCAACTTCGAAGGTGTGAATGAATAGCAGAAGAATAGAAGAGCAGAAGAGTTCGTTTTACTAGTCGTGAAAATTATTTTAATATATTTTTGATTGGTTATAAATGAAGTATTAAATTCGAAATGTATTTAGGTGTTGTGAAAATATATTATTGTTTGTTTAATCATAACGGAATTTCCAAATGGCTCACTAATTTGGACTTTATAAATTATTTAACAGATACGCTTAAGATTTATTTTAATTACTTTTTTGTTTTAATTGTTAAGTTAACATACGACTGTCGTATCAAAATTCTCATGATATTTTTTTCTTTCGAAACCTTTAGGAATTTTTACACAAAATTATTCCAATCTTTGGATATATTTAGGTCTAAATATATACCCAATTCATGTATGTTATAGAATATTACAGTAAACACAAATATAAAGATAAGTTTCTACTCCTTATCAACACAGAACGTGAATCTAAAGTACATTTGTGTAGACACGATATCTCAGAAATCAAAGTACAATCGAATAGACGGGAATAAAGTTATTTTAGTAGATAAGTATAATTAGTACTGTATAACAGTAATAACTGAGTCTAAGTAACGTTTCAAATCACCTCTTGCTTGTGATAGGGATGTTAAATATCAGAGTGAGAGATTATTAATTCTATGTAATAGTTAGCAGTTATGTAAATGTTAAATGTATAATATTACTACTAATGGTTCTCGTTAGTCTTGAAATTGACTGATTCTAAAGCACAACTTCGGTGAAAAGGTTAAAGTGTGACTTACGCTTAATATTCTTTCTTATAACAGCTATGCTTATGGGTGTCAAAGGCTTATGAAGACTCCGTAAACTAAAATTAAATTGTTTACTTGGATACTTTGTATAAACATTCAACGCTTGTTATTTGAGTTGATGCGAAGTTTTTATATCATTGGGAATGCATCAAATGCCTAACTGTAATTATTATATAAAATATTATAAGTTGAAGAATGATGTTCATTTTAAAGCATTTTTTCTTTAAATGGGTTTCCGCAAGGGAGATATTTTGGTCCTCTAGAAATCGATATTTCTTTTGGTTGTATCATTTTTTTTTGGATTTCGCTTTCAAGTCTTTTCTAAATATTAATGAAATTGATTCCATATTTCAGGTTAACTTAATATTTTTTTTTTACTTTTAGTTTCACATTGACCTTCTGAACTATTTTTCGTTTTGGCATTAGAGCACCCTTATAATATTTCCTACTGTATATTTACCCTTTCCCGAAGTTAAAGCTTATTAACTAAAACTTTGACGAGCTTCTAATGAATTACTAAAATATAAAATATGTCTTCTGTGAAGATGTATTTCTCAAACATTATTTAGTTTAGAACTAATATATTAACACGAGGCTTACATTTCGTTATTAATTAAGATATAGTCAAAGTGAAGTCTGTAAGTAATTTTGATTTCAATTAGCGCGATATTTTTGTTGATTATGTACTAGAATTCTTAGTAATTTTATGAAATCTTCCAATTAAAACGGAGAAGGATAATAAAATGGTTCAATATTTGATTTAGTGAACTAATAAAATTAATACCTTTAAGAAAGTTGAAAGTAAAATTATTTTAGTAAGTAATTGTGTTCTTAAAAGAAGCTGTATGTAAAATAATTAAAAGCAGATCTAATACTTGTAATTATAATTGATTATGATAGCGTAAACGAGAAAAATAATTTTCTTCTCATAAACAACCTGTATAGGAAACATAATATACATACAGGGCAAGGTTTTTTTAGGGGAGAATTTATTAAAACCCTTCAAATTGAAGTTAATTTTAATCCGTGGTAATAGGCAACTGGGTTATCCCATTTGTAAATAATTATCCCATAATGCCAGTAAGCTAAGCTTTGTTCTATCTCCTACTTGGTGCGGAGGGAATTGAAGTAATGTTTTTTTTTTGCTTTACCGCTGTTCTATTCTGATTAATTTCTTTACAGGATCCAAGACTGTTGAATCGTTTGTCCAAAACTGGTAGAAGTTCACTGTCTCGGCGCTTTCCAAGTGACCACCACTGTAGAGTTTTATTTGATACTTTCAGGAACTATCCATAGGTGCAATTCAATGACAAATAAAATATTGGAATATTTTGGTCCTTGCGATTTTAATTTTAATGAAATAATAGAATGTAATAAGAAGCTTAGATCCCTAGTAGGTATTGAAAATGGTCTCTATTATCCTCGTAACACTATTGAATGACAAGCGGTCAGAATATTGCGTTAAATCCCATATAATTATGTCACGAATATTAATAATTGTTAAATGAAATAGAGCTTTGATAGAACAAGATGGAATCTTAAACATTGGACTTGGTATAAACTTTTGTCGTACACACTGAATAGTGTTAGTGGAAAACATACCATCGATTTTTCCAATACACCGCCATTTGTCTGCCCTGTTATGTTGCAATACTCACGTAAGTAACTATGGAAAGGTAGAAGAAATAATGAACCGTGCCAAAATTCTTGATGAAGCAGAAATGCAAGTTAAAGATATTTTGCAGACTGCCATCCAATATTCTGATTGGTACTATTTGATTGCCTGATGGCAGTGTGATGAGCTAGCAAATTGTGGTTAAGATTCCCAGTGAAAGTAATATTCGTTCGGCCTAGATGCTGTGTGTTTTTCATCTAATAGAGTTGTTACTTACTCCTCTGCTCTAGTTCGAAGACAGTTGAGTCGTTTCTTCGGGAATCGCCGAGCTTTACTGCCTCGGCGCTTTTCTGATGGACACCACTGTTTATTCTGGCTTTTGGGAATTGCAGTGGTATGGAAAGGGAAATAATAATGGTTCCGAAAAACAAATTAATCTCCAGCGATTTGTGGCCGACTATTATTCTAATTAACCAGCGTTATAATGAATTACCGACAAAATACCCAAAACACAAACGAAAAAAAATATCCAATTTAACAACAAATAAGAGCATGCTCAAATTACATTTTCTCCTAAAAAAAAATGGATCTTCGAATAACAAAACTAAACTTCCGGATAGAATACTGAACCTCCGACAAAATTACTAAGTTACCGACAACAGAGGTTTTATCAAAATAATCATATTTTTACAACTTCCATGAACTGTTTTAATTTCTATTGTTGGTTATCAAATTTATTTTTTAACTCTCAATAATGATGGAAATGGGTGCGTTCTATTTGCCAGAAACTTGATACTCCGAAACCTATTTGGCATAACTCACTTCGCATAAACTTCTTTAGACGAACGTTTTGAAGGCATAATATTTTTATAGCATAATTATTTTTTGGCAGAACGTTTTTATGACCGAATTTAAAATAGCATATTTTTAAGATGGCAGAATTTTATTTGGCATAATTACCTTTGGCATACTTATAATTTCGCATAATTTCGTTTAGTATAACTTTTATAAAGAGCGAGCGAAGCGAGCTCGGGACTTGGGGCACCCCGACTCGGACAGGTTAGGTTAGAAGGGGATGGCGGAGTCTAGAGAGCGAGCGAAGCGAGCGAACAGACCCCGCCATCCACTTCGTGGTTATTTTTTTTGTAAACCCTTGAGCCCCGCGTAGCGGGGCTCCCCGTTTATGGTTTTTGAGGCTCGAGGGCTCTGGATCTATCTCTAGGGACTTTGATACGAAATGTATGCCAAAAGACGATTCTGCCTGTGAACTTTCTGCAACGACCGATCCTTGCGTGTTTTGTCTGTTTATGTTACAAAATTAAAAAGTTATTGTTGCTATTGGTTTAATACATATTATCATTTCAACCGAAGCATACCCGTGGTAAGTAAAATTCATTATATATGATACAAGTAAAAGTTATTGTTACAAGTACATTTTTATATTTTTTATAAGTTTCTGTATAACCACTCAGAATAATATTTTCAGTATAATGTTACAGTTAAAATAGCACCACAGTCTATGAAATATGAAAGGTAATGTATGAATTAATAGTAGGCAAGTAAAGACAAAAATTACAAAGCATAGTTTTCAGTAGAACGTAATTTATGCTGGTAGAAAAGTATTATGGCAATAAACAGTCATGTTTATTTTTCGAAGATTTCAGTATCTCATTCGGTCGTTTCGTCATTTTTATTCGGACAAAAGTAGTCGGAAAGTTAGTATTTTAAGCAGTAGATTTAATATTTTGAGTAAGGACAATTCTTCTTTTTTTGTCGGAGCTTTTATTACTACCCGTATGGAAATAGAGTGACGGGCTTGTCCCAAAAAAAGGTCTATCATTTATGTTTTTGTTTTCAAGGTGGAATAGGTCATCCTATCACGCGAGTAGAGAAGCCCCTTGATGTCATCATCAAGGGGTTTCTCTACTCGCGTGAGGGCTCATATAAAGCGTGCCTTTTCAGTATAAAGAAACCTATAAATCAGATCATAAAGTTATTCAAAAGCAGCATTTAAAGAGTCTAAATTCCAAAGTATACCTCCATTCAAAGTCTGTATACCTTCACACACAGATTCAACAATAAACAACGCGACTCGAAACAAATATCTGTGGGCCATACAAATATTTGCCTGGAAGTGGGAATTGGCTCGACTATGCCATTTCAGTTGGCAAAGCACAGCCTTCTGCCATTCAATGAGGTGGCAAGGAATGCATTCTCACAAAACATTCCCAATATCCAACCAACCTTGCTACCGTACCTACCTATTTCTCCCTACATACGACTGTTAGCGTTCGCACACATGCGCAAGTCGTATCTGTATATAATGTAGTGAACATTTTAAATTGAGAACTCTCGACTCACCGTTGAATACTGTGTAAACGAGGCTTGCGTATGTGTGCGTGCGTTTGCTGTCTAGTATGAGGAGTAAAGGATTTTATGCAACGACTAATATAGTCGTTGATTTTATGTCAGTAGTGTGTTTTCGGATTGAGTGTTGTTTTTTCTATCTTTTAAATTAAAATTATATAACATGCGTTGTATGGTATATGAGCTTTATTTGCATTGTAATTAACGTAACGCGTCCAAACCGCATTTAAGTAAATATTTCCAAGAACTTTTCGTTCTGCTTTAATTAGTTTAAAATGTAAATAAATAATTTATGTGATGCCATTTTCATTCTTAAATAAAATATTAACAAGTATTGTGTGTTTTATTTGTTGATTTTCCTTGTTAACTTTCAATAATGTTGGTCGCTTCATTTGTTTTTCATTTGACAAAAACTACGGAAGTTTGCTACCTTAATAGCTCAACTTTAAAGCTATAAATAAAACCTGCCTCAGTAGCCTAGTGGTCCTTAGCGCGATTGCAACACTAGAGGTCTTGGGTTCGATTCCCAGGTCGAGTAAAAAGTGCTATTTGGTTTTTCTATGAAATTCTCAGTAGCAGCATGGAGTTAAGATTTGTGCCCGGTTAATAGCAATAGGCTCGCTCCCTATTACATGGGACCTAAACATAACGGCGACCTTCGGGGTATACAGGCGTGATGGTATATGATGTAAAAAAATGCATTTATTTAAAAAATATAATATAATAATTATGTACTCGTTTGTCATTTATACGCTTTAATTTTTACGCACTTCAATAACGGTCAGAGAGTTGGTTAGTTCAGTCTGATTCATTAGACATTTATTTCCTTGAAATTGTTGAAAACATCCTGTCCCATTAAAATATTAACGTGTGCATGTCGGAAAACACGTTTTTCCTTTAGGATGTCGTGAGTTAAATTTCTAGGAATACTAGTAGGTGTAGATAGAAATATGATTTTTTCATACTAAAAATAAAACTTGGGGAACAACTTTTGTATATGGTGGGAAAAATATATATATAAATATATATACCTATTTAAATAAGGAGTTTTGTAAAACTCCTTATTTAAATAGGTATAAGGGAAAAGGCGTGAGTTTATGTATGTATGTATACATACATACATACATAAACTCACGCCTTATGTATACATACATACATACATGCATACATACATACATACATAAACTCACGCCTTTTAGCGGGGTAGGCAGAAAGCACGGAACGCCACCTGCTACGATCCTTACATACTCCTTTCGCCTCGTTATTACTAATAATTAATATACATTTTCATACATCTGGTCATATAAGGAGTTTTATTCCCGAAAAATGCCTCGTTTAGCCTAGTGGTTCTAAGAGCGACTGGTCTTGGGTTCGATTCCTAGGTCGAGTAAAAAGTGTTATTGGATTTTTATATAAAATTTTCAAGAGTAGCTCAGAGTTAGGATTCGTGGCCGTTAATGGCAATAGGCTCGCCCCCTATTACATGGGACTTAAAAACGTACCAGCGAGCTGTGGGTGTACATTGGCTACATCTCTGCCTAACGCTTCAGGGAATACAGGCGTGATTGTATGTTTATGTAATAAAAAGCTAAGACGAGTAAATCTTTACAAAATACCCGAATACCGCTTAACGTCATAAGCTATCAAAAGGTCTTCTACGTTAAAATGGATTCTTAGGAATTCATCTTAACTTTTTAATTAGTTGATAAATATAATAATAGATGTCCTAGTGCAGGGATGGCGAATCTTTAGCGGTGAACGTGCCATTTTTTATAAAAAAATAGATGTGACTATGACATGCCATCAAAGAATCTCGAGAAAAAAAAACTACATAGATGCCAAATATTAATTCTTTACTTTGTTTGCAACTCGTTTGAAAATAATGATTAGGTACTATTTTACTTTTGTTTGAATAAAAGTTTAGTATGATTTCTGTTGTTGCAAATTATTTCGATCAAATACATTCGTCAAACTGCTCCGTTGGTCTCGTGGTCGCAAGCGCGACTGGTGAGCGTGGGGTCCCGAGTTCGATTCCCAGGTCGGGCAAAAAGTGTTAATGGATTTTTCCTTTCGCAGTTTCTCAGTAACAGCCCGGAGTTTGGAAGTTGGTGGTGTGACACCCCCATGCCTCGGAAAGCACGTAAAACTGTTAATCCCGGCTGTCATTCGTAGATCCTTGACAGTCGTGACGGATAGTCAAAAGCCAAGAAGTCTGACAACCAGTCTAACCAAGAGGTACCGTGTTGCCCAGTTACTGGGTTGTGGAGGTCAGATAGGCAGTCGCTACATGTAAAACACTGGTATTCAGCTGCATCCGGTTAGACTGGAAGCCGACCCCAACATAGTTAGGAAAAAGGCTAAGCAGATGATGATGAAATACATTCGTCAAATATCGGCCCGAATTATTTTGTCTCGTGCTACTACTAGCACGCGTGCCATTGGTTCGCCACCCCTGTCCTATTATAAACATAACAGAAATATTTCTCGGAACGAATAAATATAGCAATAGAGATAACTCTTATCATTTCGTAGAGGTAAAGTTAATTGCGCGGGTATTTCCAAATGTTATAATATACATTGCTGCTATGATAATAGAGTTCAGGGTCCTTTGATACGCTAATGCGATTCTGCATTAAGTACTTGACGCAAAATTTAGGTTTAGTATAAAGAGAGCATTAATACATAATTATATGCTTGATTAGATTTTATGTACGGTCAACAAAAGAGATAAGTAACCGGACCGTCTAATATAGTTGAAGATTTCTTTCAAACCGGTGGTCGTTTTTAAATGGAATTCAATTTAATTAATAAACTGTATATTTTCTATTAATAAAAAAATAATTCATTAAAAAAAATCTACCATTTTTTTTTCACTTTGAATTTATTAGGCGACTCTTAACTTACTTATCTCTTTTGCTGACTGTACTTACTGGCTATATACCACGCAGTGTTTTAAAGGTTCCGTATCCAAAAGGGTAAAATGGGACCCTATTACTAAGACTTTGCTATCCGTCCATCTGTCCGTCTGTCACCAGGCTATATCTCATGAACCGTGATAGTTAGACAGTTAAAACTTTCACAGATGATGTATTTCTGTTGCCTCTATAACAAAAAATACAAAAAAAAAATAGAATAAAATAAATATTTAAGGGGGCTTCCATTCAACAGATCTGATTTTTTGCTGTTTCATAGATAATGACTGACTGTCTGATGATGTCTGACTGTTTAATTTTTGACTAATGGTACGGACCCCTTAGTGCGCGAGTCCGACTCGCACTAGGCCGGTTTTTTTCTAGCCCTCCACATTATTCGTAACCACTGCAACTCCTGAAAGTCAGAATCAACAGTAAAGACCGCCAGAAAAGCGCTGAGGCAGTGAAGCTCGACGAGTCACAAGTGTCTTGGATCTCGCAATGAAATTAATCAGAAAAGATTAGCGGAAGAGTAAGGAAAAACATAATTTCCACTTCCCTCAAAATAAGCAGGAGACAGCACAGAACTAGGCCATATTGGCACAAAGGATGGAGGAGCCCAGATTGCCAAGCACCATCACGGATTGCAATTATCTTAAACTCATGATGTACACATACGCCTGTATTCCCTTGTAAAGGTTAGGCAGAGGTGTAACAATGTACACCCACATTTCGCCGGTATGTTTTTAGGTCCCATGTAATAGGGGGCGAGCACATTGCCATTAACCAGGCACCAATCCAAACTTTGAGCTGCAAAGGGGAGAATTTCATAGAAAAACGAAATAACACTTTTTGCTGGAGTTGGGAATCGAACCCAAGACTTCTAGCGTAGCAGTCGCGCTTAGGACACCTGGGCCAACGAGGCAGTTCATGATGTACATATATTGTTATGCCTTCATCCATTACAGGTTGCAATGGGAAAACCCCAAGTACCTTTTGTAGATTTATTGTCACTTGCGGTTACACCTGACCTAGGAGTTTATAATATTTAGTAGCTTTTTTCTATCCGCGATTTTGCCCGCATGGTTTTCTTCACCCACGATCAGTTACATCGTTAGTTACTGCTCCGCTCTCGTGTGTCGTAGCGTGAAGTTATACAGCCTATGCCCTATACAATTTCTCATGAATCTCTCTGTCTACCTTATACAAAAATATTTTTTCGGGCAGCTCCAGATTTGCATTCAAACAAACAAACAAACCTTTCAGCTTTATTATAGAGTAGTATAGATTGATATTCCTGTAGCATGCTCACTGAATGATTGTTGTAAGGTGGTCAAGGTAAGTATAAATGACCATCAAATGGATCTGTTCTGTTTTGTAATGGGGGGATTGTATCACTGAAAATGGCTTTTCCAGCCCGCCAAATTATTTTTAAGGGATCCAGTAGAAAATTAGTCGTCTAATACAGCTCAGGGTTTTGGTACGAGACTTTGAGATTTAGGGGATATCAGTTAGAACACTCAGAAGTTTTTTTTTAATTGAATGGAAAATAAAAAATCTTAATAAGGGGTTAGAATGATAAACCAGAATTGGAGTGCTATTCCTTAACAAGCTCGCTCGGTGAAGAGAGTGGTCAAATTTCAGCATGGTGGGATGACAAGCCACGATAAACTCACTTCACCTAAATTAAGTGAAAGAGATTTTAATGTAACAAAAAAAAACTTATACATACATACCATTACGCCTGTATTCTCAGAAGGGTAAGGCAGAGGTGTAACAATGTACAATCATCCACAGTTCTCCAGTATTTTTAGGTCCCATTTAAAGGGGGCGAGCCTATTACCATTAATCGGGCACAAATCCTTACTCCGAGCTGCTACCTACTGAGAATGTCATAGAAAAACCCAATAACACTTCGCTCGACCTGGCTATTGAACCTCACAAGACAAATGAGGCCTTGACAATAACTTACCAAAGAAACATTAAGTACCTACACAACATTGCCCCACCCATACAAACTATCTAACAAAACAAAACGACAAAGTCATTCAAAACCGTCACAATCGTTATGCATCAGTTCGCTATAATTTCCTCAAAGTAATACAAAATGTCAAAGGTGCGTACACGCATACATAATATGTATTAGTAAACAGACTCTACTATCAGTATCGAGCCGGTCGTCATGGCGAGAGCACGTGTCTTTACTATCGTTTTAGTTCTAACATTATGTTTGGGACTACAAGCAAAAGTGTATACGAGGTGCCAGTTGACTCGTGAGCTGCTGAAAAATAATTTTTCAAGGACTTTTCTTAGTAACTGTGAGTTGGTTGTTGTTGTTTTTTTGCTATATTTTCCCGCGTGTATTTTTCACGTAATGTGCAGTAAATGTATAATTATAGTATAACTAACTCCGTATCTTTAGTAACTGCTCCGTTCCCGTTTGTCGTAGCGTGATGGCCTATAAGTATAACCTTTCCTCTTGAATCACTCTATCTATTGATTAAAACTGCATTAAAATCCGTTGCGTATTTAACACGATCGAGCCGTTCAGACGACTGGAAGCGTTTTTTTTTAAGGTAAAGTTGAACAATATATTTGTTTGTTAAAATGAGCAAATCTCTGGAACTGCCAGTCTGATTGGAAACAATCTTTTTGTATATGAAAGCCAGATTCATAAGGAATAGTATAGGCTATATAACATTACGCTACGACTCACGGGAGCGGAGCAGTTACCAAAGACACCACGCGAGCTAAGTAGCTATAGCGCGCCTATAATTTTTGCAACAATTTCATTGCAGCCTGTCATGATTATTAGGTTTTGGGGCCTTGACTTTAGTTCACAGATTGAATAATATTAGTATTAGTCTCTCCATAAACATTTTTGGCCGATCATAACCTATTTGTTGAACATAAGCCAATAGTTGTTTCTTCGACACTACATCCATATTTACTATGTAGCTAGGTATATAACGCGCGGTGACAGTTCTGTTACGTGTTTGGTTACTGCTGTGCTCTCGTTTATCGTAGCGTGATGGTCTATACTAATAAACCTTCCTCTTGAGTCATTATATCTATTGATGAAAACTGTATAAAAATCCGTTGCGTAGTTTAAAAGATCTTAGCGTATTGACGGCGGGAAGCGACTTTGTTTTATACTATACTAGCGACTTCGCCCGCGTGGCTTGTTTCACCTGCCTTGCGGTAAGTCCTTGGTTAGTGCTCCGCTCCCGTTGGTCTTAGCGTGATGATCTTTACGTATAAACCTTCCTCTTGAATCACTCTATCTATTAAAAAAAATCGCAGCAAAATCCGTTGCGTAGTTTTAATAATTTATTCATACATAGGGATATAGCATAGGGACAGAGAAAGCGACTTTGTTTTATACTATGTAGTGATACGGATAATGATCAGGTATTTGCATATTATTTTTTTTAATTATATTTTGACATTTGCGGGATATCTTTCGAGAAGTTTTGTCAAGTAGAGCTCCTGATCTCACTCACTCAAGATGGATAGGCGATTTCAGACTTCTAGATAAAATCACGATGTTTTCCTTTACCGTTGTCAGTGATGTCCAAGATAAACTTAAAAAGTAAATAATTATTAATCGAAAAAGGGTTATTAGTCGAGTCCCAAGTGCCCTTGATGCTAAAAATGGCTGCAACGCTTGTATAAATCCATTAAATCAAATTAATGATCGGTGACGAGTTAAATAATTAGGCGTAGCACATGACTGTGTTGATAATAATGTACATATTATTATCTATAGACTAGTTAATCTGTCATAAAATACAAAAATAGATTGCAAGATATCAGATCGATTCAAAGTTCATACCGGTTAACTACGCACTCTATCCATTAAACTGAGTATTATTGAGCAAACATTTTGCTGAGATTTTTGGTACAATTATAGTAGTAGTAAAGCTCTTTGTGAAGGAGCTCGTCCGGGGACGTACTACCACCATACCTAAAGCAGCAAAGCAGCGTTGCTGTGTTCCGGTTTAACTGGTATGGGAGCCGGTGTAATTACAGGCACATGAGACGTTTCAACTTTGTCTCTGGGATTGCAACGCCTTTGCAAGGCCTCTGGCATTCCATATATCTTATGCATCTGGTTAAAGGTCTTTCTTAAAACTGCCTGCATACATACCATCACGCCTGTATTCCTCGAAGGGTTAGGCAGAGGTGTACCAATGTAGACCCACCGTCCGCCGGTATGTTTTAGGACGCATGTAATAGGGGGCGCGCAATAGGCACATGCTGCTACTAAGAATTTCATAGAAAAACCCAATAACACTGTCTGATCTACTTACATTCAACATTTCCATTTTTCCCTGAATCCGTGTGAAAAAAATAAAGAAACAATTATCTACAGATATTTATATCCATGCATGTGTGTGTGTGTATAAATGTATGTATTGTTAGTTGTACAATCACGAGCATAAACATTTGTATAAACTAGGCAAAATTCAAAAGCGATTTTCTTGTGAATGAACGATGGCAACGTTGAGATGAGACCGATTTCATAGTTGTATGGGATCCAGAATATGATATTCGTAACACTATCATCATCATCTGCTTAGCCTTTTCTTAACTATGTTGGGGTCGGTTTCCAGTTTAACCGGATTCAGCTGAATACCAGTGTTTTACATGGAGCGATTGCCTATCTGACCTCCACACCCCAGTTACTGGGCAACACGATACCTCTTGGTTAGACTGGTTGTCAGACTTTCTGGCTTCTGACTATACGTAACGACTGTCATAGATCTACGAACGACAACCGGGACCAACGCCTTTACTTTCCGACCTACGGGGGTGCCACACTACCAACTTCCGAACTCTGGGCTGCTACTGAGAAAGTCGAAATGGAAAAACACAACAACACTTTTTGCTCGACTTGGGTTGGGAATCGGATCCAACACCACGACACTAACGGGGCAGAACACATTACATTTATATCACAGTTATGTGCGTAACACCATTTTATTTTAATCAATCCTTTTGAAGAAATTATTATTAGATTCGGTAACGTATCTCGGGACCCTAGGGTCCCGGACCTTTGGAAGGCGTACGAGGAGCCGAAGCCAACTCGCAGAGGCATTACATGGCTTTACAATGAAATGGAACACCAGCCGACAATTATCCCTGTTTGCACTATGCAAATACACCCAAGGACAATCCTCGGCTGGCGCAGGACTATTGCAGAATATGGAAACAAAGAATAGGGTTATGGGTTTGGGTGGCTTAAATATACTAGTTTCCTTAATTATTATTTGATAGAAAAAATATTAAAAAAAAAAAAAAAAAAATATTTTATAAAAAAAAAATATTTTAGAATGTTGCTAGGTGTATACATGTTTATTCATGACTGTACCTATGTACGTGTTTGTACCTATTGTATTCTCTCAGTAACTGATTGCCAGTCATGTTTTGTCAATGGATTTTCCTTATATGAGCATGGTTTTTGGTAGCAATCAAATGGTTGGTATTTAAACGTGGGTTGGAGTTATGTGGGGACTATTTTTATACGTGGGTTTGTCTTGATAATGATCCTTAATGACGTCTCTTGGATTTCTAAATATGGATTAGTTTAAATTAGTTTTTGGAGTTCCGTATCCAAAAGATCTATCTGTCTGCCCATCTGTCTGGCAGATAGACACTTTAATTGTCACTGTAACTATAAATAATAATTTGGTTTATTCATTAGTACTAAGTAACCCTGTCTGTTATGCTTTCAAGACAAAACCACTGAACCAATTTTGATGAAATTTGACACGGTAGAGGTACACTAGAACCTCAAGAAAGGACATGGACAACTATGCAGTGCTTTTGGAATATTGTAATGTCTATAATGATAGGCGATGGCAACCAAAGGTTTTTTCTTGAAACATCTTTGGTTGGCAAACAAGCCGACGACGGCCCACCTGATAAAGTCAAAGTCAAAGCATTTATTTCAATTAGACCATTTACAGGCACATTTGAATTGTCAAGAAAAAAAAAAGAAATTGTAAAATTGAAGCTAGTTGCTCGTTCCAAAACGTAGGTCTCTATGGAGAAGAACGAGCAAGAAACTCCATGGACACTCTTTTCCTTCAATTTGGTTTTTACAAAGTCTTGGTTACAATATTCTTGTTGCTTTCTATATGTGAAAACAATGAAGGTGAATATAAAAAATAACAAAATTATAATAAAGATGTAAGCCATGGCAGTTAAGAGGTGACCAATCCCAACGGACAGCACCCGATATTAAGTGATCACCTCTGCCTATAGACATCTGCAATACCAGAGGCCTTGCCTTGCCATCACAGATACAAAGATGAAATGTCTGTGCCTATAATTACACCAGCATCCATAGCATTCAAACCGGAACACAGCAATGCTGCTATGCGGCAGAAATAGGTATGGTGGTAGTACTTGCCCGAACGAGCTCGTTCATAAAGAACTCTACTACTATTACTACTACTAATATAAAACTGCCCCGTTGGTCTCGTGGTTGCAAGTGCGACTGCTGTGCAAGGGGTCCCGGATTCGATTCCCAGGTCGAGCAAAAAGTGTTATTGGGTTTTTCTATAAAATTCTCAGTAGCAGCTCGGAGTTTGGATTTGTGCCCGGTTAATGGCAATAGGCTCGCCCCCTATTACATGGGATCTAAATACACCGGCGAGCTGTGGGTGTACATTGGTACACCTCTGCCTAACCCTTCGGGGAATACAGGCGTGAGTGATGGTATATATTTTTTTTTATATATATAAAACTACAATACTAGATAGGAGTATGAAAGGATCGTAGCAGGTGGCGTTCTGTGGTTTCTGCCTATCCCTATGGGAAAAAGGCGTGAATTTATGCATGATGTATATGTACAATACTAGGTGGAATGTCTGCTTGTTTACCACGCCCACAAAAAACTGTCAGTAATTATGTTAACTTTATTTGATCTTGACGTCTGGGAATCCAACAGGAAAAATACATAATAACAATTTAGACGATACGGCTTAGTTTCTTGTGTAACTTCAATTTGTGGTCAGTACCTAAATTAATGCGTAGGTTTTTATGTTACGTTGTTTTTGCACTCTCATAGGTACTTGTCGGACTTGTTATTGGTACATATTGATAAAGAAATAAGTACAGTATTATAGCTCCAATTTAAACTACATAGCACACAACATACCATCACGCCTGTTTTCTCAAAGGGTTAGATAGAGGTGTACAAATGCATAGCCAAAGTTCGCCGTTTGTTTGTTTTGTTTTAGCTGCCTCGTTAGCCTAGTGGTCCTAAGCGCGACTGCTACGCTTGAGGTCTTGGTTTCGATTCCTAGGTCGAGCAAAGTGTTATTGGGTTTTTCTATAAAAATTCTCACTAGCAGCTCGGAGTTAGGATTTGAGCCCGGTTAATGGCAATAGGCTCGCCACATATTACATGGGACCCATACATTTCTCGAACTGTGGGTGTATATTGGTACACCTCTGCCTAACCCTTCTGGGTATACAGGCGTGATGGTTGTGTGGATAATAATAATTTATTATTTACGGGAAATATAGGCATGATGATATTATGTAGTCTTAAAATTCGAATTAATGACTCCACTTGGTACTATTATGTAACTTTGACCACAGGTCAATTTATTGTCTGGTCTTCAGAACAATACAGAGTTAGTCATCATTTATAGTACCCATAAATTACAGCCCACCTGTACTTCTAAAGTAGTTGCCAAGTAGTGCAAAAAACAAAACTAATTGTTATGTAATTAGGTTTTCCAAGAGCCTCAAATTTTACCTGACTTTTTTCTGACTTTTTTCTGACTTAACAAAAGGTTATGATATTACTACAGCTTTAGATGCCTGGAAACCATGTGCTATTTTTGATTATTTATTTTTAATTTAATTATAACGGTTACAATACCAATTTTAAAAACATAACACTTAAAATTACACACACTTATTATTTACATTTGTAAAGAAAATATGAAATCCGTACTTATTTACTTATTACTTATTTACGTATTACTTATTTACTTATTCACTTATTTACTTATAATATTATAAATGCGAAAGTAACTCTGTCTGTCTCTCTGTCTGTCTGTCTCTTCTTCACGCCTAAACCACTGAACCGATTTCAATGAAATTTGGTACAGATATAGTCTGGGACCCGAGAAAGGACATAGGATAGTTTTCATCCCGGAAATCCCCGGAAACGGGAACTATTAATCCACGCGGACGAAGTCGCGGGCAAAAGCTAGTCTACTATATGATGTACTTTACTTCTACGCAAGCAATGTTACGAGAAAATAATAGTAACCCATACTAATATTAGATGCGAATGTAACTCTGTCCGTCTGTCTGTTATGGTTTTACGACTAAACCACTGAACCGATTTTGATAAAACTTGGTACGGGGTAAGTTTGAACCCCAAGAAAGGACATAGGCTACTTTTTATTCCGTGACTACGTTTGCATCCACGATATCCGACATTAACGCAGACGAACTCACGGGAAAACCTACGTATAGTGTTACGTACACAATAAGATCAGCCCCCCTAGCCAAGTCACAAACGATAAACGCAAACGCTGAGTAGGCTTTAATAGATCTTCAACTTTATGTGCTTGGTTTTAAGTTGAAGATCTAATGAAGATTGCATAGCGTTTTCGTTCGTTCCAGTCGCTAACGTTTAGAAATCTTTAATAGATTTTCAACTTAAGGCTCTTGGGTATTAAGTTGAAAATCTATTGGTACCTACCGAGCGTTTACGATTATCGTTTGTGACTTGGCTAGGGGGACAGAATGCGTTGACAGGAAGAATCGTTTACTTTAGAATCAAATACTCTGTTTGATCTGTCAACTATTCTGATGAAAAGTAACTAAAATGTTGTAATTATGTAAGTAACTATCTACATAATAATAAAATATCATAAACAGTCATAATGTTTTATAAATATGATATTTTTTAAGATCTTTATATTTTTTAAGCCTTTTTGATTGACATGTGTACTCTAATTTGACGTAGAGAGATAGTTCTATTCGCTAAACAAATTTTAGTCTTAAATCTTTTCAATGAAATGTTATCAAAAGAAAAATGACGAATGCACCTCCAGCAAAGGTCTTTACTTGAATGTACAATGGATAAAGTTATTTGGTATATAGGCAGTTAACTTGCCCAATTTCATGATTCTAGGGCAACGGGCAATACTTTATAGGTTTTGAGAAAAAGGGTCTTGACTGACAGACAGACGAACAACGAAGTGATCCTAAAAGATTCTAAAAGGGTTATTTTTTATTTTATTTGAATAGAAAATGAAAATAAGGAATTAAATCTATTAAATCTTCCAGAGGTAGTTCCGTAAGGTGAAGAATGTTATGGCCAAGAAACTGCCCACTGAATTTTTAAAATCAATGTTTTACATCGGTACCACTTTACCAAGAAAATAATAAATGGATAAAGAACATTCGGATATGAAAAACACATGTTATTGTGTAGTAAATAAGACACATATTTGTAAAACAAACATTATTTCACACACCGTCTTTTGTTTTATTTCAGGGGTATGTCTGATTGAACAGGAGAGTGACAGAAACACGTCGGCGATGGTCGTGAAGAGTCCCAGAAGAAAATATTATGGATTATTTCAAGTAAGTACTTATTACGTACGTAATAAAGACGGGATTTGAATACCTTGAAAAACCTCAATCAAATTGAGAACTTGTCACATTATGCGATGCAAATGATGAAGTACAATCGATCAAAGTATTTGGTGTTCAGACAAAATAATTCATTTTCATTACACTGCGAATATTTTATCGTGTGCGTTATTTAAAGGGTCAAAAGATAAATCACATGCAAAAGAATTAATATTAATATTATTTAGTTTGGATTTTATTTTAAACATAGCTCGTTATAATTTCAGATAGGAAGTGAATGGTGCAAGGAAGGCAAGAAAGGTGGAAAATGTGACATTACATGTGAAGGTAAGACCACTGACTGAATTTTGCACAGTCATGCACATTGCATGACACAGAGTTGATGTCCGATGGATCCACAAAGTTCTCGAATGGAGACCACGCACCGGCAAGCGCAGTGTGCGACCTGATCAAATCCGCAGGAAGACGCTGGATGCAGGTCTTTTTGGAAATCTATGTGGGAGGCCTATGTCCAACAGTTGACGTCCTGCGGTTGATATGATGATGATTGCATGACAATGCAATATGAAAACTTGTTTTTTAGAAAAAGTTTTTCGAAACCTTATTAAATGCATAAAATAAAAAATAAATCTGATACATAATAATATTTTTATCCTATTCACAGCACTACTAGACGAAGACATTAAAGACGATGGTATTTGTGCCGTAAAGGTGTTCGAGGCAGAAGGGTTCAAGTACTGGGCTAAGTGGGAGGCGAGGTGCAAGGGACAGACCCTGCCTGATATTGAGAAGTAAGTCTTGCACATAGATCTAAATATTTAATTAAAGTAGAGTACATTTCATTTCACCTGGACGGCACCGTTGGTCTCGTGGTAGCAAGCGCGACTGATCGCGCGTCTTTTACAGTCGTTACGGATAGTCAGCTGGGAAATCTGACAACCAGTTTTACCAAGAGGTATCGTGTTGCCCACTAATTCGGTTGCAGAGGTCAGATTGGCAGTAAAACACTGGTATTCAGCAGCATACTGAGACTGGAAGCCGATCCCAACATTGTTGGGACAAGACTAAGCAGATTGATGCTGTTGACCTATTCCTGACGTAAAGCAGCGTTGCTGTGTTCCGTTTTGAAGGGTATGGGGGCCGGTGTAATTACAGGCAGGCTCATGAGATATTTCAACTTTGTCAATCCCAATCTGTCAAAAATACCACTAACTTACCTCAATTTTTTGACATAGATTGTCACTGTCGCTGAGATGAGATTGCGACTAGATGTTTAACGTTTTTAATTATTAATAGTTTTAAACAAAATTAGTTTCTTGCTCCTTTCGCCTCGTCCACATTCATACATCTGGAGGATAAGGAAGTAAGGATCGTAGCAGGTGGCGGTCCGTGGTTTCTGCCTACCCCCATAGGAAAAACGCGTGAGTTTATGTAAGTTTCTTGCTAGGGTTGTAACAATCTCACGGCGGGCGATGATGATGATGGTGAGATACCTAACGATACTCATAATGAGTTTTGTATTTTGAAAATAGGCATATGTACTACGCATTCTCATTCGCTATATTTTGTATTATTAATACAAATATAGATACAAGCCTTAAATAAATATAGCTACACAGTGCGGACCAAAAGACAAATGTTTGCTTATATTTGTTATACAAATATTAGTATTACGGTAAATATGACATTGTGTATACGTAACAAAGAAAATATTCAACTACTTACGTAGAGAGTCGAAGTTAGAAGATTGAATTTGGATATTATTAAAATTATCTCTATGATATAATTAGCATCCTGAGACCTTGCTTACTTAATTTTCCAAGTGACCCAGTAAGAAATGGTTTAGTGATTGGAAATCAACAATTAGTGCCCTACATTAAGAATTGCTTATATACAGGGGATGTGTTTACAAACATATTAAACTACAAAGAGCCAAAACCAGAACAATTATCTATAGGGGTTTGAAATATTTTGTTCCATGCGAAAATCCAATCTCTTGGCCATTGTGCCAAGCGAATCTTCTACCAGATATAATTATAAAGAAGTTATAATTATATCTTTAGCCCGCTACTTCATGAGGACCACAGATGAAGTCGCAGATTAAAAAGTAATATAGGAATCCCTTTGGGAAATTCCATTGCAATCAATTCAGTGGTTTAGCCTTGAGGTAACAAACAAACAGACAGTCAGTTAATATTAATGTGGAGAATAATTGAACAACTCAGCGCTTCGGATAAAAAAGAATAAACATTCAATTTTTTTTTAGTCTAGAGCCGATTGTTTAACGAAGTCACGCTTTGGTAAACATAGCTACGTATATCATCATACCTACGTATGTACAACGTAAAAACCAGACCGATTTCGATAAGATCTCGTTGAGGAAAACGATTCGTATTCATAACTTCACTTGTTTACATTGAATTCATTGTAATTGGGTACCTATCTGACAGCTCCAATCAATAATTGACATACTTTTTTTGAGCACGCGATTCCCGCATAGATTTTGAATGGCAATAATAAAATGTGAAGCCAACTCATTATAGATTTCAAAACCACTAAAAATCTAATGTTACTACAACATAACATTCACGACAGTATTCCCTGAAGGGTTAGGCAGAGATATATTAATGTACAACCATAGTTCGCCGGTATGTTTAGGTCCCATGTAACAGGGGCAGCTTATTGCCGTTATCCGGGCACAAATCCATAATTATTTCGAGCTGCTACTGAGAATTTCATAGAAAAACCCAATAACACTGCTCAACCTTGGAATCAAATCTAAGGCCTCTAGCGTAGCAGTCGCGCTTAGGACTTCTAGTCGCTTTGGGCACTAGTACAGTACTCAGTACATTCATTTATATTATTAAAAGAAAACAACATAAAAATTACCACAATACAAATAAAACTACTGCACTTCGTCCTCATACAACTTCATACAACCATAGCAATCATTTCTAGACGTAATCCTCTCGCCCTTGGCCTGTCCTAGTTCATCGAGACAAGGGCGAGAAGTCTTATATGTGCCTAAATAAATAAATAAATATCTTGGCTCACACAACACAACACAACAACACAACACAACAACTCACACATGGCTATCTGATCCCAAGCTAAGCAGAGCTTGTGTTATGGTAACCAGACAACTGATATACATACTTATATAATTTATAAATACATACATATTATAGATAAATACACAAACTAGAAACTAAATATCTTAAGCCATAAAATATTTTGACCCGATTGCAAAATAGAATTAGGTATTAACTGCACAAACTATTTACAACCAACTTCAAAAACGAAGGAGGTTCTCAATTCGACTAATTGTTTTTTGTATGTTTGTTTCGCGATTATTCTGCCAATAATGAATTGATTTGGATGATTATTGTTTTATTTGGTACGTCATAAGTACTTATAACAGTTTGCTTGACCTGGGAATCGAACCCAAGACTTTGACACCACAAGACCCAGTCGTGCTTAAGAATAATAGGCTAACAAGGCAGTTATTTTTTAAGCGGGTGCATCCAACAGTACAGTGGTTGCAGTGGCATTTAAACATGTTATAATTTAAAACCTGTTTTCAATTAAAGAAAAAAACTGTTGTATCTTTACCATTAATATCTCCGTAATAAGTAACCTTCAACTTCGTTGTTTGTCTTTTTTGTATGCCATTGGATGGCCAACAAGCCTACGGCCCACCTGATGTTAAGTGTTCACCGTTACCTATAGACATCTGCAATACCAGAGGCCTTGCAAATGCGTTGCCATCCCAGAGATAAAGTTGAAATGTCTCATGTGCCTGCTATTACACCGGCACTCATGCCCTTCAAACCGGAACACAGCAACGCTGCTTTGCGGTAGAAATAGATATGGTGGTAGTACTTTTCCTGATGAGCTCCTTCACATAGAGCTCTACTACTACAAAAACTGTTTATTTTAAACCCAGTATTTATAAACCCTTTTATTATTACAGGTGTCCAGACTGGGTGCATCCACCGAACAGGGTCTCACCACCACGTGATAAAAGGACAATTAGAGGAAGAAGGAGTATCAGAAGATTTAGCAGAAGAGCTATATTCTTGAACGAACCTTATTAGACTGTGGCTTTTATGGGTAGTGTTAGATTATTGTTATGTTGTAAAGGCGCTTTGCAGACGAAGGGGTTGGGTGGTATTTTTGATCGGCTGCCCTCACCGCGAATGTATCCGCTATACCTATTACTGGAATCAAATATAACAGCTTACATTAGGACCCATTAAGTTAATGATAATTGCAATCCATGGTGCTTGGCAATCTGGGCGTCTCCCAGTTGTAAACATCCCTTTGTGCCTATTGGCCTAATTCTGTTCTGTCTCCTGCTTGTTTGCAGGATAGTGGAAATTATGTTTTTCTTACTCCTCCGCTAATCTTTTTTCTGATTAATTTCGTTGCGGGATCCAAGACAGTTGTATCGTTTCTCCGGGACTCGTCGAGCTTCATTGTCTCCACTTGTGTCCAATTGTGGTCGCCACTGTTGATTCTGGCTTACAGGAGTTGCAGTGGGTTGGGAACTGTGTGCCGGGCTTGTCCCAACAAAAAAAACGACGGGTTGCACTCCGGGAGTGCCGGCAGAAGTGAGTACGCTAAAAACGTAATAAATTCGTAAGATTTTCGATCAGGTCACGTGTCCTGACGCGAGTTTAACATTTTTTACCCATTCCAAAACAAGTGCACAACGCTGCTTACGAATTTTCGATCAGGGTTACGTGTCCTGACGCGAGTTTAAAATTTTTTACTCATTACAAAAAAAGTGTACAACGCCGCTAAAGAAGTTTTCACTTAAAAAAAAAATGCCGCGCCGCCAGTGCCCGCCGAGCACCAGTGGCGCGTTCTTTTTGCCCTCTATGTGCGTTGGTAGTATAGGATCCCCTTTGCATTATCGTTCGCGGTCAAATTGACCGGTCCGGCCCGCCCCGCTGTGTGTTTTGCACCTCACTGTCATGGGTGTTGTCAATGATGACAGTGACAGTTGGGTAGATGACACCACCAATCAATTGACATACTTTTTATGAGCTGTCAAAACGCGATTCCTTCCTAGATTTTGTATGACAATACTAAACTATGACGTCACTTTTTGACATTTCAATTCGCTATTTATTGATTTGAAAGTAACTAAAAATCTAATTTTATAGTTATTAAAAAATTATTCGGGTTTTCAGGGGTAAAATAAACTGGTTTTTTTTTTAAGAGAAGTTCTGTCTTTGAGTTACTGTTTAATGGTGTCTACAACCCACTTTAAAAATTGTTTTATGTACCTACTAGCTATATATCCCGCTGTATCACCCGCGTTCAGTTACGTTTTTGGTTACTGCTCCGCTCCCGTTGGTTATAGCGTGATGTTCTGTACGTATAAATCTTTCTCCTGAATCAGTCTGTCTGTTGATGAGAATCGCACTAAAATTCGTTGCGTAGTTTCAAAGATCTAAGCGTACAGAGGAATAGACGTTGTGAAGCGACTTTGTTTTATACTTCGTAAAGATGGGTGTATTCAATCCGTCTATAGAGTCATTCACCATCATAAATTGACAATGAATTTTTGTAAAAATATGCAATGAATGTTTTATTTTTAAATTGTAGAACATTGTTTTGTCAATTATGTTGCCACTACGATCAAAATAGGTAAAATAAGAGTACATACATATCTACAACTACCTACCAAATCTTGTAAACCTTATTGGTTACCTATGTTACGTACTTTGTAATATTATAAGATGTCTAATTTAAAAAAAAACATTATGAGAACAAATCTCGCTCAGACTTGTGGAAGATGCTAACATCCATTAATCATCTAGAAAAAACTGATAATCTTTAAACGGCTGAACAGATTTTTTTAATCATAGCTAAGAACATTCCTGGTCAAGACACGTCAAGCGAAAAAAACTGAATCAGGATCGGTTCAGCCGTTTAAGAGGTACGAGACCACACTTACAAACACCCCTCTGTTTTCGTGAGTGGTTAAAAATATTGGTACTAATCAAAATGGAATCTAGTAGCTGGTCTACTTAGAATATTTTTATCGAACAATAAATTAAAGTTATTTTAATGATTTACAGATTATTAATGCATTTATAATTTGTAGCTGTGCCTGAATAAAAGATATTGATTTTGTGATACGATTATTTTCTTTAAAACCCTATACAGTGCATTGATTGATATTGAACTAAATACCAACAGATATACAGTTGAAAATTGTGAAGCATTTCAAGATAATTGTGGAAATAATTAAAAAAATCTTGAAGGCAATTTTCAACTCTATTTGTGATATTTTTTAAGTTCATTATCAATTAATTATAATTACTCGAAGACGCCTGTACCGATTTGAAAGATTGTTCATCCCAATCCATGAAGGAACGGTAATACTGGTACTAATCGAAATCTGAGAAAGTTGTTCCACTCTCGAGGTGCAATTCTGCTCATCACTCCGAAGATCCTCCGAAGACCCAATAACACTTTTCGCCCGACCTGGGAATCGAACCCAAGATCTCTAGCGCAGCAGTCTCGCTTAGGACCGTTTGGTTAACGGGGCAGTATAAAGACAAGAAGTTATAATAATAAAATGCATATTAAGAGTTAAAAAGTCACATTGATACCTAACCTTCTCGACACTGTAAATTGAACAATACAATCCACCCATTTTAAAGTAATCCCTAGTCTAGACTTTTGTAAGGGCAAACGAAGGTCAATTTACTTTGGTAAGTCTATACAGTTATTGGTACCTACAGAGGCGGACAGTGAATATTTGGGGCCCTGGTCTAACGGTACTTGGGGGGCCCACCTAATTAATCAAAGTAATTGCCATTTTGACAAATAACTGATTTCTTTTATAATGCATACACAGCATACAGTATAGGATTTCTTTTTAAATTCATAATAATAATATTGTGAATTTAAAAAGAAATTCTATACTGTATAGGCCATAATGTATATTTTCATCAATGAGGGTTGGGGGCCTTAAATACCTTTGGGGCCCTGGGTTGCACCCCATAAGCCAATAACTAGATCCGTCCCTGGGTACCTAACTCAAGGTACTAAGTACAAATAGAATAGCCAGGTAAACTAAGTGATTTATTTGTGAGTCGAGAATGTCTTTATTAAACTCGTAAACTTGCTCCACGGGTCGTCGATTGAAAACGCTGTCCAATTTTGGGAAGTCAGGGCTTTTTAAAACTATTATAGTGATGATGTTGTGAAAGATTTAATAGTATGGCCGCTGTCTGAATGAAGAATCTTTATAAAACTACTAGATTCGTCCATGTGGCTTAATTTAGCCGCGTTAAGTTACTTCGTTGTTTACTGCTCCGTTCTCGTGTGTCGAATCGAACCCTTTCCGGAACTTTTGACTACATTAAGTGTTATTTACACCCTATTACAAAAAATAACCTAATAGGCGAGAACTAGAGTTTGTAAATACCTAATATAAGAGACGACAGTAATATAAAACAAGCGGGTATGGTGTGAGCAATGTCAGGCAATGCTGTTGCAGCGATATTGTACCGAACGGTTATGTCGCCCGTACTTTGTATGAAAACTGGAGTACTTGCTACAGAGTAGTGTACAGAATTTGGTAGTCTTGTTGTTTTAAACCGACTTAAAAAAAACGAGAAGGGTCTTAATTAGCCTAGTCTGTTTTCTTAGATACAATTTTTTTCAAGAGGTTTTGACTTCTTAAAAATATTTCTTGTTATGTTATTGAGTTTATTTATTTATTTGTTTGTTTACTCTTGATTTGCTTTAACGTGTACGGTTTGTTACATTGTACTCATATTGTTCCCATAGACTAAATATGATCGTTCTTCCAAATAGAAATCTACTTTTTGAAACGAAGTATTAGCTTAAAGTTGTTGACTGTTTGACTGACTAATTGACCGGCTTCCTGACAATTCTAAAGTACCTGTAAGTGGTTTATTAGAAACTAGCTTCTGCCCGCGACTTCCACCGCGTCAAAGTTGACATATTATTCTACGGGAACCGTATTTTTTTTCGGGATAAATAGTTGCTTATGTGTTATTCCGCACTATTATCTATCTCAGTGCCAAATTTCATTCAGATCCGTTCAGTCGTTTGAGCGTGAAGAAGAGACAAACATGCAAACTTTCGCCTTTTTATTAGTGTGATAGCTACCACCCGCGGTTTTATTAACTAGTGTTTCCCAATAAACGGTTTTTATAACACAAAAGGATTTTTTTAAACTGACAGACGTTCTTTAAGTTAGCGTATTCAAACAAAATAAACAAACAAACGAACTTTTCAGCTGTGCAATATTTATAGTCGGTAGCTATTCATTAACCGACTTCAAAAAAGGAGGAGGTTCTCAATTCGTCTGTATGTATAATATTTTTTTTTTATGTCTGTTCACCGATATTTTCGTCAATTATAGACGGATTACAAAATTTTTTTTTTGTTGGATACAGTTCTCTTCTGAGGTGGTCCCATTTTCACCAGTCCAGGATCTGATGATGGAATCCAGGAGAAATCGAGGGCAACCACCGAAAATTTTATGCTCGTATTGTGTTTTTGTTACGTAATCATGTCTTACCCAGGTATATGCTTCAGGGTGTCAACATCTGATGCTGCTGTCCTGATGATGATGCTACAGTACTCCTTAACGGTAGTATTTTTTTAGATAGGGACTTTTTATTATATTATTTATTTATTTAAACTTTATGCACAAAAAAAGTACAAAGGCGGACTTAATGCCTTAGGCATTCTCTACCAGTCAACCAAAGGTGGTGAAGAGATAACACAGCAGGTGCAAATTATTGTACGAGAGTAGACAAAATTAAATGTACACAAGTACAAAATAATTTTAATACTCTAAACTTGAAAAGAACTATAACTATGACTTAATAATTTATATTATTCCTAACACCGAATAAAAAACAAATAAACATACATACACACATACATACATAAACAACTATATACCTACATATAAAATACATACATATCTAATGAAAAGTATAGAAAAGAGAAAAATGAGACAACTCTTACTGCGGCGGTTTTTTATTTTATGTTTGTTCGCAGATAACTTCGTCGTTTATGAACCGATTTTGATTATTCTTTTTTTGTTGGAAAGGGTAAACTTCCCAAATGGTTCCATTTAAATTTCATATAGATCTGATGATGGATTACGGAGACAGACAAAGGAACTCTTCAAAAAAATTCAGCAAATCAACCGCGATTGCTGCTATCGCATAAATATGCATTGTTTACGCAATTACACAACATAACATCGCGCCTGTACACTCGAAAGAGTTACACACTTACACAGATGTATACTTTTTTTTTTTTTTTTTTTTATAGACGGGAAATCATCAAATAACTTCCCCCGCCCTGGGCGGGGCGGGAGGGAGTGTCAGACTTTTACTGACTAAAACCCGTCTATGTTCCTTCATGTGCCCTTTGCGTTCCGGGGGCGCGGTATCTCTTTCGAACAACCCGCAGACAGATGATACTTACAGTAATATTTGAAAATTTCTCATCTAAGTAAACGAAATCGCGTATTCTGCTTTCTTATGACTTTTTTTAGCGGTGCCATGTTAATTTACATGACATGACAGTTCCTTCATGGATTTGGATAAAAAAATTGATACTAAAAAAAAAGCGAGAAATAAAAAACATTTTTACAAAAAAAGACAACCGCCTTCAAAAACTAAAAAGAGAAAAATAACTTTAGCTTTGGAAGTCGGCGGCAATACAAAACAACAAACAGAACCAAAGCCGCCGACTTCCAAAGCTAATAAGTTATTTTTCTCTTTTTAGTTTTTGAAGGCGGTTGTCTTTTTTTATTACATGAATGCATTCAAACATTCATCAAACATTCATCATTTTCATCATTCATTTTTTTTCATTCATTCATTTTTTTTGTTTTTTTTTATTTTTATTGTTTTTTTTTTCATTTTTTTTTTGTGATTTATTTGATCCCCTATTACATGGGACCTAGATATACTGGCGAACTGTGGGTGTACATTGTTACACCTCTGCCTAACCCTTCGGGGAATACAGGCGTGATGGTACCTATTCATTTATTATTATTGCTCAAATAGTGTGTCGCCTCTGCGCCCCACTACTCTGTAAGATCTTGTTACGGGCTACAGAGAGCCCGCCACACACAATATCCACAGGCAACTCCTCTAGGACCTAGCTATTGTAATATTTTGTTTTGTATACCATATGGTGCTGCATATTAAATTCAGTTTTGTAATTGAAAGGGATTTATGCTAGCTTGACTTGAAATTTTGATTCTCATCTGTAGCTGTAGACATAATGACTGGTTCCGTATGGATATTAGGGATGCAAGACTTAGAAAGGCGACTTTTGTATTTCTTGCGGACTTGCTGTAGAAGCCTCGTTGACCTGCCACGTCGAACTGCCTCGTTGGCCTAGTGGTCCTGAGCGCGACTGCTACGCTAGAGGTCCTGGGTTCGATTCCCAGGTCGAGCAAAAAGTGTTATTTGGTTTTTCTATGAAATTCTCAGTAGCAGCTCGGAGTTTGGATTTGTGCCCGGTTAATGGCAATAGGCTCGCCCCCTATTACATGGGACCTAAATATACCGGCGAACTGTGGGTGTACATTGGTACACCTCTGCCTAACCCCTCGGGGAATACAGGCGTGATGGTATAATTTATTTTTTATTTTCTGTAGAAGGTTCTATGTATATCTAAGTAGCTGTATGTAATTTGTTCTATATTTTTAAACCTTTCTTTTGAATTACTCTACCTATTGATTAAAACCGCATTGATATTAGTTGAGTAATTTATAGAACTAAACGTATAGATGGCAGAAAGCTTTATACTATCTTAAGATTCTATTTTCAAATATTTTTAGGCATACCTATTCTGTAAAAATCTCCTTCGGTGAATTTATTTTGGTAATGAGCCGTCTTCTTACCTAGCTCACCCAAATACCCAAATTAAACGAGGAAGATTTTTACAGAATAACACAGTTGGTGGGAAGAATGCTCACCTCAATTTCACTACAGTCAAATTCAACAACAGAGATGTTTTTTAGAATACCACTACGCTGCTTGGTTAGATTGGCTAAACCATTTCCAACTTGTCTGCTTCCTTGCCTAGCCTTTTGTCAACTATGTTGGGGTCGGCTTCCAGTCAATGCAGACGTAGCTGAATAACAGTGTTTAACATGGATCAACTGCCTATCTGACCTCCACAACCCAGTTACTGGGCAACACGATACCTCTCAAAAAGACTAGTTGTCAGACTTCCCGGCTTCTGTCTATCTGCCTTCAGTCCAATCCGTACGACCCATAATAACTTAGAAAATAAAATCCTCAGCGACGGCGAAATACATACATACATACATAAACTGACACCTTTTTCCCATGGGGGTAGGCAGAAACCACAGAACGCCACCTGCTACGATCCTTACATTCTACTTTCGCCTCATCCACGTTCATACATCTAGTCATACAAGTACGCCGGTTACGAGTACTGCACATCCAACCTTTCTGAAGAACCTCACCAATAAGGTCAAGGTAGGTCTTTCTAGGGCGTCCCCTCTCGGCGTTGCCAGTCACATCTGCCACATAAATCCCTTTTGTTAGTCGCCTTTTACTCATCCTCTCAATATGACCGAACCATCTAAGCATACCCTTATGAACCTTTGTTACTACATCCTCTTTTAAGTGGCAAGGTTCTCGTATAATCTCATTCCTCACTCTATCGTTCAAAGTTACACCACACATACTTAGAAAAACGGAGAAAAAGTGATCTTTTAAACCATTTCCAACCACGGATTGAGAAAAAAACCACTTAACTCACAGCCACTGTCAGAAGTTCCACTGGTTTATCTCATAATCTATAGGCGTCGTATTCGTTTCAATTAGTGTCGTAATTCTATCGGGATCGGGGGCGAACGAGATGGCGTTGAGACCCTTATCATTCGATTTCAGGGGGAAACGATTGTTTATGATGCTGAAACTGTGAACTGGCAAACCTGTGGGTGAATGAATGGGAAATGATAAAAGGGGAATTTGTCAAGATTTCTTACCAAAATAATAGCCCAGACTTAACAGAGAAAGATGATTTTGCAGAAGAAGAAAAGAAGAAGAGATTAAAGGCTTACCAATTTGCAGAAATGGTAAGTTTAACCCAAATTTTCAACAATTTTAGATTCAACAGCATTTAATGGGACCTAATGCGGGTGTGCCTTGATACACCTCTGCATAACCCTTGGGGAAATACGGGCGTGATGGTATTTTAGAATTGAGCCTTACCAAAAATACCTACAACGTAAATAAATTAAAAATAAAATTGAGGCCTTAGCAAAAGCGCTTGTAAGGGATACATAAAACTGTTTGTTAATTTGTTTTTTTTTTTCGCAATGCAAAACGTATCTAAATGAAGTCGGTTACAAATCATATTTTCAGACCTCTGACTGGCCACCAGAAAGGCAATTTTACGAACTTTTATGAATTCGCAATCTAATCTTAGTCACATTCTGTCAGAAATGCCAAAGTCAGAAATGACACAATGGCGTGGCGTACAGTGTGCTTACTAGAGGTTTGCACCGGAGCGAGTTTTTAACAACCGATTGAATTCACCGGTGATTGGGCAATCTCCGGTGAAAAACCGGAGGTCACCGGAGAATAAAGAAATTTTATTTCATTTTTTTTTAATTATACATGCTGGGGCTGCAGGCTGAAATGATGATGATATTATCATTTCAGCCGAAATACGTCCACTGTTGGACATAGGCCTCCCTCAAACGTCGCCACAACGACTGATTCTGTGCGTCTTGCATCCACCGCGTTCCCGCGACTCTCACCAGGTTCGTCGGTTCACCTTGTGGGAGGCCTACCAACGCTGCGTCTTCCGGTACGCGGTCGCCAGTTCGCCACTCTAGAACCTTCCGGCCCCATCTACCATCTGTTCTACGAGCAATGTGCCCTGCCCACTGGCACTTCAGTTTGGCGGTTCTTCGGGCACTATACCGAAGATATCCCCCCGAAATTATTATCAACGATTATACATTAGTAACGAGGAAATAATAAAAATAATCAATTGATATACTTTATATAGTCATTTATTAAAAAGAAAAACGTTTTATAAAGATAACAAATGCTGATTTTGATTTAAGAAACACAACAACTGTAATGGTAGATGTAAGGTCGTTGTAAATAAATAAATAAATAAATAATAATAAATAAATAAATAATAACATGTCAACAGCGTCATAGTGTAACATGTTTCTTCTAACACTTATTACCTGTTCGTCCTGTCGCCGAAAATACTCTCTCTGACCTTACAGAAGTAGCAGGCACAGCTAGGTATTTAAAGGCTATTTCGTCTAAAGGCTTTAAATGTTTATTTGAATTGCCAGAATTGCACAACTTCATCCCAATTGTGGCTTTTTTCAGGATACTGTGTTTCCGTATACATTTTGAATAAATTCATTGCCGTAGCGGATGTCATAACTGCATTACTGGTGGTGGCGACGATCACCGGAGATCAATCGGTTAATTACCGATTATTTAAATCGAGTACTTTCACCGGAAAATATCCGGTTATTCTCCGGTACTCACTGCTCCGGTGCAAACCTCTAGTGCTTACCATCAAATACTAACACTACGCCAAAATTCAAACCCCTACGACACAAAAATATTGAGAAAAAAAAACCCTATGTGGTAAACGAACATAAAGATCCGGGTTTTCTCTTTCAGCCACCGAACCCTAACGAGAGTAGACACAAGAATCGCAAAAGGCAAAGTTTACTTTCAACAACTTAGAACATCGAACTATCTGCATTAGACCAGGAAAAAGAAACATTACAAAGGTTATACAGTAAAAACAGAACTATTTACAGTAGCGGCACCTTTGGCAAGCGTAGCATAGGTTCGCCTCCCCTAGGTTAAACAATCTTTAGCCAAACTTGGACACTGGCGGTTGTTCCCAAAGAACTGTTATTAGAAAACTTTGTGCTCCAGTTTTTGGTCTTGTTGGCTTTTGAACTGTTTTAGCAGTGAACTAATAATTGGGAGTCTATACCGCTACTGTGACTGAGAAAAGTAGGGTTAGTCTGTCCAATTAGGCAGTGAATTGGACTGAAATGGGTTTGGTGGATATACTGTCTCGATAATTAATAAATTGCTATAATAGCTATCCGTTTCAGTTACGTCTTTGGTTACTGCCCCACTCTATCTGGTTGTAACGTGATATTCTATACGTATAAACCTTCCTCTTGAATCACTCTATCAGTATACTAATGAAACCGCATAAAATTGGGGTTTAGTGGAAATAATCCCAGCCTATTATTATCCCAAAGCTGAGCAAAGGCCTCTTCCCATACAGAGAAGGGACGAGCATAGATCACCACACTTGCTCAAGGTGGATTGGTGATTTCAAAGTTACATGAATAGTTGGATCGATGGATGTTTGTTACTCTTTCACACTTTAATGGCAAACGGATCTGGATGAAATTCTGCACTAAGAGAGACTGTAGTGTAGATTAACACATAGGTTACTTTTTATCCCGGAAGAACGTATGGTTAAGTAATGTATAGATATAATAGGTTCTTCCCGCGACTTCGCCCGCATTTAAAATATTAGTAGGTTAGTAGGATAGGTAGGTTTGCCGTCATGATATCAAAAATACGTATACATATAATACCTACGTAATAGGTACATAGTATAAACAGAAAGTACAGATTTTTTTTCATTTTCAGATCATTCGAGTTTAGAAGTAGATAAAACCTTGTAAGATAAATTACTAATGGCCTTAAGAATAAAATTTTATATGTTATTTCATAGTTCAGGTTAGTTATTCCCTGTGAATAACCACGATAAAAATATATTATTGATGTTCGTACTCACCAAATAGTAGTAACAGGATTCAATTTTCATATTTTAGAGGATGCGCCGCACCGTGGTGAATGTAAGTGCGATGCCACTGCCAAACTTGTGATAAAACTGCTGAGAAGACAGCGAAATGTATGGAGTCGAATGTTAATACAAAATTTTTTGTAATATTACCTACCGTTCCTTCATGGTTTTGTATGACAGGAACTAGATACTAAAAAGTGAAAAATTAAAAACTTTTTACAAAATAGACAACCGCCTACAAAGACTAAAAAGTGAAAAATAACTTTAGCTTTGGAAGTCGGCGGCATTGGTTATGTTTATTGTTTTGTATTGCCACCGACTTCCAAAGATAAAGTTATTTTTATTTTTTGCGACGTATTGAGAACCTCCTTCTTTTTGAAGTCGGGTAAAAATAAAGAAAATAGGCCGCCATGGGGACTGCCGACAGAAGTGAAAACTTAACGTCATATTAGCATTTCGGAGACGCAAGCTCATAAGTTTTGCTCCTATCATAATATAATGGATAATAAAAATAATCTGCTTTAAGTTTATACGTACCAGAATATACGTTTATATGTTTATACGTATGAAACTGACAATACATATGTACATACCACCAAGCCTATATTCCCCGAAGGGTTAGGCAAAGTACACCCACAGTTTGTAACAATTCCCAGATCGAGCAATTCTCAGTAGCAGCTCGGAGTTAGGATCTGTGCCCGATTAACGGCAATAAGCTCGCCCTCTATTACATGAGATCTAAATATAACGGCGTGCGTATACATTGGTACACCTCTGCCTAAACCTTCAGGGAATAAAGGCGTGATGGTATGGGTGTGGCGTGATTTTAGAAGTTGTAAATTATAAGTCCAATTCTGAAAAAAAGGTAAAATGTATTCAAAAAAATAAAACTGTATAAATCTGTTCTTAATCAAAAAAACTTTACCAGATTATATTATAAAGAAATACAGTTGGGAAATCTAAACTTCTTTATATTACAAAACTGAAATTAACCGTTAACAAACTGACAAAGGATTAAAAATTTTCCTTTACCCATTCCACGCTTTTCGCGAACCTTTTCGTCACCCAATATTCTTATAAGGTCATGCTTTCTGTTAAGCCATAACGGACTTTATTTCTTGGTTCACAAGGTTCTTACACGTATCAATCGTTGTCCCAGCTTTTGTTCTAAGACTGAAAATGCGTCGCCTTGAGAGCAGAAAATCTGAATTAAGTTGACCTCCACGGTCGATGTCATTTCTTCGGGCGGAGAATTTTTACAAGGACTTTGGAATAAAGTCGGAGTTCTTTTTACGCTGGTCGACATACCTCTATACGTTTCTCGACGATACTTAAGCAAATACTAGCAGTTAACTTTTATGGTACTATTACATACATTCAGTCTAATAAAGTTATGTTTGCAGTTCTTAGGTCCCGAACTTTAGGATCTGTTTTGACTTCCAAAATAGTTGGTACGTTATTGAAGTTTTCAGTTATTACTGTATTAAGAAGATTGTGTTTTTCTTTGTCTTTCTTACGTTGGAAATAATTTGGTATGAATTTGCTTTTAGCTGAGACAACATTATTTCTTTGTTTGCAGACTTATTAATGGTTTTATTATTTGCTTATTATCTTGTTCTGCTTTGGTTTGTTAGTGATACTTTTGTTATTATTTCTTCATATTATCGTTCTAATAAACAAGTACTGATTGGATTTTTATTGAGACAATAGCTTATGCCCGTGGCGTCGTTCGCGTGGAAATCGTTATCTACAGAATCATCTACCACTACCAATACCATCACGCCTGTATTCCCTGAAGGATTAGGCAGAGGTGTAGTAATTTACATCCACAATTCGCCGGTATATTTAGGCCGGTGTGTTTGTCGCTATCTTTTGAGGATTAATGTATTTGCCCAGAACCGTGTTCTTTTTTCTAAAATAATAGTAGGCTAAGTTACTCATTATAACATTAGCTGCTTTCCAGTCCTGCCAAAATCGGGACGACCGTTTCAGAGATTAGCCGAAATAAACAGACTATAAAAAAAATATCCTTTTTTGGTATAAGCACCGTGTAAACAAAAGCGTGTATGCATTTAGTAAAACCGAAGGTTATTTTGACATTACAAACAAACATTTCAATTTTATTTATTTATATATAGACAATACTCATTCTATAACTACAATAACGATTACTTTTATTATAGGTCCTAACATTAACCCCTCTGGTACTCCACAATATTTACGTCTACTAACTTTTACGACCTACCTGGAAAAATAAGTAGCTGATATATTCGATGTTTTGCTTTTAATCCAAGATATAAACAAACACATTAAAGTGAGATAATAGGTAGTTATAGCAATAACCTATTGTTTTCAACTTACAGAATGAAAAATATCAAAACATGGTGTAAACAAGAGGGAAAATATATTTGCTTAGTCTTTTCCAAACTATATAGATGTTGTGATCAGCTTCCAGTCTAACCGATTGCAGCTGAATACCAGTGTTTTACATGGAGCGACTGCCTATCTGACCTCCACGACTCAGTAACTGGGCAACACGATTCCTCTTGGTAAGACTGGTTGTCAGAGTTCCCGGCTTCTGACTTCTGACGACTGTTTAAGATCTGCGTGGACCAACGAACTTAGAAATTACATATCAAATAGAAATAATAGTCACATTGGTACTTGCCCGTGCAAGATTGCGAACTCACAGCATCGTGCACGTAAGACGAGTACCTTGAAAGGCGTAAACAAGAAAAAAAATTGAAACAAAAAAACACCCGGTTAATGATAATCACATTAAAAATGTAAAAAAATGTAAATATTAAATAGGAAGCCACCGGAATCACGGCATAAAATCTTCTAAAGTATTCACACCGATCGCAAGTTGTCAAACTCATTTTAGAAAGTTCATTGAAAATTTATTCAAAAGACAGAGGTCTCCCTAAAAGTTGTGCATAACTTATCTCTTAGAAGTCTGTCAAACTGAATTATCCTCGTTATGATGATGACTCGATAGCCCCTCGCCCTTTTATTAGCATTAGGATAGCATTAAAGCAGTTTGAGATGGCAATGAAAATAATTGAAGATATTTAGGACGGCTATTCGAAGTTATTCGAGGCTTTTGCTTGTGACTTCATCCGCATGAATGTTGGGTTTCTGCCGGGTTCGGGATTTCTTATTCATTTTGCAAAATAAAAGTAGCCTAAGTTACTCTTTGGAGGTTTACAAGGTGGACCGACGACCTGATTAAGATCGTAGGACGATGCTGGATGCAGGCCGCTTCCAACCGGTCCTTTTGGAAATCTATGGGGGAAGCCTATGTCCAGCAGTGGACGTCCTGCAGCTGACATGATTATGACGATGACTTTACTCTTCATTACATCAGCTATTCGCCAGTGAAAGTCCCGGAACCTTCATACAAAGTTTCATGGTTTTATTTACCCATAAAGAAATATTTTTGTAGTATATTTGTTTGTATCGCATAAACACCAAAACGCCTGGATCAATTTTAACCATTTTTTCACCAATACATACTAAAATTATCAGGAAATAACATAGGCTGTATACCATCACGCTGCGACTCATGAAAGCGGAGCAATAATCAAAGATGTAACTTAACGCGGGTGAAAAATACCACATAATTGGTAAGATTTATGTCCAAGGTCTGATCTATCAATGTATCAATGTACGAAATTTCATCATAATCAGTTCAGCGGTTTAATCATGAAAGCGTAACAGATAGACAGAGTTACTTAAGCATTTAAATCTTAGTACGGAAGTAAGGATTGAGTGTGTAGTAAAAGGTCCAATTACTGTCAAGTTACTTTCTTTTTTTTTCTACAAAAGATTTATTGGTGGATTCTGAAGTAACACTCTTATTTTCCTTTGTCGACGGTGCGATAAGGAATCTTTCTGGCAAATTGTTTGCACAGAGCGTATTTGTGGAATTGCCGGAAGACGGTGTACCTGAAATTGTATTTGTACAGCTGAAAAAACAGTAAATTGGAAATTTATTGAATACAAATCGAGTAACAATATTATTGCAAGTATCTTTTGAACTGGATTGGAACATTTTCGAGTAAGAGTTTACAGCAGTGATGATTAAATTGGAAGTCGTGATGGCTTATTAGTAAAAGAGTCCGTCTCATCTGCACAAGGTTACGGGCTTGATACCTATCAAACACCAATGTGAGTCCTTCAATTCATAATGTTGATAACATGGACATCGATAAAGGGAAAAGATCGTGAGGAAAGCGGGACTTATACTAGATTTATGTCTGAAATGCCCCGTTGGTCTCGTGGTCGCAAGTGCGACTGCTGTGCAAGGGGTCCCGGATTCGATTCCCAGGTCGAGCAAATTGTTATTGGGTTTTTCTATGAAATTCTCAGTAGCACCTCGGAGTTTGGATTTGTGTCCGGTTAATGGCAATAGGGGGCGACCTATTACATGGGACCTAAATATACCGGCGAACTGTGGGTGTACATTGGTACACCTCTGCCTAACCCTTCGGGGAATACAGGCGTGATGGTATATTGATATAATATATATGTCACCGGAAAATAACAAGATCCGTAAGTTTATCAATTTACTAGGAAGTTTATAAACTTTCGTAAGATTCTAAACGGGAGATAAATTGTATTATTTTACGTCCACATTTTCGTAAATTTATCAATTTCCGACGTCATACGGCAAATTTATAAACTAACGAATATCTATTCGTAAGATTTTATATGGTTCGACCAATCACAGAAACTCTTTTAAATATTACGATCTTTGAAATACGTAAAATAACACACTGCTCTCTGATTGGTCAATGTTCATAGTGGCAATGCTTGTGTCCATATGGCGGCCGCGAGGAAGGAGAAGTGACACGTGACAGCCAACCAATCAGATCGCGCGTAGCGTTTGGTTACTGCTTACTTATTATTTTACGAGTGAGTTCAGTAAGTTTATCAATTTACGAAAATGTGGACGTAAAATATTACAATTTATCTCCCGTTTAGAATCTTACGAAAGTTTATAAACTTCCTAGTAAATTGATAAACTTACGGATCTTGTTATTTTCCGGTGACATAATATATTATGTCTGAAATCTCCAATGTGCCTTTAGGCAAGCGTTGTGATTAATGCTCGTGCTTTCTCTGTATGAGAAGAAGGCTTTTATCTGCAGTGTGACACTAATTAATATATAGGTGTAGCAAAAATCCACGACCTAAATATCAGTTTAGTAGTGAAAGCGTAATAAACGTACAGACAGTTACTATCACACAATATCAGTATGGAAGTATGGTTTTTTTATTGGATTTTTATGTTCTTGCAGGATAGCTTATCAATTTTGAAGGAAGGCGCGGGAAGGTGCTAATGCGAAAATTTGTGAAGATGGATGGATGGATTTTTACCCGACTGCGACAGAAGGAGGGTTATGTTTTTCGAGGGTATGTTTGTATGTATGTATGTATGTATGTATGTATGTATGTATGTATGTATGTATGTTTGTATGTATGTATGTATGTATGTATGTATGTATGTATAATTGTTTGGCACGCTCTGCAGGCTGAACGCCTCGATGGATTTTAGCTTGAAAGGTGTCGTTAGATTCGTATTTACTGTGAGAGTGACACTGGGTATATCAAAATAAAAAAAACAAAATGGCGGATTTTTGGCGCCAAATTCAAATGTTTGGCTCGCTCTGCAGGCTGAACGGCTCGATGGATTTTAGCTTGAGAGGTTTCGGTAGATTCGTATTTACTGTAAGAGTGATACTGGGTATATTAATTTCTTTTTTAAAACACTAAAAAAAATAAAAAATAAAAAAACGGTAATTTAAAAAACTAAAAAACCCGACTGCTATTCTTTAAAAATCCCTAAAACAAGATAAATTGTAGCAGTCGGGACCCATTCGGGACCATCTGCAATGTAATATAGGTATGTGCTCTCAATTCACTAATCCTCCATTTCTAGAATGGGTCCCGACTGCTACAATTTATCTTGTTTTAGGGATTTTTAAAGAATAGCAGTCGGGTTTTTTAGTTTTTTAAATTACCGTTTTTTTGTTACTCTTTTACGCTTAAACGTCTTAACGGATCTGGATGAAATTTGGCACTGAGATAGATTGTAGTGTGGAATAACATAAAGGATATTTTTATAACCTAACCAACTATGACGCGTGGACGAATTCGCGGGCAGAAACTAGTCATCATATAATTATACCTCCAAATCAGGTCCCCAAACTAAACGATCTCACAAATTATACAACAGTTAGCGATCTTAATATATTTCTTATACACGTCGATATTTTTTGTTTCAGACGTGCTTGGCCCAGAGGGAGAGCAATTTATTTTATCTAACGCTGAGTCAATCAGACAGATATGAGGTTATAAGAAAAATGTTACCACCTCCGTGAATGAGGGTCTTTGGGAGATATAACCTTGTATAAAATATAATATACCATCACGCCTGTATTTCCCGAAGGGGTTAGGAAGAGGTGTACCAGTGTACACCCACAATTCGCCGGTATACTTAGGTCCCATGTAATAGGAGGCACGCCTATTGCCATTAACCGGACACATATCCAAACTCCGAGCTGCTACTGAGAATTTCATAGAAAAACCCAATAACACATTTTGCTCGACCTGGGAATCGAGCCCAGGACCTCTAGCGCAGCAGTCGTGCTTAGGACCACTAGGCTAACGAGGCAGTAATATATTTAAAAAAAAAAGTATTCAAAAATATTCGATGTGTTTGTAAGAGAAGTATGGACAAAATTGTGTCAAGATATGGATTTTAGTAGTAGTAGAGTTCTTCGTGCAAGAGCTCGTCCGGGGAAGTACTACCACTTATACGTATTTCTCTTGAAAGGTAGAAATTACAGGCACATCAGACATTTCAACTTTGTCTCTGGGATTGCAACGCATTTGCAAGGCTTCTGGTATTGCAGATGTCTATAGGCAGCGGTGACCATTTAACATCAGATAGGCCGTCGGCTTTCTCAACAATAATTAAGAAGCTTTGCTTCTGCCTAGCCAAATATGTTGAGGTCGACTTCAAATCTAACCGGATCCAGCTGAACACCAGTGTTTTACATGGAGCGGCTGCCTATCTGACCTTTACAACCCAGTCACTTGGCAACATGATACCTCTTTGTAAGACTGGTTGTCAGACTCCTCGGCTTCTGACTATACGTAACGACTGTGAAAGATCTACGAAGGACAGCCAGGACCAACGGCTTCACGTGCTTTCCGCGGCACGGAGGTGTCACACCACCAATTTCCAAAACGCCGCGCTGGGCTACTACTGAAAAATTCCTAATGGAAATTCCCAATAACACCTTTTCCCGACTTGGGAATCAAATCCAGGACCTCACGCTTGCAACCACGAGGCCAACGGAGCATATCCTTCACACCAATATTCTTGTAAAACTGATTAAAGTTCAATAAAATATCAGTGGTCTAAAAAGTACAATGCGAAAGTAAAGTGATTGTGCACGAGAAATCACAATTACTGCAACATTAATCTTGATTTATCACGAACATCCCCGACAATGTCTCTGTCTGTAGCCTCGTGGAATCGTTTAATCGTAGTACAGAAGTTCGCCAATAGTTTCAATTAGAAAAATACTTGTCGTTTAGCTAGAAGAAGTTGCTTTGACTGCAGTTTGCAAATAAGATCTCTTTTGTTAAAGACTTAAGAGTTATTTTTGAAGGTGAGGTGGATTTGGATATCCCGTTATCAATACTTATAATTATCATAAAGAGGTATAGATGTTTATTTTTTTGTTTGTAATAGGTCATCTTCGGAATCACTGATACGATAATATCTTTCGCTGATAGAAAGCTACACTATTGCAAGTTGTAAAGGATATATTTAATGGTATATTTGGCTTATACGAGGATATAGTGGCGGATATAAGCTAGTATATAAATGCAATTGGACACCACGAGCAATTAAATAAAATTAATAAATATTTAATCAACTCAACGCGATCTTCGTTTTCCCACTATCAGATACTTATACCTAATCAGCACACCGCCTTCAGACGACTCGCAGGCGGTAGGCTGATTATAGGTATCTTCTTTCTTTAGTTTTCAATTTCAATTTCAATATAATAAATATTTTTATATACACGATTTAAAGCTCTAATTTGAATGACAAATTATTTTCTGTGTTTACTAAAACTTGAATTCACAATCATCATCATCATCATCATACCAGCCGAACGACGTCCACTGCTGGACATAGGTCTCCCCTAAAGATAGCCACAAAGACCGGTCCTGCGCTGCCCGCGACCTTTCCCGGATCGTCGGTGCACCTCGTGGTCCCAATACTTAACACAAGCATCAAATTCCCCAACAATCACTTACAGAAAACAATTTGTGTAACACACACACATCAAGACAAACTAAATAAAACAATACTGACTCTTAAAGCTAAGCTATTAAAGCAGATAGGAATAAAAATCCTAACATAATACTTCTCCAAACCTTTTACTGTGGTACAAGTAGGGATATTCCGATACTAATAAATACTAGTAGGTACTCGATACTTTTGATTCGATACCAAGTATTTATTGTATCGAATCAATTTTGCGATACATAATCGGTATCGAAACAAAAATACTTGGTATCGAATCGAATCAGCAAAACAACCGAATACAATAAAAAAAACCGAGAACGCATCATACAGAACTAAGAGAGCAAAAACGAGGCAAAAACAGTCAGCTAATCAGGTTACCGAGTTACCGGTATTCGTCGCGTGGCGGCGTGAGTGACGCGTTGTCTCGCGCTGGGCTAGCCGAATTCGTCCGACTTCAGCCGAGCCCGCCCGAGCCGAAAGCGAGAGAAGAAAACACCCGCACCCGCTCGCAAATCATCTCGCCATTCCGCCATTGTGAAAGTGTTAAGTGATTGTTTACAAGTAATTTTATTAATTGTAATCATCAAATTCATCGGTTTATTCCAATGTTATCATGGCACCACCAAAATCTATAATATGGACACATTTTACCAAAACAAACGAAACAATTGCAAAATGTAAACAGTGTTTTAAGTCTGTGAAGTATTGTGGGAATACGTCGAATTTATTCAAGCATTCTAAAACTCATGGAATTTCTGTGGACAAAGGCAAATTACAGAAAAAAGAAAATAATAAGTCCAACGAAAGGTAGGATTCTAAACTTTTCTTTTTTTTTGCGATTGCTTTCCTAAGATGTTAAATAAAAAATCCTACCTACTCCTACCTATTTTATTTGTATAAAAAATAGTTTTGCAGCAGTGGTACTGTGATTGTCTTGTCTATATATTAATAATATATGAATAATAATTGATGACCGGTGATGAGATATTTCCTTTGTATAAATACGATTTAAACAATTTAAGGTTATGTGTTTGTTTTTGTTAGTGTAATAGTGTTGTTAAATGGCGGTAGTGTTGGAGTTGGTATTATCGATACTTTGAAGATTATCGATCTATCAAGTGTTAATTTTTGTTATTATGTTTCAGTTCAAAAAATACAATAGTGTTGGCCAACTCAAGGCATTTAATGGAAGATGATCAACCCCAAGCATCAACATCGAAAATTTCAGAAGATCGTGATGATTGCTCTAGTGTAACCACATTAACAAGTATGGACTCGGAGACTGCAAGGGAGCTATGTCTGAGCAATTCAATAAAGAATGCGTTTGAACGAATTTCATCTAATAAAGGTAAATAAATAGATATTTAATTAAATATTAGCAAAATAATATTAATACATATAGAATTAGTGTTAAAGAAAAATATATAAATATTTAATTTAATATTACATGTATTAAAATTGAGTTTTATTTTTAGCTGGTGGTACGAAGTATAACAGAATTGTTCAAGCATTGATATTTTTTATCTGTCAAGATATGCGTCCATTTAATATAGTTGAAGGTGAAGGCTTTTTACGACTTGTAAAAGAACTGGAGCCTACTTTTAAAGTTCCTGGCGCAAAGTATTTAAAGAAAATGACTACCGAAAAGTACGAAGCTTGTATAACTATTTGTAAGTCCAAATTATCCAAGATAGACAATTTCTGTTTAACGCTGGACATATGGACAGAGACAATGAATGAAGTAGGATTCATGGGCGTCACCATACATTTTGTAGAAAATGGTCAAATGTGTATGTATTATCTTGCAACTCGTGCATTAAGAGAGCGACATACAGCTGAATACATATCGGAAAACCTGCTGGATATTTTGAAAAAATGGAATATTCCACTTACCAAAATTCGTGCTGCTGTATCAGATAATGCCAGTTCAATGTTGGCTGCCATACGAATGTCTTTAGGCGAAAAAAAACATTTACCGTGTTTTGCCCATACTATTAACCTTGTAGTTGAAGAGGCACTAAAGTTGCCCAGTGTTAAATCAGCTGTTATAAAAGTACGAGAAATTGTTAATTGGATAAAAAATAGTGTTGTGCAGTCGGATAAGCTACGAAAAATCCAAATGCGTAATAATGTTTCGGCAGGATCAGTTTTAAAACTTATTGCAGATGTAAGAACTAGGTGGAACTCAACTTTTTTTATGTTAGAGCGATTTCTAAAGTTAAGAATAGTAATATCAGAAATTGTAATTGAGAGTGTAGTGGCTCCAAATTTGCCAAGTGCAGTGGAAATGGAAACCTTGAATGAGCTTACAACTGTATTAAAGCCTTTTGAATATGTAACAAGAGAATCATCGGGCCAAAAGTATGTAACAATCTCCAAAATTATACCAATGCTTAATTGCTTAACTACAGAACTGAATAGTATCACTCCAAACTCCGCTATCGTTAAAGAATGTAAGGATGTTTTATTGAGAGAGCTGAAAAGGAGGTATGGGATGATTGAATTAAACGATCATGCAGCCATTGCAACAATTCTAGACCCAAGGTTTAAAAATCTGCATTTCCAAGACCCCTCTGCATGCGGAAGAGCTATTCAAAAACTTAGAACCATGGTTGTCGGACAACTAAGTAGCCCAAGTGAGTCAGAAGATGATGTCTCATCTACTGCACCACCTGAATACGATTTTTGGAAACATCATAAAGAGTTAGCACATGGGCACAAGAAGAAAAAAAAATCTCATCAGGGAGATGAAGTTTCTCTTTATTTATCAAATCCAGTAGTTTCTCTTAAAAGCAACCCATTTGCAGAATGGGATGACATGAAGTTGGTGTTTCCTTGTCTGTACAAGTATGCACAGCAATATTTAATTGTTGTTGCAACATCAGTTCCTAGCGAGTGCCTTTTTTCCAAAGCCGGTGCAACAATGACACAAACAAGAAACAGATTGTCTTCTAAATACCTTGAACAGTTACTGTTTTTGGGCAATCTTAATGCTGAAGAGTTTTTTGTTTAAATTATAATAAGCCTAATAAACATTTATAATAAATAAATCGTTTTTTTCGTCTCAATTTTCTTTAAATTATTATCCTTCAACGTTCATTGATAGCACCCTCAAAATAATAAAATAAAAGTTCCAAAAAGTATCGATATCAGTAAGTATCGATACTTGAGGAGTACTTATTTGTATAGTATCGAAAAAAGATTTGAGTATTATCGAAATGAGTAAGTATCGATACTTAGGTGGTATCGGAAAATCCCTAGGTACAAGTCACCCACTCAAGTGTGATTGTCCCCCTACTTCCACTACGGATAGTCGGGACCAATACTCAATACCAATATTTGCGCAACCCAGCAAATAGTTGGAGGCAAATTAAAACGCTTTTCTTCTATATACAGCCAGGTCGGATGCTGAATCGTAATGTATTGTTTTCGCTGAGTGTACCTTGATTGTAACGGCTGATTATTCAATGAATAATCTTTTTGTTATTTATTGAGGAGGGGAAAAATATTAGTTGCCTTCTTCTTTATTTAATTTGGGGAGGAAATTGTGAGGGAAATATTGTGATTGGTGTTTATTGACTAGGTATTAGTTTATGTCCGTGATTTCGTGGGCGTGAATGTCGGTTAAAAAAAGAAAAGGAAGAAATACTGTTTATTCACGTGAAGGTGACGCACATGACATAAAAAATTGTAGGTTGTTTGTGTGGTGTCTTATCTCCTAATTATTTTTCTAAAATAGAAATAGCCTTGGTAACTCCGTATAACATCAGATATCCAGAATCGTTAAAACCGGTCCAACTGTTTCGGAGAAGCTTTATCAAACAGACAAACAAACGTCTTAAAAAATATTTTTGGTATAAATAGGTACCGTGTAGAAAAATGAATATGCATAGCCTCGTATGGGCAAGAAATACGATGTACCTTATGACATTACATAGAAACAACTATATTATTGAACAAAGTTAAAAATATCCATCAGCTAAACAGTTTTCACCAATTTAAAAATATAAGGACGTAAGACGATCACTCTTAGCATATCAACAAACAATGAAATAGTATCGGATTACGTAATACACTAGATCTAGTAAATCCGATTTCAGGGCAATGTATCAAATTAACAATCAGTATATTTAACTAGGTATGTACTAGATAATGATGTGCATTTGTTTCGCTAAACTGCACAAACTTTGACCTTATTTCACTCGGACCCTGGGGAAAAAGCCCATATGCAGGGACGGACCGTAAATTTGCGGGACCCTGGGGCCCACTTAATTAATTAATAAATTACTATTTTGATTTAAAAAAAGGTTCCTAAAATTATTTGAGGTGTAAAAGTAACGAAAATTTGTGTACTTGTATGTATTTGTAAGATACTAAAACAATAAATCGTGTACCTACTTGTATTTATTTGTACAATACTAAAACAGTAAATCATCAACAACAATCGTATAATTTCAAAACATTACTCGTTACTTTTCACTCCCTCTTAATACAAGTACAAACACCAATATCGGTAGGTATCATAATCGTGAAAATTCAGATATATTTAATCACAATTGTTTTTATTTTTTTCAAAAGGGACTGGGCCCCTTTATTTTTTGCGGGGCCCTACACAAAGCCTGTATATAGATTCGGCCCTGTCCACAATAATGGTTAAGGAAATTACGTGCGATAAATCAATAACAGTCGTTTTGTCGATGCTGGGTTTTATATAAATAGCTCCTCTCATTGTTTGGATTGTCTTCCAGCCCAAAAAAATTGGGCCATTGGAATTTGAATTCAAAAATACGAGTATAAGAGAGAATTTTTAATGGCTTTAAGAGCTGTTAGCTCACACGAGTTATAAGGATCAATTGAGTGAAGGGGTTCGCTAACGAGGCTGTAAGCTAGAGCCGAGCAATTAGTTAGATCATACGTGAGATTCGAGTGGTATGTACTAGCAATGCCTTTAAAAAATGCTCGTTTTAGTATACTACCGAAAAAGTTTTGTAAACTGTGTTTTTTGGCATCGATTAAATTAGTAGTAGCATTTTTTTACGGTGTTAGGAAAGAAGAAGTTGTCTTAGGAGTGAACAAGTAAAAAATCTTGGAATTTTATTTATTTAATAAAGTAGGTATACCAACAGAGTATCTACGAGTATCAAGCATTGGAAGCACAATAATACAGTAGTACAAATATACACACACACACATACCATCATGCCTGTATTCCTCGGAGGCTTAGGCAGAGGTGTACCAAATTACACCCACAGTTCACCGGTTTATTTATTCCAAAAATAGAAAACGAATTACGTTTACATTTTTCAATGTAATAATTGTTTTACATGTTTACCAATTAATTAACAGACTCACTAAAAACATCTGTGAGCTAATGTTATTAATTTAAAGTTCAAATTTCCTTAGCACTCGTATTACACAAAAACTGAATAACTTCAAATACAGCCCAGTGTAAGATTTCGTTAAATACAATCGGATTCCCTTTCGTAAAAGTCAGAGTGATCAAAACGCTTCCAAATTCGATTAGAAATTAGAAAAAAATCTCCGTCCATATCCACTTGTTACAATAAACCATGGGTTCTCAACTATTGGGACGCGGCCCACTTGGGGGCAGTAGAGTGACCTATCGGGGGCATGGAGTAACCCATGGTAGGCATAGTGTGACCTATGGGGGCGCGGCATTTATATGCTTAGTATTTTCATGCTAGACATACTGCTGAAAAATGTTTTGATGCTCACTACACATATGTAGAAGTGTTCTGTATGAGTTGTATATAAGGCCCAAATCTACGTACTCAGTATTCCGGCTTTTTATTGTTTTACCCTATTAGAAGAAGTGATTTTAGAAGAAAGCTGAGGGATACACTTTAGGATCTAGCAAGATCGTGGGATCATGGGAAAGGGAAAGTAAAGGCAGGTGAAGTAGAAAAGAGGGGGCGACGGGGGGGAGGTAAGTACTAACTTAATATGAAATAAACATTGTACACTTAGTTTGAAAGACACGGCTTTGACTTTGACTCCTTCCCTGTGTAGGTTTTTAGTCAGTAAGAGGCTGACAGACTCTTCAGCTTCCAGGGCAGTGGATATCCATAAAAAATTTCCACACCAAAACAAAAAAATGGGCATGCCTGGTAAAAGTTTGAGAGCCACTGCCATAAACGAATTAGTGAAGAATATAAGACTCACACCCTAAATTCGTTAAGGCCGATCCAATAAGAAGATTTCGATTCAGCAAACACTACCTGCACCTCTTTAGTGACTGCTCAAAAAAAGAAAGAAAATTCTTCACAGCTAGAGCAAATAGCTGTTCTAATTTTGCCAAAGAGTTTTAATTTGTCGCCGTATCTAGTGGATTTGGACGAGCGTTGGCCAACGATAATATTGAGTGGTGAACTGGCGATGTCTTTTGCACTACTGGTTTAATAAGACTTAAGTAAATGAAGAGGTTTGTTTTTTGATGTTCTTTTGTTTGGAAGGGTTTTAAATGTAGTGTAGTGTATATTATTGTGTGAGGGTGGGTGTGTGGGTGTGTATATAAGCTTATCTTGGACATCATCGACGTCGATAAATATAAGTCAAGCAAGCGTCGTCGAGCAAGCGTGGTAATCAATGCTCGTACCTTCTCTGTATGAGAAGAGGTATTTGCCCTGCAGTGGCGCAATAATAGGCTGGTGTTTAGGTAGTGTATATTTAGTTTGACTGGCTTAAAATGTTTTCAAAAGCAGCCAGAAGTTTGAAAATTGGTGGTGTAAAGTCGTTGATCATGCCAGGTTGTGTCGCATTGCCGTCCCATCGGGCAATGACAGTAAGTGATGAATGAGTACACCTGTGTTGACACGCACCTATGCATTATAATATCTCCTGCGTACTTGACTAGCTTACATGGAGATTGGCTGCCGTAACCGAATCAATGACCCTTTGTATTCGAAGACCAGAATCAGGGTACAAATAATTCAAAAATTCTGACGAAGCTATTAAAAAAAAAATCTCGAACCCTAAAATCTGAAGACCAGAATACGCCCAAATAAAAAAAAAATACTGAAATGTTTATTTCACAAAATCGCTTCACTGGTTTCGATAAAAATGTTTTACCAGAAAGAATAAAAAAAAGACTACCAATTGTTAACAAAAACAACCACAGTTGCACACAAACACATCTCATCAAAAATATTGACAACAATTTGAACAGAACAATCGGTAAGTAATATTTTAAATCGTGACACGTTCGACAATGTACGGAGAGTTATTCTCTCTACAGCCACTACTCGAAACTGCAACGTAGCAGGCATTAAATCATTTTCGCGCATGCTGAATATTAATAATGTGGCTCGCTACTGGATGTGGGTACTACGGTGCCCCATTATCTGATCTACGCGATAGATATGATGTTATTTCAAGACTTTATTGTACCTTTGTTTTGTGTTTATCTGGTTTATGTTTTACCTGTGTGGCGTTATCCTTTAGGTTTTTTTCATGCCTTTGGACGGCGTCTAAGCCACGGCTCACCTGATGTTAAGTGGTCACCGTTACCTATAGACATCTGCAATAACAGAGGCCTTGCAAATGCGTTGCCATCCCAGAGACAAAGTTGAAGTGTCTCATGTGCCTGTAAACACACCGGCACCCACACCCTTCAAACCAGAACACAGCAACGCTGCTTTGTGGCAGAAATAGGTATGGTGGCAGAACTTCCCCGGACGAGCGCCCGCACTAAGAGCTCTAATATTACTACTAGGTACTACTGTTCTGAGATTTTTTTCTTTGCATTTCAAAGCCTTTCTGTAAAATGACGAGTAATTAGTGACCAATACTTTATTCACATAATTGTGTTCATTAAATAATAAAAAAATAAAAAACCTTTCCAAAAAAAAAAACGTGTTTTTTAATTTGCAAAACGTATGACCGTACATATGACCCGCTTTCGCCTTCGTGATTTCTCTGTGTAAGAAGAGGCCATTGCCCTACCGTAGGACAGAAATAGTCTGGCATTTGTAATATTTTCTCATGGTAACATTTGTAAGGTTTTGCAAACAAAGACTAAGTTTTCTTAAATTGTATACATATTGGCACAGGCCAGAGGCCTTTGTTCGTAAGTACCTAACATTTATTTTGTTAAGCCTAAAATAACAACTTTTTTATATTCTGAAAGATCAAGTCCCAATGAGTTATTGGAAAAAGTATGATAAAATAAAAAGAATCAAACAAAAGACTTTTTTGAGTATAGAAATGTTAAATAAGAGTCAAAAGAAGAATTTGTTACTAAGATACGTGTGACATCAATTGCTATATACTGGCTTCTGCCGACGACTTCGTTCGGGTCAAAATTTACTTATTTATTTCTCTTTATATTACATCTACCAGCACAATTCCCAATTTTCCCAATGCGATAAATGCGTCTATATAAAATAATTGGGAATACTTTAATTTAATATACCAAGGGAACGGTACCTTATTTTTGGGTAAAAAGTGGCCTATGTCAGGCTAAAATTTATATCTGCGCCAAATTTCATCTAAAGCAGTTTAGCTGTTCTGGCGTAATTGAGTAACAAACATCCATTCATTCAAACTTTCGCATTTATCATAGTACTGTGATTTATTTTACTATTGTTACAATGTGTCTTGACATCGGTGAAGGAAACCATCGTGAGCAAAACCTGGACTTAAAGCAGTCGGTCTCGCGCCTGATCTTTCTCCGGTCGTGTCGGATTCCCGTCCCATCAGACTATGAGAGTTAGGGAAGAGGGAGTACACCAATATTACCTCACGCACTTGTGCACTATAATATCTCCTGCGTACTTGTTTTGTCTACATCGAGATCGGTCACAATATTTTTTATTATTAAAACTACATTACGAATAACAGTTTACATATAATTCATTGCATGTTTACCAATCAATTTACAATTATCACGTTTCTAAAAACACAATATTTACGTAACTTTTATTATCACATCACTTCTTATAGTGTACATAATTATTAGGATAAACACTGCCGGTCGGGTATCCAGAATTGTACGTATGGGGGTACTGGCCACTTCCACTTAACCTGGCTTGTGGGTACCCCGGTTGTACTGGTAAAATGCTCGGAGCATAACCTGGATGAATACTTTGTGCGTACACTTCAATAGAAAATTTATATCCTCGCAAAATTGATGGACTCTTCAAAGCTATTGTTACTGTCTTCCTTCCTAGTCCTCCAGCTTCTATATATGCTTCGCCTTCTTTGTCTGGTCTCAAGTCTGTGATGTATACAGCATCTATCAGTTCGTTGTTCTTTGTGCTCACCATTATATCATCTTCTCTCCGCCAGATAGCAGGATTCGCAATTTTGATGGCATTGTATATTTTCTTCGAGTATGGCGTTGCAAATCCAAGCATTATATCGTTAGATTCCACTGATGTTAAATATACCAATGAGAGCAAAAATATTAAGGTTTTGAAATACATTTTTTGGTGAACAAGAAAGATAGTTGAATATGTTAAGTTTACGGGTAGAAAAATACAAATGAATGGTTCAGGAAATATGACGCGTTTATATAAGTCAAGAAATTAGCACGATTGTGTTGTCGTATTTTGTAGTTCACGGTAATTCACAAGTTTTTATTTATGGTTGTGTTTGAGTGTTACTAGAAACTTACACAACGATGTTTTGATGAATGTTAAATAGTTTGTATAATAGTTCTATTGAATAACTATAACAAATAATATTTAGACTAGATAGAGCTAGAGAAAAATGCGGTGATATAAATACTGGTGCAAAATAAGACAATCGAAATTTCACCTACATTCGGGACAGTTCTTACTTTGCCTTCACTATGACCAGACTCGTAATGTGTTATAGAATTATAATTTTAAATCTGATCTACATTGTTAGCATCAGTTGCAGTGATTTGTACATTGGGTTCCCAGACTTAAAGTCGGAATTAGTATACAGCAAAGGTTTCGTCCAAGATCTAACTGTTTGGATGAAATCTGATGTTTTTACTGTGAACTGTTCAAGGAACCAAGTGATAAATGCGATACAAGTTTTGGATGCAAGGTCTGATAGATTGGGAGAAGTAGGGATAAAGGATGGTGGTATTGGTGCTCAGTCCGTGACAATTGAACTTTTTAGTCCAGGATCGTATGTGGGACTAACATTTTGGGTGGAAGTGTTTGCGATGAAAACAACACATTATCTGTTACATTACGGGAGGTAACGAAGACAATTTGTTTTTATTTTATTTTAAGTATGTTGTTTTGTTAATTAAAGTGTTATGGATTTGAGTATTCGGGTCTTTTCTTTTCGTTTTGATTTTTTATAAATTTATCACTAGCCCTCGACTTTTTTCGCGAGAATGTTTATTGTGATAGGAATTTTATTTGTTTTGTTGTCACCCGTATTCAGTTATATCTTTTGTAACAGCTTCATAACAGTTGGTCGTAGCGTAATGTTCTTTACGCAAAAACTTTCTTCTTCAATTACTCTATTCATTTCAGAAAACTGTATTGAAATCCGTTACTTAGTTATAAATATTTAGGCATACAAAGGGGCGAGAAGCGAATTTCTTTAAAACTATATTTATTTTATTTTATTTTATGATGACAAACTAGCGTACGACCCATCTGATGTTAAGTCGTCACCGCTGCCTACAGACATACTTTGTGTGTTGCCATCCCAGAGACAAAGTTGAAATGTCTCATGAGCCTGTAATTAAACCGGCACCCATAACCTTCAAACCGAAACACAGCAACGCTGTTGTGCTGCAAAAATAGGTATGTATGGTGGTAGTACTTCCCCGGACGAACTCCTTCACAAAGAGCCCTACTACTAGTAAAATATTATACTATGTAGAGATAATGCGTACACTCGCATCATATCGAACAGTTCTAAGAATACTCCTCACAAAACTACAGAATATGATTTATTATGTTTGCCAACGCTTGTGCCACTGATATCCAGATTTCTTCGGCAAAATAGGGATGTGTTATTCAGATATTGTGACTCCATATAACTCGGTAGCTTTTGTATTTAGGTTCATAACAATAAAATAAATGTATGGGGGTATAAGAATGCGTTGTTTTGGTTGCAATGGATTTTTATACTGCTACATTGAGAGGGAAAGGGTTTCTTCGTGGTTTTTCAAGTGTGTTAGTGGCTTAAGGGGCTTTCCGAACATTGGACACCGAAAACACATTTTTTTTGGTCGCGTAATCTAGAGTATTGGTATATATTACAAGCCTGACAATTTGAGTGTATAGTCATGGGTTCAAAGAAAAGACTTATCTATAAATTTGTCATGAAAATAAAGGAGTATCATGGCAAAAAAAACACAAAGGAGCGTATAAACAAAATTTTTCGTCGCGTATATCTCACAATTTTGAGGGTAAACTATATAATTTTATGTAATGATATTATAGGGAATTTTATCTACAAATTATTCCACTGATCCGTGTATATATATTTTTTTCAATTTAATGAAAACCTCAAAATTTCTGTGATTTTGGTAGTTATCTACAACTTACATCAAACGTATTGCTATTTTGAACCTTATTTGTTGCCGCTTTATTATCGACATTACATTAACCATCATGCTTGTATTCCCCGAAGGGTTAGGCAGAGGTGTATCAATGTACACCCTCGGTTCGTCGGTATGTTTTACATACTATTACATCATTCATTCATCATTATTCGTTATATTGTTCATTTTTTTTAACTGCCCCTTTGTCTTCGTGGTCGCAAGTGCGACTGCTCTGCAAGGGGTTCCTGGGGGTCGAGCAAAAAGTGATATTGGTTTTTTCTATGAAATTCTCAGTAGCAGCTCGGAGTTTGGATTTGTGCCCGGTTAATGGCAATAGGCTCGCCCCCTATTACATGGGACCTAAATATACCAGCGAACTGTGGGTGTACATTGTTACGCCTCTGCCTAACTCTTCGGGGAATACAGGCGTGATGGTATATACTCGTATATATATTTTTGTATTACGTTATAATATATCCTTACCATAAGTATATCCTCAAGTTTAGCGGTATTCTTAGCTATGTAAAAGGAGTTTTGTTTGATATATTTGGGTTGTGTCTGCCCATCATTTTGATAAAGGATTATTGTGTTGCGTTTGTATTCAAGGTTAGTGAAACAAAAATCTGTTGTGTGTTTGTGAATAAATGAATTTTAATGTACTGGAAATGTTAAAGAAATAGACGAGTCTACGGAGTGTAAAAGACATATCACATTGCCTTAAACTACGCGGTCTGCCCATCAAACTTAGTCTTACTTCTTTCTTTATCGTGTGGGCAGTAAGGTCTAACGACCCCACACACCCTAGTGCCAGAGTTTCTAAACCGCCTCAAGGGCCTCTGACATGGTTACCGATGTCAGTAATGTCGAAGATAAACTAAGAAAGTACTTATAAATTAGAAAAAGTCATATTGGTACCACCGAACCCACAACCTCTTAACGTCTTAACTACTGAGCCATCACGACAAACTACATTAAACTTAGTTACATTCAGTAAAAAATATTGCTGGGAAATGACTTTTTTAGGGTTCCGCACCCAAAAGGGTAAAACGAGACCCTATTACTAAGACTTCGCAGTCCGTCTGTCTGTCTGTCACCAGGCTGTATCTCATGAACCGTTATAGTTAGACAGTTGAAATTTTCACAGAATATGTATTTCTGTTGCCGCTATAGTTTTGTCATAATCATTATTCGTCATGCATGATAATTTATGTTTGACGTTTGTTGATATTCTCGTCATAAAATATTTTATTACAAATACGGAAGGTTATGATTTTAGCAGTCTTTGTGTGTGTGTTTGTTTATCTGTGTGAGTATATCTTTTACAGTATACGTCGTGTAATAATGAATAAGGCATTGTTGCAAGCATCATGAAGTTTCGTTAGTTATAGACTGTATGACGTCACATATCAGTCAACATGGTGACTTACAGCGGACGTAAACTAATTTCCTTAGATTTTATTTTATTTATTTATTTATAAAAAACGCAATCAAAACAGAAAATTAAGTTATTATATTATGTTTGTTGACTAACAGAACGCCTTAAAAGCAAAATTTCAATAATGTAAAAAAGTAAATACCCCAAAGAAAATTCTTAATATTTAATAATATTACACTAAATATAATAAGGCTGAAAAGATTTTTTGTTTGTTTGTATAGACGCGCAAATATCTGTATATATTATATGCGCGTCTATACAAACAAACAAAAAATCTTTTTCATATCTACCAAGATATGAAAAAATATTCATGAGAAATAGTATAGGTTACATAACATCACACTTCGACCCAGGGGAGCGGAGCAGTAATCGAAGACGCAACTTAATGCTCGCAAAAAAACCAAGGGAAGAAGGTAATTAATAATAATGTTAAGATTTATGCCCGATTCCTAAAACTTACCGACCGGTAATAGTCAAGCATTCGAAATAATAACGACTGGTAAGTTTAACTATCCGTTTTGCATATAGGAACCGAGTCGTCTACCACAAAAAGTACCAAATTGAAATCTTATTTATTGCATTTCTGTGGACATTTCTTCTTGGTAGGATTCCAGTTATCACATCTTACGTCAAACGGAGATGACTCATATATCCTAATCGTTGATAATAGAAGGACGTCAGAATAGAATACACAGTTATTGTAAGAATAAATAATAGTCATAGAGATGTGTTGTAGTCAATACATTTGTGATATTAAATCGGTAAATCAAGGATTCTCTAAGCACCGTATTAACTTAGATGGAAACACAAATAGGATGTGTATAGAGTTGTTGATACCATTGTTAAGGCGCTGGTAAAACCCGAATTCTTTTTTAAAGATGTTTTTGAAGTGAAAATTTCGTTAGCGGCATTGTACACTTTTTTTGTAATAAGTAAAAAATGTTAAACTCGCGTCAGGACACGTGACCTGATCTGATCGAAAATTCGTAAGATTTTCGATTAGATCACGTGTCCTGACGCGAATTGTCATGTTTGTGTACGATAGCCCAATAAATAAATATTGTATTCTACCACATAAATGATCGTACTTTTACACTGGTAAATTAAAGCAATTCGTTCAAAATTATTCCCTAACCAGTCCAAAATATCAAAAATGCACAACGTTAATATTCAAGTTTTCACTTCTGCCGGCACTCCCGGAGTGCAACCCGTCGTTTTTTTGTCTGTATCCATTGCGTAATTAAACCAACAAAACGACACGGTTGGCGCAGTAGCTGTGCGATTGTCTACTGTGCTGCGTGTCGCAGGTTTGATACACGCACGGAACAAATATTTATACGAATTATGTACAGATAGTTTTACATCAATCAATTTATAACAATGTCTATTTTTCACTAGTTTGTTGAAGAACGTCGTATGAAAAGCGTAAGCATTTATCATTACATTCTTGTCTTCGGCTCGGGCTTCAAATCCAGCCTCTACTGCAATAACAAACTTACTTCACTAGTATCATAATGAAAATTTTTTGTTAACTCGGTACCAATAAAAACAAACGACATTCGATTCTTGTTACTCAAAAATGTACCTAATCTAAACTGCCAAAAACGTTCAAATTTAAACGCACACAAAACTCAATCATACACACTTACCAAATGCCAGCGTCTTTCATAATTGGCTAGCGAAACTCGACCAACGTGCAAACGTAAGGTAAAGCAACAACTAGTATGTTCACACTAAGTCCTTACCAGGATTCACAAAGAGAATGCCAGCGGCTATTGGCACACCACGAACGAGATAGCTACAGAGAACCCACTCCAAACAGTGAGTGGAAACGCACGCACACATACACACGTTCCCTGAATTCCTTTTGACTGCCCCGTTAGTCTCTATAGTGCGACAAAATATTGTTGTGTTTTTGTAAAAGGCATTTCAGTAGCAGTCTGGTGTTCGAAAGTGAGTGGAGTGATAGTCCTGTGTTGCGGAAAGCTGTTGGTTCTAGCTGTCATTTTCAGATATTTGAGAGGCATTCTGGGTAGTCACAAACGAACATTCCAACACGTAGGTAGACCTCTATTGTGAAAAAACGAGCAAGAAACTCTACGGACACAAAATACTGGTTACAATAATCTTGTGCCTTCTATAGGTGAAATGATGTACAATGATGAATATAGCAGTTAAGCAGTTAAGAGATGACCAATGCCAACTGTTAGCGCTCACCTATGTATGTTTTATAGTAGGCAAAAAGCCAACAGCCTAACTTATGTCGAGTCGTTATCTCTGCCAATAGATTTCTGCAATACCAGACCCCTTGCGAATGCGTTGCCATGAGACAAAGTTGAAATGTCTCATGTGCCTATAAATTTACTGACATCCAAACCGTTCAAACTGGAACACAGCAACGCTGCTTTGCGACAGAAATAATAGGTATAGTGGTAGTACTTCGCAAGACGAGCTCCATCACAAAGAGCTCTACTACTATGTGTGCGTAGTACTTACTGTACTTGGTCTTCTGTTGTACACTATTCTGTGTCCTCTGTATGAAGAAGTTTCTAAGTAAGTTGTACAGTTAGAGGAAATTGTGTGTGTGAGGAAGATAAGTGTGGTAAACGACATCCATTATAATTTGTTTTTAGTTGTACTCGTATTGCATTTGTAACGGTGCATGCTTTGTGGGACTTTAGTTATAGAAGACAAGCTTTTGCCTACGACTTCGTCCGTGTAAATTTCGGTTATCTCGGACGCAGAAGGAAAGTTACCTACGTTATTTCTTAGAGGTTCTTTCTTTATCGTGTGGGCTAAAGGTCTAATGAGTCCACACGCCCTAGTGTCAGAGTTTCTAAACCGCCTCAAGGGCCTCTGACATACCAATATCAGTGATGTCCAAGATAAACTTTGAAAGTACACATGAATTAGAAAAAGTTACATTGGTACTTGCCCGGGTCCGGTTGCGATTAATATGTTAGTAAGTATGGATACAGAAACCGGTCACAATTCCAAACAATAGGCAACAGGCTCGCCCCCATCACATGGGACCTAAATATACCGTCGAACTATAGGTGTACATTGGTACAGCTCTGCCTAACCCTTCGGAGAATACAGGCGTGATGGTGATGATGGTTTTGGATATAGAAAATTAAGCTGAATATTAGAAATTGCAAAATCGTATTGACTGCCTGGTTGTTCTTGAGGTCTTAAACGCGAATGTTGTGCGGAACTCCTGGATTCGATTTCCAGGGCCCTGGAATGCAAAAGGCATTCGGCGGAACGCGCACGGGTGTTAGTCAGTTAGAGTCTGACACTCCCTTCCGCCCCGCCCGAGCAAAAGAAGTCATTTGATAATAATTTAAAAGTGTAATTGGGTTTGTTTTATAAAGAACTTCGTTTGAGCTTATTTTCACAACTAAAATCGCTGCTCTGTTTCGTGTACAGTTTATTAAATTTTCCAAGAAGGAAGTCACCTTTATGTATTTCAGGTACTAAAATAGAATGTAGCAGTTTCATTAAAAATTAGTTTCGCAGTTTAGACGTTCAGAGTAATTTTACAGTCAAGACAAAAAATAATTCTGTTTATCATTAAGCCACAATATGCACAGTGAGGTTAACAACTATCTTAGAAAGTGAAAGAAATAAGATAATGTAAAAAAAAAATTGAATAAGAAATCAACTGTTCTATAAAAATTTAAAAAATTCAAAATTCTAAGCATTTATTTCAATTAGACCATTTACAGGCACTTTTGAATTGTCAAGAAGTTACAGTTAAAGTTGAAGCTAGTTGCTCGTTCCAAAACGTAGGTCTCTATGGAGAAGAACGAGACAGAAACTCCATGGACACTCTTTTCTTTCAATTTGGTTTTTACAAAAACTTGGTTACAAAAATTGTGGTTGCTTCTATATGTGAAAACAATGAAGGTGAATATAAAACAATAAAATATAATAATAAAGATGTAAGCCATGGCAGTTAAGAGATGACCAATCCCAACTGACAGCACCCGTTCACGAGCATGACGCGTGCATCAGCACCATTTAGCTCGACCATCTTGAAGGGAACCGAACGATCCAATGCACGCGCCACCATCAGCGAGACATTAAAGTGAGCAAGCGAGACATTAAAGTGAGCAAATATAATATATACATCTTAACACTAGTTTTTATATTTTGCCAGAGACTCGAAGACATATAAATTACTTTTAGCCAACATGTTGTACTGCCTACAAAATCTGCCTTAACAATCTATGTTAGGTAATAATATTACAGGGAATTTCAGAAACTAAACTATTTTTATCTCATTTTAATAAAACCTCAAAATTTCTTGATTTTGGTAAAAAAAAAATATACCTTCACGCCTGTATTCCCCGAAGGGCTAGGCAGAGGTGTACCAATGTACACCCACAGTTCGCCGGTATATTTAGGCTCCATGTAATAGGGGGCGAGCCTATTGCCATTAACCGGGCACAAATCCAAACTCCGAGCTGCTACTGAGAATTTCATAGAAAAACCCAATAACACTTTTTGCTCGACCTGGGAATCGAACCCGGGACCCCTTGCACAGCAGTCGCACTTGCGACCACGAGACCAACGGGGCAGTTGATTTTGGTGGTTATTCGATACAACTTACATCGCTATTTTGAACCTTATTTGTTGCCGCGATGCGTTTTTCTCGGCATTACATTACATTTGCTTACCATAGGCCTTAATTAAGCGAAGACGAAGACTTTATTTTTATTATTATTTTATTATGATATACAGCTGGTCTGACGCAGCGCGGGTAAATAATTCCTGGAAAGACGCCTTTACAAAGCGGTAAGACAGCGCACGGTAGCGAAAAAATACAACACCGCTACTTTCTGCCACACAGCTCTATATAGTTCCTTAACCAATCCAAACAGTAAGAATAACATTTTTATTTTCACTGTATTCAAAGTATTGCCAACCAGCATGTTATTGCAGCCCACTAGGGGGCGAATCACAATGTAGAAAAATATAAAAATATTTCCACTACCCCCACTGTTTTGGGAGTTAATTCATTTTTGGAATCTATCTTCTTCTTATTTGTAGTTGGGTTCTTGCCAAATGTATGTGAATCCGGGTGTTGTACTGTTGTTTGAATAAATCTTGTTTAGTTGTCTGTTCACGCCCTTTCTTCTATAAGATGGAGTACGCAGTGTCGGCTCTGAGTTATGCAGTGGTTTATTGACCCTTATAACTTTTGTTTGGTGAAAAGTAGATTGTAGTTTTATTTTTTTTGGTAGCTTTTGTCCTTTTGCGTGAATTTTCTTGCGTGTCTCTATTTTTTTTTTAGTAATCTAATTAACCTATAGCATTCGGGGTTAGTTAAGAATAATGTAGCTACCTAATTAACGAAAAATTTATATAATAGGGCCAGACTAACAACTTCTGCTTGTAACTTCGTTCGCGTCGATTTTTTTCACCCGTGTACTTTAATTTCTGTGTCGCTCTCGCAGATCGTAGCGTAATGATACATAGCCTATATTTAAATAAAGTTTTTTTTTTGGGTGCTTCTATGAAATTTTCAGTAGCAGGTCAGAGTTACGATTTGCGCCCTATTAATGGCAATGGGCTTGCCCTCTAATGCATGGAACTTACACATATCGGCGAATTGTGAGTGTTCATTTGTACAACTCTGCCTAACCAATGCGGGGAATACAGGCGTGATGGTATGTTATGCAATTAATGTCATTACTCATAGAGTAATACCTACTAATAGATACCTAGTGAAACAAAGAAGACAAAATTTTGCAAAATAATTAAAGCTTCCAGTTAAAGTCAAACAATAACCAAGTTAAAACAAATTCATCACCATTAAACAAAAATAGAGGACCAATGAGAGGCGACTGTATTCTCCGAAGCAATGAGACCATTTGTCATAGCGAATGAACTCGCCGGTTCGTTTGCATACCAGTTGCTGTTACTACCCAGAATTGTATGAATGGAAACTGCGAAATGGAAAACTAAGTTATTAATAGGACTTGGAAATGTGCGATTATTTGTATTTGAAAAAGGATTTTTAGAGGTGTGAGGGGTGGGGAGTTTTTAGTTTTTTATTGAAAAGGGAGGATGTTTTGTCTGGTGGGCTATTGTCCGACTGTTGATTTTTTTCGGAATGGTATCTCGCAGGTCAACTTTGGAGATTGGCTTGCTGGCTCCTGGGAAAAAGGTCTTCAGCGGCAGGTGAACAAAGCACTGCACTGCAGTGCAAAGTCTTGATATCATCATCATCATATCAGCCGTAGGACGTCCACTGCTATACATAGGCCTTCTCCATAGATTTCCAAAAGGACCGATTGGAAGCGGCAAATCAAATAAAAACTCGTTCCTTTTCTTATGCAGATAATGAATGAGTTTTGATCCCCACGCTTGCACAAAGCATATTGACAATTTCAAGCTTATATTGATTATAGCCTTCTTCTCCTTATATAAACCTACATTTTGGAACGAGCAACTTGCTCCAACTTTCTGTCTAACTTCTTGACAATTCAAAAGTGCCTGTAAATAGTCTAATTGGCATAAATGCTTTGACTTAGACTTTGTCTTTGAGTCCAGGTTTCCCCATAATATTTTCCTTTACTTTATGATTTCCAAGATAAACTCTAGAAAGTACATTATGAATTGAAAAAGTCACATTGTTAGTTGCCGTGCTCGGTTGTGATCCACTGGGCCATCACGACATAAACGACACACAAACAGACAGACAGCTAAACAATAAAGCTATAACATAAGACTTACCAATTTTCTTTAAAAACAGAACCCTCCACACATAACAAAAATTTATTCAAACCACACAACGCCAAACCACCATAAAACCCAAAACATAAAACCACAAGAACTCAACTTCTGCCAAAAACATTATATTTTCACATAATCCCATAGAACAGAGCTTCCCAACCTGGGCGCTCCTCTGAACTTCAAAAATCTTTATATTCATATTATTGATTAACATCATCTTCCTGCCCATATCCCATAATATTACTTGGGGTCGGCGGTTTTCTTCTTCCATGCCGTTCTGTCAACCGTCATGCTATCACTGACTCCCTTCTCTTTCATATCTCTCACACGATTCACCCATCTTTTCTTTGGCCTCCCTCTTCCTCTCCATCCATACACATTTATATTCATAACTCCTTTGGTCACATGCGTCTCATCCCTCCTTTTCACATGCCCATACCAAGACAAACGGTTCCCTTTCAACTTTTCTGTAACTGTATTATTGATTAGCATTATATTAAAATTCATGTTATTATAGAAGGGAAGTACGCGGAAGGCGCGTTGTTTGACAGACCCCCCCCCCCCCCACTTAATTTCTAAACTTGTAAGTGCGCCCCGGAATGAAAAAGCTTGGGAACCCTTGCCACAGTAACTGTCGCAATCAAGCTAATAAGGCGAACACAGCTCTATAGAGTACCGTCACATATATCACTTGGCAACACACACTGAATAAAGTCGCGCGGATGAAAAATAACACTAACATAAAGATATTAGATTTATGATATTTGTATACGCGTGACGAATAGCGTGTCTGTAGAGTGAAGAGTGAATAGACGTGGTGAGTTAGAAAATCAGGAATTCATGTTTCTGTTGTTGAGTATAAAGAGGAAAGATTTTTTGATACTTTGTTTGCTCCGAAACTACTAAGCCGATTTTAACCAAAGCACTAACCAAAAACGTAGATTAACGCGGGCGAAATAAGCAACGTGGACGAAGTTGCGGGCGGGTCTCTAGTTCTGTATGGAATGGATGTACAGGGAGGCCAAAAGAAAAGATGATAATTATAATAATGAATAATAATGAAAGAGAAAGGAGCCAGTGATAGCATGACGATTGACAAGACGGAATGGAATAAAAAAACGGGTTGCGCCAAACCCAAGTAACATGAAATAAGGGCAGAAAGATAATTATAATTAGTATCCCCTTTTTGAAAAGTAGTACATGCATGCATGCATGTACACTGGAGCTAAGGTTTAAAGTTAATATTACCAAAAATATATATTAGAGTTTTCATATAGCGTAAGAAAGAAATATTATGATTGAAAATTATCCCCTGATTCATCATAAAAATATCCCTCTGCATGAGTTTCCCAATTAAAAAACTTAATAAGAGTTTTATTAAAATAACGGTTACCGTTAACAAGAGATTCTATACAGACTGTTGTAACTTTGCCTCAAGCTATAATTATGTTTCTTAGAAAAAATCTTCAAATTTCAGTCCAAAACAAAAAAACAAATATAACACAAAAAATACAACACACTTAAAAATACAAATATTAGTTAAAGTACTTTTTGGAAGAAAAATACCTTGAAAACGATATATAGGGTTCCGTATCGTCTTACAATATTTAGTAAATAAATAGCACGTTTCTTGTATTTCTTTTAATTTGAACTTTTTTTTTGACTAGCCAAGTACGAAGGAGATAATATATTATAATATGTACATAAGTGTGTGCGGAAACACAGATACACCCTCGGTCTTAACTCTCATAATCCAATGGAACGGCATTCGGACATAACCGTGCAAAAATCGGGCGCAGGAACAACGGCTTTACGTGCTTTCCAAAGCACAGGGGTGTCACACCACCAACATCCAAACTCCGGACTAGAAATTACTAATGGAAAAACCGAACAACATTTTTTGCACGACCTCGGAATCGATCTCAGGACCCCAAGCTCAACAGTCATGGTTGCCACCACGAAACCAACGACACAGTTGTTGTTACAGCGACAATATAAATACACACTTTAAAATTTTCAGCTCTTTACCTATAACAGTTCATGAGATACAGCTCACTAACAGACAGACGGAGGAACCAAGGTCCCGTTAGCACCCTTCGCGTATTCAACCCTAAAAAGAATACTTCCTCCGATCGTCATCAAAGTGAAAATTATAAGGGAAAAAAAAACGTTTCTAATAAAAAATATTGGTTAGCTGTCACTCAAGTAAGCTATCAAAGAGAATTTTTTCTAAGCTTTACAAATCAAAATATCAAAGGGGTGTCACTCAAGCGTTTATAACATACACTGTGATGTTCTTCATATATCATTTTGTCATTTTTTTTGTTAAGTATATCCTTTAAAGATGATTGGTGTGACAGGGACTGTTGTTGAGAATGGTGTTTTGATAATTCTGATTTTTTTTTATAAGAGAAGATTTTTTGTTTCGAAGCACACCTTCATGATTATGGAGATATCAAAATTCGAAGCTTCAACTTTTTGAAAGTAAAGTAAATGTTTTGCGTACGTTACATTGCGTGCTACAATAAAGGTGACTTTTCACACCAAAAATAAGTTTTCAGCAATTTTGCCCATTATTGCTAAGTCTGATAGGTAGTGTACGTAGTTACTGACTGTATGATGTGTCTTCATACATCCTGTTCTTTTTTTAAGTATTTGAAAGATTCATTTAATTACGTAATTCTACCACTCGTGTACCCGACTGTACCAATTTAAGCTTCAATAAAAACGCCTTGCTATTATATTTTAACATCATTCACCGATTCAAAATGGAGAAGACTTTCCTTTCGTTCCACCGGCTTCTAACCTTCGCAGGGATCCCCATTTTCGCCAAACATAATTGGGATTCCAAACCCTGGTTGCTACTCCAAATCTTCAACTTCATCATTGGCGTCCTCTGTTTCATCTTCACCACCGGTTTTGTGGTCACCAACTTCTCCAATTTCCTTCTCTGCATCCAAGGTGCCTGCATCTGGACTACTGGTGTCATCATGACCATCACTCTGGGAATCTGTCTCGTTTTTCGGAAGAAATTTCGGAATTTTTTGGAGGAGATGGCTTTTAGAGATGCCATGTTGGAAATGCCGTTGATCAAGGAAATTTTGGTGGTGAATCAAGGTGGGAAAATGATAGCGGAGTTGAGAGAACTGGTACTGGGTTCACAGATGAAGGTGTTTAAGTATACGAGGCTACTGCTGAAGACCTATGTGGCTAGTGTGTTCTTGTGTGCCACGCTGTACCTTTGCACTCCAATTTATTTAATGTCTGTTCGAGAGGATAAGTCTTTGCGTCTTTTAGGTAAGTTTGAGATTTTTTTTATTTAAACGCAAAGTGTTATGGGCTCTCGCCTCTCTTGCATGAGGTCTTTGTATTACTTTCTATTGTAAATATCATTGATTGTCAAACACGCCGACGGCGACGCTTAGCCTGATGTTAAGTGGTCACCGCTGCCTATACACATCTGCAATACCTTCAGATGCGTTGCCATCCCACAGACAAAGCTGAAATGGCTCATGTATGTTATTGACGTGCCATTTTTATAAGTAAATAAATAAATGCTACTAATTTGATCTTCGTTTCAGCTTTCGACATGTGGTTCCCATGGAGTTTGGAAAACTACACCGTTTACATTATATCATTCATATTTCATGCATATGCTGGTTATCTGTGCTGCATTGGTAAGTACAAGATATTATACTTCTGGACTCTTCAAGGCACGCTACACCGGCGGCACAGTCGGCGGGATTTTGCAGCACAGGTAAGCCGCCGACATAATCAGGCCGCCGGCATTTGCCGCTGGCGGCCGCAGAGCATCATTCCAGTAGTGGCAGACAGGTGGAACCAACTGAGGTGAACTGATGCCGACTCCTTTCCGCCTGCCGATTTCTTTTGTATCGTGGGTGCGTTTAGAAACATATAAACTCATATACACAAACCATGTAGAACAACAAAGGCCAAACAAATATTATTATCGTGCGGGAATGGAACTCACGACACGCAACACGGCAGTCAATCCCTCAGCCACTGCGCCAACCGTGTCTTCTAATACTTGTTCAGTATATTGAAAAGCGAGACTATAGCTCATGTCCAAAAGATCAGTTTAAATCTAAGCATTTATCAATGTCTAAGTAAAGTCTTTGTTGAAAACGATTTTCTCTGAAATTGTTTTCAGGTTATTTCGACTAGGATTACTAGCGAAACTATCAGATTATCAAACCATTTGCTTCTGCCCGTGCCTTCGTCTGCGTGGATATTTTTACCCGTGTTAAATAAAGTCATTGGTTACTGTTCAGCTCCCGTGTGTTGTAGCGTGATGTTATGTCTATAACACTCACAAATAACGTGGCTGTTTTTGAGTGAAGAATTTTCAAAATCTGTTCAGTAGATCCAGAGATTGGGGTAATCTCTGGATCTACAACCTCACAAACTTTACCATTTTGGCTCTTTATAATATTTGCATAGATTTGTTATATTGGCTTAAGTGGAGGCTTCAGTTGGTCCTATAATTAATATTTAGAGGACAAACGTAGACACATTAAAGACCCATTAATTAATGTTAATTATAATTCTTGTTGCTTGGCAATCTGGGCTTCTACTAGTTGTAAATGTCCCTTTGTGCCTATTAGCCTAGCTCTGTTCTGTCTCCTGTTTTTTGGATCTTTCCAAATTATAGGTTTTTCGTACTGTTCTTTTGTGATTAATTTCGTTGCAGGATTTAAGACAGTTGAATCGTTTCTCCGAGACTTCTCGAGTTTCATTGCCTTGGCGATTTTCTGGTGTTTGCCACTGTTGATTCTGGCTTAGAAGTTGCAATGTTATTTCAATACCAATAAATATCTAAACTCTCGGTTTCTCGAATGAAAAATTCATCTGGCAAATTGTAAAAAGCATGTAGGTTGATGTGATGATTTATACAGCCAATCACAGGAGGTTACTCTAGACAATTTGTCGCTTAAATTCTTTGTTCGATTAATTCTAAAATTAAATAAACAATTTCAATGAAATCCAATTCATTATAACTTCTATTGTGCTGACAATAAGTATTATTTTCCACAGCCTATCCAGGTCTACAATTAACGATAATCCTTCTACTTGGTCAAGTCATTCGTCAGACGAGAATTCTGACATTTATACTTCTTCATATAAATGAGTTAGTACTGGAAGTGACTGGTACTCAAGATGAAAGATGGCAAACTTATTGTACTCTGGTACTGTCTCAGTGCGTCAATCATTATATAAGACTAAAAAGGTATTTATGTTTTTTTTTATCGCTTCTAGTCAACTAATGTTTTGTTGAATTTAGATGAGACCTATTTGAAGATTGTTATTTGTTATTTGTAATGGAAGAGAAAATACTTACGCCTATAATAATCACGCCTGTAATCCCCGAAGGGTTAGGCAGAGGTATACCAATGTACAACAGTTCGCCGGTTTAAAATAAAAATAAAAATAAATCATTTTATTGTCAGGCAACTGAGGCCCATAGATAAAACACACAAAATAATGTTATACATTAATAAATTAATACATATAAAAAACATAATTAAAAACTAATTGAAACTCACGCCGTGGTGAGATTCCAACCGCCATGGTTTAGGTGCCATGTAATAAGGGTCGAGCCTATTGCCATTAACCGAACACAAATCCTAACTCCGAGCTGCTACTGAGAATTTCATAGAAAAACCCCAATAACACTTTGCTCAGTCTGGGAATCGACCCCAAGACCTCTAGCGTAGCAGTCGCGCTTAGGACCACTAGGCTAATGACCAATAGATATTATCCATGTAACCTTTCCAATAATTATCCTATTGCTATATATTTTTACAGATTCAGCAATCGTCTCAATGTTATCTGCCGACCATTTTACCTAGCATTAATATTAGTCGCTATAATGTTAGTGTGTATGTGCTCCGTGAAAATCGCAATATCGGTAAGTGATGCAAACTTTACTAATTAAGACAATTAAATTTTATCGCTGCGTCCCTTTTGTATTAGCAGTTTGATTTTAGGATTAAAATGTGATGTGAAATATTTCGTAGTTAGATTGTATTTGAATAACTATTTTGTAGAATTCATTTGTTTCTGTTTTCGAATTTTGAAATTTGAAATCTATAAATACGTTTATTTTTGTGATTGTTCAATTCGTTATTTGATTTGAATAGAATTAAGTTTGAATTTCGAAATCTAGGTATTGGAAAATGTTTTGTGTGTGTTGTAGAATTTATTGGAATCAATACTTTTGATTCGAGGTGTGATTAAACTATGGAGGTGACCTTTTTATTCTAGAAGGTATAGTAGATATTTTATGAAGGGTGTTTAAAGCCAAAAATTACATGTGACAAAATAATAGACTTTTAGGCTTAATGCATTATGAATTTTACTAAATTACACGGTACCTAGACTAAAATACGTTTAAGTTAATAATGATTAACATTTTATTTTGTCTGTAGCTTTTACGTAAAAGGACCCTATTAAATTTATTTGCGTTGTAGTAATGACATTTTTATTGGAATTATGATTTTGATGTTGAAAAGAGAATTTAAGAGGTTTGGTGTTGGATGTTATCTTCGAAACGGCTACTAACGGCTTTTACTAGCAAATAGCTAATGTTATAAGACGTTTATACTACTTTTATATATACCATCACGCCTGTATTCCCCGAAGGGTTAGGCAGAGGTGTACCAATGTACACCCACAGTTCGCCGGTATATTTTAGGTCCCATGTAATAGGGGGCGAGCCTATTGCCATTAACCGGGCACAAATCCAAACTCCGAGTTGCTATTGAGAATTTCATAGAAAAACCCAATAACACTTTTTGCTCGACCCGGGAATTGAACCCAGGACCTCTAGCGTAGCAGTCGCGCTCAAGACAACTAGTCCAACGAGGCAGTTAGAGGCAGGGGAGGGTACTTTTATATAAGGAAAAAAATAGGGCAATAACTATCACAGAAAACTGTAATTCGCAGGCATAAGCAATTTCTTAAATAAACCAATAATCTTCGGTTCCAGAATAAGCTATCATTGGACACGATGAAGTATTACTTGCACGAATTCTGTTTTATACTCGTCGTACTTATGTTCTGTTTGATGGGACAGCAAGTTGCGAATGAGGTAAGTGGTAAATAGAATATTCTTAGGCCCACTTGCGATAGAAATGAAACTCAGAGTAAGTTATTAATTGCTAACACGAGGTTAAAATACTAAGGCTCTAGACAGACGGACTGCATTTCAACTGCAATCCAACTGCAAATTTGCAGTTCGGATGCAGTTGACACGACTGCAACAGAACTGCAAACCAACCGTGCAGTCCGATTGCACGGTTGCAATCGGACCGGACTCGGCGTGCAGTCATGTGAACTGCACACCGACTGCAATCGGACTGCACGGTTGGTTTGCAGTTCTGTTGCACTCGTGTCAACTGCATTCAAACTGCATCCGAACTGCAAATTTGCAGTTGGATTGCAGTTGGAATGCAGTCCGTCTGTCTAGAGCCTAAATGTCATACGTGCGTGATGTTGAACGCTCTATTCTTCGAAAGTAATGGTTGGATTTTGAAAATTGTTTTGACGTACCATCTTGTCGTTACGCCTGTATTCCCTGAAGGGTTAGGTAGAGGTGTACCAATGTATACTCACAATTCGCTGGTACGTTTAGGTCCCACGTAAAAGAGGAATACGAGGAGAGGAATGAGGTTATACGAGAACGTAGCGGAGTAAAAGAGGAATAGTGACAACTGTTGAATACATTCTCTTTTACTGCATTCATCTTTTGTTTTTGTAACAACCTTTGAAAAATCATTTATTTGTATCAATTGCAGTGCGAAGCTTTAGAGAAGGCAGTCACCGAGAAATGGTACATCTTCAACAGGACTCATAAGAACAACGTGAGGATCTTCAACATGGCTCTCAGCCAACGCATGCCTATTTACATATTTGGAACTATTACACTGTCTTTACCGACGTTTACTTGGGTAAGCATAAGAATGGCTTTTAATTTATTTGGTGTAAATACTACTAATTAGTAGTAGTTGTAAAATAGCTCGTCGGGTGTAGTACCATACCACCATACCATATATGGAGTGAGGAAAGAGAGAGGAGTGCACCAGTGTTTGCGCACACACTTGTGCACTATAATATCTCCTGCGTACTTGGCTAGTCTGCATTAAGACTGCCCCGTTGGTCTCGTGATCGCAAGCGCGACTGCTGAGCAAGGGGTCTCGGGTTCGATTCCCAGGTCGGGCAAAAAAGAATTTCTCGGTAGCAGCCCGGAGTTTGGAAGTTGGTGGTGTGACACCCCCGTGCCTCGGAAAGCACGTAAAGCCGTTGGTCCTGCGCCTGATCTCTCTCCGGTCGTGTCGGATTGCCGTCCCATCGGGCTATGAGAGTTAGGGAATAGGGAGTGCACCTGTGTTTGCGCACACACTTGTGCACTATAATATCTCCTGCGTACGTGGCTAGTCTGCATTAAGATTAGCCGTTGTGCCCGGAATCGGCGTGGAGAATTATTATTAAATACTCATCTCAGTCAGTTTAATACTATGTCCAGCACTGAACTGCGATAGGCTGGTGATGATGATGATAATGATGATACTCATAAACAGTAGTAGTAGAGTTGTAAAGGAGCTCGTCCGGGGAAGTACTACCACCATACCTATTTCTGCCGCAAAGCAGCGTTGCTGTGTTCTGGTTTGAAGGGTATGGGTGCCGGTGTAATTACAGGCACATGAGTCATTTCATCGCTGACTCTGGGATGGCAATGTATTTGCAAGGCCTCTAGTATTGCAGATATCTATTGCCAGAGGTGACCACTTAACTTTTGGCGGGCCGTAGAATTATTTTTTAAGAGTAATATGGCTAAAAGTCTCTACGGAGAACAACGGGGAAGAAACTCACACTCTTCTAAATAAGATCCATTTTCTTTTTGTTTCAGTTTATAAAAACCGGAATGTCATTCTTCACTCTAGTGATGTCTGTCTTAGAAGAACAGGTTTAGTATCTACAGTAGCAGAAGCACCTAGAAATCGTAGTATGGTAGTAGACTTAAAAATATTGTCAAAAATAGTAAAATTATTGTAATAAATATTGTTGTTTTCTTTACTAACATATTACATAAATAATAATACCAGCTTATTATTATTTAAGCAGGGCGGGGGTTCACTGCAGCCCTGCATAGGCCACATCTTATGGTGGATCCACACGATACAGACTTAACACAGACTTCTATAGAATTTTGTCTGTACATCAAATCAGTACAGACAAATGTCGGTGTATCAGAAAAGTCGGAAGTCTGCGTACATGTCTGTACGATTGTCGGAGCAAAACTCATGATTATTGAATTACTTAATTTATTCATTAAAATCGAAGTCTGAACTGATGAAAAGTCCGCACAGACATTTGGTAAAGACCTCTGAGTAAACATTTTTACTCAGACTTTATAGTCTGTGCAGATATCTGTACAGACAAAAGTCTGTATCGTGTGGACCCACCATTATACAGAGAAGGCACTAGCAGTGATCACCACGCTTGCTTAAGGCGGACTGGTGACTACAGACTTATAGTAAAGGTTTTTACACAATGTTTTTCTTCACCGACGCCTAAAATAAATTTAAAAAGTACCTACATTATGAATCGGCAAAGCCACATTAGCACTTATCGGATTTGAACCTTATGTATAAGAGGCAGGGTTCTAAACCACTGGGCCATCACAACATTACATAGTTACCTACATGTTTACAAATTTTCAATAACAAAAACAATTTGACGAAAATTTTAAGTTTTTTTTTTTTTGTGAAATAGCAAGAACTCGTCGTAACGCTTCCTTGCAGTCAATGCATATGTGTGAATAAACCTTATCGATGCTCGGGTACAAATGCAAACGGCAGCCATTGAAAATCTATTTATCGATCAAACACAAGCGCTATATCGCTCACTTATAAATGAGACGTCTTAATAAAATAACAATGCCAATAGCTACTAATCGACTGGTGTTTTTGTGTTTCGGCCGATGTAAAAGTAATCGCGTAGCTAGTTGCATTATATCTCTTTGTTATCTCTTAAGAATCTTAATGTTTGATATACATTGCGAATTCATAAAAGTTTATCAATTAAACTTTGACCTTAAGGAAGAAAAACTCGGCTGCGGGTTGTTCGAAAGAGATACCGCGCCCCCGGAACGCAAAGGGCACTTGAAGGAACATAAATGGGTTTTAGTCAGTAAAAGTCTGACACTCCCTCCCGTCCCGCCCAGGGCGGGGGAAGTTACTTGATCATTTCCCACCTATAAAAAGAAAGCAAGAAAAACTCAATGTTTGCTCTGAACATCAAAAATCCCTGTTTTAACGGTACTTAAACATGCAAGTAAAGTAAATGAAAAACAGATTTTAAAATTGACGGTCTCCAATTCATTTCGTTCGATTAATTAATTTGTATTGTTCGAAATATTCTGTATTTTAATTTGTACACGTATTGTAATATTTTAATGTTTTTTTTAAGTGGTTTGAGCTGGTAATTGGTGAATGTTACAGTTATCGAATCAGCGTTGAGCGAGATTGCTATCGGTATCGCGTTTTTGTTTTGAATTTTGTTGTAAACATTTAGGTTTAAATATTGGGTGGTATTTTGTTGAGCTACTGTACTACACAGACCGTGCAAAGCGTAGTTTGATCATATTTTTGTCAATAAGTTATTAAACTAGATGAAAGATTGTGGTACTAATATCTGGGCTTGTTGTTGATCAATTCTTCGTCAAACATTATTACAAAATGATAATGTTACTCCATGTCTCTTCACGAATTTTCAACATGAATGATGATAGATGGATGTTTGTTGCTCTGTTGCGCTTAATCGGCTGAACGTATCTGGATGAAATTTGACACTGAGATAGATTGTAGTGTGGAATAATACATTGGATACTTTTTATCCCGGAAAAAAGGAAGGTTCCCGTGGGATAATATATCTAATTTGTCGCCGACGAAGTCGCGGGCAAAAGCTAGTAATGCATTAAGTAGGTGTTTTAGTAGTAGCTGTTTTTCAAATTTGATCTGGCGATCTAGCCACTAAGTTTAGGCACGTAGGTCGATGTTTAAGAGTTGATTTCCATAAAATCAAGCTGGTATTAGCGAATTTTTAAGCCTAAAAAAAATAAAACCCATTTGCACGTCCCCAAACATCGAAAACATATCCAATTCAATCAAAGTACCAAATAGTATTGAATGTACACACGATTTTAAACGAAAATGAACAGTATTGTAACGAAATATCAACCCTATGAATACAATATCCTTTTAAATTTGATTGCACCCTCTACGTACGCCGTTCATTCATGCGAGCACGATCTCACTTGCTGTAATTTTTTCAGTAAAATTTTAAACCCAATATGACCCCCACTGATGGTAATTTTTATGAATTATTAATTTTTCACTACCCCAGTGGTAATACGGAATGGTTTACGAGGCATACAGTGTATTATCGTGTACATTTTTTTGTGCGAAAAAGTGGAGAAAGAGAGTGGTAAAATGTTTTATTATTGGTGGGAAAGCCACTGGTGTTTTTATTCCGGTTCGCATCTTTGTCTCGTAGTAGCAAGCACAACTGTTGAGCGTGGGGTCCTGGGTTCGATTTCCAGGTCGGGCAAAAATGTTATTGGGTTTTTCCATTAGGAATTTCTTGTTCTGTCGGATGACCGTCCCTTCGGGCTATGAGAGTTAGGGAAGAGGGAGTGCACTTGTGTTTGTGCACACACTTTTGCACTATATTATCTTCTGTGTACTTGGCTAGTCTGCATTAAGAATAGCTGTCATGACCGGAACCCGTTTTTTTCAGTGGAATCGTACCTCAAGATTTCTGTTCTGGTTTTTTTTTGTATTGCATCTCCTAGATCGACATGGAAACTACATGCTATCGGAATCTCCACTGGAGTATGGACTTTAGTATGTTGCGTTTAGTGGACAAATTACTATAGCTGGATTACTATGACTCGCAGACTGGTTGTATTGGTACCTCTGTTCACCGTTTTCACATTCTATCAATATAATTATTGAGTATACATGTATAAATTATTGTACCTAAACACTTTTTTTAGGGAAAGTCTGGAGTTTGTCACTCTTTCCTCTCTATACAAAACTACCTTTTGAAAATAGGCTACTAGATATATATTTTTTTTGCTAATTACCATCAAAAGTATCGTCGAATTGAAATAAATCATTTGATTTTGACTGTCTGAACATCAGATTTAATACAGTTAAATCCTAAAAAGTAAATAATAAACATCTCTCACGAAAGGTTTTGTTTGACGAAGTGTATATAATCTTTTCGCGCAGACTCACATCGCCTCCGTGGCGCAATTGGCTAGCGCGTTCGGCTGTTAACCGAAAGGTTGGTGGTTCGAGCCCACCCGGGGGCGGATTATTTTTATAAAAAAGTATTCAGATTTGAGCGTGGGAACAACAGATTTTAGTAGAACAATTGATTCTTAGGGGCCTTTCATTTTGCGTTTGTTTTGTTGCTTTACATTCCAAAATATCAAAAATGCACAACGTTAATATTCAAGTTTTCACTTCTGCCGGCACTCCCGGAGTGCAACCCGTCGTTTTTTTTGAGTTGGACTGGCTGAAATTCAGAATTAATGCCGTTTGACAAAAACAAAATTTATATACACGCGCATATCTCTGACGAAACTTTCGTTGAACGAAGCGCATAATCTTTTCGCGCTGCCTCACATCGCCTCCGTGGCGCAATTGGCTAGCGCGTTCGGCTGTTAACCGAAAGGTTGGTGGTTCGAGCCCACCCGGGGGCGGATTATTTTTATAAAAAAGTATTCAGATTTGAGCGTGGTAACAACAGATTTTAGTAGAACAATTGATTCTTAGGAGCCTTTCATTTTGCGTTTGTTTTGTTTACTTTACAGGATTTTTTTTTATCAGTGCGTAAATTTTTCCTAAATAAACTTAATACCATCACGCCTGTATTCCCCGAAGGGTTAGGCAGAGGTGTACCAATGTACACCCACAGTTCGCCGGTATATTTAGGTCCTATGTAATAGGGGCGAGCCTATTGCCATTAACCGGGCACAAATCCAAACTCCGAGCTGCTACTGAGAATTTCATAGAAAAACCCACACACTTTTTGCTCGACCTGGCGACCACGAGACCAACGGGGCAGTTACTTAAAGAACTTCTAATACATTTTTGAAGTGAAAACTTCTTCAGCACACGTGACTTGCGGTGTTATTCTGTAAAACCCTCCTACCGTGAAGTGACTATGTAGCGACCTGTCAATCCCTAACATCGTATAGTGACAGCCCACTTTTAGCTTACTTCACCTTAATTTACTGAGGGAGATTTCTTACAGAATAAGCCGGCTGATCGAAAATTCGTAAGACGGATGGAAAGTAGACAGACAGCGCGGCGTAGGAGAGGAAGTATCCTCCCTCTCTTTCTACGGCGCGAAGAAAATGTATGCCTGCGCCTGCTGTTTCGTTTAGGCGATGCAGGGCGCTTGTGCAAATAAAAATAAATGATATTACTTTCATACTGATAATTAAAGCAATTCGTGCAAAATTATTCCCTAACCATTCCAAAATATCAAAAATGCATTCTTGCCTGTTTTTCTCTCCACAAAAATATGACGTTCTTTTCCTTTTAATGATCGATTTGAATTAAATTATTTTAGTTTGACTGGCTGAAGTTCAAAATTAATGCCGTTTAACAAAAACAAAATATATGTACACGCGCATATACTCCCATGAAGGTTTTGTTTCACGATGTGTGTAATCTTTTCGCGCTGACTCACATCGCCTCCGTGGCGCAATTGGCTAGCGCGTTCGGCTGTTAACCGAAAGGTTGGTGGTTCGAGCCCACCCGGGGGCGGATTATTTTTATAAAAAAGTATTCAGATTTGAGCGTGGTAACAATAGATTTTGGTAGAACATTATTTACTAATTGATTCTTAAGGGCCTTTCATTTTGCTTTAAAGGGCAAATGTTTTATCAGTGCGTACATTTTTGACTAAATAGTATTATAGTGCACAAGTGTGTGCGTAAACACAGGTGCACTCCTTTTTCCCTAACTCTCATAGCCCGATTGAACGGCGCCGGCGACCCGACACGACCGGAGAGAGATCAGGTGCAGGACCAACGGCTTTACGTATAGTTTTGTACGACGAAGTGTATAATCTTTTCGCGCTGACTCACATAGCCTCCGTGGCGCAATTGGCTAGCGCGTTCGGCTGTTAACCGAAAGGTTGGTGGTTCGAGCCCACCCGGGGGCGGATTATTTTTATAAAAAAGTATTCAGATTTGAGCGTGGTAACAACAGATTTTAGTAGAACAATTGATTCTTAGGGCCTTTCATTTTGCTATACAGGAAAAATGTTTTATCAGTGCGTACATTTTTGACTAAATAGACTTAAAGAACTAATAAATATTTATTTTTTATTTTGATATGGTTTGTCTTATGGTTGGTCCCTGCGCAGACGCGGGTTACTAACCGCTAATTAAATAAGCTGTGAACTAAACAGTTGTTATTTCAGTTCCAAAACGCAAACATAAACATAAAAAGTATTTAACAATATTAACGGAAGTCTGTTTTATTACTGAAACTGAACTAGCAACAAGCCGCACATATTAATAACTTTTTCTTTATAAGAAAACAGTGAAGACGAAAATAAACCTAATCTTTCTATGTAATTCTCCAGACCGATTCCGGCCACGGCGGCTAATCTTCATGCAGACTAGCCACTTACGCAGGAGATATTATAGTGCACAAGTGTGTGCGCAAACACAGGTGTACTCCCTCTTCCCTAACTCTCATAGCCCGATGGCTTTACGTGCTTTTCGAGGCACGGGGGTGTCACACCACCAACTTCCAAACTCCGGGCTGCTACTGAGAAATTCCTTGGTGTTCTAAATACGTTTAGGCACTAATTAATGTATTTAGTGGTTTTACTGATAGTGGGTCTAAGGCCCACTTTTACCAAAATCCGGCAATCCGGTAATTACCGGTTAATCCACATTAACCGGTAATTACCGGTTAATGTGTTTAAATTATCATTCTGTGATAGGGATGCAATGCTGTTCTAGATACGTTTAGGCACTAAATGTATTTAGTGATTTTGGTTAAAGTGGACCTTAGTATACAGTTTCCTGCTCATTTTTCTCAGCACCTAAATATATACCTACATGTTTTTCATGTAAACGACGTTTAAATTTCCCTTTTAATGGTCTTACTGAGATACGTAAATGATTTGACTTTGACTGCCTGAATATCAGATTTAAATCAGTTAAACAAAATATACTGAAAAATATACTCCCACGAAGGTTTTGTTTCACAATGTGTGTAATCTTTTCGCGCTGACTCACATCGCCTCCGTGGCGCAATTGGCTAGCGCGTTCGGCTGTTAACCGAAAGGTTGGTGGTTCGAGCCCACCCGGGGGCGGATTATTTTTATAAAAAAGTATTCAGATTTGAGCGTGGTAACAACAGATTTTAGTAGAACAATTGATTCTTAGGGGCCTTTCATTTTGCTATACAAGAAAAATGTTTGATCAGTGCGTACATTTTAGACTAAAATGACTTAAAGAACTTCTAATAAATACATTTTTTTATTTTTGATATGGTTTGTCTTATGGTTGGTCCTTGCGCCGACGCGGGTTACTAACCGCTAATTTCATAAGCCACGAACTACACAGTTGTTATTTCAGTTCTAAAATGCAAAAAATATGACAAATAAAAATATTGAACATATATACAATATTATATATATACCATCACGCCTGTATTCGCGGAAGGGTTAAGCAGAGGTGTACCAATGTACACTCACAGTTTGCCAGTTAATTTAGGTCCCATGTAATAGGGAGCGAGCCTATTGCCATTAACCGGGCATAAATCCAAACTCCGAGCTGCTACTAAGAATTTCATAGAAAATCCAATAACACTTTTTGCTCGACCTGGGAATCGAACCAAGGACCTCTAGCGTAGCAGTCGCGCACAGGACCACTAGGCCAACGAGGCAGTCGACTACGAGGTAGACTTAAAGAACTTCTAATAAATAATTATTTTTTATTTTGATATGGTCTGTCTTATGGTTGCACCATGCGCCGACGCGGGTTATTAACCGCTTATTTAATTAGCCACGAACTAAACAGCTGTTGTTACTTCAGTTCTAAAACGCAAAAATAAAACATAAAAAAGTATTGAACAATTATTGGAAGTGTGTTCTATTACTGAAATTGAACTAGTAACAAGCTGCACATATTTAAAACATTTTCTGTAGGTATAAGAAAACAGTGAAAACGAAAATAAACCTAATCTCTTCTATGTAATTCTCCAGAACGATTCCAGCCACGGCGGCTAATCTTCATGCAGGCTAGCCACGTACGCAGGAGATATTATAGTGCACAAGTGTGTGCGAACACAGGTGCACTCCCTCTTCCCTAACTCTCATAGCCCGATTGGACGGCGATCCGACACGACCGGAGAGAGATCAGGCGCAGGACCAACGGCTTTACGTGCTTTCCGAGGCACGGGGGTGTCACACCACCAACTTCCAAACTCCGGGCTGGTACTGAGAAATTCCTTGATGTTCTAAATACGTTTAGGCACTAATTAATGTATTTAATGATTTTACTGAAAGTGGGTCTTATGGTGGGTCCACACGACACAGACTTAACACAGACTTCTATAGAATTTTGTCTGTACAACAAATCAGTACAGACAAATGTCGGTGTATCAGAAAAGTCGGAAGTCTACGTACATGTCTGTACGATTGTCGGAGTAAAACTCATGATTATTGAATTACTTAATTTATTCATTAAAATCGAAGTCTGAACTGATGAAAAGTCTCCACAGACATTTGGTAAAGACCTCTGAGTAAAAATTTTTACTCAGACTTTATAGTCTGTGCAGATATCTGTACAGACAAAAGTCTGTATCGTGTGGACCCACCTTAAGGCCCACTTTAACCGAAATCACTACTTAAACATATTTAGCGGTTAATGCGTTTAAATTATAATTCATTGATAGGGATGCAATGATGTTCTAAATACGTTTAGGCACTAAATATATTTAGTGATTTTGGTGAATGTGGGCCTTATTATAAATACAGTTGCCTATTTATCCCTCCACAAAAATACATCCATTTTTTCTTGTAAATGACGTCATTTTCCTATTATTGTTCTAATTGAAAAAAAAAAAATACTTTGACTGCCTGAAGATCAGAATTAAATCCGTTAAACAAAATATACTGAAATATCTGTCACGATAGTTTTGTACGACGAAGTGTACAATCTTTTCACGCTGACTCACATCGCCTCCGTGGCGCAATTGGCTAGCGCGTTCGGCTGTTAACCGAAAGGTTGGTGGTTCGAGCCCACCCGGGGGCGGATTATTTTTATAAAAAAGTATTCAGATTTGAGCGTGGTAACAACAGATTTTAGTAGAACAATTGATTCTTAGGGCCTTTCATTTTGCGTTTGTTTTGTTGCTTTACATTCCAAAATATCAAAAATGCACAACGTTAATATCCAAGTTTTAACTTCTGCCGGCACTCCCGGAGTGCAACCCGTCGTTTTTTTTTAGTTACACTACCAATATTATTTTTTATTGTATGCGTAATAACTTGTTAAGCTTATGACACCCTTATGAGAATGACCGTGTAGACGGCGCGTTCGTGTTCCACGCGCGCCTCAAAGAGATGTCAGTACACATTCGGAGAGGCACTCAGGGCCGATGCCTGCCGGGTTTGCGGGTTGTTCGAAAGAGATACCGCGCCCCCGGAACGCAAAGGGCACACGTAGGAACATGGATAGGTTTTAGCCAGTAAGAGTTTGACACTCTTTCCCGCCCTGCCCAGTGCAGGAGAAGTCATTTGATGATTTCCCATCAGTAAAAAAAAGGCTGCCTGTATACCAAATAGTTTGGTTGGCTGTACATTTACACTAGGTCTCTCATCCATACAGTCGGCATAATCAAACCCGCTCTATAATCGTTTGTAGCCGCATAGCATCCATGAATGGATATACCTCCATGCGCCTATATGTCATGCGTATTGAGACGCCTATGTATTACATCTCTAGGGCCAATGGTATTTACATTTTGCGATTGGATTGTCGATCTGATCCGTAATAGTGTTTATAGGTGACTAGCTTTTGAGCGCGACTTTGTCTGCGTAAATTTTATATTTACCACTAACGATTAGTTAGGCTTGTTAACTACAGTAAAACCTCGATTATCCGAACTAATTAGGACCGAGACTAGATCGGATAATCAAAAGTTCGGATAATCGAAATGTGGGTTTTTTGGGACGAGATCACACAAAATCAACACCTTTTTACCTACAAACTGTACAGTTTATTCAAATTTGACATAATTAACGTTGAAATATAAATCGCCTTAGAAAAGTCAAATGCTTTTCTTATAAAATACTTAGTCAATTTTCAATTGACGAACAGCTGCAACGCGTTTTCAGCAACAAATTCTCGTCAATGTTCGGATAATTGAGTGTTTGGATAAACTAAGTCAGCGTTCGGATAATTATTGAGGGTTTGGATAAACTAAGTCAGCGTTCGGATAATTGAGGGTTTGGATAAACTAAGTCAGCGTTCGGATAATTGAGGGTTTGGATAAACTAAGTCAGCGTTCGGATAATTGAGGGTTTGGATAATCGAGGTTCTACTGTAATTAATATTACTCAAGCGTAGTATAAATTACATCTCTGATATCGGTATAGAAAAACATCGTGAGGAAACGACTTGAATATAATTCTGAAATCGCCAATCCACCTTGATCAAGCGTGGTGATCAATGCTTGTGCCTTCTCTGTATGAGAAGAGGAACAATGAATGAAAAGAGGCCCTGCAGTGGAACAATAATAGGCTACTATCATACTATATGTATGTTTGTATGGATGGACCCTACATATAAATGCCCGCGACTTCGTCCGCTTTGTTTATTTCACCCGGCATCAGTTATGTCTTTGGTTAATGCTCCGCTCCCGTGTGTCGTAGCGTGATGTTATAAAGCCTATGTTACTCGGGAATAATGTAGCTATCTATGAATAAAATATTTTTTTTAAATCGGTTCAGAGGATTTAGAGATTACCTCCTACAACCTCACAAACTTTACCTATTCGTAACATTAGTATTGACAGATTAACTGCCCCGTTGGTCTTGTGGTCGCAAGCGCGACGGCTGAGCAAGGGGTCCCGGGTTCGATTCCCAGGTCGGGCAAAAAGTGTTTTTGGGTTTTTCCATTAGGAATTTCTCAGTAGCAGCCCGGAGTTTGGAAGGTGGTGGACAACCCGTGCCTCGGAAAGCACGTAAACCCGTTGGTCCTGCGCCTGCTCTCTCTCCGGTCGTGTCGGATCGCCGTCTAATCGGGCTATAAGAGTTAGGGAAGAGGGAGTGCACCTGTGTTTACGCACACACTTGTGCACTATAAGCACTAAAATTGGTACTATTTAGTCAAAAAAGTACGCACTGATAAAACATTTTTCCTGTAAAGCAAAATGAAAGACCCCTAAGAATCAATTGTGACACTACAATCTATTGTTACCATGCACGCTCAAATCTGAATATTAATAGGTATATAAAAATAATCCGCCCCCGGGTGGGCTCGAACCACCAACCTTTCGGTTAACAGCCGAACGCGCTAGCCAATTGCGCCACGGAGGCGATGTGAGGCAGCGCGAAAAGATTATGCGCTTCGTTCAACGAAACTTTCGTCAGAGATATGCGCGTGTATATAAATTTTGTTTTTGTGTAGTATTTGCCCGTATACTAAATAGTCTGGTTAAATGTACCTATAGAGGATGTAGATAGTCATTTCGAACTGGATATTAAAGAGATACAAGTGGGGGTGTTGAGAGGTGAGTGTGTGGAAAGTGAGGGAGCTGTAAATATGGTTAGGTTTTCAGGTAATTGGCTTTTTTATAAAGAATTAGCATTTGCCCGCAACTTCGTCCGCGTCAAAGTTACCGTACATTTTTATGATATTCCAGACTATATAATCTATCTTTGAGTCAAATTTTATCTAAATCCGTGCAGCCGTTCTGGCACGCGGACGAAGATACGGGGAGAAGTTTGTATATTACGTATAAATTATGTAATAATATCACACATAATTATAATAACAGGTCCAACACACATCTTATACTACAAATCACTGCACATCTCTAGCTTAGCTTTAAAGTAAACAAAATTATATAAACAACCAACTTCTTAGAATAACATAGAGTGAGCTCCGAAGATGGTAAAGTTTAGCCAATTTTATTTCAAGCCTCAATGCATTGGATAACGATGTTGCTGCAGATTACTTGCGGCTATATCTGTGGGAAATTTTGAAACCCGCAAAGTGTGATCACTGGCACATGAAGGGGTCCGTACCACTCGTATTATGACATTGGGTGGCGGTGCACCTGATGTTAAGTGGTCACCGCTGTCTGTCATTATATCAGTCGTAGGACGTCCACTGCTGACCATAGGCCTCCCCCATAGATTTCCAAAAAGGCCGGTTGGAAGCGGCCTGCATCCAGCGTGTTCCTGCGGTCTTTATCAGGTCGTTCGTCCACCTTGTGGGTGGACGTCCTGCACTGCGCTTGCCGGTGCGTGGTCTCCATTCGAGAAGTTTGCAACTCCATCAGCCATAAGCTCTGCGTGTCATGTACCCTGCCCGCTGCCACTTCAACTTGCTGATCCGCTGGGCTATGTCGGTAATTTTGGATCGTCTGCGGATCTCCTTATTTCTGATTCGATCACGCAGAGAGATGTCGACCATAGCCCTCTCCAAAGCTCGTTGGGATACTTTGAGCTAGATAATAACGCCCATGGTAAAAGACCACGTTATTATTATATTACCACCACCAGCTTTATTATATTTGTATAGATGACGATGTACTTTGAAGCACGTAAAGCTGTTTGGTCCCGGCTGTCATTCGGATCTTTGACAGTCGTTACGGATAGCCTTTTCGCGCGGTAGTGGCGCATATAAATTATTGTTTTTGTTATTTTTTAATTTTATTTTTGTGTTGTGCGTCGCTTTCGCGGGAATAAATGGTTTTTCTTTCTGTCTTTCTTCTTTCTTTCACAAGCCAAGAAGTCTGATAACCATTCTAACCAAGGGGTTCCGTGTTGCCCAGTTACTGGGTTGTGGAGGTCTGATAGGCAGTCGCTCCATGTAAAATTAAAAATTTAAAAATCCCCCAACACAAAAACCTAAGTTCCCTTTAAAAAGTAAAAAAATAACAAAAAAAATACGTCACGTTGGGGGACCGCTCGGGACGATCGTATCCTAAATGCAACATCGGTCCCCCAACGTGACGTATTTTTTTTGTTATTTTTTTACTTTTTAAAGGGAACTTAGGTTTTTGTGTTGGGGGTTTTTTAAATTTTTAATTTAATTTTTTATTTTATGCTTTTTATAGGTACCTACTTATTATAATGTCGATTTTATTAAGTTTGAGACCCCACTCGAGTATATTTACAGACATTCGGTTTTTCTTCCCTACTTTCACCACTACTAATCACCACAACTTTTAAACGGCGCAACCTATTTTCATCAAACATGTCTAAGAACACTCGTACGTAAGTTACCTTTAATACAAAAAAAACTAAATTGAAATCGGTTCATCCGTTCGGCAGCTATGATGCCACAGACAGACACACAGACAGACAGACAGACAGACACGTCAAACTTATAACACCCCTCTTTTTGCGTCGGGGGTTAAAAACACTGGTATTCAGCTGCATCAGGTTAGACGGGAAGCCGACCCCAATATAGTTGGGAAAAAGGTTAAGCAGATGATGAGATGACGATGTACTTCCATCAGCACATACTTCCAACAGCCGTCAGCGAAATCCTCAGCATAAATACATCATAAAAATATAACAGGATTATAGCTAATATATAAACATAAGTCAATCAGGATTTACAAGACGAAGGCAATATTTACGAGGGCCATTCCATTAACACAAATGGTCCCATCAACTAAGAAAATAATCCTAATGCTATGTCTGAAATTCTTATATTACAGTATAGGGAAAACGTTACTCATTGTGTTCATATAATCTGGTGAAAGAATCTTTTGAAAAATATTATTTTTCTGTTACAATTGAGTCTTATTTAAAACGAGTCGATTTACGACAAAAATTCGCCTATTTTTTTTAATAAATGCTATGATTTTGGTTGTTTTACGATGGTAACCTTTTTGTCATTTGCAAGGCCTCTTGTATTGCAGATGTTTATAGGTAGCGGTGACCACTTAACATCAGCTGCTGGACTGACTCGCTTGTTTACCAGGCAATGATATAAAATAAAATCGTTATTCATCGTCAATCTGAAACTATCAGTCGTATTGTAAAATCTTTTTGTACATTATATATGACAGTCAGATTCATGAGAAATAATAAAGGCTGAAAAACATCACGATAACGAATCAGTAACCAAAGACGTAACTTAAGATACTGCTCGCAAAAATAATCACGCGGACGAAGCCACGGGCTCAAGATAGTGGATAATATTCTTCAAGAGTATTACAACAGTAATAACTACTCGTAAAGTTATGGTTTGAGTATCATCTGAATACTTATAACTTAGGACTATAACAGCAAATATAAATATTGCCACTAGGATATTCAGGCCATTACATGTAATAACTGCTTCGTTAGCCTTGTGGTTCTAAGCGCGACTGCTACGCTAGAGGTCTTGGGTCCGATTACTAGGTCGTGCAAAAAGTGTAATTGAGTTTTTCTATGAAATTCTCAGTAGCAGCTCGGATTTAGTATTTGTGCTCGGTTAATGGTCATAGGTTCGCCCCTATTCATCACCATCATCATATCAGCCGCAGGACGTCCACTGCTGGACATAGGCCTATACCATAGATTTCCAATATGACCGGTTGGAAGCCCCCTATTACATGGGACTTAAAACAGACCGGCGAAATGTGGGTGTACATCGTTACACCTCTGCCTAACCCTTCAGTGAATACAGGCGTGACGGTAATTTTTTTTTTTTTTTTGTGTACATAAACTTTTAACTTTGAAAGACTTTTGAGATATCAATTTTGAACCTTATCGTAAGACTTTAGTATCTAAACTTCAATACAAAACAAATCTCTGTAGGCATATAAATTGGACCAGCATATTATGCATATAGCGTGGACTAACGTTATTACAGTTGAGATCTACGTCGCAGATGTGTTGGCACTTGATATTGAAATGTTATATAGAGCTGTTAGTTTGTGTTGTTAATTTGTAAATAATTTTATGTTTTTTTACCCGACTGCGACAGAAGGAGGGTTATGTTTTTACCCGACTGCGACAGAAGGAGGGTTATGTTTTTCGAAGGTATGTTTGTATGTATGTATGTATGTATGTATGTATGTATGTATGTATAATTGTTTGGCACGCTCTGCAGCCTGAACGGCTCGATGGATTTTAGCTTGAGAGGTGTCGTTAGATTCGTATTTACTGTGAGAGTGACACTGGGTATATCAAAATAAAAAAAACAAAATGGCGGATTTTTGGCGCCAAATTCAAATGTTTGGATCGCTCTGCAGCCTGAACGGCTCGATGGATTTTAGCTTGAGAGGTGTCGTTAGATTCGTATTTACTGTGAGAGTGACACTGGGTATATCAAAATAAAAAACTAAAAAAAATAAAAAATAAAAAACGGTAATTTAAAAAACTAAAAAACCCGACTGCTATTCTTTAAAAATCCCTAAAACAAGATAAATTGTAGCAGTCGGGACCCATTCGGGACCATCTGCAATGTAATATAGGTATGTGCTCTCAATTCACTAATCCTCCATTTCTAGAATGGGTCCCGACTGCTACAATTTATCTTGTTTTAGGGATTTTTAAAGAATAGCAGTCGGGTTTTTTAGTTTTTTAAATTACCGTTTTTTTCGAGGGTATGTTTGTATGTCTGTATGTATGTATGTTTGTATGTATAATTGTTTGGCTCGCTCTGCAGGCTGAACGGCTTGATGGATTTTAGCTTGAGAGGTGTCGGTAGATTCGTATTTACTGTAAGAGTGATACTGGGTATATTAATTTCTTTTTTAAAACACTAAAAAAATAAAAAATAAAAAACGGTAATTTAAAAAACTAAAAAACCCGACTGCTATTCTTTAAAAATCCCTAAAACAAGATAAATTGTAGCAGTCGGGATCCATTAGGGACCATCTGCAATGTAATATAGGTATGTGCTCTCAATTCACTAATCCTCCATTTCTAGAATGGGTCCCGCGACTGCTACAATTTATCTTGTTTTAGGGATTTTTAAAGAATAGCAGTCGGGTTTTTTTTGTTTGTTTTATTCACAAACCTAGCGAACAAATATGAAAACAACCCTATAATCGTCGAAAAAAAATAACTTTTTTTTAAGATGCGAAAGCGTCAAATGACTTCCCCCGCCCTTAGTGTCAGACTTTTACTGACTAAAACCCATCTATGTTTCTTCATGTGCCTGTGGGAGGCTGTGCTTTGGACACGGCCGTTGGTTTAATGTGAAACGTCTCATGTCAGCGAATCGCTTTTCGCGTTCAATATTAAAACCTATTTCTTTACTTTCCGTCAAAAACAACTGATCCGTCACGTCATCGAGTTATGAGAACATAAATATTTAAATCAGCAGATTTTCTAAAATTAGTTTTCATTAAATATGGTTGTATTTTTTTTTTGTATAAATTAGAAAATCAAACCATACCAACTATATTGCAATGAACCTTAAACCCGCACCTAAATCACAAGAAAGAACGACCGAACTAAACTACAACGGGTTTTTGTGTTAAACATTTACAGCACAGCACGAACAATGTTGCAGTAGAAAATATACCGGTTACAACCACTCTATATAAGTTGCAGTTTTGCATCCTCGTCAAATTTTAGAAGGTACAAAGGAAGAGACCTAACTGCCACACTCAGAGACGTTTAACGGTTACTTAAGTCGCTCCTTAGTAAAGATTTCCAAGAGAAATCTTTACTAAGGAGCGACTTAAGTAACCGTTAAACGTCTCTGAGTGTGGCAGTAAATCAATAAAATAAAATTACTATACCCGGTTAATAATGCGGTTAATGACGGGCCTGTTGGTCTAGTGGTTAGCGACCCTGACTGCTAAGCCGGAGGTCGTGGGTTCGATTCCCACCCAGGACAAACTTTGTGTGATGAGCATGATTGTTTGTTCTGTGTCTGGGTGTGATTTATCTATAATATGTATGTATTTATAAATTATATAAGTATGTATATCAGTTGTCTGGTTACCATAACACAAGCTCTGCTTAGCTTGGGATCAGATAGCCGTGTGTGAGTTGTCCCAAGATATTTATTTATTTTAATAATTAATAAATACTTATCATCTATTACAAAGAACAGAACCAGCCTGTTGCGTATATTACCATTATTACTATCCTGCTATCCTACTTTCCTACTTCTGACTTTCCTACTAATATTATAAATGCGTATGTTCGTGAGGATGGATAGATGGATGGATGGATGTTTGTTTGGCAATGTACTTTTCATCATCAAACACATATGATACTTTTCATCCCTGAAAAAATACGGTTCCCGCTGGATAATGTATGAAATTTGACACATGAGAAGTCGCGGGCATTTGCTATTTCGAAATATTGATTTGTGTTAAGAATCGCTAGCAAATTATCTCCTAGAATTTGTTGAGGATGCAAAACTACATCTTATATAACTCGCCATCCCTCACAAAATGCAACGGTCTGTAGTTGAAAGTTTTGGTACATTTCTTTTACAGTACGCACGAATATTTCTTTAGCGGCAATTTATGTGTCCCCTTACGCAAAATAAGCCGTTATGTGAGGCTTACTTCTGGCGGAAACAATACCGTTTTATTTATTAAGTAATGATTTAAACGGGGTCTGAAATTGTCGCGAATTTCTTCTTAGTTTATTACGCTTTTTTTTTTCAAGGCCGCTTGTATTTTGTGTGGATATAAATCTGTTTTAGGTGTTTAGGTAATGGCTTTACGGATGGAGCTATTGAGTTTATATCTAATATTTAAAAGATGAAGAGTTTGTTTGTTTAAACGTGAATATCTGGAACTATCTATACATACATACATACAATCACACCAGAATTCCCCGAAGGGTTAGGCAGAAGTGTACAAATGTACACCCACAGTTCGCCGGTATGTTTAGGTCCCATGTAATAGGGGGCGAGCCTATTGCCATTAATCGGGCACATATCCAAACTCCGACCTGCTACTGAGTATTTCATAGAAAAACCCAATAACACTTTTTGCTCGACCTGGGAATCGAACCCAGAACCTCTAGCGTAGCAGTCGCACTCAGGACTACTAGGCCAACGAGGCAGTTCGCAGTCTGGAACATAGAATTGGAAAAAATATTTTTGTATAAGCTAGCCAGATTCATGACGAATAGTACAAGCTGTATAACATCACGCTACGGCCATTGGCAGCGGAGCAATAACTTGAAGTGGGTTAAAATTGGGTAAGCCCGCCTTTGTACTTTTTGTTGCATAAAGTTTAAATAAATAAGTAAATAAAAAAGGCAGATGAAGTCAGAGGCAGAATCTAGTGACAAGATAAAAGCAGAAATGGATGAAGAGATACAAGGTAGACATTTTCGTTCGTAAGGACAGCATTGATTGACAGACGAACAGACACATGTAAATGTAAATGCTTTTATAGTATAACTAGGTTATGTCCGCGACTTTGTCCGCGTAAATGTCGAATACTGGTAATTTTGTTTGCGCCAAACCCTCATTCTTTGTCTATAAAAAACCAAAGGGTAAGTTACTCCTTATAACACCAGTTCTCTGCCATAGATAGTACTGTCAAAATCGGTACAGGCATTTAGGAGCTTAGGCGTAACAAACAGGCAACCTTTAGCCTTGGTATACGTATCATGTAAACATTAAATAAGCATTGGGATACACTCTTTTAAAAATACTTTTTAAAAATCCAGCTTTACATAGCATTGTCATGCAAATCGCACATTTATGCCAAATTACAGCTCAATCAAACATTGGGAAGTGTCTCAAATTTAACTTGTAAGATTTGACTAGCCGGGACAGGTACATAAATGCTTCTAAGAAGCTTTCGACAGTACAAACAGATACTTCAATTTATTTCATAGTATAGACGTAAACGGCATTAATCCTTCTAACATAATCCTTCAGCTATCAAACTATAAGAACGAGAAGATTTACAATGAGAACAAAAACGTCAAATACGAAAAACAATATTTGTAACGATTCAATATGATGTCTAGACAGCGGAGGATTTGGGGAGGTCACACATCAAAGAAGAAAGGCAGATGTGCCAAGGAAATATTTCTGTGGAACCTCCATCAAATAAACTCTTATGTTCGCTCTTGTGTATAAGGAGATTGCTGACAGAAATATAGGGTTTAACATAATAACAAACCCGGCTAAGTGCGTGGTCTGACTTGCACACGATGGTCGGCTGTACCACGATACAATATTTCACACTGCAAAAAAAAAAACATATTTTTTATTATTATGTGGTATTAATTTAGAATTAATATTACATTTTACTTACACAACGATTCTACTATTCTTGTTTACTAACACATTGCGATGTTAAGTGTACGAAATAAATAAAAATCTTTTTTTTTTTCATTTATTTATTTAAACTTTATGCAACAAAAAGTAAAAAGGCGGACTTAATGCCTTAGGCATTCTCTACCATCAACATCACATCACACCATTTTCTATTCATTTCATGGTGGCAAAAGAATTACACACTGTGAACATTTCAACTCTCTAGTTATTACGGTTCATGAGATACTGCCCGCTTACAGGCAGACGGATGGATAGCGGAGCCTTAACACACTCTAGAGTGTTACACGATAAACCGTTTCCCAGCAAAGCATATCATCTCCATTTCCAAACTCGAAGGACACGTTTATGATACACCGACTCTGTCTCAAATCCGCGGCGGTACGGTAGCCGTAGTGTAATCCTGGCGAGAGCAATATGCAGGGTAAGACGGCAGCTTACATTGTTTTGGCTACGTCAAGCGTTCAGCTTTATGGAGTGCGGTTATTATGTGCAGTTTATTTGTTTGTCTTGTCTCGTTTTTTCTTGTATATTGAAAAATATTGTTAGGTTGTTTTATGATCTGTGTATTCGCTAGCTAGCTTTTGCTCGCGAGTACGTTCGGGTGAATGTCGGTTTAGTCGAAGTTAGGATTTGTGACCGGTTAAGGTAACAGGCTCGCCCTATAACATGGGACGTGAACACGCCGGCGAACTGTGAGAGTACATTGGTACACCTCTGAATAATGCTTCGGGGAATACAGGCGTGATGGTATGTTGTCATGGAGATTTCGTTTTTTGGCGGATAATTTTGTTTTTATTTTCGTGGCGATGTCGTCGTAGAGTCATACACACTCCTCCGCCTTATTATTTTATAAGATTAGTAAAGAACCAAGGCAGAAGAAACAGACAGGACACAAATTAAAAATAAACACAGATATTTTCATGTATCTACTGTGGGAAACATTCTTATTTATTTTGCAAACAGCTGTTTAATTTAATTTCGTTTGAATGGCTATGTCATATACGAACAAATATTTGTATGACTTGTAGTAAGCTGTTTGGGTCTGTTTAAATGTGCCTTGGAGTAAAGGTTTACCCATCTAAATATTTGGTCTGTCACCATCACGCCTGTATTCCCCGAAGGGTTAGGCAGAGGTGTACCAATGTACACCCACAGTTCGCCGGTATATTTAGGTCCCATGTAATAGGGGGCGAGATTTGGTCTGTAATCTGTACTAATATCATACAGAGGCAAAGTTTGTTTGTTTGTTTTTTTACTTTTTGTTCATTGCAGGTAAACTCTGGATCTACTTTATAATAAAGAGCCAAAGACCATGTATTATAATAGAGATCTTTGTCCAAATAAAAACGCGAACAGAAATCTAGCTTGTAACACAGTGCAATAGAGACCAACGTACCAACACAGTTGAAATGAACCGACTTCAATCTTCACACGCATCGCCAACACCACGCATGTCCACTCAAACAGAACCACACGATGCAAGCAATAGAATTGACGTTTAGACTAACGCTGTGGACTGACAGAAGCGTTTGACAAACATGCGGGCCTTCACACGGATTAGTATTGGATGCCCATTTGTCATCTCTGTATTACCATAATTCAACTGAGGATGATGTATTTGACCGTGCTTATAAGCTGTAGTGTAAGCAGTGGGGGGGTTGCTGATTGGCTAATATTTGATTAAGTTATTTGAGCAGTTTTTTATTTGGTCGTCTTTATATGCTCACTAGCGAAATAAACGCGACATGGTGCACTTGGGTTATTTCACTCGCGTTGAGTTACGTCTTTGGTTACTGCTCCGCTTCCGTGGATTGTAGCGTGATATTGTATAGCCTATGACACTCACAAATAACGTGGCTTCTATGGGTAAAATAATTTTCAATTTCGGTTCAGTACATCCAGAGATTACCCCCTATAACCTTACAAACTACCTCTTTATAATATTAGTATCGATATAGGTGCTTTTATACAGTAGTAGAGTTCTTTGTGAAGAAGCTCGCACGGGGAAGTACTATCACCATACCTATTTCTGCCGCAAAGAAGCGTTGCTGTGTTCCGGTTTGAAGAGTATGGGTGCCGGTGTAATTACAGGCACATGAGGCATTTAAACTGTATCGCTGGGATGGCAACGCGTTTGCAAGGCCTCTGGTATTGCAGATGTCTACAGGCAGCAGTGGTCACTTTACATCAGGTGAGCCGTGGGTAAAAAAAAAAACCGCTACTTTGAACACAAGTATACAATAAAACATATAACATTATGGCAGTAGCGTAGCATTATATCAGTGGAGAGATTTTTAAATTTTAAATATTATTAGGCTTTCAAAGCCGTTGGTCCCGGCTGTCATTTGTAGATCTTTGACAGTCGTTACTGTCAGTCAGAAGCCCGAAAGTCTGACAACCAGTCTTACCAAGAGTATCGTATTACCCATTACTGGATTGTGGAGGTCTGGTAGGCAGTCGCTCCGTGTAAAATACTGATATTCAGCTGCATCCGGTTCGACTGGAAGCCGACCCCAACATAGTTGGGAAAAGGCTAGGCAGATGTTTTTTTTTTTTTTGTGTAGACGAGAAATCATCAAATAACTTCCCCCGCCCTGGGCGGGGCGGGAGGCAGTGTCAGACTTTTACTGACTAAAACCCGTCTATGTTCCTTCATGTGCCCTTTGCGTTTCGGGGGCGCGGTATCTCTTTCGAACAACCCGCAGCTAGGCAGATGATGATGATTAGGCTTTCAAAGGCACTTTTGAATCGTCGTACACAATAAAAAAAAAAAAAAACGATTGTAGATGTCCTTTCCAAAATATAGTTTAGTAGGAAGAAGAATAGGCAAAGAACTCCATAATATGTCAACTTTGACAAGCACAAAATCGTGGGCAGTAGCTTGTTTAAATAATAATTCTAACTCAAACATAAATTAAGTTAAAACTAGCTTTTTAACTAAGTTCAAGTTAATGTTTGGACTTTGAAATCTAATCCTTTAGACAACGCCTAACTAATTATCTTTAGTGTATCTTAATTTTAGGTCTTTCCTTACAACTTTGAAGACTTATTTAGCTCAAGTTTCTTTTAAGATATTTCTGTGATAAAATGTGATGTTTTCTAAGTGAATTAGATAGTTTAATATAATTTTGTTTTATTTATTTATAAATAACCAACTTATACTTATACTTTGCATCAGACATAAAAAATATTGGTTAATAATTTTATTATGGGTACTTAAAAAAATACTATATATATACTATTATTACTATTATACTATTTATATATATACTTAGGTACTTAAAAAAAAAATGTAATAGTTATACCAGCTTTTCATTGTCCACTCAAAAGATTTCGTGCTTGGTTAATGGCAATAGGCTGGCCCCCTATAACATAGAACCTAAACTTGCTGGCGAGCTGTAGGTGTACATTTGCACACCTCTTTCCAACCCTTCGAGGAATACAGGCGTGATGGGATGGTATACAAATAAGTTAAATAATTGCTTTATTAAACACGATCAAAATAACATTTACTGAAGTATTCTTAAGTGGTGATTAGAGATGCCCATTCAAAATCTAGACCATTCGTGCAACCCAATTTGCAACTTCAAAACGCAAATTACGTTCGAATAGAAACTCTATAGTAATAAAAGAAGGTTACCATTTTTTGTTGTGAGCGGAAAGTGCGCAATATGCCAGTGAAGTGGCTCTTAGGTGCTCTCGGCTTTTTATGGCACGACTCGGCCTGGGCAATGACGAGCTCTAAACAACTAAGGCTTCTCGAGAAACTTATGAGCACGATGCTTGAACCGTTATATTTTTGCCTGTCATTTATGAAGTTTTTTTATGTTTTTTCGCAATATGTACTTTAAACGTTTATTTTGGATATCACTGTCAACGGTGAAGGTAACACACCCATAACATACCATCATGCCTGTATTCCCCGAAGGGTTTTGCAGAGGTGTGCTAATGTACAGTAAGCGCTCAGAATTGCATACCCACGCTAAGGTTCACTTTCCTATAAACACGGGCGCGATCCAGTCAGCGCGTGCGCATGTGTGTTTACGAGTGATGTCTCAACCTCAACATTCCACAGATAACACACACTAATGAACCATCGTCGCACTACGCGAAATGGCATTATATTTCTGTTTACCGTACGAGTCCTACCCGACGCGCGACGTATTCTTACCATTGCATTGCTAAATTTCGCATAATTATAACATGGCCTGGCAGCTGGTTTGGATAAGAAAGGGTTTACGATCATTGAATTCCGAGTTCAAATCTTATACTATGTGTGGCTGTTTTTTGTTTCTTGAAACCATAATAATGTTAGGCAAAATCTTTTTAGGTTTATGTTGAATTATTACGTATTCATGCTTGTTATTTATTTTTTATAAGAAGCAAATTAAAATATTAGTTATTGTATTATTTATTTAACTTTTTATGTGATTTTATTTTAACTTTTTGTAATTGGAAGTAGGAAAAAAAGGCGTGCTGTGTGATAACAAAAATTTATTTTTAAAATTAACAAACTTATGAGAATTGTAACGTCACATTCCTACCGAAATAAAAGAAGTTCTCTTGTAACTGTTCATAAGATTTTTTGTTGAATACCCACTTAGTCAATAAAATTCATAATAACATAATAAGAGAAGGATATTTTAATAACACAAATAAATTTGGTGATGCTCACGTATTAAGTTTCTGAATTGGTATTCAGTAGAGTTAATTGAAAACTAAACTATAATTCAGACTTTATGAACAGGTTTTTTTTTATGTAACGTCACAATAAACTTAGTGAGGTAATAGTTTAATAATTCGTTTTCTTGATGAAAAGAAGATTGAAACTAAACCTCAATTTAAGATCATTAAATAACTATCTACGAATATATAATATAATTATGACTAAATATTTAGTTACACCGTCTAATTATTAAAACTAAAACATCTAGGTTATTAAATGTTGCATAACACCGTCTAATACTTCTTCATAAGTAGCACTGTTGCACGCCATCCCCACATATTAAAAACGAAACGTATTTTTTCTGGTTTATGATGCATGCAGCTGTTGTTGTAAACAGTATGTTATCCAGTGCGAAACCACCAAACTTAATCCACTTCGCTGTTGAGTAGGTAGGATAGGCTATCTATCCTCTTCCTCGTATTTCTTGCTCCGGAGACTAATAATAGTATTCCTCTAAAACAACAAAAAAAGTAATATTAGGCATTTATAACAAAATACTAAAGTGACTTAATTTTTTATATAATTTAATAATATTTATTTAATATAACAAATTTTAATATATTAAAACTATTTATTTATAAATTCCATAATAAACACATTTTTTTTGGCGTCATTTTATATTTAAAAATCAATAATAAGTATTAATCGAAATGCCACCAAATAATTTTAGGTATCTTAGGTATAAATTTCAAATAAAAGTTTAATTTACAATTCGTTAATATAATACTCACATTCAGTCAGGTTTCATAAGATATTAATTGGGACCACTTTTATGCAGCCCAATAATAGTCGCCCTCGCGTCAGTAATATTATTTGCCTGCGTTTCGAGAATAATTACAATACCACTACGAGTATCTATTAAATCACTCGTTACTAACCAACAACCACAACCAAACGACAACGCTCATTCCAATCAAGTTAAATATGCACAAAACTCATGTCTACCTCACAGAAATCTAAATTCTTTATTAGTTTTCTATGACTACCCTTTTAAATTTACGAAATGTGTGAACAAAGCGAACAAGCTAAAGAATATTATATTTCTGTTCATTTCTTCAAATTGAGTAAAAACAAAAAGACAAAAATAATGTGAGATTCGAACTCGCGGCTCATTGATTAACGCCGTCAACTGGGCGCGCTTAACCGCTAGACCATTTTGTCTCATATAGAAATGTTGAAATTATGAACTACATTCACAACGATGATACATGTGTCTATTCTTGAAAGTAAAAGGTCGTAAGTCAAACTAAACGTCAACCTAATACGTTTTGAGATTGGGTATGGAGTTTTGGTCGCCACTGTACATCTACAGTATGTTTAGATCCATGTAATAGGGGGCGAGCCTAATGCCATTAAGTAAATCAATAAATTCTAGCCCGTGCTGCGACTGAGAATTTCATAGAAAAACTTTGTTCCTTTCTTGGTCCAAGAAAATGGCAGCCCTCTCGTCATGTAAAGTGTCGAAGTGTTGTTCAGTTGGTTGGCGATGTTTCGAAAAACTAGATCAGCGCTGGGACCCCATGGCCCTAGTGTTTCAACTCCAAAAGGCTCAAACATAGCTTCCAAGGGCTTAAAATAATAATAAAATATAAGACTAAATACTAAACTAGAAAACAGAGATGAGTTATTACATGTTACATGGGACCTAAATATACCGGCAAACTGTGGGTGTACATTGGTACACCTCTGCCTAACCCTTCGGGGAATACAGGCGTGATGGTATAGAGATGAGTTATTTCTAGTGTCATGTAAGACGCGTATGTGGAAATACCTTTTCCGTAACACGTTGTATTATAATCATCATCATCTTCCTGCCCTTATCCCATATTACTTGGGGTCGCGCAACATGTTTCCATCTTCCATGCCCACCTGTCAACCATTCACGCTGTATTATAATATACTCCACAAATGTTTAACACAGTTGTATTAAAAGCAAACTGCTCGAAGAAAGCGGGTCACCCATTCATTTAGTATTACAACTCAGACCCCATTGTCTCGTCCGCATTCAGTCAAATTGTCATACCGTAATGTAATTTATCAAGGCGTTGTCGTCTCCCCCTTAAAATTGAGGACGTTTACTCTGAAAACTCGTTTAAAACCCCGCTTTATGTAGACATAATGAGTATAAAGAAGATTCAGGTTTTGTATGGTCATTGCATAATTAGGTGCTGAAGGGATTTTCAGAAGCTTTGACGTTCAACTTTTGTTTTAAGTGTTTTGTATTGTGTTAGAATGATCTTTTAATCAGCTTCCTTTTACCCTGCAGGTTTTTGGTAGGATGTGCGACTGTTGAGCGTGGGGTTTTGGGTTCGTTTCCAAGGTCGGGCAAAAAATGTTATTAGATTATTTCATTAGGATTTTTGGTTTTCATTAGGAAATTGTGATGTGACACTCTACGTGATCTTTCGGTCTTTCGGTCAGATTGCCAACCCTTTCGACATTCTTACAGACCACTCTTACCTAATTATTTTGTTTTGATTCAATTTAGTATTGAAAAGGGCAAATTTTAAGCTCACGACATGTCCTTGCAGCTGTTCCGTAAAAAGCCGTGAAGATTTATTTTTAAACATTACTGGATGACAAACAGGCCTACGGCCCAACTGATGTTAAGAGGTCACCTCTGCCTATAAACATCTGCAATACCAGAGGCCTTGCTAATGCGTGGCCATCCTAACGACAAAGCTGAAATGTCTCATGTGCATGTAATTACACCGGCCCCCAAACCCTGAAAAGCGGAACACAGCAACGCTGCTTTGCGGCAGAAATAGGTATGGTGGTAGTACTTCCCTGGACGAGCTCCTTCACAAAGAGCTCTTCTACTACTAACATTTACTGAGACAGAGATATCCCAGAGTAGACATTCTGGGTGGTCTGTTACTTAAGTCAAGCTAACCACATTCAAGCCAGGTCAGGGACCCGTTAATTCCTAATTACAATTCATAGAGCTATAAAAAGTACATTCGCAATCAGGACGTTCGGCGATTGTCGACAAAACGCAATTAACTTAATTGAGGAAGACTTCATTTGACTTTTACGACATTTTGTTTGTTTTTCTTGGAGATCCGTCGGTTCTTCGCAAACGGATAGAGAGATAAAAGAATTGTGTTATTGGATGTACTAGTACTAGCTTCTAGATGTTTTTATTTTATGCCATTGGATGGCAAACAAACCCACGGCCCACCTGATGTTATATATGTAGACATTTGCAGTACCAGAGACCTTGGAAATGCTTCGCCATCCCAGAGACAAAGTTACTGCGGGTTGTTCGAAAGAGATACCGCGCCCCCGGAACGCAAAGGGCACATGAAGGAACATAGACGGGTTTTAGTCAGTAAAAGTCTGACACTCCCTCCCGCCCCGCCCAGGGCGGGGGAAGTTATTTGATGATTTCCCGTCTATAAAAAAAAAAAGAGACAATGTTAAAATGTCTCATGTGCCTGTAAGTACTCCTTTAAACCGAGACACAGCAACGCTCCTTTGCGGCAGAAATACGTATGGTGATAGTACTTCTCCGGACGAGCTCCTTCACAAATACCTCTACTACTATGTTATTTTAATCGTGTCTGTAGTTGTCAAGTGGTTGGTCTCGGCTGTCATTCGTAGATCTTTGACAGACGTTACGGATAGTCAAAAGCTGTGAAGTCTACGATGCTGACATCTCTTTGAAGCATGCGTGTGAGTTTTGATGTGATTCCCAGGTAGAGCAAAATGTGTTATTGGTTTTTCCATTAGGAATTTCTTAGTAGCAGCCTGGAGTTTAGAAGTTGCTGGTATGACACCGCCGTGGCTCGCAAATACCATAAAGCTTTAGTCAGCGTTTTGTAAAGGTCTTATTAAAACTAATAATTTAACTTTGAACAGAAAAATCTAAAAATAATCAAAACAAAAATGCAAACGAGAAATGCCTTTATTGAATACAAAACTGGCTAAGTAGTACAAAATTTAATAAATAAAATATGATCCAATTAACCTACAGTTGTAGACATCAAAATACTTAAGCGATGAAAACATAAAAATGTATCTGGCATTCATTTAAATAAATTAACTGTTCTCCTGAAACCTTTGGAAGCCTTTCGATCATTTATTTAATTAAATGGGTGATTAAGGCCGATTCCTATAATATTACCGGCCGGTATTAGTAAATTCACAGGAGAACATAGGAGTCAAGAACACATTTCTCATTGATGTAAAAATAAATTGTGTTGATACTATTGTGTTATTTTAAAGTATTTTCGACAAGACCATACATGGAAATATTGTGTGTCGGTGTAGTTTATTTGAAAAGCGAATTACACAATCTCTTGCAATATAATTTAACTGAAAAGTATTTTTGTTTGCGTGATTGTTTAAAGAAAAAATCCCCTGTAGAGAAAAATGTTGGTAAGAATTCAGTTTTCATCATATTTTCTAATATGTTACCTACGTAGCAACGTCAATGCTATTTTTTTCTCAACAAAGCAACAAAATATTACGAGTATAAGCCTCTGATCATGTCAATTTTACGTTCACAGGTCGCCATATTAAATATATTAGCCTCTTGCCTCGCCTTGGTAAACAACCTTTTGTTAAAAACAAGTCTCTCAAACATTTACTACTTCGACAACAATTTTATATCGCGCAACGTGCACCTTAGAGAGATGCCACACGGGCGTTGTCTGTGCGTTGCGTTGGCGCTGCGTCGACTGAGCGGTGACGCTCTGTCGTTCTACATATTAATCTGAACGGCCGGCATGCCACACGATGCGTTAAAATGACGGATGACCACACAACACACGCGCAACGGATTGGAGAAAGACGAGGTGTTGAAGGTAGCTGTGTTAACACGACGAAGCGGCAGCGCAGTATTTAATAGCATAAAGCTGCGTTGACTCAGCGCCAACGCAGCGCTCGTGTGGCATTTACTGCTTTGAAATCTTTGATGGCCCAGTGTTTAAGGCGCCTCTCATGCACGAGGTTGTAGGTTCGCATCCGGGCATAGACTAGTACCTATGTGACTTCTTTTTTATTCATATGAACTTTTTAAGTTTATCTTGGACATCGCTGACATCGGTAACCATGTCAAAGGCCTTTTGAGGCGGGTTAAAAACCGTTAGACTTTAATACCCACAGGATAAAGAAAGAAGAAATAACATTGCGTTGCGATAACGCAGCGTAGCCTCAACACTCGTATGGCATCACCCTTACCCGAGCGACAGCAATGCAGCGAGGAAAATAAAGAAGCATGAATTACAAATAGCATCGTAGAATTCCCAGTTTCCAGCTCCCAAATATGGCACAACATTTGGTAGAAAGAAACAAAGGATACGTACTACCAAAGCACAAAGTAAAATAATTTGGCCGCTGCCTAACTTGAACATTTTCGACAAGCAACTCCCACACAACTATTTTAATGGGGAATGTTTCTGACATCGCTATCTCTCGTTTGAAACTACACGTCACACCTCCCCTTTTAACATATCCCCATTATAATTAGAGGGAAAGAGATAGATGATACATTCAAACGACGAATGCGAACGGAAATTGAGTGGACCCTTTTCACTTCAACGCCAAACCTCACTAAGTCAAGGATAAAGAAACTTTTGGGTTGTAAATGGTTGAAATATTTGCAAAAAGTGTTTCCTGGTTGAATAGTTTTGACTGTCAAACTGTTACAGAGCTGGGTTTCTTTTAGTTCTTCGTTTTATGTCGCCATTTTCAATTTGAAAGGACAATACTCTAAGGTATACTCACATCGCTTTGGTAAAGACAATAAGTTGGCGATAGCAGATACAGCACTATGGATTTGGAACCGTTGTGGTTTGCTAAAGGTTTAATTGGTTTGGTGATTTACCAAATAATCTGCCATTCAAATAAGGGCTTTAAGTCATGTGCGCTAAAATCATTTTTAACCGACTTCAAAAAAGGAGGAGGTTTTCTATTTGTCGGGATATTTTTCGCGAGCACTATTCGCTAGCTATCTACAAAAAGGTAAAGTTTTTTTTCATGTCTTTGGAAGGCAAGCAAGCCGATGCCCCACCTGATGTTAAGTGTTCACCGCTGCCTAGAGACATCTGCAATACTAGACGATTTACATGCTTTGCGGCAGACATAGGTGTGGTGGTAGTTCTTCCCCGGACGAGCTCTTTCACGAACAAAAATACAAAAATTGCAAGAATCATCATCATCTCTACTATTGCCCAACATCATACATTTTAGGGACCTCAACACAGACAATCTCTCATACAGAATCTAGCTTCAACTCAATGCAAATACAAGTAATAAAAAGTCACACTTTTCAGAACAAACGGTTCCATAATTCGTCGGTCATTAAAAAACAAAGTCTAGCCCCCCCTACGACTCTGTGGACAAAACAAACGGGCAGCGGATGAGTCTCGGAGTCACGGCCCACAAATTGTTTTTGTGGTAACCCTAATTATTTCCACTTGATGGTTTTATATGGGAATAGAGAATTTGGAAGTGACTATATTTATTTATATAATTGAGCGGATCCATTTTCGGGCGAAATTGTTTGTGCTTTTCAATCAGATTTTGATACCGAAATTCTATGGGATGAATGAATGATTACTTTATTTGCTACATGTTATACATTTTTTTTACACTATTTTCATGTTTTCAGTCGTGCAAATGTTAGGTGAATGCTATCCTACTAATATTATAAATGGGAAAGTTTGTGAGGATAGATGGATTTTTGTTTCACTTTCACGCTCAAACGGCTGAACGGATCTGGATGAAATTTGGCACTGAGATAGACTGTAGCGTGAAATAATACATATGATACTTTTTACCCCCGAAACCGGACAAAGTCGTAGGCAGAAGCTCCTACTGATCCTACCCTGTACTTCCTACTAATAATATTATGAATGCGCAAAAATTACAAGCGATGACGAAAATTTATCAAACTGATATTATGAAGAGATATTTGCTTGTTTTAAAGAGGTTAAACTCCGGAAAAACTGGACCGATTTTGAAAATTCAATAGCACTCGGCGATAGAAAGCATCTCGCTGACTATTGCCGAGTGCTATTGGCTTATTTTTCCCTTATACTTCACTTCCACGTGTAGGAAAAAGCTTGAAGAATTGATTTAGCTATAAATACATAGTAGAAAATAAAAGTAGCTTTTCATGTTATTCTGTTTTACTATTTATATCCTTGCATTAAAGTCACTTCTCGCCGTCTGTACGCTTAATTCTTTAAATCGTCGCAGCGGATTTTAATGCCTTGTTTATCAATGGATAGAGTGATTTAAGAGGAAGAATTGTATGTGCATAGAATCTCGCTACGATTAACGGGGGTTGAGCAGTAACCAAAGACGTAACTGAACGCAACAATACCGCGGGTTCTTCTAAATTCACGTAGTAGTATTACTAGTAGTATTGTGTCGTCGTAGTAGTATTATTAGTATAGTAGGGTAGTTCTTTTATATAAACGTTTATATTCTTCTTTCTTTTATCAATGAAATGGCTTTTTATGAGCTTTTGGGTGAAAAGTGATATTATAAACCTATGACACTCAGAAATAACGTGGCTTTCTATGGGTAAAAGAATTTTCAAAACCAGTTCAGTTGATCCAGAGATTACCCCCTACAACCTCACAAACTTTACCTCTTTATAATATTAGTGTTTATTGTTATTCAACTTGAAAATACATTACAGAAATATTTATGTTTTTACTTGTGGCATCATCAGAAGATTGCACCAATACGAAGCAGGGTCAGATCGCTAGCCTTAATAAAATGTGTCCCTTCTTTGTAAGCTTTTACATCTGCAACTTCCACTCTTAGCGTGTTGCAAACGCAGCCACTATATCCAATAAAGATGCAAGCTTGACAGCGCTTATAGTTTCCATTTTTGTTCTGTAGTTTATACTAAAAGAGTGGCGAAATATGAATGTGTTTATGACGCTTATTTCCGTGGTCCTCGGTGAGTTTTTAAGGAAAATAGACCTTAGTCTGGTAGGAAATTCAGGCAAAAAAATATTAGTGCGTAAATTTTGGCTAAATAATCTTAAAGGTGTTGTAATAAATACGGGTGTTTTTATTTTAATGTGGTTTAGTAGGTAATCAAAAATTAAGTTATTGTTGACGAAACACTTTACTTACTTCTACTTTGAAACTTAATTTATGAGCAATTGCTATAGCTGGCGAGCGACTGTGGCGCGGCAGGTAGGTATTGACTATGCGGTCGGTGCATGCGCCGACGCGGGTTGCTGACCGCTAATTTTTAACCCCCGACGCAAAAAGAGGGGTGTTATAAGTTTGACGTGTCTGTCTGTCTGTCTGTCTGTGGCATCATAGCTCCCGAACGGATAAAGCGATTTCAATTTATTATTTTTTTGTATCAAAGGTGACTTATGTGCGAGTGTTCTTAGACATGTTTGATGAAAATCGGTTGAGCCGTTTAAAAGTTGTGGGGGTGAAAGTAGGGAAGAAAAACCGAATGTCTGTAAATATACTCGAGTGGGGTCTCAAACTTAACAAAATCGCCATTATAATAAGTAGGTACCTATAAAAGGTATAAAATAAAAAATTAAATTTAAAATTTAAAAAACCCCCGACACAAAATCCTAAGTTCCCTTTAAAAAGTGAAAAAATAAAATACGTCGCGTTGGGGGACCGATGTTGCATTTAGGGTACGACCGTCCCGAGCGGTCCCCCAATGCGACGTTTTTTATTTTTTTACTTTTTAAAGGGAACTTAGGATTTTGTGTCGGGGGTTTTTTAAATTTTTAATTTAATTTTTTTATCAGTTACGAACTAAACACTTATAATTTCAGTCATATTATAATATTGAACAATTAATGTGTCACACATATTTCAAATAATTCTGTATAGATACATAGTCATGTCTATTATTTCAAATAACTTGTGAAATATAAGGTAATATTCATAAAATTATGACTTACTTACATTATTATTAATTCTTACTTAACTGATTTTTTATCATAACGTTGATATATTTCATTCAACGGTAATCAAAACAATCTGAAAGTATATCTTAGATCAACGGCGAAAACAACCAATGTTATAACCTCCTCCCTTCTTTTTTAAGTCGGTTAAAAACCTGACGTATTTTCCTTGTAAACACCCAACCAAAATACCACATCACCAAAGAACTTAGACCCTTATTTCCCTGATTGCTCATCTAACAAAATTCAAATTCAAATACTGTTAACTCAATCAATAATGGTACTCGGAAATCCTTTAATAAAGATTACAAACCCAAAATCTACAAGTTGGGTTCCGTACCGACCGCTTACAGCACTAATGGACTATAGGAAGGCATTTTCAATTTTACCTGAGAATTTACATACCCGATGAGATCGAGTCTTGATGGCGTTTCGTCGTTGATCTAAGAATTTGCATAAAAGTGAAAAAAACGCCCCGAGCTGTTTGCCTTTTAGAATATTTAATTAAAGCCGAGGGATAGGTTTCGTTGTTTTAGTCGTATTTTATAAGTTTTCTTTTAGTACTGAAATTAATTAATTAAATTTTAGGGTTGCTTATTTTGTTATAAGACGTGGCTAGTAGTCTAATTGTACATGTAAATACATACAAATGCTTAAAATGAAGTGTCTGTTTTTAATTTCAAATTAACAGCTTTTCACTGAATGCATATGACAGTATACACGATGCTTACATCAAAAAATCTATTTGCAAAAAAATATTCTGTTTCTTTGTTCTAGCTAATCTCTTAAACTGCTGGATCGATTTTGACGGGACTTCAACTCGCAGATAGCTAATGTTATAAGCAGTAACGAAGGCCTCCTTTAATTTACAATGCGTCCGAAGTCACGGGCAACGGCTAGTTAAAAATAAATGTCCACATACACTAATACAAACACATCAGCCCAACCAATTTGCATCATTGCTCAAATATTGAAAGAACGAACATAAAACAGCAAAAAAACAGAATGCAAAAAGTCTCTACAAGCCTGATTATACTCAAACAGGGCATCAACCCTCCAATCCGAAAATAAACAGAAACATCGAACACAAATATACCAAATTGAATTCAACCCTAAAATGCTACAATATCGGATCTTGTAAACAAGTTTATACCCTGTGTATAGACGTTTGTGTTCAACCCTAAACTTGTCCGACCTTTAAAATGATCTGAACCGAATCGCAGGGCATTTTAAAGCGAGTTATAGTACGCGACCTGTGGGTTGGGGGTTGTTAGAGGGGGTAGTATTGACCCCTTGCGACTGAAGGGTTCTTGAGGTGAGAAGATAAATATATTTCGTTCTGTACAGAAACAAACCTTATTGCCATATGTTCCATAGATTTGAACGCAGAGAATATTAATTAATTGTTAGCATTTTTTAATCGACTTCAAAAAAAGAGGAGGTTCTCAGTTCGACTGTGTGCTTTCTTTTCGTATGTTGTTACGCTATAGCCGCCAATTATAAATTTATTTTCATGATTATTTTTTTGTTTGGTAAGATATAGTTTAAAGATGGTCCCATATAAATGATATGGAAATCGGTTAAGTAGCTTTTTTAATTAATTAAATAACATTTAGTGGAAGCTGTTAATTTTAATTTTCAAACAGACACTTAAATTTTATTAATATGCACTTATGTATATAGATTTCAAAAGTCAACAAGCAAAAGATTACAACCGCCTTGCAATTATTCTATTCCATTTCTCTATATCTATTTAAAAACTATCCGTTAACATTTCCAAGATTGCCATACTCAAATACTGCAATGAAATTAGCGCTAAATAAATAGTAACTATTTAAATTATGCAGCCAGTGAGCTAAAGTCGGTACAGACGTAGACGCTTTCAATGAATCGCTTGAATCTTGTATTGCAAAGGAATTTCTTAGCAGTTTGGACTATGTCGGAACTATATTATAGTTTTTAGAGTTAAGCACTCAAACGTGAAAATATTCATGGTTATGAAGAACTTTCATTATGGGCCCAACTTTGAAATATGAGAAAAAATCTGCTATATCCTACAAAAATGTTATACAATGCAACGGGATTAAAATGTATGAAATAGCTTACTTTTTGTAATTTTTCAAGGTTGGTCCTAATGCAAAAGTTGTTTGAGTACTTCAACTACATGCGAAATGGCTAAAACTATAAAACTCAACCCGTATCAGCTATAATAGTGTTTTAATAGTTTTTTTTTTAACGCTTCTTTGTATTTTGGTTTGAAAGCGCTTTTCTCTAGAACTAGTGGTGCGATTCTGTTTTTTTTTTCTCTAATAGGAAGTCATGTTATCCCTGAGTACGAGGGCGTATCAAAAAGTAATGATAATGAAGATAAAACGCGGTAATTAAAGTTAAAATAATAATTTATTCTTCTACATAGTCTCCTTACAAATCAATACATTTATTCCATCTTTTTTCTAAACCCAGGATTCCCTTTGAAAAAAATATTTTCTTGACCCTCCCAAAACGCCTCAAAAGTGACCATCACTTCGCTATCGTCTTCAAATTTCTTGCCTCGGAGGTGTTGCTTGAGCCGAGGAAAGAGGTAGAAGTCACTAGGAGCCAGATCTGGCGAATAGGGAGGGTGTTCGAGCAGTTCGAATCCCATTTCTTGAATGGCAGCCATCGCAACTGCAGCTTTGTGAACCGGTGCTTTTGCTCGTCGGTTAACATCCTGGGTACCCAACGCGCAGAGACCTTTTTCATATGCAACTCGTTCGCAAGGATTTTTTGAATCCTGCCATATGAGATCCTTGTGACCTCAGCTACATGCCTGATGGTCACTCTTCGATCTGGCAACACAACATCTTCGACTTTTTTCACGTTGTGTTCAGTGAGGGACGTGGATGGGCGTCCTTCGCGATGTTCATCTTCAGTGGATGCTCTGAAAAAAAAAAAAAAAAAAAAAAAAAAAAAAAAATTCCTTGGTCCAGCGTGCAACTGTAGAATATGGAAGAGCAGAGTCCCCCAATTTTTCCACTAAGTCACTGTGTATGTCTATTGTAGAATTTTTTTTCAAACAGATGTACTTGATGACTGCTCTAATTTCGTTTTTCTCCAAGTCGGTGTTATCTCTTCGACAGTTCGTATTCAAATGAATATAACTCCCGGAAATCGTGATATATGTATATGTTTTTTTTAGGCTGAAGTAGTGAATACATAAGTAAGCAAAAAAAACTTTTTTTGCGTTTTTATGCGGACCTGCAGTAACCGATTCTCATTACTTTTTGATCTCCCCTCGTACTAAACTATATTTTACTATTAGTAAATTGACACAGATGAGGTCGCAGGCAAGCGACTCGTCAATATATTTTTTGTTGTCATACACACATGATCAGGAATATTAGGGCTAATTAGCTATAAAATTGTATAAACCTGTATTTTGACACCCTTAAACTTGCCTTAAAACCTACTTATCGTGGGGTGTCCGCGACTAGAGATATATACAGGGTGGAATTTTGTGTCGAAAGTACTCTAAATAACGAAGTTAGCAAATTATACTCAAAGGAAACATTCCTTTATTTTAAAAAATAAACAAAATTGCATTTAAATAATTTTGAAAATAGGTTCAGTATTTAGCGTATGTACTTTTCCTCCAGGTAGCATCGAAAATTCCAGTCTGTATATAAATAGGCTAACAAATACTTATTATATATATTTTTACAAATAACGTTAGCTATTTTGTTCAACGTATCACTCATTCTGCCGTACCTACAACTCTGCACGAATGAATAGGATATGTAGGCACACACATGCAACAAGATCTGACAAAGGACACAGATGCGCCGCTGTGATTATCTCAAGCTAGTTGTAAGGCGCAAACAGATTGCCAGTAAACTGGTTATTGGTCTGTAGAATGTGGGAATTGCAATATATAATGTGCAGTTGTACATCCTTATCAAATTGAAGGAGATAACTATGCTAGTGATTCTCAACACGAGTCTATACGAACATTATTAAAAGGTCAGATTTTTTTGTTTGTTTGAAAAGAATAGGCGACGAAACTACTGGACTGATTTTAACATATTTTTTTTTGTCAATCGATAGCTACGTTATTCTTGAGTAACATAGGCTATATAACATCACGCTACGGGCCACGGAAGCGGAGCATTAATAAAAGACGTCGCGGGCAATTCGCTAGTCAATAATAATAATAAATAAATAGGCATTTTTGTATTTTTTGTAAGTAATTTTTTGAATTCAAACTTACCATATTTCGGGGTTTTGACAGGCTAGGCGATGAACCGAATGATATAATCGCGTGACTTTACGTACCAAATACGCAACTACTGATTTCTTGAAGTAGGTAACTAAAAATAATTGATGAGGAATACTATAAGCTATAAAACTTTTTTACAAAAAAATTAACGTCACGTTACGTCACGTTGGGGGACCGCTCGGGATGATCGTATCCTAAATGCAACATCGGTCCCCCAACGTGACGTATTTTTTTAATTATTTTTTACTTTTTAAAGGGCTTAGGTTTTTGTGTTGGGGGTTTTTTAAATTTTTTATTTTATACTTTTTATAGGTACCTACTTATTATAATGTCGATTTTGTTAAGTTTGAGACCCCACTCGAGTATATTTACAGACATTCAGTTTTTCTTCCCTACTTTCACCCCCACAACTTTTAAACGGCTCAACCGATTTTCATCAAACATGTCTAAGAACACTCGCACATAAGTCACCTTTAATGCAAAAAAAACTAAATTGAAATCGCTTCATCCGTTCGGCAGCTATGATGCCACAGACAGACAGACAGACAGACCGACAGACAGACAGACAGACACCCCTCTTTTTGCGTCGGGGGTTAAAAAAAGACAACCGCCTTCAAAAACTAAAAAGAGAAAAATAACTTTAGCTTTGGAAGTCGGCGGCTTTGGTTCTGTTTGTTGTTTTGTATTGCCGCCGACTTCCAAAGCTAAAGTTATTTTTCTCTTTTTAGTTTTTAAAGGCGGTTGTCTTTTTTTTGTAAAAAAGTTTTTTATTTCTCGCTTTTTAGTATTAATTTTTTTATCCAAATCCATGAAGGAACTGTCATGTCATGTAAATTAACATGACACCGCTAAAAAAAGTCATAAGAAAGCAGAATACGCGATTTCGTTTACTTAGATGAGAAATTTTCAAATATTACTGTAAGTTTACATCTGTGTAACTCTTTCGAGTGTACAGGCGCGATGATATGTTGTGTAATTGCGTAAACCATGCATATTTATGCGATAGCAGCAATTGCGGTTGATTTGCTGTAATTTTTTGAAGAGTTCCGTTGTCTGTCTCCGGAATCCATCATCAGATCTATATGAAATTTAAATGGAACCATTTGGGAAGTTTACCCTTTCCAACAAAAAAAGAATAATCAAAATCGGTTCATAAACGACGAAGTTATCCGCGAACAAACATAATATAATAAAAAGTCCCTATCTCAAAAACTACTACCGTTAAGGAGTACTGTAGCATCATCATCAGGACAGCAGCATCAGATGTTGACACCCTGAAGCATATACCTGAGTAAGACATGATTACGTAATAAAAACACCATACGAGCATACAATTTTCGGTGGTTGCCCTCGATTTCTCCTGGATTCCATCATCAGATCCTGGACTGGTGAAAATGGGACCACCTCAGAAGTGAACTCTATCCAACAAAAAAAAATTTTTTGAAATCCGTCTACAATTGACGAAAATATCGGTGAACATACATAAAAAAAAAAAAAAAAAAAAAAATTATACATACAGACGAATTGAGAACCTCCTCCTTTTTTGAAGTCGGTTAAAAATATCACGCTGTAACCCACCGGACTGGAGCAGTAACCAAAGACGTGACTCAATGCGTGTGTAACCACGAAAAATAAAACTGAATAAAATAGAGGTAGAAAACAGTTCAGCTTATAGGAAAACAATATTCCGTATCATATTACGACACTATCTCGCTCGAGTGTCTTGGCACACGGTTGCCACTGTTCCGCTAAGTTGACTCGTGCAGTTGTCGCGAGATTTTAAGCCTGTGACTACATTGTTGATGCTGGTGACGATCTTACACTTTAATATTATTTAATGTTTGTGGCAGATAACCGAATTGACTGCCCCGTTGGTCTCGTGGTCGCAAGCGCGACTGGTGAGCGTGGGGTCCCGGGTTCGATTCCTAGGTCGGGCAAAAAGTGTTAATGGGTTTTTCCATTCGGAATTTCTCAGTAACAGCCCGGAGTTTGGAAGTTATGTGATACCCCCGTGCCTCAGAAAGTACGTAAAGCTGTTGGTCCCGGCTGTCATTCGTAGATCTTTGGCAGTCGTTACGGATAGTCAGAAGGCAGGAAGTCTGACAACCAGTCTTTTTTTAATAATTAAAATAAATAAAATTTCTCATATAAAAGTAAGTTACTTCTTATAATATTACCTATCTGCGAGTGAAATTTCCGTCAAAATCGGTCCAGCCGTTTTAGATGTTAGCCGAAACAAACAGACAGACATTTTTCTTTAAATTGCTGTTTTTTAAATGTAAATACTGTATTATACTCTCTTATGCGTTTAGTAAAAAGCTGTTAATTTGAATTTAATACGATCCGTAGATCGATCCCAACCAATCAACGGCGGAGTTTACAATCTAAATTTGGAAACACTTGATTGCCATTAATTGGTGGTAGACAAGAATCTATAGATAGCATTATAGTAATCGACCGATAGTTGTCACACTTCACAGATAGATAAGCGATCGCAATTAAAAAGCGATTTGTTATATTCGAGTTTGAATTCGAGTGTACATTATTAATGAAGTTGCCATAGTTTTACTTTATTCAGAAAATCGTTACAAAGAATGTAATTATCAATCAGGAATCGATTGTACAACGTGACCTCAATTTCAGTTGAACCGTAAGGTTCAAAATCACTTGACTGTTTAGATTTATACTTCTATAGTAATACAATAAAGCTGAAAAGTTGTTTTGTTTTAATCTTTAAAAGTAACTATCAGATTGGAAAAAATGTTTTTGTGGACAATTTGTTTTAGTAGTAGCAGAGCTCTTTGTGAAGGACCTCGTTAAGCAGCGTTGTTGTGTTCTGGTTTGAAGGCTATGGGTGCCGGTGTAATTACAGGCACATGAGATAAGTATTTCAAGTTTTTTTTCTAGGATGGCAAATTATTTGGTGATACCCCATTGCATAAATGTAAGGTTATGGTTGGTAGTTATGATTTTGGTTGTGTGGTTAGTGGTGGTTGGTTGTTGTGGTCCTTGTCGGACTTGGATTCCCAGGTCGAGCAAAGTGTTTTCTGTTGTATATGATATCCTGATTCATGAGATTCAACTAGCTTCAACTTTAAACTGTAACTTCTTGACACTTCAAAAGTGCCTTTAAATGGTCTAATTGAAATAAATGCTTTGACTTTGACTTAGAGAAATAGGCTATGAAACATCACGCTGCGCCCTACCCAGGAGCGGAGCAGTAACCAAAGAACCTAAACGCGGGTAAAAAAACGAGCAATATTAAGTAATATCCTTCCATGCAAATCAGGGGGTAGGTACAGGTGTAGCTACCTTCGTCTTCTAATTAAAACTTTTTATCTTACCGACTTTTCCTCTTTAACTTCCATTCGTAATGTTAGGGATTAACATTCAAAGATGGCGGCCGTTCAGGCAGGGTCGCGAATTAAGCTAAGCGTTCGGATTATCTTTTTAAAGTTTATGATTGTTCTGTGCCATCACCATCACGCCTGTATTCCCCGAAGGGTTAGGCAGAGGTGTACCAATGTACACCCACAGTTCGCCGGTATATTTAGGTCCCATGTAATAGGGGGCGAGCCTATTGCCATTAACCGGGCACAAATCCAAACTCCGAGCTGCTACTGAGAATTTCATAGAAAAACTCAATAACACTTTTTGCTCGACCTGGGAATCGAACCCGGGTCCCCTTGCACAGCAGTCGCACTCGCGACCACGAGACCAACGGGGCAGTTATGATTGTTCTGTGCCTGCAAGTATTTAGTTTGAGATGTGTTGATAGCTATCTCGTCAAATGCAGACTACTACTAACATTCTAACTAGTATTTTAAATGCGAAAGTAAGTTTGTTTGTTTGTTTGTTACATTTTCACGCCTAAACCACTGAGCCGATCATCCTGAAACTTTGTATTTACATTGTCAGGTGTGCAGTGTACCTTTTATCCCGAAAAAAATTACTGTTCCCGAGGAAAACAATAATGACGTGCTTATGATAATAGATGGCGCCACGTGTTTTTCGAATCATATTGAATCTTAAATACAATACAACTGACATTTACGCAGACGATGTCTCGTGCAAAAGCTAGTCTATAATAAAAAGGAAAGATTTTTTTGTTTGTTAGTTTATACCGAATAAGCTCCGAATCCGATCAACCGATTAAAACTATTTTATTCACCAATAGATAGCTACAATTATTCCTGAGTAACATAGGCTATATATATACCATCACGCTACAACCCACAATAGCGGAGCAGTAACAAAATAAGTCAGACGAAGTTGGGGGCAGTTTGTTAGTCTCGTATAATATGATATCACAGTTCTCAGTAGCATTTATCTTCGTGTGTAAATCTATTTGACATGAAACGTCTTTAAAATCATATACGGGTACCAAGTCAGAAAAGCAGAAAGTTATGAAATAGGACTCAATCTTGAACACTAAAAGCGACTCGCTGACATTGACGTTTCACGTTAAACCAACGGCTGAGTGCCCCGACACAGCCTCACATGATTTTAGTCTTTTATTTTAAGTTTTCTTTAATTATTATATTAATTTTAATCATAACCGTTGTAGTTAAAGTTAAATAAGTAATATTTTTTTTATAAAGCTGAACAGTTTGTGTGTTTTTTTATTTCAACGCGCATATCTCATAAACTACTGGTCTGATTCTGAAAATTATTTTACTACTAGCTTTTGCCCGCGACTTCGTCCGCATGGATTAATAGTTCCCGTTCCCGGAGGATTTCCGGGATAAAAACTATCCTATGTCCTTTCTCGGGTCCCAGACTATATCTGTACCAAATTTCATTGAAATCGGTTCAGTGCTTTAGGCGTGAAGAAGAGACAGACAGACAGACAGAGTTACTTTCGCATTTATAATATTAGTAGGGATTAAACCTGGTATTGATTCAAACAACCAGGACCTATATGGATGCAAATAAAATAGGTCAAATTGTATCCTAACTGACAGATGGATAAGTAATTTATGTATTTACTGGTATTACGACGTGGCAATGCTGCCAGCCTCTTGGGCACTTGTTCCATCGACAACATTGCAGATGAACATAGTTTGTAATTTAATTATTATTATTTAAATAAGTCAAATGTTTGAAAAGCAATGATTAGATTAAAAAATATGTATATATTTTGTGATATTTTTTTGGCCCATGGCTTGCATAAAACAATTTCTTTGCTTTTCAGAATAACACTATCTTCAGTTACTTTAAATATTTATTGAAAAAGCAACCTAAAAAGTACAATAAATAAGAGCTATAACTACATCAGCAAGTTCCCTGCTTACTCATATAGTACGTATACACAAAAACGATCGAAACACGAAACCAAATAACTCAATCAATACGTACCCAGCCGTACATCAGGCGAATAGAAAGTTGGCCGGTTTGAAAGCGCTCTAGCAAATTGTGGCAATAACTAGTTTAGTGCACAAATGTATAGAGTTTTTAGCACGATTTATACTTTGCCTTGTCGGGTTTTGGTACTGAAATTATTTTAGGAAGAAGTTGGTTGAGCATAATTATAGTACCTATCTTTACTTCTATACTAATCTGTATATACCGTAGTTATTCTTGTATTATAACTAGCGACTCGCCCCGGCTTCGCACGGGTGGTAATTATTTATGACATCACATTAGAAACCTCAAAAATAGCAATATTTCTCCACTATTTAATGGATGTTATTATACATATAAACCTTCCTCTTCAATCATTCTATCTATTAAAAAAACCGCATCAAAATCCGTTGTGTAGTTTTAAAGATTTGTGAATACATAGGGATATAGGGACAGAGAAAGCGACTTTGTTTGATACTATGTAGTGAAGACGGGTGATTAAAACCACGCGAACGAAGTCGCGAAAACAGAACCGCCGAACCTCATTCATGAGAAGCGGGTGCCTTAGGGTTGGACCTCATCTGGCAGCATGGAATCGCCTTTTTCCGTCGCCCTTTCTCTTACTGTCGCTTAGAACTGCCATTTGCTGGACCGAGACAAAAAGCATAATGCGATAGCACGCGGCGGAATCCTCGAGGCGATCGGCATCACGGACAAAATGCAATGGTCGGCAGGGGGACTCCGGAACGCTGAAGCGCGCAATAGCATGCTAACGATCACTTGCTATCGCATGCTGTCTCACTCTATCGTACAATGGCGCACGCGTCCGCTCCTCGACGACGATCGCCTTTTTTGTCTGCGGAATGCGACAGCGCGCGTTCGCATGCGGCAGCATACTGCAGCACGTGGTAGCACAGGCGGAACAAATGCGAGTCCGTGCTGCCAGATGAGGTCCAACCCTTAAGCGCTTGGCCATCACGATATTTTGTTAAGTACTTGTTCTAAATTTCAAAGTAATCCTCCGTAGTCTTTACCAATGTAAAGTCCATTATTTTCAAAAGAATACATTCAGAACTGCCTCGTTAGCCTTTTCTATGAAATTCTCAGTAGCAGCTCGCAGTTAGGATGTGTGCCCGTTTAAATGCAATAGGTTCGCCCCCTATTACATGGGACCTAAACATATTGCCAACTGTGGATGTACATTGGTACACCTCTGACTGACCCTTCAGAGAATACAGGCGAAATGGTATGTTCTTTTCAAAAGAATACATTTAGAATGAAGATGTATAGACGCAATAGTTTCTCATCCATACGATAAGAAAACACTTGAAGATAGATAAGTAATGTTTTGTCTCAAACTTAAAGCGTACAATAGAAAGAGACGGAGAATACTTGAGATAGAGTTGAGAGTAGATAGGTACGTCAAACAGGTAAATTCATAGGTACATAAGTGATAATATAAATTGAAATTAAATGTTATTGTGGTCATTTTAAGACGCATTTTTGTACAACGAATATAGTTAAATGTCAATATGAAGTTTAAATTAATTTTATTAATATTTTCTTTCATTGTAAGTGATTTTTGTGAAAGCAAAAGGTTTACAAGATGCGGTCTTACAAGTGAACTAATCAAAATTAAAGGAATTCAAAGGACTTATCTTGGGACCTGTAAGTATGTTTATATTATCTTTTATTTATATTTTCTTCACACTTGATCATAAAGTGAGTCATTGCACCGCTTTTAGGCTCATAGGTAATGCAGCGTATTACGAACGTGTACTTTTAATATTATATTACGGTCCTAGAATGACAATGTAACAATTTTGTTTAAAATCACAGCACAGAGTTTTGAATGTTTTAGGATTAAATATTTTGTAAATCAATGAACTGTAGTAACTCTAAGTGAAGGAGCTCGCCTGGAGAAGTACTAGGGACCACTATTTCTGTTTCTGCCGTAAAGTAGTGTTGCTGTGTTCCGGTTTGAAGTGTATGGGTGCCGGTGTAATTACAAGCACATGACACATTTCAAGTTTGTCTCTAGAATGGCAACGCATTTGTAGGGTTCTGGTATTGCAGATGTCTGTAGGCAGCGGTGACCACTTAACATCAGGGTGAACTTTGCTTGAACAATAATTATAAATATTGTCCGAGTATATTAATCAAATGATTCATATTTTTTAAATTAATAGTTTATTGGTGATATTTAAATAAAAATATCCATTTGTTTTGGCGTCTTCAATATAACTGGCCACTTTTAAAGTCTCTAACTTTTGATAGGTACCTAGTAACAGTAGCTACATTGTAAGTACATTACTTACTTACACAAACCATTCTGCGGCACCATTTTGAACAAAGTAATGAAGGTATTTAAGACACCTGGAAAACTTCTCCAGCATCTTTGTTATTTTATTACTACTGACTAATTAACCAACAAAATATCTTCGTCTTCATTAGTAGGTACAGTCATGCGCTTGAATTCGTATTTAGGCAATACCTATTATAAAGAGATTTTCTCCTAAAATATTGATTGAATTTGGAATCTTTTCCTGTCCCGCTAATCTCGTGTCGTTAGGGAGACTGTTGAGCGCGGGGTCTTGGGTTCGATTCCCAGGTCAGACAAAAAGTGACATTCTGTTATTTCATTACAAATTTCTCAGTAGTAGACCGGAGTTAGGATATTGGTTGTGTGACACCCCTGAACCTCGGAAAGCACGTAAGTAAATGCGCCTTATCTCTCCGTTACTATGAGTTTGTAGACTATAAGTACTAATAATATCTTTGTACTTGGCTAGTTTCTATTGAGTGACCGAAATACAGGGTGTTTAGCCGACGAAACGACTCCCAGCCACCGTAGACGCGGGTCTGTGGACGGTGAGCAATGGGTAGCTCACCGTCCGTACGTTAACTAACGACAGACCGTGTCGGTGGCGCGTTCGTGTTTCACGCGCGCTTCAAAGAGATGTCAGTAAACTTGGAAGAGGCCACTAAGGGCCGATGCCTGCCGGGGCTGCGGGTTGTTCGAAAGAGATACCGCGCCCCCGGAACGCAAAGGGCACATGAAGGAACATAGATGGGTTTTAGTCAGTAAAAGTCTGACACTCCCTCCGTCCCGCCCAGGGCGGGGGAAATTATTTAGTGATTTCCCATCTATGAAAAAAGGGTGTTTGGCAGAACATTGAACATACGAAAATGGTGTATATCAATGGTGTAATGGTGTATGGTGGGTCATCTGCTACTTACTCAGCCCTAATTTATTAGGCCCTGGCCACCTGGGTATTAAAATTAAAAAATATTTTTGCTTGCTTTTCTTGAAAGTGGTGAAACTAGGGCTGAGTAAGTAGCAGATGACCACCATTTTCGTATGTTCAACGATTGTCGATCTGGAGCTTAGGTATTATTATTTGAAATCTCAAAACTCACTAAGCAAAATGATTTTGAATAATGAATAATTATGTTACAGACTAAACACAAAATATTGACCTTCCGCCCTTTTATTTTTATGATTCTAAGAATATTTAAAGATAAGTTAAACAGCGCCTCTTGAAACCATAACAAAATCATAATATTACGTCGTATAAGTAACTAGCTGTACCCCGCGGCTTCTTCCACGCTCAGTTATGTTTTGGTTACTGCTCCGCTCCCGTGTGTCGTAGCGTGATATTATATAGCCTACTACTAGCTTTACCCCGCGACTCCGTCCGCATAAATGTCGGTTATCGGTGACGCAAACGAAGTCACGGAATAAAAAGTGGCCTTTGTCCTTTCTTGGGGTTCAAATTAGACGCCGCACCAATTTTCTTCAAAATCAGTTCAATAGATTAGTCGTTAAAGCCGAGCAGACAGATAGACGGAGTTACTTTCACATTTATAATTTACTAGGGACCCGCCCCGGGCTCGCACGGGTGCAATGCTCAAAAATAACAGTATTACTTCGCTATTTAATGGATGTTATTATACATATAAACCTTCCTCTTTAACCACTCTATCTACTAAAAAAACCGCATCAAAATCCGTTGCGTAGTATTAAAGATTAATGCGTACAAAGGGAATAAGCGAATTTGTTTTATACTATGTAATGATGATGATGATCAATATGGATACTATTCCCTGAATCTGGTAGTTCCGAAATAACTACCAGAACTGGTAACTGGCTCATTAGCCTAGCCTAGTGGTTCTTGGGTTCGATTCCCGGTCGAGAAAAGTGTTATTGGGATTTTCTATGACATTCCCAGTAGTAGCTCGGAATTAGGATTTATGCCCAGTTAATGGCACTAGACTCGCCCTATTACATGGATTATGCCCTAATCATATTTTCGTCGAACTGTTACACGTCTGCCTAACCTTTCGGGGAATATAGGCGTGATGGTATGTGTATGAGTTCCAAAGTCTGACTAGTAATTCCTGAGCTTAAGGCGTTTAAACAAACAAACAAAAAAACTCTTCAACTTTATTATATTAATAAAGATAATACATATCAACCCACTCCGTTAATAGGTCAAACCGGTATATTAACATGCAAAAAATCTCCGCGGAAAATACGTACATCTGACTAATCAGCTGACATTGACATTGAGCGTGATGTCACTACAAAAATAGACCTTACACTGTTGACATAAGACTTATTACCGTCGTAATTAGATAATGGGCTGGTGTGTTTACGTTCATAAATGAAGATACAGCTATGTGGGACGCACGTGTTTTTGTTTTGTTGTGTTTATTTGTTGTTGCAAATGGAAAGAGATTTGAAACTCGGTGCAAACTAGTGAGGGAGTTGCTGAGAATTGGAATGCCTAATGATATGTTTTTGGGTCAATGTAAGTTAAATAATTTATTGAGTTTTAATCCCCAACGATTTAAAAACCGGCCTAGTGCGAGTCGGCTTCGCGCATGAAAGATTCCGAACCATCTAATATATAAAATTCTCGTGTCACAGTTTTCGTTGCCATACTCCTCCGAAACGGCTTGACCGATTTCGATGAAATTTTTTGTGCATATCGAGTAGGTCTGAGAATCGGCCAAAATCTATTTTTCATATACCTAAAAAAAAAAAATATGGCAAAACAACGTTTGCTGGGTCAGCTAGTCCGTACTAGTATTATAAATGCGAAAGTAACTCTGTCTGTCTGTCTCTTCTTCACGCCTAAACCACTGAACCGATTTCAATGAAATTTGGTACAGATATAGTCTGGGACCTGAGAAAGGACAAAGGATAGTTTTCATCCCGGAAATCCCCCGGGAACGGGAACTATTAATCCACGCGGACGAAGTCGCGGGCAAAAGCTAGTTATCTATAAAAACGGCAAAAAAAAACACGTTTCTGGTATGGGAACCCCCCCAAATATTTATTTTATTCTGTTTTTAGTATTTATTGTTATAGCGGCAACAGAAATACATCATCTGTGAAAATTTCAGCTGTCTAACTATAACGGTTCATGAGACAGAGCCTGGTGACAGACGGGCGGACGGACAGACAGACAGGCAGTCGGACGGACAGCGAAATCTCAGTAATAGGGTCCTGTTTTACCCTTATGGGTACGGAACCCTAAAAACGAACGTCGAATGCGCGAGACTGTGGGTTTGCAACCAGACACAGTCAAGTATTAGTAAGCAACAGAGGAAAATAACATTTCAGATTTTTTTATCCTTATTATTGAGCCTCGTGATGGCAGTGGTTAAGGCGCCCGCCTCTCATGCACGAGGTTGTGGGTTCGCAACCGGACACGAGCAAGTACCAATGTGACTTTTTCTAATTCATATGTACTTTCTAAGTACATCTTGGACATCACTGACATCGGTAACTATGTCAGAGGTCCTTGAGGTGGTTTAGAAACTCTGCACTAGGGTATGTGGGGACCTTACTGCCTACACGATAAAGAAAAAAGATTGAGCACAATACCATCACCATCACGCCTGTATTCCCCGAAGGGTTAGGCAGAGGTGTACCAATGTACACCCACAGTTCGCCGGTATAATATCAAAGGAAATACGAAATAGATCTAAAATTAAGATAAAATGAACTCTGATTGCCTAAAATTCTGATGTGTAAAAGTACCATTGTCATTTTTTTCTATAGGAAATGTGGTTGCTAAGTTAATTTTGAACATCACTGACGTCGGTGAAGGAAAACATCGTGAGGAAACCTGGACTTACAATTAATATGAGTCAGAAATCCCCAATCCGTCATGAGCAAGCGTGGTGACCAATGCTCGTGCCTTCTCTGTATGAGAAAAGGACTTTGCCTTGCACTGGGACAATAATGGGCTGGAATTATCATAAACGAAAACAGAGGAGTTTTGTTAAGCACGACTGCTACGCTAGAGGTCCTGGGTTCGATTCCCAGGTCGAGCAAAAAGTGTTATTGGGTTTTTTCTATGAAATTCTCAGTAGCAGCTCGGAGTTTGGATTTGTGCCCGGTTAGTGGCAATAGGCTCGCCCCCTATTACATGGGACCTAAATATACCGGCGGACTGTGGGTGTACATTGGTACACCTCTGCCTAACCCTTAGGGGAATACAGGCGTGATGGTATATTATTTATTATTATTTATAAAACAGAGGAGTTCAAGAAGTTTATATTTAACGTATGTGTCTATCTGTGGTTTAGTAGCATCCAAACGTCTGATGATTTATTTATTTTTCGTTTGTTTGTTTAAAAGGTAACTTGATTGAGCGTGGACATAGCTATGTTTCAAGAAAGTCTATCCAGCCGTTTGAATATTATTATCTGTTCTTTAGTTGATTAATAATTGTGAACATTTTGCACAGGACTGTATGTCGATTCTGTAAAATTCTGACATGAACTCGCATCTCAAGTCACTATTAGGGTCAACCCCCACGACTGATATTTTTTGGCCGATAATCGGGCCTACAAACGAGCCCCTTTTTTTTCAAGAATTTCAACGCCCACGATCGTCATTTTGTCTGTGACTTTCGAGGGAGGAGCTTTAAAGAGCGGTCAAATTTTATAACGCAACTTTTATTTGACAGAATTATTATTATTTATTCTCGCCGAGTAAAAATCGGCCGCCGATTATCGGTCGTGGGGGCAGACCCTTAACCCTCTTGTCACTTTGATTTATTTGACACTTTGAAGTGCGAAGTGAGCGTCGAAGTGACGGCGGAATTACCGTATAGAATAACACAGCAGATCTAGTTTTGTAGTCATTATCGTCTCACTGCAGGGCAAAGGCCTCTTCTCATCATAGATAAGACATTATCTGTGATGAGAGACCTTTGCCCTCACACATTGATCACCACGCTTACTCAAGCGTTTTCCCACGATGTATTTTTTCACTATTTCTAATATCTATATATATCTCTACATATATATATAATAAAATCGTAACGAGGCCAATTCTGTACATTCAATATTTTTTTATAAAGAGTAATTCTCACATGTTAAATACATTATACTGAACCCAAAAAACATGTTTTTAGAATTTTTGTCTGTTTGTTTGTTTGTATGTATGTACGCGCATAACTTTTTAACTCCTGCACCGATTTAAACAACACTTTTGGCATTGTGTTGGCAGTAACCTGAGCTGTAATCTTGGGTACAATTCATCACGCTATGTCACATAGGGGTTAGACAGAAACCGTATGAACACTATTAACTTAAAAATACTGAACGCGAACGAGGTCGCTAGCAACAGCTAGTCCAAAATAAACTTAGAATGTAAATATGAATTGACAAAGTCATATGTGTACTTGCACAGTATTGGACCCGCAACTTCATGCATGAGAGGCGGGCGAGTTACCCACTGGGATATCATGAAGTTCATTTATTTTATACTAGCTTTTGCCCGCGACTTCGACCGCGTGGATTAATAGTTCCCGTTCCCGAGGGATTTTCGGGATGAAAACTATCCTATGTCCTTTCTCGGGTCCCAAACTATATCTGTACCAAATTTCATTGAAATCGGTTCACTGGTTTAGGCGTGAAGAAGAGACAGACAGACAGACAGACAGACAGAGTAGTGTAGCATGGAGGGGCGACTTAGAGCCGATGCCTGCCGGGGCTGTGGGTTGTTTGAAAGAGATACCGCGCTCCCCGGACGCAAAAGGTACTACGGTAAGGAACATTGGTGGGTTTTAGTCAGTAAAAGTCTGAGACTCCCTCCTGCCCTGTATGCTTAAGTCCCATGTAAGAGCCTATTGCCATTAACCGGGCACAAAATCCTAACACCGAGCTGCTACTGAGAATTTAATAGAAAAACCTAATAATACTTTTTGCTCGACCTGGGAAACGAACCCAAGACCTCTAAATTATTTCAACAAGAAAAACTTATCAGAGTTAGAAAAAGTTGATTAAAAGCATTAATTTAACATAAAAGTGTGATTATGCAGTAAAGTGCAATACTTAAGTCACGTACAGACGGCTATAAAAGTGTTTTGCATAATAAAATTATGTTCTTAAACATGAACATTGAACATTTAGCTTTTAATAACTTTTGAGTGCCAAGAATAATAAACCTACTGTGGGAAATCGTATTTATTACAAAACATGGCTTTAAATTTGTATATAAAAGTAATATAATTTTTAACAGTAGATATTAAAATGTAAATGCCCCGTTGGTCTCGTGGTCGCAACGTGCGACTGATGAGCATGGGGTCCCGGGTTCGATTTCCAGGTCGGGCAAAAAGTGTTATTGGGTTTTTCCATTAGGAATTTCTTAGTAGCAGCCCGGAGTTTGGAAGTTAGTGGTGTGACACCCCCGTGACTCGGAAAGCACGTAAAGCCGTTGATCCCGGCTGTCATTCGTAGATCTTTGACAGTCGTTACGGATAGTCAGAAGCCAAGAAATCTGACAACCAGTCTAACCAAGAGGTATCGTGTTGCCCAGTTACTGGGTAGTGGAGGTCAGATAGGCAGTCGCTCCATGTAAAACACTGGTATTCAGCGGCATCCGGTTAGACTGGAAGCCGACCCCAACACAGTTGGGAAAAGGCTAAGCAGATGATGATGAGATATTAAAATGTAGAACAAATGAACTGAAACTCAATTTAAATTTAAATAATAATATACAGGGTGGAAATTTATTATGCTACCTGGAGGGAAAGTACTCTAAATACTTGAGTTAGCAAATTTTACTGAAAGGAAACATTCCTTTATTTTTAAAAAGAAACAAAACTGATAAAATAGCATCCTGTACTTTTATGGCACTTATCGATAGGGTCAATCACAAGGATCAAATCTCTACAAACCTGGTAAACTAAATTTAACAAAAACCATGAAATTTCAATCTAAACTTATTTTATTCGGACGAAAAAAACGAGTACAGTAACTAATTGAATGCTGGAAATGAGCTTCACTTTCTTCGATGCACACATTCATTATTTGAAGGAATTCATTTTGAATAACTTTTTTTTGAATAACAATAGAAGGGTGTTGTGGTGAATATTGAAAATTTTACTACGCTACCAAAAGTTACTGATTTTTTTAAAGGAATAAATTCATGCGTCCAAGAAATGAAGCTCATTTCCAGCAACTACTTTACTCGTTTGTGTCGTCCGAATAAAATAAATTTACAATAAAATTGCATGTTTTTATTTTATTTTAATTTACCATGTTTGCAGGGATTTGATCCTTATGATTGACCCTATGGATTAGTGAAATAAAAGTACAGGATGCAATTTTTTCGAATTTTAGTCGGTTCGATTCCTGGGTGTGGCAAGAATATTTTCAAAATTATTTAAATGCAGTTTTGTTTCTTTTTAAAAATAAAGGAATGTTTCCTTTCAGTAAAATTTGCTAACTCAAGTATTTAGAGTACTTTCCCTCCAGGTAGCATAATAAATTTCCACCCTGTATAACATTATAAAAAGGTAAAATTTGTGAGTTTGTTAGGTTGTAGGGGGGTAATCTCTGAACCTATTGAACCTATTTAGAAAATTATTTTGCTCTTAGAAAGCCACGTTATTTGTGAGTGCATAGGCTATATAACATCACGCTACGACCAAAGGGAGCGGAGCAGTAGACGTACCTAAAAGCGTGTGAAATAAGCCACGCGGACGAAGTCGCGGGCGGTTTGCTAGTAGATTATATACATAAACTCATTCCTTTTTCCCATGGTGGTAGGCAGAAACCACAGAACGCCACCCTGCTACGATCCTTACATACTCCTTTCGTCTCGTGCACGTACATATATCTGGTCAAACAAGCTCTACGGTTACGAGTACTGCGCACCCGACCTTTCTGAAAAACCTCACCAGTAAGGTCAATGTATAATAATTATTATATTTATGTATCCATACGTATTTATAATTTTATAAATGCGAATGCTTTTTACACAAAAACCACTGAACCCATTTCAATAATATTAGGTACGGTGTATTATTCAACTCCAAGAAAATACAGGCCACGTTTTATTTCGCGACTTTGTCTGCGTCTGCGATATCCAACATTTATGCGGACAAAGTTGCGGGCAAAAGTCAAAGTCAAAACATTTATTTCAATTGGACCATTTACAGGCACTTTTGAATTGTCAAGAAGTTACAGTTTAATATTGAAGCTAGTTGCTCGTTCCAAAACGTAGGTCTCTATGGAGAAGAACGAGCAAGAAACTCCATGGACACTCTTTTCATTCAATTTGGTTTTCAAAAAAAGCTAGTAGGTACGACATACTTTCTTTCAATAAGAAGAAGCTTTTAACAATACCAAACTAATATTATTCCAAAGAAGACAGCTATATAAATCTTTCATATAAAATAACATGAATTTATAGCCATAAATATTCAAACGAATTCATCCATTCATTGTCCGCTTATACCATCACCATTCAATGAACACAAAAGAAACTAACTCCGCAATGTATACAGACAATGACCTTCGAACTTGACCTTGGTCTTTGTGTACAGACAGCAAAAGAGATAAGTAACCAGGATCGTCAGATTCAGTTGAAGTATCCATAGAAACCGATGCATGTTTCGGAATTAAATTTAATCTAATTATATAAACCAAATATAAAAAAAAAATACCATCACGCCTGTATTCCCCGAAGGGTTAGGCAGAGGTGTACCAATGTACACCCACAGTTCGCCGGTATATTTAGGTCCCATGTAATTGTAAATGTATTGCCATTAACCGGGCACATATCCAGAATTTTACACTAAGAGAGAAGAAATACAAACTAAAATTACACTACGACACAAAAACAGACTAAACATACCTACATCACGACTAAAAATGCACTCCTCTAGTACCTACGTCATGTCAATAAAATTATATAATAAGTTACCTGAGGAAATTAGGAACATAACTAAATATAATACTTTTATAAATAAATTAAAACTGTTCCTAATAGAAAAAAGATATTATAATATAAATGAATACTTGACTGATAAGATATAAACGCAATATAATACATATAATTGTTATTAGCTTCTTTTTATTTTTATTTTAAGAATTGTTATTTTTTTTTATTTTTTTTTGATTTAACTTTATTCTTTCTAATTTTAATTACTACCATGTTGCTGTGCCCTAACAGGGTCCATAATTGTACCTTAGCTGTAAGCCTTATGTAACACCTTTTAACACATTATGGTATGCAAATAAATATGAATATGAATATGAATATGAATATGAATATGAACTCCGAGCTGCTACTGAGAATTTCATAGAAAAACCCAATAACACTTTTTGATCGACCTGGGAATCGAACCCGGGACCCCTTGCACAGCAGTCTCGCTTGCGACCACGAGACCAACGGGGCAGTTTATCTAATTAATGAACTGTTTAATTTTTTATATTTAAATTCAATTAAATTTGAAAGCATCTATCACTTTCTAAGAAAACTTGAACTATGTTTAAGACTCTGGTTACTCATCTCTTTTGTTGACTGTACTTCATAGTACACAAAGACCAGTGACCTTGAAACTTCAGTTTTAAATAGAACCCCCTAGGGTTTAAACTGGCTTGCATTCAAAAGTACTTTTGAAGGTATAGTTAGTAAAGAATGAGATCTTAAGTGAATTTATTTCTTAAATTTTCTATTGAGTTTTTGACTGTACTTTTGTGGTGTTATCTTGAATTTGAGTGTCAATTATGGTATTAAGGCCTCGATTGAGGCGGTAAGACCCCTCTTTGAGGAGTGGCTGGAGCGGCGCCACGGCGCCCTCACCTACCGCCTGACGCAGGTCCTCACCGGACACGGATGTTTCGGGAGGTTCCTGCACCTCATCGGGCGGGAGGAAACGCCCGGGTGTCACCATTGTGAGGATCGCCCCGAGGACACGGTGGAGCATACTTTGGCGGTGTGCCCTGCTTGGGCTGAGCACCGCCGAGTCCTCGAGGCGGCCATCGGCGGCGGCGCCCTCTCACGTCCGGCACTGGTCCAGGCCATGGTCCGGAGCGAGGGGGAATGGGAAGCAGTCGCCTCCTTCTGCGAAGCTGTAATGCTAGAGAAGGAGGTGGCGGGACGGGAGAGGGAAAGGAGGGTCCCCCGTCCCAGCGGCCGCCGCGGTAGACGATTCGGGCGTCAGGAGCCACGTGACGACTCCCGGCCACCGTAGACGCGGGTCTGTGGACGGTGAGCAATGGGTAGCTCACCGTCCGTACGTTCACTAGCGACAGACCGTGTCGACGGCGCGTTCGTGTTCCACGCGCGCCTCAAAGAGATGTCAGCAAAATTGGATGGGGCCACTGAGGGCCGATGCCTGCCGGGGCTGCGGGTTGTTCGAAAGAGATACCGCGCCCCCGGAACGCAAAGGGCACATGAAGGAACATAGACGGGTTTTAGTCAGTAAAAGTCTGACACTCCCTCCCGCCCCGCCCAGGGCGGGGGAAGTTATTTGATGATTTGCCGTCTATAAAAAAAAAAAAAAAAAAAAAGGCTGAATTTGGAAAATATTATGTTACTAGCTTTTGCCCGCGACTTCGTCCGCGTGGATTAATAGTTCCCGTTCCCGGGGGATTTCCGGGATGAAAACTATCCTATGTCCTTTCTAGGGTCCCAGACTATATCTGTACCAAATTTCATTGAAATCAGTTCAGTGGTTTAGGCGTGAAGAAGAGACAGACAGACAGACAGAGTTACTTTCGCATTTATAATATTAGTAGGGATTAGCTTCTGCTCACGATTTTGTGCGTGTGGTTTTTTCATCCGCGTCAAGTAATATATTTGGTTACAGCTCCGCCCCCGTAGTTTCGGAGCCTATTTCATACAGACCAACGAACAAACAAAACAAATCTAGCATAAGATAGCCGGATTCATGCTAAATAGTATAGTTTAGAAAATATATCATCTCGCTACAACTTACGGTAGCGGAGCAGCAGTAACCAAAGTAACGTAAATTTACATATATGCAATGGAATATCGCCAAATTAACTACAACACCCTCTCAGGACAGATATCTCACTAATTTGATCCCCTGTATCTATTATAGATAGCCTAACCTAACCTTGACCTTTCAGTGTCAATGACATTTACATACATACAGTAAACCATCACGCCTATACTCCCCGAAGGGTTAGGCACAGGTATACCAATGTACATCCACAGTCTGCCGGTATGGTTTAAGTCCCATGTAATAGAGGGCGAGCCTATTGCCATTAACCGGGCACAAACCCTAACTCCGAGCTGCTACTGAGAATTGCATAGAAAAACCCAAAAACACTTTGATCGACCTGAGAATCGAACCCAAGACCTCTATCGTAGCAGTCGTGTTTAGAACCACTAGGCTAACGAGGCAGTGACATTTACAATTTACAGTTTTTAATGCAGTGGTTTCAATAATAATTATGAAATGTTAGAGATGAACAATAGAGTTACCTTTCAAGGATTCTGTGGGCTACAATGGACCAATTTGAGAGGTTAAGCAACTTTGTTGGTTAGAACTTTGTGGTGTATTTTGGTCGGATTGTGGAGATGTTCTTAATTATTGTTCAAAACAAAGCCACAATGGTTTGTTAATTAGTGGATTGCAGCTGATATTTTCGTGAAAAGCGAATTCCGTTACTCAGACTCTGCTGATGTTTGTCTGTTCATCCTGTCTTAGGTCATCTTTTAAACACTTGAAATGCTCACTAAGCGTGATCTATGGCTGCTATAAATACTATTTAAGAATAATCGTGTTTAATTGGAAGTAGTGTTTAATATTGTGTAATGTAATTTTTCTCCAGACCGATTCCGACTCCAGACTAGCCACTTACGCAGGAGATATTATAGTGCACAAGTGTGTGCGCAAACACAGGTGCACTCCCTCTTCCCTAACTCTCATAGCCCGATGGGACGGCAATCCGACACGACCGGAGAGAGATCAGGCGCAGGACCAACGGTTTTACGTGCTTTCCGAGGCACAGGTGTGTCACACCACCAACTTCCAAACTCCGGGCTGCTACTGAGAAATTCCTAATGGAAAAACCCAATAACACTTTTTGCCCGACCTGGGAATCGAACCCGGGACCCCTTGCTCAGCAGTCGCGCTTGCGACCACGAGACCAACAGGGCAGTTAATATTGTATGGTGATACCGAACCATTTGCGTGCCTAACCGGTTTTATTTAATCGCCGGATAACTTTTATCCGAAGAAAACAAATGTCAGTTTGATATATTTTTTTACACTAAGGCCTAATTTGTAAAATTTGGCTTAATTAACTTTAATTCTGTTTGTTCCAGGGGTGTGTCTAATCGAAAAAGTGAGCGACAGGGAAACTAGTGCGTTTGTATCCAAACCTAGTGGAAAGAAATACTATGGATTGTACCAGGTAAAAAACTTATAATGCATGCATGTTTTTAAAATGATAAGAGAAACCTTTTCAAATAGCTATTCAATAATAAAAACTTTATTTTGATAACCCAAACGATAGGATTTAAAAGAAAAAAAAAATTAAGAGTTAAACAATACAATGACATACAAACACTTGAATAAGGGTTCCTTGAACACAACATAAAAGCTTAAATAGCCTTCCTTTTGACAAAGTCGGATAAATACCACCAAGTATACAGAAAAAAATTTTAACCAGTGCGTAAATTTTGCCATAATAAACTTGAACACGTTTTATTAAACACGTATATTTTATTTTGATATGTCTTAGTACTAAAAAAAAAGTTATCGCTTACGAAACATGTTTACTTAAAAACCATATTTTATTGTCACTCGGCGCTAGCGTATTCCCCACCCCCTCACCCTAGCCATGCGCCCAGGCGGCGGCCAAGAGTTTTCATTGATAGTATGGCGAATAGATTATGTCCATGTTTTGCTTATTTCAAACTCGGATAAGGATGATTTTTTTTTTTTGTTTTTTTTTTTTAACTAAACACCGAAATGTGTTCTATTACTGACATTGAACTACCAAAAAAAATAATTACGCACTGGTTAAAAACTTTTCCTGTATAATTTCTATATCAGATTCAAAGTCACTTCAATTAAATAAATCATAAACAGGCACTAATGCATCATTAAATTTGTCTTTTTTTATTCAGATTCCAAATCAGTGGTGCAGGGAGAAGAAACGCGGCGGACTCTGTAATATAGCTTGTGAAGGTAAGAATACTGTTAATATGAACCACTAGCTTTTGCCCTCGACATCGTCTGCGTGAAGTTTCTTACGGATTCCATTTTTTTAAGTAATTATCTTAAATAAATAAAAGAATGTCGTGTTAGTTACACTATTTATAACTCAAGAACGACTGAACCGATTTGGCTGAAAATTGGTGGGGAGGTAGCTTAGATCCAGGACTTTTAGGTAGGTAGGTAGGTTGTACTTGGATTTTTGTACCGATTGTCAGGGCAGGACAACATCTGCTGCAACACCGGGCCCGCTAGTTTAAAATATAGGACTCTGAGATAACGTGGCATTCTATTGGCAAAAGTATTTGCAAAATAGGACTAATGGTTCCAGAGATTAGCGAGTTCAAGCAATGCTTTAAATAAACAAAGTCTTTAGCTTTATAATATTAGTGTAGGTGTGCGAAACTTGTTCAACACAAACAGGAAAATCAAATGACTATATTCTGCGTCATAACCACAGAGCTAGTGATTAAACCACTTATGAATGGGGGTTTGATATTTATATCTGTGGCAAGAACCAATATGATTTCAACTTAGAATTATAAACTTTCTAACTTTATCTTGGACAGCATTTAGGTTAGTGAAAGAAAATATCGCGAGGAACTTAATATTACTTCGTACTTCTATATTTTTTTTTTATTATTTCGTTAGGTGGAGTACATACCGAAGGCCCACCTGATGTTAAGTGGTTACCTCTGCCTATAAACATCTGCAATACTAGAGACCTTGCAAATGCTTTGACCGTTGACATCCTAAAGGCAAAGTTGAAATGTCTCATGTGCCTGTAATTACACCGGCACCTATACCCTTCAAACCGGAACACATCAACGCTGCTTTGCGGCAGGTTTAATAGTAGTACTTCGAGTAGGTATCATAGTAGTTCTTCCCTGGACAAGCTCTTTCACACAGAGCTCTGCAGTAATGTAATGTGCCTATAATATTACTAGTGTTTGCCCGTATGGAAGTCAAACACCACATTAATTCGCCCCTATTGCAAAATTAATATCTAACATCTCCTATAAATAACTTTGCCAAATTTCAGTTTAATAGGTCAAGTAGAACTTGAGGTTCCGTGTTTCATCAGTAAGTAGACTTTAGAGGAGACCAGGAATTATCTATACCAATATTATAAAGAGGAAAGATATTTCGTTTGTTTGTACCGAATAAGCTCCGAAACTAATGGACCGATTTAACCTTTTTAACCCCCGACGCAAAAAGAGGGGTGTTATAAGTTTGACGTGTCTGTCTGTCTGTCTGTCTGTCTGTGGCATCATAGCTCCCGAACGGATGAAGCGATTTCAATTTAGTTTTTTTTGTATGAAAGGTGACTTATGTGCGAGTGTTCTTAGACATGTTTGATGAAAATCGGTTGAGCCGTTTAAAAGTTATGGGTGTGAAAGTGGGGAAGAAAAACTAAAAATGATTTGTCATGTGGGTTATTCAATTATTAGGAACCTATGTATTTACAGCTTAACAAAATCGACATTATAATAAGTATGTACCTATAAAAAGTATAAAATAAAAATTAAATAAAAAATTTAAAAAACCCCCGACACAAAATCCTAAGTTCCCTTTAAAAAGTAAAAAAATAAAATACGTCGCGTTGGGGGACCGCTTGAGACGGTCGTACCCTAAATGCAACATCGGTCCCCCAACGCGACGTATTTTATTTTTTTACTTTTTAAAGGGAACTTAGGATTTTGTGTCGGGGGTTTTTTAAAAATTTTAATTTAATTTTTCACTAATAGATAGCTACATTATTCTTGAGTAACATAGGCTATAAGACACGGGAGCGGAGCAGTAACCAAAGACGTAACTTAATCCGGACGAAATTGTGGGCGGGAGCTTGTATAAATATAAGTCTGAAATCGCCAATCTGCCTTAACCAAACGTGGTACTCAGATCAAAGCTAATCATATCATCGTTATAAACATTCAAGAAAGGAAGTTTCTCATGCAAAATCTTTCCCATCTTCCGAAGGGTTAGGCAGATGTGTTCCAATGTACACCCACAGTTCGCCAGTATGTAATAGGGGGCGTGCCTACTGCCAATAACCGGGCACAAATCTTAACTCCGAGTAGCTACTGACAAATTCCTAATGGAAAAACCCAGTAACACTTTTGCTCGACATGGGAATCGAACCCAGGACCACATGCTCATCGACGACCAAAACCAACGAGGCATTCGCATCTTCAATGTAACTAACATATTTCAATCTTTATGAACGACTTCCATTTCAAAAGCCTCAGTTGTCGTTACATTTGTAACTGTCACTGTGTTTACAAAGTAAGTAATTGATAAAGACATCACTGTGTACCGAACTGCCAACGACATTGCAAACAATTCGGAGCTCACAGATTTTATAGTCCACGCTTTACATCAAAAGTTTATGGACTATGGTCAAGTGTGTAACGTTTCGTTGTATTGTGTTACTATTGTTTGAAGTACTAATGATTCTTGTTCGTTATTTGAAATTTTCTTTTGTTTCTTGACTTTTTGGTCTTCTTAATGTTTTATTTACTTCTTTCTTTTTCTATCTTCTTAATATTTAAAGACTTTTCTTTCTCTCTCTTTAACTTTTTTAAATTTCAATGACTTTTTTGTCTGCTTAATGTTTCAATTAGGTACTTATTTTACTTTTTAACCTTCTTAATTTTTCTTTCTTGACGACTTCTTCTTCAAGACTTCTCTTTCTCACTTTATCTTTTTTTTTTAGTTTCAATGACTTGTTTGTCTTTTAAATGTTTCTTTCCTGATTACTTCTTCTTCAAGACTTCTCATTCTCACTTTATTTTTTTTAGTTTTAATGCGTTTTTTTCCTTCTAAATGTTTATTTCTTCTTTAACACTTCTCTTTCTCTCTTTATCTTTTTTAAATTTCTATATTTTTTTTTGTCGTTTACATGTTTCAATTACTTTTTATACCTAAGGTTATAATGAATTTTCTTTCTTTTTCTTTTTCCTTATTTTTTTTTCAAATGTCGGAAATCGATGATTGCTTCCAATAATGTTTGCTCAAGGCAAACCACGCTTGCATAAGGCAGATTGGCAATTTCAGACTCAAAATTAACCGGACAAAGTTCAAGTTTGGTCACGATATTTCCCTTCAGCTATGTCAGTGTTGTGCAAGATAAACTTAGAAAGTACTTGAAGTTAATAAATGTTTTATTTTCCTTCAGAAACATACACGGAAGATATTGTTATCCCTAATTTGATCTTTATATAGCAGAAAATAGCTCATATTTTATAATGTTGTCTCTTCTTTTTAAACTGACACGGTAACGAAGATTTTCTTTGTTCTCATAGAGGAAGATGGTAACAAAAGCTTAAGTACCTATTTGTATTACGAAGGTAATTTCGCCAACATAACAGCGGAGTTACGACCTTATTTTTTAGAGGTTGGCACTCCTTCAAATAAAGCTACGGGTATTTTGCTTATCATGACATTGTAAATCAAAGATGTCTGTCGAAAAACAAGTCATGGTACTTGAAAGTTTTGATTTATTTTAGGCTAGCTATTTCCCGCGATTTTGTACAATAAGAGATCGAATAAAAAATATATGAGGAAAAAGTTTTCTATGTCTTAATCCAGGAACTAAGTAAGCATTCAAATCTGTTTAACTATTAACGAATTAATTTACAAACATACAAAGTAACCAAAAAAATATGAAAGCCAACACTGATTAAATAATTAAAAATGTTCAAAATTTTCTTGCAAACTTATCTTAGTGACAATCTATTTAAATAAATATAAGTAAATTAGAGGTATTTCTTAGGACAGATTGAGACTAAGATTCAATTACGATCGTTTCTATGTAAGTCAAAAGTCCCCCTGAAAGCTAAAATCTAGTTGCTATATCATTTCTACAACAATCAATGCCAAACTCACACAAAAATGTACGTTATCTTTAAGTATTTTTGTCTAATTGAGGTAAGAATGTGAACGAGATTGCAATCATTCTTATACGAAAGAGATACCGCGCCCCCGGAACGCAAAGGGCACATGAAGGAACATCATAGACGGGTTTTAGTCAGTAAAAGTCTGACACTCCCTCCCGCCCCGCCCAGGGCGGGGGAAATTATTTGATGATTTCCCGTCTATAAAAAGAAAAAAAAAAACCTAAATGGCGTATTACTGTAATTTTAAACATTTAAATTCCAGTCGCAATCTCATCTCAGCGACAACTTAAGTCAAAAACTCATCGAAAACTAAATAAACAATAAGCATTTTTGACAGATGCTTAGAACAAGTGACTAGAATGCAAGCGTTTATAAATCACCAAAATTTCTCCTCTAGACTTCTAAATTCAAATATCAAATAGAATAATATCTAGAATACGAATGAGTTATCGCAAACCGGTGGTAGGTCCTCGCGTTATCTTTGTACCACTCGAGTGGAAATATTAAACTAGGAAAGTATAAATCAGGATTGTGTAGTGGAGGAAGTTTAGCTACATTTTTACGAGCATTAGGTACTCCAGTTTATTCGATTTCGGAACTTACTTGGTTTCTGTAATAAGGATTTTGTTACTAAATGTTTTTGTCACATTGTGGCTGAGTGATTGAATGTTTTCGTTTATTAGGTGATTAGGTTTTGTCTGTGAATTTGTACATGTAAATATCAGTATGTAAGTTGGTTTAGAAAAAAGTACTATATGTCCTTTCTTGGGGTCTGACTTCATCATTATATCAGCCGAGCAACGTCCACTGTTAGACACAGGCGTCCCCTAAAAAAAGCCACAATGACTGGTCCTGTACAGACTGCCCGCATTTAAGGCCTATTCAAACCTGAGCGATATTCGCTGCCGCTGTGGGTAGCGGTACATACCGCGCGGGTTTCGCTCAGGTATTTAGTATCAAGTACCGCGGCTACAGCGACCTGAGCGATATTCGCTGCCGCTGTGGGTAGAGGTACATACCACGCGAGTTACGAACGGTAGCGAATACCGCTTAGGTCTGAACAGTAATATTACCGCATACCCACTGGGTTTTCGCTGCCGCAGGCGGTAGCGAATACCGCTTAGGTTTGAATAGGCCTTAAAGCGATTTCACACGAAGTTCACTAGATTGTCAAATTTGATATATTATCCCCCGAGAACTATATTTTTTTCCGGAATCAAAAATATTCTATGTATTATTCCACACTACAATCTATCTCAGTGCCAAATTTCAGCTAGATCATTTTAGCCGATTAAGCGTGGAAGAGTAACAAACATCCATACATCCATCCATCCGCACAAACTTTCTCATTAATAAAATTTGTAGGATATTGCAATATTGGGAAGAACATGTACTCGTAACTTTTTATCTCGATAAAATCCTTCTTTTTACACCCGTTAGCGTACCCGTAGATTTTCGCAAAGTGGTGTTCCCAAAAGCCTGCTATAGGAATTGTGCAGTCTACTATCCCAATTTATCTGTTTACGAAGTTAATTAATGATATATGAATCTCATTAGTTTATCTCGTTTGACACACGCGCGTTGCATAGATTGATTGATTTATCAATTTTCCATAGTTATACGTTAATGATAACAGACAAGAGCTGTTATCATTTTAATTAATAACCTAGCACCTACCTACACGAGTATCGATATTACATTGACTTGAATATACCCTGACGAACTCAAATGCGTCGCTGACGGTGGCGCGTGTGTTAGATCATCGGCTCCCTTAAAAATGGTGGAGCTAAATGATGCTAGTCCGTACGTCATGTTCGTGAACGGGCGCTATCAATTAAGACTGGCCATCTGTCTTATTCTTGTGAATGACAAAAGTGCCTTTTAATGGTCTTAAGGCACTGCGGCCAACAATACGATAAAATCTATGGAATGCGGCACGCAACGCATCGTGTGCATACCAACGCATCCCATCAGCACCACCACCACCACCATGTCTAAAAACCACTATCCACCACCACAACCACCATCCCATCACCACCACACATCAATACTACCATTACCACCATCTCATAAACAATACCATTTTAATATTATTTACCTTTTAATTTTAGTGGTTGGATTTTCAACTCAAAGCAAATAATACCAACTGTTTTTAGAGATGAGGTCCTGATAGTCCGGTGTTCCATTGCGATGTATATTGATGCCTACAATGTGCATAATCCGCTGACCCTAACTCACCGATATTATTTTGATACACAGCACTACTAGATGAGGACATTCGCGATGACACAGCGTGTGCTCTTCAGATAGCTAAAGAGCATGGCTTCCAGTACTGGTCGAAATGGACGACAAGGTGCAAGAACGATAACTTTATCACTACTGAGATTTACAAGTAAGTACCAGCATTTCTTTTTTGGGTCAATCTCTCCACCCTATTTCCAACCATTGTAATACTACACTAACGAAAGACCGTGTCGACGGCGCGTTCATGTTCCACACGCGCCTCAAAGAGATGTCAGCAAACATTGGAGGGGCCATTAAGGGCCGATACCTGCCGGGGCTGCGGGGTGTTCGAAAGCGATATCGCGCCCCCGGAATGCAAAGGGCACAAGAAGGAGCATGGATGGGTTTAAGTCAGTTAAATTCTGACACTCTCTCCCGCCCCGCCCAGGGCTGGGGAAGTTATTAAATGATTTCTCATCGGTAAAAAAATACCACTGTAATTCCTGAAAGCCATTGCCAGTGGAGACCACCAAAATAGCTCCGAGGCAATGAAGCTCGAGAAAGAATACCATTGTATTGGATCCCGAAAAAATAAAAAGCTCACTAATTAATTAAATTCTCCAGACAAATTTTAGCCACGACTAATCTTAATAGAGACTAGCCAAGTACACAGAAAATATAACATTGTACAAGTGTGTGTGTAAACACAGATGCACTGCTTCTTCTCCCACTCTCATAGTTCGATGGGACGGTAATCTGCGGTGTTATTCTGTAAAACCCTCCTTCCGTGAAGTGAGCGTGTGGCAACCTGTCAATCCCTAGCATCGTATAGTGACAGCCCAGTTTTAGCTCACTTCACCTTAATTCACTGAGTGAGATTTCTTACAGAATAAGCCGGCTGACACGACCCAACGTTCAACAGTCAGGGCACTTATATTAAGAGATTTTCCATTAATCACGCAGGGATCAAAAGGGGGAGAGGGGGGGGGGGATATACCATTAAAATGCACTCTCGAACGTCATTAACAAAAAAGAAAAAAATTGAATCTAGGTATCCATTACAAAAGGTTGTTTCGTTTAAAAAGGTTTTTTTTTAATAATATTATTGGAGTGCAATTAAGCCGACGGTCGGCCCACCCGATGTTAAGTGGGCATCACTGCCTATAGACACTGCAATATCAGAGGCCTTGCAAATGCGTTGCTATACGTTGAAAACTCTCATGTGCCTGTAATTACAACGGCACCCATACCCTTCAAATCGGAACACCGCAACGCTGCTTTGCGGCAAAAATAAGTGTAGTAGTAGTACTTCCCCGGACAAGCTCCTTCACAAAGAGCTCTACTACTACTACTAAGACACATTTTCAGCTCTCAAAAGTGCTCCAAATCTTCAACAAACGTTTGCATTGTGTAGATTCGTGTTAAGGACTTAAGACCACATAAGAATATTATCCTACTATATTATTTGTAAAAAAAATATATAAAAAAATATACCATCACGCCTGTATTCCCCGAAGGGTTAGGCAGAGGTGTACCAATGTACACCCACAGTTCGCCGGTATATTTAGGTCCCATGTAATAGGGGGCGAGCCTATTGCCATTAACCGGGCACAAATCCAAACTCCGAGCTGCTATTGAGAATTTCATAGAAACACCCAATAACACTTTTTGCTCGACCTTTGATTCGAACCCTCTAGCATAGCAGTCGTGCTCAGGACCACTAGGCTAACGAGGCAAAAACTCTGAAAAGTGCTCCAGATCTTCTCCAAACGTTTGCATTGTGTAGATTCGTGTTAAGGACTTAAGACCACATAAGAATATTATCCTACTATTTTATTGGTATGTTATTTTTAACCGTCAGGATGGAAAGGCCGCCGCGGTAGACGCTCCGGGCGTCGGGAGCCGCGAGACGACTCCCGGCCACCGTAGGCGCGGGTCTGTGGACGGTGAGCAATGGGTAGCTCGCCGTCCGTACGTTCACTAAACAACGACAGACCGTGTCGACGGCGCGTTCGTGTTCCACACGCGCCTCAAAGAGATTGGATGGGGATGGTCAGCAAAATTGGATGGGGCCACTGAGGGCCGATGCCTGCCGGGGCTGCGGGTTGTTCGAAAGAGATACCGCGCCCCCGGAACGCAAAGGGCACATGAAGGAACATAGACAGGTTTTAGTCAGTAAAAGTCTGACACTCCCTCCCGCCCCGCCCAGGGCGGGGGAAGTTATTTGATGATTTCCCGTCTATAAAAAAAAAAACAGGATGGAAAGGCCAGTCCCTCCTTCCTTCCTTATTTGTTCTGCCGCGCTAACAGCAAGAGCAGTAAGTCGGAAATTTCAAAGTTGAGAAAATGGCAGTTAAAGTTTTCGATTTAATTTTTACATTTTAGTACCTTAGTTTCTTAGTATTAGTAGATCTGTTTTTTTAAATGGGGCGCTTTCGTGATACGTACTTGATAGTTGCTATTTATTTATTATAACATGGTTAATTGATGAAAACTCCTATTATGCCTAATACGAGTTCAATCCATTAGTAATGATTGCTTAGAATAAGTGCAGCAAGTATCCTAGTTACTGCTATTATCCCCGACTGACTATTATCATCATTATATTTTTGAGATAAACTCTAGTATCACTTCGTCGCATCTTGTACTGCGACGATAAATCAATAAAATTTGCAAAATCACTGACTTCCATTGATTTTACTAAAGTCTTCTTAGAATTCGCTTGCTGAACTTTACTGCATCAACAAAATCTGCATAATCATAAACTTTGTGTTTCTTTTGCAAAGCTTGTTCGACCTGGTGGTTCAGAAAGCTATCGGCTGCCATAAAAGTGTGACCATGAATGTGACCAGAGGAAAAGTGTGACCAGAGGAATACCAAAGCCAACCAAAGAAGAGATTATAAAGAAACTATTGGCCTTAATGCCAGCTAACAGAAGAGGGTTTTGGTTGAACTTGCCGGTATCGGATTGCGTAACTGACATCGACTAGAATGTGTTGTGATAGCGTTTCTAATTATAATCTTTAAGTACAACTTTAAAAGTTCTTTTAGAATAAGTATAATTCTTTTGTGACTTTATAATAATATTTAATTGATCTCAAATTGTGTTCACTTAATTTAGTGTGATAGTAGGTAGTTTATTAGGATAAATAATTTATCCTAACTTTTTTAGTCTTAAATAAGGCTAAAAGCTAAATATCTTTGTTTATTTTTCGTAAATTGTTACTATAAAACTCCATAGGAGTATTTCTAATTGAAGATTAAAAATTAAATCCAGACATCTCTTTTATGTATTACTGTACTTTTTTCCTTATTAGTGTGCAATAAAGTATTAAATAAATAAATCTTTGCAATGATAATTATGAATGGATACTATATAAGATCGCAGTAAACAGAATTACTGTTATCGTGTTTTGTTATTATATTAACTAATAAATTAACTTTGCTAGTTTGTAAGCGCAGTTCCTCTACTTGCTGCTGATATTCTTAGTGAGGTAATGATAAATAATCCAAAAAAATACTTATCGTATCAGCTGTATGTGGTGCTGCCGCTTATGTCCTTAGGAATTAAAGTAGATCTGCTTGCAAAGTATGCTTAGGATAAAAGCCGTAAGTGGGATTACTGCTGTTATTATAAGTATCTAATACTTCAAAGCTTTCGGGGTAAGCTCATTTAAACAGCAGTATGTTGACCTACTGCGTTTATTATTAGCAAAGACGAATAATGATAACGGTGGTATACTTATTACCGTGGAGTAAGTATACTTCCTGCTTTTATGCTTAGAAAAAATAATTATTATATTAACTTACTGCTGTTACGCTTAATGGAATTTTAGGTTCCATTAGAGCTAGAAAAACGAGGGTTAGACCATTTTAAAGAGCATTTCGTGGAGATACAGAATCAACTACTAACTCCATTTGTAAAAAAAATGACTTACTGCTCTTATTGTTAGTGCGGCAGTGTTCAGGCCACGCTTAAGTCCCACGGTATTTCCATAAAAGGTTAAGCTGCCCTTTTTCTAAGCTTATGGAAATGTAATCTTAAAATCGGTTTCTCCCGATTTAGTTTCAATAATAAAATGTTATGGAAATCGTTTTTTGGAAGAAGGAATTAGTTTTTGAGGGTGGTAAATTTCTGTTCGTGATTTGTGTTGTTTCCTTATTGGGTAAAGTGTTATTGGGTTTTTCTATGAAATTCTCAGTAGCAGTTAGGTGATAGGATTTGTACCACATATATAGGCTCGCCCCCTATTAAATGGTACCTAAAAATACCGTCGAATTGTGTATGTATGTATATACTGGTACACCTCCGCCTAACCCTTCGGGGAATACGGATGTGATGGTATTTGATGGTACGTATTTTTTGGGTTTCGTATGTAAGGTGATGCCTAATTGCTGCAGTACTGAGGTAGTGTGGGTATCGTACTGCACATAAACGGTTGTATTTATTCATACAGTTGACATAAGAACATCGTGTAATGGCAGTTTGGCATAAGTTACATTTTACACATGACTTTACGACCAAAACATTGTATAGTTTGTTTTATTTGATTATTTGTCAAAATAAAAGCCATAGTATACACCTTTTAACATCCTTTAAAGTTATTAAATTGCGTAAATAATATTTATTCACATTTTGATAGCCAAGCTGTTATACCTCCTTGCTTCGGACAGCATATAAAACTATTGTTCCTGCGCCTGATCTGTCCCTTGTATCGGATTACCGTCCAAACAAACTATTAAAATGAGGCAAGTAGGAGTGCACCTGTGTTTGTGCATACACTTGACACTTATAATCTTATGTGTGGCTAGTCTCCATTTTGATTGACCACTGATCGGAAGAAACTAATATTATTTAATATTAAAAATATTAAAGTAATTCTGTCTGTATGTCTGTCTGTTACGGTTTCACGTCTAAATCACTGAACCGATTTTTGTAGGCTTCTTTTCATTCCGTAACTTCGTCTGCATCCGCGATCACCAACCTTTAAGCGGACGAAGTCGTAGGCAGAAGCTAGTTAACTATAACTGAAACCTTGTAATATCATTTTTGCCCACTGACCAAACTCCTTTAGGTGCCCTTGATACCCTACTAACCAGATTCTTTCTTTTTTCTTCTCAGATGCCCAGACCTGATGAGGCTCACCCCAGAACGAAGCTTGTCAAGCAACAGCCAATACAGAAGGACCCCTCCAAGATTAAGACGTTCAGCTAAGAGACCAATCTCCAAAGTCACCAGACGTAGGCGGTCTAGACACATTAATTAAATTCAAGTGTGTGCCTACGTGTTAAATAAACATTCGTGACAAAGTTTGTACAGTTATTTGCATGACACTTTATTCCCAGAGGTTGAATTCTAAATTTGAATCTGGATTTGTTTGGATTGTGTTTGTTTTGTGAACTGTGACGTCATCGTTTGGCAGATGTTTTTGTGAAGGATTTTTCTTTTATGATTGTATGGCAAATAAGTCGACGGCCCACCTGAGGTTAACCTATAGACTTCTGCAATACTAGAAGCCTTGCAAACGCATTGCCATCCCAGATACGAAGTTGCAAGGTCTCATGTCTACGAATAATTACACCGGCACCCATACCCCTCAAACCAGAACACAGCAAAGCTGCTTTGCGGCAGAAATAGGAATGGCGGTAGTATTTAAAACCCATTAACACTTTGCTTGACCTGTGAATCGAACCCAAGATCTCTAGCGTAGCAATCGCGCTTAGAACCACTAGCCACTAGGCTAACAAGCCAGTTGGTATCTTTATTTCCAGTTTGTATTCCTGACAGGCTTGGGCAAAAGCAAAAGGGCAAAGCCGGGCATTTATCAAGGGGTCTGTTTTACTTTGGAACACGAAACTTATTCCTAACTTAACATCCCGAAACCTAGGCTTCAGTATAAACCGGCTTACTATCTAAACTATCCATTTTATTTCACAAAGAAAATATCAAACAGTTTGTTCTAGGAGTTTTGTTTTGTTGTATTTTGAACTCTATGAACGCTCAAGCTTCACTTAAATCTGGTTTGTTTATTTAAGAAATGTGCATTGTTATGATACCTTCCTTTTTGCTTTGCTATCTTGTTTCTCGAATCTTGTGAATGTATGCTTTGGATGAGAGTTTGTGTTGTAGTTTAAAATGACGTGCAATAATGTGATTTTATGACTTTCTCTGTCACCTTTTCTCTTTCTCCTACTGCTTTTCATTTATCTTTTTGTCTTTCTACTTTTATATTCCTTATCTTCTTTATCTTTCTGTTTTTTTCTTCCTCTTTTTCTCTTTCTTTCTTTATTCTTTCTCCTTTTCTGTTGATTTCTTTTTCTCTTTTTTCTACGCTCTCTGTATTTCTCAATCTCTTTTTTTTTACTCAGTGTCAAGATGTCTACTTCGAACTCAAAAATCAACAGATGAAAATAATATTGATTTTATTATTGATTCGTATTGAGAATCACTAGCATAGTTATCTCCATATTAAATTGGAAGAGAATGCAAAACAGCACTTTGTTGTGTTTTTTTTCTTCATATTTAATAAGCATTTTTTTTCAGGCATGTATCTAAGTTAAGTATATAATTAAGCCATTGACTCAAACAAAACATCGAATAATTTAGAGAACACTTTATCTCCTACTTGACAACATCTGATGACGCCAACTTGATGAAATACCCAAATCATAAAACCTTGGTAACATTACAATTATCGTTTATCGTTCCATCGCCATCAAAATATGTCCCCTACTCATTTCCATTCAATTCTCACCTCTACCCCACCAACATAAAGCATAAAACAGCAAAATTTTAACACTTTAATTTGTCGTTGTATCTAAGGCCTATTGTCTCCCAAGAGGCGAATAAACGGATTAACTCCCTTCGTCCTTATCTTTGATAGGCTGTTAAAAAGAGACGAAAGAACAGGAATAACAAAGACGTTTTCTTTAATAATCTCTGTAATTATCGCTATAAAACTTGGATGCAGGAGGTCCGGAACACACAGATGCGAGTGTTACTCGCTCCAGCGCTCCCTCTTGCAATGCAAAGGAAATTTCAACGTTATTCTATATAACGCTTTCGAAACAGGTTGTTTAAATAATGCTTATACGTTTATTCTAATTGTGCAGATGTTAAAACGATCTGTTCGTGTCGCGTTTGTGAATGTTTTTAGGCCAAATTTGAATAGATGCTCGTTGGTTTAAATGTGTTATGAATTTGGTTGGATAGCTGATTATATTTAAAGCACATTGCGATAAAAAAGTATTCAAGTCGTTGTTTTTAGAATGTATTTCATGGGAAAGTCGTGCTTGCCTAGTGGTTAAGACTCCCTTGCATGAGGTTGCGGGTTCGATATCAATGTGACATTTTCAGCTCTTATGTACTTTCTAAGTTTATCTTGGACATCTCTGATATCGGTGAAGGAAAACATCGTGAGGAAATCTGGGCTTTTAATAAATGTGAGTAGGTTGGTATTATTAAATAGTCGAAACTTAAACTTTCATTGATAGATAGCTAATGTTATATAAGAAGAAACATAGGCGTCTTTTTAACAGACCTAAAAAAGCTAGTTTTCAATTCCTCTGTATGTTTTTTTTTTTTAATTTTTATTTAGAGATAAATAAATAGGGCTGCAATAACAAATACCGCCAATATCCGACATTTACCTAGCCGAAGTCACAGGCATAACCTAGTCTATAAGTAAAAACAATGACTTGTACCTTATCGAAAGTACTTTCGAATACTAGCCGTAACTCTTTATACCTAGGTAAGCCTCGATGCTTTAGAAGAGATTCAACCATAAAGGTGCGATTGATTTTCATTCCAGCCAGTTTGAACGGATTCGGAACGGAAAAAGTTTAAAAATCTTATCGTTGAAATGTAGAAGGTTATTCTTCTTCTTCCTGCTTCGTTAGCCTATTGGTCCTAAGCGCGGCTGCTACGCTGATGGTCTTGGGTTCGATTCCTAAGTCGAGAAAAAAGTGCTATTTGGTTTTTCTATGAAATTCTCAGTTGCAGATCGGAGTTAGAATTTGTGTCCGGTTAATGGCAATAGGCTCGCCCCCTATCTAAACTATCACATGGACCTTAACTTACCGGCGAACTGTGGAGGTTCTACATTAGTACACCTCTGCTTAACCCGTCGAAGAATACAGGCGTGATGGTATGTTTCTTCTATTTACAAAACCAATTCATACTAAACAGTTTACTTTATCTTCAAACGTATCTTATTCAATGAATTTTCTATGTGTTGAAAACAACCGAAAAATAGTGCTAAAAAAACAACCTCCTGAATTTCTAAATGTGGTTCTTATAAAAATAAATGGGGTGTTCTAGACTGGAGTAAAAAAAAGCAAATAAACTTGCGTGCAAAATAATTGGCCCACCCGTTTATTTTCTATTTGAGAGATTCATTTATTTGCAAACAAAAAACTTGTAAATTATAATTAAATTACAAACTATGCACTATGTATAAAAAGAAGCTGCATCTGCATCAAAAACTCATCCGCATAGCTTTCAACGAACCAGAGAGCAAAAATTAAATTTACAATTTTTGAGAGACGATAATTGTCTCAAAAGATTTTAATTGAAAACAGTTTTCAATAATAATATATTGATATCTTACATTTTCATTTACCATGCGCTACTAAAAGTTATAGTTTACTATTTGAATTTTTGAGTTATCTTATTCCAAACTAGCGTTTTGCCCGCGACTTCGTCCGCGTGACTTATTTAATCCGCCATAAGTTACGTCTTTCGTTAATGCCCCGTTCCTGTAGTTCGTAGCGTGGTGTCATATATTATTTATTTATTAATTAACGCTTTATGCACACAAAATGTACAGCGGCGGACTTATAATATTAGTATAGATGGAAGAGCACGGGTTTTTTTTTATAGATGGGAAATCATCAAATAACTTCCCCCACCCTGGGTGGGACGGGAGGGAGTGTCAGACTTTTACTGACTAAAACCCATCTATGTTCCTTCATGTGCCCTTTGCGTTCCGGGGGCGTGGTATCTCTTTCGAACAACCCGCAGCCCCGGCAGGAAGAGTACGGGATGGGTCGACTTTTTTGCAAGCAAGTGTATATCGAAATGTAAAAACAAAGCCTCCTCACAATTTTATTGGGTATTTTGTTCGTGTTTCAATTCCAGTAGCTAGCCAATTTCATGGTACATTACATAAACACATGTCGATTGTACATGATAGGCTTTCAAGTCGCCTACATTTCGCTGTTGATTTCTCGTTTTGTGATGTTTGACAAAAAAATATGTGGCACGTGTATTTCTCACACCTCACACTTTCGTTGTCGTCGTCTCACTGCTTCGTGAGCCTAGAGGTCTTGGGTTCGATTCAAAGGTCGAGCAAAAAGTGTTATTGGGTTTTTCAAGTTTATCTTGTACATCATTAGCATGGGTAAAGTAAAGTAAAAAATTATTGTTCATTGTTACAATAGGTTGCTTATAGCTAGGTTAACATGGTACACAAAAGAAGAGATCGGTAACTGTTAATAGTTCGCATGATGGAAAACATCATGAAGAAACCGGGACCTATTATAATTATATAGTTGATATAAGTCTGAAATCGCCAATCCGCCTTGAGCAAGCGTAGTGATCAATGCTCGTGTCTTCTCCGTCTTTGTCTTGCAGTTGGACAATCAAAGTCAAAGTTAAATCATTTATTTCAATTAGATCATTAAAAGGCACTTTTGAACGTCATTTACAAGATAGAAAAAAAAATGCCCTTCCAAAAAGTAGTTTCGTATGGAGAAGAATGAGAACTGGTCAGCTTATTGTACAGGCACATTAATTTAATAAATACAAATTAATTATTTTTTGATATTTTTTTATTTAATAAATTATACTAATGACATTAGTAGGCTGGTATTTTCATGTTTCACATACACGTATAATTATATCATGTTCTAAAAACTCTATTTTCTTTTCCTTGCCTTTTTTGACTTAACAACTTTATTCACGCAATATTTTAATTTAAAAAAATCCTGTACACAGTAACACAGAAACACATAATTCCGAAACGCCATTCCCGCCAACAAAACTACGCATCGAAATCCCGACATAGAAAAAAATAATAGAACGAACTTCATTGAGAGAACAAAAAGAAAATTCAGTTTTGAAACTTTCCTAGTCGCTGGGACGCATCTGCGACCAAACGCCGCTTCCAGTATACTATGTCTTTGAAAATAGTGAGCGGATTATTTTAAAGCTTATTTTAATGGTAGCTATTCGGAAAACTTATGTCCGGAAATGCGACAGTGTGCACTAGGTGTTATTTTAACAGATAATAGTAATTATGTTTGTGTTTGGTCTATTATATTAGTCGGTTTGAAGATTCTAAATTCAAATGGAATTGGTAGAAAGGTTAGTAGCCTTTCTACTCTTAGTAGGAAGATTTCGATTTAATCCAATTAAAACAAATGAACCAAGTGCAAGTTGGTTGATTTTTAACACTAAAATACTTGATTATTGCATGTCTAGGAAAACAATATTTAACTTAAATACTTGATTCTTGCATAGCCAATACCTTTAACTTTTACATTTATTTTATTTTTGTTTTTATAGTAAGTAATCATAGTAGATAATACACACTCTGTGAGAAGTGTTATTTATTTTATACCACTTTGGTGGTAAAAAGCAATACGGCCAACCTGATGGTAAGCGTTTACCGTAGCCTAAAGCTGTAATGCTGGAGAAGGAGGCGGCGGGACGGGAGAGAGAAAGGAGGGTCCCCCGTCCCAGCGGCCGCCGCGGTAGACGATCCGGGCGTCGGGAGCCACGAGACGACTCCCGGCCACCGTAGACGCGGGTCTGAGGACGGTGAGCAATGGGTAGCTCACCGTCCGTACGTTCACTAGCGACAGACCGTGTCGACGGCGCGTCCGTGTTCCACGCGCGCCTCAAAGAGATGTCAGCAAATTGGATGGGGCCACTGAGGGCCGATGCCTGCCGGGGCTGCGGGTTGTTCGAAAGAGATACCGCGCCCCCGGAACGCAAAGGGCACATGAAGGAACATAGACGGGTTTTAGTCAGTAAAAGTCTGACACTCCCTCCCGCCCCGCCCAGGGCGGGGGAAGTTATTTGATGATTTCCCGTCTATAAAAAAAAAAAAAAAAAAAAAAAAAGCCTATGGACGCTTGCAACACAAGCACACGTGCGTTAACGACACTTGAAGAACCTATTCAGTCCTATTTTGAAGAACTTCATATTCAACTGCCCCGTTGGTCTCGTGGTCGCAAGTGCGACTGCTCTGCAAGGGGTCCCGGGTTCGATTCCCAGGTCGAGCAAAAAGTGTTATTGGGTTTTTCTATGAAATTCTCAGTAGCAGCTCGGAGTTTGGATTTGTGCCCGGTTAGGCTCGCCCCCTATTACATGGGACCTAAATATACCGGCGAACTGTGGGTGTGCATTGGTACACCTCTGCCTAACCCTTCGGGGAATACAGGCGTGATGGTATATATTCATATTGTCTATCTTATACGGTCCAAAAGAAGACAGACAGACCGTAATATGGTCCCGTTGACAAAAGCATACTTATATAAAAAGATCCACTCATGCCCAAATGATATCGGTTCATATCAAGGGTTACATAAAAATACAAAACTTCAAAAGTCTAACTTCAAATATTAAAACTAAAACGGACCTCTTTCTCGCAAATAAATTATGAATCGCGAATATTTTTATTTTCTCTGTATTTTGATAAAAACCGCATAAATTTTTCTCACGGCCGTCGGGTGTGACAGAGAAGGTTGGTACCTACTGTATTTATTTTCCTGTTTTCTTTCTTATTCATAAAAGGAGGAGGTTCTTAATTCAGGAGTATTTTTTTATTTGTTACCTCTTAATTATCTTCGTTATTTGCGAGTTATAAATAATAAATAAATAAATAATAAATATCTTAGGACAACTCACACACGGCTATTTGATCCCAAGCTAAGCAGAGCTTGTGTTATGGTAACCAGACAACTGATATACATACTTATATAATTTATAAGTATGTATGTATTATTATATTTTTTTTTTTTATTTTTTTATTTATACATATTATAGATAAATCACACCCAGACACAGAACAAATAATCATGCTCATCACACAATGTTTGTCCTGGGTGGGAATCGAACCCACGACCTCCGGCTTAGCAGTCAGGGCCACTAACCACTAGACCAACAGGCCCGTCGAAGTTCATCTTGGACATTATTGACATCATTGAAGGAAAAAGTTCTGAGGCAACCTGGACTTGTAATTAATGTAAGTCTGCAATCACCAATCTGCCTTGAGCAAGCGTGATGATCAATGCTCGTGCCTTCTCTGTATGAAAATAGATTTTTTCCCTTCAGTGAGAAAATAGGCTGATTATTTTTATGTAACTCTGTCATTTACCAACCGATTTGAGAAATTTGTTACAATACAAAACAACAAATAAACCAAAGCCGAAATAAGTAAAGTTTATGTAAAAACATTTTTGAAATGAAAACTTCTTTAGCGGCGTTGGGTAAAAAATGTTAAACTCGCGTCAGGACACGTGACCCTGATCGAAAAAATTCGTAAGCGGCGTTGTGCACTTGTTTGGTCGCATCAGGACACGTGACCCTGGTCGAGGATCGTGCAAAATCGTGCAAAATCGTGTAAAATAGTGGAAAATCGTGGAAAATCGGGGATGGATGGATGGACAGATGGACGGATGGACTAAATAGTACACGTGCTTGGTTTAATGGTTTCTGTTGAAGTGAAAACTTTTTTAGCGGCGTTGTGCACTTTTTTTGGAATGGGTAAAGAATGTTAAACTCGCGTCAGGACACGTGACCCTGATTGAAAATTCGTAAGCGGCGTTGTGCACTTGTTTTGGAATGGGTAAAAAATGTTAAACTCGCGTCAGGACACGTGCCCGGATCGAAAATCTTACGAATTTATCGTACACAAATATGACATATCGCGTCAGCGAATTGTCATATTTGTGTACGTCTTTAGCGTTTTCACTTCTGCCGGCACTCCCGGAGTGCAACCCGTCGTTTTTTTTCTAGCGAGTTTAAGATATTCAAGTTCATTTTCTTTTGATTTATCTAATATAAAATAAGCGTGGGGTAAGCTGTCATTAAACCTAATGCTAAATGTTGACAGGTCACCTCAATCTCACTTTATCGAGGGAGATTTTTACAGAATCTACCAGCAGTAATTGTAGCAGTATACGCGCACCTGGATTTACGCACACACTACATACCATTATCATATCATCACGCCTGTATTCCCCGAAGGGTTAGGCAGAGGTGTACCAATGTACACCCACAGTTCGCCGGTATGTTTGGGTCCTATGTAATAGGGGGCGAGCCTATTGCCACACACTAGTGCACTATAATATCTCCTGCTTACTTGGCTAATCTCTGCTGACTGTCTAGCCAAGACTAATTGCTGCAGTGGTTTTTCTTAACAACACTTAACAATTTACCAACTTACCAGAATTTTCTATACAGAACCTATCAAAGTTTCACCTCAATCGGATTAATGGCTTAGGAACGCTCAGAGGACAAATATACAAACATTGATTTCCATTTGCGTAAACTAGATAATTATTTCTGCTAAAATATAACTTAAAACTATTTCCAATAAAGTCTATATTAGTGTATATGCAAATAAAAGTCTAGCTACTCCAAGTTAACTAAAAATATTTTTTATAATTAAATGTTCAGCAAATATTAGCCTTAAAATATTTAATGTTGTCTCTTATTTGAATAAAGGATTAATTTTATTAGACATTTTATTCTGTTATAAAAAGATTTCTCAATGATAAGTGAAAGGTAAAGCTAATGAAAAGTGAACACAATTGAACAGGCTCTTAATAGTCTGTATACAGGTTGCTTCAACATTCGTAAAATTCCACTAAGTCTACTATATTTATTTAAAAAAAAAATCATTTAAATTTTTTTTTCATCACTATCATCATATCTGCCGCAGGCCGTTTGTCAGTAAAAGTCTGACACTCCCTCCCGCCTCATCCAGGGCGCGAGAAGTCATTATTGATTTCCCATCGAAAAAAAAGCCGTTAATTGCTTCTATCCCAAAAATTTACGGTTGGAAGCGGCCTCCATCCAGAGTCTTCCTAAACTGTATGAAGCAAAAAGTACAAAGGTGGACTTAATATGAGAAACTTAATATTAGAATAGAGTAAAAGCCATTTCTCATTACTACCGAACAGCTGAGATATGACGACGGCCAATCAAAAATCACTTTAAAAAAAACAACAATCACCTGCTAGCTCGCCGCCCGCAAGCCCTCACCTTTTTTCATCTTGTCATTAAAAAAATGATTTAAAGCATACGGTATAAAGCTCTAACTTGAATGGCAAATGACTGGTTGTGACAGAACTGTGCTTTTATAATGAGCGTTGACCTTAAAAGTGCATAGAGCACTTTTATTTTCGTAATAAATTGGGCCGTAAAGCTGTGTCGTTGCGAGCAAGCTAATAGAGATAAGCCTTAGCGTGTAAGCTTCACTACAAGTCTCTCATTGATTTATTCATGATGCTTACAAGTTTCACAAAGTTCTAAAATCAATTTTGTAGTTAAAGTTCGATAAAGGCTAGGTTCAAATAGAGAAAATTGGAAGGAGGGTAGGAAAGCCTTTAGTCAACACAACCGCAGCCCTTTGGCTGAAAAATAGAAGATTTATAATAATAATAATTTACATTACTTATTTATTCAATTCTTCTACTGAGAATTTCATAGAAAAACCCAGTAACACTTACATAACTTATGTATGGTTAACTGCCCCGTTGGTCTCGCGGTCGCAAGCGCGACGTGCGAGCGTGGGGTCCCGGGTTCGATTCCCAGGTCGGGCAAAAAGTGTTAATGGGTTTTTCCATTCGGAATTTCTCAGTAACAGCCCGGATTTTGGAAGTTGGTGGTGTGACACCCCCGTGCCTCGAAAAGCACGTAAAGCTGGTCTCCATGGGACCTTAAACATTCAGGCGAACTGTGGAAGTACATTGGTATATATCTGCCTAACCCTTCGGGAAATACAGGCGTGATGGTATGTATAATCATTTAAATGTATTATTTATTGAATTCTATATAGGTATTTTTAAATGTTATATTTTTTACACAAATATTTAAAGATATAAATTATGTGTAGGTATTTAAAAATTAACAAATTAGAATAATAACAATACTTGCGCTTAAAATTGATTTCTTCCTTTAAGTTTATCAGAAGACTTAAAATAAATGCAAAATAAAATATCAGATAAAACTAAGTATTTTAGAAACACCCTGTACACTAATATTAACAAAATGGCTGACCGCATGATATTGTGATGGATTTAGTTGAAGCTGGCAGAAAGTCCATTAGCTTTAATATACCTACTGAAACTCAAATATAACGAAAATAACAATTGAATTAATTTTAATGGTATAACAATGTACTTACTTAGTAATAGAACATAAATGAAGACAGAATTTGATTAAGTTAATTAAAGGTGGCATCGTGTACCTATTTCGTCATAGTACAAGTCAAGTTCTTAGTAGTTCTTTAGTCGAATTTTAAATTAATTGCATTTGTGTATATATACCATCACGCCTGTATTCCCCAAAGGGATAGGCAGAGGTATACCAATGTGGACCCACAGTTTCAACTGAGTTAAGGTGTGTACCTTTCATGCATGAGGTTGTGGGTTCTATACCGGGCAAGTACCAATGTCATTCTTTTAACGTAAATGTACTTTCTAAGTTTATCTAGAACATCATTGACTTCGATTAAGGAACAAATTTTGAGAAAAACAGGACTTATAATATAGGATAAGTCGGAAACCATCAATCCACCTTGAGCAAACGTGGTGATTAATGCTCGTGCCTTTTCTGTATTAAAAGAGGTTTTTTTTTTTTTAAGACGGGAAATCATCAAATATCTTCCCCCGCCCTGGGCGGGGCGGGAGGGAGTGTCAGACTTTTACTGACTAAAACCCGTCTATGTTCCTTTATGTGCCCTTTGCGTTCCGGGGGCGCGGTATCTCTTTCGAACAAACCGCAGCCCCGGCAGGCATCGGCCCTCAGTGGCCCCATCCAAGTTTGCTGACACTCTTTGAGGCGCGCGTGGAACACAAACGCGCCGTCGACACAATCTGGAATAATAACAGGCTGACATTATTCCTATTAAGATACAATTCTTATAGCTAAATTGAAAATCAGTTTTCGTATTAAGAATTTCAAAGAATTCAGAAAATCAAATAAAATATTTTCCACCAAAACGATTACTTGCATTTTCTAAATTCAGCGTTTATATCGAATATTTATTTAATTTTTATAACGACACAGCTCAATTGAGCACTCCTTACAATATCTTTGTAAAAAATATAATGATCGATCGTTTTATGCTTTCAGCTTATTTCATGTAAGTCTTGAATTAGTTCCAAGATTATGCCAGCACGTTTTGAAGCCTAAGATGTATAGAGGACGTCTGCAGGTGAGATTTTGAAAGTCCACGTGATTGTAGCTACAAAATTATGTAATTGTAACACCTGTTAAAATATTAACTAGCGAATTGATCGTGACTTTGGCCGCGTGGCTCATTTCATTCGCGTTATGTTACGTCTTTGATTACTGCTCCGCTGCCGGTGGTCGTAGCGTGTTATACAGGGTGGAAATTTATTATGCTACCTGGAGGGAAAGTACTCTAAATACTTGAGTTAGCAAATTTTACTGAAAGGAAACATTCCTTTATTTTTAAAAACAAACAAAACTGCATTTAAATAATTTTGAAAATATTCTTGCCACACCCGGGAATCGAACCGACCAAAATTCGAAAAAATTGCATCCTGTACTTTTATGGCACTAATCCATAGGGTCAATCATTAGGATCAAATCCCTGCAAACATGGTAAATTAAAAAAAAAAACATGCAATTTTATTGTAAATTTATTTTATTCGGACGAAACAAATGAGTAGTTGCTGGAAATGAGCTTCATTTCTTGGATGCATGAATTTACTCCTTTAAAAAAATAATTTTAAGTAACTTTTGGTAGCGTAGTAAAATTTTCAATATTCACCACAACACCCTTCTAAAAGTTATTCAAAATGAATTCCTTCAAATAATGAATGTGTGCATCGAAGAAAGTGAAGCTCATTTCCAGCATGCAATTAGTTACTGTACTCGTTTTTTTCGTCCGAATAAAATAAGTTTAGATTGAAATTTCATGGTTTTTGTTAAATTTAGTTTACCAGGTTTGTAAAGATTTGATCCTTGTGATTGACCCTATCGATAAGTGCCATAAAAGTACAGGATGCTATTTTATCCGATTTTAGTCTGTTCGATTCCCGGGTGTGGCAAGCGTATTTTCAAAATTATTTAAATGCAGTTTTGTTTCTTTTTAAAAATAAAGGATTGTTTCCTTTCAGTGAAATTTGCTAACTCAAGTATTTAGAGTACTTTCCCTCCAGGTAGCATAATAAATTTCCACCCTGTATAGCCTATGACACTCACGAATAACGTGGCTTTCTATGGTTAATAGAATTTTCAAAATCTATAAATCACTAATTTATTAGCTACTAGCTTCTGCCCGCGACTTCGTCCGCGTGGATTAATAGTTCCCGTTCCCGGGGGATTTTCGGGCTGAAAACTATCCTATGTTCTTTCTCGGGTCCCAGACTATATCTGTACCAAATTTCATTTAAATCGGTTCAGTGGTTTAGGCGTGAAGAAGAGACAGACAGACAGAAAGAAAGACAGACAGACAGACAGAGTTACTTTCGCATTTATAATATTAGTTGGGTAAGGATAATCTATTTTTCATTTTTTTTTGTTCAGTAGATCCAAAGATTACCCCCTACAACCTCACAAACTAACAAATTTTAAGTCTTTATAATATTAATATAGAAAATACTGATATTGGCATTGACAGGGGGGCAATTTTAATATGTTTAAAAACGTTCGCATTCTATCTCCAATTTTAATCTGTGAACTGCCTCGTCCTAGTAGTCTAAGCGCGATTGCTACGCTAGAGGTTTTGGGTTCGATTTCCAAGTCGAACAAAAAGTGTTATTAGTGGGTTTTTCTATGAAATTCTCAGCAGTAGCTCGGAGTATGGATTTATGTCCGGTTAATAGCAAAAGGCTCGCCCCCTGTAACATGGGGCTTGAACATACCGGCAAACTGTGGCTGTACATTTAGTACACCTCTGCCTAACCCTTCGGGGAATACAGGCGTCAAAACTGTAACGTCTGTTACTGAAACCCTAATTGGTTTGCAGAAAAACAACACAATGTAAAACAACTGGTCGCTTCTGTGAATTTTTCTATTAATGCCTTGTCACCCGCGGCAAAATTAATTAAAAGGGAAAATGGGAATAACAAAAAACGGGAAGGAAAGCAGTTCCCACTTCCTTAACGTTTTACTGCGGTCAGGGTCAAGGTCAAAGGTCTACTATAGACGTGCAGCTGATGTTGTGTTTATTATGCCATGTCGTGATGGCCTAGTGGTTAAGAACATCTGAAGATGGCTTTTTATTAACCCCCGACGCAAAAAGAGGGGTGTTATAAGTTTGACGTATCTGTCTGTCTGTGGCATCATAGCTCCCAAACGGATGAACCGATTTCAATTTTTTTTGTATGAAAGGTGATTTATGTGCGAGTGTTCTTAGACATGTTTGATGAAAATCGGTTGAGCCATGTGGGTTATTAAATTATTAGGAACCTATGTATTTACAACTTAACAAAATCGACATCGTAATAAGTATGTACCTATAAAAAGAATAAAATAATTAAAAAAAAAATCATTGAGGTTGTGGGTTTGACACCGGTCAAGCACTGTCTAATTTAATCTAGGACATCGGTGAAGGAAACCTGGACTTATCTTAAGAAATAAATATCAGCTTTTTACTAAAGAAATTAGGAAGTTTACGTAGTACCTACATACCCGAAATAAAATCTATTTTTTTTTGCAAAAATCCCAGCTAATCTCCTAAACGGCTGAACCAATTTCGATGGGACTTCACAGGCATACATCTGATGTTATAAGGAGCAACATATTACTTTTATTTTAGAAAAAGAATTAAAGGAACTGCGCAATTACGAAACAGCACAGATAACCGACGATAACACGGACAAAGCCGCGTGCATAAGCCAGTTAACCAAAGCCTTTATCAGGCCCCAGAAATCTTTTAACTATAACCCAAGTCATACCTTCAAAAACCTAATAAAACAGCTACGTTATGACGAAGACATTCGGCAAATTACAAGCACCCTATGGAATTGTTACTTTACGTAACATTGTGACCAAAACGAGGGTTTACAATGATTAGATTTCGTATGGATAAGCCACCAATTAATTATGTAATTAGTAGCCCTTGACTGCCCCGTTGGTCTCGTGGTCGCAAGCGCGACTGCTGAGCAAGGGGTCCCGGGTTCGATTCCCAGGTCGAGCAAAAAGTGTTACAGGGTTTTTCTATGAAATTCTCAGTAGCAGCCCGGAGTTTGGAAGTTGGTGGTGTGACACCCCCTTGTCTCGGAAAACACGTAAAACCGTTGGTCCTGCGCCTGATCTCTCTCCGTTCATGTCGGATTGCCGTCCTATCGGGCTATGAGAGTTAGGGAAGAGGGAGTGCACCTGTGTTTGCGCACACACTTGTTCACTATAATATCTCCTGCGTACGTGGCTAGTCTGCATTAAGATTAGCCGCCGTGGCCGGAATCGGTCTGGAGAATTACATTATTACATAGTAGCCCTTTAAATGCACCTTTAGTTGTAAATTGTGTTAGAAATTAATTTTATAGGGACACGTTTTGGTCCTTTTGACATTGAAGTTTTGGTCCTTTTGTTATTAAAGTTTTGGGGTACATGTAACAAGTTATGTAACACGTTCTTGATCTTGAAGGTGAATCTAAGCATTTACACGAGTATTGCGATGTAATGTAACGTCCTTACAAGGTGCGTTACGTGACTTTCTAAAGTGTAACACCGAATATCATGACCCCGAATGTTTACTCTAACAATTCACTTGAGAACGAATGCACGCTGACACGAAAATCTATCGTCAATCTATCCATGTATATAAATAAACGTTTTCATCAAAAGAGTGATTCAAAAGGAAGGTTTGTACGATTGAAACATCACGCTACGATTAACGGGAGCGGAGCGGTAATTAAATACGTAAATGAACGCGGGTGATACCGATTTCCATAATAATGAAACGTTTCTGGGAATGTCTGACGTTATGCGCAAGCCAAGCCGGGGCTGCGGGTTGTTCGAAACAGATACCGCGCCCCCGGAACGCAAAGGGCACAAGAAGGAACATGGATGGGTTTTAGTCAGTAAAAGTCTGACACTCATTCTCTGTCTCTGTCATTTGATGAATTCCCATCTTTAAAGAAATAAATAAAAAAATGCGCAAGCCAAGTGACCATTTATCTGTACCATCATCATCTGCTTAGCCTGTCCCCAACTAAATGGGGGTCGGCTTCCAGCCTAATCAGATGCAGCTGAATACCAGTGTTTTACATGGAGCAACTGCCTATCTGACCTCCACAACCCAGATACTGGGCAACAGGATTCCTCTTGGTAAGACTGGTTATCAGGCTTCCTGGCTTCTGACAATGATCATTTTATCTGTAAGGTTCCTTCCTAATTTGATTTACCTACTCAACGTGACTATTTGAAAAAATACACCAATAATCAGCACTCCAATAAAATCATCGAGTACTAGGTACCAACAGAAACACACCGCCAGCTCACTCAAATCGATTCAAAACAAACCAAACAGAATTCTAACATCTATATAATAGCGACGTTAACTAAATACCTTGTCTGCACTCTGGCGGTGACATTTCAATAAATTATCGTCAATGTCGATGAGAATGTCCATATTTCATAAAACAACAGAATCTGAACTAACTTCGGTTATACAGTTAGGCTGGGTAAACGAGGGACATCTGTGCTGACATAATTTATGCTTACATGTATGCATGTGTGATTAGAATAAAATAAATTATAAAAGAAATAAAGTAAGGTTTGAGATGTCACGATGGGTCAGCGGTTAAGGCAGGTTCTCATTCACTGAACTAATGCTGTCGGCCGTAGTCAGTTCGATGGTCGGCATTGAAGAGCCCTGGAAAGTAGTAGCCATTGCTTGCAAAAGTCAAACATCTCATTTCCTCCCAAACTTGAGAAGACCCGTAGAGGTGGACTGTCCACCAGTCGAAGATCGCGGAAGACGCAATACAACCAACAAATTTTAGTAGATCACCGTAAAAAATAGTTAAAACTACGATTTTTAAAGACGCGCCTATCAGGAGAAGAAAATGACTTGCTCCATACATTTTGATCGTGTTGAATTGCCTTTTTGTATGAATGAGTAATTTTTAACCCCCGACGCAAAAAGAGGGGTGTTATAAGTTTCACGTGTCTGTCTGTCTGTCTGTCTGTCTGTCTGTCTGTCTGTCTGTGGCATCATAGCTCCCGAACGGATGAAGTGATTTCAATTTAGTTTTTTTTGTATGAAAGGTGACTTACGTACGAGTGTTCTTAGACATGTTTAATGAAAATCGGTTGAGCCGTTTAAAAGTTATGAGTGTGAAAGTGGGGAAGAAAAACTAAAAAATGATTTGTCATGTGGGTTATTAAATTATTAGGAACCTATGTACTTACAGCTTAACAAAATCGACATTATAATAAGTATGTACCTATAAAAAGTATAAAATAAAAATTAAATTAAAAATTTAAAAAACCCCCGACACAAAATCCTAAGTTCCCTTTAAAAAGTAAAAAAATAAAATACGTCGCGTTGGGGGACCGCTTGGGACGGTCGTACCCTAAATGCAACATCGGTCCCCCAACGCGACGTATTTTATTTTTTTACTTTTTAAAGGGAACTTAGGATTTTGTGACGGGGGTTTTTTAAATTTTTAATTTAATTTTTTTAAAGGGAACTAAGGATTGTGTGTCGGGGGTTTTTTAAATTTTTAATATTTCAGAGTTGGTCACTTAGTAAAAGTTGGTTTTATGAAATATACGCAGTGAATAAAAAGTCAGCTTTTATTTGGAACAAAATTTGTATTTCGAACACCCTTTTCTACGTCCATAGTTTAATTAGCCACCCTTGTATAACACCGAGTATCATTCGAGTTTGTAGCCCCTATCCATCAAAGTCCGTGTTTTCACAAAGTTACCATAAAGTTCCCTCTAATGAGGTTATCCAACAAAAACTGGGATAATACCGTGTCGTATTTTCATTATTGACGCGTACGACTTCCTAATTTCGGTGGATAATGCTTAGGTGTTGAACGGTATCGATTATAGATTACCGCTTTTATATACTTAGCGTTAGAGTATTAATTTGATAAGCCGTTGAGCGCGTCTTTGGAAGTAGGTGTGGCTTGTCTGCTAAAGTTTGTGTACCTGAATAAATATTTCTGAACCAATTTTCTGGGAGTGTTAGAGACATTGCAATAATAAGATAGTCTAATTGTATTGTCACATAATTTCGTTCGTGAGTTTACCAGCCTAATTTTTCTTACGGATTTTCTTTAAATATTATACTGGCAACACTCCTTGGTTTTACCCATGTTTAGTATTGTCTTTAATAATTGTTCTGCTCCCGTGAATTTAAGAATAATATTGTAAAGCCTATATTCTTCATGGATCTAGCTATCACATAAAAAAAAGTATATAGTTTTATTTAGTATATAATCCGACTGCTAGTTGCAGAGATTACCTAGCACGTTGAAACAAACAAGCAGCTTTATAATATTAGTTTATTATTTTTATATAGATACTTGTAAAGCGAAAACGCAATTGCGTTCCCCCATTGGCTAACACAAGGACACTTGGAAGGCATGGGGGAGATCTTTCCCCAGCAGTCTGACAACAATAGGCTTGTACATAGGGAAAATCGTGGCCAGTGGTAAAATTGCACAGTACTTTCTATACCTCGTCTAATTGCTACTCCATCGCACAAGCTATACGCAGCGTGTATGGCAATCAATCAGTCGACCCAATTGTTTCCGAAGAGCGTTTTATTTGTAAGATGGGAGGGTGGAAGGCTGACGCAGATAACAAGAAAATTCTCTAAGGTATTTTTGACGTGAGCTGTTCAGAATCTATAGGTCGTTGAACCTGGTTGATTGGCATTTGTTTTTTACAGGTGTGTTCTTGTAAAGGCTGTTTCTAAACGGTCCTTTTGGAAATCTATGGGGGATGCCTATGTTTAGCAGTGGAAGTCCTGCGGCTGATATGATGATGATGATTTTTATAAAGTAGTTGTTTTCGTTAGTTATTAAATTACTTCAAAAACGAAAATGCATATTTTTTTCAGATTTTTTAAGCACCAAGCTACTTATCAGATTTCGATACGTTTTCTGGTATTTTTGAAACCAGATGAAAAATAATAATTTTCTAAGGTAGCTTAAGTAAAAATATAACCGAATTGAGAACCTCTTTTTGCAAAGTAGGTTAATAATTACCCATAATAGGATGAACATGCAATGTTTAGCTTCATGAAGTATTGATCCACAGTGAGAATAACATGTAACTTTCAGCTTTGTCGAGAATCTTTTCAAGTATTCCAGCTTTCTTCATAACTAAGTCAACCTTAAAAAATTATCACCAAGTCGGCCCCTAACTTGAACCACATTGGGAATTATTCCCATTTTGCACAATTCCCATTTCCCGCCTCTGAAACGCGGGGTCATTAACCGATTTTGCCCATTTGCTATGTAAATACAGGTGGAAATGGGAATGCTCATTCTATGCCAATTACACCACTAATGATGACAAAAACTTCAACGTACTAATTTGATGTTGGGAAATTGCTTGATTTTAAGCTTTTCATTAACGGTTGTTGTAGCTGAAGCATTGAGAGACGACGCTAATGACCTGAAACCTTTACTTTGAGGACTAGTATTCCTGGTATTAACTGCCTCGTTGGCCTAGTGGTCCTGAGCACGACTGCTACGCTAGAGGTCCCGGGTTCGATTCCCAGGTCGAGCAAAAAGTGTTATTGGGTTTTTCTATATATAATTCTCAGTAGCAGCTCGGAGTTTGGATTTGTGCCCGGTTAATGGCAATAGGCTTGCCCCCTATTACATGGGACCTAAATATACCGGCGAACTGTGGGTGTACATTTGTACACCTCTGCCTAACCCTTCGGGGAATACAGGCGTGATGGTATTTTTTTTTTTTGTATTCCTGGGTAAGACTGTTAAAATACCAACTTACTATTTGTTCCACTGCAGGGTAAACGCCTCTTGTCATAGCATTAATCAGCACTCTTGCTCAAGGTAGATTGGCGATATCAGACTTATATTTTTTTAAACTGTCGTTTCCGGCACAGTATTTTCCTTGTGCTTCGTTAGCATAGTGTTGTTAAGCGCGACTGCTAGAGGTCTCGGTTTTGATTCTCAGGTTGAGCCAAAAGTGTTATTGGTTTTTCTATGAAATTCTCACTAGCAGCTTGGAGTTTGGATTTGTGCCCGGTTAACGGCAATAGACTCGCGCCCCTATTACATGGGACCTAAGCATACCAGCAAACTGTGGGTGTACATTGGTACACCTCTGCCTTACCCTTCGGGGAATACAGGCGTGACGGTATGTTATGTTATCAATTTTTTTCACTGTCCAGGTTTCATCACGATTTTTTCTTTCACCGAAAGCTTTTCATTTGCTGAGTTAAATAAATACCTTAATTACGAGTACTGAATGTATCGTAGCTATACATATTTTGGTATATGAATGGTAATTACCGTTTAAGCGAGGTATTAAGTTGATCCTCAAATGATGTTTGCTTATTTCAATATACCAACTTCACTTAATGAATTTGGTATGTTTGCCGTTTAAACATTATTATCTAGAACGATTCAAATTTTAGAACTTTGGCGGCAACGTCCTCGTGAATAAACTTGAAGTATTTTCAAGCCAAGAATCGCCGCCTATTTTTGTTTTTTTTTTTAAGACGGGAAATCATCAAATAACTTCCCCCGCCCTAGTGTCAGACTTTTACTGACTAAAACCCGTCTATGTTCCTTTCATGTGCCCTTTGCGTTCCGGGGGCGCGGTATCTCTTTCGAACAACCCGCAGCCCCGGCAGGAGGAGCACGGGCTGGGTCGACTTTTAGAGCCTATTTGGACCAAAGCATTGGTATGTGGTAATATTGTCACGCTTTGCACCCTTGGTTCCATTGACAACTATGTGAAAAAGTTTTTAGGATGCCCTATTAACTCCCTCCTCTTTTTATTGAATAATAGTGGCTTAATTCGTGCTTTTTTTGTGCATTTTCAGTGGTATGGGCATGTGAAGAGAAGCAATGACACGCATGTGACCAAAAGGGTTTTGGACATAATTGTGGATGGATGGAAAGGAAGAGGGAGGCCAAAGAAAAGATGGATGGATTGTGTGAGGAATGATATGAAAGAGAAGGGAGTCAGTGATAGTATGATGGCTGATAGGACGGCATGGAAGAAGAAAACGTGTTGCGCCGACCCCAAGTAACTTGGGATAAGGGCAGGAAGATGATGAGTGGCTTTATTCACCCGCGTTAAGTGACTTCGGTTATTGCTCTGCTCTTGTGTGTCGTAGCGTGATATATAGCCTATGACTCACACAAGTAACGTGGTTTTCTATGGGTAAAAGAATTTTTAAAATCAATTCAGTTGATCCAGAGATTACCCCCTTAACAACCTCACAAACTGAATCTTTACCTCTTTATAACATTATTATAGATTTAATTTTAGTTGTAAGTTGTGCTACTATCCTACTCATATTATAAATGCAAAAATTTAGATAGATTAATGTTTGTTACTTCATCACGCTAGAATGGCTCAATGGATCTCGATGTAATTCGGCATAGAGATAGATTTTGTTTAAAGATTGTATTCTCATAAAGAACACTCACTAAAAATATGGAATTACAAATAAAATCATCATGCAGTTATACTTTTTACAGCATAAAAAAGAGCAGAAGAAAAAGACGACTACTTTTTATCCCAGAAAAATATATCAACTTTGACGCGGGCAAAGTCGCGGGCAAAAGCAACTAATAAATATGCATATCCATACATATCGGAGACCTTTGTAGTAGGTACCCGTTAGAAGAGGCCTTAAGACCACTAACCTTGTACACGAGACACTCGCAACAATAGACTCGCTATACTGAACTAATCTTGGGTCATCCGAACATGACAGCTCTCTACGTCATACGTTGTCTAAACTGACAGATGTGGGTGTCATCTTATATTGTGTAAGGGTCCGGTAGTGCCGAGTCACACAAACTGTGCTATTGTTCTCGAATGATGTGTCTTTAATGTTAGAGTCGCTTTACATGTAATCGGTTCGGCACTTTCGGTTCGGCGTTATCGGTTCGGCAAATTCGGGTCGGCGTTTACGAAACAAAGAAAAGTGAGCTAATACGTGTTGTATTGACCAACACCCTTGCTAAAGATGAACCGGGAATTTCAGACATATTAATAACAAGTCCCGGTCTCCTTACGACGTTTTCAGGCCTTAAGAACACTAACCTTGTACATGAGACACTTGCAACAATAGACTCGCTATACTGAACTAATCTTGGGTCATCCGAACATGACAGCTCTCTACGTCATACGTTGTCTAAACTGACAGATGTGGGTGTCATCTTACATTGTGTAAGGGGTCCGGTAGTGCCGAGTCACACAAACTGTGCTATTGTTCTCGGATGATGTGTCTTTAATGTTAGAGTTGGTATACGCATAATCGGTTTGGTACTTTCGGTTCGGCATAATCGGTACGGTACAATCGGTTCGGCATCATCAAAATTCATCTTGAATCTTGGGTCCGGTAGTGCCGAGTCACACAAGCTGTGCCATTGTTCTCGGATGATGTGTCTTTAATGTTAGAGTCGCTCTACCAGTAAGCGGTTCGGCGTTTTCGGTTTGGCTTTTTCGGTTCGGTATAATCGCTTCAGCATTATCAAACACAAAAAAGTGAGCTATCATGTCCTGTATTGATCACCACGCTTACTAAAGGCAGATTGGGAATATCAGACTTATATTAATTATAAGTCCCAGTTTCCATACGATGTTTTCCGGTCTTAAGAACACTAACCTTGTACACGAGACACTCGCAACAATAGACTCACTATACTGAACTAATCTTGGGTCATCCGAACATGGCAGCTCTCTACGTCATACGTTGTGTAAACTGACAGATGTGGGTGTCATCTTATATTGTGTAAGGGGTCCGGTAGTGCCGAGTCACACAAACTGTGCTATTGTTCTCGGATGATGTGTCTTTAATGTTAGAGTTGGTATACGCATAATCGGTTTGGTACTTTCGGTTCGGCATAATCGGTACGGTACAATCGGTTCGGCATCATCAAAATTCATCTTGAATCTTGGGTCCGGTAGTGCCGAGTCACACAAGCTGTGCCATTATTCTCGGATGATGTCCCTTTAATGTTAGAGTAGCCATACGTGAAAGCGGTTCGGCCTTTTTGGGTTCGGCAAAGTCGGTTCGGCATAATCGGTTCATCATACTAAATACAGAAAAAAAAAGCTACACACATCTTGTTTTCATCACCTCGCTTGAACAATTCGGCTTGACAATTTTAGACTTACCTACAATTAATGTAGGTAAGTCTAAAATTGTCCAAGTTTTCTCACGAAATTTTCCTTCACCGATGTCATTGATGTCCAAGATGAACTTAGAAAGGACCTATTTCTAACCCAACAACCTCGTGCATGAGACGTGGGCACCTTAAAGTCTACTAATATAGTCGTAAATAAATCTTCCAACAAAATTGCAATAAAAAACCCAATCGAATCGAAAAATAAACTACGCAGCAAACCCTTCTGTAATGTAAATTGATTTGTCCTACAAAACTTTTTCATTGAAACGTGTGAAGGCGAATGTTCCGGCCTGCTTTGACCCATATATGTTTACTAGCTTTTGCCCGCGACTTTGCCCGCGTAAATTTCGGTTATATTTAAAGGTATAAATTATAAAATCACGCCGGTATTCTCCAAGGGTTAGACAGTAGGTGTACCAATGTACACCCACAGTTTGCCGGTATGTTTATGTCCCATGTAATAGGAGGCGAGCCAATTGCCATTAACCGGGCACAAATCCAAACTCCGCTGCTACTGAGAATTTCAAAGAAAACCCCAATAACACTTTTTGCTAGACCCGGGAATCGAACCCAGGACCTCTAGCGTAGCAGTCGTGCTTAGGACTACTAGGCTAACGAGGCAGTTACACTAACGAGTTAGTACTAGTATAGTAAATAAACAATTAAGTAGCTTTAACATTTAAAATATTAACATTCGAATTATTAGACCAGGATCCTCACGATCTAATCAGAAAAATCCACGGTCAACACGGCCCTGGAACGCAAATGGCATTAGGAGAAACACGCGGATGAGTTTTAGTCAGTAAGAGTTTGACACTCTCTTCAGCTCTGCCCAGAGCGGAAGAACTCATTTGATGATTATCCAAGTTTTCCATGTTTTACTTCACCGACGTCTGTGGATTTCCAAGATAAAAAGGTACAAATTATGAAATAGAAAAAAAAAACAGATTGGTGGTCATCCGTGCCCAGGTGCGAACCTAAAACCTCCAACACAAGAGACAGTCATCTCAACCACCTCGTCAACATAATTAAATATTCCAAAAAGAAAAATAAATCTCAATCAAAACCATTTTAAACGTAATTATATCTCGTTACTGTGGGCAATGCGTACTGAGAGCGCCTGACCTCATTCCAGAAATTAAGAACAAAATGGAACAATTATTTTAGCGCTGGAAAATAATTTCCAACAAAAAAATGGAGCTAGAAGTTAGTTAATGAATAAACTTAGTTTAGTTTTCAAACAAATTGTTGAGACTTAGTAGAAGTCTTTGTAATTGATTTGATCACTTAAAACTTATCTATACTAATTAATATTATAAAGAAGAAAGATTTTTGTTTGTTTGTTTATGAGGAACTAGCGAACTGCACGCGACTTCGTTCACATGGCTATTTCGCCCGCGCGTTAAGTTACGTCTTTTGGTTACTGCTCCGCTCCCGTGGGTCACAGCGTGATGTTACTTAGTCAATGAGACTAACAAATAACGTGGTTTTCTATGGGTAAAAGAATTTTCAAAATCGGTTCGGTAGATCCCGAGATTGCCCCCACAACCTCACAAACTTTACCTCTTTATAATATTAACTTATAGATAAGCACCGAAAGTACTGGACTGATTTAAAAAAAAGAACCACCAATAGATAGCTACATTATTCCTGAATAACATAGGCTATATAACATTACACTACGACTTACGGGAGCTGAGCAGTAACCAAAGATGTAACTTAAGCCGGTAAAATATGTGATACATTAAATAAAAGCATGTGAAATAAGCCACGCGGACGAAGTCGCGGGCGGAAGCTAGTTATTGTTTGAATAGTATTCTTAATTCAAAATCAGTTTTCTTTTTCTTTTCGCGATTTCTTTTGTGTTTAAAGTACCTATTATTTCAGACTAGCTTCTGCTCGCGACTTCATTCATATTAAATTGGATATATTATCCCACAGGACCCGTACATGATTCCGGGATAAAAAGTAGCTTATGTGCTATTCAAAACTATAATGTCTGTGCTAAAATTCACCCATATCCGCTCCGTCGTTCTGGCGCTGCGGGTTGTTCTAAAGAGATACCGCGCCACCGGAACGCAAAGGGCGCATGAAGGAACATAGATGGGTTTTAATCAGTAAAAGTCTGACACTCCCCCCGCCCAGGGCGGGGGAAGTTATTTGATGATTTCCCATCTATATAAAAAAAGTCGTTCTGGCGACATTGAGTAACAAACCTCTATCTATCCATGTTTCACATTTACAATAGTAGTAAGATAAATTAATTCGGGGTAAGAGTAGTAAACTGTCGATTTAATAGATTTTCTTTTATTAGTAAAAGACTATTTTCCGCTACGTCAGCGTAGCACTCGTAGCTTCGTAGCACTCGTAGCTCGTAGCAATTATGTAGCTATTAATTTCTTTATCAGCTTGTTTTATCCCAATCCTGGGCAGTGGTTTCCCTATATCACCTTCAAATTATAATTGAAATGCATACTCATACATGTATATATAAACTCACGCCTTTTTCTTATGGGGGTACGCAAAAACCACAGAACGCCACCTACTACGATGCATACTCACTTGCACACATTCTATATTTATAGATCAATAAGAATATATAAAATTGAAGTGTCTGTTTGTAATGTCTAAATAACAGCTTTTTCCTGAATACATTATCCATGAAAAGAATTTAAGTTCTTAAGAAGAACTTAAGAACTTAAGTTTTGGAATATTTAAAGACCTCACACAAAACAAAGATATTTTTAAATATTTGTCTGTCCATCTGTCATTCTGTTTGTCCCTGCCAAACTTCGAAATGTTACTAACAGATAACTGACAATCGAATCTAGTATATAAAAATATACCATCACGCCTGTATTCCCCGAAGGGTTAGGCAGAGGTGTACCAATCGAATCGACTCTAGTATTATTTTGGAAAAAAGGCTTAGGGTGTCGCGCAAAAATAAAACTGGCATTCACCCAGATAAAGTCGCGGTTACAAGCTAGTATGAAATAAACAAAAAGTTCTAATTAGTTACTAAATACAGTTCCGCTCAACCTACTCAAAATAAACATTAGCAAACTTATGAATACAGATAAAACGCAAAAGTTTCGCCATGTTATTGTATGTAGCACACACAACACAAACGAACTACTAATAAAAGGGATTGAAGCCCTATTTACTCAGTGAGGAAAACGTGACGATACATACATAATATATACCCTCATAAAACGATAGAATAATCTTGTTATGTTCAGAAAAATCCTTTTGTACCGTAAACACGACGTCAAAAGAGTTTGTATTAAAAGAGTACCAAAGACAAAAATTCTTTAGCGGTTCGGAATTAAAAAATATGCAGCATTGCACACGGCAGTGGTATGCAACGCTCAGCTTGAACCGTTTCGAGAATGTCGGTTGAACGCAGTTTCATTTTCAGTCGTCGCTTCGCCGCCGTACGGTGCGCACGTGTCGCCGACGAACGAATGAACGGACCAATTCCGATAATTGACGAATAAACGTGAGCTTATTAATTGGATTAGCAGCGGTGTGATTGAGAAACAGGACGATTTGCATAGAAATTGTATCGGTAAACGTGTTTCTATTAACCTGACGTTTTTAATTATGAAATTTAAATTTTTGTATGTGATGTGGTTGGGATTGTGAGTTTTTTTTTATTGTGTTCTGTGTTGTTTGTGGGCATGGTAAGTTGAGTTCCTGTTCTTTTTATTCTGAAAAATGGAAAACTAAATTAATTAAATTACTATACACAAAGAAATGTTGAAAAATACAGTGCTAAAATCTCCTTTTTAATTTCTATGAAAAGAATTGACATTGGTATTATTTTTGTGCTGCCAAAGATGTATTTCGTCAAAAATAAATCTTAAACATTAACACACCATAGGCATATAAAACACCTATATTATAATGTCATAAAACCTTTTTATTTCTTACAATGTTCTTCATAACGTTCCTTATTCAAAAGCTCCGTTTATCTCGGACGAAATTTTACAAAAATTGGTGTTACTTAAACCTATAATTTTTCGACACTTACATGAAAAGTTCTACCCTTCGCCAGTGTTATTAATGTACTAAACTTTATCTTAATAGTTGCCGGCACGACCTAAGAATAATAATGTGTCATTTTTTGTGGTCCCGCAAAGAAAGGATCCCCGAGTTTCGGTAGGCTTAAGTGAAGACGTGCGTTCAAGCCCCTAGAGCTTCTTTTTTAAGCATTATGTATTATTTTGCTTTAAGATGGCCTTGACAGATCGTAATACACAAATTCCTTGGGAAAGAAATATTGCGGAAAATGTAATAGATATACCATCATCTTCACGCCTGTATTCCCCGAAGGTTTAGGCAGAGGTGTACCAATGTACACCCACAGATTAACTACAACTTGATGGATATGTAACTATAAAATACGAAACTACCTTTTGGAAGAGGCAACTAGATTCAATAACTCTTAATTTTTCTTGTATAATTATATGACGTTCGAAAGTGTGTTTTTATTAATAATCACAAATATTACAAATTCCACTTAATCTTAGCGCAAATCCATGGCAATTAATACATATTCATAAGAGATAGTTGACGACTATATTACTATGAACTGTGACACAGTCGTTACCGTCTTCCACACTTGATAATTAAAATTCCAAATTAATTGTTTTAAAACGCAATATCGGTAATGATAGTGATCAGTAATAAAAATAAAGAAAAACCAATATTAACAAGAAAAAAATATTATGAATAAAGATGGAGTAAAATTATGTTATCAACATCGTAAGAAAACTGACACTTATAATTTATACTAGTGGTCCTTTAGCGGGTAAACTGCGGCGGATTTCTTTTAATGATCCGCGTTCCTTTTACTTAATTATAAACTTTAACTATGCCAAATCTAACAGGCCTCCATCTGCTAAATACGGATACTAAAGTTTTCTAAGTAGAAAAGTCTGAAATCGCCAGCTTGAGCAAGCGTATTGATCAATGTTTATGCCTTCTCTGTATTAGAAGAGGCTTGACTGCCACTGACTTAAGTTTTTAATAATATTGTGTGTTATACACATGGGATCATTATCATTTATATGGAAAAAAAACATTCAAACAATACCTTTTCTAAATAAATTCATTAAAACAAATAAAAATCCTATGAAATCAGTAATAGTAAGTGTACCGTTTTGGGTCAATACAGTAAAACTTTTGGTCCTTTCGTCCTACCCAGTCGGTCTTACCGTAGGGATAGTTTACAACAAGATCCGCAGCAATTATAACATGAATAGACATTCAATGAACACAATTAGGTATACAATTAATAATACTGTGGGTAAATTAATTGAATTGGGTGAATTATCATTAATTGATTAAGTTTCAATTAGTGGCAAAATCATTCATGATACGCGGTTTACAAGCAAGTGCTATTATATGGTTTACAGTTTATGTTGATAGAAATCTATTTGTTAAGGATATTTAACAATTTAAACTTAACTTAACCAATTTTAAATTTAAACATTTTAATAATGACCAGATCTATGAACGCGGAGGAAAAGTAATGTGTAAGGATCGTAGCAGGTGGCTTTCTGTGGTTTCTGCCTACCCCCATGGGAAAAAGGCGTGAGTTTATGTATGTAGGTATGTAATAATAAATACTGTTGATAACTACGTAAAGCATTTATTTCAATAAAACCAGTTGTTGATTTAGACATTGTTAGATTGTTAAGGATTCGGTCAGTTAGAGAGAAAGTTAGCTAGTAGCTAGTTGCTCGTTCTAAAACGTAAGTGAAGATTAGAAATTGAAAAAATATGTATGTAATTATGTGTAAATTCTGATACTACCTTAATTTTTCTTGAGTTACATTCTGAATAACGAATTTTCCATAAACACCACTTACCATAAATAAGAGTACCTATTATAATTTTATCGCCCACTAAATTCTGATTATTGGTTTTCTGAGTAGGCATAAAAGACCAAATTCTAATACATTCACGATATCCGTAGACCAAATAACACAATAAACTTCAATCAAAATGATATGTGCTTAATTAAAATGAGATATTCACGTTTGATTCGAAAATAACTGGAGCGCTCTTAGCCGTCTGTCAATACGGTGTCAATTGTCGACGACAAAGCAGCAGATGCTCCAATTGATGATTTAATAAAATGGGGATATAACAGTCGTGTTCTGAATGCTTGCAATTTTCGAAAAGGGGATTGGGAAATAAAATGTAGGTGCTTTAGTCGGGAACGCTTATGCATACCCACTTTCTTGTTATAACTGTATATTGCGACTCTGAGGACCAATTATTTTATCGGTCCTTTAGAGGGTAACGGGCTATGATAAAAGGCTTACGATTTAAAATGTAAGCTGAATTACTTGCTTTTAGTGTTATAGACTATTTACATTTACTGTTTTGATGAAACTTAGTAGAATTGATACGTGTTTTTTTTTTCGTTTTTAGGGTTCCGTACCCAAAAGGGTAAAACGGGATCTAAGACTTCGATGTCCGTCTATCTGTCTGTCGGAATGTCTGTCTGTCCGTCTGTCACTAGGCTGTATCTTATAAACCGTGATAGACAGCTGAAGTTTTCACAGATGACGTATTTCTGTTGCCGCTATAACAACTAAAAAAAAACAGAATAAAATACATATTTAGGGGGGCTCCCATACAAATGTGATGGTTTTTGCTTGTTATTGATTTTTAGTTTTGTTTCTACCATTTTGCTGTAATTTATGTTTCTTCTAAGATAAGTTTTCGTGGTTAATCATGTTTGTTTATCAGCTTAAATATGATGATAATAGTTTGTGATAGATAAATATTTTATAACATTGACAATTTACCGTTGCTTGACTATGAAATGCCTGCCTATGACTACGAAATAATTTCGTTTTCTCAGTTGGGTAACAACTTGCGCCGTGTGACAGCTTGACATGACAAATATGTTTTTCTGTCACTTTTAGAACAAAAGAAAATAACTTACACTCTTGCCAATGTGCTGCATGAATATGACTGAACAACTTTTACATACATACATACAAACAATCACGCCTGTATTCCTCCAAGGGTTAGGCAGAGGTGTACCGAAGTACACCCACAGTTAGCCGGTATGTTTTTAAGTCCTATGTAATAGGGGGAGAGCCTATTTCTATTAACCGGGCACAAATCCTAACTCCGAGCTGCTACAGAGAATTTTATAGAAAAACCCTGTCCCCAACCTGGGAATTGAACCCAAATCTTCTTGAGTAGCAGTCGCACTTAGGACCACTAGTCCAACGAGGCAACTTTTACAAAAATCTCCTATTAATGAAGTCATACACATACATAAACATACATAAACTCACGCCTTTTTCCCATGGGGGTAGGCAGAAACCACAGAACGCCACCTGCTACGATCCTGACATACTACTTTCGCCTCGTTCACGTTCATACATCTGGTCATACAAGCACGCCGGTTTCGAGTACTGCACACCCGACCTTTCTGAAGAACCTCACCGAATGAATGAAGTCATGTCGTAAATATTACAACTTTGCAGTACTAGTGCGGACCTAAAGACCAAATGATAAGTGATTAGTGCCCGAATCAAAGGACTTAAGTTTTCGGCTCAATTTAAGGAGGTCAAGGCCTTAGCTAAGTTGAGGTTGAAGAAGTTATTGTATCAAATAATTTCAGTTGGTCTTTTCGAAGGTCAATTTTAATGGAAGCTCTGAAACTTACATTTAATTGACAGCTTGATTGACTTTCAAGTTACGTGCTATGATACTGATTATTTTAGTCTATACATAGTTTTTTGGGGTAATAATAATTGTGAATAAGTGAAACAACCTCTTAACATTTTATTTCTATTTAAATAGAACGCGTAACTGCGAGCAAAAAATGTTATTGGGTTTATCTATAACATTCTCAGTAGTAGCTCGAAGTTAGGATTTATGCCCGGTTGATGGTAATAGGCTCGCCCACTATTACATGGGACGTAAATATACCGGCGAACTGTGGGTGTACATTAGTACACCTCTGCCTAACTGCTTGGAGAATACAGGCGTGTTGATATGTATGTGTGTGTTTAAATAGAAATTATTAAAATTCTGCTATTCGGCGATTAATGGAGCTCACACTGTAATTCTAAGAGCGACATTATGCTATTAAGTAAAATTATAATTGATCGACTGAAGCCAGTCTCATTATAAATCATTATCATTCCTATTAACATTAATTTACCCTAGAGACGTTACTTAAATTATATAATTTCATTTGATTAAGTCAAATAAATCATCCGATAAATCGACGCTGATAAAGATACATCGGTTAATAATACGTATTATTGGAAATAATATTGAGCCATTGCTGCGTGGGCATAACAAAGAATTGCTAACCTTTGTAATATAATTATTATGTAGGACCCTGATATTGATTTTATATCTGAACTTGCTTCTGCCCTTTACTTCATCTGCGTAGATTTCAGAATTAAGCCAAACGTTCTTAATTAGTTACTTATGTGGTCCTAAGTGCGACTGCTACGCTAAAGGTCTTGTGGCTTATATCCAGGTCGAGCAAAGTGTTATTGGGCTTTTCTATGAAATTCTCAGTAGCAGTTCGGAGTTCGGATCTGTGCCCGGTTAATGGCAATAGGCTCGCTCCCTATTACATGGGACCTAAACATACCGGTGAACTGTTGGTGACGTAGGTACACCTCTGCCTAACCCTTCGGGGAATACAGGCGTGATGATATGTAGTTCTTTATTATCCCACGGCAAAGTAGCATATGTCCTATTACAGACTGTAATCTATTTCTGTGCTTAGGCTCAAAAGGACACCTTAACCACTATACCATTACCACATTTCATGTAAATACATGAATATGGATATATTAATATTATATTTCAGTAAACAGTAAACTGCTATTAGCTAAATTGATCATACTTACGCTAAAATTCATTTCAAAAGCTCCATCATTAACTAGGTACTTAATTGTTTACGTTTCTGGTAACCAATCTGCTTAAATCACACTAAAATCGTTTCGTATTTATTTTGGCCGTTCATTTTTTATACGACAACTTGTACAGGGGTTGTATAAAAACAGTTTCGGACACGGAAAACATTGTAGGACAGAAGGACCATTTTTGCAAAACGGCAAAAAAAATATACGCATAGGAGCGAAGAAGTAACCAATCGCTAGTGAAACCGCTTCAATAAATTAAGAATCGCCATGCCAAAGCATTTAAGTCTTCATTACTTTAATTTTGAAAGTCCAAAATGCCTTGGCATAATTTCGTCATTCACCAATTGCAGGTTGTTCGATTGCTTGTTGGATCTGTCCTAAAGTACGCAATGATATGACACTTCAATCAACAGCCATTGGCTGTGGGATTGTGCTTCGGGATTTCCACTGTTTTGGTAACTTACACTATTGTTTTATGTGACAATTGATTCGTATTTTGATAAGTTAACCGTGGGCGTTAAAATAAATTTTGTAGTAAGTTTTGCAGTACAATACAAAGTTATGGGTTATGTTTTTGAATGATTTGTAGATTTAAATGATTTAGTAATTACAGTGCGATTTTTATATATAATTATGGCATCTGTTCTTTAACTTACTTAAATATTTCGCAGTATATTTTATCTTACAGCATGCAAAATATGTTGTGGAAGGGACATCGAAAGCGTTAATAACCGACAGAAAATTTCATCACTGGGGGGTCTAGTTGTCAATCTATCTGTTCTATATAATCTGCTCTTAATCATGTTCTCAATCTACCTTTCTCGAATTAGTTGTGGAAGAACTTTAATCTATAACTGCTAAGATGTTTTATGTAGTCACATTTTTGCCACGTGTCCATAATTTTGTGAGCACAGTTTATTTAAACTGGTCCTTCTATCCCAATTCCTTGGTGGCATAACGCCCCACCCTTTGTGCGAGAGTATGCTATAAATAAAGGCGACTAGATGTCGAGTGGTCGTACGTGTAGTGGGGCGTAGTTTTCTCTTTATATCGGATAGTCCTGAACGGTCAGTTAAGTTCTATTGTCTTTATTTTGTCCGCTTTTTTGGTTGACAAAAACTTTGGATGCCTCGATTTTGGACTAAGTTTTTTGATAATACTGCTGCTGGATTTTAAAATAATAGTTATTTATAGAGAGAGTGTGAAGAAGAGCGAGAGAGAGAAAGAAGAGGGGAGGGAAGAGCTAACAAAAGACGAAAGTTGAAATATTTTGTTTTAGCTTATTTTTTGTCCTATTGCGGGGTAATCAATGCTCGTGCCTTTCCTGTATGAAAAGAGGCATTTACCTTGCAAAGAGACAATAATAAGCTAGTATTATTATATTTTAACTGCCACGTTAGCTTAGTGGTTCTTAGCGTCATTGCTCACTAGAGGTCGTGGGTACGATTCCAGGTCGGGCAGAAAAGTGTTATTGAGTATTTCTATGAAACTGTCAATAGCAGCTCGCAGTTAAGATTTGTGCCCGGCTAATGGCAAAGGCTGGCCCCCTATTGTATGGGACATAAATATACCGGTGAACTGTGGGTGTACATTGGTACACCTCTGCCTTATTATATTCTTTGAACCCTGATACTGGTATTGTGTAACTGTACTAGTACCGGCAGTCCGAATTGTGTGTTTACAGCCTTCTGAATAACGAATAGGAATGATCGTATCTTTATTCATTACTTTTTAATGATGTGCGTGTCGCACAGAAACTCCTATTTCGGTTTGCGTTATTTATTAAATAGCTATTATTTGTTTTCGGAAAATAACATAATGACTACATGGTTGTTTGGTAGTAATAATATTATTATTCTACTACAGGGCAAGGGCTTTTCAATTATAGAAAAGGCACGTGTATTGATCACTGTACTGGCTTAAGGTGGAATGGCAAAGCCACTTATTATCATCATCATATCAGCCACAGTACATCTACTGTTGGATATAGACCCTTTTTTTACCGATGTAAAATCATCAAATGACTTCCCTCGCTCTGGGCGGGACGGGGGGGAGTGTCAGACTTTTACTGATTAAAACTCATCTATGTTCCTTCTTGTGCCCTTTGCGTTCCGGGGGCGCGGTATCTCTTTCGAACAACCCGCAGCTCCGGCAGGCATCGGCCCTTAGTGAAGGGACATAGACCTTGTCCATAGATTACCAAAAGGATCGTTTGGAAGCGGACTGCATCCAGCGTGTTCCTACGGTGTTAATCAAGTCGTCTGTCCACCTTGATTAGAAAATCGTGGGTTTTTAATTAAAAAGAACAGCTATTTCTTACAAATATACCACACTTCTTCGGTAATTAGTACAAAAATCATGTTTTTTTCTTATTATTATGATTAAAGATGTTGAATTTTAAGTCTATAATTAGTAAAGCTTTGTGCTATGATTCCACCGATTATAATCTTGTCTTTAAATTAAATTTACTCAAATCAAAATAACCCTCAGCAATTGATCAAGGCACCTTGTTCCCGGATGGTAACAAGTGATTTGACTGTGGATTAAGCTTATCAAAGACTTGAATAAGCTTCCATATCCAAGGATTTATCACGATAACTTAAGTATTAGAAGCCTTATGAATCTGTTAGAGCCTTTATATTGATAGACATTTCGCTCCTTGAATACAAAAGGGCCACAATTAAAAAAAAAAAAATGAAAATCGTTTTATTGCAAAAATTACACCTGAAGTCGGTTCAGGTGTAATTTTTGCAATAAAACGATTTTCATTTTTTTTTTAATTGTGGCCCTTTTGTATTCAAGGAGCGATTTATTTATAAACAGTCACTGAAAGGTCACAAGAATAAGTTAATAGACTATTTATAGACACGTGTAACTGTTGTGATTGGGTGACTGTCAAACAAATGTTTGGTTGGTTTGATTGACTGACTGTCAAACTGTGTTTGGTTGCTTTGAATGACTGACCGTCATACTATGTTTGGTTGCTTTGATTGACTAATTGTCAAACATGTGTTTAGTTGCTTTGATTGACTGATTGTCAAACACATATTAGGTCAGTGGATGACTGACGAAATCATTATTTTCATTTGTCTTTTCTACACAATTTATCTCTGTGGTCTTTTGGTAGTAGTTTGTCGGGCATGTTATTATTAGGCTGCATTTTCATGTTTTACCTACAATACTTAAATTCTTCTTGTTAATTAGCACTATGTTCTGTGTTTTGGTGATGTCCAGGATTTTTTTTGCTAAACCATTTTTTCTGTTATTTTTCGTTTTTCTATCGATTTTGGGAATATGTAGGCATATTGGGTCGTAAGGCTCTTGAATTACAACCAATCACGGGAAGGCGCAGTGTGGTAAGGCCACCCACGAGGTGGACGGACGACCTGGTAAAGGTTGCGGGAAATCGCTGGATGCATACAGTGCAAGAACTGGTTATTGTGGCTATCTCTACAGATGGCCTATATCCAGCAGTGAACGTCATTCTAGTAATCGGATAAGGCATCATCTTCCGATGTAAGAGAGGACTACAGTGATCATCAAAATATCAGCCGTAGGTCGTCCACTGCTGGACATAGGCCCCCATAAACTTGAAAAAGGACCGGTTGGAAGCGGCCTGCATCCAGCACCTTCAAGTGGTCTTAATCAGTTATAGTTAGTTATAGTTGGTTAGTTAGTTATTTATATCCTCAATATTCCTCATCAAATCATGGTCACAACAGAACAGATATTATGTTTCTTTCCCATACGTCCAATTCCACGAGGACATTCAGAATTGTAAGCAATATTTTTTTACCAACTCGTGTTGAATGATTGCTTTTTTAAAAGATACGCTACGGCTTTCTTTTGAGGATACTATGGGGGATCTTTTAGTTTCTTTTGGCAGGTTACATTTTATATCTACGTACTGCTGTGTGATTCTGTAAGACCTCGTTCTAAACTTCGAATCCGCTGTGACTTTCTTGATTGGCATTCTAAAAGCTCGGTTGATAATTCAAATTTACACTAGCGCCACTCTTGCGGGCGTGTCAGCGAGTTGAACTAAATAGACGGGGAAATTTTAACAGGTGAGATGACGTAAGAAGTGGCATTCTATACGGTAATTCCACCGTTACTTCGACGCTCACTTCGCACTTCAAAGTGTCAAGTAAATCAATGTAATTTTGAACCTTAAGCGAAGTGAGGGTGAATAGCGACGTGAGATGCCAGTTCATGTCTGAATTTTACAGAATCGACGTACTGGCAAAGATAAACATGAGGCAGTTTTATCGTTTGGTTTTGTGTTTTTATCTTTTTTCTTCTATTGGTACTTATTTTTGAAAATAAATCTTAAATGGTCCATTGGGTAGCCAGTTTGAATCTATTTAGTTTGTTATTGGGGCAAACCTTCTTTTTATACAAACATTTCTGAAAAGCTTCAGTTGTGCTATTCTGTCAGAATCTTCCTTGATGAATATCGGTGGTACGCTAGACGTCTTGAGATCGATTCCCAGGTCAAGCAAAGTGTTATTTGGCTATTGTATGAAATTCTTAACAGCAACTCGGAGTTAGGATTTGGGCCCAGTTAATGGCAATAGGCTCGCCCCCTATTACATGTGACCTAAACATACCGGCGAACTGTGGGTGTACATTCGTACACCTCTGCCTAACTCTTCGGAGAGTACAGGCGTAATAATATTAATGTATGAATATCGGTGTGCTGATCTTGAGGTAAACTGTATTATTGTGTGTGTATTTAAAGTTATAATAGCTTCGAGTTCTTTTTTTCTAATCACAAAATTTGTTGTTTTCTCTCGTACATTAATTTGCACCTGTCATGTTATCTCTTCACCACCTTTGGTTGACTGGTAGAGAATGCCTAAGGCATTAAGTCCGCCTTTTGTTGCATAAAATTTAAATAAATAAACTGTCAATCCTTAGCATCTGACGAGATGCAACTTGCAACATTCACATGAAGTAATATTAAGGTAAGCTATCAAGACCTAGCAGTAGATGATATTACATTCATTTACCTGTATTCAGTTATAAAAAAAATAACTTCTGCTCGCTACTATTTGTTCCGCATTGTTACGTCTTTGGTTTATGCTCCGCTCCCGTAAGTCGTAGCGTGATATTAAATACTATTTCATTAGCCTATTTTATTCCTCATGAATCTAGCTATTATTTACAAAAATATTTTTTCCGATCCGACTGGTATTTCTAGAGATTAGCGTGTTTAAATAAATGCACAACCAAAAAACGGTTCAGCTTTATAATTATTAAAATTGATAATTCGGCTATTTAATCTACTTATTAATCATCACAGTTCATCCATAGGTAAATAAAGCCACTATTAACTTTATTATCAACACTCCTCAAAACTAATATTACCCCACAAATTAAGCAAGCCGTATCGGTTAAAAACTTTTTGTAAACCACGTACATAAATAAACTAGATAGTCCGTCGGTTCGTAAACTAACATTTTATCTAGCCCCACTGTTCATAGCGTAGTTCTAAAAGCGTTTAAATATTACAACATTATTTTGGACGTGCTTGTTCGTGAATTTTTTGCCGTATCTAGTTATTGTGACAATTTTATATCGTGTTTTTAAGTTTGTACTTTTCATATTACAAATAATATTATATCATGCCTGTATTTCCCGCAGGGTTAGGCAGAGGTGTACTAACGCACACCCACAGTTCGCCGGTATATTTAGGTCCTATGTAATAGGGGGCGAGCCTATTGCCGTCAACCAGACACAAATCTTAAGTCCGTGCTGCTACTAAGAATTTCATGGAGAACACTTTGCTCGACCTTGGGAATCGAACCCAATACCCCTAGCGTAGCAGTCGCGCTTATAACCACTAGGCTAACGAGGCAGTTGTGTTTTCATATTTAAATGTCTCGTAAATATACTATTGCTCTTTCGGTTTATTATAAAGAAACTTGCGCAAATATTGCTAATTTGTAATATAAAAGCCTTTTGTTGCTATTTTCAAATTCAAATTCTAGGTCTTTGAGATCTTAAACCCTCTTTTGGTCGTAACTTTTGTACTAACCGGTCCTTTGAAATTAAACGCCCCTTTTAATGATGAAAGGTTCGCGTTACATGCTAAATAAAACTTCTGAATTTCATTATTTGTAACCTTGTTTCGACTTCAAAGACCAAAAAGTTTTCTTGAATAATTATATTAACAATACAAAAACTTTATTTAAATAAGCATAACAAATCTACAAAACTACGTACAAATTTTAATGAAAACGTGTTTTCCATAAGTATAAAATATTCTTCTCATGAATATTATATCGAAACGCATTCTTCATGATTTGAAAAATGGAATAAATTCAGCTTCAAACAGAAGCTAGATTTTGATAATGCACTGAACTCTTCATATTCATGAGGTATGGACGGCAAAATAAATAAGTGTGCGGGCAACTCGAGATCTGTTCGAGTTTATTTGTAATTTAAAATTTACATCGAAATAACTCGAATAAATTTTGAAAACAAATATTATCTTTGTAAAAAAATAATGATATCGAAAAATCTGTATAATTTCAAAGATTATGATGGCATGGTTCAAAGCCTTTAATGTATACAGGAAAAAATTTTAACCAGTGCGTAAATTTTGCCATAATAAACTTCAACACGTTTTAGTAAACACGTATATTTTATTTTGATATGTCTTAGTACTAAAAAAAAAAGTTATCGCTTACGAAACATGTTTACTTAAAAACCATATTTCATTGTCACTCGGCGCTAGCGCATTCCCCACCCCCTCACCCCAGCCATGCGCCCGGGCGGCGGCGGCGGCCGCGAGTTTTCATTGATAGTATGGCGAATAGATTATGTCCTGGATGTTTTGCTTATTTCAAACTCGGATAAGGATGAATTTTTTTTTTATTTTATTTTTTTTACTAAACACGGAAATGTGTTCTATTACTGACACTGAACTACCAAAAAAAATTTACGCACTGGTTAAAAACTTATCCTGTATAGAATGTCTACAGTTAAGATTTTGAAAATAAAAAAGGGAATGTAGCTACAATATTATGTAATTGTAACACCTGTAATCTTACTGCTATTATAAATTCGACAGTTTGGATATGTGGATATGTTATGTTAATATACATAATATTAAAAATACTATCATGTAAATGTAAATAATTTAAATCTAAAACGATACAGGTGTCACTACTTGTCGCCTATTTAGTGTGATTTAGAGACCATTTTTAATTAAAATTTCTCTCGCAATAAAAAAAAATGTAAATGCTTATTTAATTATGAAATAAATTATAGTTCCCACAAATCGTGAATTTGAAACATTTTCAGGAAAAGTACCAAAATTTATTACTACGATAAAAAAAATGCATTTCTTGTTACATAACTTCTATTCGCGTACTGTATAACTGGCGTAAGCTGCACCAATGCATGCGAACTTAACTATTTTGCAACGTGTACTTCACTCGCAAACTATCACGGAATTCTTCAATACTGTTGAACTGGAAATGTAGAACGGAATATCTTTTCTCTGTTTAACAGATTCTGTATAGTCTTTTATTACCATATTTCAGTGTAAGAGATTCCTCAAGGGTTTAAGGTTTTTGCCGATTCAGAAATGAATTGTCAAGGTTTTTATTCTTTTGTGATTCCCGCCAACACATTTCGGTAGTCTTTTGTATTATACAATGCGTGGGCAGAGGTGGAATCAACATGTTCAGTATTTTTAGGTTTAACAATATTTTTTGAAGGAGATTTACCTTATTTTGCGTTTTTCTTATATTCTGAAATCATAAAGGTATTCCTAAGTGGATAGAAAATAGGGTAAAACCGTAAATTCTGCTGATCCAGCTTGTATTGAAACTAGACTTGGAAATAATGAGAAATACGGTAAGGATAGCTAGGATTTTATTTCAGCGGACCTTTTTGGGAGAATGTGATTTTGTGAACTGTTATTGTTTTTATGTATTTACTAGCTTTTGACTGTGTCTTCGTTCAGGTGTTCGACGGTTAACTCAAGGGTATTAATTGATTGCGTAAGACCCTAATTATTTAAAAAAATAAACGTAGCCTAAGTTACTCTTTATAACATTATCAGCAAGTGAAAGTCGCGTCAAAGTCGATCCAGCGTTTCAAAAGATTCAGAAGTTCAGACAGACAAAATCTTACAAAATTTTCGTACCATAATATAAATTTATAATTGAAATAACAAAAATATTGCATTTTGAAAGGCTGTAATTTTTGTACCTATAACATCTATCTATACTAATATTATAAAGAGGTAACATTTGTTTGTAAGTTTGTATGTTTGTAAGTTTGTATGTTTGTAAGTTTGTATGTTTGTAAGTTTGTATGTTTGTAAGTTTGTATGTAGGGGGTAATCTCCGGAAGTAATGAACCAATTTTAAAAATAGTTTCACTGGTAGAAAGCTACATTATTCGTGAGTGCTATAGGCTATATAACATCACGCTACGACCAATTGGAGCGGAGCATTAATGAAAAATCTGGCAAAAACGGGAACAAAATATTCTTTTTGAGGGCTTTCGTTGCGTGTGCTGCGTGAATGGTTAAAGTTACGCAAAAATAATGTACGAGAGAATTGTTCCTCCTAAAATATACTAAAAAAAAGTCCCCGGGAGTAAATGCCTAACTTTTAAGGTTGGCTCGCTATAGCCTTTTTAAGGCCAGAAAATTTGTTTTAAAATAATGCATTATTTGCGAAGATGTTTTTATGGAAATAGTATTAATCCTTATCAACACAAATACTTTATTCATCACAAGTGTTTAGTTTTGAATGAAATTGCCCTTTACATCATTTAATTTCAATAAATATCTTAGGAGATATCACAGTTTTAAAATAACTTGGCCGCAAAATAATGACTGCGAGACATTCCGTAGCTTATACATCAGAATAACATATTATACTACATAACATCGCGCTATGAGCCACGGAACGGATCAGTAACCAAAAACCTAACGTAACGCGAGTGAAACCGCGGGGCACTGCTAGTATTGAATAAAATTAGAAAATACCATATTTGAAGAAAAAAAAATTGGTATAAATTTGGCTTACATAAAACTGCAAGCAACGTTGATTTAAAAAAAAAAATGGTTCCACGCAAAAGAAAATACATTGATAACCGACGTTAACGGGAAAGATAATACGCTAGTAATATCATAAACTAAAAACAAAACCAAAATTAGTTTATCCCTAGAAGCCTAATCTATTTCAGAAGTACACAAAGCCTTAACATACGTCTCAGAGGCGTACACATATAATTCAATTTTTTTAATATAAAATAGCCTTATTTTGTTTTTTTTTTGGAGTGGAAATTTAAATTTGGTTTATAAGCTAAAATTAAAACAACACTGTTATGAATAATTACTATAATCACAGTTATTTATTACAAAAATAAAAGTAGGTGAATAAATTCGAACAAAAAAATCAACTTCTTCAAAATCAACAGAAACATATTATATTTTCATAGAAAATTTTCTTTTTTTAACTCTAATTAGTTATTCTTAGACCAAATATTAAAACTAATCAGACTTCAAAAGATTAGGTAAAGTTTAAGAGCAGTCTACACAAATATCAATTCGCCCCAAGTTGGCAGGTGGTGAAACACGGTCAGCGTCAGATTATGGACCATCTTCTGTAACAGGGGCTGGGTCGGTGTCTTCAGAGGAAGCAGGTTCTTGTAAAGACGAAAAAAAACTCAGTCTCATAACTATTTTCATCTTCGCTTTGAACGTCATGGATAACCTGGTCATCCTCAACTTCGGAATCCGAATCTTCCAAAGAAGGATCATCTTCCTCGTTTAGGATTACTAAAATATCGTGTCCGTCTAATCTTCGAGACCGTTACATATTTTATATTATCTGAAACAACGCCGAAAATATAAAATATACGAAAAACGAACAAAAGTAAAATCACATAAACCTAGTTAAAAGTTACGCAAAGCCTAAACATACGTCTCGCAGGCGTGGAATACTTCGATAAATCAAAAATGGTGGGACTTACCTTAACGATATGGGCACCGTAAGCTAGCTCCCGGCGGCCACTGAGTTGGCGAAAGAGCACAACGCGCTAGCTTCAATCGTTACAAAGAGACAAACGATATTTGGTTTCGTGTACGCCTCGCAGACGTAGATTAGGCTTCTAGGGTTATACTAAATATTCTAGCCATAATCCTTTTTCTATTGTTCACATTACAAGCTCAATACACACTACATGTAAACTCTCGAATGAATGGTCTTTCATAAACCGAATTAACAGCGTCAGGAATTCCTTTACTAATGAATTAGCGCACGTTCACCACATTTATTAACGAACCTAATTATAATGTAGTGTGGTCAGAACTTCGTTGTTATTTAACCGCTTTTGTGATAGCAGTAATTGGGAGTGTTAGATTATAATTATCTCTTTTTAAGATCAAGGTTTTTGGCAACTATTACGTAGTATTGGAACTTTAATTTAAAAAAAAAACGGCGGGTTGCACTCCGGGAGTGCCGGCAGAAGTGAAAACTTGAATATTAACGTTGTGCATTTTTGATATTTTGGAATGGTTAGGGAATAATTTTGCACGAATTGCTATAATTATCAATATAAAAGTACTATGTATATAACAGAAACCATTAAACCAAGCACGTGTACTATTTAGTCCATCCGTGCATCCATCCATCCGTCCATCCGTCCATTCGTCCATCCGTCCATCCATCCATCCACGATTTTCCACGATTTTGCACGATTTTTCGTGCAAATTTTTCGATCAGGGTCACGTGTCCTGACGCGAGTTTAACATTTTTTACCCAACGCCGCTAAAGAAGTTTTCACTTTAAAAATCTTTATCTTTGTTTCTATAATAATATATTAAACCATTACGCCTGGATTCCTCGAAGGGTTAGGCAGAGGCGTACCAATGTACAGTCAAACAAAGAGATAAGTAACTATGCCGTTACTATATAATAAAAGATTGATTAGAAAACAAACAGTTCAATAATTAAAATTAAATTAAATTTGCAGACATTCGTCAGAATGGACGGAAATTTCAACTGTAGCTGACATCCTGGTTACTTGTCTCTTTTGTTGACCGTACATCCACTATTCGCCGATATATTTAGGTCCCATGTAATAGGGGGCAAGCCTAACGTCATTATCTGAACCCAATTCCTAACTCCGAGCTGCTATTAAGAATTTCATAGAAAACCCAATAACACTTTGCTCCTAACCTGACCTGGGAATCGAACCCAAGACTTCTAGCGTAGCAGTCGCGCTTAGGACCACTAGGCCAACGAGGCAGTGCTCATAATTTCTGGAATAACTGGTTGGATTGAAAATTTTTCTTACTTTCTTTCAATTGTTCCATAGACAGCAAAATAAAGAAAAAGTGATCGTGAACAAAATACATTTTCATAATACACCCTTCAATGTTTGGTCAACCGTAAAGCAGCAATGGGTGCGAACAATATTCCGTTCTCCACCAAAACCAGGATCGAACCATCTTAAGTCTCAGAGTTTGATGAAGCTGATGGAATATTTTTTTAGGATTCTGTGTTAAATAGGTCCCTTACTAAGGCTCGTCTGTCTTTTTTATTGCAGGGCTTTATTTTTTGTACCGTAATAGGCAGATATGTAAATTTTTGCACGGAATGTGTCGCTCTGATTAATACTGAAAAATGACTAAATGAACTCCAATAGCATTTATTTTTATTAAATCTTACTATTATTTATCCAAAAGTTTGAATGGATGTCTGTTACTCACTTACGCTAAAACGGCTGAACGGATCTAGATGAAATTTGGCACAGAGACAGATCATAGTGTGCACGTAGGATATTTCTTATTCCAGAAAATAATAATAATATAGTACAGTTCCCGTGGGATAATATTTTAATTTTGAGCTAGGATAAAATTAACTTTCATTCACGTTTTATTCAAGATTTTTTTTTCTTTTTTCTAAATTTTTTGCTTGGTCTTAATTTTATACGGTGATTCAAAACCCTTCGCGTGATAGCCCCACTCGTACTTACTCGATTTTTTCCTTTATACTTGTATGTAACGAACCGCGAATTTTTCTGTTTGGTTTTCTGCTTCAATGAATGTGTCACGTTTTCGTAAATGTTGTATTAGACTGACAGTTTGATTTAAGGAGTATATATAGAGCGTGTTTGAGATGAAGTAAGCTGCATGATTGGAGTTAATTTTGGAGTTCCTTTGACCAATAGAGTGTCTCATTAGTCCATGGTTATTAGATGTGATTATTTTGAGTTTATTCGCTAATTATAGGTACTGTTTCTCAGTAGCAGTCCGGAGTTAGGAAGTTGATGGTGTGACCCCCCCGTGCCTCGGAAAGCACGTAAAACCGTTGGTACTGCGCCTGATATATTTTAGGTCGTGTCGGATAGCCGTCCCGTCGGGCTATGAGAGTTAGGGAAAAGGGAGTGCACCTGTGTTTGCGCACACACTTGTGCACTATAATATCTCCTGCGTACGTGGCTAGTCTGCATAAAGATTAGTCGCCGTGGCCGGAATCGATCTGGAGAATTATATTTTACAAATCTGAAATCCCCAACCCCGCTCTGAGCAAGCGTGGTGATAAATGCTCGTGCCAATTCTGTATGAGAAGAGGCTTTTGCGCAGCAATGTGACAATAATAGGCTGGTTTTATTATGCTGTTTTACGCTAGGACTATAATTTGCACCTACCATGTTATTTCTTCACCACCTTTGGTTGACTGGTAGAGAATATCTGAGTAACTATCTAATAATATACATCATCATCATCATCATCTGCTTAGCCTTTTTCCCAACTACGAGTATGTTGGGGTCGGCTTCCAGTCGAACTGGATGCAGCTGAATATCAGTATTTTACATGGAGCGACTGCCGATCTGACCTCCACAACCCAGTAACTGGGCAACACGATACCTCTTGGTTCTAATAATATACATAATATCAAATACCATATAGACTAATTCTACTAATACGAGTATCTTAATTGCTTTACGTCAACAAATCGATTAATCTGGAAGAAGTTGAGCCGAGTTTCTAATACTCGGATTAATATTAGAATCACGTATGATATCAAGTTAGTTCTCTCTACAAATCTGAAATCCTTAGTATTAGTTCTAGGTAAGTACTATCGAGTATTCTATTTCTATCTTGGTTCTGCCTCGTCTCGGTCTTGGGTTCGATTCCCAGGTCGAGCAAAAAGTGTTATTGGGTTTTTCTATGAAATTCTCAGTAGCAGCTCGGAGTTTGGATTAGTGCCCGGTTAATGGCAATAGGCTCGCCCCCTATTACATGGGACCGAAATATACCGGCAAACTGTGGGTGTACATTGGTACACCTCTGCCTAACCCTTCGGGGAATACAGGCGTGATGGTAGATTTATTTTTATTTTATCTTGGTTCTGAGGTCGAAGGCTTCTTGCCAGGTCATCGTTTTACCTGATATACTGCGAAATATAGTTAAGATATAATAAGATAACAGAATTGGTAATATAACGTGGCAATAATGCCAGTCTTTGGGCACTAGTTCCATTACTCCTTCCATACACTTCCATACTGAGGAGCTCGTGGCTAAATAATTACAGCCGCATAGACCGATCTTCCGGGTGAAGCCACGTTTGCCGAGGTTGGTCTGTGGATGGGTGACCATTTACCATAGCGAGTTTCCTCCGTGCCTCAGAAAGCATGTAAAGCCGTTGGTGGCTGTCATTTGTATATCTATGACAGTCGTTACTGTTAGTCAGAAGCCCGAAAGTCTCACAACCAGTCTTACCAAGAGTATCGTATTACCCATTACTGGGTTGTGGAGGTCTGATAGGCAGTCGCTCCATGTAAAATACTGATATTCAGCTGCATCCGGTTCGACTGGAAGCCGACCCCAACATAGTTGGGAAAAGGCTAGGCAGATGATGATGACACTAGTTCCATTGACAGCGATCCGGATGAATATTTCTGTGTTTTGAGCACAATCGGATTAAAGTTGTCATTTTTTTGTGTTATTCGATAAATTTGAAAAGATTTATGATTGTAATGAGACAATACATGCTAGGAAAAATAAATTGAACTTTACGTTATAGCCGTTATGGTTCGTGCAAAATAATAAGTAAGTATGTAAAAATATGATAATTTTTTGCATTGAAATTTTCATGAATTTTAATACGAAACGTAATTTGACCTATCAATATTTTAATTGTTGAAGAATCCACTTTAACCTGGTAAATGAAATAAATTGCAAAGGCGATAGAGTTTAAATTTAAATAACTTTATTATAAAGCAATTTGATTGCAATTAAGTCCTATTAGTTCTTATATATTTCTGTGTCGATCTTTCAGAAAGGTCGGGTGCGTAGTACTCGTAACCGGCGTGCTTGTATGACCAGATGTATGAACGTGGACGAGGCGAAACGAGTATGTAGGTATAGTAGCCAGGGACTTGAAAACGAAATGAATTTCGTTCCGTTATCATTAATGTTATCATTTAACGTTCCAAAATTTGTAACGATACTAAAACTTAAAAATACCAATAACGTTACAAGAAAGAAACGTTAAAGAATATCATTTTCGTAGAACAAAATTTTAAGTAACGTTACAGGTATCAGTAACATTAAGCTTATCCGCTTGTAATAACGTTACAGGTGAAACGTTACAGATTCATTTGTAACGTTATTCTTAAGAACTTTTCTCGCTGACTACCGCTCCGTCGTCGCCCGCGGCCCGGTAGCCTCGGCACAAGCCACCACTGTAATGAATAACGTTATTATATCGTTATACTAATAACGATATATTGATAATATTGTTAGTGAACACTTTAAGATTTCGTTCCGTTTGTCAGTATCGTTATAGCCAAGGTATTAATTTTGTTACGATCCTGGTGGAACGGTACAAATTATCGGTACTGGAACTACGCGTAACGTTATTTTGAGTAACGTTTCAAGTCCCTGATAGTAGCAGGTGGCGTTCTGTAGTTTCTGCCTACCCCCATGGGAAAAAGCGTGAGGCGTGACTGCCCAGTCGGTTGGTCTCGTGGTCGCAAGAGCGACTGCTGAGCAAGGGGTCCTGGGTTCGATTTCCAGGTCGGGCAAAAAGTCTTATTGGGTTTTTCCATTAGGAATTTCTCAGTAGCAGCCCGGAGTTTCGATTTGTGCCCGGTTAATGGCAATAGGCTCGCCCCCTATTACATGGGACCTAAATATACCGGCGAGCTGTGGGTGTACCTAAATTGGTGCACCTCTGTCTAACCCTTCGGAGAATATAGGCGTGATGGTGATGGTTATGTATGTTTAATTCTGTTCTGTCTGCCCATAACTTCAGCTTTGTATCAATGAATGATTTTTGCAATCAGTCCTGGGTCCTATTCCTGGTTTGGGCAATGTGATATTAGGTTTTTCAGTAGAAATTTGTCAGTAGTAGCCCGGAGTTTGGAAGTCAGTGCACGTAAAGCCTTTGGGCCTGCGCCTGATCTCTTCTCGGTCATATCCGATTGCCGTCTCTTGGGACTTTGAGAGTGAACGAAGAGGGATAGTCCAAGTGGCTTTTTCCAAACGTGTTAAGTCACGTCTTAGGTCACTGCTCTCAACCCGTATAGCATAGCATGATGTTATATACCGTGACGCATGAATCCGGCTATCATAATTATACAAAGATATTTTTTCCAATCCCACTGGGAGATTCAGAGATTATCGCGTCTAAACAAAAAAAAATCTCTTTAGCTATATCCTATTAGTATCAATTAATATAGATAGAAAAAAATCACCATCCATCACGCCTGTATTCCCCGAAGGGATAGGCAGAGGTGTACTAATGTACACCCACAGTTCCGGTGAACTGTGGGTGTACATTAGTACACCTCTGCATGCTTACATGGGACCTAAATATACCGGTGTATATTTAGATCCCATGTGATAGGGGGCGGAATATTGCCATTAACCGGGCACAAATCCAAACTCCGAACTGCTACTGAGAATTTCATAGAAAAACCCAATAACACTTTTAATATTTAAGTTTTTCAAAACACATTCTCAATTTTCTTTATTTGTATTTTCCTTATTAATATGTTTTCTTCTTACTAGGTTGCTAACTGTAACAACATTACTAACCGTTTACAAAAACCCAACCATCATGCCAAAATACATCTCCTTTTAAATTACGTAACTAAAAACATCTTCACAAACTTTATATTTACAATATCAACGAAGACATCATTAATAACGGCTGCTGATATAACAAATGTTTTGTACTTCCCCAACTAAATGAGGCACAGGGCTTCGCCCTAATCGTATAATTAATCATGATTACACAACACTCGACTAGACGTATACTTTAAACTAAAATTTGGTTTGTGACAACTCGGAAATTATAGAAGCTTTGAGATCGTCTACATGAAGATAATGTCTCGCGAGAGCGATAGGCGACAAATAATAATAATAATAATTGCCAATAAGCCTGACATAGTGGTGGTAGATCGATTAGAGCGTCGCGCAATGATTGTTGACATAACAGTCCCACATGACGTGAACCTCGTGAAGGCCGAGAATGATAAGAAGATCAAGTATCTTGACTTGGCTCGCTAGGTTGTCGACATGTGGGATGTGGACTCAGCGATCATTGTGCCGATAGTCGTTTCAGCCAATGGCTTAATTGCCAAGAGCCTCGATCAACATCTTAGGAGGCTCTCGTTGGGCAGCTGGATCAAGGGCTTGATTCAGAAAGCGGTTCTCCTAGACACGGCGCGTATCGTTAGGAGATTCCTTTCTCAGGAGCCCTGACAACCGGTGGCTTGGACCCTGTTCCCGATGCCGGTGGGCTACTATTTTTTATATTTTTAAATGTTTTTATATTTTTTTATATTAATATTTAAAAATGTATTTAATATGTCTTAAAATAAATAAATGGAATAATAATTTGATCTGGCTCGCGAGGTTATCGACATGGGGTTGTGAGTACAGCAATAATTTGTGCCGACAGTCGTGATGGTCAATGGCATAATAGCCAAGAGCCTCGTTCAACACCTAAGGAGGCTCTTGTTGGGCGGTTGGATAAAGGGTTTGATTCAACAAGCACTACAAGGTACTGTGAAGGCTATTTACAGCAGTAACCTGGCTGAATTGACCACAGCACACACATACACGGTACTCCTTGAGATGGCACGTTTTGTTAGGAGATTTCTTTCTCAGGGAGCCACGGGGACCACGGGTAGCTTAGATCCTATTCCCGATGCCGGTGGGGTACTATTTTTTATATTTTTAAATGTTTTTTTTCCCTAAGGTAGTGAAAGGAGGGGACTTCGATTGTATAAAATTTAATTTATGGGGGAGCTTATACATATAACAAAAGGGTAAACTGTATGAAATATACTTGGCCATAGTCACGGTCATAGTGCTAATCTCCCACCTCGTGTAAATGAGCGTTACCCTCTCATACTAAAACAGTGTGTAAACGTTGTAATTATCCCGGATCAAAACTTTCCATCTAACAGACCTCTAGTATTTTCCTAATGAAGAAACTTTGAGGACAGAAGATAAGGGATATAGACTTGGATAGCGTTTTAGAGATTTAGAACTCTATGGATTTGAATAAAAATGAGCATTCAGCTACGAAATCTTGGCTGTATAATAAAGTTCTTTTTTGAATATTCGGCTGTGGTTTGGTATATTTATTCAGAATGTATACTAGATATTTAGGTCCCATGTAATAGGGGGCGAGCCTATTGCCATTAACCGGGCATAAATCCAAACTCCGAGCTGCTACTGAGAATTTCATAGAAAAACCCAATAACACTTTTTGCTCGACCTGGGAATCGAACCCGGGACCCCTTGCACTTACGACCACAAGACCGACCAACGGGGCAACGGGGGGGCGGCGAACTGTGGGTGTACATTGGTACACCTCAGCCTAACCCCTCGGGGAATACAGGCGTGATGGTGATGGTGTATACTAGATATTATACAAGCGGATGCGGGCAGCGCAGGACCGGTCATTGTGGCTATCTTTAGAGGACGACTATGTCCAGAAGTGGACGTCATTCGGCTGATAATGATGATGATTATACATCCTGTTATATAAATACTAAACAAATAAATAAAATTGCAAAGTCTGTTTGCAATGACAAAATAACAGCAAAAAAATGAAGAACAAAAAAATCATTTGTCTGTTTGTTCCGGCTAACCTCCAAAACGGTTGGACCGATTTTGACAAAACTTTCGCTTATAGATACCTGATGTTATAACGAGTAACTAAGGCTGTTTATTTTAATACTTAAAAATACTTGGATTATTATCTAAACTTATATTAGAAAGAGAAAACACTAGTATTTGTTTTGTACTGGATAGATCCAAAAACTTCTTAACCGTTTTTTTTAATTCTTTCACCTATGAAAATCTACATTATCAGTGAGTAGACACTATACTTAATTTCCAAGTAAATGAGTTGGATGGAAAAATTCACGTTCATAAGCTGTGCAATTCTCATTCAACCAACGCAAGCTCTCTTGCAACTCACAACAACTAACTCGCAGTTCAAAGATCTCATCTCCAGTGCACTGCACGGCTACTTATAAAATCATTCCATTATTCCCGTTCACTTTCACTTTAGTTAAAAATTACTGTAATGAAGAATAAATTGGAAGTAAAAAGACCAGCCTTTGTGAGTTGCGAAAGCATTATCATTCAATAAACTTGCATATTGGATTCGTTTGCATGGAGCTTGGTGCTTACCCGTCTACGGCACAGTTAAATGAATTCATTTATTTATTAATAGTTGATTAAAACGGCACAGGTCCAATTACATTAATTAACATAGAATTAAAAATATTAAAATTAAATAAGCATTCAAATAACATACAATACCAAAATCAAGAAAGAGAAGATATAAAAAAAATGTGGATAAAATTATTAATAATTATTTGAGTAAATTAATAAATTGTACACATCACAAACTAACATAACCAGTATGTAATAGTGGACACCCTCGCATATTGTCTCTCACAGAACACCAGACAAGCACGCATTATTTTCTTCCATTCATCAGCAAACACATCACATTCAGGGTCGGCAGTCAGGAGGGCGTTTAGCATGTTATGAAGGGGTTATGCTTTTAGCATACATACTAGCACGCCTGTATTCCTCGAAGAGTTAGGCAGAGCAGACAGGCTGTGTATAAATGTATACCCACAGTCTGCCGGAATGTTTTAGGTTCCATGCAATAGGGGGCGAGCCTATTGCCATTAACTGGGCACGAATCCTGAGTCTGCCTGTGTTTGTCTGTGGGACTGCCTCGGTAGCCCAGTGGTCCTAAGAGCGACTGCTACGCTAGAGGTCTTGGGTTCGATTCCCAGGTCGAGCAAAAAGTATTATTGGGCATTTCTATGAAATTCTCAGTAGCAGCTCGGAGTCAGGATTTGTGCCCGGTTAATGGCAATAGGCTCCCCCCTATTAAATGAGACTTAAACATACCGGCGAACTGTGGGTGTAAATTGGTACACCTCTGGCTAGCCCTTCGGGGAACACAGGCGTGATTGTATGTGTATGTGAATCCTGAGTCAGACCTGGAGAGTGCATCTAGTCTTAAATTAAAGTCAAAGTCAAAGTCAAATCATTTATTCCATTAGTCAGACCATAAAGGCCTATTCAGACCTAAGCGGTATTCGCTACCGCCTGCGGCAGAGAAAACCCAGTGGGTATGCGGTAATATTACTGTTCAGACCTAAGCGGTATTCGCTACCGTTCGTAACCCGCGCGGTATGTACCTCTACCCACAGCGGCAGCGAATATCGCTCAGGTCGCTGTAGCCGCGGTACTTGATACTAAATACCTGAGCGAAACCCGCGCGGTATGTACCTCTACCCACAGCGGCAGCGAATATCGCTCAGGTTTGAATAGGCCTTTAAAAGGCACTTTTGAACGTCAAAATAATTAAAACTAATGAATCTAGTTGCCCATTCCAAAAGGTAGTTTCGTATGGAGAAGAACGGGCAAGAAACTCCATACATACTCTTTTAAAAAAACGTATTACATTATCTTGTACAATTACATGCATTCCATAAAAAATATGCTAATGTCAAAACGATCTGTTAACAATAAAAGTCACTCAAAGTACTACATTACATACTAAGTGCCACGAATTAAGAAATGAAAGCTAAACCAATTGTAATATTTAACACCAATATTGTGATCGAAGATGATCACTTCTATCATTTGAAAGGCAACGAATCAGTGTGTGAGCCATAGTAATCACCAAATGTAGCATTATTGTCTAAGAGAAAAAAAAAATGAAATAGTAATAATAGTCAAAACAAATTACTTATATAATTTACCAGCAACCAGTTGATTTTGTCAAGATTATATTATCATATCAGCCGCTCCACTTCCCTCGCTTTATGCACTGCACTGCTGGACATAGGCCTGATTAAGACCGCAGTACCTTTTTGGAAATTTATGGGAGAAATTCGGTCTGATGGATATTATTAATTTAGCAGAAAATGAAGACAAAACAGAAACTTCGCTCAAGGTGGGCAAAACTAAAAGTTTACCAACATTGTTCTAGGCTTTCTTTGGTTAAACTAATATTGACTTGGAAAAATTCTAGATTGTTGTTGCGTTGGTTTTAATTAAACAGAGAATTTACTATTGACCTTTTGTTCAAGTCGTAACTACTTTAGTTTCAACGTCGATTTTTTCTTTCCTAGTTCCTTTGTGTTCTTGAAGTCTAATTCTAGCCTATTATTATCTCATTGTAGGGCAAATGTGAGTGGAAGGGAGAGGAAGAGGGAGGCCAAAGAAAAGATGGATGGATTGTGTGAAGAATGATATGAAAGAGAAGGGAGTCAGTGATAGTATGACGGTTGACAGGTTGGCATGGAAGAAGAAAACATGTTGCGCCGACCCCAAATAAAATGGGATAAGGGCAGGAAGATGATGATGTAGGGCAAATGTTTGTTCTCTTACAGAAAAGGCACAAGCATTGATCACCACACTTGCTTAAACCGGATTGGCGAATTCAGTATTACATTAACTGTAATCCCAACTAATTGGATAAACAACCTTATTTTTGTTACCCGAAACTTGAATAGGATTCATCACACTTATCTTTATGAACAATATCAAATCAAAAATCACCTGATTCATACATTTTTTCGAGTTATGCGAAGCATAGCAAGGATCAGCTGATTTTGTATTGTAAAACATGTTTTTAGTATAAAGTGTCTTGTCCATTCTTTTCTGTCTTTACTACAAATAAAGCTAAAGTCTTGTTGTGAATGATAGCCAGATTTATAAGGCATAGTTTAGGCTCATATAACATCACGCTAAGAATAACAGGAGCGGAAAATATCATAAAAACGCTAAAATTTTGACACTCCTAATTTTTTCTTACTGGTCTCTAATTGAAATTAATAATTTGTCTTCGACTTACTTGCCTTGAACCTTCGTTTACAGTTCTGTCATCTTCTTTAATCAAACCATTATCACCATCAAACAATATAATGTATTTCTTTACATCTTATTAAGCTACTGCATCATACCTATAGCCTCTTTCTTCATCCGTGACATCAAAAGCTCCCTCATACTAATTTAATAATACGCCTTTTCCATCCCCTTTAAATCTACAGGGACGAATATCTACTTAAAATATATTACGACCGTGTAAGTATAATATTACTCTACATTTTTCTTCTAAAGCATGCAGATTACAATTTATGATATCGGATTTTTATGCATTTTAATAAAAAGCGGTGTTTTAGTGTCGATAGAAGTTATTACGGGCGCTTATCGATAATTGGGAACGTGGTCCCATCCCTAGTCGTACACTTAGTTGCTATACGTTGCAAGGAAAATGTGGATTCATTATGAATTCTGCTCACACATAGCTCACGTTGGCTACATTTTAACGTCTGTTCCATTAGTATACAAAGGGTTTATACTGTGGTTATGTCTTCACAGACGATGTGACCAGCATGGGCCATTGTGTATAGGGGAAATGAGATTTTGCTCCTTCACCAACGCCTGATTCTTTGACAGATTTATTTGTCGGCGAGAATGGAACATACATGAATTCCAATACACTAACGCACACGGCCGATAAAAATCGGTCAAAAATCCGAGAGTCTTTAGAAGCGAACTTTTTCATTAGTACAGTCATTGCTCATCATAACAGTACGACTTCGACTCAGCAGATAACTTGCCAATCAAGTTAGGACTTTAAATTTTGTTTGTTAAAATGATTTTTATAGTGACAAGGTAAAAGGAGACAGCTTGCGGGCTGCATGTTGGCAGCTGACTGTTGGATTTTTTGAGGCAATTCAAGCAAAGAAGCACAGTTGTTATATGCGATGACCAATACGATTTGCTAATAGATTGGTAATATATCTGCGCATAGGCAGTTCAATGCATCTTTCAGGGATTATCATTGTAATTTAATTTGAGCATACCCATAACAAGAGAACCGGTAGCCATTTCTGCCAATTTCGTATACGCCACACGCCAAAACCAATTTACCACTATTTCATAAGTTTAGCTGTTTGAATTTCATAGTAAGTACTGCGCACTAGTAATTTATGAACCTTTATCCAAATTCACCGACCAAAATCCTAATATAGAACTCCAAAATTCAAAATTTTATATTCAAAACCCTCCAATCGCCGCTGTGCATTCATTTTTATCTGTAAACCTACGCCGTCAAAAAAATGCAATCTCATAATTGAACCTTCAACCTAACCGAAAAAAAGTGTCTTAGTTGGCAAAACAGAAATACAATCAACGTAGGCAAATAAAAGCGCAAATTAATTAACCCTACTCAGTTTCAGCATCAAAATAAGCTACAGTGAGTTCCCCTTTTTAAAATTCAACTCCCATTTTTTGCGTTGCAGAGTTCTTTTGCGCCAATTCGGAGTTCGATGGTGCTCCCGCTACGGTATTAGCATATTAATGAACGGGTGCTGGGAACTAACATTTGTAATTACTTTTGTCCTGACTCTGCGAGTTACGCCTTAGGTAACAAAGGCCTTTTATCTGTGTTGGCCAAAGTAGATAGCGTTTGTGTTACTTAAATTGTAAACTTGTTTCTCATTGACATTATACGTTTGATCTTCGTGATTGATCCTTTCGATTGCTTTAGTTAAATCTTTTTTAATGATTTTTGGGGTCCTTCAAGATTTTCTTTTTTTTGTCTTTGCTAGATCTTTTGTAGATACTTTAAATTCAACTGCTTCGTTAGCCTTGTGATCATAACGTGACATGTCTTGGGTTCGATTGCCAGGTCGAGCAAAAAGTGTTACTGGGTTTATCTATGAAATTCTCTGTAGCAGTTTGGAGTCAGGATATGTGTCTGGTTAAAGGCAATTGAATAGGCTCGCCCCTATTACGTGGGACCTAAACATACCGGCGAACTGTGGGTGTACATTGGTGCACCTATGCCTAATCCTTCTTGGAATACAGGCGTGATGATATGTATGTTTTAATTCTTCTTTCACAAATGTTGGTTTTTCAAAAGATATGCATGTTATTTCAATCCTTTCTTCATATTTTTTCAATAATCCACATCTCGAAATCCTAAGATAATTTCACACAAAATCCCGTACGCTTCGGGCTGAACAAAAACGGTTTACGAATTTCGCGGCGAGAAAAGCTCAGTTACAATTGTACCATACCTACCTATCAATGCGTTATTTAAGCCTCGTCCACACAAGAACGGTGAAACGTGAGGAGGAACCTAATACTGTCAGTTTTTGTCTGAATATTATGAACGGGGAAGAGGGAAAAGACATACGAACAACCTTTTTGTGGAGATTGTAAAAGGTAAAAGGATTTATTGGGCTCGACGGATATTTTATGACGCGTTTTTTATTGGTGTCACTTTTTCTTTGGGTGAAATCGTCCAAATCTATTTTTCATTTACTCGGAGTGTCATCAGTGAGTGAAGGGTTGGGTCCCTTATAATCTTTTCTAATTTATTTCGTGAAACTTTCTGGAAAATTTACATCTTTAAATGTCCATTTAGAACTTATTGTGTTTAATTTTTGGTTGACTTTTGAATATCAAAATTCAAAGCTCGGAACGACACTAAAGGCAAAGTTCAGGAGCTGCTTCATTTGTCGAGGGATTTCTAACTAAACAATTAACAGAAAATTTGGATTCATTTCGAATTCTCTCACAATCGTTGGTATTAAAGCCATATGACACAGTATTTATGCCTTTTAGGCCTCAGCTTTTAATACAACGCTGAACGTTGATGAGTTGCGTAACTCCATTTGTGAAAATGGGCCACATCTTTCACAGACTTTATTCAATGCAATTAAATTTTTCATTAACAGCGTTAATGATACTTTATTTTGGGACAGTATTACTGCTAACAATGTGGTTTTGGGATTCCACGTGTTTTATTCGACGGTTATGGAATATCTTATGGTATGTGCCTCCTATATTAGTTTTTTTTGACATCTCTGACATGAGTATGTAAGGATCGTAGCAGGTGGCGTTCCGTGGCTTCTTCCTATCCCCACGGGAAAAAGGCGTGAGATTATGTATGTATGTATGTATCTCTGACATCGGTAAAGGAAAACATCTTAGACTAGAAACCTAGACTTAGACTGGTTAGACCGAATATAAATCCAGAATTCCCAATCAGCCTCTGTATGGGAAGAGGCCCTTTGCTCTGCAGTGGGGCAATAATAAACTGATATTATTATTTTTATTATTTTATCTTCTTGGATTTGGAAATTCTATTTTATTGAAAGGATGAAACTTTCAATTTAGTAGTCAAAAACTTCAAAGTGAAAAGCAACTTTGGCTCTGGAAGTCTGTGGCAATACTTAGTATTTAGTATTACAGTTACAATTTTTAACCCCCGACGCAAAAAGAGGGGTATTATAAGTTTGACGTGTCTGTCTGGCTGTCTGTCTATCTGTCTGTCTGTCTGTGGCATCATAGCTGCCGAACGGATGAAGCGATTTCAATTTAGTTTTTTTTTGTATTAAAGGTGACCTATGTGCGAGTGTTCTTAGACATGTTTGATGAAAATCGGTTGAGCCGTTTAAAAGTTGTGGGGGTGAAAGTAGGGAAGAAAAACCGAATGTCTGTAAATATACTCGAGTGGGGTCTCAAACTTAACAAAATCGACATTATAATAAGTAGGTACCTATAAAAAGTATAAAATAAAAAATTAAATTAAAAATTTAAAAAACCCCCAACACAAAAACCTAAGGTCCCCCTAAAAAGTAAAAAAATAACAAAAAAAATACGTCACGTTGGGGGACCGATGTTGCATTTAGGATACGATCGTCCCGAGCGGTCCCCCAACGTGACGTATTTTTTTTGTTCTTTTTTACTTTTTAAAGGGAACGTAGTTTTTTGTGTTGGGGGTTTTTTAAATTTTTAATTTAATTTTTTCCTACATCAACACGCTTCTAAATGTCCAAATGTATCCACACAACATTCTTTCACTACAAGATCCTTTGCCATAGGCTTCACTACGAACAAACGTTCAAATTGCCGCTGAACAGTACAATCTACGTCACTCTTATTACAAAGGACATTTCAAAGACAATTGCGGGCCACTGCGGCTAACAACTGGGTGTTTATGAAGGGTGAATTGTAAAGAAAGATAAATTTTAAATTGTAGTTCAAAGTGAAAAAGGGTTGAGAATTTTGTTCAGGATTAAGCTGCTTGGGTTGTTGTTCAGTGGGGTATGTGTATTGGGCTTTTGTTTAACGATTTGTTTTGAATCGATTTTTTGGTTGATATCTTTATATTTTTTATTGATATGACCCCTGAGGAGGTAAGCAGTTGAGATGTATTGAATATTTCAATTTCTGATTTAAACAAAATTAATTGTTTATTTTCTTTAAAATTATAACCTAAATATTGTTATTATATTATACCTGGCCTACGGGCGTCCTAATTATGTAGGTTTTAAGTTAGTGGAGGGAAGATTTTGTCCAGTTATTCCCATAGTATGGTGTCCCACAATTAGGCAAAAGCCTCCATTCAGCCTTATCTTTTGAACTTTAAACTTTTCTGTTATCGTTTATTTATTTACATCTTTGGTTACTGCTCCGCTCCTGTAGGTAGTAGCCTGATGTTATTCATAGCTTTAAATACTTCTTTATAAATCTGGCTATCATATTATCCAAAAAGATTTTTTCTAATCCAATCGGCAGTTCCAGAAACTAGTGCATTTAAAAAAACCAACAAAAAACTCCTTAGCTTTATTATATTAAAATAGATTTTACTAGTTAAGTCACCAGAAAATTCCAATTACCGATTTGCACAAAAAATGTTGTGCTTTAATGTTTTTTTTAGTTAGCGGAGGGAGGCCGCCCTCCACTATTTTCCTTTGAACTTTGAACTTTTCTTACATCGGTGAAGGAAAATATCACGCCTTTTTCCTGCTGTGCGACTGAATAGTATTCTGATATTATTATAATTTTATATTTATTATTGTTCATAGAATTTATTCGAGCTTTATCTAAAAATTACAAATAAACTCGAAGTGACCTCGAGTTGCTCCCACTTATTTCTTTTGTCGTTCTCGTCTCGTGTCTTTCTTATACCCTTGAATATGAAGATTTCAGTGCATTATCAAAATCTAGCTTCTGTTTTAAGCTGAATTTAATATTTTTTTCAAATTTAGGTGTAATAATACGAGCATATTATTATACAGGGTGATTGGAAATTGCTCGTATTCCTCTCTGAAGAAGAAACTAGGACTAATTTGAATGAATGATTTAATGGCGGATTTTCGACCCCCAAGTGATAGGGGATCACTTGGGGGTCGAAAATCCGCCATTTTCGAGAAAATCTACTTTGTTTTTATTTTTTAGAACAATGCTAATTTTGGTAATTAAAATTAAATAAAAAAACACTTATCACTTTTCAGCCTGAAATTTTCTATGATCTGATAGCTTACTAATTGACCAACCTCTCTAAAGCTAAAAACTGTGTAATTTACTGTTGGATTTTCTTGTTAGATTTAAAAAAAGGTGAAAAGTGATAAGTTTAAAAAAAATATATATACCATCACGCCTGTATTCCCCGAAGAGTTAGGCAGAGGTGTACCAATGTACACCCACACTGTTTTTTTAAATTAATTTTTAATTACCAAAATTCGAATTTTTCTAAAATTAAAAACAAAGTAGATTTTCTCTAAAATGGTGGATTTTCGACCCCCAAGTGATAGGGGTTAAATCATTCTAAATTAGTCCTAGTTTCTTCTTCAGAGAGGAATACGAGCAATTTCCAATCACCCTGTATAATTATACTGATACTACTAAACCTGTAGAATCTTTGGAAGCCATAAACAACTCTCTTGGCATAAAGAAACATCTCAAGACATTCATCATATTAAATCGTTATTCCTCTTCATTTTTAGGCCTTCAGCCAAGTACAAGTCCGAATCTGTAAGTTATTCAAAAAAGAGTTATGGGCTGTTTGATTTAGTGTTCTTTTTGCAACAGTTATTTTACTTCTTCTGACTGTATAATTTTTTTGCTAGTATTATAAATGCGGAAGTTTGGATGACAGGATGTTTGTTACTCTATCACGTCAGAACGGCTGAATGAATCTGGATGAAATTTGGCATAGAGATAGATTATAGTTTGGAATAGCACATAGGCTACTTTATACAGGACAAATTTAAGGTTGCCGTGGGATAATTGTCGCCTTTGAGGCGGACGAAGTTGCAAGCAGAAGCTTTAAATTTAGCGAAAATTTAAATGGATGGATGCTTGTTATGGGGGCCATACACGTAAGGGTTTGCATGATGGTTTTGGCCGTGCATGCACAACCGACAGGCAAAACCTAGCGTGTATGTGATACAACCTTACAGTTATCCATTATACGCAACTCGGTTATGCCTGTTTGTTTTGCATACACGGTTAAAACCGTCATGCAAACCCTAACGTGTATGGCCTCCATTACTGAAATACGTCAGAACGGCTGAACGGATCTGGATGAAAATTGGTGCGTAGATAGATTATAGTATGAAAAATCACAAAGGGTACTTTACTACTATACCGAAAAAAAATTACAGTTCCCGTGGGAACTTTGACGTGGAGGAAGTCGCAAGCAAAACCTAGCGCAAAAAATCTGCCTCACTTCAATACGATGAATGTTTGAGCCTAAAGATAAAAGGATTACATTAATTCCTGCTCCATTGACTATGATATCGTTGACTTTCCCCGATCTGACAATTTTAATCTCCATTTTATAGGATTAAATCAACAAACGGACTCAAATCACTGGCGTTTTTCCATTACGGAGCCGGCAATACGATTGATGTGCTCAAATTTGAACGACGACTGATAAATGTGCCCCTTGGCGTCGCTGATTGACTGAGCTATTTCTGGTTATAACTTCGTTTCCCTGATGTTTACGATTTTGAAAGAAAATGGGAAAATATAGGTGTTTTCCATTTGACGAGAATCAAGATTTTTTTAAGGATACGAAATCATCATATGACTTCTTCTGCCCTTGGCTGAGCGGAATGGAGTGTCAGGCTCTTACTGACTAAAACCTATCCGTGTTCCTTCTAATGCCCCTTGCGTTCCAGAGCCGCGGTAACTCTTTCGAATAAACTCCGTAACCCTGGCAGGCCGATTCTGATCTTCGAAAGAAATATATTATTATTCTGAAATACTGGTATTGATGGCATAAATAATGACAACTGGTCGTTCTCATTATTTATGCCTTTTTGACAACTCTTGACTAAGATGCAAAACTGCACGCTCACCGCGAACTTTAGGTGTACATTAGTACACTTCTGTCTAACTCCTCTGGGAACGCAGGCGTGATGATATGCAAAACTACACTATATAGAATATTAATCTCGCTTAATACATACCTAGGAAAACTTATACTCTGTTTTTGTACTCCCGTAGGACAATTTAGAACCTTGACTTAATTCTGAAATCTACACAGACGATGGTAATAAAATATTATTAGCGAGAATACAGTAGCGTAATCGTAAAATGGAAATAGTTTTGAATCTAAACCTGCCTTAATTAAGCTAAATGTATTTATGAAAGCCATTTTGTGTAAATAGTACTATTAAGTAACAATTTACTTATACATGTATTTACATAAACACACATATGGGCCACTTTGGTCCCGAATATTTTCCGATAGCTATAAAATTATTCCGTACAATTAAACTGTTTTCGGTGAAGCCACAAACAAGCACACTTTCGTACATTGGCGTTTTACTGCGACCGAATTATCCGCAAATACGGAGGTAAAGGTGAAATGTACGTATTTGTAATTTTATAAATAACTAGCTGTTGCCCTCGACTTCGTTTGGGTGGAATAGTTACTTTGGAGTATCCTGTTTTATTTTTAGGATACGATTTTTCAAAAACGTTTAAATATATCTTTATTTATTTTTTATCAAGGGTCAAATAAATAAATACCTTATAAATACCTTGGGACAACTCACACACGGCTATCTGATCCCAAGCTTAGCAGAGCTTGTGTTATGGTAACCAGACAACTGATATACATACTTATATAATTTTATAAATACATACATATTATAGATAAATCACACCCAGACACAGAACAAACAATCATGCTCATCACACAAAGTTTGTCCTGGGTGAGAATCGAACCCACGACCTCCGGCTTAGCAGTCAGGGCCGCTAACCACTAGACCAACAGGCCCGTCAAATAAAACGTATCATGGTTTTATCTTCAATAATGGCAGACTCAAAACATTCATCCCCTATTTCAATCTCTTTAAAAGCTTAATCGCTACAAAAGATACCCTACATCCTTCTCTAAGGTCTAGTCTATCTCTGTGCCGAATTTCATTAAAGTCGGTTAAGCAGTTTACGCGTGAAAACGTAACAGATCTAGACAGACAGACACACATACAGAGTTACTATCGCACTTATAATATTAGTACCTACCTATGGAAGTATGAATAAGTCTAGGTTTTCTCACAATATTTTCCTTTACCGATGTCAGTGACGTCCAACTTGGAAAGTAGTTTTTTTTTTTTAGTTTTTCGTTCATCTATCTTCATCATTTTTACCGAACGATGTCCACTGTTGAACATAGGTCTTCATTAAAAATTGCCATAACAACTTCCCCTTCATAAATTACAGACTCAATTTGGCCATTTAGTACGTTGCAATAAGAGTGAGCGATTCTTCCAAAAACTCCGCAAAATAAGCAAGCGAATGCATATAAAGAAACAAAAGACGGTCATTACTCAAACGTGTATACTAAGTGATGGGCAATGTTGCGTACTCCACACAACTATAGCCCATTTCCCTACATAAAAGTTACATTCATTGCTTTGACGGACAGCGGTGGGGTGTTAAGTCAAACAGATACCTTTTTTCTGGGACATGAGAAATGTTTCTTAGCAAGATTCATGTTTGGTTTGCTTTTGATGAATGAGTTTTTTAGGATAACTTGAGTTAGCATTTTTTTTTATGTTTATTTATACATATTTACATTCTAATCCTAATTCTTTAATGCGAAATTCTGCCTTTGATTTTGTGGTTTTCATAAGCGTGAAGTTACGTCTTTGGTTACTGCTATACTCCCGTCTGTCATAAGGTAATGTTTTATACGTACGTATATATAAGCTTTCCTCTTAAATCGCTTTGCCTTGATGAAAACCGCACTAAAATCCGTGGTTTCCGTGGAACGGACAGGGGGGACATTGACTTTGTTCTATGCTATGTAGAGAAGTTATATTATTGTTGACAAATAACTTGTAAAACCAATAGCTAATAAATGGCACATACGATTTAGAAACTGTGACACTAGGGTGTGTGGAGTTGTTAGACCTTCCTGACCACACGATAAAGAAAGAAAGAAGTACATACGATTCCTCATGAATCTGGCTAACATATGCAAAAATATTTTTTCCAAACCGACTGGCAGTTCCAGATCAACCAACAAAACCAACCAACTAATCAAAACCAACTAACAAAAAAATCTTTAGCTTTAATATATTACTATAGATTTTTATCTTATTGTTCCTAAGAATAGAAAGGTCCACTAAACTACATAATAATCCTTCTTTGTTTATCCTTAAATAGCCTTTTACCAGCTAATGAGCCTTCAAATACTGATGTGAGAGAATATCTATTTAACATAGATCCATTACTGCCTAAACTTCATAGCTAATGGTGACATAATAATATTCTCCACACTGACATATTTTGATCACAGCGGTCAGTCTCAATGGAGACTCAAAGTGAAAGTCAAAGCATTTATCTCAATTAGACCATTTACAGACACTTTTGAATTGTCAAGAAGTTACAGTAAGTTGAACCTAGTTGCTCGTTCCAAAACGTAGATCTCTATGGAGAAGAACGAGCAAGAAACTCCATGGACACTCTTTTCATTCAATTTGGTTTTTACAAAATCTTGGTTACAATATTCTTGTTACTTCTATATGTGAAAACAATGAAGGTGAATATAAAAAAAAAATATAATAAAGATGTAAGCCATGGCTAATTTGGTATGCAGGAGTTAGTATATTCTTTATTTTTAACTAGCGAACCGCGTTACGTTTTTGGTTACTGCTCCGCTCTCGTGAGTTGTAGCGTGATGTCATATAGCCTATGTAACTCGGGAATAATGTAGCTATCTATTGGTAAAAAATTGTTAAAATCGGTCCAGTAGTTTCGGAGCTTATTCGTTGCAAACAAATCTTTTCTTTTTATAATATTAGTATAGATAACCAACTTATACTAACAGTTGGTACCAGACACAAAAGTTATATATTATTACTTGCTTTTGCCCGCGACTTTGCCCGTGTCGATTTCGGTTATATTTAAAATCCAATCATGGTTCGAAAGACACGTGGCGCCATCTTTTATCACAGGAACGTTACTGTTGTTTTTCTCGGGAACAGTACTTTTCCGGGATGAAAGGTACCCTATCCGTTTCTGTACATCTGAAAACGTATTTGCAAAATTTTGGATGATCGGTTCAGTTGTATATACTTTCGCATTTACAATATTATAGTAAGGGTAATGCACGAGGTGACGATATTTTATAAATCTGATAGCAAGGGATTAAGGAGTGCACTTCTGTTTCCAAACACACTTCTGCACTATATTTCCTGCGTACGCTTTTATCATTATATTTGTATGTACACAGTATATGTCAACTAAACAATTTTTTCTTCTTTCTGTTTTTGCATATTGGCTAGTCTCCATTAAGATTGGCCGCCAACCGAAATTGAGTTAGAAGGATTTATTTATGCGCCCATCCTATCTGAGAACCCAAAACTGGCAACAAATATCCATAACTCTTTTTTACATCGCAATCAGTCTAAATCTAAAACAACTACCTTTATTTTGTTATAGAGGGCAAAAAGGTCAACCAATAAATTCTTAGGGTCCGGATATTCGGTCCCTATTTACGGATATATTCGCTTTAGCTGGAAATATGTGAATTATGATCGGATATCTCTACTTATCAGCCTTTTAGGGCTTAGCGTAAATCTAGATTGTAAAATCAATTTGGTACAAAGTTGAATGGATCGTTTAGTTAGGTACCGACCTTTGTGAGTTCATGTGGATTAGGTATTTTATTGTTGTTGGTTTAGGGTTTATTTTTAATAAACAACTCTGATGTTTATATTGATAGCCGATAAATATTATACGGGGTGGAAGGGATGTCGGACATGTTCCAGACTACCATTTATGATGAAATATTTCGTCAAATATTAAAAATAAAAAACAGCTGGTTCAAATATTTAGACCGTGTAGTTGTCTGAATTATTATAGTATGGGTTGCTGTTTTTTTTTTAATTAACCGAATGAAACGAGTCAAAAATACTACTGAATCTATGGTAACAGCTTTCGTCACGATGTCTCTTCCATCCGTTAATGTATGAATACTTCGCTTAATAAATAAAAACTTTTGACTTTTCTTTCTATGGAACACGCTTTACTGGATGGTGGCAAAAAAAAAGAATTTCAATTCCGGGTGCCTTTGCAATTACCGAGTTTCCAAACTTTAATTAAGACCCCAAGGACCAGTAACTGTATTAACCACACAAAACCCATTTTACAACACAATGCAACACCACTTAACACCCCCAAAGTCCCTTATTAAAGACGAAACACATCGTGTTCACATCACACCAAAATCCCCCGAACAGACTAGTTACACAAAAGCAAACTTCATTAGACCAGGCGGTCGTGCGCAGAAAACGAAGGAGGACGCGCACTGTTTGTGCCAGAAGTTCCGCACATTGCTGAAATATAAATTGTCCTTATTCAGCGGTTGGTGTTAGATAAATTACGGTCCAATTTTTTTTGGTCCTTGGATCCTAAATTGGCAATATCCTGGTCCTTTTGGTGTTAAAAGTCTGGAGTTCAATGTCCAGTAATGATTGGTTGGGGCTTTTGTGACGGTTTCAATTGTCTCCAATCAAGGGTTCAGTATTAGTCATATAGTTGCTGTATTATTGATGACAAAACGCCTAAACTGTGTGATGCCAATTGATTTTAATCAAACATTGGCGTGGGATTGGCAGGACAGGAATATATGAGAACTCTCTTTATGGTTCAATAAATACAATATACCAAATCGTGTCTGGGTACTGGCTGCGCCCATAAAGACTTAAGTAATAATAAATAAATATCTTTATTTGTCAAAAATACAGATTGGAGAATGGAGGAATTTAACATGAAACATTTGGATGCTACAGAAATCTGAACACAAAAGATTAAACTCTGTCTCTTAAACTAGGGTATCCTGTATCCTAAAAAGCATTGTTTCACAATGAGTTTCCAATTTGTTTATGTGTGAGTGGACTGTGTCATTTGACCTTCGGAAGGGAAAGAAAAAGATAGAAAAAGGAACAGATAGAGGATAAGAACATAGGAGGAGAGGAGGTTATATTTTACTATAACTTCTTTTTTTTAAATAATTTATGAGCGTTGATGTTAATGTGCGAGAATGAATGTGTAAGAGACATAAGTATTGAATACTATGTAATAACGATACTTCAATTGAACCTAGTTGGTCTTAAAGCAATATCGTAGCACTAAACAGATAATAGAACATTATTGCTAATTCCCCATAGCAAATAGCGAGATGATCTATAGCCTATAGACTGACCAGCCCGCTAGGGAATATTCACGCAAAATTTGAACAGAATCTATCTTGTAGTAATTGTACGATGCTACGACATAGTTACGAGTATATTACTTTGTTGCGATTTTATCAAATGTATAGAATATAATTACATTCGTTTAAATATTATAATGCTTTTAAAAGAGTGACATACTTCGTTGACAATTTATACAAATAAATTATATTTAAGTGTTTGTTTGTAGTGTCAAAATTACGGTATTTTACTGTTTAGACGGTACAAACGAAAAACTTTTTTTATTTTATTTTATCTGTTTCTCTGTTTGTTTCTGTTAATCTCTTAAATGGCTGACCTAATTTTGAGTTAACCTTAACTTGCAGATAGTTTATGTTATAACGAGGAACTGAAGCTACTATTATTTCAGAAAAATAATAAGGGGTCCGTAAAAAATAAATTACCCCATGAAAACCGTACCAAATATAAGCTAACTCAACGATTACTAAAGACAAATGAGACCAAGAGACACGACCAAATAAAAACATAAAATACATACTTACGTTTGCAATTCCCTCCCAGTTCTCTATAACACCACAGACTATTGAACCCTATTTTATTTCCCCATTCCTTCAGAAAAAAAGCATTATCTAAATAAAGCAGCTTCCGTTTATTGACCAGCCAGCCACAGAGAGTAATTAATTAAACTTTATGAAGCTCTTTTTATGAAATTTTAAGTGAATTAAGGACTTTGTAACTTTTTGAATTAAGAATAGAATTTATTTTATGATGACTATAGCTAGTGACTGTTGGATATTAAACCTTCTTGTGTGGTTGGCCTATTCTGTTCAAAATATCTCTTTGTGAATTGAGTACTGATTAGGACCGCGTCATGATGGCCCAGTGGTTAAGGCGCCCGCCTCCCATGCACGAGGTTGTGGTTGTGTACTGATTAGGACCGCGTCATGATGGCCCAGTGGCTAAGGCGCCCGCCTCCCATGCACGAGGTTGTGGGTTTGCAACCGGGCACGGGCAAGTACCAGTGTGACTTTTTCTAAATCATATGTACTTTTTAATTTTATCTTGGACATCACATCACTGACATCGGTAACCATGTCAGAGGCCCTTGAGGCGGTTTAGAAACTCTGACACTAGGGTGTGTGGAGTTGTTAGACCTTACTGCCCACACGATAAAGAAAAAGAAGACCGCAGGAAGACGCTGGATGCAGGCCGCTTCCAACCGGTCTTTTTGAAAATCTATGGGGAAGGCCTATGTCCGGCAATGGACGTCCTGCGGCTGATATGATGATGATAATGATGAATTGGGTATTTGACACGACCAATCAAATTAAATACTTTTCATGAGCGGTCAAAATGCAGTTCCTCCAAAAAAAAATCGATGATGATAGTAAACTGTAACGTCGTCACTTATTTGCCAACTTAATTGTTACTAACTATTATATTTTAAAGCAACTAAACATCTATTTTTACTGTTAATTGAAAATAGATCTGGTTTTCAGGGCTAAAATAAAGTTTGGTTTTTAAGAAGTTCTGTCTTGAAATTATCGGTTAGGTAATAGTATCAAGTACCCATTTCAAGTGACGTGAAGTTGCGGTGAGTTGTAATCCTAAACGATGCTTGAGACCGACAACTTACATAACTTCACCGGTGAGTTTTACAGAATACCACTGCTTATATAGGCTAGAATATTGGCATAATTACCACAACTTAAAAACCTTTAAACTGTTTTCTACTCTCTACATTTTTTTTTATAGTTGTTAAAACATAATAGTACAAAACAATTTTCGGAATTGAAGCTGCAGTAGTTCTGGAGATAAACGGGTTAAAATACACAAATAATCTTTTCAGCTTTATAATATTGACACATTTTAGTATTTAATGTAAATTCCTATAGACATACTCATTGCTTGCCGTCCGGCTTTATTACAAGAGTCAAATAGTTATTACTACCTTTTGCCTGCGACTTCGTCCGCGTGGATTAATAGTTCCCGTTCCCGAGGGATTTCCGGGATGAAAACTATCCTATGTCCTTTCTCGGGTCCAAGACTATATCTGTACCAAATTTCATTGAAATCGGTTCAGTGGTTTAGGCGTGAAGAAGAGACAGACAGACAGAGTTACTTTCGCATTTATAATATTATATTAGTAAGGATTTCCAAGAATAGAACATTTTCGCGAATTGAAGAAAAAAAATTTGTTCCTGAAAATATTAAAAATGGGCAAATATTTTCAGAATGTAAATATAAGTGCCAACTGACACGGCTTTACTTTCGCTACGATAGATTTATTTGGCATTTTTTAAGTCAAATATATTTTTGTTGACGAAAATTTTCATTAAAGTATTACGTTCAAAATACATACGGAAAACACAACGCCTGTATTCCCCGAAGAGGTAGGCAGAGATGTACCAGTGTACACCCACTATTCGCCGGTATATTTTAGACGCCATGTTATAGGGGCGAGCCTATTGCCATTAACCAGACACAAATCCTAACACCGAGCTGTTACTGAGAATTTTGTAGAAAAACGCAAAATAATTTTTGCTCGACCTGGAAATCAAACCGAAAACCTCTAGCGTAGCAGTCACGCTAAACCACAAGGACCACAAGTAAAAGCAAGTAGGCAGGACCACTAGGGTCCCGAGGCAATTACGTTCAAATTATATATCAATTCAACATTCTTAAATAATATGAATCGTATATTATGCGTTTTAATTTTCTTTGTTAATTTTAAGCTTTTCCAGAGGCACTACTTCGATACGTTCTCGTTAAAAATGTTGAAGTTATATTGCTATATTGTCCCACTGCAGGGCAACGGGCTCTTCAGATTTATTTCTATGTTCTTTTGGAATCATTTTATTAGGAATTTATTCTGGACTACCTGTGACTTATCGTGGACGCAGATGAAGTCGCGGAATAGAAAATGGCCTTTGTCTTTTTTACGGGTTCAAACCTTCTCAGTACCTTTCATAAAAATCGGTTCATACAGAGTTAATTTCGCATTTTTAGGTAACTAACTATATAAACCGCGTTCAGTTATGTTTTTGGTTACTGCTCTGCTCCCGTTAATCGTTGACGATGTTCTATACGTACAAATCTTGCTCTTGAATCACTCTATTATATTGATGAAAACCGCATTAAACTCCGATTCGTACTTTAAAAGATTTAAGCGCACAGAGAAACAGACGGCGGGAAGCAACTTTGTTTTATACTATGTGCGAATATTAGATTAGAATCGATTAGTATAGATTCTTCGCAAACTTAGTCACACAGATCCAAGTTCTTCCATATTTAAAAAAGTCCCAAAGCAAATATCATCGCCACCGTCGACCCGTGCGAGTTCCACACCGTTTTTCGCACGGCAATCTAATCTTTCCAAACTGAACTGATCGAGCATTAGCCCAGTATTTGTGTGGCCCGTAACTTACTGCCCTTATTTAGGTTTGAAGTATAATTTATTGTCTTCAATTCTATCCGTAAAGGAGAAAAGGTTAAGCAATAAATTGGACGCAGCTGCGTTACGGACATAAGCTTGGAATTAGGTAACAAAAGAGGCGATTTGTGAATGCTCACGGCTATTTGTTGTTGCAGATGTTATTCTGATGTATTGCTCGGGTCTTCGGAAGTGTATTGTTGCGTTTTCCGCCTCTTTCTAAAGCTTGATTGGAAAAGGTGGTGTGATAATTTTAATGATAACTGTAATGTAAAGTTGTAGAATGCTGTGATGGCCTAATGGGCTATACATGCGGTTGTGGTCTTTATACCAGAATTTCCAAGTTTACCTTGGACATCACTGACATTGTAGAAGGAAAACATTGTGAGAAAACTCGCCTGCCTTAAGCACGCGTAGTGCGAATTCTCGACACACACACAAATTGTTGGACTAGTATACTCATGCATGAAAAACCCCTTAACCATTGAGCCATCACGACATCATCCACTGGAATACACAAGCATTAAACTATTCTCAGATTATATTAAATTGGTCAGCATCAGCACCTCACCTTTACTAAGCAAAAATACATTAGACAACGCACTTTACAGGAAGGGCTTCGTAAATTTTACCAAAAACCTTCTAGAAATTCATGAATTCCAGTTGATCTAAACACTAGCTTCTGCCCACGACTTCACTCGCATAGTTTTTCACCCGCGTTAAGTTACGCCATTGATTACTACTCCGCTCCCGTGTGCGGTAGCGTGTTGTTATTTACCCTAAATTATTGGTCATGTTTTTGGCTATCATATACAAAAAAAAAAATCCTATCCGACTGTCAATTCCAAAGATAAACGCCTTTAAACAAACAAACACACAAGCAAGCAAACAAACATACGTAAAACCTTTCAGCTTTATTATATCAGTATAGACACGCCAGAGGTTAACCTAATCGAATCAAATAGCGAACACCAGACCGAAACAGTATCGTAAATCATTTCGATTCGGGTTCAAGGATGTCTGAGATGGGTCTAGGAATTACCAAGATGGCTATCAAGCGTGACCTCATGGGATTAGTTTATAAGTCCTAATGTATTTGAGGTTTTCTTTAGTTAAATAAATCGATCTATTTTTGGAATTGACAGATTTGCACTTTTGAATAAAACAGTTGTTTTTTTTTAAATATCATATCTCATAAACTCACGCCTTTTTCCCATGGATACCTCCATGCATACACCACAGGAAGCCACCTGCTACGATCCTTGTATACTCTTTTCTCCTTATCTCATCATCATCATTATCAGCCTATAATGTTCCCACTGCTGGGACATGGCCTCCTATCTATAAGAGAGAACCCTGCCTACATTCAAGCATGCACTAAATCCATGGTAAAAGTTTTAGTCGCCTGTATGTGTGTATGTCACTGAACTGCTCCTAAACGGCTGGACCGATTTTAATGAATTTTGTGTGTGTGTCGACTTGCATGATTTAGATTCACAATTAGACCAGAAAGGTGGCGCTGAAAATAAATAATACCAATTAAAAATGAAAAGGAGTTTTTTTTTTGTGTTAACTTAAAATATTTATCAGGGTTACGGAATGATGGAGCTGTACATAACAGTTTGCTCAATACTGCCCATTGAGCAAACTGTTATGTAAAAAAAAAACTCCTTTTCATTTTTAATTGGAAAATAAATAATACCAATTAAAAATGAAAAGGAGTTTTTTTTTGTGTTAACTTAAAATATTTATCAGGGTTACGGAATGATGGAGCTGTACATAACAGTTTGCTCAATACTGCCCATTGAGCAAACTGTTATGTTAAAAAAAAACTCCTTTTCATTTTTAATTGGTATTATTTATTTCGCCTCGTCCACGTTCATACATCAGCCCCCCTAGCCAAGTCACAAACGATAATATAAACGCTCGGTAGGTACCAATAGATTTTCAACTTAATACCCAAGAGCCTTAAGTTGAAAATCTATTAAAGATTTCTAAGCGTTAGCGACTGGAATGAACGAAAACGCTATGCAATCTTCATTAGATTTTCAACTTAAAACCAAGCACATAAAGTTGAAGATCTATTAAAGCCTACTCAGCGTTTGCGTTTATCGGTTGTGACTTGGATAGGGGGGCTGGTCAGACAAAATTTAATACGAGTCAATCGAAAAGAGCCGTTCTAGCCGTTTTTCCAGTCTTAACAGCCTGATGTACAAGAAGCTATGTAAGTAAATCTCTGGCAACCATTACAAAAGGATCTAATGAAAACCCGACAAATTAAACCGTTTAAGACGGCCAAAGAAATACGATTTCAATTAGTGTCAGGGTTAGCTAAATCAGTTCTATTTATGTATCTAATTCTTAGCCTTTTAGGATCTACGACTTGATTATCTACAATTTAGTTTGTCTATCATTAGAAGTCTTGAGTTAATATTCCACTGCAGGGCAAAGGTCTCTTCGTATACATAACATACCATCACGCCTGTGTTCCCCGAAGGGTTAGGCAGAGGTGTGCAAATGTACACATACGGTTCTATGTAATAGGGGGTGAGCCTATTGCCATGAAACGGACACAAATCCTAACTCCGAGCTGCTTTTGAGAATTTTATAGAAAATCCCAATAACACTTTGCTCGATCTGGGAATTGAATTCAAGACCTCTTGCGTAGGAGTCGCGCTCTTCGTACACTGAGAAGCGAAAATGAGCATTCATCACCACTCTTGCTCAAAGTACATTGGCGATTTCAATCTTATATCCTATTTCTTTCCTACTCAGGACTATAAATGCGAAAGTGTGTGAGGATGGATGAATGTTTGTTACACATTCGAAATTTGACACCGTTTTGTTTTGAACCCGTCACCTAATGCATGAGAGACAGGCACCTTAACTATTTTATGACGTTTTGTAATTTAACTTCGTATTTACAACTCACTCTGAGTGGAATTTTTGGCACAAGTACGCCTCAGGGAGCTAAACAGCAATCTGAACACTAGTCATCTGCTTAACCAACTTACCAACTATGTTGGGGTCGGCTCCCAATCTAACAGAATGCAGCTCGAAGCCAGTGTTTTACATGGAGCGACTGCCAATCTGACCTCCACAGTCCAGTAACTGGGCAACACGATACCTCTTGGTAAGACAGGTTGTCAGACTTCCTGGATTCTGACTATCCCTAACGGCTGAAAGCTAGTCATCATCTTCCTGCCCTTATCCCATGTTACTTGGGGTCGGCGCATCTTCCATGCCGTCCTGTCAGCCGTCATACTATCACTGACTTCCTTCTCTTTCAAATCATTATTTATTTTATTTTATTTTATTACTCAAGAAAACTCACAGCTAGGTTTTACATAGGTTAACAATAGTGAAAGAAGTCAATTACAAGTTTTCACTGACAATATTAGGATAGAACAAGAGACAGTAGACAGGTGAGAGAAAGTAAGAAGTAGAAGAAATCGGAGCGAGTATAAACAATAAACATGCAGTGTCAGTAATCTTCGAGGAAGCGGTTGTTTAATGTTTTTTTTTAGCACTTCACTGGTAGTGAAGAAGTTGAGATCATCAATACTCTGACACATCGAGTTGTATGATCTGCTAGCTCTTACCGTATACGAGTTTTTTCTGTATAACTATCTTATCTTCACACAATCCATCCATCTCTTCTTTGGCCTCCCTCTTCCTTTCCAAGGCTAGTATACTATTATAATTCCTCACTCAAAACTAGCTTCTAATACTCCAGACCTATGCATACGAATCGTGCGACACTACTTTACAAATTCAAACGTGTTTCAAGTGATCATTATCCAAGTCAATTACCCCACGTGAAACTAAACGAGGGGCCTTCAACGATAGTTGGACAGTCGTCAAGCACGGAATAGGTGGAAGCAGAAGGTCAACTGCCTGCAATGAGCGAATAGAAACACAAAGGCATACTACTACTACTAGACATACTAGCTTCTGCCAGCGAAATCGTCTGCGTAAAATTTGATATATTATCCCACGGAAACTGTAGATTATTCTAGGATAAAAAGTGACCGATGTGCTATTTCAGACTATAATCTATCTATATTCCTATATTCATCCAGAGCCGTTCAGCCGTTTAAGAGTGAAAGAGTAACAAACAAATATCCATCCATTAATTCTCACAAACTTTCGCTTTTTATAATTTTTGTAGGATTACAGTATAAAAAAAATAAGTGAGATCTACGTAGACCGAGTGCAAGCGTACTTCTTCTTTATCGTGTGGGCAGTAAGGTCTTACGACCCCACACACGCTAGCAACTGCCATTTATTTTATACTCGGTTCACATTATTCTAGTAGCATTCCAGTCCAACGATTTAAACTAGGTTTAGAATGCCACTGAAATAAACTTGTTCGACTTAATAACTGCATTCAATTCGTATTTAATCTCTGTAAAAATGAATATTTGTCGCTCTTAAAATGGTTTTAGACAGCGCAGGGCCTTAAGGGCTTTAACAAACTTATTTTCTCTTCTAGACAAACCTAGTTCTCCTTTCAATCCGATCGATGATGTGTGTAAAGTGGACCTTCTGCACTTAACTATTTAGTACTTCAAGTGTCCACAGTTTAGTACTAGACTACTAAAAAGAATTGGAAAACTTTAATTTAGTCCAAGTTAATTAGTTTGTGGGAGAATTCCTTTTATTCGTTTTGATGAGTCGAGTATGTGGCGGCGTTGTAATGAAGTTGGTGACGGTTAAAGAAAATTAGGGTTTGCAATTGAAGTTTTTTTGGTGTGGCCATTATACTTATTACTTCCTTAGTAATAGGCAAAAGCCTCTTCTCTCGTAGAAAAGTCATACCTATATCACATTTTGGTATACTAGCCTAGTGGTAAGAGCGATTGCTACGCTAGAGGTCTTGGGTTTGGTTTCCAGGTCGAGCAAAGTGTTATTGAGTTTTTCTATAAAATTCTCAGTAGCAGCTCGGAGTTAGGATTTGTGGCCGGTTAATGGCAATAGGCTCGCTCTCTATTACATGGGACCTAAACATACCAGCAAACTGTGGGTATACATTGGTATACCTCTGCTTAACCCTTCTGGAGATATAGGCGTGATGGCTATAACAATGCCCAATTCTCGCAAGACAAGGTACAACCAACAAAAATACTCTTAGGTGCAGCGCAGACGACAGACTATCCGTGACGCACTTTTTAGTCTGTGCAAATAGAACCTATGCAAACCTATGCGCGCCATGCAGACTTTTTGTGCGCCGCAGACTCGATCGCACAAAAAGTGTGCCGTCTGCGCTACACCTTAACATTGTAAATACCGTCACTCGGCCTTAACTGTACAGTTTCTACATTGAGACAAGACAAATCGAATAAAAAGAATCTTCCTCTTTAGGGTTCCGTACCCAAAGGGTAAAAACGGGACCCTATTATTAAGACTTCGCTGTCCGTCCGTCCGTCTGTGTGCCCGTCTGTCACCAGGCTGTCTCTCATGAACCGTGATTGTTAGGCAGTTGAAATTTTCACAGGTGATGTATTTCTATTGCCGCTACTACAGCAAATAGGTACTAAAAAACAGAATAAAATAAATATTTAAGGAGGCTCCCATACAACAAACATGTTTTTTTTTTTGCCATTTTTATACATAATGGTATAGAATCTTTCGTGCGCGAGTCCGACTCACACTTGGCCGGTTTTTTTAGTACTCGTACCTACAGAGGTATCCGAAAAAAGTGGGACGAGGAATGTAAGAGAAAATCCTTCAATTAGATTTTCTTTCTCATTTCACATCTTGTTAGCAAAAGTAGGCCGATATTTAGGTACGAGAAGCTTATTACTGTAGTTGATTAGAACTATTTCTAACTACTTAGAAAATACGAGGTGGAAGAGACATTTGTAACGTAAGTTTATTTGAAACTAGCCGCGTTAAGTTGCGTCTTTGGATACTGGTCCGCTCCCATGTGTCATAGCGTAATGTTATATAGCAGAAATAAATTTTATGTAACGTTCTTCGATGCACGGATTATAATCCACCACACGTAAAAAAAATCGCACCTTCCAAAAATGTTGTTTAGTATTGGAGTATACATTTATGTAAATTAAAATTAGTATGAATTGGATAGTAATTTAACTATTTTGAAATTAACTGCCATTTCATTTTCAAAACAATAATGGTTGCTCGCAATAGTGTCGTTAAAAATAATAAATCTTTGTGTTAATTAATGTTAATAATGGTAATTTTACCTTCATCAGGTAATCTGTTTTTTTTTAAATACTGCTTCCTAAAGAACATACAAAAAATCATCACATTACTTTATTTCATAAACTATCGACTTAAACCTAATAAATCTCTCAGTAATAGTTTGAATTTGAATTTAAGGCGCGTTTCCATTATGCAAGTGACTTGCATACTAGTTGCAAGTTGCATGCAAATTGTATAGTGGAAACAACAACTTGCAAACAAGTTGCAACTTGTATGCAATTAGGTTTAAACTTGTACGCACAATAATCAAGTCGGCACATTTGCACGCAAGTTGCAAGCGCATGCGGTCGTGCATAGAGCGGTGCGGTCGTACTTTGTTTATAACTTTATTACTTTGTAATCTCATAATAAACTAGTGCTAAAAAATACTCTAGCCTCTATAGAAAGATCATAAAATCAACCCAGAAAGCTCAAAGTAACCATTAACCATTAATTAACCAGTAAGCACGTCTTCTACCCATGATAAACACTGTACAACTAGAACTAACTTGTATACCACTAAAATCTTGTATGCAAGCTGCAAGTTGAACAAAATCGTGTTTCCAATTCAAATCACTTGCACACAAGTCTGACGTCATACTTGTATGCAAACACTTGCATAATGGAAACGCGCCTTAAGAAATATTTCTTGCAACAAAAGGTGCATTTTCTTTAAAGCAGAGTTTATAACGCAAAAGGCTTTTTCAAATCATACTAGCAGTTCTCGTGATTAAAGCATTCAAATAAACAAACTGTTCAGCTTTGTTATAATATTATTTGAATTAAATTAAATATTTAAAATAAAATATTTAAATATCTTGGGACAACTCACACACGGCTATCTGATCCCAAGCTAAGCAGAGCTTGTGTTATGGTAACCAGACAACTGATATACATACTTATATAATTTATAAATACATACATATTATAGATAAATCACACCCAGACACAGAACAAACAATCATGCTCATCACACAAAGTTTGTCCTGGGTGGGAATCGAACCCACGACCTCCGGCTTAGCAGTCAGGGCCACTAACCACTAGACCAACAGGCCCGTCGAAAATCATTTGGTTTCATTTGCCCAGCCACCCTGAAGCGGACAGCTTGAGAATGCGGTCGCAGTCTCGGTCAGATACTGCAGTACCTAGTATTTGTATAAATGAGTTGACACTAATACCAACGATTCATTTAATATATTTGTACGTTTCTGGGAAAAATATAGAGGATCTACTTGGGATCTACCTATCTGTAATATTATTATCTCAAATTCTGTTGTAATTTGACCTATATTTACAAATTAAGCATTCTGATTCTGATTCCAATGCGGGTAGCAACTATCCAAAATTCTACTACATAATCTGAAGGTCTAATTAACTGCCTCGTTAGCCTAGTGGTCCTAAGCGCGACTGCTACGCTAGTCTTGGGTACGAATCCCAGGTACAGCAAAAAGTGTTATTGGGTTTTTCTATGAAATTCTCAGTAGCAGCTCGGAGTCTCGGAGTGTTCCCATGAGGGTAGGCAGAAACTATAGAAGGCCCACCCACTACGATCCTTATATACTAATTTCGCATCGTATACATATATCTAGTTATACATAGTAAGGATTTGTGCCCGTTTAATGGCAATACGCCTGCCCCCTATTACACGGGGCCTAAACATACCGCACTGTGGGTGTACATTTGTCCACCTCTGCCTAACCCTACTGGGATTACAGGCGTGAGCAAAAGTAGTCATGAATGTTACAAAGGTATTAAAGCTAAAGTACAGTTATGAACCCCCGGCTTTATATGCATTCAATGAGAGGCATTCGTAACTGAACCATCACAACATTCCACGAAAACAAGATTAGGGATCCAAAAACACAAACCATACGCATTCAAAACACAACTCCTGGAAGTGTTCCGAAACTGTACCAAACGAACGTTAGTGCATTAGGACGGCCCAGCCTGCTATATTCAAAGCCACGCGCGATCTCTATTCTGGTCGGACGCCATATTTGATATATGGCACCGAACGAAGTACAGTTTTGAGTGCGGTTTTAAAAATTGTCTGCTGTTTCTAAAAAAATAACGTTCTTCAGACTGATTTCGGTCACGGCGGCCAATCTTAGTGGAGACTAGCCAAGTACGCAGGATTATTATAGTGCACGAGTGTGTGCGCAAATACTGGTGTACTCCCTCTTCCCTTACTCTCATAGTCTGATTACAAAGGTATTGTACAGACAGATTTTGCGGCCAATCATAATGGAGACTAGCCAAGAACTCAGAAGATATTATAGCGTGTAAAAAATGTAATGTAATTCTCCAGACTGATTCCGGCCACGCAGGAGATATTATAGTACCGGGTCGACGGCGCGTTCGTGTTCCACGCGCGCCTCAAAGAGATGTCAGCAAACATTTGAAGGGGCCACTAGCCTGGGGGGGGGGGGGGGCTGCGGGTTGTTCGAAAGAGATACCGCGCCCCCGGAACGCAAAGGACACATGAAGGAACATAGATGGGTTTTATTCAGTAAAAGTCTGACACTCTCTCTCTCTCTGAAGTAATTTGATGATTTCCCATGTATAAAAAAAAATAGGAGATATTATAGTGAACGATTGTGTGTGAAACACAGGTGCACACCCTCTTCCCTAACCCTCATAGTCATCGATACGATTGGGGCATGATCAGGTGCAGGACCAACGCCTTTACGTGCTTACCAAGCCACGGGGGTGTCACACCACCAACTTTTAAACTCCGGGCTGCTACTGAGAAATTTCTAATCGAAAAACACAATAACACATTTTGCCCAACCTAGGGATCGAACCTAATTCTGCTTGCGACCAGGAGACTTACAGGTCAGTTTCTAATATGCTATGCTTTAAGTGGTGTTGGTGTAAAAATACACATAACATAACCTTTAACTACGTACACTGCCCGCCAAAGTAATTAACGTTGAACAAAAATTATTGCTGGAAAACGACGGTTATTTTTAATGTGAAATATTACTGTTTATGGTAGCGTGCTTATAACCCACGCAAAACATTGTGCATCCGACAGTACAGGGGTCATGGGATAAGGAGATTAAATCTTTAAATATAACAAATATGAGTAGGTTTGACTGTTATGTGTTCTCGATTTTGTCAATGTTTTTGTAGCTGAAGTTGTTTTCTAAACTAATACTGAGAAGAATTGCTTCGTGAGCCTAATGGCCCTAAGCGCGACTGCTATGCTAGAGGTCTTGGGTTCGATTCGGTTAGCAAAGGGTAATAACCAATAGGGTTTTTCTATAAATTTCTCAGTAGCAGCTCAGACTTAAGATTTGTGCCCGGTTAATGGCAATAGGCTTGCCCCCTTGGCCCCTATTAAATTTGACCTAAACATACCGGCGAACTGTGAGTAGGTATAAATAGGTACACTTCTGCCTAACCCTTCAGGAAATACAGACGTAATGGTATAAGTACCAATGGGCCATATTAGCATTCGTTCCGCGTGGGAAATACGCACCGAATACTAAATTGTGTGATACACAATTGCTTAGCCATCATCCTAATAATATCGTAAAACTAAGAACTATTTCACAATTTCAAACAAACTCAGCTAAAATTATACAACATCAAACACCAAAGTACCAGGGCGTTATAAGTAGAAAGTGGTTTAACCATCCACCGCTACTAGGTCTCGAAGTGATTGGAAACTTCATCGACATTTATCGAACACGATTCTAATCCTGAGGTGAAACTGAAAATTTGCCAAACTAGAAAGTCCAATTACAGACACACAATTTGAAGTAGAAATCGTTACTAAGCGTTGATCAGGGCAATGTGGTAAGAATGTAATATTGTTACGGTGGAGGAATATAGAAGCTTTTGCCGTTTATCTCTACATTCTCATACGAGTAGTATAAAACAAAATGGCTTCCTGCCGTCTGTTCCTCTGTATGCTTAAATCTGTTAAACTAAACAACAGATCTTAATACAGTTTTTTTTTAAATATATAGAGTGATTCAAGAGAAAGAAATATGGCAAACAAGACGACGGCCCATTTGATATTAAGTGGTCATCGCTGGCTATAGACATTTGCAATACTAGAGGCCTTGCAAATGCTTTGTCATCTAGAGACAAAGTTAAAATGTCTCATGTACACGAAATTACACTGAAGCACAGGAACACTGCCATAGAACATCACGCTGCGATCAACGGGAGCGGGGCAGTAACCAAAGACACCGCGGGATTTATAGCTAGTTCAGTAATAACAACCAAAGGTCTTCTAGTTGCAAGCGCGGCTGCTAACTGTGATGTTCTGGGTTGTATTCTCAAGTCGAGCAGTGTTATGTAGTTTTGCCATTAGGCACTTTTTTGTAAGAAGAAAGTAGTAACGTATTAGTCTTCTTTTATTTAAAAAAAAAAGAGTATCAGACTCAATCACTTTTCAGTACAATAAAATTCATTATACAGCCAAACATTTCAGTATTCTAGTTGGTTAAAAAAATTCCACTATACGGGCCAGAAGCGGACTTTAAAATCTTGGACGGGTGAGTGGCGTGGGTGCTTTCTGATAGCACTCGTGACTTGGATCTGGGATCTAGGGAGCGTTTAGACGTGGCTGTCAAGTATTAGATACCAGTAGCATTGAATATTGTTGGTAGAAGAAGAATTGGTTATAGTTTTGGTTGTAAATCTGTACTAATATAATAAAGCTGCAGATTTTTTTTTGTTTAAGCCCGCTAATCTTTAAATCTACAATTCGGATTGGATATATTTTTTTTGTTTATGATGGAGAGATTCTGGAGAAATAGTAAGGGCTATGTAATATTATGGTACGCTATAGACTGTGTATGTTTTGAGGTTGTGGGTAAAATATATTATAGTACGTCGTGATGGCCCATTGGTTAAGGCCCCCGCCTGTCATGCATTTTTTTTACCGATGCATGGGAAATCATTAGTTAGTGGGTTCAAATCCGGGCAAGTAACAATGTGTCTTTTTAAATTCATATTTTTTCTAAGTTTATTTTGGATATCACTGATTTCAAGTTCTTAACCGTCGCATTAGGGTAATCTGTAATGATAGAATAAGCTGATAGAAATAAAAAAAAAAAAACTATGTATGTCTATCTGCCGTCTGTAATAAGATTGATTTTTTAAACGTAATTAATAACCAGTTAGAATGGTTACAAAAGAATAGACAGTGTCTTGCGTTTAAATAAGCTAACACGCAAAGTAAATAACAAACCAAAATTTTAAAGTAAAAACACAGAACAAAGACGTTCTACAAAACTTACCAGAGATAATGTGAAATGTAGACAGTTCAAAAAGTTGTACAGTTTAGGCAAGTTACTGGCGCGAGTTCACTGGGTAGAAGAGATACGTCTAAACAGTCCTCGAAAGATTGTGAAATAGATACTTAGACATCGCATGAAGTGTTTTCAAATGGATTCTTATGTTATCAAGATGAGTCTTCTCAGTTTAAGAAAAAGATAGGAAGTAGTGTTGTTTTAGATAGTCTTGTTTAAAAGAAATTTTATTTAAATAAAAGCGCTTTTTAATTTGGACTCAAAGTGGTGAAAATCTAGAAGAGGGTTTAATTTTAAGGCAGAATGTATTTTTCTTGTTCATCGATCTATCGTATGGAGGAGAATGTCAGTATTTTTTTTTTTTAAATCTTAAAAAATCTTGTCAGAATATATTTATTTATTTGCACTTAATACAACAAAAAAGTACAAAGGCGGACTTAATGCCTTAGGCATTCTCTACCTCTCTACCAAAGTCCAATCTTATCAACGAAAGGGCAATCTCATCTCAGAAAATGAATGTAAAAAAATGCAGTTAAATTAGTGGCATTTTTGATAAATTCCTTATAAAATCCCCTGTATTTTTTACATATTTCAGTGTTGGTCCCTTAATAAAATTTTATAGTATTCATGAGTAGGTGCCATCGCGTCTTAAAAAATCGTTGAATTGAAGAATTACCTATATACTTGTCATATACGTACAACTACAAAATACAATCCTTACTAATATTATAAATGCGAAAGTAACTCTGTCTGTCTGTCTGTCTGTCTCTTCTTCACGCCTAAACCACTGAACCGATTTCAATGAAATTTGGTACAGATATAGTCTTGGACCCGAGAAAGGACATAGGATAGTTTTCATCCCGGAAATCCCTCGGGAACGGGAACTATTAATCCACGCGGACGAAGTCGCGGGCAAAAGCTAGTATGTTATAAATAACGACAGCATTATTACACAAGAGAGCCACAATTTCTTACCCAGAATCAAAGTTTCAAACGCTTAGCACTTACAAGTACTATAGTCCTCTAAACTATGTAGACTATAATAATAACATAGCACCTTACGACCATCTCAGTCCATAAGTACTGAAACTTCATAAGCCCGTCTTATAACAACAAAGAATAAAATTGATACAGAAGATTAACTCCTTAGAAATACTAAAAAGTACGCACACAGACATGCGAGTAATTGAGTGTCATGATGACCCAGTGGTTAAGGCGTCCGCCTCTCATGCACAAGGTTGTAGGTTTGTAACCGGGCACGGGCATGTACCAATGTGACTTTTTCTAATTCATAATTATGTACTTTCTAAGTTTATCTTGACATCCGAAACCATGTCAGAAGCCCTTGAGGCGGTTTAGAAATTCTGACACTAGAGTGTGGGGTCGTTAAACCTTGTCCACACGATAAAGAAGAAGAAGAAGTACAGCTCTTTGTGAAGGAGCTCGTCCGGCGAAGTACTACCACCATACCTATTTCTGCCGCAAAGCCGGCCTGTGTTCCGATTTGAGGGGTACATGTGCTGGTGTAATTACAGGCACATGAGATTTTCAACTTTGTCGCTGGGATGGCGACGCATTTGCAAGGCCTCTGGTATTGCAGATATCAAGGGTAGCGGTGACAATTTAATATCAGTAGGGCCGTCGACTTGTGTGAAATCCAATACTCGTAAGGACTCTTAATCATTACAGATAGTAAGGTTTAACATAATAAAAATTTCATGATTGGCAGCCGACTGTAATTGTGTTCCCAGTAACTGAGTTGTGAAGGTCAGATAGGCAGTCGCTCCATGTAAAACACTGGTATTCAGGTGCATCCAGTTAGACTGGTAACCGACTCCAACATAGTTGGGAAAAGGCTAAGCAGATGATGATTTGACCGAGATCGCCATACAATACGTCTATGTGAACGCAACTATTTTCGCCTATTAACCTTCTGTAACTATCTATTCCATGACCAAAGTCTTGCTTGCGTCATATATTCACACTAGCTTTTACCCTGCCTTCGCCCGTGAATATGATACTGTCCTCTGAGAATATACGTCACACCTTTACTCTTGAGGGAGGTTCGGAAGAGGAGGTGTAATATCAGACACTTGCTGCCTCTGGTGACAATTTGTGTCATGTAAGAGGGGGAAGGAGGGTTTGTATGACAATATTGAGATGAAAGTTTTTAAAAAGTGCTATTAGTGGTTATGGTAAGTGGGATTAAAATATTGTTTACGAAGAGTATAGTTTATAGTAAAGGTTAGTTTAGAAGTGTATAATTTAGTTTGGTTTTATCAAAACATGTCAATATTTCTCCCATATTTCGATGGTTTTGCAACGATTGTGGATATTTAAGGCTGTCGTTTTAAAAAACGCTATTGTAAAGTAATTTGTTAAGACACTGACAACATTACCTAAAACGGAATCACGCACTTAAAAGAACTCATTTTTATATCTTACCACTTTAACAGTTTTTGTTTTATGCTTCTTAATTTTAGGAAAACAAAAAAAAAGATCTTGGACGTGATTTTAATCTACGATTACAAACATATAAACACACACACACCCTCGCACAAACAGCAATACCTGGAACCACTATCAGTAAACCATACAAATATTTATTACGTGCGAGAATCGAACCGGCGACACGCAGCACAGCAGCTAACCGCTCACCCACTGCACCAACCATGTCGTCAAATTCCACCAAAATTATACTAACTACTAAGATCCACGACAAGTAATACAATATACCAGTAATAAAGTAACCTATACATATCGGGTCTCACGTAATGTAATTTATTCTACCCCTCCGTGTAGTCAGAATCAAACTTTGATAGATTGACTTTATATTGCCTAGGATATCCGATAGATATCCGTTAGATATCCGACGGATAGCCAAGCTCAAGTCAGCAAAGTTTGCTAACTCATTCAACACAGGGATGGCTACGTTGAACCTTAATCAAAACAAAGTTCGCGATACGTTTGGCACATTTACAGCGTAAAAAAATAATTGGACTATCTACTGTTTGGCCAAGTTAATTCTAGACTTACTTGTAACTAAATAAATAATAGACTTAGTGCGAGTAAACTTCACTATACCTGTATCTTCAGACGGGGTTGGCAGAGCAGCAGCGGCATTCTATACGGTAATTCCACCGTCACTTCGACGCTCACTTCGCACTTCAAAGTGTCAAATAAAACAATGTCATTTGAATTTGATTGAATATTTGATGTCATTGAATAGCGACGTGAGATGCGAGTTCATGTCTGAATTTTACAGAATCGACGTACTGCTGAGAATACAGCTCTCCACTATGTATAAATATCAAGCGTGACTAGATTTGGATTCAGTATCAATTTATCCATATCTTTACTTAACCATACTAATATTATAAAGAGGAAAGATTTGTTTGTTTATTTGTAACGAATAAGCTCCGAAAATACTAAACCCATTGAAACTATTTTCGGCAATAAATAGATGGCTACATTCCTGAGTGACATAAGCTATATAAAATCACGCTATGACACACGGGAGCGGAGCAGAAACTAATAATAAAAGGTGTTTCCCAGCACCAATTTTAGCTCAATATTACTTAGTTTGATGGGCAGTATGCATAAGTAATTACCGGTTTTGTATTGTCTTTTCATCACGTAATTGTCCAGTTACGATTTTAGTTCCAGATAAAGACTATTTAAGGACCGGTTAGAAGCGGCCTGCATTCAGCGTCTTCCTGCGGTCTTAATCAGGTCGTCTGTCCACCTTGTGGGTGGACGTCCTACGCTGAGCTTGCCGGTGTGTGATCCTCATTCTAGAACTTTGCGGTCCCATCGGCCTATGGCTTATGTCCAGCAGTGGACGTCCTTCGGCTGATATGATGATGATGATAACTCTTAACTTCCTTCATAAACGTTGAAATTTACAAATAAAACCAAATACACGGCCCCGTTGGTCTCGTGGTGCAAGGGGTCCCGGGTTCGATTCCCAGGTCGAGCAAAAAGTATTATTGGGTTTTTCTATGAAATTCTCAGTAGCAGCTCGGAGTTTGGATTTGTGCCCGGTTAATGGCAATAGGCTCGCCCCCTATTTACATGGGACCTAAATATACCGGCGAACTGTGGGTGTACATTGGTACACCTCTGCCTAACCCTTCGTAGAATACAGGCGTGATGGTATATATAATTTAGCCTGACCTAAGGATCGAATACAAAATCACGTTGAGTCGCGTTCACGACCTTTATATCGACGAGGTAGTCGGAAAACTCATTTATTGAGAATACGTTTTCGTCGTCGTCACGTTCCGAATTTTAATATTAGAAGGCTCTTCACACAAAATTGATGGAGTTACACACTGTTCAAAAACATATTGACGAAATTTTATACGAATGGTTCAGAAATTTAAAAGTAACAGTGGTTACTTGTTATTGTGTGTTGTTTGTTGTTGTTGTTGTTGTGAAGGTGTAGTGTCACTAACAAATTAAATTATTTATTTAGATTAATTAAATCGTTAGCCTAGTAGTCCTAAGCGCGCATGCTACACTAGAGGGCTTGGGTTCGATTCTCAGGTTGAGCAAATAGTGTTTTGACTGCATCGGTAGCTTAGTGGTCCCAAGCGTGACGGCTACGCTAGAGGTCTTGGGTTCGATTCCCGGGTTGAGCAAATACCTAGTGTTATTGGATGCTTCTACGAAATTCTCAGTAGCAGTTCGAAGTTAGGATTTGGGCCCGGTTAATGGCAATAGGAAAGGCGAACTCAACAACGAGCTCAACTCACTCTGGAGGGGGTACATTGCTTTGCCTAACCCTTCGGGAAATAATAAACAGGCATGATGGTTTCTAATATTATAGTAAGTTGTTTCGGGTTGTAGTTGTTTCGGTTCCGGGGCCTCGTTGGCCTAGTGGTCCTGAGCGCGACTGCTACGCTAGAGGTCCTGGGTTCGATTCCCGGGTCGAGCAAAAAAAGTGTTATTGGGTTTTTCTATGAAATTCTCAGTAGCAGCTCGGAGTTTGGATTTATGCCCGGTGAATGGTATTATCCTCGCCCTCTATTACATGGGACCTAAATATACCGGCGAACTGTTGGTGTACATTGGTACACCTCTGCCTAACCCTTCGGGGAATACAGGCGTGATGGTAAATATATATATTGTTCCGGGTCTGGCTGTTTATGTGTTTGTAAACGCACCCACGATACAGTAGAAACTCTTAGTGTGAGGCAAAGTTTAAAACAAGCTCCAATTCCAAATTCAAAATCACATTCAAGATGCTTTTTTTATTTTCTCACAATTAAGAAACAATCAAAAACAGTTAGTAAATTGATGAGATATAAAGTTGAAATTCGTAAGAATTTAACATAGTCTGTTTACACTTTCATCAAAAAGTTTTAGAGAACAATGTTTAATAGGTATTTGAAGGTTCAGCAAATATTTTCCGTGTAAACAAACATGTTTGTGAGCGGGTCTTCGGAAAAATAGATTTAGTATATTGATAGTAATCATTTGGTGGCCCGAGATTGATTTAGAGTAATACTTTCGTGAGTAATGTGACTTCTTGATACTTTATCTGCGACAGAGCTTGAGGTCAGCGTAAATAATAGGGGCATTTGTATGTTTTTGATACATTATTTTGATGGATATTTGAATTAATGGTGTAATTTTGCGATATCAATTATTAGAGGAAGAGATTTAGGATGTAAATTATTATGATGGTCTTCTTTCTTTCTTTATCGTGTGGGCGTAAGGTCTAACGACCCCACACACCCTAGTGTCAGAGTTTCTAAACCGCCCCAAGTGCCTCTGACATGGTTACCGATGTCAGTGATGTCCAGATAAACTTAGAAAGTACATATGAATTAGAAAAAGTCACATTGGTACTTGCCCGTGCCCGGTTGCAAACCCGCGACCTCGTGCATGAGAGGCGGGCACCTTAACCACTGGGCTATCACGACACTATTTTGATGGTTACGTGGTAAGGTGCAATGTGCATAAGAGTCAAAAGTTGAGTAAGTTCATCAGTTCGGACATTACTGATATCGGTGATGTAGCTTTTAAAGTCTCAATATTGTTTTTGTATCATTTTTGACACTTATGAGAAACGAAAATACTTTTTTTGTCTTCATTTTATCGATATTGCTGAAATGTTAATTTTTAATTAATGTAAAAATAATTTGATATCTCATTGAATTGTTGAAGTCAAGAAGTAGGTATCAATAACTCTTTCAGTAAAATGTTTTAAGAAGCCTTTAGCAAGAAAGATACTCATAAAAATACACTTTGAAAATACATTCTTAAACGTTATTTACAAGAAAGAGGAATGTAAGTTAACTAGGTTTTATTCTTTTTTCTTGTGAATAACGTTAATTATTTTTTCTCGAAACTATGAAAGTATAGAGAAATATTCCATACTTATTTTATAATTAGGTACTCTTTTAAAATAAATACCATACAATGTTCTTTATTCATGAATTATACAACGTGTTACGGAAAGGGTATATACCTACATATCAAAGGTACGGATTCTTTTAGTGTTAACAAACCACATAGCAACATTTTTTTAATACCTCTACTCACAAAATTATAAAGTTAAGCAACATTTAAGCAAAAAACCAAATGTTTCGAATTGGATTCTACACATCATTACACTAAGTCAGCTGATCGGTGTCAATGAACTACACTACACACTAAGAAACAACTCCGTAAAAGACTTGTTTCTCCTGACAAGTTTGTTTATGGCTTAAACTGCCGAAATTAAAAAAATATTATGCATTATCAAAGTTATTGCTTTTGAGCTGAAATTTTGTATAGAGACTCAGTACCGGATACACTCTTAACCCCGTTTGTATGGATATACCCTTTCCGTTACACGCTGTATAAATACGTAAGTACAAGTTCGGTTCGCTGGTAGATAACCGATTATACAGAAAAAAGCTTATGCAAATAACGCTTTAACTGCCTCGTTGGCCTAGTGGTCCTGTGCGCGACTGCTACGCTAGAGGTCTTGGGTTCGATTCCCAGGTCGAGCAAAAAGTGTTATTGGGTTTTTCTATGAAATTCTCATTAGCAGCTCGGAGTTTGGATTTGTGCCCGGTTAATGGCAATAGGCTCGCCCCCTATTACATGGGACCTAATAAAACATATTGGCGAACTGTGGGTGTACATTTGATACACCTCTGCCTAACCCTTCGGGGAATACAGGCGTGATGGTATGTAAATAACGCTTTAATATAAACCACGCCCTTCAACAACTTTAAAAGGTTAAACGTCACTTGTTTCCAATTTCAAACACTTCACTTTACGAGTTTATTCTTTAAAGTAATCTCCTCAGCAATAAATTTGAATTTTCTTCTAAAGCCCAAGCGAGAAGCTCCCCCACCTACAATGTAAAAATAACTTTATTGAGGTTACAAGCAATCAATGTCCATTCCTTAGTTGGCTGTACGACTTTCAGTTGAGACTAAGGTTCAAACTCGAACAACTTGCAACTTAAACTAGTTGGTTAGAGAGCGTATATCGACGTCTGTCCAAGTTCGATTACTAGCACTAGTGGTTGTAGTGACTTTGTGTTACTGTGTCAAGTTTGACAGAATACTGAACACATTTTCATTGATGTCGTGTTACCGTGTCAGTCTTATGAAACACAGTGTTGGTTTGGAAAGGGGTTTTTGACGGTGGAAACTTGGAAAGGAAAAAAAAAACAGCCAGTATCACTGTATTGGGATCAATAAACCCCAAGAAATATTCAGCAGTGAAATCGTCCCAACACTGAAACTAACGTGGACTCAGTTGCCTATTATCAAATTAGAAAAGGTGGTATTGGTCCCTAGTCCCAGTTTGGAAGTAAACGAGTTGCCCTCTAGCCTAAAATTTCAACATCATTATATTATCAGCCTAACGATGTCCACTGCTGGATATAAAAAACCCACTCAAAGATAGCCACAATGACCCATCTTGCGCTGCTCGCATCCATCAATTTTCCACGACCTCTACAAGGTCGTCAATCCGCCTCACGGGGGGCCTTTCCACACTGCGCCTTCCAGTGCATGGTAGCCACTCGAGAACACGACCTCAACAGCCGTCTGCTCTACGGTTTATTCATTAAGAATTTCTGGGTAGCAGCCTGGAGTTTGGAAGTTGGTGATATGACACTCCCGTATTTAGGAAAGCACGTAAAGCCGTTGGTCCTGGGCCTGATCTCTACCCGGTCATGTCAAATTGCTGTCCCATCCCATTTTTTTAAAACATCGTAGTAAGGCAGACACGTTTCCAGCCCACTTGATGTTAAGTGGTCACCGCTGCCTATAAACATCTGCAATACCAGAGGCCTTACAAATGTATTGCCACCCTAGAGACAAAGTTGAAATGTGTCATGTGCCTGTAATTTCAACGCTGCTTTGCGGCAGAAATAGCAATGGTGGTACTACTTCCCCTTACATGCTCCTTCACAAAGAGCTCTACTACTACTCCTATCCTATCTTCTACGTACTCGACTAGCCTCCATTCAAAATCGGTCAGCACAACAGAACATTTCAATCCCAACAGACCTACACCTTACCACGAAATAACTACACCAACTTTATTGCAACACTAAAACAGTGATACAACCCGCTCAATCGACCACAACGTAATGGTTCCGTACGTTTTACAACAGAAGATGTTCCTTGAGACATTGGAACAACATAAACGACACCTGGCCGGCGATTTGTTACAATAAACCTGACAGCCGTGCTTAGAGCTATTGTTCACTTGGTTTTAGTGTTTTTATTGCACCTACTAAGCTTTTTCTTTGTATTTCACACATGGTGCTGGTGAAGGGTGCTTCAGTTTATGTGTTTTTCTGGAGTTAGGTTATAATTTGATGAATATTTCTATTTGAATGTTCAATTATTGTGATTGGTACAAAATATTGTTAATATATTTTTAGGTCCCGGATTCGATTCCCAGGTCGAGCAAAAAGTGTTATTGGGTTTTTCTATGAAATTCTCAGTAGCAGCTCGGAGTTTGGATTTGTGCCCGGTTAATGGCAATAGGCTCGCCCTCTATTACATGGGACTTAAATATACCGGAGAACTGTGGGTGTACATTGGTACACCTCTGCCTAACCCTTCGGGGAATACAGGCGTGATGGTGGATATTTTTAGGTTTTCATACCTGTTTATATGGTCAGGAATCAGTCAGGTCAGGTGCCTATCTGTCCATCCTGATAGACGGACGGACAGATAGGCAGATGCTGCGTGACGTGCTTTCCACAGCACCACCTTTTAAACTTCATTCAAACTTCGGGCTACTACTGAGAAATTCCTAATAGAAAAACCCAATAACACAAAAAATTTAAATGTACAAGTACGAAATAATATAAGTTATTTTCTACTTATTTACATTTAACTATAATAAGACGAACAAGATCTAATAGCCTCGGTAAAAGCTAAAAGAAGAACATCACCAACTTCATAAAATTCTTCGAAATATTCCAATTACACCGTGAAACATCTAAACTTTAATAAAGGATGTAAATTGAGCATTGTCCAATACTGTGGAACTTTGAAGTTTTTAACAAAATGTTCTTTGTTTCCTTTCAAAATAGAATGCTTTTTTCGATGAAAGGGGTATTTTAAAAGTTCATTTATTACTTTCTGTTTTCATTTAAGAGGTGGCAATTTAGATCAAGGCCATGGTGTTAATCGGAGCAAAGTCTTTGGCTTTGTTGAAAGTTGAAAGGATAAACCAGTTGAATAAAGAAAAACAGATCCGCAGTTAGTTGTGAACAGATGCCCAGTGGTTAGGGAGACTGGGTTCAATTCTGGGCAAGTACCAATATGAGGTTTTTAATTCATATGTATACTGACATCGTTGAAGGAAAAATATCCTGAAGAAACTTGGACTGGTTTTGTCCGCGGTTTTAGATGACTGCTTCATTCCCGTGCGTATTCCTTAGGAATCTGGCTGAATATATGAAAACAATTTACATAGGTGAATATAAAACAAAAGGTAAGCCATGTCAATTAAGAGATGACCAATCCTAACTGACAGCGCCCGTTCACGAACATGACACGTGGATCAACACCATTAAGATTATCTTCATGGCTAACATGTAACTTAACGTAAATTAAATCCAAAATTGAATAAAAAATATCATCATTAAGTTCAAGGACCTATAATTCAGTTTTCTCCCACTCTTAACACAGCGATCATTAAGTCGTAACCCTATTTAAGTGTACCCAGTAAAACACGTTCAATTTGCGTTGGTACCACAGAAAGATGTTCCCTTAGATAAACTCGACGAATTCAATTTTGCCGGGTAAACAGTTTAAAAGCGTTCCGAGTAACGAGTATCGAATGGTAATGGAATGAATTGGACCTAATGTTCACAGTAGCGCGGTTAAAATCTAAAGGGCGTATGTTGCAGTTTGGGATATTGAATTACGACTTTAATGTAGGTAATAATTAGTATCAATATTGGGTAATATTATTGGTGTTGTTAGGAAATTAGGATATTAATATCTTGATTACTTTACTACCAAAAGAAAATTGAAGTAATTTTCTTCAACTTTATTTTATGGTGTTACTAGCTTCTGCCCGCGACTTCGTCCGCGTCACAGTTGATGTGTTATCCTACGGGTACCGTACATTTTCCCGGGATAAAAAGTAGCCTATGTGTTATTCCAGACTATAATCTATCTTTGTGCCAAATTTCATCCAGATCCATTCAGCCGTTTAAGCGTGAAAGAGTAACAAACATCCATACATACATCCATACATACAAACTTTCGCCTTTATAATAGTAGTAGGATTAGCATCAGCTAGCGACTTCGCCTGCGTCAATTTTGATGTTATATTATTTTAACAGGGGCACCATACATTTTTCCGTGATATAATTGAGTAACAAATATCCATCCAACCAAACTTTCGCATTTATATTATATTTTTATATTTAATTAGTAGTAAGATTATACCTATGGAGGAGGCCGATTGTCCAGCAGTGGACGTCCTGCGGCTGATATAATGATGATGAAGAAGATTAATTTATTAAATATTTTCAAGAAGGTACCTATGCTATGTTGCTCTTGAATTGTCAGGTAATTGATAATTTGCCAGTATTGAGAAATTTTCCTGTTCCAATTTCAAATTCAAGCTTCCCTTTTGTGAGACCACTTAGCTACACCATACATCACAAAATACCAAAATCCAAACAGTTTTAGACCCGCATTTCCAGCAAGCGACGAACATCAAATGTTCCAAAATTCGGTCTCGTATCAACCAAATTTGGCACATACGCCCTTCCATCGACGAACATCAAATGTTCCAAAATTTGGCACATACGCCCTTCTATCTCCGCACAAAACACAGTGGTAAATGGAATGTGTTAGGCGGAGCGTTCTCTCAAACATGCAAACGATCCGTAACAAGTGCTTATGAGTCGTAAATGATCGCGTATGATCGTACGTATCCTTTGCGAAGGAGATAATAGCATAATGACAGATAGACGATGGTGATGTCACCGGTACCCAGTGCTCGTTTATGCATTTAACGAGTGTGTTTTAAGGCCTGGTTATACGGTTTGAGCTGCTGTTTTGATAATAGATAGCTACTGCTTCTGAGTACTTGCATGCTAGTAGTTCAGCCGGTTACACGATGAAAGTAGCTGCTATGATATTGACAAGTAGTAACTGTTTGAGAAATGAGACTTATTGCAATGGAGTGTGTCTGGCAGAGGTAAGTGGATAGCATACATTAAAAAAAAGTGACTGACTGATTCGAAAATCACAGAAACTCACAAGATGTGGTCACACGGTGCGAGTAATTGCACTGCAGGAACCACCAATATAATCAGAGAACACACTACTGTATTAGGTACAGAACCCGTGTTTTATTTACACACCTGTGTCTGCGCACGCATTTGTGCACTATAATATCTCTTACCTACTTGTGTCTCTATTGGGATTGGCCAGCTTGACGGACAGATCATTAATAATATATCATTGATAATATTAGTAAAAACATACTAAAAGAAATGCACCAATAAACAATTCTCAAAATACACCACATACTTTGCAAAATCCCTAAATAATCTTAATCCAGCTCTCTCTTCAAAAGATCTTCTAAAACTTCAAACGTTAAAGAGCATGATAATACATCATTATACCAACAAAGATATTCCATTTGAAGAAAACGTACAAAGTCAGAAAGTAGTTGCATAAGATCCCTGAAAGCTCCAACGAAGTAAAAACTAAGAATAACGGTAATATTTCACTGCATTAAAATATGATTAAAAGGAATTCAACCGGCGAGGTTCTAGTTGAATTATACAGCGTCATTTTATGTAATTCGTATTCCTTGCTATTATAAAGTCGCAAATGTTCTTTGAGCAAACGGTTATTCGGGAAAATGAATTTTGGGCGAATGTTCATTTGGGCGTAAGTTCTTTGGGCAAAAGTTTGTTCGGGCAAATATTTTTTAAGACTAAATAACATTGCCGCAGATTAGGAATTTCTCCTGTATCGTAGGATTCATGGGAAAGAAGAAACACGTAAATTCACATAGTGAAAAAGTCAAACACGGAACACTATCTGTAGACCATACAAACACTTGTTCCGTGTGGGAATCGAGCCCGCGATACGCAGCGTGGCAGCTAATTGCTCAACCACTGCACCAACCGTGCCATCATGTTTTCATTCTTCTTTCGAGTTTATTCAACAATCGTTTATTTTGGCTAACAACTACAATCGTTCATTCAAGTAAACGTTCTTCGCGTAATCATTAAATTGGGCCAACTTTTTTGGGCAAACATATAGAGTATATACGTTTGCCCAAAAAAGTTGGCCAGTATAGTATATACTATACTGGCAAACATTCATTTGGGCAAATACTGTTCGGGCAAACATTTATTTGGGCGAAATATATGAAATTATATAATATGTTCCATTCAGTTTAAAAGCACTGTCCAAATTAATGCTGAAATACAAATGTTCTGTTTGATACCATAAGCAGCTTATGAAAGGATGTGTTTCCGTACCATTGCCTTTTGTTTAGTTGATACAATATGTTTCATACTCTCCCATATTATTATAATATGTCGCAGATGGATCGCTGAATATGCTGTTTTACAAAATTGTTAGTTATTTTATGAAATAGCACCTGGCTAATTTACTGTTTCAATTTTAATGATAAAGTTTCGATATTATTGGCACGACTATTAAACGTATCTAAAATATATAGATTTAAATTATAAAAATATATGTACAGAATGTATCGTGAATACAAGCTGTTGATTTGCATCCTCGTCAAATTTTAGGAGCTTGTCATAAGAAAAAAAGAAGTAATCAAATATAATTACGATACGTGGCCAATATTTAATAAATGCTTGTTTTTTTAGTTGCAACTATCAAAAAACAGTATTCCAGAATACTCCTCCTAGTAAATAAATAATTATTGCTAGGTATTATAATAAAATTAAATAATTGCTTCGTTGGCCTAAGTGGTTCTAAGCGCGACTGCTGAGCTAGAGGTTTTGGGTTGAATTCCCAGGTCGAGCAGAAAGTGTTCTTGGGTTTTTCTGTGAAATTATCAGTAGCAGCTCGGAGTTTGGATTTGTGCCCGGTTAATGGCAATAGGCTCGCCCCTATTACATGGGACCTAAAAACATACCGGCGAACTGTGGGTGTACTTTGGGACACCTCTGCCTAATCCTTCGGGGAATATAGGCGTGATTGTATGTGTATGTATAATAATATTAATTATAGAAAGATCATACGACATTTCTGGTGCCAAATAAAACTTAAGATCACAAGTTAACACACACGACCTGTCTAGAGACGGCGAGCTCCCTGGTGTTTTCAAATTAACATTGCATTAAAGTTTGTTTCCGAAATCTTGAGGAAATTATGCAGTCCCCTGAAATATTCATAAAATGGCTTCGCAACACAACTCGGAACACGGAGGTTAGAGGTAATTATGCGGAGATTATATTACAAATTAGATGGAGTTTTTCTAAAAGTTTTTGGGGGAACTTCAAACTAATCTTTGTTATTTGCGCGATAAGCCAAGTTTGAAAAATAATTTGTGAGAAGTTCTTGATTTTCTTATCAGTTAGATGACTTGAAGTCTCACTGTTGCAAGCGCGACTGCTGAGCGTGGTGCCCTAAGTTCCATTCTCAGGTAGGATATAAAGGGTTATTGAGTTTTTTCCACTAGGAATTTCTTAGACACCCCCGTGCATCGGAAAGCAATTAAAGCCGTTGCTCCTGCGTCTGATCTCTCCCCGAGTAGTATCAGATTGCCGTTCCGTATCGGACCATGAGAGTGAATGAAGAGACACTGCATCGGTGTTTGCACATACACTACTTGGTTATTCTCAATTGGGATTGGCCGCCATATACTAGGTCCTATAATAATAATTAAGCGCTGAATAATGAATATTATGTCTAAAGATTTCCTTCCTGCCGGGGCTGCGGGTCCTGCCGGGGCTGCGGGTTGTTCAAAAGAGATACCGCGCCCCCGGAACGCAAAGGGCACATGAAGGAACATAGACGGGTTTTAGTCAGTAAAAGTCTGACACTCCCTCCCGCCCCGCCCAGGGCGGGGGAAGTTATCTGATGATTTCCCGGCAATAAAAAAAAAAAAATGTCTAAAGGTTTTATAACCATAATTATTTGATCCCTGGAAGCGTTAGTCTGATTACAAAAAATCTCCACAAATAGAAAGCTACACTATTGCCAACTATCATAGGGTACGTTTTACGATACACTCAACTTCTAGAAAAACTTGCAAGCATAAGCTAGTCATAAATAAAGAGATCACGTTCTACCTCAGACCTAAAGGGTTCAGATTTTTGCTGAATGATTTATTTAGGGTCAGTGCTACTGCCCATCCCGTTTATTTGATTAAAGATCAACTGAGGGGAGAAAAGGCAGGGGTGAATGTACCTTACATGAACAACCCTACTTGGAAATTTTATCTGGAGGTCCAGGTCGAGTTAGCAATGTGCAAAGGATTATGTACTTTTTATTATAGTATATAAAGTTGAATTTTATATTATTATATGCTAGTTTAATCCTTGATTCTGATTGCGTGTCTACTCTGAATAAGATTGTATTTTGAAATTGAGATCTTTTGTTTACATTGAAGACCATTTAAAATACCATCATGCCTGTATTCCCCGAAGTAATAGGCAGAGATGTAGGTACCAATTATACACCCTCAGTTCGCCGGTATATTTAGGTCCCATGTAATAGGGGGCAAGCCTATTGCCATTAACTGGGCACAACTCCGAGCTGCTACTAACGATTTCATAGAAAAATCCAATAACACTTTTTGCTCGACCTGAGAATCGAACTGGGAACAGGACCTAGACGTAGCAGTTAATATTATATTTAAAGAAGAAGAAATAAGATTGCAACTAAAACACACATTAAACACAATTTCCTAATGCTACAGCTCCGATGCAAGGCATAGTGCGATTCCCGCACGACAACAAACACACATGTCGTACAGATGTTTGCCTTCAGTCCTCGTGTTTGTCCTCATGATTTGTGTGTGTGTTCTACGAAACAGAATCCTAGTGTTGTTGTTTATTTATTTACCTACGTCATAAACGTAAACTGCCTCTATGGCCTAGTGGTCCTAAGCGCGACTGCTACGTCTTGGTCTTGGTTTCGATTCCCAGGTCGAGCAAAATGTACAAAAGATGATGAGATTAGATTATTAGATATTAGATTAGATTTTGTGCCATTAATATTACTTAAATAAATAAACTGCTTCGTTAGCCTAGTGGTACTAAGCGCGACTGCTAAGCTGGAGGTCTTGGGTTTGATCCCAGGTCGAGCAAAATGTTATTGGATTTTTCTATGAAATTTTCAGTAGCAGCTCGGAGTTAGGATGGTAAAAGGCTCACCCCTATTACATGGGACCTATATATACATTGTACACCTCTGCCTAACCCTTCGGGGAATACAGGCGTGATGGTATATGTATGTTTGTTCTACGAAACAGAATCCAGTGTTGGAACATGAATGCTAGATGTTGATTTATTTACCTACGTCATAAAACGTAAACTGCCTCTACAAGGTGCTGTGTTGCATCCTCATAAAATTTTAGGAGCTTGTCATAAAAAAAGAACTAATCAAATATAATTACGATACCAGGTCAATATTTAATAAATACTTGTTTTTTTAGTTGTAAGTATCAAATAACAGTATTCCAGAATACACCTCTTGCAAAAATCAGAATCGCCCAGTTGCGTATGCGGTAAGCAAAGTTGTCGCGCGGCCATATCAATGTGTGCATAGCGCCTAAATCCTCTGGCAAGATGGCTAGTTCGAATTCGAAAATCACGTCAAAAAATATTTTCAAAACCAATTTATTTTATTATTGATTCGTGTTAAGAATCACGAGCATAGTTAACTCCTTGAATTTGACGATGATGCAAAACAACATCTTGTATTGCTTCGTGGTCTAAGCGCGACTGCTACGCTAGAGGTCTTGGGTTCGATTCCCAGGTCGAGCAAAATGTTATTGGATTTTTCTATGAAATTCTCAGTAGCAGCTCGGAGTTAGGATTTATGCCCGGTTAATGGTATTATGCTCGCCCCCTATTACATGGGACCTATATATACCGGCGAACTGTGGGTGTACATTGGTAGGTACACCTGTGCCTAACCCTTCTACGTGTTTGTATGTTTGTTCTATAACACAGAATCCTAGTGTTGGACCATGAATGCGAGATGTTTATTTATTTACCTGCGTCATAAATGTTGGTGTGTGTTTATGACATTCTGTGCGAGGTACGCCTCTAGTACGCATAACATTTTTAATACCTTGGCTATGAAGTTTATGGGTGAAACCTTTTTTTGGTATTTTGTTTTGGTCGCTTCTTTTTTACCTATTTAAAAACTTTGCCAAGTGTAGGGTTCCGTAAAAGGCAAAATAATCTGAGAGACTGTAAATGTGCAACTTTAAAATAGTGTGTGTATTTTTATGTTTGACGTACAAAATGTAACTATCAGTTTAATTTTCGAGATAAAAATGCGCTTTTGTTGCCCGAAGTACTTTTTGTCAGTTCATCATCATTTATTTATATATTTTACTTTCACATAAAACGGCTGTTCGCCAATTAAATAACCTAAAATCATAAAAATATATACATTTTTAACGACATCCACTACTGACAAGATCGTCTTCCATTCGTCCGCGAACATATCATATCAGCCAAAAGACGTCCACTGCTGGACATAGGCATTAGGGTCTATTCGTGAACTTTTAAAGTCTACTTAGCTATGATAGGCAGTTTTGTCAGTTAATAAAAAGTAATATACAGTATAAACACCATAAAATAAAAGTTATTCTCAAAAACAACATCCTCATTAATCCATTACAAAACCTTGCCTTTTATTTCCCAGAAAATGGTCCGAATTTGGAACACAGGCATTGATAAATCACTTTACAAGAATATATTTTGTAAATGAACAAAACAGGCGAAAACTTAAACTGAATTAATCAGAATCCCTTTAGCCGCAAAACCCAATTCTTTAAACTAATCAATCTTACAAACTAACAAGTTTCGCCGAAACTTACAGTCGTTACTGGGAAACTTTCAGAATTTGTGGTCCTACTTCTGTGTTGGTCAAAACGAAATGTACAAAAATGTAAACTAATGGTGAAAAATTACTTCCTTTATTTTTGGCTACACTCGTTTTTCTTGTGACGGCAAAGTATGTTAATGTTCATTTAATTCGTTGTGTTTATTTAGTTCTGTTGGTACAGGTGGCTCAGTGGCTAAGCAATTGGCTGATGTGCTGCGAGTCGCGAGTTCGATTTTCGATTACATTTCCCTATTACATGGGACCTAAACATACCGACGAATTGTTGGTGTACATTGGTACGCCTGTGCTTGCCCTTCGGGAAATACAGGCATGATTGGATGTGTTGTATGTATTTAAATACTTTTGACGGCAGAAATAACACAATTAAATATTTGTATGACCTATAGACAGTTTTTCCGGGCCTGGGAGGGTGTGTTTATGAGTTTATGTGTTTGTAAATGCATTCATGATACAGGAGAATTTTTTAGCGTATACCAAGTTAAAATCAATTAAACTCTTAATCTATTCATGAAATACGTTGAGTAATTAAAAAATCTAAGCCAGAAGGACAGACGGCAGGAAGGGACTTTATACTATGTACAGATTACTAGTCATTAATGTAGAAAGTGCAATATTATTCCATTAGCACAAGACTCAAAATTCATACACTTACCACTTCTCTTAGGAGTCCATGTATCCCTTTTATCACCGGATTAGCATGGGAATCATGAAAATCCACGTAACATCTTTCGAGTACATCTTTGGCTCACACCCAAGGTTTAGCGTGTAAGCATCCAATATGGAAATCGTATTCAAATTTCTAGACTTGATCAAATTACTCCACTTTGTTACAGACAACTTGAAACCTGGGAGAACCCGCAACGAATATTTCGAGACTCGGAAAAATCGATTCTCGAAAAACAGAAGAGCAGCGTCATTCGATTTTCAAAGTCCGAATCGATCGGAATTTTGAGACTCACAAGAATCGATTTTCGAAAAACAGAAGAGCAGCGTGATTCGTTTTTAAATTTCGAATCGATCGGATTGAACATGTAACTGTACCACAGAGTGATAAATATGTGAGTGTAGTGAATATGGATGCAAAATAAAAGTGGATGATATTTAATAAAATAAAATGAATAGTGAATCGAAGTGGCTGTTTGCAGAGAAGAATTCACAATGAGCAAGATGATAACGTTACATTCAGTGTTCGTTTTCATAGCACTGCATTTTATTGGTAAGTGAATATTTTAATTTTGTTGGATTTTTTCCAAATATTTTCAGAATTTTACCTGACAATGTTCCAAACCCAATAGTAAAATATTTCTTTATATAGCTTTCACTAGAAATAATTTAAAAAATCGGGAGGGGCTGTGTCGTTTGTTCAACGTGAAACGTCAGCGAGTCGCTTTTAGAGTTAAAGATTGAAACCTATTTCGTTTCAGTCCGCTTTTCTGACTAAGTACATACCTGTACGTCGATTCTGTAAAATTCAGACATGAAGTCGCATCTCAAGTCGCTATTCAATGACATCAAATATTCAATTGTTTCATTCAGACATTGTTTTATTTGACACTTTGAAGTACGAAGTGAGCGTCGAAGTGACGGTGGAATTACCGTATAGAATCACACAGCTGTATGTGATAACCTCCACACTTTTTTGACCGCCACGTGAAAAAAGACAAAACGTGTTCTCAGCGCCAAGCTACAACGCGGATCCGTGGGGGCGCCCTTACAAGACGGTGCGTGACAAGATCCGCACCTGGGCCCCCCCGCTGACGCAGAGTCTCCGGCCGGAGCTCGTTGAGGACGTGGTGAGCGCTCTGTTCCCCTCGCGGGGAGAACATCCTCCCCCGCCCATGGCTCCGCCGCCTGCGATGCCGGTAGCGGACCACACCGACGACGACACACCAGAAGTGACTGGGGTAGACCTGAGGGTGGCGGTACGTAAGCTGAAAGGCAAAAATACCGCCCCGGGACCCGACGGCTTGCCTGGGAAAGCCTGGGTCCTGGCCTCAGAGGCTCTAGGGCCCCGATTGGAGGGGCTCCTAAGCGCATGTTTGGAGAGGGGCCAGTTCCCACTTCGTTGGAAGACGGGGAAGCTGGTCCTCATTCGGAAGCCTGGGCGCCCTGCGGACTCACCGTCCGCATACCGGCCCATCGTGCTGCTCGACGAGGTGGGCAAGCTCTTTGAAAGAGTGATTGCGGGCCGCCTCGTCGGGCACCTGTCTGGGATGGGGCCGGACCTTGCGGACTGCCAGTTCGGCTTCCGCAGGGGGCGCTCTACGGTGGATGCCATCATGCGCGTCAGAGCTCTCTCGGCGGGGGATGCTGTGTCCCGGGGCAGGGTTGTGCTGGCGGTGTCGCTGGACATCGCCAATGCGTTCAACTCCCTGCCCTGGTCCTGCATTAGGGAGGCACTCCGGTACCACCGGGTGCCGAACTACCTCCGTCGGGTGGTCGGGGCCTATCTGTGTGATAGAGCCGTGATCTACCCTGGTCGAAATGGTGAATGGAACCGGCGAGAGATGTCGTGCGGTGTTCCGCAGGGATCGGTGTTAGGGCCGCTCCTGTGGAACATCGGCTACGACTGGGTGCTACGTGCTGACCTCCCCGAGGGCGCCAGCGTAGTTTGCTACGCAGACGACACGTTGGTCCTGGCGCAGGGGTGGTCGCACGAGGCGGCGGCCGACCTTATGACACGCGGGGTTGCGATAGTCGTCGAGAGGATCCGGCAATTGGGTCCGAGGTGGCCTTGCACAAGTCCGAAGTCCTGTGCTTTCATGGGCTTCGGAACGCGCCACCTTCGGGATCCCAAATAACGGTAGGAGGGGTTTCCGTCGGCGTCGGGTCGACGATGAAGTACCTGGGACTTGTCCTCGACAGCCGATGGAACTTCGTGGAACATTTCCGACGTTTGGCTCCCAAGTTGGCACGGGCGTCGGCCGCTCTTAAGCCGACTTTTCACTGCGGGATCTAATGTAATATATATTACATCACGAGATATAATTTAATATCGCTCACCATACTATTTAAGAAACCTCTTTACACTAAGCTGTAATATATATTATATCCCAAACTATAAATATTTTTTCGACCGAATGGGCGATAAAGAGGAGATATATATTTTACCTCACGTCCCGGACAACGCACCCCCCCTGCCTCGCCCTCACTTTGAACGGAACGGTGCAGACTGTAGAACTGTTTGAACCAAATATATATCTTTCAGTGTGAACAGCAACTGCGGGATGTAATATATATTCCAGGATGTAATATATATTACATCCCGCAGTGAAAAGCCGGCTTTAAGCGGCTCTTGCCCAATTTGAGGGGGCCAAACGCCTCCTGCCGGAGGCTCTACGCCGGGGTCGTGCGTTCGATGGCCCTTTACGGGGCCCCGGTGTGGGCGCGGGGCTTGAGGCGGCTTGCCGCCCACTACCTGAACGCGTCCCAGCGGGTGATCGCCATAAGGGTCATCCGCGGATACCGCACTATCTCCGGCGAGGCAGCGAGCCTCCTTGCCGGATTGCCGCCATGGGATCTGGAGGCGCTGGTCCTCGCGCGCCTACACGAGTGGCGCGCGGAGGCACTGGGCCGGGGCGAAACTCCGCTGCCGCGGCAAATTGCCGCCCTGCGGACGGAACTCCGGCTCGATCTCATGGCGACATGGAGAGAGCGACTGTCGCAACCTCGTGCAGGGCTCGCCTCGATTGAGGCGGTAAGACCCCTCTTTGAGGAGTGGCTGGAGCGGCGCCACGGCGCCCTCACCTACCGCCTGACGCAGGTCCTCACCGGACACGGATGTTTCGGGAGGTTACTGCACCTCATCGGGCGGGAGGAAACGCCCGGGTGTCACCATTGTGAGGATCGCCCCGAGGACACGGTGGAGCATACTTTGGCGGTGTGCCCTGCTTGGGCTGAGCACCGCCGAGTCCTCGAGGCGGCCATCGGCGGCGGCGCCCTCTCGCGTCCGGCACTGGTCCAGGCCATGGTCCGGAGCGAGGGGGAATGGGAAGCAGTCGCCTCCTTCTGCGAAGCTGTAATGCTAGAGAAGGAGGCGGCGGGACGGGAGAGGGAAAGAAGGGTCCCCCGTCCCAGCGGCCGCCGCGGTAGACGATCCGGGCGTCGGGAGCCACGTGACGACTCCCGGCCACCGTAGACGCGGGTCTGTGGACGGTGAGCAATGGGTAGCTCACCGTCCGTACGTTCACTAGCGACAGACCGTGTCGACGGCGCGTTCGTGTTCCACGCGCGCCTCAAAGAGATGTCAGCAAAATTGGATGGGGCCACTGAGGGCCGATGCCTGCCGGGGCTGCGGGTTGTTCGAAAGAGATACCGCGCCCCCGGAACGCAAAGGGCACATGAAGGAACATAGACGGGTTTTAGTCAGTAAAAGTCTGACACTCCCTCCCGCCCCGCCCAGGGCGGGGGAAGTTATTTGATGATTTCCCGTCTATAAAAAAAAAAAAAAAAAAAAAAAAGCGCCAAGCTACGAATTCATTCTTTAATACCTACAAAATAGTAGTGAGTTCGGAATTATATCGATGTTGTTTTATTAGTTTTATTTACGTATAAAAGCCTGTCATGGGATCGTGACCGTGGCGTGCTGGTCACATTTTGGTTTGTTATCTATACATGACAGCAAAAGATTAAAGACGTTTCACGGCAAAATAAGGGCGCCCACACAAAACCACGATGCGATGCGATACGATGCCGCATTGCATGAACTATCTAAGAACTAGCTCGCAGATCTTTGCAATGCGATGCGAATTCGCAGTTATGTGTGGGAGCCCTTAGGTTTAGTTAAGTTAAACAATGAACATATAATATTTTTACGGGACTGTTGTGGCACAGGGTCCCCCCGCAATTGCCCGGCTTATTTTACAAGCTAACGTTATTCTAACAAAAAAAAAAACAATTAAACTAATTGCTTACTCACTACAATAAAGTACTGGTTTACGTGCTTTTTATTGGAAACCGTATTTATTTATTTGAGTTGCTGAGTGCCTAGCAAAATGCACAGAGTACATAGTGAATTCGATCATTTTTTTAATTGAAAATATCTGTTTCGCACAAAATATTTATTTAATTTGAAAACTTTATTTATATTAATGGACGATACTAATTGAGTTGTTGTTTTAAATTAAACCAAAAAGTCATAATAATAAAATTTATTTTAGAATTTGTTTATAATTATGATTGTTAGGCACAATTGTCTTAGCCTAGTAAAAGTTTATCGCGGCCCTGAAACGCAAAGGGCATTAAGAGGACCAAGGATGGGTTTAAGTCAGTAAGAGTCTGACACTCCCTTCCATTCTCAGAGCGGAAAAGTCACTTGATGATTTCCCATACTTAAAACAAAATGTTAGTAAAAGAACAAGTAGTCAGGCTTATCCAATGCATCATCAGAATAAAGCCTCGGCTGGAGTCCTTAATTTTTAAGGCTCCACAGGAAAGTCCGGATAAGGAGCAAACAACGCCCTTCCTGTTTTTTTTTCCAGGGTGGAAAGTCCTTACGGCAGCGGTCTGTCAGACTCTTACTGACTAAAACCTAACCCTGTGTTAGCTTTAAACACACATCAGTACTATGAAGGTTGTTCACTGCAGCAACCTGGCTGAATTAGTTTTCTTCCAAACACTCATTCGAATTCTATTCTGGAATTCGAATGTAATGGAATGGAATAGAAACAGTTTTTTTAAGTGAAAACTTCTTTATCGGCGTTGTACACTTTTTTGTAATGGGTAAAAAAATTTAAACTCGCGTCAGGACACGTGACCTGATCAAAAATTCGTAAGATTTTTAGAAAATCTTACGAATTTATCGTACACAAATAAATATTGTATTATACCACATAAATGGTAGTACTTTTATACTGATAATTAAAGCAATTCGTGCAAAATTATTCCCTAACCATTCCAAAATATCAAAAATGCACAACGTTATTATTCAAGTTTTCACTTCTGCCGGCACTCCCGGAGTGCAACCCGTCGTTTTTTTTTTATTTGAAAGCACTTGTTTGGCCACACTCGAGCCAGTGACATCTTAGCTAAATGAATTAAAAAAGTTATAAAGCGTCTCGTGTCTTTAACTGTAATAATTGCGAGTCCTATTGGCTAGCGTACGTGGGCATTATGGCGCTCGGCTGCCAAGTACTCGCTCCATCATTGACGTACATCGCCTACGTATAATCACGTGGAAGCCCTTTACATGCGCCTATAAGACAGCCAGTTATAGGATAGGTTCGTATAAGGTTCTCTAATAACCTATACACTTCGATAACAACCAAATATTACTTACTAGCTTCTGATTGCGACTTCGTTCGCGTCAAATTTGATATAGTATCCCACAGGAAAAAATATTAATATTCGAATATTCGATAAAAATATTTTATGTGTTATTTCACAGTACAATCTATCTCAGTGCCAAAATTCATCCAGATCCGTTTGGCCGTTTACGCGTGAAAGAGTTACAAATGTCCACCTATCCATCCATACATCCATACATCCTCACAAACTTTCGAATTCAGTAGGATTAGTACGACTAGCTTATGCCCGGCTTGCGACGTCACTCATCGTGAATAACGCTTATAACAGCAGCTATCTGCCAGTCGAAGTCCAGTCAAAATCGACCCAGCGATTTCTGATATTTATCTCCGAAACAAAAGACAGACAAACCTTTTATTTTAGTGTAATATTTTACTTGTAAACATTCATAATATGCATTTAGTAAAAAAATAATTATTGTGACATTACAAACAAACACATCAATGTAATTTATGTGTAACGATACGAAAACCCAATAATTTGAACTCACCGCGCACGTGTAAACCTCTCTGCTACCCTATACCTCGCAATCTACCAAATATTATTTACTAGCTTCTGCCCGCGACTTCGTCCGCGTCACAGTTGATGTGTTATCCTACGGGTACCGTTCATTTTCCCGGGATAAAAAGTAGCCTATGTGTTATTCCAGACTATAATCTATCTTTGTGCCAAATTTCATCCAGATCCATTCAGCCGTTTAAGCGTGAAAGAGTAACAAACATCCATACATCCATACATCCATACATACAAACTTTCGCCTTTATAATAGTAGTAGGATGGAAAACATTGTTCCTCCGTAGTTCCAATTAAGCCAACTACATGCCATGTTTTGTGAGCTACTACTTAATTAATTAATGTACATGTCTGAAAAGGCATTAATGTGTACTGCGCCTGTTGTTTACTTCTAATTACGAGATTTTCAAGAGATTGTTACCTCAAATTATTTATAATTGAGTTAGCGGCCATATTGTTAATGGAAGATTTATGATTTTCAACACAATTGCGAAACTAAACCTTGCGGTTAGTGGTAGTCCTAAGCGCGACTGCTACGCTAGAGGTCTTGGGTTCGATTCCCAGGTCGACCAAAAAGTGTTATTGAGGTTTCTCTATGGAATTCTCAGTAGCACCTCGCAGTTAGGATGTGTGCCCGGTTAATGGCAATAGGCTCGCCTTCTTTTACATGTGACGTAAAACATACCGACACACTCTGAGTGTACATTGGTACACCTCTGCCTTACCCTTCGGACAAAACAGGCATGATATATGTAAAGGTTTTGGAACTCGATCCGTTAATTTAATACCTACTACACTGCGCTCCATTACTCGTAGGCAATCCTTGATTTTGTTCTTTTAGTCAAAAATAAATTCTGTGCACTATAGGATAAGGCACCACACCAGAATAAACAAGATTTGCACTCAGACCTCATGGCCCTAGTGTTTCAACCTTAAATAGCTCAAATAAATAGCTTCCAAGAAAGCTGTTACATCTACACCGTTTGTGATTTTAATCTCTCCCAAAATAAACCAAAACCATTGAAGAATACAGCAAAAAGCAAATAACGCACAAGATAAACACAAAAATGATCCTTCACAAAATACAAATCCTTACATTTTTAGTCTGAACGGGAAACGTGTTCAAGTGTCCGACGAAAATTCCATTACCTCAATGTGTTTTGAAGTTTCCCGAACATCTGTGCAAAAGAATAATAATATAGTAAACTTCCTTCTGGCCGCGACTTTGTTCGCAGTGGTCCTTTTATCCGCAGTAAGTTACGTGCTTTCTCTTTTTTCTTTTTGGTTACTGCTCCGCTTGTGGGGGTCGTAGCGTGATGTTATATAGCTTAAGCTATTCCTCATAAATCTGGCTTTCGTTATACAGTTAACTTTTCAAGTACTTCTGGAAGTTCCAAATATTAGCGCCTTTAAACTAACAAACAAAAAAACGCAGTACTGGCCATACTTTCATGGTTTTACCCGCTTTAAGTTACGTCTTTGGTTACTGCTCCACTCGTGTAGGTCGTAGTCGTGATGTTATAAAGCTTATATTATTCTCCATGAATCTGGCTATAATATACCAGAAGTTTTTTTTTCAATCCATTCCTTAGTTCCAGATATCAGCGTGTTAAAACGAAAAATCTCTTCAGCCGTTTTATATCAGAATAGATATCTTTCTACATTGGTAACATTTACCACAAAATGTTGGTGTCTCATTATTGTTCGAGAGTATTCGTTTACGCTCTTTGTTTACTTGCTCCAACGTTCTTTTATGAACAGGACCCTCGGGCCTATCTTAAATTAAGATCCTATCTACCGAAGTATTTATATTTTCTTTATTCTCACAACTTTCTTCTTCGGGATTTGGTTGATTTAGATTAATAAGACCATAATTAGTTTTCTTTGGCTTTGAGTTTTTGTTAAGTGGTGCCAGATCTAATTATTTGATAGTTTGTAAGTCGTGAGTGGCTTGATTGGTTTTGATAAATTGGTGGTCTTAATAGGATTATAATAAGGCGTAAGATCGTTAGTAAATAATGAAACTCGAAGCAAAGGACCAAAATGTTTTGGTCCTTCTATAAATGTAAAGGTGAATGATCTAAATCATAATAATTAGAGTGTATAATTACTATATTGCTTGTATTTATAGCGTTTGGTTTTGAAATACATTTTTAGAAGAGCTTTGTAATTTTTTGTGGCTATTTTTTGGATAATTGGCCTTTTATCCTTTGTGTTATTAAGTGATTCTTAATTACATAGCTTGGTATTGAATAACAGTTCTTTAGCCTTAACAACGTTTGAATACGGTGCTTTGGTAGGAAAATACTTTTGTTTTTTTTTATTATGGCGTATAATTAATTAATTATTAATTAAGACGCTTATTTTCTCTTACTAAATAATATTGTGAGAAGCTAATGCCTGTGGGAATAGAGGCTGACGCCAGGAAGAAACGATTCATGCGAATTAGGATTTTTTTAAAGATTTACGTACATATTTGGGTCAGGTGTGTATTTATTCTATATAGTAGATCTAAACATTTAATGTTTATACAAGCTGTTGATTTGCGTTCTCGTCAAAATCAAGGAGTTAACTATGCTCGTGATTCTTAACACGAATCAATAATAAAATAAATTTGTTTTAAAATTTATATTTTTTGACGTGATTTTCCAATTCGAACTAGCCATCTCGCCAGAGGGTTTAGGCGCTATGCTCGCATTGATATAACCGCGCGACAACTCTGCCTCTCAACTGGGCGATGCTGATTTTTGCAAGAGGAGTATTATGGAATACTGATTTTTGATAGTTGCAACTAAAAAAACAAGCATTTATTAAATATTGGCCAGGTATCGTAATTATATTTGATTACTTCTTCTTTTCTATGACAAGCTCCTAAAATTTGACGAGGATGCAAATCAACAGCTTGATGTACCATACATTATAATATTTTGTACTTATGTATATTTCACTTTATTATTATTTTCTGTTCTTTTATGCTCGTACAATAATTTGCACCTGCCATGTTATCTCTTTACCACCTTTGGTTGACTGGTAGAGAATGCCTAAGGCACAAAGTCAGCCTTTGTACCTTTTTTGCATTAAATTAATAATTGAGATCAAAGTCAACAAAACAAATGGTTTTGTCTAATTATAAGCTCGACTTAAAATATAAATAAAAACAGTCTTCTTCAGGCTTAGGACACCATCGTCTTTTTAACCCCCACTTTCAAATATCCCTACTGCTTCTTTAAAATCTCTCTTCTTTTTTCAAAACTTTCACGTCGTATATATACCATCACGCTTATATTCCCCGAAGAGAAAGGCAGAGGTGTACCAATGTACACCCACAGTTCGCTGGTATAGTTAGGTCCCATGTTACAGAGGGCGAGCCTATTGTTATTAACCAGGCACAAATCCAAACTCCGAGCTGCTCTGAGAGTTTTATAGAAAAACCCAATAACACTTTTTGCTCGACCTGGAAACCGAACCCAGAACCTCTATCGTAGCAGTCGTGCTTAGGACCACTAGGCTAACGAGGCAGTTAATTTTCACGTCGCCTTTATCATATAGCACCTCTCTCGCTCACACCGTCACATCTAGCTCTTTCACATATTATGGTAAAAAGAATGGAAATGAACCAACCTATTATTATCCCACTGCAGGGCAAAGACCTCTTCTCACAAAAGTCGAACGAATTTCCGAACACATGCAACCCTAATCTCTTCAAAGTTAGAGTGAACAGGCTTCTTCTGGGTAAGCTCACTCCATCGAGGACTTCGCTTATGTCATCTCTGACCAAAACTAGAGTCAAGAGCTTACCCATCTCGAATAGAAAAAAAAGAAAGTCTGATTGGTACTTGCCCGTACCCGGTTGCAAACCCACAGCTTTGTAAATGAGAGACGGTCGCCTAAAAAACACAGAAAAAAAAACAAAAATAATACCATGTTTATTTATTGGCAAAGAAAACTTTAAGAAGGTGTGTTTATTTATTTTAAGAGGATCCAATTACGAATTGTCTGTCATCGCTTTGACAGGTGCGTACCGAAGGACTAATCATGCGGAATCCAATTCGCCCTTTCTCAGTTTATTTTTCTTTAATCCCAGACCACTCTCGAATTATTTAAGATACTTCTACTTAGATTGTATATTTTATTTACTATAAGCAGTTTCTTTTTCTTTTATTTGATAAAATAACATCGATACATCTACAAAATGAGGTCTGGCAGACAGGACCAGTTATAACTACAATCTTATTTGTGGCTTTGGTGCGAACGCTGAGGAAGTCGGAAATCAAAAACTAACCTACATTCTTATTATTTATTCTTATGTTATGATAACCAAGTGATTAAGGCGGCCGTATCGCACATATACAATATTTATTTTAATATTATTACGTACAAATAAAAAAATACTTTATGTTTTTAATTATTATTTTTGTTTTTAAAGCCGCAATTTTTTACAAAGTGTACTACTTTGTATAAATTTCACCTCTCTACTTATTACGGTACATGAGATACAGCCCGCTGACAGACAGGCAGAGGAACAGCTTATAAGGTTCCGTTTAGTACCCTTCACGCACAGAACCCTAAAAAAGTAAGTAAAAAATAATATATAGCTATATTTACCCCAGCTTTCTACTTAATAAGTCCTACAAAGGAATAGGAATTGTTTATTGTGACATCGTAAATGGGGCGTTTATTTCCTAACATTTATAAAGAGATAATTCGGGCCCTATGTTTAGGGTTGGTACTCACTGAAATAAAAACGTTTATACGCTATTTTATTTGGGCGTTAAATGTTTTAAACGTTATTAAGAGTGTTATTAAGGATTTAAAAGCGGTTTTTTTATTCATGCTTTTTCCTGCACCGTTTGAAAATGTTTGTGTTGTTACAATAAGAAGTTAGCTGTTTACGTATGTTAGATAGGATAAATATTTTTAATCTTTACTTTAATACTATAAAGCTAAAAGGTTTTTTGTACGCGATAATCTCGAAAACTACTGATCCGATTTGGTTATTTTTTTTTGGGTTTTATAGCGTGTTTATCGTCGAAGATTATAGGCTATATAACATTACGCTATGATCTAATGGAACGGAGCAGTAATCAAAGATGTAAATCGACGAAACCGCAAAAGTATTGTGGAAATAAACGGAACGGCAACCTTCTTTTCGTAACATTCAAAATAAGGTTAATCTGCAATCTAAAATAATCTAGGATGATAATAACTTAGCATCAGACAGTTTGCAATTTATCAAAAAACAAAAGCAAAAAGAGCCTTAAAAATAATAAGTACTTAATATTTTCAAGCATTTTACTTTTGCATACTTTCAGATAATAAGGCACTTAGTCTTAGATGTCCCAACTCCAAGTTATAAATCTTCACTGAGGCTCAGAAAAGGTATTGCCGTAATCTACCTGTTATATGTGATTATGTATCTTTATCCATGTGTGGGTTAGAAAAATACGTACAGCCGCAGAAAGGAAAAGAAAATAAACATTTGGTCCTTTCGTACGAAAATAAAATATTTAGTAGTTTTGTTAGGGTAGCATTTCTAAGTATTTAGGAAGAGACAATGTAAGGTTATTGTAGCGTTCAGGAAAGAGGTTGCTGGGTACTGTTTTTAGCGTTGTTTGTTTGTCCGTGTGTGTATGTTAGAGGACTGTTTTTTTTTAATAAACGCCTGTATTCCCCTTAGACTTAGGCAAATGTGTACCAATGTACACCCACCAGTTCGCCAGTATGTTTAAGGTCCCATGTAATATGGGGCGAGCCTATTGCCATTAACCGGGCACAAATCCTAACTCCGAGCTGCTGCTGAGAATATCATAGAAAAACTCAATAACACCTTTTGCTCGATCTGGGAATCGAATCCAAGACCTCCAACCGACAACCGTCAAGACCGGCCCGACCGTTGTAAAACCATAATAGGTAGTCAATTGAAATTTTCATTGAATATGTGTTACTATTATGGCTGTTATAAAAAACAAAATGTCCGAAATAAACGTAAAAAGTACATATGAATTGCAAATCCTAGGCCAACACGACATTTATTGTTTAATTGCTGTAATAAAAATAACCATTAACAACTGCATGGAATCGAAACTTAACTTTATTGGTATTTTATCACACATTTACATTACTGTATTTCAAGTTTCGACGACACGATTGACGCAGTGGCTGAGCAATTAGCTACTACCCTTTTTTTTGGGAAGGGAGATTTATGAATGTGGACGAGGCGAAAGAAGTATGTAAGGATCGTAGCAGGTGGCGTTCTGTGGTTTCTGCCTACCCTCATGGGAAAAAGGCGTGAGTTTTTGTATGTATGTATGTACGTGGGAAATCATCAAATGACTTCTCCCGCCCTGGGCGGGACAGGAGAGAGTGTCAGACTTTTGCTTTACTGACTAAAACCCATCCATGTTCCTTCTTGAGCCCTTTACGTTCCGGGGGCGCGGTATCTCTTTCGAAAAACCTGCAGCGCCGCAAACTGTGTTCGATTCCCGCACAAAATAATATTTATATCGCCTGCAGGTAGATACAGCTGCTTGTTTTTATGTGAGGTATGTGTATATATATAAACGCACACACGCTTCAGAAGAATACCCTAGTGTAAGGCAAGCTTATTAAAAAAGTAAAGAAAGATTAGTTCAACACGTGTAATTCTATTGCAAACACACACAAAAAGTATAAAATATCATTCTACAGAATAAAAGCCTAATAAAAATACAATATAAAATCTGAATCATTATTACTCCCTTTGTTTAAATTGCTTCCAAAAGGCCTTTGTTAACAATTGTTTGAACAAAGACTCAATATTTTTTTGGTCCTCTCTATTTTTATTTCGCTCGACTGTGTAACCTCGTGTATCTAACACGATTCCTGAACATATTGGTCCTTAGATACGCATTTTTTTTTATAGATGGGAAATCATCATATAACTTCCCCCGCCCTTAGTGTCAGACTTTTACTGACTAAAACCCGTCTATGTTCCTTCATGTGCCCTTTGCGTTCCAGGGCGCGGTATCAACGTGATGATCAAAATGTACGAAGCAGCTGTTTTAGTTTTAGCAGTTTCGGGCTTATGATAAGTCAAAGTTTCCTCCCGATGTTTTCCTTCATCGAAGTCAGTAATATTCAAGATAAACTTAGAAAGTACCATATAAGCTGAAAAAGTCACATTGGTTTTTTTTTTTTTTTTATAGACGGGAAATCATCAAATAACTTCCCCCGCCCTGGGCGAGGCGGGAGGGAGTGTCAGACTTTTACTGACTAAAACCCATCTATGTTCCTTCATGTGCCCTTTGCGTTCCGGGGCGCGGTATCAACGTGATGATCAAAATGTATGAAGCAGCTGTTTTAGTTTTAGCGGTTTCAGGCTTATGATAAGTCAAAGTTTCCTCACGATGTTTACTTTCACCGTAGTCAGTAATATTCAAGATAAACTTTGGAAGTACCATATAAGCTGAAAAAGTCACATTGGTACTTGCCCGGGGTTAAACACGTAACTGGGTCATCACAACACAGTTAAATTCCCATAGTAAAACTAGCTCACTGCCTTGTACTAAACTGCCTCGTTAGCCTAGTGGTCCTAAGCGCGACTGATACGCTTGAGGTCTTGGGTTTGAAACCCAGGTCGAGCAAAACGTGTTATTGGGCTTTTCTACGAAATTCTTAGTAGCAGCTCGGAGCTAGGATTTGTGCCCGGTTAATGGCAAATAGGCTCGCCCAATGATACCTAAACATACCGGCGACTCTATGGGTGTACCTAAGTACACCTCTGCCTAACCCTTCGGGGAATACAGGCGTGATGGTATGTTATGTTAAAACTAGCTCAAAATAATAAGACAAACAAACAATTTCCGTGTTTTCATTAAGTTAAATTACACTTTGTTTACACATTACCGTTCCTGAATCACGAGCAAAACTTCCTCATAAACACAAATTACCAAAACACCACGAAATATAATTACAGTCACATCAAAAGATAACTTTAATTACATCAGAAACGTAATTATTATTGTAAAACCTCTTGCCTTCCACATTACATGTAAATCTTATATGAAATGGAACTTGGAACTCCCAAATGTAGCTAATAATAACGACCCACAAAAATGTCACATAAAAGATGGATATAGAGAAGGTAAAGAAGGTCTTTCTAAAGGGCTTTGGAGGTATGAGAAACAGGGTGTAAAGTTTCTCATCCTCTGTAGAAAATGAAGGATCCTCCGAATAGACGGGGGTTGGGTCTGGTGGGCTACTGCCCGACGGTTGATGTTGAGATTTTGTATGTATTCTAATGTCGCGGAGAACTTTGATAGCTCGATCTAGGCAACGTCAGTTTTGCCGTAGTAGTTTGCATGCTGAGCGATAGATGTCGCTACAGGGCATTTAATAATTTCAAAGAATGATTTGATGACTTTAAGTATCTAACTTGAAAATAGTGTGCAGAAATACATCATCTGTGAAAATTTCAGCTGTTTAACTATCACAGTTCATGAGATATAGCCTGGTGACAGATGGACGGATAGACAGACAGACAGACGGACAGCGAAGTCCCAGTAATAGGGTCCCGTTTTACCCTTTGGGTACGGAACCCCAAAAAAGGGAGAGTACAAGAAGGAAAGATCTCCAGTTAAAGCAAATGACTCACCTGAACGTTGCAAAACATAGTCCCTACCACAAGTCATTAAAACTGTTTAATAAACTGCCGACAGAAATAAAAGGTCTTCTATATAAAAGTGAGTTTCAGAGTAAACTTAAGCGGTTCTTGTTGAATAAATGTCTATATTCTATTGATAAATTATAATTTAATGGAAATGGTTTCTGTTTTAGTGGTTGTTTTATATATTATTCTCATTTATTAGTTTCATATACATATTAAATACATTTTTAAATATTAGTATAAAAAAATAAAAACATATATTATTCTTATTATTATTGATATTCTGATTGTAATTTAATTTGTATAATTTAGATTTTTTAAATATGGATTGACATTTAATTTTGATAATTGTGATGATTTAAATTCAGTTTGTATGTATACTTTTAGGATATATTTAGCTGTAGAAATAGGAATAAATGAAATGAAATGAAACAACTCATATCAAATTATTCAAATAATTTTAACCTACCAGACCTACTGTTATTATTTATTTAGTCCCATTGTAACCAATACGAAACACCCTTGACATAATTAACAGCATTAAATACACCATCCTTCTTAAAATTAATATAATTACATATTTATGTCTCTTGCAAAGGATTCCCTTGTGCCAAGGATATTGTTATTTCTCATCCCAAATTACCTCCCAGAGGTCCAAAAGGATTTTTGAGAGCAAAATCGCGCAGCGATAAAGAAAGGGAAAGTGTTGAATAAATAAAAATGCTTTCATTTTTATTGCGTACCATTTTTTGGTACACCTACATTTTTCTTTCTTGCCATTTTTAAAATGACTGGGTAGCGTTAAGTTGGTCTGCTCACCATTCTTTGGTGACTTATTACACTTATTCGTCTTCATATATTCCTGCTTTTAATGGTAAATAAGTTTTACCCGTGACTTTGTCCGCGGGAATGTCGGTTAGTGAGACACAGTTAGGAATTTAAATGTAGACTATAGTTTAAGCGAGATCACAAGTAACTTCTTTCTTAAATTTCATGACGATTGGTTAAGGAGTTTTGCTGTGATGAGGAAACAAACATACAGACAAACTGAATTATTTTTATGCGCTATCTTCATCCACGTGGTTTTATCTCCTGTGTCAATTGTCAAATTTGTTTTATTTTTTACTAGCTTTTGCCCGCGACTTCGTCCGCGTGGATTAATAGTTCCCGTTCCCGGGGGATTTCCGGGATGAAAACTATCCTATGTCCTTTCTCGGGTCCCAGACTATATCTGTACCAAATTTCATTGAAATCGGTTCAGTGGTTTAGGCGTGAAGAAGAGACAGACAGACAGAGAGACAGACAGACAGAGAGACAGACAGACAGACAGAGTTACTTTCGCATTTATAATATTAGTACGGAAGTACGGATTCGAGATGGGTATGCTCTTGACTCTAGTACAGCCTAGCTATATACTCTACGGTAACTCCCGCATTCGATTACATCTCTGGTTACTGCTCCACTCAACTCATACCCTGTCGTAGCAAGATGTTCTATTCGTATAAACCTTCCTCTTGAATCACTCTATCTATTGAAAGAAACACAGCAAAATCCGTTGCGTAGTTCAAAAGATTTAAGCGTACAGATGGCGGGAAGCGACTTTGTTTTTAACCGACTTCAAAAAAGGAGGAGGTTCTCAATTCGTCTGTATGTATAATATTTTTTTTTTTTTTTTTTTTTTTTTTTTTATGTATGTTCACCGATATCTTCGTCAATTATAAACGGATTTCAAAAATTTTTTTTTTGTTGGATAGTGTTCACTTCCGAGGTGGTCCCATTTTCACCAGTCCAGGATCTGATGATGGAATCCAGGAGAAATCGAGGGCAACCACCGAAAATTGTATGCTCGTATGGTGTTTTTTTGTTACGTAATCATGTCTTACTCAGGTATATGCTTCAGGGTGTCAACATCTGATGCTGCTGTCCTGATGATGATGCTACAGTACTCCTTAACGGTAGTAGTTTTTGAGATAGGGACTTTTTATTAGATTATGTTTGTTCGCGGATAACTTCGTCGTTTATGAACCGATTTTGATTATTCTTTTTTTGTTTGAAAGGGTAAACTTCTCAAATGGTTCCATTTAAATTTCATATAGATCTGATGATGGATTACGGAGACAGACAACGGAACTCTTCAAAAAATTACAGCAAATCAACCGCGATTGCTGCTATCGCATAAATATGCATTGTTTACGCAATTACACAACATAACATCGCGCCTGTACACTCGAAAGAGTTACACAGATGTATACTTACAGTAATATTTGAAAATTTCTCATCTAAGTAAACGAAATCGCGTATTCTGCTTTCTTATGACTTTTTTTACCGGTGTCATGTTAATTTACATGACATGACAGTTCCTTCATGGATTTGGATATAAAAATTGATACTAAAAAGCGAGAAATAAAAAACTTTTTTACAAAAAAAGACAACCGCCTTCAAAAACTAAAAAGAGAAAAATAACTTTAGCTTTGGAAGTCGGCGGCTTTGGTTCTGTTTGTTGTTTTGTATTGCCGCCGACTTCCAAAGCTAAAGTTATTTTTCTCTTTTTAGTTTTTGAAGGCGGTTGTCTTTTTTTGTAAAAAAGTTTTATACTATGTACGGATATAAAGCTACAGGACTACTAAATACGAAAATATCTACCCATACACACAAACTATCACGCTTGTATTTCACGAAGGGTTAGGCAGAGGTGTACCAATGTATACCTACAGTTCGCTGGTCTTTTTTTTTTTTTTTTTATAGACGGGAAATCATCAAATAACTTCCCCCGCCCTGGGCGGGGCGGGAGGGAGTGTCAGACTTTTACTGACTAAAACCCGTCTATGTTCCATCATGTGCCCTTTGCGTTCCGGGGGCGCGGTATCTCTTTCGAACAACCCGCAGAGTTCGCTGGTCTGCTGTCGATGTTTACGTCCCATGTAATAGGGGGCGAACCTATTGCCATTAACGGGGCACATATCCTAACTCCGTGCTGCTACTGAGAATTTCATCGAAAAACCCAATAACACTTTACTCGACCTGGGAATCGAACCTAAGACCTCTAGTGTAGCAGTCGCGGTAAGGAACACTACGCTAACGAGGCAGTTTTATACCATGTCGATAAAGCTACAGACTATTAAATACGAAAATATCTGCCTACAGATATATATTATCCGAATGATCCCAAAAGCATGATAAAGCTTAATAGTAAGACGATGTATGCTTCCCTTACCTTCCGCATACACGTTTAAACCTTAACCGTACAAAATAAATTTGGGGCAATAATCGGAAAGGAAAATCAGTTCGTTTGGTGCAATTTCTTTTCCTCATACACCAAGGGTGGCCAATCGAATGGTCGGGATCGATCGGTCAATCTCGGTTATTAGTTCAGTCGATTGCAGACGCAATACTCATATAAACTAATACTAGCTTATGCCCGCGACTTCGTTCGCGTCAAAGTTAATTATTATTATTATCCCACGGGAGTCGTTTATATTTCGGGAGACAAGAAATCTGACAACCAGTCTAACCAAGAAGTATCGTGTTGCTCAGTTACTGGGTTGTGGAGGTCTGATAGGCAGTCGCTCCATGTAAAACACTGGTATTCAGCTGCATCCGGTTAGACTGGAAGCCGACCCCAACACAGTTGGGAAAAGGCTAAGCAGTTGATGATGATGATGATGATGATGGGAGTCGTTTATTTTTCCGGGATGAAAAGCCTATGTACTATTCCAGACTATAATCTCTCTATGTGTGTGTGTCCAAATTTCATCCAGACCCGTATAGCCGTTAAGGCGTAAAAAAGTTACAAACATCCATCGATCCTCACAGACTTTCGAATTTATAATATACTAGCTTCTACCGGCGACTTCGTCCGCGTGGCTTATTTCACCCGCGTTATGTTTCGTCTTATGTTACTGCTCCGCTCCCGTGTGTTGTAGCGTTATGTTATATAGCCTATATTAGTCACGAATAATGTAAATATCTATTGGTGAAAAAATGGTTAGAATCGGTCCAGTAGTTTCAGAGCCTATCCGGTACAAACAAACAAACAAATCTTTCCGCTTTATAATATTAGTATAGATGTAAGATTAGTAGGATAGTATTTAGAAGTACTGATTATGTAATTGGTATATACAGAGTTAACTCAGTTAACAGTAGATCTTCAATCCAATCAAGTTGCCCACCCCTGTCATACACAAACCACTGAATTCTTTTATTGGACCTACTCAACCGAGATTAGTTAGTACGTGTCTTGGGTAAGCATTATTTTGACTGCCTTGGAGGTCACTGACCTGCTGAGCATGGGGCTAATTTCACGATCAACTGTCATTAGATTTTTCCTTAGACATTTTTTTTAAGTGTCATTGGATGGTTAACAATCCGACAGCCCACCTGATGTTAAGTGGTCATCGCTACCTATAGACGTCTGCAACACCAGAGGCCTTGCAAATGCGTTGCAATCCCAGAGACCAAGTCACGGTCACGTTGTTGTCGTCAAATACAACGCGTAACACATTAAACGCACACCCTGAAAATAGTTTTCTCAGAATCGGACACTGAATCGTTTTCTGCTATTTCTAAAATAGGTATTTTTTTATCCTAAAATAACTCTCCTTTCCTTTGAACAGTGGAATTCGACGAAACTGTGAACTTAAGTCAAGGCGGCAAGAAGGCTTAAACCTAAAATAAAGTGTAAGTCTATACTATCACCTAAAATTACGATACTTTACTTTTATAAATAAACAATATTCAAGCACATAAAGTGATATTTCAGTGCCCATAATTATTATGATTTTAACTTAATTTTCTAATTGCGTTGTTGTGTGTGTTATTCCAGTTACATGTTGTTTATTATTAACTAAAACTAAATAGTCCTAAGCGCGACTGCTAGGCTAGAGGTTTTGGGTTCGATTACCAGGTCTTGCGAAGTGTTAATGGGTTTTTCTATGAAATTTTCAGTAGCAGCTCAGAGTTAGAATTTGTGCCCGGTTAATGACAATAGGTTCGCCTCCTATTACATGGAACCTAAAAACATACCGGAGAATTGAGGGACTACATTGGTACACCTCTGCCTAACCCTTCAGGGAATATAGGCGTGATTGTATGTGTTGTTGGCATTATTGCCATACACTACAAAAACAACTTTTAGTTACAAAATATTGTTATTTGCTCATTTTATTTCTTGACGCCTTTTTCCTTTCTGAAAGGCCTTGTGCGCCGACGGATCAATCAATCATATTCTGACGTTGTATACAGTCGTAACGATTGTCTAACACTGCTTGTAGATATTGTCGTATCATGCTAAAATGATGATGTTATGTAACCTTGTATTATGAGTAGAAATACGGTGTGTCCAAATAGAGACTAATATTCTACTAATATTATAAATGGCAAAAGATTGTGTGTTTGTCTCTTCATCACGCTTATACGGCTGGACGGATCTGGATGAAATTTGGCACTAAGATAGATTGTAATGTGGAATAATACATAGGCTACTTTTTATCCTGGAAAATGTACTTGGGATTATATATCAAATTTGGCGCGGACGAAGTTGCGGGAAGAAGCTGGTTAATAATAATATTTTTTATATTTTTAAATGTTTTTATATTTTTTTATATTAATATTTAAAAATGCAATAAATATGTATAATGAATGAATAAATGAGAATATTACCAGACTATTATATAAATTGTCCCACTGCAGTGTAAACGCCTTATCTCATTCAGAAAAGGCACGGGCATCGATCACCACACTTGCTCAGGACGGGTGATTTCAGACTTATATTTGTTATAAAATCCAGCTTTCCTCAAGATGTTTTCTTTTACCAATGTCCATGAGGTCCAATAGAAAAACTAACAAACAGAGACCAACCAAAACGAAATGAAATGACGTAAGAAAGGAGACTTTGAATTTCTTTTTTGGGAGTAGATCTTGTAATTGCATACAGAATTTGTTGGTCTTATCTTTAATAGACCCAACTAAATTGCTTTTTAAGAAACATGATAGAAAGTGAAATAAAAATTAATGAGTCACGCAAAACAATCATAAACTTTAATAGTGTATTTCAGTGGTTGGATATTACATTTAGAATTCTGATGGTCTATATTTAGATACTTTAGTGATCTTTAAATAAACGAGCGGTTAAAAAACAATTAGTATTTGCCTGTGCTGTCCTGTGCGTGACTGCTGGGCAAAAGTGTCCACGCAATGGGTGCCTGTATATGGTCAGCAGAGGACAGCAAAGGAAGAGGTGACGAGATGACCAAGACACGTACTGCGAATAATTGGAAAAACTTGGAAGAAGCATGTCCTCCTAAGCGCGACTTAGCTGTCACGCTTAGGAGGACTCTACCGTAGCCGCTAGAGTGTGTTATTGGGTTATTATATGAAATTCTCAGTAGCAGGTCGGAGTTGGGATGTGTGCCCGGTTAATGGCAATATATGCTTGCCCCCTATTACTTGGTACATTGATACACATCTGCCTAACCCTTTGAGGAATACAGGCGTAATAGTATGTTATGTTGTAAATATTTTGTAAACAATCCATCAAACAAATAATATAAATATTTCACCCAAAACGACTACCTTCAACAAATCATTCAAAAAATATTTCCTATCAATTGCTCGTTCTTGAATTTGAGCGTGTGTATCGTGTTACCTATCCACGTGCTTTCTTTACGTGAAAACCGTTTTATTGGTACATTTCCACCGATAAATCTTTCGTTGCTGCCGAGTCATTTGTCAATCTTTATTCAATGCTAAAAGCCTTTTCGTTTATTTGGCTTCGGAGAATCGTTAATGAAGTCTGTAGTGTTCTTCTTCTTCTTATCGTGTGGGCAGTAAGGTCTAACGACCCCAAACACCCTAGTGTCAGAGTTTCTAAACCGCCTCAAGGGCCTCTGACATGGTTACCGATGTCAGTGATGTCCAAGATAAACAAGATAAGATGTCCAAGATAAGATGTAGTGTTGTCAATTTGTTTTATTTATTTTCTATTTTTGTTAGGTAGGTTGCACCAGAAATTTAATTTAGAATTGGGTAGATGATACCACTAACCAATAATTTCAAGAAACAACTTCACAAAAAATCATTTAATTTTAGCACTAAAAACCCGATGATTTTTTAAATAACTATAAAAATCGATTTTTAGTTGCTTTGAAATCAATAAATAGGTAGTGAATTGAGATGACCCTTTTTTTTTAAAGACGGGAAATCATCAAATAACTTCCCCCGCCCTGAGACGGGGACTAAAATCCGTCTATGTTCCTTTGCGTTCCGGGGCGCGGTATCTCTTTCGAACAACCCGCAGCCCCGGCAACAACCCGCAGCCCCGGGGTTCGATTCCCGGGTCGAGCAAAAAGTGTTATTGGGTTTTTCTATGAAATTCTCAGTAGCAGCTCGGAGTTAGGATTTGTTCCCAGTTAATAGCAATAGGCTCGCCCCCTATTATATGGGATCTAAAGCATACCGGCGAAATGTGGGTGTACATTCGTACACCTCTGCCTAACCTTTCGAGGAATACAGGCGTGATTGTATGTATGTTGTATTTGTAACATTGTTTATTATTTCAGATTATTTCAACGGCAGGTACGGTGAACAAAAGAGATAAGTAACCAGACCGTCTAATATAGTTGAAGTTTTCTCTCAAATCAGGGGTAGTTTTAAAATGAAGTTAAATTTAATAAAAAATTGTTTATTTTCTATGAATAGAAACAAAATTTATTAAAAAAAACTTCAATCGGTTTTTAAAAAACTTTGAATTTATTAGGCGACCCTGGTTACTTATCTCTTTTGCTGACTGTACTTGCCAACCAAAGTACAAAGAAGGAAGAAAAATGTTATAATAATAGAAACCATTTTCCCCGAAGTTTTGGGTTCAGAAATAAAGTGTAATAAGAAATTCTATATTAATTTCCTGTCCCGAACATTTGATTTGTACCTTAATTTATTGCTCTTGATTTTTTGCGAAAGAAAAATGAACGTTTAAGAATCTTTTGCTGTTTTATTGTGATTTTGGGTGAAGTAATAAGAAATGGACACGGTAGCACTTGCAACTACTTACAATTTTTTTTCTATATTTGGTATTTAAACTTATATTTACTAGCTAGAGGTCCTGGGTTTGATTCCCGGGTCGAGCAAAAAGTGTTATTGGGTTTTTCTATGAAATTCTCAGTAGCAGCTCGGAGTTTGGATTTGTGCCCAGTTAATGGCAATAGGCTCGCCCCCTATTACATGGGACCTAAATATACCGGCGAACTGTGGGTGTACATTGGTACACCTCTGCCTAACCCTTCGGGGAATACAGGCGTGATGGTATATATATTTACTAACTGAGTCCTATTAGCGCTAAAAACTTATTTAATAAAAGTTATTTACTAACAACAGAGGGTTGATTCTACTCACATTTAGTAACTTTTTTTAGCCCCTTTGCTGGGCAAAGGCCTCCCCCAATTCCTTCCATTTGCTCTTTTCCTGATAAATTTAAAATGTATTTAATTAAAAATAATATTTTTGAAGTGAAAACTTCTTTAGCGGCGTTGTGCACTTTTTTTGGAATGGGTAAAAAATGTTAAACTCGCGTCAGGACACGTGACCCTGATCGAAAATTCGTAAGCGGCGTTGTGCACTTGTTTTGGAATGAGTAAAGAATGTTAAACTCGCGTCAGGACACGTGACCTGATCGAAAATCTTACGAATTTATCGTACATACTGATAAATAAAGCAATTCGTGCAAAATTATTCCCTAACCGTTCCAAAATATCAAAAATGCACAACGTTAATATTCAAGTTTTCACTTCTGCCGGCACTCCCGGAGTGCACCCGTCGTTTTATTTTTTACAAATAATAAAAGTCCATTATTGTCCCACTGTAAGGCAAAGGCATCTTCTCATTCAGAGAAAGCATGTACATTAATCATCACACTTGCTCAAGGAGGATCAGCCCAGAAGCTTAAACAAATCATAAAACCAAAAAAGCAATCACGTGAATGGTCCTTATGTACGCGCATAAACAAATTTTACATCCCTTTAGTAAAAGTAATACTAATAAACAAAAGAATACGGCCTTAAATGAGGACCAATAACCACATACAAAACCATAACATTCCAAAAACACTGGTCTATCACTTTTCTAAGTAACGAGACGCCCTGAAGACGAGCTCTAATAACATTATCATAAACATCATAACCACGATAACGGTTCGTATAATCCAAATAGGTCATTTTAGGCCAACGATGGATAGGATATAGCTGACCAAGCCCGACTATAAATTGCCCCTTCTTTTCATGAATCATTCCGACCAGAAAATGGAAGTGACACCGAGGTAGGCAAAGATATATTTACTACTGATACTCATGTGTTTTTTCGTGGAGAATTTTTGGGGAAAAATTCTGCTGATTTGATTGGTTTTGGCGGAAAACATGCCTTTTTTGTGGAGACATTTGGGCTTACGCAAATCGAGGGGAAATTAATGGTATACGGAATGTAGTTTTATAGAAAATTACATATTTACTTCGTAAAAGGTAGCTTTGTAGTTGACAATCAGTATAACAACATTATTAAGTGGTTAAAACATTATCTACCCCAATAGTAATAAAAAAAAATAAGAAAAATACACATATAAACGATTGTCTTCATGCGGAACAATAAAATTATTAACAAAGTCAAATAATTTATTTCAATTAGACCACTAAAGGCAGTTTTGAACGTCATAATACGAGACAAACGAATTGAACCTTCCAAAGGTAGTTTCGTATGGAGAAAAATGGAAAATAGAATCCACACTTCTTAGCTCAATTACCTTGAAGTTAAAAGCTAATACAACACTTTGTATGTAACACTGTATTGTAACAGTGAAACAAAACAAAATCCTTCCGCAGTACTACAACTTTTAGGTCAAATATAAAACTCATTTCAGATATTTTATATCTCCCTGCTTATCCCGCTTGTTGAATAAGCGAAAAAACGTACAATATCTCAGTCAATTTGTGGTGCCGTTAGTCTGACATGAAATAGGAAGTCGTCAATAAATAATATAGCTTTTTATTGCCTTTTTATTATTATTGGATTGCGAGAAGCTCGAGGGCTTTTCATGCCATTCTCTTGGTGATAAAAAGGTGGTACCTAATAGAAAATAGAGTTAAAAACAGGAAGATTGAATTGTTATTCTGTGTTTTGTGTGTTTTGTCATAGAAAATGGGTCCCAGTGGTAAGAAAACAAGACAGTTATAAGAAAGAGAACAACATAATGTAAGATTTTTGATAGTCTGAGTAACGTATGATCTATAACTCTTCATCCTTCTTGTTGACTGCCTCGTTAGCCTAGTGGTCCTAAGCGCGACTGCTATGCTCGGGTTCGATTCCCAGGTCCAGCAAAGTGTTATTAGGTTTTTTTGTATGAAATTCTCAGTAGCATCTCGGAGTTGTGATTTGTGCCCGGTTAATGGCAATAGGCTCGCCCCCTATTACATGGGATAAACATACCGGCGAACTGTGGTTGTCTTTGGTGTCTTTGGTCCTCTGCCTAACCCTTCGGGGAATACAGGCGTGTTGGTGTATGTGTATGATCTATAAAATTCATACACATTTTTTATAGAAAATATAACCTTTATATTTTAATAGTCAAAAGTTTTGGTGCTTTGTGAAGTTGGTCCTTAGAATCGGCTTATTTTTTTATACTACTTGCTTTATTCAGTACCTACATTTTGAAAATCTTATTACTACACTATTATGCTGATATGTTAACATAATATAATAGGCATAATATATTATTCTTCGAGATCAGATCTTTTTGCGATCTTGCTTACACAAGCCCAATTATTTTGAATCCATTTTCTTCTGTAATTCTACTTCTAACAATAATATGTAAACCAAATATAAATATACCATCACGCCTGTATTCCCCGAAGGGTTAGGCGGAGGTGTACCAATGTACACCCACAGTTCGCCGGTATATTTAGGTCCCATGTAATAGGGGGCGAGCCTATTGCCATTAACCCGGGCACAAATCCAAACTCCGAGCTGCTACTGAGAATTTCATAGAAAAAACCCAATAACTCTTTTTTTGCTCGACTCGGGAATCGAACCCAGGACCTCTAGCGTAGCAGTCGCTCTTAGGACCACTAGGCCAACGAGGCAGTCAACCAACTATATCTCCTATTATACTTTTACAACCGAAACAGTACAGTACATATATCCTACTAATAATATTGAGTGGTTATTACCATTTGGTTTTACGAGAACCTGTAACCATAAATAGGATACCAATATTAATACATAGGAAGCCTTAATACGTTGTTTACTTTACTACTACGGCCGTTTACCACGGAGTAGATAGTTACAGAAGTCTAACTCAATACAATAAGCGAAAGAAATGAAGGTACGACATACAAACAACCGGCTAAATCAAATCAAATCAAATGTTTATTTGCTTGAGATACATTCATTGTATAAAGGTAAGTTCTTAAAACCTAAAAACTTATAGTACTCTGTCTGCATGCAAGCGTGCAAATTTTTATTTTTACATTCCTTTGCAATTTCTTACTATTTTATATAAATTTTAAAGATGGATTTACACCAGTAAGTCGAGGCGTGGATAGGACAGAAGGAAATTTAAATTTATTAAAGTAATAAATTAATACTCTATTCATGCAGCAAATAGTTCAATGTGGTACGGACAAATATTCCAATTAAAATCTCGGCAATCTTTGGTGTTAAAATACTGGATGCGTGTATGTATGAGTTTAAATTTTCACGAAGTGTGTATTTCCACATATTGCTGCTATAACAACAAATATTAAAAAAAAAACCAAGGGTTTCTCCTTACAAGAAACATGTTTCTTGTATGTAGTGTTAAAAACAATTACATATTATTATTCGCTGGTATGGCACCCCTCGTGTGTCATTCCGACTCTGACTGGGCCGGATTGCGTTTGGATATTAGGTATTAAAAATTCGTTTATTGGAAACAGAAAACAATACAGTATTAAACAGATATAAACGATGGCAGTTGCAAAAGTTAAAAACTGTGGCGCAACTGCCAACGCCCGTCTCCTAGCAAGAGGATAAGTGTTCCTGATTAAGTGAAGGGTACTAGAAAAGGTTCGAGAAAATTTACTTAATACTAAGATTAAAAATAAAATAAAATGCAAATATCAAATCGTAGGGTATGCCGTGTGTTTGTAGGTATGCGTGGGGGTGTGTGACTGTGTGAGAGTTTGTGGGTGTGTGAGGGTGTCTGTACAAACAAGGGTGTGTGCGTGTGTTGCTTTGTGCTAAAAAGTTAGACCTTCATGAGAGTTTCTGTTGAGTCGTAGGTTTGAGATTTCAACCAGAGGCAAAGTGTTTTCTTACATTGACTATTATTATTTATTATCCAAAGAATTAGGAATTTTATCCGCGGCTTTCCCTCTATTTAACTCTATACCACTAGAAGCTAGCCTTCTGTACCCTATGTCTTCCATGCGTTTACTGCCACAGATTATGTATGAGTATGCTGGACTAATGTATGGGTAATGTTATGTATCTAATATGTTGGCTTAGGAAGCTTTTTATTTGATTAAAGTGTGGGTTCGTCGTGTCGCTTTGGTGATGAAATTTTGCCAAATCAAATTACTGGAATGATCTGGCTGTTTTTGGAATGTGTCTGGTGGATTAGAATAAATATTTTATTCTTTGAAGTTCTTTTGCTTTTGCTTGACTAAGAAATAATAAAATAAACACACACATAGAAAGATAAAGTTTGCAATTATAGTAAATGCTTCTTCTTTATCATGTAAGGTTTAACGACCCCGCACACCCTAGTGTCAGAGTTTCTAAACCGCCTCAAGGGCCACCGATGTCAGTGATGTCCAAGATAAACTTAGAAAGTACGTATGTATTAGAAAAAGTCACATTGGTACTTACCCGTGCCCGGTTGCGAACCCACAACCTCGTGCATGACTAATATACTACTAGCCTATTATTATCTCACTGCAGGGCAAAGACTGCTTCTCATACAGAGAAGGCACGAGCATTAATCACCACATTTACTCAAGGCGTATTGGTGATTTTCGACATATATTTATCATAAGTCCAGGTTTCCTCGCGATGTTTTCCTTCACCGATGTCAGTGATGTCCAAGATAAACAAAGAAATTACATACAAATTGAAAAAGTCTCATTGGTAAATTCATGTATTTTTCTTTGTCGTGTGGGCAGTAAGGTCTAACAGCCGCACACACTAGTGTCAGAGTTTCTAAACCGCCTCAAGGGCCTCTGACATGGTTACCAATGTCAGTGATGTCCAAGATAAACTTAGAAAGTACATCATCATCTGCCTAGCCTTTTCCCAACTATGTTGGGGTCGGCTTCCAGTCGAACCGGATGCAGCTGAATATCAATAATTTACATGGAGCGACTGCCTATCAGACCTCCACAACCCAGTAATGGGTAATACGATACTCTTGGTAAGACTGGTTGTCAGACTTTCGGGCTCCTGACTATCAGTAACGACTGTCAAAGATCTACAAATGACAGCCGGGAAAAATGGCTTTACGTGCTTTCCGAGGCACGGAGGAAACTCGCTATGGTAAATGGTCACCCATCTACAGACCAACCTCGGCAAGCGTGGCTTAATCCGGAAAATCGGTCTATGCGGCTGTAATTATATAGCCACGAGCTCCTCCAAACTTAGAAAGTACATATAAATTAGAAAAAGTCTCATTGGTAAATTCATGCAAGAGAAGCGGGTACCTTTACCACGAAACGTACGTTATAATTATTATTTATTCATCATAAAGGTACTTAACGGTTGCGAAACTTGCATTATCTATAACTGTCGATGGGTCCACGGGAACCGTAATAAGTTATGGTAGTTTATAAGGGATTTGCCGTTAGCATGGTCACCATCTGTGGTTACAATACAGGTGATATTATGACTAGTATTATTGCTATTGAAGAGAATGGGAAGCTGTTCTGTTTATTTGCAGATACATCGATGGGCATTAAAAAGTAGTTTTATCGATAGTTACGCTCTCTTTATACCATCTAACAGTTTTGAAGTGAAAACTTCTTTAGCGGCGTTGTGCACTTTTTTTGGAATGGTAAAAAATGTTAAACTCGCGTCAGGACACGTGACCCTGATCGAAAATTCGTAAGATTTTCGATCAGGTCACGTGTCCGTCAGGAACGTGATCGTGCGCGTCAGCGAATTGTCATATTTGTGTACGTCTTTAGCGTTTTCACTTCTGCCGGCACTCCCGGAGTGCAACCCGTCGTTTTTTTATTTCTTAAAGCGATTGAGGCAAACAACACAAATGTAAAGATTTAGACCCGTCAAGCCATTTTAGAATCATTGTAATTCTAACGCACGATAAATACATAGCAGTATGACCAAAATACAATTAACAAGTTATAGCTACGCCGAGAGGGCACGCCCTAGAAAGACCTACCCTGACCTTATTGGTGAGGTTGTTCAGAAAGGTCGGGTGCGCAGTACTAGTAACCGTCGTGATTGTATGACCAGATCTATGAACGTGGACGAGGTGAAAGGAGTATGTAAGGATCGTAGCAGGTGGCGTTCTATAGTTTCTGCCTACCCCAATGGGAAAAAGGCGCTATGGTAGGGATAAATTATATTGCACTTAGGAACTATAATTTCTCCTTCTATCTTCTGCGTATTTGGTTAACCTCTATTAATCTTGCTATGCAAAGTGCGACTGCTGAGCAAGGGGTCCCGGGTTCGATTCCCAGGTCGGGCAAAAAGTGTTATTGGGTTTTTCCATTAGGAATTTCTCAGAAGCAGCCCGGAGTTTGGAAGTTGGTGGTGTGACACCCCCGTGCCTCGGAAAGCACGTAAAGCCGTTGGTCCTGCGCCTGATCTCTCTCCGGTCGTGTCGGATTGCCGTCCCTTCGAGCTATGAGAGTTAGGGAAGAGGGAGTGCACCTGTGTTTGCGCACACACTTGTGCACTATAATATCTCCTGTGTACGTGGCTAGTCTGCATTAAGATTAGCCGCCGTGACCGAAATTAGATCGGAACTAAATAACTGATCTCGTATTTAGTATTCATGAATAGTTCAAACGATAAAGGTGATGGCTAAATGACTGCCCTCGGGCCAGATACATTCTGGAATGTATATGTATCTTACATAACCTCATAATATTTAAAAAATCATTCATGAATTATGTCGTGTTTAATATTTTCTTAGCACTTTCGTGAACTATTAAACATAATAAAGTATCTAAAAAAAAAAGAAAAACTTTTTCATCACAAACATTTGCTTATAAATATACAACCTCATTTATGTTTTTAGTTTTATTCTTTTTCGAAAGTGTCAGTTGAAGAAAATTATATACTGTCACACACACCTTTTTTCCTTTTTGAGGCAATATTATTTTACCTTAAATTATTCCCTAAAAGTATCTGAAACTTTTTTACATGAAATACTAATATTTAGCCATTCAGCATTACATTGTGCTAGGTACCATATTTATACATTCTGGGGCAGTGGTCGATACTTCCATTTAGCCATCTCCTTTCTATAGCTCTGGTAGTTAACGATTATAAGGTGAACAAGATCAGCATAAAAAACTTGATGTTGTTGAAAAAACTGCTACCTATTCAGGCGTGGCGTAACTTTTCCGCAAAGCCCCGTGCGATCGCCATTAAGCCTCAGACGCCTTTCATTTTTAACGAGGTTTTCTTCAATAGGAAGTTTATAACAGAAAAAGGCGACATAATTTAGAAAATGACGAACAATAAACGCTCAATTTTCTATATAACATTGTATTAGTATATATACCATCACGCCCGCATTCCCCGAAGGGTTAAGCAGAGGTGCACCAATGCACACCCACAATTCGCCGATATATTTAGGTCCTATGTAATAGGGGGCGGGCTTATTGCCATTAACCGGGCACAAATCCAAACTCCGAGCTGCTACTGGGAATTTCATAGAAATATCCAATAACAAACCACAAACCCAAAAATATTGTACACCTTATAGGTATGTTACATTGCTCCTATAATTATTATGACTATGACATCTTTATCTACATGTGACAAACAATAAATGATTTGAATTTGAACACTTTTTGCTCGACCTAAGAATCGAACCCAGCACCTCTAGCGTAGCAGTCGTGCTTAGAACCGCTAGGCTAACGAGGCAGTTCTAATAATAATACTGAATGAAGAATGTCATCACTGAATTCAGTGAGTCTTATAACTTTGCATTTTAGGGTATAAAAAGCAAATAAACATTCCAAGAGCCCATTAACTGAGAACCCGACATTCTACCGATAAATTGAATTCCATTCAATTTGAGGCTATGACTCTTCCTTATTTTGCCAGGAGACAAATCACCTCATTAATTCCGTGGCACGGGCCCACAACGTTTTGTCCTCGCGCTAAAGTACTCCAAAAAAAAATGACACAGTCTCACAAGGATATTGTGTTATCCACATTTACCTTAAAATTCATTCTCGTACCTATTAAATCGTTTTCCTGCTTCTGTTTTATCGTTTTATTATGTGTCTATGTTTCTGTCAAATTTTACACGACTTATATATTATCTTATTATATAAAAGAAAGTCGCGTTAGTTACACTATTTATAACTCAAGAACGGCTGAACCGATTTGGCTGAAAATTGGTGGGGAGGTAGCTTAGAAGCAGGAGACGGTCATAGGCTACTTTTTATCCTGTTGATAGGTTGGACTTGGATTGTACTGATTTTCAGGGCCGGACGACACCTGCCAGGCCCGCTAGTAATTTTTATAAAAGAAGAAAAAAATAATATTCGGCATTACAAAAAAGGCATTAGGCTAAAAAGAAACGGTGATCAACCAAATTAATAAAAATGAAATTTTGGAGTTGGTCCTTTTCCACTAAACCTTCCTATTACTGTACAAAAGGACCAATAAATTGACACATAATCAACATAAATTAATCTGTCAAATAAATGCTTGCATTGTTTAATATATTATGTCTCCATTAATACACAAAAGGACCAATAAACCGACATATAATCAACAGACATTAATTTGTCAAACACACGCTTGCACTTTACTAATTACAATCTCAATTAAGTTACAAGGAATCTCAAAGCGGGTAGTAACACTAGTACCACGTCACATCATATCAAAGTTAACATGTTATTCCAAAGACGAGCATAGTAACTCGAAATTGATACCGTACTGCGCCTAATGTTATTGCAAACACCTTTAGGCAACTGAGACCGGGCGCCATTCAATTTGGATGACAGTTCACGTGTCAGAGGAGCTAGTTCGCAAACTATATGCTGGTGTAACGTCAGCATAGGGCAATATACTGGATAGCTTACACGAAATGATGTTACGAAACAGGATTTAATTGAAACTTTGTTTTAGGGTAATTAAAGGGGGTGAAAGTTTTCCGAATTAATAAATCTTTACTGGTGTTGTTCAAGTACCTACAAATTACAATATACATGGTGAATGAAACACTGTGGTAAGAGTATTATCATGGATTCAGAAAAAGTACTGCTACTCTACAGGGTGATCTGAAATTGCTCGTATTCCTCTCGGGAGAAGAAACTATGACTAATTTAGAATGATTTAACCCCTATCACCTGGGGGTCGAAAATCCGCCATTTTCGAGAAAATCTACTTTGTTTTTATTTTTAGAAAAATCCGAATTTTGGTAATTAACATTTAATAAAAATAAAAAAAAAACACTTTTTAGCCAAAAAATTTCTATGATCTGATAGCTTACTAATTGACCAACCTCTCTAAAGCTGAAAACTGTATAATTTACTGTTAGATTTAATGTTGTATGTTAAAACTTGCAATAAATTAAAAAAGAAATCTGATAAGTGATGAAGTTTTTTTTTATTAATTTTTAATTATCAAAATTCAGATTTTTCTAAAAATAAAAACAAAGTAGATTTTCTCGAAAATGGAGGATTTTCGACCCCCAAGTGATAGGGGTTAAATCATTCTAAATTAGTCATAGTTTCTTCTCCCGAGAGGAATACGAGCAATTTCAAAGCAGCCTGTATACAAATTACACGATACTCTCTTTTTAGAAACTCTGACAGTAGGATGTTTAGGATGAATTAGACCTTACTGCCCACACGATAAAGAAAGAAGAAGATACAAATTGTAATCCATACGGTGAAAATGTATGCAATAGCTGGTTTTTCTAAAAGACTCTTCAAAAATCACATTCCGCCAGTCATTAGCAATACATACTGACTATAAAACTATTAAACTACTAACATTCGGATAAAATATTGCTGGGACACAACTTTTATTTTTGGTGTCAAAAATCAGTTTATGGTAATGTGAAATGTAACAGAACATTGTATTGCATTGCATTGATAGTCATCATCATCTTATCATCATTATTTTTCTGCCCTTATACCATATTACTTGGGTTCGGAGCAACACATTTTCTTCTTTTTGATAGTATGAGCAAATAACTTTTGACTTCGTTAAGGGTTTTTTTTACCCTCTTTATTTTAATATAATGGCAAGTAACAATTTCGCCGACCAGCTATTCATTAACAATTTTGTATGTTTTAATACTAGACGACCCACTGACCCAACTCTTACCAAGGTTTTTTTTAACCTCAAAATTAAACGAATTGAAAATCTTCTTGGCCTGCAGTGATTATTTCTTTCACAAAAGCCAACGAATGATATAATCTTAATACACCAGGTTTCCATAAAGAAGTTTTTTCAAATGATACTGAGAATTTCAATCAGGCTATAGTCGTGCGACCGCGGTTTTAACAAAGGAATAAAAATCATTGTTAGGTAGAAATTGGAGTCCAAGTAATACTTTTGAAGATGCAATTTTTATTTAAAAGTGCCGCCTCGGGGTCGAGATGGAGAGAAATAATATAGACACCGGGATGAGGGTTGGAATAACAAGCGTATTTATTGGGAAAAGTATGTCATTTTCTTTCAATTTCAGATGTCGAATGATATCAGGGTTTGTTTTAATATTCAAAATAACGATTTGAGGAAAAATATCGCATAATAAAACGATTGAGGGGTTTGATACATGTCATGAACTTGTAAGAAAATCTTGGACAACGCAAATATATCAACTTTTACGGAAGCTATAATATTGCTATATATTGGGCCTTTTGGGGTTGAAACCCTAGGTCACGGAATCCAACTGCTCATCTAGTTTTTTGAAGCCAGTTGACTCTACGTGACCAGAGAGTTGGCCTATTCTTGGGCCTAAGAATTAGCATTGCCTTAGAAGTGCCAATACTGCCAGCTTTCTTGACATCTCCCATTAACAACGATATAGAAGAAGTTTTTGGAGCTCTTTTTTAAAAACGGGATACATTAGGTGTCTTTTAACAGACTTAATTAACCAGGAACTGCCTCGTTGGTCTAGTGGTCCTGAGCGTGACTGCTACGCTGGAGGTCCTGGGATTGATTCCCGGGTTAAGCAAAAAGTGCTATTGGGTTTTTCTATGAAATTCTCAGTAGCAGCTCGGAGTTTGGATTTGTGCCCGGTTAATGGCAATAGGCTCGCCCCCTATTACATGGGACCTAAATATACCGGCGAATTGTGGGTGTACATTGGTACACCTCTGCCTAACCCTTCTGGGAATGCAGGCGTGATGGTATATATAATTATTAATCAGGAAATTGCATATTCTTCACCCCGTTAGTTTAAAACTTTACTTGCTCTATCGACAACATTAAATGAAGATGTCGTACTCTCTACTTTTCCGTTAAACCTAACTTTGTCACTTATTCCTTTTTTAATTCAACAATCGTCGCCGTCGATACGATAACGACGTTCCTATCTTTAGACTAACTTTAGTCTCCAACTTCCTCCTCCTCTTTATTTCTTTAATTGAATTAAACACGATCAGTTTAGAATTCTAACAGTTTCAGAAAATTCAATTCCATGCTTGTGATTTCGTCAAAAATATTTTTTGAGTCTCCAAGGACCAATTTTTGTTTGCTTTCTTTAATCAAAATGTGGTTTCCTCTGATTGAACGCAATAATATTGTAAGTATATTGAAAGGCAATCAGATAGAAATAAAATAATTCGGTTGGACGGGTCACAAAATAGATTGGAAGATGATGCTGTTTCTTGGAATAGTTTTGTAAGTTGATAGACATGGTGTACATTTTAAGGAATTGCTGATTGAATTTATAAGACTTTATTTTGATAGACTAGAAGCTTTTTTGTTTTTATTTGTTTGGTTGGAAAATCCTTATGGATATTAGCCCTGGGGTTACTGAATGTCTCTTAGGCTCTTACTAACTAAAAACTATCCCGGTATTCCCTTCTCATACTTACGCAGGGCATCCTGGACCGGACACATACCAACACGCCTGTATTCCCCGAAGGGTTAGGCAGAAGTGTACCAATGTACACCCTCAGTTCGCCGGTATGTTTCAGTACCATGTAATAGGTGGCGAGCCTATTGCTATTAACTGGGCACAAATCCCAAATGGAGCGGACGCGTCTTCCGCAAACCTAAATAAACTAGAACCTAACCTGATTAAATCCCTATAAACGGCTTTAAATCATATCATCGATTAAATAAAGTTCAGTTTTATTTACAACAGTAGGTTCTTAAGTTATCTCTTGTACAAATTTTCCTAATACATAATTTACTCTTTAAAAAACAATCTAAATAATAAATATCTAGTAGGTAGTATCAACGACCTTTATTATTCCATTCAATTGAAGTACCTTCACCTTTTATTAAATTAAAACCGGCATAAAACTTACAGTAAAGAAATAATATAAGCCACCTAAAAACCTTCAAGCTCTATAATTAGGTACCCTATGTACTTTTCAATTTTCCATATTGTTTTCGCATCAAAAGAAAAATATAAAGTGTATTAGCTTGTTAGAACTACCTACTAGTTTAATAAGTCAACAGGGGATAGCGAGTAACACTCAAAGCAACTTATGATTAATGACGTTACATTGTAATTTGCGGCACTAACAAGCGGTATTTTGTAGTGGTTTTAATCAGTGTTAATTGTCGCATTGCGTATGTCGATGATGCTTTGATTTTTTTGTGAAACTTACGTACACACATACCATCACGCCTGTATTCCCCGAAGGGTTAGGCAGAGGTGTATTAATGTACACCCACAGTTCGCCGGTATATTCCTAGGTCCCATGTAATAGGGGGCGAGCCTATTAAAAAAAATAAAAATAAAAATAAAATTCATTTAATTCAGATAACATGACCCATACAATTTGAACAATAAACACTAAAAAAGAATAAAACGCACACAATTACACAAAAGAAAGTCAGTCAAATCACCCGCTTAATAAAAGACTTCCATAGCGGAGACGAGACCCTATCAGCTACAGTTCTCAGAATTACGTTGCAGCTGCCACGCATTCTGCAGATCAGGGATCAGGGATCTATTGCCATTAACCGGCCACAAATCCGAACTCCGAGCTGCTATCGAGAATTTCATAGAAAAACCCAAAAACACTTTTTGCTCGGCCTGGGAATCCAACCCAAGACCTCTAGCGTAGCAGTCGCGCTTAGGACTACAGTTCAGTTTGTGAAGCTTGTTAGTCGTTAATAATGTTATACATTTTTATTATAACACTTTGTTCTTTATTGTTTAAATATTTTGAGTAATATAGCTGAATGTTGTTACTATAATTTGGATTTCATTTCAAATATTAATCGAGTTTAATTATTGTCTTCTTCTTCTTCTTTATCGTATGGGCGTAAGGTCTAACGACCCCACAAACCCTAGCGTCAGAGTTTTTATACCGCCTCAAGGGCCTCTAACATGGTTACCGAATGGTTCAATTATTGTAATATGATGTTGAAATTTTCAGATCAAAATATACCTTGTTATATTGTTCACTAATAAGCAATTACCTGAACTGCTAAGGTACCTCTTAGATTATTTAGGACTAACAAGTAGGTTAGCTTTGTGTACCAAGCAAAGGGCCATTTTCCCTATAAGAGTACTTTTACAAAAACCTCATAATTCCGTCAAAAGTGCCGCAAAGGCTCCCCAAGATATTATCCTTTTAAAATGTCCGACGCACGTACACATTTTACTCACAACCATATAATGTGGGTCGTTTTCTCAAGTGAGGTCCAGCCTTCATTATTTTTCGAGGATATCATTTGCAACACAGCGTTTTCATTGTTTGCACTGAGCCCTTTTTGGGCGATTTTTTTGCGACCTGACATTACAGTAAGTGTGATAATGGCACAATTACCTACCTTCAAGTTGTCTTTTAGGGTGGCCATTGATTTGATTTCGTGGTCTTTTTGTCCGCGGGAAGTAAAAGATTAATGTTCGGCGAAATAGGTCAGGCGAATGAAATTAGTTTTACGGGCTGCGAACTGGTGAGATCATGTTGAACATAATTGTTTGAATGACGTAGATAGATCCCGTGCACAAGTTGCGAGGAAGGAAGTGGTTTATTGCGAAGCTTATAGGAATTTGCTCACAAGTTTTCACTACCGATCCCTATCTTTGATTTATAGACTTTAAGCGTACTACGTGGTTTGGGAGTTAGAATTTCATACTTTATGTGAAATATTTTGACAAATTTCTCAAGGACAGTAATCCTTTATATTAAGCAAGTAAAGACCATCACTTTGTACTTTTTTATTACTTATAATCTAAAATATGTACCTACCTAATTAAAAAGTTTCAGAAGTAAAGTGTTAATTGCCTCTTCCAACTGTCTTCATTAATTAACTTACTTACATGCATACTAATTTAATTTGCTAATGAGAATGTAAATAATACAACTCAATTTATAAGGCCGTTCTCAGCACCTTTTTTTATATGACCGTAATAAATTATGGTTAATCCTGACTTAAATGCGTATCTTTGTCTGGGGAAAGTAAACAACGTAGATTATATTTTGTTAAATGTTCTAGAAATGACAGCACTGGACTACGGGCCTCAGAAACATTAAAACAAATATATGGAGATGACTTTGTGCTGTATTTTATGGTCCTTTTGAACTTTTTTTTGGTCCTTTCGGACGTAATAAAGTCATGCTTTGTAAAATGTGCAATATGGCAATGGTAACTTACCTAAATGGTTATTACCTCAAAAAATCAGAAAAAAATATAATATGTAAAAGTGTGTTTAGAATTACTATCGATATAAAGCCACTAACTTTACAAGTAGACAATTCAGCAAAACTTAAAAACAGGTAAGTGAAAGAGCTTGAATGTTGGTTTTAAATCCGACTTATTAAGATTCAAAATCATTAAATCCAAATCATTAAAAAAGTAGGCTAAGAACAAATTGTGCAAACACAATTATACCTTTCAACCAAGCTATTCCAAGCTGCAAAGTCAATTATTAGTTCTCCACAACAATATCAGACGGCAGTGTATAAATAATAATTTCAACAAGGTCATTTTGTGTAGAAGTAATGCGAGCTCCGCAAATGATTTAGGATCGCTTGACCTGGATACTCCCGTTGAGTTATGAGTTAATTTATATGCGGAAAATATGGTGAGGACACATGACAGTGAGATAAGCGAGTTGGGCCGCACTTCTATTTGTTTTGATTACGCGTGGCTTTGAGAGTAATTTTTATATTGGACTAGCTTTTGGTCATGACGGAGTTTGCATGAATGTCGGTTTTCAAAGAGATGTTTTTTTTTTCAAAAAAAAAAATAAGGTATGTAAAAAGATAAATAGCGTGTCTCGGTCACTTATTGGAAATGGTAAAAAAGCGCGACTGCTACGCTAGAGGTCTTGGGTTCGATTTCCATGTCGAGCAAAAAGTGTTATTGGGTTTTTCTATGAACTTTTCAGTAGCATCTCGGAGTTAGCATTTGAGCCCAGTTCATGGGAATAGGGTCGCCCCCTATTACATGGGGCCTAAAAACATACCGGCAAATTGTGGGTGTACATTGTTACACCTCTGCCTAACCCTTCGGGGAATATAGGCGTGATTGTACGTATGTTGTATGTATGTAGAAAAACTAAAAAGAAAATAAATCGCCAAATGTTTTGTTTAATTAAGTTATCCGGTTGATTAACCTAAATTAGTTATAACAGGAAATCTCAAATAATCATTTTAACCCACCATTTCATTACAACAATTAAAAGCTAACATGAAAACCTAAGCTGCATCAGAAATAAACCTACATATCATTATAATATCATTAACACGAAGACAAAGACACATGTCTTCATAGTCATATAACTAACCCAAGCAATTTCTTGGAAGGATCAGTTTAAACTATCAACTTAATCCTAAAGCCCACTTCATCAAGTGCCAGTACAGCAATCTCGCCTAGAGTAATGTCTATTTTAGTCCTTCGGTTCTTAGTCCGATTGCTCGATATAATATTCAACCTAAGACTACCAAGCGTTCTGAGTCAGGGCTTTCGCTCTTTGATTTTCAGAAAGGTACCGTCTATCCCTCGTTAGGGTAACGCGTTGGGTCGTTAGGGCTTTGGGGGAGAGGGATAATAATAATCTTGAGGAATATTGTTTCAATGATCTTTACGATGCATATTTTAAGTCATTTTTTTGTTACTCATCGCTGGACAAAGGTTTCTCTTCTTTCTCCACTCTCTCTACTTTGTGCAGTTTCTAGCCGGTAAACGTTTAGTACAGGCCACTGCTGGGCAAAACCTCTCTGCGTTTCCCTTCTATCTCACTCTATCTTATGCAGTTTTTGGTTACAATTTTCCCTCGAAAGTGTTGTATTCCCCACTGCTGGGCTAAGACCTCTCTTCGTTTTCCTTCTATCTCGCCCTATTCTGTGCAGTTTCTGCTCATTTGCCCCACAAACATGTTGTATATCCCACTGCTGGGCAAAAGCATCTCTTTTTTCTCCTTCTATCACGCTCTATCTTGTGCAGTATATTTCCTAGTTTGTCCCGCAAAAGTAAAGATTGCGGTAATTTTTACGATGTATTAAAATTCTTAACCAATGCGGAACTTAGGACCACATCACGCCTCAAGACGCTTTTTACCAGAAAATCATTTGGAATGTTCTAGTTTACCATTCCGCTACCATACCCGCTTATTGCTAAGCTCTAACTCCACGATATCACAATACTATTACGGCAGAGATACATACACAGTCATACAATAGGCTCGAGTTCCGATTTGCATTTTAACGCAGTTTGCCGTCTGCTTAAATATTGTTTCATATAATTGATACTGGTCCTCTAATATTGTAAGCGTTTGATTCTACTTGACGCTGACATTTGAAATGACTTTATTAGGCGTTTAGTGTACCATTATTTATATGAATTTTAGTCTTTTATTTTGTGTTTACCTTCACATAAATCGATGGGACGGCAATCTGACTATCGGGGAGATTTCAGGCCCTGGACCAATAGCTTTACGTGCTTTCCGATGCACGGGGGTGTCACACTATCAACTTTCCAACTCGGAGCTGCTACTGACAAATTCCTAACTGAAAAATCCAGTGACACATTTTATTCGACCTTTATACAACCCAATACTCAACAGTCGTGCTTGTGCCCTTCCACGTCAGAAAATCGGTGACCGATTTTTATGTCGGAGAGAATGCAACATTTATGAGTTCTTATATACCAACGCACCCTTCCTACAAAAGTCGGTACCACGAAGCAATGGATTTATTAAATCGGTCCGATAATCCGACGTGTGTGGAGACCCTTCGTAACACAAACACTTATTCACTAATACTCACCTCTGCTTCCATACTTTTTTCAATTCCAATCCCATTAGCATGTTTGCTTATGATAGTTTATTTTTTAATCCCCCGGAACCCATTACGGTAATATCTTGATCTGAAAGCCTTCAATTTATCGGCGGTCGGCAAATGAAATGCACTTTGTGGTACCTCTTTGATGAGTCTTCGAAGCTGGAATATTTTCAAGCTAAAGGTATCTTTGGTTAGTTGTTTAATTTTGTTCTGTTCGGTTGGATGGTGGTTTTAATGTATTGGAAAGGAATTATTTGTTACTAACTATATGCCGTTGGTTACTGCTCCGCTCTCATTGGTCGTAGCGTGATGTTTTATACGTAGAAATATTTCTCTTGAATCACTCTATCTATTGATGAAAGCAGCATTAAAATAAGTTTAAAATACCTAAGCGAATAGGACGACCGACGGCGAAAAGCGAATTAGTCTTATACGTTTGTCTGAAACGATTTTGATGGCACTTCGTAAGGTAAAATTCCCAAAAAAAATTATCAATTAGATATTTAAAAGTAATGCCTTAATGTCATGCACACTTACTTTTTACAATATAGATTCTGTCATATCAAAGAATTCATAACAATATTAATTTATTCCTCAGTAGTGTGTTAAAATATGTCGTATAGCACGCGTGGGCATTTTTATCATTACGCTCTCTCTTAAGACTTGGGCCGTTTAGAACTATGCATAATATATTATAACTTTTATTATAAATCCCTTTGCATGTCAAACAAAATTATCTTCAAACATTATCGTACAGTTTATCGCATTTAATTTACCATTATTAAACATAATAATGCCATGAATACAAATTTCATGACTTAACAAGTAAAGGCCAATTAAAATTTTATAATTTGTAACTGCCACATTACTCTTTGTGACAGAAAAATTTGAACTAATTACAAGGCAGTTGGAACTTTATTAACGGTACTTAAGTTTGGAATTACAGTGTAAGTTAAGAGGGTGAAATGTGAAATTTAAATGCGGGTATTATTAGGACTATATAAAAACTATTAGCTTGTAATAAATCAAGTTGACAAATCCTGGGATTTTTTTGCGTGGTGTGGTTGGTTGGAATTACAAGTTGGTTCTTTAAAGGTGGTTGCCCTAGTATGGATTATGACTAACCAAACAAAATGATGCCTAGTGCGATAGCTGAATGAGGGACTTAGCTCCGATTCCCAGATCAGCTATGTGTTATTGTTTATCTATATCATACCTACAAGGGAATTTTCAGTTTCGTGGAAGTGCCCGCATGTATTTCGGTTTACTGGGTGTTTTTTTTTTAATTTACTACTAAAATAAATGTAGCAATAGGCAATAGGCAGTTGGCAATAGGCTCGCCCCCTATTACATGGGACCTAAAATATACCGGCGAACTGTGGGTGTACATACATTGGTGCACCTCTGCCTAACCCTTCGGGGAATACAGGCGTGATTGTATGTATGTGTATGTGTATAAAAGTAGCATCAATTACTCTTTTTGATATCAGCTAGCTGCCCGTAAAAGTCTCATCAATTTTGGTCCAGCCGTTTCGGGCATTAACCGGGACAAACAGACAGGCAAACATTTTTCAAATTGTTTTTTTCGGATACATACAGAGTAGACATTGATGTGCATTTAGTAAAAATTTAAAAAAACCCCCGACACAAAATCCTAAGTTCCCTTTAAAAAGTAAAAAAATAAAATACGTCGCGTTGGGGGACCGCTTGGGACGGTCGTACCCTAAATGCAACATCGGTCCCCCAACGCGACGTATTTTATTTTTTTACTTTTTAAAGGGAACTTAGGATTTTGTGTCGGGGGTTTTTTTAAATTTTTAATTTAATTTTTATTTTATACTTTTTATAGGTACATACTTATTATAATTTCGATTTTGTTAAGCTGTAAGTACATACGTTCCTAATAATTTAATAACCACATGACAAATCATTTTTTAGTTTTTCTTCCCCACTTTCACACCCATAACTTTTAAACGGCTCCACCGATTTTCATCAAACATGTCTAAGAACACTCGTACGTAAGTCACCTTTCATACAAAAAAAAACTAAATTGAAATCGCTTCATCCGTTCGGGAGCTATGATGCCACAGACAGACACACAGACAGACAGACAGACAGACACGTGAAACTTATAACACCCCTCTTTTTGCGTCGGGGGTTAAAAAGAATATTTTCTTAACACGCTTTTATTAGGTCGACCTGTATATATGTAACTATGTAATCAAATCTAAGAAAACTAATTTAACCATCTTCTAAAGATCGTAGCGTTATGAAAATTGGCAGTTGTATGTGATTTTGATAACAATACAATAACATGGTACTGTCAAGCTGATCTGATGATGGAGCCGGAAGATATGAACTGGAACTTCATGATGGATGATCGTATCATGTGTTTGGACTTGTTAGAAAGGTCTTGTAATGAACTTTGACCACGATTAAAAGCTAAAGCGTGTTTTTTTGTGTTTTTAAACTATTAATTTGTTTTATGTCACTTTCTTTTACCCCACACTAGAAAATTACATTAACTTTTATTTAAATAACTGAGAGGTATGACTGCCACGCTATTAATTTAAATTATAGCTCCGGGCATAGTTGAAGAAAAAAATATTATATTTTTTATTACATTATATGTAAAAGCTATTCTTTAATTTTTAAAGCATTTTTGCACGCCATGGAAATTAATCCACAAGATATTAATGAACTAAGTTACTTAATCATTTTTTTTTAAATTAATCTATACAAATATAATTATGTAGGTATGTTTGTAGGTATTTTTATGATTTTGTACTTATGTACACTTTATTGAGGTATTTATTTTGTGATCTGCTTGTTATCCTAGTGGTCTTATTGAGACTGCTACGCTAGAGGTCTTGGGTTCGATTCCCAGGTCAAGCAATAAGTGTTATTGGGTTTTTTCTATTACATTCTCAGTAGCAGCTAAAGAAGAAGAAGCAGCTTGGAGTTAGGATTTTTGCCCGGTTAATGACAAAAGGCTCGCCCTCGACCAGTATTGAGCAACCTGTACAGCTCTATCATTAGCTACCTATCTTAATCAAAAATAATGTAACTATCTATTGGTGAAAAAATGGTTAAAATCCGTCCAGTAGTTTTTAAGTTCATTCGTCACATCCAAAAATACAAATCTTCCCATTTTTAATACAATATTAGAATAGACTGATGTAAACGCGTGCGTAAATACATTATGAGTTATCATTGCAACCTTAAAAGTAACACAATAAGGTTTCTTATTGCGTTACTTTACAAGCAAAAAAAATAAATCTAAACATTCCAGTTTACATAATGAATCAACAAAACAAAAGTTCCAGTCCAAAATTAAAACCTTCAATCATTAAGACGAGCGCAATGAAGTTCCCAAAATGTTTTCCAACATTAAGCTTGGGGCCGCTAACATGCGGTTTGCAGAGATTCTAAGATAAGCTAAGACTCATTTAAACTTAACAATGTGCTAAACTTAGCTAAGTAGTCGAGATTGTTCGCGGCATAGTAGTTGAATTAATTTGTGATAAGTTTGAGTTAGTTTTAGGTTATATTGCACCTGGAGTTGTAGTATGTTTTGTGTTGAAATTATTTAATAAAGATGGTGGTGTGTAGTGGAATATTTTCGTGAGTATTGGATTTTTTTTATGATAGAAATGTCATATTCAATGTTGAGACGGACGGAACGGAATTAAGACTGAAGTTATAACGAAGTGATTTATAAATATTCATCATCATCATATCACCCGAACGACGTCCACTGCTGGACATAAGCCTTCCCTAGAGATAGCCACAATGACCGGTCCTGCGCTGCCTGCATGTAGCAATTTCCTTCGACCTTTATCAGGTCGTGAGGAATCCCTAGGGTTTCTTTACTTTTATCTAAATGGTGATATTTTCACCAATGCATCAATTAACTGAGGGATTTGTCACCGGGACGTGATTAGAAACGTTCCAGCCGTAAACTACGCATACTGCTCATCAAACCCAATAACTTTGAATAAAAAATATTTCTGGAAAACAGCCGTTAGGACAATCAATCAAGGTCGTTGTTTGGCTGATATGATGATGATGATGATAGAAACCAAACGTCTTAATTGGAAAGCAAATCCTACTTAACAGAAAAACATAATGAACGTTAAACAACAGTCAATTTAACTCCAAAATTCCCAAACAACAACGAAAGTATTCAATATTTGTTGGAGCCAACGTCTAACCAAGCTAAGCGATATAAATTCCATTTTAGAGCAACAAACTGACAAGCAATAATTAATATTCAACATAACGCACACTCGACTATCGGAAAGGGGTTCCGTACTAGTAAATTGCACTAGTTGGTCCAAGTGAGCCAATTCCCCCCACTGCCGTGCCATGACAAAACACTGTATCTTCAGATACAGTGTTTTATCGTAACAGTAAAAAATGAAGTCCTCGCACTCGTTTACATAGACTAGCATCAAAAAAAATTGATTAACTCTTTAAATTATAGGCAAAACACAGATAGGATTTACACTGTATGTCAAAACCAATAAGGTTGAGTTTTGTCAAAAGACTGTACTATCACTTACAGTGTTTTTTCAAAACACACCGTTCGATTTGGCCGGCCGCTATCTAAAGATACAGTGTTTTGTCATAACATTATCCCGCACTTCGCGCATATAATGTTTATTTGACTGGGAGAATTCATTGCGATCACTTCGTATTAGTGTACGGAGCTCTTGGATCTAATAGGTTTATTGCTACAAATATTTAAAAATGAGTAAAGAACGCAATAATTTAATTTTTAACCTAACCAAAAAAGGTTATCAGCATCATTCGAATTCTGTGGTACCTTTCACTGACTTGATATTACAAGAGAGCCCATGGAGCACGTTCCTGATCTACCCAGTAATGCTGTCCCTTATGAAGATACTAATTTGAAAGGTGGATCTGCCATGGAGTTAAATGCTTCGTCAAACCAATTTCTGATGACGATTGATAGCTCAGGTATGGATTTATATGATAATTTGACACTGTCCGCGGCTCCAGTCCTCACCCAAATAACTCAAGAAATGGAGTACACTGATCTTTCTACGTCTTGTTCAGAATTAATACCAGTTGTGCCATCATCGACGATTCCCACACAATCTAATAGTGAAGTATTATCATTTATTTTATTTTATTTTAGGAAAAACAAACAGTGGCACAATAAAAAATAGTCAAAATATCTTAAATATTACCACACATTCTGTTCTGAGAACGTGCGACTGATGAGCATGGGGTCCCGGGTTCGATTCGCAGGTTGGGAAAAATGTGTTATTGGGTTTTTCCATTAGGAATTTCTCAGTAGTAGCCCGGAGTTTGGAAGTGGGTGGTGTAACACCCCCGTGCCTCGGAAAGCACGTAAAGCCGTTGGTGCCGGCTATCATTCGTAGATCTTTGACAGTCGTTACGAATAGTCAGAAGCCAAGAAATCTGACAACCAGTCTAACTAAGAGGTATCATGTTGCCCAGTTACTGGGTTGTGGAGGTCAGATAGGCAGTCGCTCCATGTAAAACACTGGTATTCAGCTGCATCCGGTTAGACTGGAAGCCGACTCCAACACAGTTGGGAAAAGCCTAAACAGATGATGAATCTGTCCTGAGGGCAAATTACGCCACCAATAACAGAAATCCATCTGTCCATGCAGCACCTGATCTTAGAGGTCATCACACTCCAATTCACGCATTTCCTCCAGGTTACGAAGACAGCCTTATTAAGTTCATTGATGAATACAAGCCATTGAAGTCACATTACAACTTAAAACATGCATCTAACCGACGCACGTTACTTACCATTAACATTAACATTTACTAAAATTCATGAAGATTACTTGAAGTATTGTGAAGAAAAGTTTATTCGTAAATGTTCTGGTTCCGACTGCTACAATTTATTTATCTTGTTTTAGGGCTTTTTCATGAATACTCAGAAAAGCAGTCGGGTTATTAAGTTTTTTAAATTACCGTTTTTTTTTACAAATATTATTGAAATATGACCAAGAACATTTACGAATAGACTTTTCTTCACAATAGGTACTTCAAGTAATCTTCATGAATTGGAGTGTGATGACCTCTAAGATCAGGTGCTGCATGGACAGATGGATTTCTATAATTAGTGGCGTAATTTGCCCTAACAGATTGTTATATGTACCTATAATAGTATTTACGTGTCGTGTTATACGTGTGTATCACACAAATATTAGTAACTAAAAAGATTTTGAAGTTACATTGTATTCTACTAAAGCTTTTACAGAACATTGCCGTGTAAATTAAGCATTCGTTGTTATGTCATAACACTGTAACTTAACATGCAGTGTTTTGTATTAACAATGTTTCCTGTTTGTGCTATTGAGGGCCTCGATAGAACACGTTTCTAGCTCGAAATGTTAAAAAAACTAATAAATTTAGTATTTTTACTATTTGTCAGTATAATACCTAGGCTGATTAACATCATAACCAAAATTCAACAAAATCTATCTTGTAATGAAGAAGTTAGGACAATTTTTGATAAAAATCTAAAAATCTCGATTTCTGGAAATAGTGCCGTTTTCAGATACAGTATTTTGTCATGGCACGGCAGCGGCCACCGCGGGGCGTTTGCTAAAACTTTGCTCATATTTAATTTGGCAGCGTATTCGCTTGGGACCGGCCTGATTATTGTTACACGTTAAACACTATTAGTACAAACTACGGGTTGTATAGCATCAATATTGTCATAGTGTTTGTTTGTTGGGATTTGTATATTAATTTTGGTGGATTTATTTTTGTACGGTTTCTTGTTTTGGAGTTGGTTTATTCTTAATTGTATGGCATTGTACTATGTTGTATATAAATTGTCTGATAACTGCTAGTGGTTTAGAATATTATCTCGTAACTGTCAGTGGTTCAGAGTATTATCTTGTAACCTGGTTTAAAGTACCTATTATCTCATAACTATTAATGTTTTAAAGTAATATCTCATTTATATAAGTGGTTCAAAGTAATATCTAATAACTGTCAGTGGTTCAAAATATTATTTCATAACTGTCAGTGGTTTCACGTTAAGGTAAGACGCTAGTTGTAACTTTGAACCATTAACAGTTACAAAATAATATTCTGAACCACTGACAGTTATGAAATAATATTCTGAGCCACTGGGTTCAGAATATTATTTCATAACTGTTAATGATTCAAAGTTACAACTAGCGTCTTTCAGAATATTATCTCGTAACTTTCAGTGGATCAGAGAATAATCACTTAACTGTCTGTGGTTCAAACTTTAATCTTACTACTGCCAATGGTTCAGCATACACGAGTTAAAGATATTTGAGAATTATATTCGTGATTGCATTAATTAAGTCCAAACATGAACCCAACGAATCAAATACGCACTATGTAAAGCATTAAAGTCCAAAATCCAATGACCAACAGCACCAATTCAACCTTGAATTTTTACACTACGCTAGAAAAATCTGCATTGCTCAATTTCCTTGAACCTCAATAAATGTGAATTGGCACAGATCTATACATAACACCATAGCCACCCAGATTATTCTATTCCCAAGGTTAACTTAGGTCACAGTCTGCCAAAATCGATACACATCGACGCCTAACTGCATTGAATGCATTGCAATACTGGTATAATTGAGTATGGGCCCCTCGCATATGATACCTAACGAATACGGCACTAGTTAAGCAAATTTTGTGGAATTTGGCACAGAGTCGGGAGGTACCTAACCGAAGTTTTGGTTCAAGTCAGTGGAGAATCGAGTTTGGTATTTTCTTGGGGAAAATTTTAATGAACAAGACGTTGTGGGGATGTAGAATTAGGATGAGATATTTTCGTTGTGATATTTTTAGATTTCTGTCTCGTTAGCTCAGTGGTCGTAAGCGCGACTGCTACGCCAGAGGTATTCGGTTCGTATCTCAGGTCGAGCAAGTGTTGTTGGGTTTTAGCAGCTTGGAGTTAGGGTTTGTGCTCGGCTAATGGCAATAGACAAGCCCCCTATTACATGGCACCGAAAACATCCCGCCGAAATGTGGGTGTACATTGGTACACCTCTTCCTAACCCTTCGGGGAATATAGGCGTGTTAGTATGTATGTATGTATGTATTTCTATAATCTATGAATAACATCGGTCAGCGGCAACTTCCAAACTTCGGACTGCTACTGAGAAATTTCCTACTAAAAAACCCAATAAACACTTTGCCTGACATGAGAATCGAACCCAGTTTTCCATGCTCATCATTCGTGCTGGAACCACAAGACAGAAAAATAAAAAGTTGAAGACTCCAACCAATAAATAACTAATTTAAGTAAAAGTTTCAATTGAGAAACTTTTAAAATAAACTAAAATTGCATTTGAAGAATCACATTACTCAGAAAAGATGCTACCGAACAAATTGCTCCCAATAAAAACTTTCAAGTTGCAAAAATTAAATCTGTTAATAAGCTCCAACACTTCTGTATTCTGCTGCCAAGTTTATTAGAACAAATATTATTGATCTAACCTAGATTCCAATATAATCTAATCTACACAAATATAATAAAGCTGATGAGATTTTTGTGTGTCTGGTTGAACGCGCTAATCTCTAAAACTAACAATTGGATTAAAAAATAATTTTATATTTGTATTTCATAGCCAGGATTCATGAGAAAAAGTAAAGGCTAAGTTTTTGAAACTCAAGGCGGATTGGCGCATCCAGACTGATATTATTTAGACTGACTCGTAACCTAGCTGTCCTAAGCTTGGTCTTGAATTCGATTCCCAGGTCGAGCAAAAAGTGATTCGGCCTTTCTATGAAATTCTCAGTAGCAGCTCGGTGTTAGATTTGTGCCCGGTTAATAGCAATATTGTCGCCCCTTATTACATGGATCCTAAACATACCGGCGAACTGTGGGTGATTGGTACACCTCTGCCTAACGCTCCGGAGAATACAAGTGTGATGGTATTACTATGTTATTATCTCACTGCAGGACAAAGGCCTCTTTGAATACAAAAAGGCAAGAACACTAATCTAACAAGAACACTAACACTAATAAATAAAAAAGTTGAAAGGGAACCGTTTGTCTTGGTATGGGCATGTGAAGAGGAGGGATGACAAACACGTGACCAAAAGAGTAATGAGTATAAATGTGGATGGATGGAGAGGAAGAGGGAGGCCAAAGAAAAGATGGATGGATTGTGTGAAGAATGATATGAAAGAGAAAGGAGTGAGTGATAGCATGACGGCTGACAGGATGGTATGGAAGAAGAAAACGTGTTGCGCCGACCCCAAGTAACATGGGATAAGGGCAGGAAGATGATGACTAATCACCAAGTTTTGATGAAAGCTCTACGCGAACTTCAGACTTATTTTATTATGAGTCTAGGTTTCCTCACGATATTTTCCTTCACCGATGTCAATTATGTCCAAGATAACCTTAGAAAGTACAAATGGCCCCCTATAGTCTCATTGGTATTGATTCGTGCCCGGTTTAAAAGCCACAGGCGCTTTAATCATCGGGCCATCACGACAAAATTCAAATTCAAATTCAAATTCAAAGCATTTATTTCAATTAGACCATTTACAGGCACTTTTGAATGTCAAGAAGTTACAGTTTAAAGTTGAAGCTAGTTGCTCGTTCCAAAGCGTAGATCTCTATGGAGAAGAACGAGCAAGAAACTCCATGGACACTCCTTTTCTTCAATTTGGTTTTACAAAATCTTGGTTACAATATTCATGTTGCTTCTATATGTGAAAACAATGAAGGTGAATATTAAACAAATAAATAATACTAATAAAGATGTAGGCCATGGCAGATAAGAGATGACCAATCCCAACTGACAGCGCCCGTTCACGAACATGACGCGTGTCTCAGCACCGTTCAGCTCAACCATCTTGGAGGGAACTGAACGATCCAATGCACGCGCCACCGTCAGCGAGACATTTAAGTGAGCATGACAAAGCTCTCAACCGCGTTGCCCTTAATGTCCAACACATAGTAACTTAAGAGAAAAAATATAGTAAGTGCTCCATGGTACTCACATTTACAAAATCGAAATAAATGATGTTAAGTTATATAAAACAAAGTTTTTCAGTGAACCTATTTGACAGATGACCTGTGGTATGTTAAAAAAGAAACAATAATAATAACGTAAACGTTATTTACGTCAATAAAAAAGGTGCTAAGAAACAACATTCCCTTTAAAAAGAAATATATATATTTCATTATGTTTATTAATTAATTTGGAAGCCCGAGTGGCTGTGGAGCAGGACCAGCATTAAGCCAAGCATTTTTATCATTTATGTAATCTTCTAGTTTATAATATGCTTGACTACATAGTGTGCGTTTTATGCATGTTTTAAACTTTCTCTCGTTTAGTTCGAGAATAACGCGCGGTATTTTATTATAAAATTTTACACAGTACCCCATAAAAGAAGTGTGTACTTTTGATAATCTGAAACTTGGTTGATCTAGTTTGTTCCTATTTCTAGTATTAAAATTATGCCTATCACCAACTTTTTTAAAAAGATGAAGGTTTTTCCGAACATGCATAATATTTTCATATATATATTGACAAGGTACCGTCATGATATTAATTTGTTTAAACAATTCCCTTAGGGATTCGCGTCTGCCAAGATTATAGATGGCTCTGACAGCCCTCTTTTGCAGAATAAAAATGGAGTCTATATCTGCAGCCCGCCCCCAAAGCAAAATACCGTAAGACATGATGCTATGAAAGTAGCTAAAATAGACCAGCCTTGCGGTATCCACGTCCGTTAATTGTCGGATTTTTCTGACAGCGTAAGCGGCTGAACTTAACCGCCCTGCAAGAGATATTAAATGAGGACCCCACTGCAGTTTTGAGTCAAGCGTAACCCCCAGGAAAACTGTCTTGTCGACGAATTCTAGTATTTCCTTATTCAATATAACATTACATGCACTACTTCTAACGTTCGGTAAAGCAAATCGTATGCATTTAGTTTTCTTCTCATTTAAAACCAAATTATTTTTCGTAAACCAATTATGAACCTCAAGCATAGCGTTATTTACGTCGTCAAGGTGCTGTGCCCGTCTATTCACTTTAAAAATCAGTGAAGTATCATCGGCAAATAACACCATTTGAGGTTGGTTTTCCAGTAAATGAGGTAAATCATTTATATATACTAAAAATAGAAACGGACCTAATATTGAACCCTGCGGAACCCCCATCTTTACTTTTAAACCTGAAGAATTTACCCCGTTTATTTGAACTTGCTGCAGTCTGTCATTCAAATACGAATTTACTAAGCTAAGCGCTAGTTGACCGAGTCCGTAATGCTCAAGTTTCAGAAGGAGTGTCTCGTGATTTACGCAATCAAATGCTTTTGAGAGGTCGCAAAAAATGCCAATGGCATCTTGTGAGTCCTCCCAAGCATTGAAGATGTGTTTAATTAAAGTGACACCGGCGTCAGTAGTGCAGCGCCCTCTGGTGAAACCATACTGTTGATCGTGTAGGATGTTGTTACAGTTAAAATGATTGAGCATTTGATTTAGCATCACTTTTTCAAACACCTTGCTGAAAACCGGCAAAACAGAAACAGGTCTGTAATTGTTAGAGTCTTTGCTATCCCCAGATTTAAATAATGGTATAACTTTGCTGTATTTCATTAACGTCGGAAAAGCTCCTTGGTCTATACACAAGTTAAATATTATAGCTAAATAGGGTGCTACTGTTTCAATAATCGATTTACAAACATTAGTAGACATGCCCCACAGATCTTCGGTAGCTTTGATCTTGAGTTGTTTAAAAGCCTTTATAACAACCACAGGGTTAATATGTTTAAATTTAAATTCTTTAGGACAGGCTAAAACATTCGCTCTTATTAAATCTATAGCAAGTGAGGGCGAGGAATCTAAAGTTTCCGTAGTTTTAATTGGAATATTCGTAAAGAATGTTGCAAATTCTTGAGCCACGTCTATATTAGCGCTAATGAGACCACGGGAAGTCTCCAGAGTGTAATCAGTATTATGGCTTTTGTTTCTATTTGTTTCACTATTGATAATTTTCCAGACCGTTTTTATTTTGTTGTCTGCTGATTTAACCTTGTTGCTAATGTACAAGGCCTTTGCTGATTTACAAGTATTTTTAAATATTTTAGAATAAGTGGTAACATGCTTATTAAAAGTTTACGTGTTTATATAAGGCTTAAGGCCATAGAGCTCAAAAAGCCTTTCCCTACTTTTCCTGATACCTTTAGTCGCCCAGTCACTGAATAAAAATTTAGGGGAAATTGTTTTAGTTTTTTTCTTAAAAATATTATTGAACTCTGTTTGTACAACTGAAAAAAATTCTTCATACAAAATATTACCATTATTCATATTATGGCACTGAACACATAACTGGCTAATTAGAGTGTTATTAAATTTATTCAAATTACCAGATGTAATTGGTCTTGACTGTATTTGCACTTTTTGTAATGGTGTGTTGTACTCAAAAGTAACGATTTGTCCGCTGTGATCAGAAGGAAGATAATTTACAATGGCTTTATCCAAGTACTCGCAGCAACAGAAAACATTATCAATACATGTAGCAGTATTTAAAGTTATTCTTGTTGGTTCTAGGAACACATTTGACAAGTTGAATGATTTAAAGAGGCCTACGAATCGACTGCTATTTGAATTGTTTTCTAAAATATTAATATTGAAGTCACCACAGATTATTACCGATTTATTACCAGTTCCAAGTTTTGCCAAAACATCTTCCATTATCGACTCAAATATAGAGTAATTTTGATAATTTGGGGGTCTGTAAACGCACACTATAACATGCTTATCTAGCTCAACACAGGACAGCTCAATAATGTGTTCAACCGATAGTTCAACTATGTCTTTACGTGGCTTAGATTTAATACTGTTTTTAATTAAGATTAGGGAACCGCCACGCAGCATGGATTTGCGGTTGAAACAACTGCCCACACTATAATTCTTGTAATTAATTATCATTTCATAATCCTTTAACCAATGTTCAGTAAAACAAATAATGTCGAACATTGTTTTTTCTAAAAACAGTTCAATTTCTAATTGCTTTGAAGAAAAGCCTTGAATATTTTGGTGAAATAATGTTAAGGAATGTTGTTTAGCCCCCTTTTTACATTTTAGTAAATGATTGCTAGAAGGTACCTTTTTGTTGATAAGATTAACTATATTGTTACTGGTACCTTCTGTTGTCTTAATAACTAGTTTAAAATATTATTTGTTGACACCACCCTAACATTAGTATTGTTACTAAATATCGTGGTGCTAATTGTGGATGACTTCGACATACTAATTATGTCTGAGTTTATATTAAAAGCTAATAGCCAAGCTATCTGACGTCTAAAACTAATGGGCAGATACGCTGTATCCCTAGTCGATCTCAATTTTTCAACAAAACTGTTGATGTCCAGGAACATAAGTTTGTCACTATAGTGACTAACTAGAAAATGCATGTGATTATTTAAGCTATGTATAAAATTATTTTGCCGGTTTGAGAGGTGCTCAAAGTAAGGAAAAGCACACAGAATTATTTTATGACAATTAATTTTTAAAATTTCAGTGACTCTGTCAGTTATGTCATCTTTAGTAACATTTATGCTATTACCTACTAATATAGTAATAATAGAATTTGGCTTGTAATCCGTTTTTGCTACTGTTGACATTATATCATTATAGGATGACCCAGGCAAACAATAATTCAGAGCAGAATCCCTCAAGTTGTTGTTCAGTAACTTCCCAAGCCCCCTTCCTAAACTGTCTGAAAACATAATGGGACAGCAACAAACTTTAGTACCAGATATAGAACTAATGCCTTCTTGGAGAACAAGAGAAGCACCATGTTCAATATCTGGTGTTACTACTAAATCTGAAATGCACTCCATAACACTCTCAGGCTGGGACGGGTCCTCCGTTACCTCAGGCTGGGGAGCCTCTAGATGACATTCCTTCTGTAAGGAACATTGCGTGGAGCTGAGAGGCAGCGGGTCCACAGTGTCTGCATTATATTTACACATGTCCACTAATTCATTTGTGGCTAGGATATGCTCTTTTATTTGCTTTTGAGAGCTCTCATATTTTTGGGAAAGAGAATGAAGAGATCTTTCCAGCACCTCAATTTCTGTCTGCAGAAGTTGAGTGTCCACCTCATATATGTTTGTGCTGTCTTCTAATTTTATTTGAAAATTATTTAATTTTTTTAATAGGTAAACACGTTCTTTCCTTAATTTAATATTGTTGAAATAGTGTTTTTCTTGTTTCCTAAACTTTTTACATTTATTAATAATTCTATTAAACTTTGCATATTTTTTTATTTTGTTATGACTCACTGAATAACTATTATTATTATATTTTACAAGAGAATCTTCAGTGAGGTCTATTGTAACTAAGGAGCTTGGGTTGCACTTACTATTCAACAATTCATTATATAAACGATTTGTATCTTTAGCCTGGGTACATTCCTTTTCCTTCTGTAACTTGGTAATTTTTAAATTAGAATGAATTAATTCATCCTCTAAGTCCCTGATTTTGCTCAAAGCCTCCTCATATAAGTCGCTACAGTTTTTAAACCCATCAGTGACTGACCGCAGTTTGTCCCGTTCATCGATAACATCCATGTAATGTTGATGAAGGTCCACTAGCTCCCGTTTCAGGCATGTGTTTTTGTTAATAATGCTCTTTACTTCTTCCTCACATTCGTCTCTTTCTTGTAGTAATTGTTGGCACTGGATGTTAGAAGCCTTAAGTTCTTCGAGGGCCGTTCTCAATTTAACTTCCATAACCTGAGCGGTAGCCTTACGGGTCATCACTGACATGGTTGCAGGAATAGTAACTGAAATTAGAATTGAAGAAGCGGTGAGAACTTATTAAATAGACAAAAGTAGGAAAGGTGGGAAAATGAAAGTAAAAAAAATGGGAATGGTAGTGTTAATTAGTGGAGAAGAATGAGGTAGGCTGTCACTTGATAAACAACTATTATAATAATATTAAATGCAAAGTTACAATGATGCTATGTAAGTAAGTAAGTAAGTGATTTTTACTTTTTCGTTTGTGGGTAGCAAGCTTAGATCTAAGTTCAAGTGCAAATCAATAACTTTATAGCAAATTGACAAAAGTTCACTCTTGTTGATATATTGTGTATTCTTAAATACTAAAATGTTAACGGTTTAATCGATACTAAGATTTGTCAGCTGTACGAAAACAAAGTGATAAAATATTTAGTAAGTGCGAAGTACTGAATCTATCAAAATACAATATGTTGGGACTAAAACGGTGTGAATAACAGAATATTAATGATAATTGTGTGCTACAATACAATAAAAGTAAACAATACTCCCCGTGAAATCCAATTTGACATCAGCTGTTCGAAACTAGGTTACCGGTAACGGTTGATGACAAAACACTGAGTTTTACTTTGTTTATTCACGGGAAAACAATAATCCCGGCTTATTGTGCTATTAAGTTGCTTAAACATATACAATTACACCTTAAATATACTTAAAAGTAAATTAAAACTAATTTTATAATACGGATTAAAATTCTGACATGTCACTCAAACATTATAATATTCAAAACAAATCATAAATTAAACGCTAATTAGAAGTGCAACGGGGTACTGAAACTTTGTACGGGAAAATCAACTGGTAAATTTATTTCCCAATATTCCCAAACCACGCGGGCAAAGTTGTGGGCAAAAGCTATCTGTGGGTAATTTCGAAGTTACTTTACGAACAATGGATTAGGTATATACTACATTTATGTATCCTACATATGTTCAGAGTATTAGAACTAGTAACTGTGCTTCGAAGGAATGATTATAATAAAACATATCATATCATCACGCCTGGATTTCCCGAAGGGTTAGGCAGAGGTGTATAAAAGTACACTCACAGTTCACCGGCATCTTTAAGTTCCGTGTAATAGGGGGCGAGCCTATTGCCATTAAAAGGGCACAAATCCTAACTACGAGCTGCTACTGAGAATTTAATAGAAAAGCCCAATAACACTTTTTGCTCGACCTGGGAATCGAACCCGGCACCCCTTGCACAGCAGTCGCGTAGTATTATAATAATACTAGTTTATTATTGTACTACTGTGTGGCAAAGGCCTCTGCTCATATAGGAAAGTGTGAGCTTTGATCACCACGCTTGCTCAATGCGGATTGATGATTTCAGACATAAAAATTACGATGGAACCACCCTGGCTTCCCACATTTTCCGAAAAACGTTTTCTTAATGTAATACCAATTTTAGTCCGGAGTTTAGAAGTTGGTGGTGTGACACCCCCGTGTCTCGGAAAGCACATAAAGCCGTTGGTCCTGCGCCTAATCTCTCTCCGATCGTGTTGGATTGTCGTCCCATTGGATTATAAGAGTTGGGGAAGAGGGAATGCACCTGTGTTTGCGCACACACTCGTGCACTAATATCTCCTGCGTACTTGGCTAGTCTGCTTTTAGATTAGCTGCCGTGGCCGGAATCGGTCTAGAAAATACAATACATACCAATTTCATACGTTACATCTATACTAATATTATAAAGAGGAAATATTTGATTGTTGTTTGTACTGAATAAGCTCCGAAACTACTCGAGCGATTTTAACCATTTTGTCACCAAAAGATAGCTAAATTATCAGAGAGTAATATAAACTAAATCACATCACGCTACGACTCATCATCATCTGCTTAACCTTTTCCCAACTATGTTGGGGTCGGTTTCCAGTCTAACCGGGTTCAGCTGAATACCAGTGTTTTACATGGAGCGACTGCCTATCTGACCTCTACAACCCAGTAACTGGGCATGCACACACGCACTACGCTACGACTCATAGGATCCGAATAATAATCAAAGATGTAGGTAACTTAACGCGGATAAAAAATACCACGCGGTCAAAGTCACGGTCAAAAGCCAGTTTTCAATAAAAAAATCATAATTTAAATTCAGTTTCCATATTCATAACTCTTACTCTTTGCTTGTTAGCTCCATTTATTCGTAACATAACATACATAAACTCATGCCTTTCCCATGGGGGTAGGCAGAAACCACGTACCGCCCCTGCTACGAACCTTACACACTCCTTTCGCCTCATCCACATTCATACATCTGGTCATACAAGCACGCCAGTTACGAGTACTGCGCACCTGACCTTTCTGAAGAACCTCACCGATAAGGTCAAGGTAGGTCTTTCTAGGGCGTCCCCTCCCGGCATTGCCACTCACATCTGCCATATAAATCCCTTTTGTTAGTCGCCTTTCACTCATCCTCTCAACATGACCGAACCATACCATACCATACCACCACCACCACCAACCACCATACCATACCATTACCAGCATACCATTTAATTTTATTCGTATTTATAATATAATATAACCATTACAAAATTGTATTATAGCTAGGTGGATTTTGTTCTTTACCGTAAGTAACCTGTTGTAATATGGCCACAATCCAGTAATTAGCCTCCGCTTTCTGTAAAGGTTTTCTTATATAATTGGGTTCGGGAAAAGATTCTTAGAATCTCGGAAAATTATAATCTTACGGAACGCTGGCGTGTATTTATTTACTTGTATTTAAGTTTGATTACGTGAATTCTTGTGAAGTTATTGTATTTTCGTTTTAAAATATTATAATACTGTGCCTTTATTTGCCTGTGTTGTTAGTGAAATAAAATTGTTATTATTTTGTGTTCATTTTTAGGGTTTCTAGTGTAGTAATGGGGCCGTATTACTACGCCTTCGCTGTCCGTCTGTCTGTCTGCAAGCGGGCTGTATCTCTTGAACCATAATAGGTAGAGAGTAGAAGCCTGACCTTGTAACTAAGTAGTATTTTGTGCGGAATCCGTTTTTTTTTTTAAATTAAAATAGCCAAAGCTACTTCTTAAACAATAGCTATCCACCACTGAAAGTTCTGTCAAAATCGGTTTGGCCGTTTAGGAGATAAGCCGGACAAAAACAGACATACAAGTACAATTTAGGAAAAAAGTATAAACGCGTATATTTATTTTGTAAATCATAAATTTACGCACCATATTATATTTATTTTGGTGAAAGTTGTTATTTGTTGGCATTACAAAAATACACTTCAATTTTATTTATTTTGTACACAACCCAGTTACTGGGGAACACGATTCCTCGTGGCAAGACTGCTTGTCAGACTTTCCAGCTTCTGACTATCCGTAACGGCTGTCAAAGATCTACGAATGACAGCTGGGACCAACGGCTTTACGTGCTTTTTATTATCTTTCATGACTGCCCCGGTGGCCTCGTGGTCGCAAGCTCGACTGCTGAGCGAGGGGGGGTCCCACCTTTGATTCCCAGGTCGGGCCAAAAGTTTTATTAAGTTTTTCCATTAGGAATTTCTCAGTAGTAGCCCGGAGTTTGGAAGTTGGTGGTGTGACACCACAGTGCCCCGGGAAGCCTAGGAAAGAGGGAGTGCACCTGTGTTTGCGCACACACTTGTGCACTATAATATCTCCTGCGTACTTGGCTAGTCTGCATTAAGATTAGTCGCCGGGGTCGGAATCCGTCTGGAGAATTACACACTTACACTATCTTTCTTAATCCCATCATAATTTTCTTAGATCTCAATTAGATCTTAATCAACTACAATTCTAGAACACAAAATTGGTCAGCATATATTTTTCTAACCGCAGTAAAACACATTCTTATAAAAAGTTGCGTCAGTCAATTTCACTAATTCGACGTAGTCAACAAAAATAATACCGAAGTCGGTTGTTATGGCAACCGGAGCGTCGTTTAGAACATTGTGTTAGCAAATTGTAATACGAACTAAAAGCATCATGGATTCCCCGGCCAGTAGTTCACTTGTTTTTAGGGTTCCGTAGCCAAATGGCAAAAACGGAACCCTTATAGATTCGTCATGTCTGTCTGTCCGTCCGTCCGTATGTCACAGCCACTTTTTTCCGAAACTACAAGAGCTACGCTGTTGAAAATTGGTAAGTAGATGTATTCTGTGAACTGCATTAAGATTTTCATTGAGGTTTCTAATATATTTTTTTTCTAAACTGAATAATTTGCGCGAGAGACACTTCCAAACTGGTAAAAGGTGTCCCCCCCCCTGTAACTTCTAAAATAAGAGAATGATAAATCAAAAAACAATATATGATGTAAGTACATTACCATGTAAACTTCAACCGACAATGGTTTGAACGAGATCTAGTAAGTAGTTTTTTTTTTCATACGTCATTATAGATATTGGTACGGAACCCTTCGTGCGTGAGTCCGACTCGCACTTGGCCGGTTTTTTCCATATACTGATATCAAAACAAAATTTCAGCTCGGGTTCCCTGTAGTAAGTATTTCATTGTGTTTTCCTGCTTCCCTTTATCGTTCTTTTGTTTTAGTTCATTGTTGTAGAAGTATGGTATTGTTTGTAGGTTTACACAATTAAGTGCAATATGTCAACGCTCCTCAGATCCCCAAGATAAATAATTTAAGGGTCACCGACTTTTAAATGAAAGTATTTTTATAAGTTATATTTTAACTCTATAATGGTGCCGATTCCCTTGTTCACAAACTAAACTAAAATTAGAGAATTGACATCTCTTACTAACATACAGCGAAAGAAAAGGACGGTTTTACCTTAGAACTAAGTTAGAGATGTCAAATTAGTTTTGCCTTAAACTTTTCCGTGTTTTTAATCGACGCGTTCTGACATGTCAACTATAATTGTATAGAGGTTTTAGATCAACTAAAATTGACAAGTCTTATTCACGTCCGTCCCTTTCTTGTTTGATTGGAAAGAAAAAGATAGAAATAGTCTAAATTAAGTTTAACTTGTGCATAACAGAATCGATACCAATGCCAATCTACTGTTTACAACATCGGCTATTTGCCTGCAACAGTTCCGTAAAAATCGGTTCAGCCGTTTACGCGATTAGCGGGAAAAAACAGCCAAAAGATAAAATGGATTTTTGGTTTAAATACCTTATAAAAATTCATTTAAAATTTTTTGAAGCCTGTCATTTTTGCATTACATATAAACATATCCATTTAATTCACTGATTTGAATATTTGTAATTATGAATTTAGTAAAAAACAGACACTTCAATTTTATTTATTTGTATAAGACTCACAAGATTATTTTCATCTTTTTATGACACAGTCCTCAATTTGAATTGTCCTATCATCGAGAACTGTGTCTTCGTCTTTATTTCTTAAAGTTTAATTTGTAATGACAATACCTCTGGGATTTCACATGCCAATACTACCAATACCTAATAATATTTGTTCATAATAGTGCTAGTACACGTAATACCATTTATTTTTCAAATTTACAGTAAGAAATCTCAAAGCCTCGCCTTCACAGTCTCTGGTGTGCAATCCTTACATATTCCAGTTGGCTTTATAGTACAATTTGTGAACGGAGGCTATGTACTTTGTTTCAAATGTATACTTTGGCAGCGTTCAGTTTTGTCGTGAGATTTTCTTTAAGATTTGCTCTTGTTAAAAAGTACAACATGATGTTAAATTTTTAAAGCTTTTTTTACTCGACTGTAAAAAAACCTTAATTAACTGACCACTATAATTACCTATCTGCAAATGTATTTTCCAGACCGATTCCGGCCACGGCGGCTTATTTTAATGCAGACTAGCCACGTGTCCAGCAGATATTATAGGAGCTATAATATCTGCTGGGCACGTGGCTAGTCCTGCCGTATCGGATTGCCATCCCATCAGGCTATGAGAGTTAGGGAATAGGGAGTGCACCGGTGTTTGCGCACGCACTTGTGCACTATAATACCTCCTGCCTCCTAGTCTGCATAAAGATTAGCCGCCGTGGCCAGAATCGGTCTGGAGAAAGACATCACACATCATATAAAAAAAAAACCGCCTCGTTAGCCTAGTGGTCCTGAGTACGACTGCTACGCTAGAAGTCCTGGGTTCGATTCCCAGGTCGAGCAAAAAGTGTTATTGGGTTTTTCTATGAAATTCTCAGTAGCAGCTCGGAGTTTGGATTTGTGCCCGGTTAATGGCCATAGGCTCGCCCCTTATTACATGGGACCTAAATATACCGGCGAACTGTGGACGTACATTGGTACACCTCTGCCTAACCCTTCGGGAAATACAGGCGTGATGATATATTCATATTTATTTATATATAAAAATAAAATTACCGAATATAACCTCTTCCTTTTTTAAAGTCGGTCAAAAATAGTAACAACAGCGCTTCATTCCGAATGACATTCATGATGTTCCGAGCCGTTTGGTTTGTTCTCTTTACGGCCTCAATGACACCTATTGGAGCCATATGCGGTAGAACGCGGTTATTATCATAATTACCTGTATATTTGGCAGTTTATTAACCGTTATTGCAGAGATTACAATTAATAATATGGATTTACAATAATTTATAGATGTATTGTAAATGAAATAGTTTCAACGTAGTGAAATTAAATCTTTTATAGCATGTAAATGCATGTAAAATATTAATATACTTTTAACCGAATTTCGGAAACGGGCAGTCAATCAGTGGAGACTAGCCAAGTACGCAGGGCATAATTATTATGGTGTGCAGGTGTGCGCAACCCCCCAGGTATAGGTAGGTATAGATAGATAGGGTATAGGTGCACTCCCTGTTCCCTCACTCTCATAGTCCAATAAGATAGCAATCCGACACGACCGGCCAGAGATCAGACGCAGAACCAACGGCTTTACGTGCTATCCGAGACACGGGGGTGTTAGACCACCAACTTCCAAACTCCGGGCTGTTACTGAGCAATTTCTTATGGAAAAACTCAATAACACTTTTGGGAACTTAACCCAGGACCTCACGATCAGCAGTCGTGCTTACCACCGATATCATCAAAATCGATATCCTATACTCAACTTCAACGCCACTGAAGTCGCAACAACTCACATACATTTAGATCACCAATTCTCCTCTACTATCAAACCAAAAAATAAGGCGAGGTACCACACATACGCTCAACTAAACATCGGCATTCTACGTGTGTATAATACACGAGGAATACTCGAGCACATTACAGTCTGTATCGCCGTATCAAGCCACCTTAATGCAACTTGCTTTTAACCTACATCGGATGAAAGCGCGCACAGCGTTACGCTTGCTTAAAGGGCATAATCGGGGGCGTTTGTTACACCGTACTAGTTATAACTGCTATGAGTACGGGTTTGAGAGTATGGGGTGTTTAATTTTAAGGTTATGTTTGGTGTGAGTGGCGTTCTAGTGACAGCGATTGTTATCGGGGAGCTAAATTCTGGTATTCGTTTATTAAAGAAGGTACCAGATTCTGTTCGCGACTTTGTGCGCGTCAAATTTGATATATTATTATCATTCGGGACTGTAATAAAAAGAATCATAAATATGTTATTTCACACTTCAATCTTATCCGTGTAGCCGTTTAAATGTGAAAGAGTTACAAACATCCTTCCATCCATTCATCCATTCTCACAAACATTTTATTTTCATTTATAATATTAGTAGGACAACTTAATTGTTTCTATTCATTGAATCATTAAGCAGATTTCATATTTCGTGTATTTTTCCTTACTTACGAAAATTGACACTAGTTTTACCCATAAAACTAATTTCGTGTCGAGATAAATAAGCCAAGGAGTATATTCAGTCCCGGCAGCTAATCTCAATAGAGACTAGTCAAATACGCAGGAGATATTGTAGTGCGCAAAAACTCAGGTGCACTCCTTTTTTCCTTATTAACATATTCTTATAGAACGGCAACCCAACACGACTGGAGAGAAATTAGGTGCCGGACCAACGGCTTAACGTAAATTCATTGTTAACCATTAATGTTTATAATACCATTCAATTTAACCTTCCAACCATTTTCTCTCTCAATTTAGTCCACCTCCGAAATGTAAATGATTATTCAATTGAAATAATAATTAAGTCCATAATTTTCCTTTCACATTTTGCCAGACGAAATTCAGCCCTATGCTTTCAATAAACAACATGGAATGACCGCTGTGAATGAGCCATATATGACCATATACGTTGAATATTAGGTACTAATGTAAGTGCAGTGATCAAAATTAACGGTGGTAGGAAATAGTTAGGCAGATTTCGTGATACCGCATAATGTAAACGAGATGGGATGAGGTTAGATTGTGATGCTGTGAAATAACTGTTATGGAGCAGAAATGATAATGCTGCTGAGCTAGATGATTATGGAATGGAGAACTTTATGAATACAATTGCGATTCAATTAAATTCGTGAATGCGAAGAGACGGGGATATTCATTTTAGTTGTTGTAGAGCTCAAAGTAGCGTTGCTGTGTTTTGGTGGGTAGCGATGTAATAACAGGTGTGTAACTGCCTCGTTATCCAAGTGGCTTAGAACCACTAGGCTAACGAGCGCGCCTGTTACGCTAGAGATCTTGGGTTTGATTCCCAGCTCGAGTAAAGTGTCATTGGGTTTTTCTATGAAATTCTCAGTAGCAGCTCAAAGTTAGGATTTGTGCCCGGTTAATGTCCAAAGAAAAGATGGATGGATTGTGTAAAGAATGATATGAAAGAGAAAGGAGTCAGTGGTAGTATGACGGTTGACAGGACGGCATGGAAGAAGAAAACGTGTTGCGCCGACACCAAGTGACCTGTGATAGGGGCAGGAAGATGATGATGAATGGCAATAAGCTCGCTCCTTATTACATGGGACTTAGACATACCGGTGAACTGTGGGTCTATATTGGTAGTTGGTACACCTTCGGGGAATACCTACAGGCGTGGGGGTATGTGTATTTACATGTCTATTTAGTTTAAAATTTTTGCAGCGCTCCTGGCGGTTCTGATGACAACAATTTAATAATGGAATCTGATCTTCTTGGAAGGTTAGTCGTTCGAGCATAACTTTGAACACCGCAAAATTGTTTTCAATAATAAATAAAAGAATGAAATTTGAATATTGTTTATTTTTCTCTCTTCTATTTGATTTATTCTTTATTGAAAAGGGCTCAGTCAATAATCGGATTGCCAGTCTTAAAAAAATGCTTCATTGGTTTTGCAATGAATTTTTTCTGTGCAGAAATTCTTCGAATTGAAAAATATATTTGTAGAAGTTTTCACTTAAAACAAATTCTATCTATAAATATTATTCTTTAAACAAGCTTTTATATTGCTTAGTCAATCAATGTGCAAATTGTATTCAAAATTCCAGCTCAATAGAACACTGGGAAGTAGGTCAACTTTTACTTTTAAGATTTGATTAAGTTCCCATGGCCACCTTCCGACTCCATCATCATACCAACTCCCTGACATCATGATATTGTATTGTCATGCAAAGTGCACATGTGTGCAAAATTTCAGCTTAATTGAACACCGGCAAGTGGGTCAAATTTAACTTGCAAGATTTTACTAAAGACTAACAAACAACGGGACAGGTGAAACTAAATAAAAGCTTGTAACACACACACCATCACGCCTGTACTCCCCTCAGGGTTAGGCAGAGGTGTACCAAAGTACACCCACAGCCCGCCAGTATGCTTAGGTCCCATGTAATATGGTTCGAGCCTATTGCCATTAACCGGGCACAAATCCTAACTCCGAGCTGCTACTGAGAATTTCATAGAAAAATCCAATAACACTTTGCTCGACCTGGGAATCGACCCCAAGATCTCGAGCGTAGCTGTCGCGTTTAGGATCACTAGGCTAACGAAGCAGTCATAAAAACTTGTAATAAAAACTATAATCTACACCACGAATGTTACAAGACGGTGTAACAGCGCTCAAGTTAAATCATGTAGCGGCTTGTAGGTACAGAACGTCATACAGGGTTATTTTGCATATTCATTAAGCAGTTCCTTTGAACATGTACATATTTGACTAAACTCATTTGAGCGTCGCCTTTCATCGATCAAATAAGTGAAAGACTTGATTTTGGGCGTGTAAGACTGCCTTTTTATGGGTGCTTGAACTAATGAACGAATGATGCCTTTATTTGCTAGAATATAGGACGCCTCGTTGGCCTAGTGGTCCTAAGCGCGATTGCTACGCTAGAGATCTTGGGTTCGACTAGGTTGAGCAAAAAGTGTTATTGGGTTTTTCTATAAAACTCTCAGTAGCAGCTCATAGTTAGGATTTGTGCCCGGTCAATGGCAATATACTCGCTCCTTATTACATGGGACCTAAAAATACCGGTGATATGTGGGTGTACATTGGTATACCTCTGACTTCATGGAATACAATGACATGACAAGTGAAAGAAAAGAGTGTCCATGGAGTTTCTTGCTCGTTCTTCTCTATAGAGACCTACTTTTTGGAACGAGCAACTAGCTTCAATTTTAAACTGTAACTTCATGACAATTCAAAAGTGCCTGTAAATAGTCTAATTGAAATAGATGCTTTGACTTTGACATGCGTGATGGTATGTTGTGTTTGACCAGATTTCAATATTTTATCTGATTATTTAAGGCTTAAGGATGCAAAACTCCACCTTGAACATGTAAGGTCGGGTGTCAGATTGAATGAAACATCACAAGATATAGCACAAGACTGTCTTTAATTATGTTGTTACACGGATTATATATTGGTTACACACATAGAAATAATGGGTACTTACATACTACATCACACCTCCCAACGCATTTAAAAAAAAAAAGTGTTCCTTTCTATGGATATTTTTTTTTTTTTTTACAATTATCTGAGTATTACTAATATAAAATATTTGGTTACATGATTATTATCTTAATAAGATGTTATTAATATGATACTTATACCTAAGATTACAACTGATGTTCCATTAGAGTATATAAACAATGCTTATGCTTACTTGCTGGTATAATCTATTCAGTGTAACATGAGTGGATATCATTTACAGTTATAATCGCAATGTCGGTCAGTTACCTTTGGTTGTTACTATACATAATTATGAGTAATACAACTTCGTTCTGTCTTTATGAATGACATCATTTTTACCATTGATGTTTACCTCTACATTTGGCGACAAGTCTCTAATAACAGTGTAAGGACCCGCATAAAGATTTGAGAGTTTATTACCAGTTTCATTTTTGATCAAAATTTTATCATTTGTCTTATATTTTATAGGTCTTACGTATTGATCATATCTGTTTTTTCTTTCTAATTTCGAATTAATTAAGTTTTTCCGTGCTTCTGTTTGTGAAACCTGCAATCTATATTTAAGCTCAAGGGGATAACTGTCATAATTGTAGAGTGGTTCTACTGTTCTTAAAAGGTTACTTGGTAAGTTACATTTCTTTCCGTAAACAAGTTCGAAAGGAGTAAATTTTGTCGCTGAATGTACTGTGGTATTGTACGCGAAGGCCCAAAAAGGTAACCATGAACCCCACGAGTCCGGTCTTTCATTGATGTGTATTCTCAAAAAGGCCCCTAGGGTTTTGTGGGAATTCTCTAAAGCGCCAATGCTCTGATGATGATACGCTGTTGAGTTCAGTTTAGAAATGTTAAGAATTTTACATACCTCTTTGAAGGTTTCTGACATAAACTCCGTACCTCTGTCAGTAGCGATTTCCCGAGGCACCCCGTGCACGAGAATGAAGTTGTTGACGAACTCGCGAGCGACTTCAGCTGACGTTCTACTCACTAATGGAATGGCACATACATATTTTGACAGTTCGCACTGAAGTGTTAAAATATATGTGTAATTATTGTAATCCCTATCAAGTGGCCCTACTATGTCTAAAAATATTTTTTCAAATGATGATTGTGCCGTTGTGGTTATAACCATGGGTTCTTTTACCATTACAGTATACTTTTGTTTTTGACAAATAGAGCATTTTTTAACAAAGTTATTTATATCCTTTTCGAGACCCGGCCAGAAATAATATTTTTTAATGTTGTTAAACATTCTTTTTATACCTGCATGGCCACTGGTTGGTAACAAGTGGAAGTCATTTAAAATGACTCTCCTATCTTCTAAATTATCTACTCTTTCTATATCATTTAAAATACATAACCGTGGTCCTTCCCATTTAGTATGTCCTTTAATCTCATTAGTTATTTTTTCTAAAAATATGTTATGGTTTTTATTTTTCACAAAATATATTTCATTTATACCATTATCATTGCAGAAATGGCTCATCGCTCTCACAAATGCGGCTGGCGTCAGTTGTGATCGAGCAGATGGATTTATATACAATACCATTTTTTTTTGATCATATGAAAATATATCGTTTTCCTTAGATATTCTTTTTATTTTTTGTAGCCTGTTTAGGCATGTTTTATCAATAAATTGCAGCTCTACTGCATTATTAGGTTTATTAATAGTTCCTACAATCCTTGCTTGACCTGTGACACAGTTTTCCACGGTAGGCTCGGGAATCTGTGTAGTGGTCTCTAATTGTTTGATTTGTGCTCGTGTCATTACAAACAGACATTCGTGCATGTTCTTTAAATCGTTCGACGATATCGGAATTCGAGATAAGGTATCGGCGGCTGCATTTTGTTGACCTTTGACATATTCAATGAAATAGTCATATTCTTCTAAACATAATCTGAATTTGAGTAATCTACTTGACGGTTCCTTTAAACTAAACAAATATACCAGTGGTTTGTGGTCGGTGACTATTTTGAATGAACGACCATACAGGTAGGGTCTAAAATGTTTCACGGCCCATACTATAGCCAGGAGTTCTTTTTCTATAGTCGGATAGTTCCGTTCTGCTTTGTTTAAACTCCTACTGGCGTAAGCGACTGGCCGACCATCGCCATTGGATAAAACCGCTCCTATCGCATAACCTGACGCGTCAGTTTGTACAATAAACTGATTTTTATCTGATAAGTCCGGATATTGTAGAACTGGAGGTGCAGTCATACATTCTTTAAGCGTCTCAAATGCCTTTTGTGCGTCACTATTCCAAATAAATTGAACATTTTTTCTACATAAAATGTTTAAACTGTTAGCAATTTCTACAAAATTTGGAATAAATTTGCGATAATAATTCGCTAAGGCTACAAAACGCTTTACTTCGTCTGTGTTGCAAGGAACTGGATAGTTTTGTATAGCATTAATCTTTTCCGGATCGGGTAGCACACCGTTGTCTGTTACAACGTGGCCTAAATAGAGCATTTCTTTCTTAAGAAAGTCGCATTTCATCGGATTTAATTTTAAATTAACACTGCGTAATCTTTCTAAAACTTCGATTAAATTTTTGTTATGGTCTAATAAGCCCCGTCCCATTATAATCAAATCGTCCTGATAACATAAACATTTTTCGTAATTAAGACCCGCCATTGCCATTGTCATCATTCGGGCAAATGAGTTAGGACTTGTCTTGAGACCCATTGGCATTCTAGTCATTTGAAATTGGCCTGAATGAAAAGCTGTAAATTTCCTACTGTCGGGTTCGAGTTCCACATTATAAAAACCTTGACTTAAGTCTAAGTGTGTAAAATAAATGCAACCAGAGAGTGAATCTAATATTTCATGAATATTTGGTAGTGGGAATTTATCATTTTGCACACAGTTGTTTAGCTTTCGGTAATCAATGACTAGACGCCATTTTTTCTTTCCGTTTGTTTTCTTTGGTACTAAAAGAACGGGACTAGACCATTCGCTATTACATGGTTCAATTATACCTTGTTCGAGCATATGGTCAATTTGATTCTGTATTTCCTCTTTTTGTGAATGTGGGAGCCTGTAAGGTTTGCTGTAAATTGGTGTAGTACCGGGTTTTATAGTTATTGAATGCTTGTATATATTTGTCGTAGTGAGCTGGTCACTTTCGAGATAAAATATATCATTATATTTTGCACATATATTTGTAATACTACTTTGTTCCTCCTTATTTAAATGCCCCAAATTTAATAAAGGTATCAGTTTTTTGACTCGTTCTGCATATTTACCGGGCTTGTCAAATATACAAATATTGTAATCGCTTGCTTTATGTATATTTGGTTGAATATTATGTAAATAATAATCATTTTCAGTGGTATTCAAGATTCTAATTGGTAGTTTTCCATGCACGGGTTTTGTCAGTGTACTTGCTAAAAATATTCCGTTTCCTATTTCCGCCGCACAGACTACACAGTCCTCCGCTATGTCGGTCGCAATGTAATGTGTACTCTCGGACCTGGCTGGTATAGTAAGCGTCTCATTATGTAAGGTAATCGGCAGACTAATTTCTTTATTATTACTATTCATAACCAATGTATTTTTTCTAAAGTTAATAATGGAATGGTATTTGCTCAAAAAGTCTTGGCCTAAAATGCCACTGGCCTTACAGGGTAAAGATTCAAATGCGTAGAATTTATGGTTTAGTATTTGATCACCTGCTCTTAATTCGAGATAAACATAACCGATCGCTTCTATTTTTCCACCAGTACCATTTACAACATGCTTCCTTTTGTGGATGGGTACATTCAACTCACTAATGTGTTTATATTTTATGGCCGATATGGATGCACCGGTGTCGATTAGCCACGTATATGCAAGATTATTATATTTAGAGTGTAATGAAATATGATATATGCTACTACATGACATCATTACGCTTTTATTCACGAAAAAACTCTTCTAAATTATCATTATTATTTTCGGATTGACTTTCTCGCGGGTTTGCATCTGTCAAAATATGCATATGCTGTTGTTGTTCCTGGTTATTAGCTTGATTAAAGAATATCCTACCTCTAGTTCTACGGTCTGATGCACCACGGCCGCGAGATCTCCATCCACCGCGACCTGCTTGCGAAATTCGATCATCCCTCCGTTCCTCCGGTGGGGTTGCTTGTCCTCGTCCTCGTGACATCCCCTGACCTCTGGAATTCCTATTTTGGTAATAGTTGTTATTACGGCGTATAAATAAAATATCACCTGAAGTGGACGGTGTTGAAACTTCCTCATCGATCGCTGCTTGTATAGCATTACTTAGAGATGTAAATTGTCGTGCTGCTATTATTGTGCTTAGACGACGATTTCTTAATCCGTCGGCAAAACTTTTAATGGCTAATTTTTCGTTTATAGGCTTCAATATACCGAAGTTAGACTCATTGCCTTCTGATTGAGAAATCGTCAAGTCAACAAACAAATCAGTTATCTTCTTACCATAGTCATCTATAGAGAGATCGTTTTGTTTCAAATTGTACAATTTGTGTTGTAGAGCCGTAGCTGATTTTTTAGGTAGCAGGCTTGTTTTCATAGCCTTGACTAACTCATTTACACTGTCATACTTTGTATTAAGTTTGAGTTTAGCAGACTGCGAAAGTCGGCTCTTTAAAACAAAATTTACTAACTTAATTTGACCGACTGAGTCTAGTTCTGTTTGATAGTATTCTATCCCATCAATGAGCTGTTTCGTATTTGTGCCGTCGTCATTTAAAACTGGTAATAAGCTCAAGGCGATCTTTAAATCAAATTTTTCCATGTTTAGTTCTATTTTTGATTCTTCAGTTGATGTTGAATTGTTGCACAAGTCTAAAATATTGTCATATAACCTAACAAAATCTTTGTTTAATTTATCAAATTTACAAATTTCCTCGTCCTTTAATCCAGTTTTAAGCAAATTTAAATGCTCTAATCTCTCATTGAAAGCACTCAATAAATTATCGGCCTCTTTGAGCTTCTTTAAAACAATTTCACCTCTTCGTCTACTTGCCCCTATTTTTATTAAATATATTCTTATCTTACCAAGGTCATTGTATAACTGCAGTAACTCCTCATACATAACTGTTAATAAGTTTATAGTCCATATTTATAGATTACGATTATGATTCCACTGATAAGACACGCGTATACAGTCCGAATTAGAATTGCCGCACTTTCATACATTTATTAGGACACTGAACTCACAAGAACACTTGCCGAGTTGCACTTTTTGTTACACGCCTCTGTGTTGCTAAGAACCCTTGTTGGAAGCATGGACCCGACATTCCTCGTTTGCAGACATGCTAGTAGCGCCGCCGCGGTACCTTCTGGATCGATCCAAAGAACGCCGTAAGATATGTCTCGTTATCTGCTCTCGCGTCCAAGACTCATGACATCTCTTGTAAATTTTAAACATGAAGTACAGCGTGCCAAGGAATAAAATCGTGCAAATGATTGTTAACACGATACTTATTGCCGACAAATGAAATTTAAATTCCTCCACCGTCGCGGTGTTTTTAGCGGCGCTATTTTGATTGAGAAATACCTCTTCATTAGTTACTTTTGAGTTACACATGATTAAAAGTCACTTTTAATATGTCTCTCACTTAAACAGTAGTCGCGCAGAGCAAAGTCTACACTAGTCGCGCACATGATTCAAGCCCTGTTTGGTGGCAGGGTCGCCATGTAAGGTCGGGTGTCAGATTGAATGAAACATCACAAGATATAGCACAAGACTGTCTTTAATTATGTTGTTACACGGATTATATATTGGTTACACACATAGAAATAATGGGTACTTACATACTACATCACAAACATCTAGAAAGCCTTCAATCAAGTACAAATACATTTAATCCACACAAAGCATACGTGACAGTGTTCATTCAATTGTGGCTTTTAAACTATTACGCATGTAGCACTTTATTGCGTACGTGTCGGTTTCTCAGAACATTTCCCCTTCACGCCTGGGACTCGTAGGCAATAAATCGTATGTACGAGTAAATGTCTGATAAGCATGGTTGGAAAATGGATCGTATCTTGTAAGCATTTTGTCTCATAAACCAAATGACTGGGTGAAAAAATACAGTCAATTTATTTGAAGTCTTTCGGATTTTCTCGATGAGAGAATTTAAAGACTCGGGTAGACGTCTGATTAAATTAAGATGTATTGAACAGTTCAGTTGAAATGACGAAACGTAAGTGAAAGGCAAACATACAGTTATCATCATCATCTACTAAGCCGTTTCTCAACTATGTTGTGGTCGGTTTCCAGTCTAGACTGACAGACAGTAGTTCTCACGTAGTGCTAGTCTGGAAGCCAACCAACATAGTTGGGAACTTTTACATGGAGCGACTGGCTATCTGACCTCCACAACTCAGTTACTGGGCGACACAATACCTCTTGTTAGCCCTGGCTTCTGACTATCCGTAGCGACTGTCAAAGATTTGTGAATGATAGCCGGGACCAACAGCATTACGTGATTTCTGAAGCAAGGGGGAGTCCCACCTCTTCCAAACTCCGGGCAGCTACTGACAAATTCCTAATGGCAAACCCAATGACACATTTTACCTGACCTGGGAATCGAATCCGAGCACTTGCGACCATGAGATCACCGATCCAGTCACAGCAAAACATAAGGTAGAAACAGATAAAACCAATAAATTGTTTAATGAAGAACGATGATCAAAACTAACTCCACGATACAGGTAAAATTTCACTCACAGTATCAAACAAAAGAACAGCAAACGATAGGAAAAAACAAACACTATACACTTCATTATTCATTTAGTTCCAGACCAGCGACACCAAACAAAACCATCAATGAACACAACGCAAACGAACCATTAAAGAAACACAACGATCGTTGGCATTAATGTGTCGGCATTTGCTAAGCTGCTTTCGGATTCACTGGCAATTTTATTTGCTATCCAATACTCTGCAATACACCTCGCAGGGGTTAGCTCTCAGTCTTACTTGGATTTATTACTTTACCGATATTTCGGGAACTTCCTTTAGGGTCAATTCATACTAGCGGAGTTTCGAAGTGTTAATCTGAAAGTTAACATAGCAAAGTCATCTTAATTTCTACAAAGTAATGCACGTATTTTTGAAGTGAAAACTTCTTTAGCGGCGTTGTACACTTTTTTGTAATGGGTAAATAATGTTAAACTCGCGTCAGGACATGTGACCCTGATCGAAAATCTTAGGAATTTACATTCGCGTTTTTTAAATAAATATTGTACTATACCACATAAATGATAGTACTTTTATACTGATAAAAAAACCTAAGTTCCCTTTAAAAAGTAAAAAAATAACAAAAAAAAATACGTCACGTTGGGGGACTGCTCGGGACGATCGTATCCTAAATGCAACATCGGTCCCCCAACGTGACGTATTTTTTTTTGTTATTTTTTTACTTTTTAAAGGGAACTTAGGTTTTTGTGTTGGGGGTTTTTTAAATTTTTAATTTATTTTTTTATTTTATTCTTTTTATAGGTACCTACTTATTATAAGGTCGATTTTGTTAAGTTTAAGACCCCACTCGAGTATATTTACAGACATTCGGTTTTTCTTCCCTACTTTCACCCACAACTTTTAAACGGCTCAACCGATTTTCATCAAACATGTCTAAGAACACTCGCATATAGGTCACCTTTATAACAAAAATAAACTAAATTGAAATCGCTTCATCCGTTCGGCAGCTACGATGCCACAGACAGACAGACACGTCAAACTTATAACACCCCTCTTTTTGCGTCGGGGGTTAATTAAAGCAATTCGTGCAAAATTATTCCCTAATCATTCCAAAATATCAAAAATGCACAACGTTAATATACCAGTTTTCACTTCTGCCGGCACTCCCGGAGTGCAACCCGTCGTTTGTTTTTTAATACAAGAAGACGTGCGGTTTCGCTCGCTTTCGATTGAGCAACACCAACACTGATTGGTGTGCGCGCATTCACGCGCATCCAAGAGTATTATAACGCGAACCAACGCGGCGCACTTGTCAGAGTCAACTGGCAACTGATGTCCACTGAACTAAGACATGTAAAAGCGGGGGACATACATTACACACCATCACGCCTATATTCCCCGAAGGATTAGGCAGAGGTGCACAAAAGTATACCCACAGTTCGCCGATATGTTTAGGTCCCATTTAATAGGGGGCGAGCCCATTACCATTAACCGGGCACAAATCCTAACTCCGAGCTGCTACTGAGAATTTCATAGAAAAACCCAATAACACTTTGATCGACCTGGGAATCGAACCCTAGACCTCTAGCGTAGCACTCGTGTTTAAACCACAAGTCTGTGCTAGCGGGCGAATGCGCGCGAATTCACGCGAATACGTGAGCATTAGTGCAACTTCGCTTTAATTGTAAAGAATGTTTCGATGCGTTTCTACTCTTCACTAGTATAAATTAATCCTTACATTCACTTGTTTTGTTTCAACATCGTTTGTTTCATTCTTAAGAACTAAATTAAATAAAGTTCTTACAATAATAAAGTTGGGAGCGCGAGTTGTTTAATTAATGTAAGTTTACATCCTTTTATAGTTAATTAGTGTTTGGTATATTAGAAGTTTTAGTGTTTATCAAGTTTCGAGCATTCATTTTCTGCTTCTGGTGTTTTGTTAGGTAGAATCGCAATTGGTACGTAAAAGTTGAGCTTGTTTATTTAAAAAGGGTCTTGGCTTATTTAGAAAATATTTCGTGAGAGCAAAGCTAGTGGGTACCAATTTTCTAGTTCATTGGGTCACTGATCAAAACTTAGGTTTATGTTAAGTTACGATATTTTTTACTTAGGTATGTACAATATACTGGCTACTTGCTTACAAAAAAAACCGTCTGTATTCCCCAAAGGGTAAGGCAGATGTGTACCAGTGTACATCCACAGTTCACCGGTATGTTTCATCATCATATCAGCCGCAGCACGTCCTCTGCCTCATAGGCCTCACCCATAGATTGCCAAAAAAACCGGTATGATTAGGTCCAATGTAATATGGGGTGAGCTTATTGCTTATTATTACCCGAGCTGCTACTGAGAATTTCATAGAAAACCCATTTTCAATGGGTTTGTCATTCTAATCTACAATCATAGTAAAATCGTATACTTCTGTACATAAGAAAGAAAAATAAATAGCAAAATGTATCGCTAAGCGCATTACTCTAGAGCTACTAGTCCGATTTGTAAAAATCTTTGCAATATATAGCCCTTTTAACAAGGAAGGTTGAGAGTTTTTTTGGTTGTTTATTTATTTATTTAAAGTTGTTAATCTCTGTCACTGATAGTCGGATAAGGAAAATTCTTACTTGTATTTGATAGCCAGATTCATGAGGAATAGCATAAGCTATAACATCACGCTACGACACTCGAGAGCGGAGCAGTAGCCAAAAGTGTAACTCAACGCAGAGAAAACTGCAGGAAATAATATAGCTGGTCGATACTAAAGTCTCATTAACAGCATGGGTTCTCTCACAAACTTTCTAATCAAAAATCTTGGAAATTAATCAACCGATTTTAATTAAACCAGATACGTATACACAAAATACATAAGTCTAAAGATTCAGTTGAGAAAGTTTTTGAAAAAGAGTTTTAAAGCTAATGTGGAACGATCCAAATTTCCTCAAATTTGATATTTCTACTTCCAAGATTTTGTACTACAAAGTTTTATGAGACACGTCATAAAAGTTCTTACTATTTATTTATTTATTAAAATCTCACTGACGCTGCCTACCGCATACGCAACGGGGGAAATTTGTTCTCTAAAATAGGTGTATTCTGAAATACTGTCAAACATAATCAACAAAAACACCAAGAATGTATTGATTTTAACCAGGTGATAATAGGTTTGTTGGTTTTAATCAGGTGGTAATTTTATTTGATTAGTTATGCCTTTTATGTCTCAGTAGCTGCTCGGAGTTTTGTGACCGATCGCCCCTATTACATGGGACCTAAACATACCGGCGGACTATGTGTGTACAATGGTACACCTCTGTCTAACCTTTCGGGACTACAGGCGTGATGGTATGTTTATGTTTTATGATAACCTCTGGAAATCTGACAAGGACTAAAACTACCTTGAATACAAGAAAAACTTCAGCAACTACACCACATTAAAGACAATAGATATTAATGGTCTAATCTTTCCCTCAAGATAATACAACGGTACAATTCCTTTCTCCAATAATCCCAACAACAAACCAACGTGGTAGCTATTCACAGCTTATTTCGACCCCGTTCCGTCCTCTTTTTTTAAACTCTTAAAGAATGGGAGTGAAAAGTTGGGAGTTTCTGTTCGGAATACTGCAGTTCAACTGTTTTTTTGTTCCCGTTCATTTTCAATGTGAATTAAAATCTTACGAGTGTGTATGTTTTCTGCCAGTTTTGTGGGGGCTTGGGGTTTTTGTAAATCTTCGTGTAAATTCTGCTTTTAAGTCGTGGTTTTTGGTGTATGTGTTGAGAGTAGCGATTCTGGTATTTTATTGGATCAAACTGCTTGGAAACATGGGGTGTACTGTTTGTAATGTGTTTTCTTTCTTTTTTATTAGAACTATAATTATGTTACTTGATATTATTATTATGTAACTAGAATAACGCACACCCTCGAATACCCTATTAAAAAAAAAAAAATGTTACAATCATAATATAAGCACTGAAATTTTACTTATAAGTGCTTGAATTTTTGCTAGCCTAATTTTAGGCGATAATGTAGGCATAGACGCAGTATTTTATGTTTATGGATAGATTTTATTTACAACAGCGTTTTTAAAACGCTTTACTGCCTTGGCTTAAATAAACTTCTGTTGGAATTCACGGCTACTGTTTAACGGAGCGTTAGCTGACTATTACGTAGTTCTCATTTTTTAGGCGAAAAAATACTTATTTTAGAAATAGCTAAAATCGATTCGGTAGCCGATTCTGAGCAAACTACTTTTAGGATGTTGTTAGGTACATGTTTTGTATAATTATAGGCAACCAACGAAGCTCTAAGATGCATGTTCTTATGTAACTCAGAACTTCGTTTAGTGTCTTTTTACACCATACGTATACAAGCTGTTGATTTGCATCTTCGTCAAATTTTAGGAGCTTGTCATAAAGAAATAGAAATAATCAAATATAATTACGATACCTGGCCAATATCTAATAAATACTTGTTTTTTTAGTTGCAAATATCAAATAACAGTATTCCAGAATACTCCTCTTGTAAAATTCAGAATCGCCCAGTTGCGTTTGTGGTAGGCAGAGTTGTCGCACGGCTATATCAATGTGTACATATCGCCTAAACCCTCTGGCGGGATGGCTAGTTCGAATTTGAAAATCAAGGCAAAAAAAAACCTTTTATTTTATTATTGATTCGTGTTAAGAATCACGAGCATAGTTACTCCTTGAATTTGACGAGAATACAAATCAACGCCTTGTATAATGACGGCTGATGGAGTTTTACGGAGTTCTAACCCTAAATAAATTAGAATAAGAACAAGGAAATGACGAATCACACACACCATAATTTAGTAACGAAACTGCCATCACCAAGGCCATTTACAACTGCGGGTTGTTCGAAAGAGATACCGCGCCCCCGGAACGCAAAGGGCACATGAAGGAACATAGACGGGTTTTAGTCAGTAAAAGTCTGACACTAAGGGCGGGGGAAGTTATTTGATGATTTCCCGTCTATAAAAAAAAAAAAAAAAAAAAAAAAAAAAAAAAAAAAAAAAAAAAAAAGCCCATTTACAACGGTTGCATTTTAGTAAAAGCACGTAATAAACATTTCTATCTCAAAGCCATCATTATTCATAAAAGACCCGACGCGTCTTGATTAATGTTTTAAACAAAGTTGAAATTTTATTTCAGTTTCAGAAATGGGAAGCTGCGACTGTAACTACCATTTTTCAATTCGTGAAAGACAATTTTATGAAAATTGTGGAAATGTGTTTTCAACAATTTCGTATGGCACTCGCTGTTTGCTAATTACTGTTCGCTGATGTTTAATTGCGTCCTTAATCAACCGTTTTAATTTGTCCTTTCGCTAATTTGAAAAGGATGAATGATTATTTACAATGTTTACCAAAAAACGTATATCTGCCTCGTTTGCCTAGTGTTCCTAAGCGCGGCTGCTACGTTAGAGGTCTGAGTTTCGATTCCCTGGTCGAGCAAAAAGTGTCATTGGGTTTCCTGTGAAATTCTCAGTAGCAGCTCGGATCTAGGATTTGTGCCCGGTTAATGGCAATGGCCCAAGTAAAACCTACCCTGACCTTATTGGTGAGGTTCTTCAGAATGGTTGGGTGTATGACAAGATGTACAAACGTGGATGAGACGAAAGGAGTATGTAAGGATCGTAGCAGGATGTGTTCTGTGGTTACTGCCTAACCCCATTAGAAAAAGGCGTGAATATGCTAGAAATCTATATTTAAACTAAATGCAAAACAAATATTTCCAGATCATTCCACGATATCTTTAAATACATCTTCATCAACCAAATGTCGCCAGACGTGTAGATCGAGAATGTCATTAATCTTTGTATGATCATTAATCTGTCTATCATCTGTCTATATAATCTAGCTACCGTCCTTCTTGAGGTCTCCCGAGGCGAAGGCTAGCGTCATTTGTCATATTAGGTGTGAGCTAGTGCAATATGTCCGCACTTAGGAGGAGGCTTGGGTTAGTTGGGTATCAATTTGTAGCATTAAGTCTTGTAACAAATCCTTGTATTGTATCTTTATTTTGTTAGACAAAAACCTTATATAAAAAAATCTGAGTTAAGGTTACACGAACCTTAAGGGTCGGACATCTGACGGATATTTGACGGATAATGCGTCGCGTATTATCGGTCGCGTAACGCCAAAACAGTCAAATACATAATAAAATATTCAACCTTTCACACCTAACCGATGATGCGTTAGCGCGTCTACCTAAGAGTGACGATACGCTCGACGCATTTTCCGTCAGATATGTGCCGACCCTAAACATCAATAAATATATTATTGAGCTGTCTTTTTGTGTATTTTCTCTTATGCGTGAGACAACCGGGCACGGGCAAGTACCAATGTGACATTTTTTATTTCATAATTATGTACTTCCTGACCTTATTGGTGAGGTTCTTCAGAAAGGTTAGGTGTGCAGTACCCGTAACCGGCGCGCTCGTATGAATATGGATGAGGCGAAGGGAGTATGTAAGGATCGTAGCAGGTGGCGTTCTGTGGTTTCTGCCACCCCCGGCAGAAACCACAGAACAGGCACCTTCTTCTCCTTCTGATTATTAAAGACTATTTTTGGACATCACTGACATCGGTGAAACAAAACCTCGCAATGATACCTGGACATAAGTCGAGTTTTCTTTGCAATGTATAAATCTGAAATCGCCAAATGATGCCTTGAGTAAGCGTGGCGATCAATGCTTGTACCTTCTCTGCATGAGAAGAGGCTTTTGCCTGCAGTGGGACAATACTAATTTTATTCCAAGATAACCAATTAGGGAGTAAATGCATAAATACAATAATGGTTTTAAAACCCCACAATATTATAACACCACCACCAACCAACTCAAAACACGAGATTCACAGCACGATAAAACCAGAAACGAGGTTAAGAATAATCCCTTAATAACACAATGTCACCAACTTTACATTTCACAAAAGCCAGCTAAGTAACATAACGAGTGAATATGAAGATATCATAGCGATAAGCCAAAAATACTTAAACACAAAGGCCCCAGTCTTCAACGACAATGGGATCCTAAACAGTCCTTACATTCGCAATTAATGGAACAAAGGATGGTACGGCAAAACCACGAATGTTGGGCTCTCTGTTAGCAACAATATGTTTCGGTATTTCAGTTGGAAATATCCGGAACACGATCTTAAGAGCTTCTAGTGTTGACAGCTCAAGTTTGCGATGGGTGTGCAACTGGTAATTTATGGTTGAGTGGGTCAGTTGTTTGTGGTTTATCATCTATATACCATACAGTTAGATGTAATTGAAGTGTCTGTTCGCGAGCCTATTGCCATTAACCGGGCACAAATCCAAACTCCGAGCTGCTACTGAGAATTTCATTTAAAAACCCAACAACACTTTTTGCTCGACCTGGGTATCGAACCCAGGACCTCAAGCGTAGCAGTGCTTAGCACCACTAAGGCTAACGAGGCAGTTAACAAAAAAACGGTGTCTAAGTAAGGACAGTCCTAAATTACATTAATTGCGTCTAGACATAGTAAAATGTGGCAAATATATTTCTGCTTATATTTAAAGCAGATTTTATAGTCAAAAACAATTCCCGTCTACATAAAATCATAAAACAACGTCACGAAAAAATTCAAAAACCCATTAAAACTGTCATTTCTTAACGCACAACAAACAGAATTATATTATTCACAGTCGAATCGTAAATTTTATAACTTCCATTCGTTTTTGCGAGAAATAAAATTTGAACTTCTTTACAACATTCATCAAGCCGTCACGGGCAAAGCTTTTGAATAATAAAAATCTTTGCCTCGAGCCACGCAACGAAGTTTCCCATGGCTGGGACATAATTCCCCTTCATGCTTTTAGGGTTCCGTAACCCACAAGAAAAAACGGAAGCCTTATAGGATCACTTTGTTGTTCGTCTGTCTGTCTGTTTGTCATCATCCTTTATCTCGGGAACGCGTAGAGGTATTGAGTTGAAATTAATACCATAATTATACTCAGGTCTAACAGTGGTTGCAGCTGTGAAAAATTAAACTTGTAAGTTAACGCAAAAAAAAAGATATGGCCGTTCATGTCGCAAAAAATGTATATTTCGATAGTCTCAAGGAAATCAAATTTGATAGGGTATTTCCCGTTGACCTAGAACTTTGAAAGGCAAGTAAAGTCTGAAAACTGGTTTGTAATTATATCATAAAAAATCAGGGTCTTTATAATATAAGGAACGGGGGACGAAATTTTGAAGTGACTTAACCGTGTCATGTGAGATATGAAAAGGCGTCTTTGGCGAAAAAAAATGCGACACTCGATTCCTGAGCTATTTACAATATCTACCTACAAGTTTGTACGGAACCCTCGTTCGGCGAGTCCGACTCCCACTTGCCCAATTTTTTACAACTTTATTTTGAAAGACGAGCTGTAATTTCTTACATTTATTATTATTGCCAAAATTCCATTTATCACGTCGGGTATCTGTGATAAATATTATTATCAATAACGACGCTCGTAGAATTTGTTCCTGCGGTTTTTTGTTCAGCAAAGTGAAATATGTTGTCATATTTTATCGCTGTTTCAGTGTTCTGTTCGATATTAATGTAAAAACAATTTTGTGATATTTTTAAAGCGGATATTACGTAGATTCATGGATATGGATGATGAATTTTATGTCGTCACTGCCAAAATTGTTTAAGGTTTGTAGTAACTCTTTAACCGACTTTACAGGAGGAGGGTATGTATTCGGGCTGTTTCTTTTTTTGTATGTATGAATACCGATTTCTCCAATACGTAGTAAAGTTTTAGACCTCAAAAAGAAAGGTAATAATAAGGTAGACTGGCAGAAAATGCCTAAGGCATTAAGTCCGCCTTTGTACGGTGTATTTTTAAATTACATTTGTGCATAAAATTTTAGCTTGTGGCTAAATACCCAGTCGGGTCATAAGTTCTGTTAAAACCTTATTATTTTAATTTTCGAATACTGGCTAGATAAACGTCGACTATTTTTAAAAGTAGATCATTTGCGCTTGCCGAAAATAAAAAAAGAAATTAAATTTTATTCATTTTTAAATATGGAGTGATCGAAGAAGGAAGATGGAGTCGCTGTTATCGCGTTGCACCGCTGTGGTTACGCGCCAAAAGAGATTTTCAACATTCTACAAAAATTGAAAATAACACTACAGTTTGTGTATCGCACTATCAAACGATACACTGAAGATTCAAGCTTCGAAGATCGTGAGAGGAGTGGCCGACCTCGTACAGTTAGGACACCAGCGGTCATCAAAGCAGTAAAGGCGCGAATTCAACGAAATCCCGTGCGTAAGCAAAAAATCTTAGCCCTTCAGATGGGGTTAAGCAGAATCACGGTCAAAAGAGTGTTAAATGAAGACCTGGGACTGCGAGCTTATCGTAAAAAGACCGGACATTTTTAAACGAGCGTTTGAAAAAAATTAGACTGGAAAGATCCCGCGCTTTGTTACGGCGGTACGCGGGAAAAAAATACCGCGAAATTTTATTTTCAGATGAAAAAATTTTCACCATCGAAGAAAGTTACAACAAACAAAATGATAAGGTGTATGCCCACAGCAGTGAAGAAGCGAGCGCGCGTATTCCAAGGGTCCAGCGAGGGCATCATCCTTCCTCACTCATGGTTTGGCTTGGAGTCTCATATTCAGGCTTAACTGAGGTGTTTTTCTGTGAAAAAGGTGTGAAAACCAGTGCTGTGGTGTACCAAAATACCGTCCTAACGAACATAGTAGAACCTCTTTCTCAAACAATGTTCAAAAACAGACATTGGATATTCCAGCAGGATTCTGCACCAGCTCACAAGGCACGAAGCACGCAAAACTGGTTGACCGCCCATGAAATTGACTTCATCGAGCATGAAGACTGGCCCTCTTCTAGTCCAGATTTAAACCCGCTGGACTACAAGATATGGCAACATTTGGAGGAGAAAGTCTGCGCTAGACCTCATCAGAATTTGGAGTCTCTCCGAGCATCTCTGGTTAAAGCAGCGGCTGAAATAGATATGAATGTGGTGCGTACTGCGATCGATGATTGGCCGCACCGATTAAGGGCATATATTCAAAATGGAGGGGGGCATTTCGAATAATGAAAATAAAATTTTATTGTACATTTAATTATCTTTCATTTCATATATAATTTTTAAATCATTCTCAAAAAGTATATCATTAATTACATTGAAAGTTTTTGACAGAACTTATGACCTGACCATGTAATTACAGCCGCATAGACCGATCTTCCGGGTTAAGCCACACTTGCCGAGGTTGGTCTGTGGATGGGTGACCATTTACCATAGCGAGTTTCCTCCGTGCCTCGGAAAGCACGTAAAGCCGTTGGTCCCGGTTGTCATTTGTAGATCTTTGACAGTCGTTACGGATAGTCAGAAGCCAAGAAGTCTGACAACCAGTCTAACCAAGGGGTATCGTGTTGCCCAGTTACTGGGTTGTGGAGGTCAGATAGGCAGTCGCTCCATGTAAAACACTGGTATTCAGCTGCATCCGGTTAGACTGGAAGCCGACCCCAACATAGTTGGGAAAAGGTTAAGCAGATGGATGGATGGATTTGTGCATAAAGTTTTAATAAATAAATAAATAAAAAATCACGTGTATTTTTTTGATGCAAAGCTTTTTTATTTTTTTTTTAGAATATCTACATACAATAATCAACTTTAATTCTGCAAAAATAATTTTACGGTTTAATGAATAATTTGTCAGGATGATCGGTTCAGTGCTTTAGGCGTGAAAAGGTAACTTACTTTCGCATTTATAATATTAGTTAGGATTAGGATTAGTCGAATAGCGACATTCGTATCCAAATTAAATAGGATTTTTCAATTTTTTTATACATGCTTGTGAAAATCTGTTAGGTTGTATAGTGTTAAAGTTTCTTAATAGATTTGGATGATACGAATAAGTACTAACAAGTAAATTATTTTAGAACTTGTAACTCGTTCATTAGAATTAACATTATTAATTTGTCTTCACAAAGCGTAAATTTATATATTTCACTTGAAGGCTGAACAATAAATTATAGGTTGTTGAAAACAAGTTAAAGCAACCAAATTATAATTCAAATTCAACGGAGTATCTTCGGGAAGACTTTGATGTAAAGTTTAAGGAAGAGGACTTTACTCAGCGACACAGTTTGCTGTAAGATAAACTCCTTGCTTCGAATTCATAAACCTCATCAATTTCTGAATACAAAATATTTTTTTTTCGCGGCAATCATCTTCTGCCTAGCCTTTTTTCAACTATTTTGGGGTCGGCTTCCAGTCTAGCAGCTGAATACCTGTATTTTACATGGAGCGACTACCTTACTGCCCTCTACAACCCAGTTACTGGAGAACACGATACCTCTTGGTTAGACTGGTTGTCAGACTTCATGGCTTCTGACTATCCGTAACGACTGTCAGTCACAGCCAGGACCAATGGCTTTACTTGCTTCCGTAACACGAGGGTATAACAATACTAAATTCCAAACTCCGAGCTGCTACAGAAAAATTCTAATGAAAAAACCCAAAAACACTTTTTAGGTCGACCTAGGAATCTAACTCCCGCTCGTCAGTCGCGCTTGCGACCTGGAGGCTACAGGAGCGGCCTGTGTTGATGCACATGGTCGTTCGCATCATATAAATTTAGTTATTTCGTTACAGACTTTGATGATACCCGCCAAAAAATGTTCCTTTTGTCCAACTGCATATTAAGGACTTGAAAACATTTTGAACGAAGTAAATAATAAATATCTTGGGACAACTCACACACGTCTATCTGATCCCAAGCTAAGCAGAGCTTGTGTTATGGTAACCAGACAACTGATATACATACTTATATAATTTATAAATACATACATATTATAGATAAATCACATCCAGACACAGAACAAACAATCATGCTCATCACACAAAGTTTGTCCTGGGTGGGAATCGAACCCACGACCTCCGGCTTAGCAGTCAGGGCCACTAACCACTAGACCAACAGGCCCGTCCTGCAATGAAATGAAATGCGCACTAGTATCATCTCATCTTATCTTCCTCTTCTTATCCCATATTCCGTCCTATCAACCGTCATACTATCACTGACTCCCTTCTCTTTCATATCATTCTTCACACAATCCATCCATATTTTCTTTGGCCTCGCTCTTCCTCTCCATCCATATATATATGTTACGGCTAATACCCGAAGTGCGGCTACACCTAGTTTTAGCCGGTTAGAACTAGGTGTAGCCACTTACTCTTGGTTAAACCTAGTACGAGCCGATTGTTTTCGGGTAAAACTAGGTCTAGCCTTCATCATGCCGGCTACAACTAGGTCCAGCCATTCCCTGTTGGATAAAACTAGATGCAAACAAGTTGAAAAAAGTAACAGGCGCCTGGCTCACGCGAGACGCGTCGCGCTCGCGCGCCCCTGCCGCCTCACCCGCGTTTGCCCTTGCGCTTTGAGTTTAGTACGCGTAGTGCCGTTGTACAAAACAGACGTACTTTCTTGTTTTTGCGCACTCATACGTTCAACTCTCTACGTTTCTTTTTATTGGATGTTTTTTTAATATCTAAAAAAGCTCTGCCGATAGCATGCCAGCTACAACTATGTACATCCAATCCCTGTTAGATAAAACTAAGACACGCGCTGCTGCTGCAGACGCTGTGAGTCACACTCGCTAGTAGACCTGCAGTAGATCAGCAGCACCTGGCGCTCACAACCTGCAGAGGCGCGTGCCTCGCTATGCCCTCCACCCCGCGCCGCTGCTGCAGATGCTGTGAGTCATGAGTGTGACGCGGGGCGGAAGGCTTGGCGGGACACGCATCTAAGTTTTATCCAACAGGGATTGTCTGGACCTAGTTCTAGCCGGAATGATATCGGATAGACCTAGTTTTATCCAACAGGGAATGGCTGGACCTAGTTGTAGCCGGCATGATGAAGGCTAGACCTAGTTTTACCCGAAAACAATCGGCTCGTACTAGGTTTAACCAAGAGTAAGTGGCTACACCTAGTTCTAACCGGCTAAAACTAGGTGTAGCCGCACTTCGGGTATTAGCCGTAACATATATATATATTTATATTATATTATTTACATTTATATTTACTTAAATGCATACTAGCATCGTTATGACAAAATTTCATCATACCATTTATTAACCCAACTTTCATCGAAAGGCAAAACCCAAAGTCAGCAGCGTCGGCCGAAAAAACTTCACACCTATAGAACTCATTACAAGTTACGAGGTACACCTGAAACACGAAGAACACAACTTCGTGTAAGACATTATCGGAAACTTAAGTGATTAACTGTTTTCAAGACTCCGTGGTAGCAAGATGGAAGTACAATAGGCGAAAAGTTTAGCTATCCGCATATTTTAGAATGCTAATGTAATTTTGTACTTAGCCCACGTGGGCTTAACAAAGGGAGCGGTTTAAATATAGGTAAGAAGTTGTGTGTAGGCTGTTTTGGTATTTGGGAAAGGGACATGTAGTATTTTAACCGGTCACGGGCAAGTACCAGTGTCAACATCATCATTGTATCAGAAAGAAATGGTTCATCTTTCTTCTTTCTTTTTCTTTCGTTATCATATCAATGTCAAAGTCAAATCATTTCAATTAGACCATTAAAAGGCACTATCAGCTGTAGGTCGTCCGCTGCTAAACATAGGCCTCCCCTATAGATTTCGAAAAGGACCGGCGGTCTTTATCAGGTCGTCTGTCCACCTTGTGTGTGGACGTCCTACGCTGCACTTGCCGGTGCGTAGTCCAATGTAACTTCAATTTCATATGAATTTTGGTCTATCAAGTCTATCTTGGACTTCACTAACATAGGTGAAGGAATATATCGTGAGGAAATCTGGACTTATAAGTTAATGTAAGTCTGAAATCACCGAGTAAGTTCGATGATATAATTATGCTCGTGCTTTCTCTGTGAGAAGAGGCCTTCTGCAGTGGAACAATAATAGGCTAGTAATAATATTATTAATAGTGATATCACAGCATTATATCAAATTGAAAACGCTAATATTATAAAGACGGAACAGAGTACGGAATTCAATCTCCTACAAAGCGAAAACTAAACTATTAAGCTTCAAGTTTCCAGTATCGCAATATCTGGTTACTTATCTAAAGACGTCAGGTATTCATTGTAATTCCTTCTTCTTTCTAGTGTCTAGAGATTGCAAATTTCCAGTCAGTGAACCTGATCTGCATTGGATAAGCCTTCATCGTTTTTATGGCCATTTAGAGGATAGTAATCTTATTATAGCTGTCCTACTAATATTATAAATGCGAAAGTTTGAATGTTTGTTACTCAATTACGCCACAACAACTGGACGGATCTGGATGTTTCGTACAGATATAGATTATAATCTGGACTCGTGTATAGTATATTTTATCCTGTTTTTGTAAACACGTGGGACAATTAGGGCGTTTGCTTGATTCTGAAATCTACGCAATGAAGTCGAGGACAGGAACTAGTTTAGAGTGAAGATAATCGATATTGGTTCACCTCTGCCTAACCCTTCAGGGAATACAGGCATGATGGTATGTTAAATAGATATTTTAACTTTAACTTTTTGTCAGGCTTTATTCTTAAGTCAAAGTAATAAAACATAGGTTACATTGGAAGCCTACTTCAACATAGTTAAGAAAAGGCTAGACAAATGACATACATATACTTCATTAAAATTACCTCCTATTTACAAGTCCTTTTTCATGAAGAAACAAAAACGACCCAGAAACAAGATATCTTAATAAACGATATGATTAATCCATAAAATATTCACCTCGCGCCTTAAAATAAAATATCATAGCGCACAAATGTAACACAAGAATTAAATGGGCCGAATCATTTTGGTGCGCTTAAATAATCGAAGTGGAAAGCTGATAAATTACAAGGCATTCGAGACGGTAGATCTTGAGCAGTCTATGGATCAAAGTGTTCCCGTGTAAAATATCATGATTGAGGACCCAATTCAACTTTTGTTTATTGGAGGATTTGCAATAAATGGAAACTTTGGGAGTTAAACACTGGATAAGTCGTTGCTCTTTTGTTAAGTTAATCTTTTTGATGGAACAGTTTAAGGTGAAGATGTTTTAAGGTCTATCGTGCATGAGGTTACGAGTTCGGGCAAGTACAAATGTGGTTTTTTCAATTCATAGTACATTTTTAGTTTATCTTGGACATCTCCAAGTACAACATCGTAAAGAAACCTGGACTTATAAAGAACTAGCTTTTGCCCGCGACTTCGTCCGCGTGGATTAATAGTTCCCGTTTCCGGAAGATTTCCGGGATGAAAACTATCCTATGTCCTTTCTCGGGTCCCAGACTATATCTGTACCAAATTTCATTGAAATCGGTTCAGTGGTTTAGGCGTGAAGAAGAGACAGACAGACAGACAGACAGACAGACAGACAGAGTTACTTTCGCATTTATAATATTAGTACGGATATATACATTATGTCTGAATTATTGTCCTACTATAGTGCAAAGGCCTCTTATCATACAGAGAAAGCACGAGGATTGATCACCACGGTTGTGTAAGCCGGATTGACGATTTCATACATACATACATAAACTCACGCCATTTTCCCATGGGGGTAGGCAGAAACCACGGACCGCCACCTGCTACGATCCTTACACACTCCTTTCGCCTCGTCTACATTCATACATCTGGTCATACAAGCACGCCGGTTACGAGTACTGCGCACCTGACCAGATTTCAGACTTATAATAATTATAAGTCCAGGTTGCTTGACCATTTTTTTATTCACCAATGTCATGATGTTCAACATAAACTTAGAAAGTACCTACACATGAAATAGATAGAAAAAGTCACATTGGTACTTGCCCGTGCCCGGTTGTGAACCCATAGCCTCGTGCATAAAAGGCGGGTGTCCTTACCAACAAAATCATTAAGCTTCTAAAACTTTCGCTTTCAATTCTAGATTCCACAATTTCAATTTATAATAACGAAACGGTGTACAACTTGAGTATTTTATGCCAAAAGCAATTTATGCAAATGCTCGGTAAAAGATTACAATTAAAATAATCTTGTTATATAAATTCGTTTTGGGAATACGGATTTCAATTAAGTGTTCTGGGAATTATAATAATGGTTAGTGGAGTTTTTGCGTGACTGTACTTTTTTGAGGGTGAATGTACGATGCGGGAGGCGCTGTGGTTGAGTGGGTGCTGTGCTGCTTGTCGCGAGTTCGATTCCCGCACGGAAAAAATATTTGTGTGGCTTACAGGTAGTGGTTCCGGGTCTGGCTGTTTGTCCTGTGTAGTTTATATGTTTGTTGAACATATATGTATAGAAGAAATTCGTATGGTGTTTTTAAACAAAATTAAAATGAAAAATATTATCGGCGAACTGTGGGTGTACAATGGTTACACCTCTGCCTAACTTTTCGGGGAATACAGGCGTGATGGTTTGTTATGTTATGTAAAATGAATAATATTAAAAGAATTCCAGGAAAAATAAACTAAGGAGAATTAACTATTTCTTGAAAGTCTTTATAATAGACTGAAAGGGTTTTAACCCATTAGTTGTTGTAAAGAAATACCTCAAATAATATTATTGTACTCGTAGAGACCTAAAATAATGTAAGGTGCAGCTGTAGATTGGTTTAAATTATAATAAAGATATTCACACCCCCCCTTTTTTATACTCGTAACCGGCGTGCTTGTATGACCAGATGCATGAACGTGAACGAGGCGAAAGTAGTATGTAAGGATAGTAGCAGGTGGCGTTCTGTGGTGTCTGCCTACCCCCATGGGAAAAAGGCGTGAGTTTATGTATGTGTATGTATGTGTAAAGATATTAATAGAATCAAATATACCCGATATATAGCAGATAGATAATACATACGATAATAAATATTATCTAGATAAATAATAAATAATATGATCATAGCTTTCGTTTTAATTTACTTTATTGGGACATCAAATAGTAAGTACTTGAATTTATTAATAGGTATATATTATCAATCTTTTTTTCTGTAACGTGTGGGAATAAGGTCTTAAGACCCCACACACCAGTGTCAAAGTTTCTAAACCGCTTCAAGGGCCTCTGACATGTTTATATTATCAACAATACTTTATGACAACTATTTTAAAATATAAATATCTATTATTTTAAACACGCATGTACGATTCATGTATTATTATTGACCCCTGTAAACGCAAACGCAAACGTAAACGTTACATAAAAATATGCCGACGTACAAACAACATTACAGAGAATTCTTTTCTGCGCTAATCAGTAACGGAACTTCCTCTACCGAGGCAGTTTATCACAACTTCCCAGCGAAATTTCTCTTTTGTGACATCGAAACGGTAGGGTTACCATGTGAACGTAATATATTGGACAATAATGGACAACGTCCCGTTTTCCGGCAGCCATTTTGGAGATACCATATTTTTGTGCTGAATTCGGGAGAATGTATCCGTTTGTTATTTGAGATGTATTTTTAGTAAGAATGTAATGTGGGATACAGGTAACAAGAATAGGGCGTATCGGTTGCTTTTGTGGAAATACAATTGTATCTTTTTTTGTATGTTTTTTTTTTCTTTTGGTATAAAAATGACATAACATATCGAAAATAGCGGTAGTTACGTAATAAAATGTCTATATTAATTAAAACCTAGTTATATACCCCGCTCGTGTTCAGTTATGTTTTTAATTTCTGCTCCGCTCCCGTGACTCGTAGCGTGATGTTAAATATCTATTTCTTCTGGATCTGGCTATCATTATTACAAAAATAATTTATTAAATCCAACTGGCAGTTCGTTCAGCGCGCTTAAACAAAAAATAAACTCTTTAGCTTTAATATCTTTATATGTAAAGGTACTTAACCAAAGAGTTAAATTATATTTTTTTTGCTATTTTTATATGTTGCCTTTGTTATACGATTTTATTATAAGCGCTGCGATTGCAGGTTTAGAAAAAAATAATATTTCTTCTTTTACTCGCGACTTCATCCGCATAAATGCAGGTTATCGCGGACGCAGACGAAGTTGCAAAATAAAAAATAGCTTATATCCTTTCTTGGGGTTCAAACATAAGCCGTACCTCATTAAAATCGGTCCAGCGGTTTTGTCGTGAAAGTATACCAGACAGACACACAAACAGAGTTACTTTAGCATTTATAATTTATTTATTAAATTATTGTCAATTTACAAAGTTAAAACCAAATTACAGTTAATTGAAATCTGACAACTTGGTTGCAAGAATTCAATAAAGCACTTACGTTACGCACTTAGGATATTTTCAGGACTATCCCACTAATTGCTCCAGCGTGTCCACCCTACCACAGGCAGTATGAAGCGAGGTTACTAACAAATAAATTGCACAAACCGTCACACGTTTCCTACGGGGATATAATTAACGTGACACAAAAATGTGCGGGAACTTTCCACTGAAGATGTCACCCGGATTATTCATGTGCTCTTATGTTTTTTCGTCCTGTAGGTATTAAATGGGTTAGCCATTTAATCCTATTTTATTCTCAACATACTATCACGCCTGTAGTTCCGGAAGGGTTAGGCTGAGGTGCACTAATGTACACCCACGGTTTGCCGGTATGTTTAGGTCCCATGTTATTACATGGGACCAAAAGGGGGCGAGCCTTTTGTCATTACCGAGCACAAATCCTAACTGCTGCTATTAAGAATTTCATAGAAAAATCCATTTTCAATGGTTTTCTCATTTTAATCTGCAATCATAGTCAAATAGCCACTAACCGTTTTTTTATCCTGTAGGTTTATAATGGGTTAGCCATTTAACCCTGTTATATTCTCCTGTATCATCAAACTCACATACATACGAACCTAAGACACGCAGTGCAGTAGTCAATCGCTTAGCAGCTGTGTCAAAAGTGTGTGATTAAAGAGATACTGCTTACATTAATATCAGCTAAAAGTTAAGCCAGCCGTTTCGAAGATTCACGGCAACAAATAGACAGATAGACTGACCAAAAAAATTGTTGTTGGGTATTAGTACCCTGTAATAATTTATATAATTATGCATTTTATATGATATTACAAACATATACTTGAATTGATGTATTTGCAACTTAGACTACTATTATTTTCGAAAAAAGAGTTAGGGATCTAAATTAAAAAAAAAAACCCCCCGCAGACAACGGACGAAGTTGCGGAAATAAGCTAGTATTTTAATAAAACCCATTAAGAATATAATAACAAGCTTCTTAAAAGGAACAAGCAAGAAAATACGGTAAAAAACGCAACAGCGGAACATCAGCTGCGCTCCACAATTACCAGTTTTTACCCCTTTTACCACTAGCGTTCAGGCACGATTTTTCTGTTTTTATTGAAAACAATACCGGGGCGTGGAAACCTTCGATGTTTTTCGAACATCGCTTGTTAGTGAAGGGGAATAATAAGGGAAAATAGGTACTAAGTGGTTGATAATAGTGGTTTATACAAGGTGTTGATTTGCATCCTCGTCAAATTTTAGGAGCTTGTCATAAAAAAATAGAAGTAGGTAATCAAATATAATTACGATACCTGGCGAATATCTAATAAATACTTAATAACTACTTTTTTAGTTGCAACTATCAAGTAACAGTATTCCAGAATACTCCTCTTGCAAAATTCAGAATCGCCCTGTTTGGTATGCGGTAGCCAGAGTTGTCGCGCGGCTATATCAATGTGTACATAGCGCCTAAACCCTCTGGCGAGATGGCTAGCTCGAATTTGAAAATCACGTCAAAAAAATAAATAATTCCAAACCAATTTATTTTATTACTGATTCGTGTTAAGAATCACGAGCATAGTTAACTCCTTGAATTTGACGAGGATGCAAATCAACGCCTTGTATAGATACAAATAAATATAATTACTAAATTAAACGAACTTACCTAAGTGAAGTTCTATTGTAATTATACGAACTGCTTAGTCCTCGATACTTATCTTGATTTACTATGTAGTTCCACTATGGTCCATTGTGTGTACGCGATTATTTAGAGAATAAAATCCTGCAAAAAAAACTGATACACTGGCAACACTATCCAGCTTATGTCATTCTATTTAGAGCAACCTGCAATCAGAAAATGACAATTTTCAACTTCAATCCCGGGAAACACAACCCATGGTTATGTTTAGGGCTTGGGAGGGAAGCTAGTATCGAGGACTAAGCAGTTCGTATAATTACAATAGAACTTCACTTAGGTAAGTTCGTTTAATTTAGTAATTATACTCCTGCTTAGTCCTCGATACTTATCTTGATTTACTATGTAGATGTTTAGAGAGATGAAGTTGGAAATTGCAGACATATTGAATAAAAATAAAACAATAAAAAGAAACAAACAAATCAATTTTTATTGTGAGTAGTTGTACTCTACAAACATTATTAAACATAAAATTCTCAACTTGGCTTATTATTAATTATTATCCTTAATCAGTCATAATGTTACAAACAGTCTTGGCAAAACAATAGTTTGTATTTTCTTTTATCAGTGGTCTATTATAATGATTTGCAAAAACTTTTGACCCTACTGACCAAACTGCAGTGTTAAAAATTGTATCTAATGTCACACCTTCTCTACTTGCCATAGAAGTAGATGCATGACGTGTTGAATGAGGAGTGAATCTTTTGATATCTATACCACTATCCATCATTGTTTGCTTAATCCAACGACTAATTGTTTGGCTACTAGCATAATTGTGGGGTCTTTTAAAACTAATAAACAATTTTTCTGTATTACCTAGTTCTATTTTTCTTAATGATTGTGTGAACTTCATGTAATGTTGTAATGTAATCACAGGACAAATTTCGGGTTTTGTTAGAAAATAAGGTAATGAAATACACATCTGTTGCTTTCCCGGTACAGATGTTTTTAATAAATCAGTGATCTTTATAATTACTCCTGAATCATTAAATTGTATGTTATTTAGTCTAATAACACATAAGGTTTGTATTCGTTGTGCACTAGTGAGTGCTAAAAGAATTACCAGCTTTTTAGTTAGCTTGTCAAGAGACAATTCTTGTAATGGGTACCATTTTTCTATAAAATTCAATACAATTGATGGATCCCATGTGTCACTGTATTTAGGGCGACTTGGTCGTAATTTAAAGATTCCTTTAAAGAACCTTTTTATTTGAGGATCTGTCCCTACCTCAGAGTTTATAATCAAAGACAAAGCAGATCTAGTAGTATTTAGTGTTGTGTATGAACTGCCATTGTTGAACTGTTGTGTAAGGAACTCTAATATTTTAGTGATAGAAAAGTCAAAAATATTTTCACCATTACAAAAAATCCACCACTTATGTAGTGCTACTGAATACTGTTTAACTGTATTTTCTGATAAAGATGAAATCATGACCTGAATGGTGTCATGAGGTATCAATTGCTTCTTAAATGCTTCCCTGATAATATGCACGCCCCCAGGGAAAGGCTGCTGTGCAGAGGATGTAGTGTTCTGGAAGGTGATAACAATAATTGGTTTGATGGTTTGAATACTTTAACTTCTGACATTACCATGGAATTAATAAAGGGATACCAGGGCTGTGATGGCCACATAGGAAACACTAATATGCCATAAGCCTGATCATCCTTAATCTTTTTGATGGTCTTTGAAATTAATGCAAATGGTGGAAATGCATAGAATAATGGGTAACTACCCCAATCAACTGTAAAAGCATCTATGTTTTCTGCATGTGGATCTCTGTGCCAAGACAAATATCTGTCACATTTAGTATTAGCCCTGGTAGCAAATAGGTCAATGGAAGGCTTTCCAAATGATCTCACTATATTATGAAACACTGCTGGTGACAGTTCCCACTCACAGTCAACATTTTCTTTTCTAGATTCAAGATCTGCCTCTTTATTGTCTTTAGATTTTACATAAGATGCAAATATCCAAATTTTGCGGTCTTCACACCACTGCCATATATCCCGAGCAAGATCATTAAGATTATTAAATTGAATGCCCCCCATTCTATTAATATAGGCTATAGCTGTTGTATTGTCAACATGTAATAAAATTTGACAAGACCGTAAGTCTTTTGCAAAACATTGAAGCCCAAAAAAAGCTGCCAAAAGTTCCAAATAATTTATATGATTTTCCTTGTCTTCATTTGTCCAGAAACCATTTGCTACATGCCCATCACAAAATATCCCCCAACCAGAGCGAGATGCATCTGAATAAATTTCAATCACAAATTGATAATGTCTTATGGGGTTTCTAGTCATCTTAATACAATTATACCACCACAGTAAATCTTTTCTACATTTCTTACTTATAATCATGAATGAATCAAAGTCGTTATTGTGAATATTTAATTCAACACATTTTTGTTTCTCTAACCTTTTTGTATATAAAAAACCATAACTCACAGCTGGACAACAAGCTGTTAAAGTTCCAATAAGCTGTGCAAAGTCTCTTATAGTACACTTACTGTTATTTAAGTACTTTTTAAGTAATACATGAATAGAAGTTCTCTTCTTATCTGTCACTGACAGTGTCATACTCTTTGTATTAATCACAAACCCTAAATATTCCACTACTTGTTTTGGTTGTAGATTACTTTTATCTTTATTGATATAAAATCCCAGACATTTCAGAAGTTTTTCAGTCTTACTACAGTTCTCTAAACACTCTTCATAAGAATCTCCAATACAAATAATATCATCAAGATAAATCACTGATTTGAATCCAGCACTGCGTAGGTAAGATATTACTGGTTTTAAAATCTTAGTAAAGGTCAGTGGGGCAGTACATAGACCAAAGCACATACAATTAAATTCATAGATAATATTTTCAAAATAAAATCTCAAATATTTTTTATCATCATTATCTATAGGTATTAAAAAGTAAGCATCTTTTAAATCAATTGTGCTCATGTAATTATTTTTAGAAATAAGCTTACATAAAGTTCTAATATCTTCCATTTTAAAATGTTCTGTGTAAACAAACTTATTCAGACACTTTAAGTTTAATATAAGCCTGGTACCACCATTTGCTTTGGGTATGGTAAATATTTTGGATAAAAACTGTCCACTGACAGGGGTACACCTTTTAATAACGCCCAAATCCAGTAATCTAGATAATTCTTTAGTTACAATTTTATTTTCAGACTCTGAAAATAAAGAATTTTTAGGTAATACCTGTTGTGTAGGAGATTTCATAAAAGGAATTTTATAACCCTTTATCCATGATAAAATAACTTTATCTTGTGTGATATTTTCCCAACACGAAAAGAAATATTTTAAGCGACATGCTAATGTCTTTACCTCTAAGTTTGACGGACAGCTTTGTGTCGATATGTCTTGCCTGATGAGGTCCTCGGCTGGTGCTGCCTCACCGTGGTCCTCGGATGATATCTGCCCCCCCTCCCTTGTTTGACTCGACTCGAGTGAGGAGGGGCATGGAAGTTTTCCTTATTATTGTTCAAATAATATGTGGCCGGTTTGTGTTGAATGGGTTTTCTTACAAAATTAGATTTTTTAAGTATTGTAGGTGCTGCTTTTTTAATAGCATTGGCAGATTTTATGTTTTCATTGAACTTTTCACCAAACAGAAAACTGTCCCGTTTAGCTGACTCTGCAGTTTTAATAATATTTTTATCCAGGTTGATTGCAATTAATTTTCTTCTAGTACATGTATCATTATAGTGCAAGTCACTAAGGAGTCTCGACACATCAGTCAAAATTTCAATGTTCTTCTTGTTGTCATTTGTTTTTACTAAATTATCAACCACTGATAAAACTGCCGCTAAGGTAATACCCAGCTGTTGTTGTCGTTCCTCCACCTTTTTATCTCTTTCTTTGATTGGATCGCTAAGCAATCCTTCTAATTCTAAGTTTAATCTAGGTGCTTCCAATAAAGGGAAATTCTTTGGAAACAAATATTTTTTATACAAATCCGCTTTTACTTCTTTATCCACACCATCGGTCAATATACTCTTTACCCGTTTTAAAATTTCAGGATGTATGTCATCTCCATAGGTTTTTTCCGAACTTGACGGGTTCCCTAAAGCTGACAATACTGTGTCATCCAGCTCCATTATTCCATCATCCTTCAATTCATGAGTACCTACAAGGCACATAATAATTTATCATCTGACTAACTTAGTCAAAATGATTTATTCTTGTGAGAAAAAACGTGTAGATATATCATAGAACTTCTAGATATACCTATATTATTAGCACTGCACCTCAACTTGAGGTTTCATTACGAGACTCTCGTAGTCCTTTTCAACATGAACTTCATGTACAAGGACGCATGTGCTGTGTACACCGGCAAGATGGCGTGTTCTAATAAATTATTTCTTCCAACTTGAATCCACTGAAATCTTTACAATCTAGCTTAAATTACATACCTGCGTTATCTTCAACCTCATCCACAGAAGGCAATTCCCGTTCATCCCTTTCGTTAGAGGATGACGACGATGACCTCAGGCGACAGGGGCGCCTTCGTGCTCGTCTTTTCAGCTTTTTTTCAATTTTCTTTAGCTTTCTCCACAATTTGTCGTCTTTAGGCATTTTTTCTTCGTAAAAACTTTATATCTAATATATTTCAAAACAATTTGAAAAAAATGGCGCCTGCGCAACACAATGACATAAGCTGGATAGTGTTGCCAGTGTATCAGTTTTTTTTTCAGGATTTTATTCTCTAAATAATCGCGTACACACAATGGACCATAGTGGAACTACATAGTAAATCAAGATAAGTATCGAGGACTAAGCAGGAGTATAATTGATATTATCACCTGCACGCGTGAGGACCTAATGACTGCGTCGGCGGATGGTGTTGCCGTGGCCGAATTTTGGGTCAAACATAGTATTTAAAAAATATCTTATTTATTTATTTATTTATATTCTATTATTTGCACTCGATACCCTAAGAAGAAGAATATAATTGAGTCAAAATGACAGCCTTTTGTACTAAATACATACGAGTATTATGGATGATTCATACGGTATCAAAAATAATTATTTTTGAATTTTTGGCTGTATGTCTTGCGAATTCAAGCTTCGTAACTGCTGGATCAATTTTGAAGAAACGTTCACTAGCAGATAGCTTATGTTATATTGAATAAGGCTACTTATATTTTAGAAAAAGAATTCTGGTAAATATTTGTATGGACTATTTGCTAGTTCTTCCGGGTCTGGTTGTTTGTTTATGTGAGTTTATATGTTTGTAAACGAACCCACGGCTCCGGAGCAATTCCTAGTATGAGGCATTGTTTAATAAAAAAGCGCAGCTGCTGGAATCGCACCGCTATGTATTGCATGTATAAATAAAAACATAAACTACATTCCTTTATAGATGGTAAATCATCAAATAACTTCCCCCGCCCGAGGGAGTGTCAGACTTTTACTGACTAAAATCCATCTATGTTCCTTCATGTGTCCTTTGCGGGGGCGCGGTATCTCTTTCGAATAACCCGCAGCCCCAGCAGGCATCGGCCCTTAGTGGCCCCTTCCAATGTTTGCTGACATCTCTTTGAGGCGCGCGTGGAACATGAACGCGCCGTCGACACGGTCTGTCGTTAGTAATGTACGGACGGTGAGCTACCCATTGCTCACCGTCCACAGACCCGCGACTACAGTGGCCGGGAGTCGTCTCGTGGCTCCCGACGCCCAACAAAACACCCTTAATTCGACTACACAAAATTTTCTCCAAAATTTAGCATGCTTGAACAAACACACAGACAAACATCAATTCAAATCAGGCACCCCTTGCGTTGCCTCCGCGGTAGGTTAAATGGCTTGGAATTATATATTCAGCTATTTAGGGGAGTTTATTGCTTATAGCATAAATATACTTGAGTATTTACTACCGTAAAATACGTGGGACGGGTGCCTGAAATTGTCATGCATATTTTCTGATACATAAGTAACTTCTGCCCGCGTCTATGTCCGTGTGAGAGTAAATTATATCATAAAACATAGCCTATGCATATGAGATATTATAACTTTGTCTTTAAGATAGTAAGGCATTTTGCAAGGACTCTGGTATTGTCTATAGGCAGCGGTAACCACTTAACATCAGATAGGCCGTTGGCTTGTTTGCCATCCAACGACTTACAATAAAAAATTTACGCGGTTGACCGTCAAATATTGATTAGAGACATTTGAAGTTGAACTTTATACATGCATCAGTTATACGTCAGTGTAACTTGTAACCGTTCCTTGCAACTTTGTTCCAATTGCCTTAACAATAAAGCTCTTTTTCCAACACCAAAAAAAACACAAGAGTTCTTCAAAATCAAACCGTGATTCCCGTCCCTTTGCCTACAATCCGAAAACGTGATTGAAAACGTATTCAAGTGTGGATAGTTTTTATTTTAAAACTTCTGTCAAACGAGTTGGACGCCCAAGCGAAATTGGTTTTCCACTTTTGAGCCCACGTTTCGTATCGGTGTTTTGTTTTCATTCGTTAAAACTGGCGCTCCAGTGCGTCAGCACATTGTCGAACGTAGAGCTTCGTTAAAAGGACTTGGGAATTAAATGTTCGATGTTTCGAACTTTTTTTTTAATGAGGCTAAGAGGGTAAGCGGATAGTAGCAATTTATTGGGAGATATAGCTGACGGTGAGTGCACTGATGTTGTGCAAAAAATTACATTATATTGGTATACGCATTTCAGATTATTTTTTAAAAGTAGAGGGAAGTTTGCTGCAGCTTTTGACGTAATCACTCAGAGTCAGAGCTAATTAAATGACTTTTAGTAAAGACTTACACGGAGATCTTACGAAATTATCATCTCCATGGAAATAATACTAATTATAATTATTACGTAGAAGAACGACACCCCCTATTACATGGGACCTAAAACGTACTGGCGAACTGAGGGTGTACATTTGTGCATCTCTGCCTAACCCTTCGGGGAGTACAGGCGTAATTGTGTGTAAAAGAACAACACTTGCCGCTAATCCTTTATACTCTTCCTGTAATCTAGCAGTATGCGTAGCATTGTAATTCCATGATTGGCTCAGCTCAGTCCGAGCAGTAGAATATTGCATACACAAAACAATTTTTCGTTTAAATCAAATATGGCGTACTAAAAATATATTATGACAAATATTCTATATTTGTGTGTGAATATTTTTTATTTTAAGTATGCCAAATGTTATGAATATTTGGCATACTTTTAAAGTATGCCAAATATTAAAAAAGAACCTGTAACTTTTAGCTTCGTTAACTGTCTTTTTACACTCCTTATTTAGAGAATTTTGTGAGTCAAAAATAATGCTGAAAATTATTTGTTTGCGTAAAATCTTTTATCCTACACAGCAAACATCGAGAAATTCTCTTACAAACTACAGTGTACCCAAAACTACTCTGTAACAATCGTAAAACTGACCAAGTGCAGTATCCAGTTGTCCGTTCCTATCTAATCTGTGTCCGGTATTTATTTCACATTGTAAACGCGTAAATTTAAACGATAGTGTTCCACTCTGAACAGTATCGGTCCTTTACAGATCACTGAATGTGCTCCGGTTACGGTCCGGTTCCGGTCCGGTTTTATTTTGTTTTAATGGTTCTGGATATATGTTGTTTTATGCAGGGATAGAAATGTGGGTGTGGTTTAAACAATGATCTTCTTTATCATGTGGGCAGTAAGGTCTAACGACCCCACACACCCTCAAAGTTTGTAAACCGCCTCACGGGCCTCTGACATGGTTACCAATGTCAGTGATGTCCAAGATAAACTTAGAAAGTACATATGAATTAGAAAAAGTCACATTGGTACTTGTCGAAGTCCGGTTGCGATCCCACAATCTCGTGCATAAAAGGTCTAAGCCATCACGACACTCAAACAATAATTGGATACCATATAACTACTATTATAAATACGAAAGTTTGGATGGATGAATGATTGTTACTAAATCACTTCAGAACGACTGAAGGGATCTGAATTTGGCACAGAGATAGTTTATAGTCTAGAAAAATACATAGACTACTTTTCATCCCGGAGATTGGACAATTTCCGCAGGATAATATAACAATGAAGTCTCGGGAAGAAATAAGTTTACCAATACATTTCTATAAAACACTTTATTTAAGCTATGAAAACTCAATTATTCGTGAAATTAGATATTTAGTTGATTTGAAATCAATTGTCATTTTGTAAGTCAATTGAGTCGGCAAATAAGTGACGTCACAATATGCTATTGTCATACAAAATTGAATTGTGGAATCGTGTTTTGACAGCTCATTAAAAGTACGTCAATTGATTGGTGCTATTTAGTTTCTCTTCTTCTCTTCGATTTATCACTTTATTTGTATACATCATTATCTCTATTTGCATACAAATATTGTAAAACAAAAATTGATTTTAAAAGAGATGGAGTTTCTTGCCCATTCTTCTTCATACGAAACTTCTTTTTGGAAGGGGCAACTATATCGAATATTTTATTTTTCTTAAATGTGACGATCAAAAGTGCTTTTAAATGGCCAAATTGTAGTAAATTATTTGGCTTTGAGTCTTGTCTTTGAATCCCTTATCTTCTCGTTCTACGTGAGTCTTCTATTATTTTCCACATATTTCTCGATATGTCATTTAACTCTTGCATTTTTGCAACTCTCTCTCATTCGTCTTCCTAACTTTGTATTCTTTGGCCATCTAGATTGCTAGTCTATTAAATCTCGTTCTAGTTTCAAAGCGTAATTAAAACGACGAAGAAAAGGAAAATTCAATTTCCGAACACGCAAATTGCAGAAAAATAAAGTAAAAAAACTTAATGATTTTAGAACGCTTAGAGGCACTTTGCAGGCGACAGCCAACTAGGCAATGGCAGCCGTCGAACCCGTCAGTGTCAGTTGTCAAACGCAGGCTCTTGGCGGCATGTCGAATCATGGCTGTATTGCCTTCAAAGGGAGCCAACTCCCAATAAATGACGCTCAATGTAAAATAGTACAAGAATATAACTCGCTGAAATTAAGCTGTTACACAGCATTTGGTGACGGCCATTTTGAATTCCTGTGACGCCATGTTGAATCAAAGAGAATATACCGGCAACTCATTTGTTTAACCGGCTCCGTAGTTTTGATTGTACAAGGTATCAAACTACGTTTTATTCATTCTGACTTACGTTACCTGTGTGATTTAAAACTCTTCCTGTTATAATTACTTTAATTTTATTTTTGATTACATGATGTACATGTCCGCTGTAAGCCGCCATTTTGAATTCCTGTGCCACCATGTTGAATCAATATCAAGTTTCGATTATGTTGTTTTGTTGTTGTTTGTTTGTGTGATTGTGTTGTGTTTATTCATGTTGGATCTATTCTCATAAGGCTCCGCTCACGTCAGTCAATCGGTGACCGATTTTTTTGTCGGAGAAAATGGAACATATGAATACTAATATACCAACGTACACGTCCTAAAAGACATCGGTCCAGCGAACCTATCGATTTATTGAATGGTCCGATAATCGATCCTACAAAAAATTGGCCGATAAACACAAATCATTGTACCAAAAAAACCTCATCCATTCACATTTTAGCCAGAGAATTCGTGCGAAAACTGTACATAGTGATCAGACGCGTGATTCGGCATAAAATATGTGCGATACCCTCCATATTAAAATAATATCGGTCCACAAGCGCTAGGATTTACCAAATAGTATTCCGTTAGCACAAACAAACCATAAATTCGGAGATTTAAAAAGCTTTTATCTCTTTGTTTGCCCTGCTGTTTGGCGCAATACCATGTTGAATATAAAAGTCGTGCTTAAAATATCATGCCCAATGTGGGATACGCTTAACTGCGATTTTTGATATGAATATCTTAAACCTGAGCTGGAAATCGTAGAATGTATGGCGCATATATCACATTGGTAGCGATAAAATTTTGAAAAAAGGCTGTTAGGATTACCATTATTCTTTGGTTTGATTGTAAGACTTAGCATTAAAGCCTTTTTTGCGCTACGAGGTGGGAATCCTCTTGGGGATGTCCAAGAGGATCCGTCACGGGCCTGTCGTCAAGTAATAATTAATCATCAGCTCCCTGCCCTTATACCATGTCACTTAGGTCAGCGCAATTCGTTTTCTTCCAACCGTCCATGCCGTTCAGTCAACCGTCTTGCTATTACTATATTATTAATTTTACATAATATTATGTATAATTAATCATAACATAATTAATTATACATAATATAATTCATAATTAATCATAACATCATCATCATCATCATATCAGCCGCAGGACGTCCACTGCTGGACATAGGCCTCCCCCATAGATTTCCAAAAAGACCGGTTGGAAGCGGCCTGCATCCAGCGTCTTCCTGCATATCATTAATATATATTATCATATTATTAATTATAACATAATTAATTATAAATAATAATGAATAATATACATTAAATTGATATAAACAGAGATAAATTAGATCGTGGAGAAGGTCATGCAACCTTTTTTCGCTGGAAAAGAAAGGGTTGAAATGGGGGATAAGCGTCTTCTGTCCCATGAAGAAATCTGTCAAAAATCGGCCCGATAATCGGACGTGTGTGGAAACCTTTGTATGGGTCCGTCATTATTGAAGATAAAACGATGAAACTTTGTATTTAGACACTTAATAAAAAAAATAAAAAAATAACATTTGTTCAAGCGTTTTAATTACCAACAAAAAAGGCTGACCAAAGTAAAATGCGCATGAAGTCACGGGCAACAACTAGTTTGTTACATTTCCCAAATGAATGTTAATTAACAAAAAGGCCGTAAACGTAAAAATACATCTCCACATAACCACCGCGCATAAATTCCGCACTAAATAGGAACGAGCTACCAGGCAATAATAAGTTGAAGAAGTATTAAGTGGCAGATTTGGAGAGCAAAAAGCCACGATAACAGCAGGGACGTCGTTTAGCGTTATAGCCCAACTTCTAACGAGCTGTCATAAAGTAGGTATTTACTTGACGCACCTCCAAGAGTGCTCAAGGTAAAAATGTACTGTACGAGCGCTATCGTAAAATCTTATGATGTTACCTCCTCGGTTTGCCTAGTCTCCTGGTACCAAGTGGATAAGTATTTTGAAATTTTTAAGCCACGCTTAAAACGGTTTGTTTGCATAGATATCGTGTATTTTCTGGGTTAGTTCGTGTTTATGAAATCTTGGTACGTGAAGATTTTTGTTATAGTGTAGTTTTGTTGTCGTGTTCTTTGATTGAATCTTTGCGATAGATTTCTATGCGAAAGATTATATTTCGGTGGTGGAGACCGCAGTAAGACGCTGGATGCAGGCCGCTTCCAACCGGTGCTTTTGAAAATCTATGGGGGAGGCCTACGTCCAGCAGTGGACGTTCTGCGGCTGATATAATGATGATGATGGTTAAGTTTGGCGATTAAACTCTCTCACTTTATATTTTATTTTTATTTATTTATTTATTTATTTAGGATCTCCAACAAATAATTACCTATTGTTAATGTCAGCTTTGAGTACATTTTAGATATGACCATTTTACACAATATAGTTTTTCGTTACATAGATTTATATTTAATCGGAAATAATAATGACCTCAATCACCTAAATAGAATATTGAGAAACAAAAATAACACGCAATCAGCTGTAGTTACCAGTTAACCATACCATCACACCACGCCATTATCCGGGCACAAATCCTAACTCCGAACTGCTACTGAGAATTTCTGAGAAAAACTCAATAACACTTTTTGCTCGACCTGGGAATCAAATCCAAGATCTCTAGTATAGCAATCGCGCTGTATATATTATTTTAACTTTATGAAACTAATATAAAGTCTCATATTAATTTAATCATAAAATAAGCAAAAGGATTAAGAAAACTCGAACTAATAAATCCAAATGTACCTTTTTACTAGTCCTCCACTCCATACAGTCATAATAAATTATGTACAATTAGCATTATTATGACACAGACCACAAAAAAAGCGAATCCGCTTAATAATACAGTACCCTCATTTTCATCAACACGAGGCCTGAAATAAGAAAATTAGAACGTCACAAAAACAAAATACAGTCGACATAAAAAGACACTTCACAGTTTTTACCTAAAAAATTTGCACCTCTGAATTTTGTTACTTTTTTACCCTGTGATACTAAACAAAAAAATTACCCGACAACTTTGAGACAGACTTGCTCATTAAAGGTTCTGTAGAAATTAGTAGGTATATAATTATAAATAGTTTAGGAATAGAATATCGCAGTTTTTTTCCAAAATGTATATACGTAACGTATACTATATTTTTTATTAGATTTTGCAAATGTAAAGTTTCAGATTTTTCCCTGTAGAACTTGTAGTATACGACAATATTACTTGCCAAACATAGTTTTAAGTGAACGGAAAGTACACTGTACATTTTAATTTCCTTGAGAGTGACGAAATATCCTTTTTTTATCGTTTACTTAGAAGTTAGTAAATATACTTTTTTTATCGTTTACTTAGAAGTTTTATTTTTACACAGCTTTAAGGGACTGTAAACTAGAGTATATAATTTGAATTTCAACTCGATACATCTACGCGTTATCATGATACCATTATCATGATAACGCGTGAGACCAATGTCTTGGCCGACAGACAGACGGACAACAAAGTGATCCGACACGGGTTCCGCAGTCAAAATGCCCAAATTCTGGGCTGCAACAATATAATGCATAATATAATTTAATGCATAATATAGTTTGTCATCGAAACGCTTAGAAGAAGAAGGGTTCAATTTTTTTCATTTTGAGGTACGGAACCCTAAAAGTAAAGGAGAAGCTGTTTCGTCATTGTCTGTACCCGGGAGTAAGTTATTAACTTTTATACGTAGTGTCAGAGAAGTGACAATGAAAATAAATTGCCTATTACGACTGACTTTATTATTGAGTCTAACCATTTTTTTTGCTTCATACATTTAATTTTTTGGACTGGTCTGGATTTTAAAGGGCTCGGTAAATACGTCCTGTGCTTGCTGTCTTCTTGGTAGTTTCGGATTCTTGTCCCTTCAGACTATGGGAGTGGGAGGAGAGTGAGTGCACTTGGATTTGCGCACACACTTGTGCACCATAATATTTGCTGCGTACTTGGCTAGTCTCCATTGATATTGACTGCCTTGGCCAAAACGTTCGTTTTTGAGAATATTATTATGTTTTGCACAGACCGATTCCGGCCACGGCGGCTAATATACCAAACTCTGGGCTGCTATTGAGAAATTCGCAATGGAAAAACCCAATAGGTACCACTTTTTGTCCGACCCGGTAATTGAACCCATGACCGCATGCTCAAAAATCGTGCGTGCCGGCCGCCACGATACCAACGGGGCAGTTATATTTTTTAGTTTGTATTATTATAACAATTTATGAAAAGATGTATGACCATGGACGAGGCGAAAGTAGTATGTAAGGATCGTAGCAGGTGGCGTTCTATGGTTTCTGCCTACCCCCATGGGAAAAAGGCATGAGTTTATGTATGAAAAGATACTAACAATTTAAATTTTGTTCCCAGGTACAGTGAATTCACTGAAATCGCTCCAGATCCACGTACCTAAGGCGGTGCTAACAGGCCACGACGCGGAACTGAAGTGCACGTATGAACTGGAAGGGGCACAGCTGTACTCCATCAGGTGGTACAGAAATATGATCGAATTCTATCGGTTCGTACCTAAGGAATCACCAGCGACAAAAGTGTTCCCGGTTGCTGAAATCAAAGTTGATGTAAGTAGAATATTAAAAGGCCAATTCTAGTAAGTAAATGTCGTTAAAATTCAAGTCTAAGGCCCTGTTTCACCACTTCTGTTTCTGCATATATAAAAAAATAGAACAGAATTTATATGAAATTATTTGACCATAGTTTATTCGGGGGTTAGCAGAAGATAATGAAATAGGCCCTCAATATCAAGAAGGCCTCAATAACTAAAAACTTTCAAAAAGTAAGTCGCAATCTCATTTCAGTTACAATCAATGTCAAACACTTGTCAATGTATGCAAATTAGACGTATTTTTGACAAATCGAGACTGCCGTTGAAAATTACCTACGGGAATTTCCCCGCTGATGGAGAAATACCTTAGCTGGATAGACAAAGGCGCACAGCAGGAAACCGTACTAATGGTTCAAAATCTCAAAGTCGACAGACATTCTGAATTTTAGCATAGTTTTTTCTCAAAAATCTGGCTTCAAAGCTAGACTCCTTTTCAGGTATGAAAAGAACATAAAAGAAAAAAGATGTAGAATGAAGGTTTTATTTTTTATCACCAGAAAAATGATACATAGTAGTAATAATAAACTTATTTACATACAGGTAGCAGCTTCAGATCAAAACCGGGTGGTATTAACAGAAGTGGATCGAACGCTCACTGGGGAGTACCAGTGCGAGGTGTCAGCAGATGCGCCATTGTTTCACACTGACATCAAGGCGGCCATGATGGTAGTAGTCGGTGAGTTCATTGACCTAATGTAGAAAGAAGATGGTAGATAATTCTGTATCGTTTAATTTTAGAACGTTATTTACAAGAAAAAGTAATTGAGTCTAGTAGCCTCTTCCAAACGACCATCATTCTAATTTTTTTTCTTACGTTAGTTTGAATAATAAGTAGCTTTTGCCCATGACTTCGTTCGCGAGAATTTTCTTACAGAACTCCTACTCAAAGATAACGTAGTTTCCTATTAGCGAAAGAAATTTCAGAAACGGATCAGTAATTCCTGAGATAAGCTCTTACAAATAAAACAAAACAAACTCTCAGCTTTATAATATTATAAGTATAGATCAGTACAGATTAACCCTCGAAAATCTTGTTGAACTTTCTTCCTTATACCCCTTCTGTCCTATAATCCTCAGATTCAGCTTTGTTCCAACACCAAACAACTCATTATTCAAGCCTACAGCCAAATCCAACCAGATGTTCCGAAAAATCTCCAAATTTAAAATAATTTCGTTTTTCAAGAAAAAATATGCAAAAGTCCTCTATCCAACATTTACATAAATAAATTGCAGTGTTTCCCTTTCCAACGGCAAATGTAGGGTTAATGTCTTGTAAAACAAATTTTCTTTTAAATTCCTCCTTCGTCTGAATAATTTTCCAGCTTTTTAGGGTTATAAAAGGTAGGAGTTATTTATTTAATAATGTTCATTTCGTTTTTACTTTGTTTAATTAGGTCCTCTGCTGGTAATCTGGTTATGCCAGGCGTGAACTTTTTGATTTACGACTTATAGCCCTGTGTAAAGTTTGTAAGTATGGATAAGTTTTGTCAAATAACATAAAATTATTTCTACTTGCAACATTTTTTTTAAGTGCCCCTCGGTTAGCCTCGTGTTCGCAAGCGGGGCTGATGAGCATTAGATCCTAGATGCGATTCCCAGGTAGAGCAAAGTGTTATTGAGTTTTTCCAATACTTTCTCAGTAGCAGATCTGAACTAGGATTTGTGCCCGGTTAATGGCAATAGGCTACAAGGGATCTAAAACATTCTGGCGGACTGTGGGTGTGCATTGGTACACCTCTGCCTAACCCTTCGGGAAATACAGGCGTGATGTTATGTTATGTTTTTGTTATGTAGTTATTCGAAAAACGATTTTACTAAACTATTTATTACAAGAATGAGGACAATTAAAAAAAAAACATGCATATTTCCTATTCAACAATTAATCAAAACAAATTCCAAAACACATCGAACTCTACTTTCCAAATTATGTAGTTTCAAACAAAGGCCCTCAGTTATCAGTCATGATGGGCGGTCCACCATCTGCCATCAATACCCTTTCACCGAATCTTTTATTAGATTCCCTGAAATATTGCATATTCACAATACAGCTGGCGTTTTGTCGGAAAAATAACCAACCGGTTCAGTTTCAATGAGAGAGCACCGTTGTTTTCAGTTTTCACCAATCAGTAAATGCAAGCCGAATGCTTTTTGTCAGTTACGTTTTCATCTGAAAATGAGGTTTTGGTTGGAGTGGGTGTCCGATAACTCGCACAACGCTGCTTTTTTATGTTATTGGTTGCGAATAATCCGGCCCATCTGATGTTAAGTGGTCACATAGACATCTGCAATATCAGAGGCTTTGCAAATGCGTTGCGATTCTAGAAACAAAGTTTAATATCTTAGGAACCTGTAATTACACTGGCATTCAAACCCTTCAAACAGAAACACAGCAACTCTGCTGCTGACTATCGTCATCTGCGCAGGATCACACCAATTTTAAAGGGTTCTACCACTTATTGTGAAACAAAGAGAAAATAGAAAAAGATACTTCTTTTCTATTTTCTTTTTGTTTCGAGACTTTGGTTCCTGATAACAGTTTATTTTATTAGATTGCTTGGGCCCAGTAGATGGTCACGTTAATCACGGCATCAGTGGTGTTTTTAATATCTTTTAAAGTGCATTGAGTAGGGACACTTTGGGCCATCGTCCTAGATATCGGTGGGTGGGATCTATAATCCCCTATTTTGTTAGATTATATGTATTTACAGCGGTGCACTTGGGTGTGCAGTCTATTAAGTGCTTTTCATATAGGTTACTGCATATCACAAATCTATTTTGAACTAAAACCATATATTAAAAAAATACGTTACGTTAAAAATTTACATAAAACGTGGAAGCGAGATGACACGACACTCAGTTAAGAGCTCTTAGAAAAATTGCTCCTAATAATAATTCCTCGTGTCACTCGCACGCCACAATTGCATTGGCATTTTGATATTTACTACAGCGTAAAGATGCTCCCGTTTCCCAAAAAGGCTTGAAATTAACAAGTCCTCATCTTCCACAGAACCACCACTAACAAGTCCAAACGTGACATCGGATCGTATCTCATACATCGGCGGGGACCACATAAGGGTGAACTGTTCGTCACCACCGTCGCTACCCGCTGCCAATGTCACGTGGTTTGTCAACGAGCAAATGGTGAGTTATGACGTCAGCTAATCAGTGTGTGTGGCACGGAGTATTGTAGGGTACAGAGTCTACACTGTACTGGTAGATATCTGATGATTTTTTTAAAGGTTCACCAGCAATGTCCTTTGCTTACCATTACACGTATCTTTCTATTTGTTGTATATTTATTTTATAATAGTAATTAATGGACTCTAAACATTATAAAGAAACGCATTCAAGCAGTTTTGAGTCGTACGATGGAAAATAATTATGGTAGTCATTACGCTACCACAAAGTTAAAGCGATCAATACTCAAGTTATTGGTTCTCTAAAGAACTCTGATATCTTTATTTTGGCCATTATTTTACTTACCGTGAAAGACCACCGGCCAGTCTATCCTGTAAAAAATAAGGTGAAGTGACCTTGAGGCCACTTCATCTGAGATCAATCACATCACTTCACTTCACCTTGAGGTCAATCCCTTACTTTAGGTAAGACAACGACTTACTACACAAGCTCACTTAAATTTACCAAGGAAATTTTCTTCAGAACAGCACATTTATTTCTGGTTGTATGCATAACGTCTAATGATATTTTTTATTCAGGTACCCGGCTTCACAGCCAACCATGTGCTTAACTTCAGCAATGGCTACGCGTCCAGCCAAGCAACGCTAGAATTGGAAGCAGCCGTGCATTCGCCAGTGCCTACTCTTATGATCCGGTAAGCGAACACTAATCCTTACTTCCCCTGCAAACTCAACACCTCTTAGGCCCTTTCTGATGGGTAGTAAAAAAAACTAATAATGCCAAACTTTATTATTTACTTAGGTTCGCATTTATGCTTCAAAATTCAAGTTGATTAATTCAAAAAATAAGATTCTTAATACATAAAACTTCTCTTTTCACCTCTTAAGGATTAAGAATTTTGAAAACACAAAAAGAGTGTCCTATTGGCCCCTCACATCTCAAATCTAATACAAGCCACATGGGGCCTGTGTTTCGTATTGATGTAATCCTTTATCAACTCATAACTTATCCACTTCTGTAATGTAATTTTATGAGAACATTTTAATTTAAATGACTATGTTTGGCAAGTAATTCAGATTTTCTAATTTAGCAAACCTTTTCATGGAATCTATTACTGAGATAGATTATTGTCATCTTTATTTTGATACCCTAACAAAATTAACCACTAATGTCTTTTGTTGTAGATGTGAAGCATCGATTTTTGAAGTTTGGAGATCGACAAGTCACACGATAGTGTTACGGGAACGAAGCGCTAATCCGGCTTCTGCTTTAGGCAGAAGTTTTACAGGTAAATATTACACATGCATACATAAACTCACGCTTTTTCCCATGAGGGTAGACAGAAACCACTGAACGCTACCTGCTAGGATCGTAGCAGGTGGCGTTCTGTTAAATATAACATAAAAGGTTCCTTATAACCCTTAGGTAAATTATTATTAACCTATAATATTAAATATTTTATTAGAACTGTTTGAAATGAAATGTTTTAGAAAGGAAATCTCAAACTTAAATACGCTTAGTTGTAAGCGTGGGCGTAAAAGTAAGGGAATTTGTCTAAGAAATGGAAAGCTTTTAATCTATGCTTTTGCCTGAGATTTCCGGGATGAAAACTATCCTATGTCCTTTCTCGGGTCGCAGACTATATCTGTACCAAATTTCATTGAAATCCGTCAGTGGTTTAGGCGTGAAGAAGAGACAGACAGACAGACAGAGTTACTTTCGCATTTATAATATTAAGTACGGATGGTTATTTTTTAACTACACAGAGTCAACATTGAGAGAGCTCTAAAATCCGCTAACCAAAGGGGCAGAGCAGAACAGAGTATAGTTTTGACCATTTGGGTCTTTGAGATACATAGAGAAGGGGTGGAGAAATAAATAGTGTTTCTTTTTTCAACAGGAGCCGCGACCGAAACCTGCCTGCCAACCATAATGGTATTGCTTCTTCAATTCTTCCTACAACTTCTTCTCCAGAGGTACAGCGGGACATCGATAAGATAGCTGTAACGCTTACACGTTTAGATTAAATAATTTGTACGTAAAATACGATATTTAGAAATGTCAGGGTTTGAAGCAGTTCGATTGAAAACAAAGTCAATGTCTGGTTATGAAAAATTATTTCGAGTTTTTGTTGTTTTTGTATCCTTATTCTTATTTATGAATAAATATCTAATTTTAATCAAAATTATCACACAAAAAAAAAATATATAATGCCAAGTCCACGCGCTTGCCAAACCTCCTTAAATCATCACAAACTTAAACGTGTGGATAAAGAGTTAGCCTTGGCTTATGTAGACTTACAAACGTTTCCGACCGATCCGATCGAGTGTCGGTTTTTGACGCACGAAGCACAAATCAAAGAAGTTTGCGGCAAGCGCTTGGGATTCATCTACTTGTTTGTGCGTTGGTATAAGTTTGTAGTTTGTGGCAAATGGCAAACGTGTGGACCCTCCATTATATTCACTCATGACCAAAAATTCCAAGCAGTAAAACGTCACACACAAAAGTAAAACAGACGTTTTGTTGACCCTAGCACTCCATTCGCTTGAGACTCCGTGTTTTGAGCGTTTAGCGTCAATAAGTGCGTAAAGAGATTGACGTACTGTGCCGACCCCAAATGAATTAGGATAAGGGGTAGGAGGGATGATAAAGTGCGCAAGCTGATTGGCCAATTCTGGTCATTACTACGAATTTTCTTAGCACGGCTCATTAGCACTCCTAAAACTAATGCTTGCTTGGAATTGAATAAGCATGGAGTTTCTGTACCTTTTTTTTATCTTGCGTTTCTACTAGAGATAGGCCGAGTACTCAGTTACTACTCGGTACTGGGCATATTCGGTTTTGATACTCGTAGTCGGCCGGCCGAATAACTTGGTTCGGTTCGGTTTCTTTCGGTCCAAATAATGAGTACCTACTATGCGTAAGAGCTTTAGTGAAAGCAAACTTGTTTATTATTTTTGGTCAAGTAATTAGCATTTATTCATTTAAAGCCCAGTTAATAATTCAAAAAAAAGAAACCATTGATATTTGAAATTTAGCAAGGGCAAGTTATAATGAAAGGCACAAGGCCAAGTATTCGGTTCGGCAAACATTAAACCAAATAATACTCGGTACTCGGTTTCACGGTAAAATTAGTACTCGGCCCATCTCTAGTTTCTACTGGTTTAAGGAATTGAAAGTTTAAGAAATGAATTATTGTTCCGATGTTTATAGTTAATGTCTAATTAATTGATACTTAGTTATATTTGAGAGTGCATTATTAAAAAAAAACATTTCAATTTTGCATAAAATAAATATTGTTCATTATATTTCGCCTCGAAATAAATACTTGTTTTATGAAAATAATGCTCGCTTAAATATAATTGATTAATATAGGATATATTATACTGTTAACATAGACTGATTATATAGAATAATTTGTGTATATAATTATTATAGTAATTGTTTGTAAATATTTACAAACTAAATTATTTATAATGTTCATTTTTAATCATAATAATGTTAATATTTTTCTTATTAATAAGTGTTAGTCCAAATAATTACTGTATGCGAACGAAGTGAATATTTAATTATAATGTTTTATAAGTTTAAGCAATTATTATGTGTTATAATTTAAAATAATTATTTAAACTGCTTTACTAATTTTAAATTCCATAAAAATAAACATTACGAAAAAGCAATTACCAATTGCTAAAAAAAATAATGTTACTCACTGAAATTATTTTGAAAATTACTTTTTGTTCGCGTCATTTCGGCACGAGTGAACATTTTCTTTCTTTTATTTTCCTTAATGTTAAAATTATAAAGTTTTATGAATAAAGTTTTAAATAAAAAGCTAACGTTATTATGTTAAACAATAAAATAAATTGAAAAGTAGTAACGAGGCTGTGTTTTATAATAATAAAAAACGAGCTAAAAAATATTAGTTAATATTTTATTTGCTATACTTTAAAATTGATGGTGCATTAAATAATTGTATAATATAAAATGTTAATGTTATTCATTGTATATAATTATAAAATTGGTTAAGAATTATGTTTATAAGTAAAGAAATTTGTGCATAAAATGATTGTATTTAATCCTAAAACTGTATAATCCTAAATATAATATTATGTGAGCTACAAAACATAAGTATCAAACGTTAAAGTATTAATAAGACAAGCTATAGTGTTAATGTAGATTTTTTTAAAACGGATATTTAACAGTCATGCTAAAACACACCTTATAATAACGATAAAAAAATGTTGATCAAAATGATATTATATTATTGCTTAAATACCAGTAGATTTTTTGTAATATATAAAGACACACAACGATATAAGATTTTATTGTTTTATGGTTTGAACCAAAAAGGTTTCGAAATTATGGGACCGATATTAACAATTTTTTCACCAATAGATAGCTACGTTATTTCTGAGTAACATAAGCTATATAACATCACGCTGCGACCCATGGGAGCGGAGCATTAACCAAATATGTAAATTACGGCAGGTAACGTACGAAATTGCGGGTAGTTCGGTAGTTGCATATAAAACAGCTACGCTCAATAGTTTGTCTTATTCATACTTCATGTAATAAACTCAACCTGTAAATCTAAAACAAAACACAACGTCGTTTTTAACCCTTCACACACTAACTAATATCATGTCTTCGTTAATTTTATTTTTTCATAGATTATTTGTATGAAAACAAAACGCAGGCTTTTCAAGTCAAGACTAACTGAAATTATTTTCTTAATTTATCGTGTTTTCTCAGGTAAAATTGAAAACCAAATAACACACACTTTTTTATTTAGTTATAGGTATCTATAGGATGATTTTATTCACTGAAAACTTGAAAATCTGGGGTATTTTTACTCATCAGCATGAACAACTTTCACGATGAGATCAATCATGAAAAAATAATCAACTGTCCCATACAAAGATCCTTAATAACACGATCATATTGTATGGAGAAGCTGTATTTTATTTATGCATGATTTCTGGGTTGTGGCCTTAAGGTGGGTCCACACGATACAGACTTAACACAGACTTTTATTGAATTTTGTCTGTACAACAAATCAGTACAGACAAATGTCGGTGTACCAGAAAAGTCGGAAGTCTGCGTACATGTCTGTACGATTGTCGGAGCAAAACTCATGATTATTGAATTACTTAATTTATTAATTAAAATCGAAGTCTGAACTGATGAAAAGTCTGCACAGACATTTGGCAAAGACCTCTGAGTAAACATTTTTACTCAGACTTTATAGTCTGTGCAGATATCTGAGTCTGTATCGTGTGGACCCACCATTAGTCAAATTTACTTCTAATACTACACATACCTCTTTTCAGGTTTTCAGTAAAATTAACAGTCACCCTGTGTATCTATTCACTAAGTACCTACTCTGTGTTAATGTTTTGAAAACCTATAACATAATTATTGTTATGGTTTTCCGTTAATTGAGCTAAATTCTGTCAAACTGAACCAACACACAGTCTCTTAATAGTCCATTAAAAAAAATATCTTACATCCCAAACTTATACCTGGTAAATATTATTTTTAAATCAGTATAAAATATCCAAAATTATTGCAATAATTTCGAAATTATATTTTTTCATTGATTGGTTTATTTTAGCAGAATTACCAACATTTGTGAGCAACAGGAGACATGCTATACTTTTAAATAAAACATTCCATAATATTAAATTTATTTTAAAACTAAAAACATTTCCTACATTCTAATATACAATAATATTCACCTAATTGTGCATTAAATTGAACATAATTCTAGCTGATAATGTATTGATAAAATAAACGGGAAAATAAACAAAAATAAAGAAGATAATAATTGTAAATCTGGTATTTTATTTTAATTAACCTTGCGATAACTAATTACATACATAAACTCACGCCTTTTTCCCATGGGGGTAGGCAGAAACTACGGAACGCCACCTGCTACGATCCTTACACATAAACCATTTACACTAACAGAAAATACGGTAATTAGAAACAAGAGGAAGGCATACTGGCGAAAGTACTGGCTACATGCCAGGGCCGGATTGTGATTGCAAACCATCCAGGGACGCACTCAAACACATGCAGAAAATCTTATTAAAATCGGTCCAGCCGTTTAGGAGGATATCAGTAGCATAAATCATACAAAAGAATTACATAATGCATAATTATATTGCAGAGATAAAATCTAAGCAGACTCCAAACTCCACAGCTGAGCTTGGGCAGCTACATAATTATGTGTTTTTTTGGTTTGAGAAACATGAGTTGTCGCATTACCTAACTAGGAATATTATTATTATATTTTAGCAAAAGGTATACCTAAAACAAAGGAAAATCGAGGTTTATTCTTTGCAGTAGAAAATAACGAATCTTCATAACAAGTGATTTCATTTTTGTCAGTAATTAAAATAATGACGTTTATAAAACAAAAATATGTTTTGAGAGAGTTATTATTACAGTACCTTTATTTTTTATACAAATATTTAAAATGTAATTCGTATTATGCAGACATACAATTAACATGTTAAAATAATTTATTTCTATTTTTTTTAATATTTATATTTTTCTACGTTTTGTAGATACTTGATATGTAGTTTCAAGTATCTAAAAATTATTGCTTGCACTTCCAATCTTAATAACACGACACACTTGTCAGGAACGCAAAGCAAGAAGAAAATAGGTAACATTCCCAATGACCACAAAGCATAAAGACCACTAACAAATCCAGAAAACTCCCATACTTCCAACAATAAATCTTCAACAGTATCGCCCATCCAGTTCGTTACCAAACCTTCGCCATTCACCAAAATAAAAAAGAAAAATCTGCCAGTTCCAAATTCGAAAAAGCCGGCCGGTTTTTTCTGAAGGAACAAAACCGGGGTACAAATCACAAACGGTACCTACCGTTTGAATAATTCATATTTTCAGCACAACAATAATAGCACAGGTGAGTATATTTTTTTCTTTTTGTATTACCGATGCGTCAGTGAATAGCACAGTGGTCTGCGAACGAGTGATAATAACTCATCGATTGTTTAGTACTAAAAGGGCGGTTGAAAAAAGGTTTTTCTTTTTTAATGATGAAGCGTTTGTTTGGTGGTTCTCTGAGGATACAATACTGTGTGGTGACGTGTATGTTAAATTGGTGCAGTTTTTTGAAGTGGTTTTTATTGCTTTTTATGGTCGTTTTTCATTTTGATTGAGGTTTTTACTTTTCATTTTTTTTTGTACTTATATTTTTTCGTAATTTATATTTATTTCCAGACTTTTTGGATATTTTTTTGTTGTTAAAATTTGCAAATCAACACAGCAGAAGGCTTGCTCTTTGGTCCTCTACAAATAAGATACTATTTTACGCAATAAATTCCCAATTCACATCGTCCAAATAAAAATAAAACTAGACTATTATTGTTCCACTGCTGAGAAAAGGCTTATGTTATCCCAAAAAAAACGGTAATTTAAAAAACTAAAAAACCCGACTGCTATTCTTTAAAAATCCCTAAAACAAGATAAATTGTAGCAGTCGGGACCCATTCTAGAAATGGAGGATTAGTGAATTGAGAGCACATACCTATATAACATTGCAGATGGTCCCGAATGGGTCCCGACTGCTACAATTTATCTTGTTTTAGGGATTTTTAAAGAATAGCAGTCGGGTTTGTTAGTTTTTTAAATTACCGTTTTTTATTTTTTATTTTTTTAGTGTTTTAAAAAAGAAATTAATATACCCAGTATCACTCTTACAGTAAATACGAATCTACCGACACCTCTCAAGCTAAAATCCATCGAGCCGTTCAGCCTGCAGAGCGTGCCAAACAATTATACATACAAACATACATACATACATACATACAAACATACCCTCGAAAAACATAACCCTCCTTCTGTCGCAGTCGGGTAAAAAGCACCAGTATTGATCACCACGCTTGCTCAAGACGAATAGGCGACTTCTGATTTACATAAATAAATGAAATTAAAAGTCCAGTTTAAATGCTTACAAAGTAAATATGAATTAAGCTGAATAACTATATTATTTAGTCACTAAAACGAAAACACTACATTCTATATCATCCAAAAACTTCACTCCCGAATAGTTGGTCCGAAAAAAAGAAAATATTTTTATAACATGTCTATCTTTGCAAACGTCACTTGGTAGCACATCCCAATGCAATTCATACAAAAAGCCTCGTATATCGTTAAAAATACGAGGGATTCCCAGCTTTGTTTCAAGTTGCCACCCGATGTAACTAGCGTTGGGAAACATCGAGATGTTTTAGCTGTCGAAAGAATCGAGTTTGCGGTTTAGTCGAGTCGACTCGAACTCGGAATTAAATCGAGATGATTTTCAAAAGTTTTTTTTAGGTAAAAGTTCAAGCGCGCGCAATAAACGAATAATATGACAAAATATTTAATCCATTTTGAAATTGGAACACCTTTTTTATACATTGTAATTTTGACTTTTTTATTTATGTCAATGATAAAATTAAACTCAAAATAATTCCATTCGATAATCCGAAGCTTTGCTATTTTGGCAGTCACATCTTACCGCGCAACTTAGATAATCTCGATTTTGATTGAACATTATCGAGTTGTTTCCACAATTTATTTATTAAACTTTATGCTACCAAAAGTACAAAGAATACTATAGGCCCCTATGCTATTATCCGCTAGTCAACCAAAGTTGGTGCAGAGATTACATGGCAGATGCAAATTATGTGCCAGTGAAAACAACAGAATTTAAAAAATACATTTTACCAGTCTAATTGACCTACTGTAGGGCAAAAGCTTCTTCTCCTGCAGAGAAGGCACGAGCATTATTGCCACGCTTGCTCACAATATACCTATTACACAAAGAATTTATAAATTTAAAAAACGAACAAAACAATTCCATCGATAAATTCAAATATAAAAAAAAATATGTACGGTATATTTAGTCGTAACAATTTTATTAAAACTCGCTAAGGCCACATCACTACTAGTAACATAGTGCGACGGGACGTTTATACTGAGATAGTAGTTCCGGTATAGTGCGCCTTAAATTTATAGCTGTTAGCTACCCCCGTCAAGTGGAAATACTGGCCGTTAAACAATTTTGATCTCTGATATTAAGTATGATTAGGCTTGGATTGCAATGTTCCAGGTTACAGAATGAATTGATTTGTCTTTTGAACGATTTATTTGTAGAAGGATTCGTGTTTTGTTTTGTTTTGGATGCAAATTGTGTTGCAATACCGGGTACAGAAAGACACCAGCATACCATCATGCCTGTATTCCCAGAGGGGTTAGGCAGAGTGTTTCAATGTACACTTACAGTTTGCCGGTTTGTTTAGATTCCATGTAATAGGGGGCGAGCCCATTGCAATTAACCGATATCAAATCTTAACTCCGAGCTGCTACTAAGAATTTCATAGAAAAACCCAATAGTATTTTACTTGACCTTGGGAATCGAACCCAAGACCTCTAGTGCAGAAGTCGCGCTTAGGACCACTAGGCTATCGAGTAGTAACCAAAAAACCTCTCCAGCTTTATTATAATAGTATACCTAGCTAGGTTGCCGTCCCATCGGGCTATGACAGTTAGGGAAGAGGGAGTGTACCTGTGTTTACGCACACACTTGTGCACTATAATATCTCCCGCGTACGAGGCTAGTATGTATTAAGATTAGCCGCCGTAGCCGGAATCGGTCTGGAGAATTACATACCTAGATTTCTGCGCGTCCTAAACGTTTATAAAATATCGCTTCACAGTACGTAATAACGTTAAACAACATAACATTTAATGTATTCACTACCGACCATTAAAAGCTCGGCTATTATTGTATTATTAATAGATTCAGTACCAACAGCTGTGAATGCAAATGAAGATATATTTGCTGATAATTGTGAATTGTACGCTGTATTTACGTAACGATAAGCAGAAAAGTGATATAAATTGAATTAATGATTTGGAAATTACTATTTTAAACGCAGTTATTATTTTATTTATTCATTTATACTTAACTAGCTTTTGCCCGCGACTTCATCCGCGTCAAAGTTGATATACCGGGTTACTTTTCATTCACCAGCCATTTTTCGGGGAGTGAAAGTCCTCCCGAATATAAATAATAAATAAATATCTTGGGACAACTCACACACGGCTATCTGATCCCAAGCTAAGCAGAGCTTGTGTTATGGTAACCAGACAACTGATATACATACTTATATAATTTATAAATACATACATATTATAGATAAATCACACCCAGACACAGAACAAACAATCATGCTCATCACACAAAGTTTGTCCTGGGTGGGAATCGAACCCACGACCTCCGGCTTAGCAGTCAGGGCCGCTAACCACTAGACCAACAGGCCCGTCTGTCGTCGTCGTCATAAATAACTTTCATAAATGGAACCAACTATAAAATATGAAAAAAAAAATCTGCTGTTCCTTACAAAACTGCACTACAACACTATCAAAATGTACGGAACAGCGATTTCGGCATATTTCTGGGTTGGTCCTTTAGCAAAAGTTGTTCATATTCATGAATACTTTCACCCCCTGAAATATGGCCGGTGAATGAAAAGTAACCTTGTATTATCTCACGGGAACCGTGAGTTTTTTCGGGATTAAAAGTATCCTATGTTTTATTCCACACTACAATTTATCCCAGTGCCAAATTTCATCCAGATCCGTTCAGCCGTTTGAGCGTGAAGAAGAGACAAACACACAAACTTTTGCCTTTATAATATTAGTGTGATATTATGAACAGGTCAGTTTTTTTGTTTGTTTTTTTTGTCACGAAATAGCTTCGAAACTTTTGGACCGATTTTAAACAATTTTTCACCAATAGATAGCTACATTATTCCTGAGTAACATAGGCTATATAACATCACGCTACGACACACAGGAGCGGAGCATTAACAAAAGAAGTAACATATAGGTACCCAATAAAACTGTCCTCAATTGTACATCTTAACATCTAAACTAGAAACTTAATAACTGTCTCAAAACATTATTGAACAAGGAAGTGTTACCAACTAAAATTTAATTTACTACCAGATTCAAATCATGGTAGCAATGTTTATTACCGCAATTTGAAACATCGGTTTGCTAAAACAAATAGCAGAACTAAATATTTGGCGTTCACTGAGTTTAGATTTAAACTGTGAATGGTGCAAGTTGTAGCAAATTGCTTATTAAGTTTTATTTATTTATTTATTCAAACTTTATGCAACGAAAAAGTACAATATATATACCATCACACCTGTACTCCCCGAAGGGTTAGGCAGAGGTGTGCCAATGTACACCCACAGAAAAGAATGCCTAAGGTATTAAGTCCGGATTTGTACTTTTTTTTAACTGCCTCGTTAGCCTAGTGGTCCTAAGCGGACTGCTACGCTAGAGGTCTTGGGTTCGATTCCCAGGTCGGACGAAAAGTGTTATTGGGTTTTTCTATGAAATTCTCAGTAACAGCTCGGAGTTCAGATTTGTGCGCGGCTAATGGCAATAGGGTCGCCCCTATAATATGGGGCCCAAACATACCGACGAACTGTGGGTGTACACTGGTACTTCTCTGCCTAACTCTTCATGAAATACAGGCGTGATGGTATGTATCATACAGTATTACAAAGTTAAAAACGCTTTGTAAATAGGGGAATTACAATTAATCGCTACACCTCTCACTTGCACCAACCCCTTTCTAGTCACTAACTCGTGAGCTGCAATTTTGCCACTAAAGCTATCAAGAACTTTAACCATGTATCCATACACAACACAAGCTATTAGTAATTTATCGAATTAATATTAGGAAATCGGGTGCGCAGTACTCGTAACCGGCGTGCTTGTGTGACCAGATGTATGAACGTGGAAGAAAGGAGTATGAAAAGATCGTAGCAGGTGGCGGTCTGTGGTTTCTGCTTACCTCCATGGGAGAAAGGTGTGAGTTTGTGAGTGTACGGCCATGGGCAGAGGTGGAACACCGCGGTGGTTTTAGCCGGTAAGAGTCCGGCATGCCCCTCCGTCACTCCCCATGACGGAGGAAGTCCATGAGGATTTCCACCGCGTACCAAAAAAAAAAAAAAAAAAAAAAAGACTAGCTTTTGCCCGCGACTTCGTCCGCGTGGATTAATAGTTCCCGTTCCCGGAGGATTTCCGGGATGAAAACTACCCTATGTCCTTTCTCGGGTCCCAGACTATATCTGTACCAAATTTCATTGAAATCGGTTCAGTGGTTTAGGCGTGAAGAAGAGACAGACAGAGAGACAGACAGACAGACAGAGTTACTTTCGCATTTATAATATTAGTACGAAATATTAGTACGAATTGTTCACTACCCAGCTGTATTGCACCTCAGAAAATGTTCCAAACTGTTGTTTGGAAGCTTTAACAGGAGATAAGACACAAACCCGCTCTACGTGGCTCCTGTTCAACTAAGAAAGTTGTACCGTTTTCTAAGATTTCAAGGTTCTAAAAAATAACCTACTACCCGTAACACGCTGTATAACAGGTGTTAAAAAATTACTTAACAAAAGCTACCAGTTACAATATTCCCATCTTTGCGATCATTTCTTTTTTTTTACCGTATCTGGGAACCTACTAATGTCCCCGTCACGAGAAGCTATAAATTTTGTAAATTTGCATTTAGTGGTGCACAACCTTATAGGTACGTACTTATAAAGAAAAAAATGTTCAACTGATCAGAAATAACAAAATCTACAACAGTTGATTGAATTTGAGATTATTTTTGTTGTTGATTGAATTGTCGCTACGTAACTTGGAAGAAGTACTTTATTTACAAAATTTACAGCTTACAGAGATATTGTAGATCAAACTTCCAGTTGTTTTTACATAATTTTGACCGAACCAAGTTTTGTCTTGAAATACACTATGACCGTTGAACATACATCCATAAGCATAATGTTTAGCGTTCGTTACATTGCTACCAAAACTTTCATTTTTCACACCAAAAACATTATTCGTTTTCTACCAATATTTTCTTCCCAATATCGCTTAATTTGATGTATGTATAGTAACAATATAAAAAGATTAAGCTCCCTAAAAAAATGCACAATAGCACAATCGAAATGTAAAACTAGCTAATTTTATTTTTTACTATTTAAGGATTGGTCCTATAAAAAACTTGATCCAATTCACAAGAACTATTACGCCTCCAAAGATGTTCAACAAAAGCCTTATATCCCAATATAGGTACCTTGTTTACCCTACATAAGGTAACTACCATACGTTCTTGATAGTTTCGACGTTAATCTACTAAATTGGGCTCGAGAACAATAAATGTATCCGCGCAAATTGCCCGAACCATGCCAAATATGCTATCAATTCTATAAAAAGTTTTCATATAAAATCCACCTAATACTGTAGTGTTTTATAGTCTGTTGTGTGGTTTATTTATCTATTATTGAGCTAAGAGGCTGGTGTTGCCAACTTTTGGAGTGAGGTGGTTGGAATAGGCAATTTTGTTAGCAAATCATTGATTATTTATTTGTTAATTTAACCGCATGGTTGGCGCAGTGGCTGGCCGATTTGCTGCTGCGCTGCGTGTCGCGGGATCGTCATCAGGACATCCACTGCTGGCCGTGGCCTCCCCCATAGATTTACAAAAGGATCGGTTTGAAGCGGCCTACGGCCCCATCGGCCATCAGCTCTGCGTCTCATGTGCCCTGCCTACTGCCAACTCAATTAGCTGATTCGCTGGGGATTTCGCTGGGTGTCGGAATTTTGATTCGTCTGCGGATCTCCTTATTTCTGATTCGATCTCGCAAATCCGAGCATAGCCCTCTCCATAGAAATGATGGGTGATTGTAGAATATTCAGGCGCACGGGTCGAGGGTTCCGAAGAATTAACTAAAAGACGAGCAGAGTCTTCAACCACTTATATTGTTGTTCACAAGCTTCCGATGATTGCTACAATACGACTGACTTACGACTGACAAATTTTGCCGTGAGGCGGCTATATTTATGTCTTTCCTACGTGGGTGCAAGTAGTGCCATGACAGATAAAATAACAAAAGGTGTTTGCACCAATCACGTCGCAGTATTTTTCTTGTATAAATCTACAGTGGTGGAAGTAGTGGGTAGGGCGCGACATAGTCAATAAACGTTCCACCAATTACATGTGCACATATTTGACATTAAATTTACTTATAATCTAGAATCATATATTTACCTTAATTCTAGATGGGTAGTTTCACCAACATCGTTTTTTGAGGTTCTTCGCGTGAAATCACTGTGTAAAATGTATATATAAGACCATTTTATATTTTTTCGTGTAATATGAAAACTAGCTCATATGAAGGCACTAGTATAAATAAAAATCTCTGAAATATAAATTAAAAAAAAAAGAAATATGTCTGTTTCTCAATAACGGTGGTGTGTCCGCGATTAACTTTTAAGCGCATTTACCTCATTAAATATGTTGTGAAGGAAATTTAGTACTTAAATTGCACATTATTATGTTGGTCTATGCATAAAGCAACCATATTGATTACTTTCTTTACTTCTGTTATCATGCAGACATTAGAACCATTATGATAAGGAATGTCCACGCGAAAAGTGCAATTTCGGTGTGTTTTGTTGAAATCGATCTATAACGTAAACAAGTCTATTCTAACGAACAATCTCCTTGCGCACACGTAGGTCCAGTCGTGCTCTTGCGTTCTCGCAGTAGTGAGGTGTCCGATCCTGTCGAGGTTTTGCGCCAATACCTAAGTACTTTTTTTTTTCCAAGAGGGAATACGAAATTATGCAATCTCGGTGGGTTACTGTACGAATGAATGTTATTTTTTTACGGTACGGTACGCGAGTATGTTATGTGTTAATGGGTACCCTTAGCGACCATATATTTTAAATACCTAAAGCATAAATAATTTTGTTTTTATTTAATTTTTTCTTCATGTTTCTCATTTCGGTGGTGCAATATCGGTGGTTTCGGTGGTAAGTTTATTGCCACCGATATAGCATCAATACTAAAATGGCTGTGGGTTCATGTGACTTTGGTAAGATATTTTCTTCCAATTACCTAGGTAAATCGTAGTTACCTACCTAAAATGCCAGCAGTAAGCTCGTCACTGCTGCGTCGCTAAAACAATGCAGTAAGTAAGTAATGCAGTAATGAAAATACATACTTACTGCACTGTTTTTTTCTTTAACCGATGTGAGGTTCTGTATTCGATGGATGGGATGGATGGGATCGATTAGAAAGAAAGAAAGAAAGAAAGAAAGAAAGAAAGAAAGAAAGAAAGAAAGAAAGAAAGAAAAAAAGAAAGAAAGAAAGAAAGAAAGAAAAACCATTTAGTTGTATCGGATGGATTTGATGCATCGGCTGGGTCTAATGCATGATGCATCTCGAATGAAACGGATTATCGAATGCATCTCGGACGGATCGGATGCATCCGATACATCCATAACGGATGTAACGGGTGAAACGGATGAATCGGATAAAACGAATGTACCGGATATCTCGGATGGATCAGATGCATAGGTTTTTTTTATTTTTTATTTTTTGGATCGGATGCACCGGATGAATCGGATGAAACAGATATATGATATATCTGTTTCATCCGAGATATATCATATATCTGATGCACCGGATGAATTGGATGAAACGGATGTATCGGATGCATCTCTTATGCATCGGATGCACCGGATGAATTGGATGAAAGAGATGTATCGTATGCATCTCGGATGGATCGGATAGATCTGATGCTCCGGATGCATCTCGAACGGATCAGTTGAATGATGAATGATTTTGTGTTGTAGTTGAAAGAAAAGCAGTCCAATCTCACACTCGGCGGGACAAGAAGTCACTTACTGCTCGGTGCGGTATTCTACTATTACACCTGAGAGGTATTACAATTAACTGGATAAACTTTGGAGGGTAGTATTGTGAGAGGTAGTACATATTTTAAAAATACGTACATATTCTAAAGTTAATTTAGTAAATGTGTTAAATGTGGTCTTTTTTTTTTTTTTTTTTATGGACGGGAAATCATCAAATAACTTCCCCCGCCCTGGGCGGGGCGGGAGGGAGTGTCAGACTTTTACTGACTAAAACCCGTCTATGTTCCTTCATATGCCCTTTGCGTTCCGGGGGCGCGGTATCTCTTTCGAACAACCCGCAGCCCCGGCAGGACCCGCACTATGATCCATGTCAAAAGATGCAGTATCGAATACAGACAAATAAACTTATTTTACGCCTGCTATACCCGCCTGTGCAGCCGCTACATAATGTTGACAACGGCTAAGTTGTTCTTTGTTTAATAACTGTCATGGTACAATACAAAAATTCCATTTTGGTGGGTGTTGCAATTTCGGTGAACAATTTTCAATTTCGGTGGGTTGGAAATTTCGGTGGAAGTCATTTTTTCAAAACAACTACAGTTGTTTGTTTCTTACTAAAACATCTAGAATACTAATGTGTTCTAGAATAAAACAAGTTTATTTTTTCATCCGAAAACCTACAAATAAAAAAATCCACCGAAATTAGTAAAAAATTGAGCCTGCGTGAAATGACCCAGATGTATCCTAAGTTACATTAATGCTAAAAATAACCTAGGACTAGATAATCAAAACATACATCATTTTGATAACGCAAAAGCATCTATATTTACATGAAAATCAAATATTGTAACGATTATAGATTTAAGCTTCCTATTGTACATATTTAAAACTACAGAAAGCCCTCGTGCTCTCTTACAGTGATAGTTCGATGATGAGTCCAAATTCTAAGTAACTAAATTTGACTTTCTGACTACCAGTTTCACAAATATGTACCATGTTAAGCAGATGATGAGCGTTTTAAATGCTCCTAACATATCGTACAAGCAAGTTTCTAGTATACAGCAAGGGAGACAAATTAAGAAAATATTAACATAATTCTTTTTTTTTCTGTTTCTATCCAAACTTTCTCAACAACCATTAAGCACTAAACGACACCGCAGTTACTTCAAAACGTCTTATCCAAGATTTTGCGATAAGATATAGAAGCAACTTGTACCGATTTTCAGTCAAACGGCTTCAGTTCCAAACGACCCGAGTTTGTAAAGAACTGCACTATGGAGCAGGGATGGTAAACCTTTGGTGTACTTGGCACGTGACAGGAAATACTGGCCGCAAATACGAAAATTATAGCTATTTATTTATTTGGGTTATATACTAGATTTGGCCTGTGACTTCATATATGCTATGACAGTCGGTAATAGTGTATCGTTCTATTAATGACAGAGTTTTTGTAATCGAACCAGATCTTGTATAAAATAAATAAAAACAAAAAATGAAACAATTTTTTTCTTTTATTATTAGTATTGGAGTAACAAAAAAAATTTGATATTTTTTATTTATAAGCTTAGCCACTGCACCAACCATAAACTCAATTATTCTTCATGTTTTTTATTTTTACTTTACAAAAAGTGTCATGCAAGGCATCAAGCGATTTTATACAAAGCCTATGTGCAAGGAATAAAAAGCCTAGACTATAATATGCTATATTTCATCCAGATCCGTTCGGCCATTTAAGCGTGTAAAGGTAACAAATATTCGTCTATCCATCCATTCATCCATCCATCCATATTAATAGGATGAAGAAGAACTCAACCGTCATCTTAACTTGCCCTACATACTATCATCCGCCCTGCAAACGATAACGAAGTTCCTTTGTTAACCGACTTCTTTCACATAAAATCCGTACTAATATTATAAATGCGAAAGTAACTCTGTCTGTCTGTCTGTCTCTTCTTCACGCCTAAACCACTGAACCGATTTCAATGAAATTTGGTACAAATATAGTCTGGGACCCGAAAAAGGACATAGGATAGTTTTCATCCCGGAAATCCCCCGGGAACGGGAACTAATCCACGCGGACGAAGTCGCGGGCAAAAGCTAGTATTTTATAAACTATAGCTACAATTCCTACACAATTTAATAAAAAGGTTTGTCATCCCCGCTACAGGTTCACAGTACAGTAACCCAGTTGTTAAATTTCGTGGAAGAATTTAAGAAAAATATACGACGCAGCGCGGCATTCCGCGAATTTATTTCATTTCTTAGTACGAACTTATTAAATGTTCGGCTTCCGGTGGAAGGTGCAAAATATAGACTTATATTATTGCGCCGTCGGCAATAATTTGTTTCGCATGAATTTTTCTGTTGAGTCTTTTGGAAGTAGGTTAGGAAGGATTTTGTTCTAATGTAATAAAGCTGAAGAGTTCATCATCTGCTAAGTCTTTTCCCATCTATGTTAGGGTCGTGTTCCAGACTAACCGTATGCAGCTGAATACCTTGGTTAGACTGGTTGTTAGACTTTTTGGCTTCTGACTATCCGTAACGACTGTCAAAGATACGAATGATAGACGGTACCCGTGGACGGTACCAACGGCTTAATGTGCTTTCCGAGGCACGGGGGTGTCACACCACCAACTTCCAAACTCCGAGCTGCTAATGAGAATTTGATAGAAAAACCCAATAACACTTTTTGCTGGATCTATGAATCGAACCGAAGACGAGGCAGAGAAATTTGAAATCTGGTGAAAATGTTGTTTACGATTGTTGTTGAATGTTGTTTTCCTCGGGAACAGTACTTTTCTTCAGAATAAAAGGTACCCTATATCCGTTTCTGTACACCTGACAACAAACATGCAAAAATTCTGGATAATCGGTTCAGTGGTTTAGGCTTGAAATGGTAACAAACAAACAAACTTACTTTTGCATTTATAATATTAGTTACAATTTGTTAGGAAGTAAGGATTTTAAACATACACAAACTGCCAAACAAAGTGCATGTACTACTATTTCACCTCACTGCTCTCTCCGCCAGTAAAACTTGCTACAAGATCTCCTTGAAAAAGTTATTGCAACTTTGATACCTAGTTAAAACATCTTTAGGTGCATTTATGCTCGTCGGACATAAAGCTAGTATACTAGTATAGTTGGGAAGATAGCTACTGGCTTGTGCAATACGTCGTTTTCGATTCGGGTACCTATGAAATTTCTAATATACATATGTACAAAAATGATACATTTTCTTCTTTCCGTATCGATAATACATCTATACTAATATTATAACGAAGAAAGATTCGTATTAATGTATGTATTGTAATAAATGAACTCAAAAACTACTGGATCTATTTCGAAAATTCTTTCACCATTAGAATGACACTTTATCAACGATATATAGGTATTGAAGTCACGGATATTCGCTAGTCTATAATAAATCAAATATTTGGGCCTAGAGTAGGTCGCCACGTGTATTGCTGCGTCAGAAGCTTTGCACAAATCATCAAGTGTGCAGGTGAACGAGTAATTGGGACACTGCAGCGTAAGAGATATAGTCTGATCAGGAGCTCTGCATTCGCATTGAGTGTCAAACGGGTTTATGTTTATAATGCCTTCTAAATGAACCACAGCAGTCTTCTTCTTTATCGTGCGTGCAATAAGGTCTAACGAACCCACACACTCTAGTCTCAGAGTTTCTTAACCGCCTCAAAGGCCTCTGTCATGGTTATCGATGTCAGTGATGTCCAAGATAAACTTAGAAAGTACGTATGAATTAGGAAAAGTCACATTGATACAACACCACACAGAGAGTGTTTAGGAGCAGTGTATGTTTGTACTGTGGAACTGTCTTTTTTAACCCCCGACGCAAAAAGAGGGGTGTTATAAGTTTCTGTCTGTCTGTGGCATCATAGCTGCCGAACGGATGAAGCGATTTCAATTTAGTTTTTTTTTGTATTAACGGTGACCTATGTGCGAGTGTTCTTAGACATGTTTGATGAAAATCGGTTGAGCCGTTCAAAAGTTGTGGGGGTGAAAGTAGGGAAGAAAAACCGAATGTCTGTAAAAATATACTCGAGTGGGGTCTCAAACTTAACATAATCGACATTATAATAAGTAGGTACCTATAAAAAGTATAAAATAAACAATTAAATTAAAAAATTAAAATACCCCCAACACAAAAACCTAAGTTCCCTTTAAAAAGTAAAAAAATAACAAAAAAAATACGTCACGTTGGGGGACCGCTCGGGACGATCGTATCCTAAATGCAACATCGGTCCCCCAACGTGACGTATTTTTTTTTGTTATTTTTTTACTTTTTAAAGGGAACTTAGGTTTTTGTGTTGGGGGTTTTTTAATTTTTTTTAATACTTAAGTTTATTTTTGACTGCACTAGCTCACCTACTACCCTCTTCTCCGACACCGTTCGAACGCGCCACCACCTGCCTGAACTTTACCATAACTTTGCGAAAGTTTATTTTAATTATCTCAGCTAGTTGCACTATTGTTTTACTCTAATTAATCTACCGATCTTCTATTATGTTTTTATTTAATAAGTTAGCTTTTAAACTTGCAAGTGTTTAATTTATTTCAGCGCTTTGTTAAATTGCGTTTTATTTTAGTTTGTGAAACTGTTCCTTCTTGTAAGGATAGTTTAGAGTTTTCTGGTGAAGAGTAGACTATTTTATGCTTTACTATTGGATGGTAGTAGTAATGTAATGTAATGTAATTCTCCAGACCGATTCCGGCCACGGCGGCTAACCTTAATGCAGACTAGCCACGTACGCAGAAGATACTATAGTGCACATGTGTGTGCGCAAACACAGGTACACTCCCTTTTCCCTAACTCTCATAGCCCGATGGGACGGCAATCCGACACGACCGGAGAGAGATCAGGCGCAGGACCAACGGCTTTACGTGCTTTCCGAGGCACGGGGGTGTCACACCTCTAATTTCCAAACTCCGGGCTGCTACTGAGAAATTCCTAATGGAAAAACCCAATAACACTTTTTGCCCGACCTAGGAATCGAACCCGGGACCCCTTGCTCAGCAGTCGCGTTTGCGACCACGAGACCAACGGGGCAGTCGAGTAGGGTAGTAGTAATAAGAACTGTGCAGAAAGGGATTTTCACTGGCGGATTGCTGATAGTATAGGTACTAGCTTATGTCTTAGATTTCGCTAGCCTTAAGTCACGTCCTTGATTACTGCTCCTCTCCCTTGATTCGTGGCAAGATATTATTATATTTCGCCACCTATGTATTCTTATCTCTCCCTACTTTGTATATTTTGTTTATATGTATGTATTTATGTATTTATTATCTAATATATATTTTAATTCTTGGAAATTTTCTGTTTCTTGCACCTACTTTGTTCCGTCTCTGCATCACCCTAAGGTAGACTGGTAGAAAATGCCTAAGGCATTAACTCCGCATTTGTACGGTATATTTTATACATTTTGTGCATAAAGTTTTAATAAATAAATAAATATTATAAAGCTTGAACTATTCGTCATGAATGTGGCTATCAAATACATTTTTTTTTCTTTGACTAACAGTTCCAGAAATTAAACAAACAAACAAACAAAAATACCTTTTCAGCTTTATTATATTACTAGCGAACTGACCGCGACTTTGTCTGCGTGGCTTATTTCACCTGCGTTATGTTACGTCTTTCGTTCCTGCTCCGCTCCCGGGAGTCGTAGCGTGATGTTATATAGCCTATGTTACTCAGTTATAATGTAGCTTTGTAACGGCATTTTTTTTTTAAATCGGTCCTGTAGTTTTGCAACATAAATACAAACAAAAAAAAATATGGATTACTAGCTTTTGCCCGCAACTTCGTCCGCGTGGATTAATAGTTCCCGTTCCCGGCGGATTTCCGGGATGAAAACTATCCTATGTCCTTTCTCGGGTCCCAGACTATATCTGTACCAAATTTCATTGAAATCGGTTCAGTGGTTTAGGCGTGAAGAAGAGACAGACAGACAGAGTTACTTTCGCATTTATAATATTAGTAAGGATGAAGGTTATTTACTGATCGTCTTTTCTTTACAAATCTAATATCACCTCCTTAGCCTCAACAGTACATTTTCTATTACTCTATCAGTTAAAACATTACATACCAGGGCGGGTGACCGTGTGAATTATTCAGCTGTCGTGGTCTTGGTGCTGACCTGGGACTCGCAAATAGAATTGTATAGTAGTCCTTTCAAGTCTAAATTCTGTAGGTATTTCAGTGGGTAGTCGTGAAATATTTTGTGTATTGTTCGGGTTAGTGCCTTCGCTGATCTTCTTTGCTCTAGAGAATATTACTTAGTTATGTTACCTACTTATAAAATACAAGATACCTTGTTTTTGATCTTGAGTTCCTAGGTCGAGCAAAGTGTTATTGGGTTTTTCTGTGTCGGTTTTTGTGTGTAGCAGCTCGGAGTTAGGATTTGTGCCCGGTTAATGGCAATAGGTTCGCTCGCTATTACATGGCTCTTAAAACATACCGGTGAACATGGATGAACATTGGTACACCTCTGCCTAACCCTTCGGGGAAAACAGGCGTGATGGTATATATATTAAAAATAATAATATGTAAGTATCTGCTTTTCAGGGCTAAAATTAAGTGTTTTTTTTTTTGCGAAACTGTGTCTTGTAATCATTGGTTAGTGGTGTGTATATTGGTACACCTCTGCCTAACCTTTCAGGGAATGCAGGCGTGATGATGGTATGCAATATTCAAAACTATATTGCTCTCACAACGCGCTTATTAAAATCTTCAAGCAAAACACCGGCACCAAGAAATCAAGGCATCCAAATAGTGTAAAACAAACAGTATCGTAATGTTTTCCTGTAAGAAACAAAGAGCAAAATCCATTTTTACATTAGCAACAATTCTAAACACCGCGCTCCAGGACGGTGTAATAGCTTAGCGGGACACACTGGCGAATAACTTGAATATTAGTTTATTTTATTTTATTTCAAATATAAACTGTTAGAATTGATATCGGGTGTACGGGACATCTATCGAATTATTGAAATGTTAAAAGTGATCATCTACGATCATAATATTGGTATTACATAATATTACAATTGGTTTAGCTTCCATTTCTTATTAATTCGTAGCACTTAGTACAGATTGTAGTACTTTGAGTGACTTTTATTGTTGATAGATCGTTTTGACATTTGCATATTTTTTTTATGGAATGAATGTAACTACAACATAATGTAATTAGTTTTTTTTTTATTGTTTATGAATGGAATTTCTTCCCCGTTCTTCTCCATACGAAACTACCTTTTGGAATGGGCAACTAGATTCAATAGTTTTAATTAATTGACGTAAAAAAGTGATTTTTAATGGTTTAATTGGAATAAATGATTTAACTTTGTCTTTGACTTATCTTTACACCGAAAATATGAATACTCTATTCGGGACTGAGGGTTATTCAACAAGATTTTTTTATAGGAAAACCATAAGTAAAGATATAAGGAGGGTTCTAATACTTTTCCGCTAAGTGATAATTCGCTCTTATTTCTTCTGCATCGTCCTTAGCGACTAGTAAAATTTTCTTTCGCCCTTGTTTTCAACAAATATCGCCATTGTCATTAGGGCACAGAGCACAACAACCAGTAGAGAGATCATTGACAAGCTTTTGTTCTAAATCAAAGTCACCTAAAAACGGCGGGGGGAGAGGTAAGACTCGCCGCTGTGATTGGGTGAAGAATTCACAAACAAATGACAACGGATTATCTAGTGATTTCAAAAATGTACTTTAAAAATATCGATATCGATAATTATTTGACTTTATTTGATACGGAGATTTCTGGTTCGATTTTGAAATAAAACAGGTGTTTATTTACAAGATTTCATTTATACAATCAGAGATAACTTTTTTGTGTAGCTCTAATCCAAATTTCTTCTCGATGTCATCGTTGGGAAGTCAGCAAATTTTAATGCATATAAAATACTTTTTTTAACTTATTACATTTGCGTTAACTACAGCACGTGCACAAATAAATGGGGCTAGCAAAGTGTTCGCATACTAACCATTCAGCCCCTTTTAATACAAAAACAAACTTTGAGATATACACACTATTCTTTAAAAAAAGAATCATTGAAGTCAGATTACACTGTGAAAAGTTAGTCGTAATCAAACGTCAAAACAAAATAAGTGTCCTGTTGAAAACTTCTATTTTTTGGCGTCGGTGAAAAATCTTTTTTATTTATATAATGATCTTAAACTAAATTTTGTGTAAAAGGCAGGCATAGGCATCATACGCTTACAGTTTTTTTCTGTTATGTACAAGTAAAGTTTTATACTAGTATTATGTATTTCAACATACATATTATTCATTCTCTGCACATTTGTTAGCAAAGCCAAGGGCATAAGCATGTTTTAAAATAAAGCAATAAAAATACAAAAATAAGAAAGATTATATCGATATATTTTAAATTAGATCGATACAATCGTCGCGATGTTGCGAACAGCACTATCGAGAATGGCTAAAAGTAGCGTATGCTTGGTGACCGCGGTAGCCTCCGCATGCGCTCTCTACTGGTTTTTCTGCTCGTTGCATTAGGGGCATCTAAAAAAGCAACAGGCCAATATTTCAAACTTTTTATACTATGTAGATATGTAATAATAATACCAGCCTATCACTGTCCCATTGCAAAGGCCTCTTATACAGAGAAGGCACAAGTATTAATCACCACGCTTACTCAAAGCAGATTAGTTATAAATCCAGGTTTATTTTGAAAAAATAATGTCTCTTACATTCCAAGTTTAAAACTGCCATCTTTGACTCTCATATCAAAGCAAGTTTAACTTATGTTTGCTAAAAAAAGTTACTCACAAAAGACCAAACAGATAATACAAACAAACAAAAACTCTCAAAGACTTCAAATGTTCCAAGTTGATTACATAAAGCGTAAACTCCAGATTGTTCGCGAGGGAGACACAATTTTTACAATGAGAGTCCATTGCTATTCTTTCATTTGGACCCAGAATAATCTAGCCCTGAATTATTAAGCCCATTTGTGAGACGGCCCTATGGTAAGCAAATGTAATGTTATGTCGATGATAACGCATCGCGGCAACAAATAATTTGATGTTAGTTTCGAATAACCATCAAAATCACAGTAATTTTGAGGTTTTCATTAAATTGAGAAAAAAATTGACGGCTCAGTGGAATAATTTATAGATATATCTTTAGTTCGTGGAATTCTTTATAATATCAATACATATAATTATATAGTTTACGTTAACATTTTTGAGGACCACGCGCACGGGACGAAAAATTTTTTTTATGCTCTTTAATGTGATTTTTCTACCATAATACTGCATTATTTTTATGAAATATTTATAAATAAATCTTTTTTTTGGACTCTAGATAATACACAAAAAAAAACAGGCTTGTTATATGTACCAATATGCCAGACTAAGCGCCTAAAAACGTGTGTTTTCGGTGTCGTGTATTCGGAAAGCCCCCTTTTTTTACCGATGGGAAAACATCAATTGACTTCCCTCGCCCTTAGTGTCAGACTTTTACTGACTGAAACCCATCCATGCTCCTTCATGTGCCCTTTGCGTTCCGGGGGCTCGGTATCTCTTTCGAACAACCCGCAGCCCCGGCAGGCATCGGATAGCCCCTAAGCCAATTTGTTGAAGACTTAAAGAAAAACCACTTCCAGCTTTCTAATAATTCCTGGGAATTGAACAGGTGTTTCTAGGAGTTAAGGTTTTTGTTTAAGACCTATAATGGATCTAGGCTACTTTTCAATTAGGAACTTTTAAGAGTTTTATAATTATGTTAATAGGTTAGTACTAATGTTTGGAAAGTTTGGAAGATTTATAACGTTTCTTTAGTAATGGTTCACTTCTGTAATGACTTTTTTTAAGAGTCAAAATAATAGTAACGTGGCTGCGTTTACCAACATATAAACTCACATACACAAACAACCAGACCCGGAACAACAACTTGCAAGCCATACAAATACTTGATTCCTGCGACTAGCGATGCGACACCCAACTGCTTCATCCATTTATTTATTTATTTAAACTTTATGCAACAAAAATACAAAGGCGGACTTAATGCCTTAGGCATTCTCTACCAGTCAACCAAAGGTGGTGAAGAGATAACACGGCAGGTGCAAATTATTGTACAAGACTAATTACAATTAAATGTACACAAGTCCAAAATAATTAAAATACTCCATACTCTGAATGAAAAATAACAATAATAATTTAGTAATCTAGCAAATAAGCCAGCATATTTAATATTAACGTTTTCAAGCATCTATAAAAACAGCAGACGAAAGATGAACGGCACAGGCGAAGTCGCGGGGTTTTTTACCCGCCTCATGTTACGTCTCTAGTTACTGCTCCGCTCCCATGAGTCATAACGTGATGTTATACAGCTCATACTATTCCTGATAAATCTGGCTATCACTCACTAAAATAATTTTTCCAATTTTACTGGTACTTTCGGAGATTAGTGCGTTAAAACAAAAACCAAAATAAAACCACCAAAATAAAATTTTCAGCTTTATTATTTTAAGCATGTGTAGTACTAGCGAACTGCCAGCAATCTCACCTCTTTATAACGTTATCTAAATATATATAACTCAAAGGTGACTGACGGACTGACTGACTGACTGACTGACATAGTGATCTATCAACGCACAGTCCAAACCACTGGACGGATCGGGCTGAAATTTGGCATGCAGGTAGATGTTATGACGTAGGCATCCGCTAAGAAAGGATTTTGATCAATTCTACCCGCAAGGGGATAAAATAGGGGATGAAATTTTGAATACTTCTTAACGCGAGCGAAGCCGCAGGCAAAAGCTAGTAAGTAATAAGTATACATATCATCATCATCATCATCTCAGCCATAAGACGTCCACTGCTGAACATAGGCCTCCCCTTTAGATACATACACATAAGAGTAGGAGTAGGAGTTTGAGTATACATATGTCTGCACCAAATTAAATACCTAAAACTGTTCCTAACACCTCCAACTACTTCCCGCTCAACAAAAACCCATCGCAGCAAAAACTTAACCCGCAAACGCGACGGTCCGTGTGTCCAAAAGTAACATTTCCCTCGCCACGCCTGCAGCTGCATCCAAAGGGTTATTTCTCAAACACGTTGCCAGCGCCAACGTAATGGGCATCATTTATACCGGTGATCACTGCTACCGTTTACAAGTGGAATTCTATATTTTATGACAGAATCGGGTTAAGACGGCCATTGTTGTTTGACTTTGTGAATGGGAACGCTTTGTTTGAAGTGAAAGAAAATTGGCATTTATGTTTATTTGGTAATTGGGTTGGTTTTGGCGTGGCTGTAGCTGAAGCATGTATGAGATATGTTAGGTATTAATATTTTACGTGACAGTTTATTTTGTGCGTGTCTCTATTTTAATTTAAGTTATTTAATGAGTTAGAAGCTTTATAATATTACTTCATCAAGCTAGAATTAATTTAAGAGACTACAGCATGGGGTTCTTCAAGAAAGGAGTTTTGAGGTTTTTACGGGGTCGGCAGCTCACGAGTGATGCCTCTGGTGTTGCAAGTGTTCATAGGCAGCGGTAACCGCTTAACATCAGGCGGGCCGTTAGCTTGTTTGCCACCAACAGTGGTATAAAAAAAAAAAAAAAAAAACATGTGCAATCTTAATTCGTTCTGACGTCACCAAAGTCTGAAGGGCAATTCCTGTAGCATCGATCGCATTCTCAATTTGGCAAAAATACCTCCAACCTTCGACTAATTTTTGACATTGATTGTCACTAAGATGAAATTGAACTAACATTTAGAGAGTTTTTATTTACAAAAGTTAGTATTTTTGACACAGAGACTTAAATTTACTAATTTATTTAGACTGTGACTTAAATTTTAACGTTAATTTGCTAGTAGTTGGGTTTTTCTGTGAAATTCTCAGTAGCAGCTCGGAGTTAGGATTTGTGCCCGGTTAATGGCAATAGGCTCGCCCCCTATTACATGGGAGCTAAATATACCGGCGAACTGTGGGTGTACATTGGTACACCTCTGCCTAACCCTTCGGGGATTACAGGCGTGATGGTATATATACGACATAATTATTTTTGGAAGCAATCCATCTCCCTTCAGCCACAACAAACATGTATAAGGTTTGAGCACAGATTAATAGAGCGATCCAATTACATACCGAACTGGTTACCTAAGGGATACGTAGGATTTACGTACTTATAATGAAACTAGCTTATTCCCGTGACTTCATTTGCGTGAATTTCAGTATTATCACAGAGGCTCTTTTTTTTAAGCGAGATCCTAATTATTTCTCCTAAAACAAAAGTACTTTAAGCTAGCTGCTAAGTTACTTCTTTTACGGCGATTTTCTCTTTATAATATTCATCATCTGCTTAACCTTTTCCCAACTATGTTGGGGTCGGCTTTCCAGTCTAACCGGATGCAGCTGAATATCAGTATTTTACATGGAGCGACTGCCTATCTGACCTCCACAATCCAGTAACTGGGCTTCTGGGCTGGGGTTTCTCTTTATATATATATATACATCACGCCTGTATTCCCCGAAGGGTTAGGCAGAGGTGTACCAATGTACACCCACAGTTCGCCGGTATACTTAGGTCCCATGTAATAGGGGTTTCTCTTTATCTTCTTCTCTTTATAATATTAGTAGGTATAAAAGTATAAATAGTGTAGATTACTACTACGTACTACTAGAGTACTATTACTATTTCAAAAAATTCTGACGACATTAAATATTATGACTCTTTTTTTTTTTGAACGAGTATATTTTACTTAGTCAGTAGTTATTTGCCGACGAGCCTGTTGCTTTAAATTCGTCATTCAATAATTCATGTTCAATCCAGCTTGTCCACTTTCTATCTTCTCTCAGCGATGCCCTAAGCCGAGGTCCGTACCCCGCAGGGGGTGCCCTTAGCGTGTAGTCGCTTAGCTTATAAGTTTCGCCTTGGCTAAAGGCATCACAGAAAAGTCCGAGCCAACGACCAATTCGCACTAAGCGTTTTCAAATGTCATTTGTATTGAGCACAGCAAAGGAACTCTGCACTTGCGGCAGTGTCTATTCTTCCGAATACATTCAACCCTAATCTCTTCAAAATAAGAGCGAACGGAGTTCTTCTGGGTAAGCTCACTCCAAGGTCTTAATAATGGGGTCCGTTTTACCCTTTGGGTACGGGTCCCCAAAAATAGCCTCCTAGGTTGAACAGTAATATGGCATTCCCAAAAAAAAAATCTGAAGCGCCAGACACACTAAACTAAAACATAAGTACACATTTAACTCAGTAATAAAGTCACCGTGAAAGCGATTTCATATCGGTTCGAGTTATTATCTTTCAAAATATGGATTCGATGTAGTGTCGTAAAACTGACGGGAATTTAACGACTTCAAACGGCTTTGAGGCAGTGCTCCGACCGCCGGCGAGAAAACGACTAACTATCGGCGATTTGCTCTCTCGAGAAACGCATAATAAATGTACATTCCGTGTAAACGAAAGAGATGCATATATTAAAAGTTGCTCTCTGACTGTTCGCACTGCTGGCGACGACTCGCTTTACTAGTTTTGTCGCTGAGCGACGAGCTTTCAAAAAAACTCGCTCAGCGATGCTCGCTCGCTTGATCATTTCTTTACAGTGCGGCATTGAAAGTAGACGTATGGATAGTAGACCGCGGGCGAGTGGCGCGAGTAATCGCTTGTCGCACTTGCACACTCGCTTATAGCCCGGCGACAAAACTATCGAAACTACACACTCGCTTCCCGCTGACCGCCAACTCTTTTATAAATCTCAAATCTTTATTGCATTCCATAATGTGAACATACAGGTGGTAGGTGACAATAAATAGAAACAATTATGGACCCTGTTGGGCACAGAAAAATTTGTAAAATAGAGAGGAAGAGCGCTATCATAATTTCCATTAAGGGTAATATTTCGTAATAGTTGTATTGTTTTTGTTGTGTTGTGTTGTTGTTGTTGTTTGTGTGTTGTTTATGTTATTTATCTTTATTCTGTATTATTTATTCTAATAATATAATATAGGTATTCTGTGTAAATATAGAAAGAAAGAAAGAAAGAAAGAAAATCCATTTATTCTTTGCGAAAGCGACGCACAACACAATATGAGTATTTGGTCTATCTTTTGTTCATTTTTTTAATAACTTAATTCTATATTTTTATTGCTATAGTTTCTAGTTCTACTCGTTTCTCGTTCATCGTCGGCAGTCGGACCACTGCCTGAAGGCTGCTAGATAGATTTAATATTGCAGCTTGAGTCTGTTGGTTTATCGTGTGATGTGGGGTAGATAAAATGTTTTGGGCACTTTGAGTGGTGAAATTTTGAGCGTACACCTTTTGTATTGGATTTTGATTTTAATCTCTGGGGTTAATTCTTGGATGGATGTCTGATTGTGTTTTTCATTTTGTTGGTGGAAGCATTGGGGTGTTTTGTCCTTCAAGCTATTTTTTTTTAAATTGAATTATGTTTTTATTCTTAGTAGGAAGAATATGTTCTGGCTGTAAAATAACATCAGTCTATTATTGTCCTACTGCAGGGCAAAAGCCTCTTCTCATACAAAAAAGGCACGAGCATTGATTACCACGTTTGCTCACAGCGTATTGGCTATTTCCGAGTTAAATACATTTTAACCCGTTAGCTGCCACATAAGGCACATGCACCTGATGCTAATGAAGGTTTGACCTTCAGTATTTTTGGCCCGGCAGTGAATGTGTAAGGTCCAGGTTTCCTCACAATGTTCCCCTTCCCTTCTTTCACCGATGTCAGTGATGTCCAAGATAAACTTAGACATAACATTATGAATTGAAAAAGTAACATTGGTACTCGCCCGGTATTTATCCCGTATCCTCATGGATAAGAAGTGGGCGCCTTAACCATTGGTCCAACACAACAAATTAGCACTAACAAGCAAAAACAATACTTAACTACAACTAAAAAAAGTAGTTATTTAACTGAGGATGTTTTCCTTTCATGGACAATAAATTATTACCACACAAACTATACCGAGAGTCAATATTCTCTCTACGAGTCCTGTTGTACTGCTTGTATGATCAGATGTATGAACGTAGAAGAGGCGAAAGAAGTATGATAGGATCTTAGCAGATGACGTTCTGTAGTTTCTGCCTACCCCCATGAGAAAAGGCGTGAGTTCATGTATGTATCTAAAATTATTATATCTTCTTCTCAGCGTTAAATATTCTACCATACACAAGTATTTTATAATTTAAGCACGTATTAAAAATAACATAAAGTCATGAAATGGCTTAAAACTATAAAATGCAGAGGTAACAGCTGAATATTAAAATAAAGTGTGAAAAATCTTTATACGAGATGTGTGAACGGGACGAGTTTTTAAAGATTTTGATATTAAAAAATAACAGAGAAGATTGACACGAGAAGTACTTTCCTTTCCAAATCTTGCCATTCTTTATTTAACATCTATTTATACTATTATAGAACATAATATACACAACTTTAAATAATAATTACTTTTATTTTGACTCGGACTTAGATTGCCTCGGTAGCCTAGTGGTGCAAAGCGCGACTACTACGCTAGAGGCCTTGGGTTCGATTCCCGGGTCGAGCAAAAAAAGTGATATTGGGTTTTTCTATGAAATTCTCGGTAGCAGCTCGGAGTTTGGATTTGAGCCCGGTTAATGGCAATAGCCTCGTCCCCTATTTCATGGGACCTAAAAACATACTGGCGAACTGTGGGTGTACATTAAGACACTTCTGCCCAACCCTTACAAGGGAATACTGGCGTGATGGTAAGTATGTACAAAAGAGTAGAATTTGTCTTGTATTAAAATTCTCAATGCTATAACCCAAACCCGAACCAAATGTCTGTAGGCCATACAAATATTTGTTCCGTCGACGCAGCCGGAACAAATATTGTGTTCGGCCTATCGAGCTCCATGTTTTGCTACTTGCTGTGTGCCAAACGCGTTGTCAAAAACTGTGCCCAGTGTGTGACGTCATCCCGTGTTTATTTATTTTTTCCTTTTCGAAGAATTTCTTACTTTTTTCTTTTTTTATAAAACATAGCCCCATACTAGGATTTTTTCCTGTATCGTGGTTGCGTTTACAAACATATAAACTCACATACACAAATATCCAAACCCGAAATAACTACATAATTATGTAGGGCATACATTTTTTGTTCTCAATATTTATACTCAATTATCTATTGCATTCCATAATGTACATACATACATTATTAACCCTTTTGGGCATAGCAAAAATTTGGGACTGAGGAAGATTTTCTAGCTCTACTGGAAGAAGAAATATTACCGAGTTTATACAAATAAAAACCTATTTAGCTTTATAACATTAGTATATAATAATATATTTTATTTAGTTGTACATTAATGTACATACATACATTTAACACACAGAAACATTGTATAAGCATAACACAATTGTACAAGCGATGAACAAAAAAAATAGATGAACAAGTACGTAAGTCTAGATTAGATTGAACATGAAACTCTTTAAACGACTCTCAAGACAATAGTCCTTCAGTACACAAACAGCCTAAAAACCCAATCAAACTGAAATGACGTCTCAATCTCTGAAAAACAAGCTCCACCGAAAACCTATTGTGGCCGCCGTTTAAAAGTAAACACATAATTTGGAGATCCCCCATCCCCCCCCCCCCCCCCTCCGTTTTATAACTTCATTTTACGGATGGAGAGTTTCAGTAATGATTCTGGCCTCCACAAACTTGGAGCGGAGTTTTTTTCTCTCGTTCGGTGTCTTAATATTCTTAGGAAGGACTTGCAGTTTTATTAGCCATGTTTATCTAATGTAAATAAGATTGGATTGAGGGAGTTTGCTGTTATTTTGAATGACCTTGGTTTATGGGGGGGGGGGGGGGGATTTTTTGGAGGTATGGGACAATAAGGTAGTGTTGGGAGTTTGGATTTGTGTCCGGTGATTGGTAATAGGCTCGCTTCCTATTACATGGAACCTAAACAAGTAAACATACCGGCGACATGGTTGGCGCAGTGGTCGAGCAAATGACTGCTGCGCTGCGTGTCGCGGGTTCGATTCTCGCACGGAACAAATATTTGTATGACCTACAGATAATTGTTCTGCGTCCGGCTGTTTGTGTATGTGAGTTAATATGTTTGTAAACGCACCCACGATACAGGAGAATTCCTAATGTGGGGCAAAGTTTTTTTTTAAAGGGTGGGCTCATTGGTATACCTCTGCCTAATCCTCTACTTATTCTCCAAATTTCAGCTGTGCTAAAAGGTCGTAGTTAAGAATAGAAACCATTTCTTTTTGTATTGGCTAAACACACCTTTTTTCTATGGATGGAAAATTCCAAATGACTTCTTCCACTTTGGTTTGAGCTGGAGGGAGTGTCAGACTCATACTAGACTAACTAAAAGCAATATGTATTATTCTTAATGCCCTTTGTGTTTTAGGGCCACGATAACTCTTTTGGATAAATTCCGCAATACTGGATTCTATATACCTACCCCTAATAAGCTTAGATATAAAAAAAACGACCAAATTATAGTAAATTTTCCTGTCCATCATCAATATTAACTCAATTTAAAGTCCAATGCTAAACATTAATGATTATTAAGAGCACCATAAAATCAGGTTGTTAGTACATAAATTCTCATAAACAACTTAGAGCCGGCCCTACAAATGTTTATGGCACGCACACATGTAATAAAAATTGTATGAGCTGAATAAAGTACGTTTACACTGGTATGAAATCGCTCACGGCAACTACGGAGAAATTTATTTTTGATTTGCTCGATTTTATTAGCTGTTGCATTGGGAATATTTCCTACATTGTAATCTATACTAATATTCTGAACATCATAATTATCTAAACTAATAATATGTAGCTTCATGAAGAAAACTTAAACCAACCATAACTAAAACCTACTTAAGTAACGTTAACTATTCGGCTTTAACAAATCCGTACTAATATTATAAATGCGAAAGTAACTCTGTCTGTCTGTCTGTCTGTCTGTCTGTCTGTCTGTCTCTTCTTCACGCCTAAACCACTGAACCGAGTTCAATGAAATTTGGTACAGATATAGTCTGGGACCCGAGAAAGGACATAGGATAGTTTTCATCCCGGAAATCCCCCGGGAACGGGAACTATTAATCCACGCGGACGAAGTCGCGGGGAAAAGCTAGTTGATAATATGTTATAATATTATCTGTGGAGGCTTGTTATTAGCAATTTGAAAAAGTGTTTTTGTTACCAATTATGATGTTATTAGCCTGTAAGCCTTCTTAAAAGTAACAAAAATGGTGGCACGGATTCTTTTCGTGTCAATAAACTACACACAAAGAACAACTCCATAAAAGGTTTGTATCTCCTGCCACGTTTATTATGAGTTAAACTTAATAAACAGCTAAAAACTAAAGCTAAAAACTGCCTCAGTAGCTTAGTGGTTCTAAGCGCGACTGCTACGCAAGAGGTCTTGGGTTCGATTACCAGGTCAAGCAAAAAGTGTAATTGGGTTTTTCTATAAAATTCTCAGTAGCAGCTCGAAGTTTGGATTTGTGCCTGGTTAATGGCAATAGGCTCGCCCCCTACTACATGGGACCTAAACATACAGGCGAGCTTACCTCTGCCTAGCCCTTCGGGAATACAGGCGTGATGGTATGTTGTATATTGTTGTTGTTATTATTATTCATTTTTTTATGTGTAGGTATATATAGGTACTCTTTCCATAACACGCTGTATAGTGGTAGTTCACATGAACCAAATAGCTCACTCAATCTAAATTATTCACTCACAACTTTCGATTCGGCGTCTTATTGCCGTCTCTCAAGTTTACGGTCGATAAACATGTGTGTAGACAGACTAATAAAGTTTTAGGTAGCAGGAAATTTTAGGTTTTGGTACTTACCTTTATATTCATAGAGTTTATTGTTGTTTGTGCTTTTGTTGACGTTGTTCGTGGTGTAACAAAAAATAAATGAGAAAAATCTGTTTGTTTTTCACGCTACACACTGTAAAGTTCGCCATTTTGGTTTTTTTGTAAACAAGTGAATACATCTTTGAACATAATTTTGCTGTCAATTCTTAATTTGTAATACTTTGTACAGAGGCCTTTCTTTGATAGTTTTTCAGCTTTATTACGAACATATAAAGACTTTGTCAATTTTGGATAGCTTGATGTTCAGGCGTCTGTTTATATTATAACTAGCTGTTACCCGCGACTTCGTTCGCGTGGCTTATTTCACCCTCTAGGATACGTCTCGGGTTACCGCTCCCGTGTGTCATAGCGAGATGTAAAATACCCTATAACACTTACATGTAACGTATTTTCTATGGGTAAAATATTTTTTTAAATCGATTCAGTAGATCCAGAGATTACCCCCTTGTGCCCCGCGGTATCACCCGCGTTACGTTAGGATTTTGGTTACTTTTCCGTTCCCGTGGCTCAAAGCGCGATGTTATGTAGCCTATAATCTGTTATTCTGAGGCAACTGAGGTAAAGGCTACGGAATGTCACGCAGAGTCATTATTTTGCTGCGAAGTTATTTTAAAACTGTGATATCTCCTAAGATATTTATTGAAATTAAATTATGTAAATGGCAATTTTGTTCAAAATTAAACACTTGTGATGAATAACGTATTTATGTTGATAAGGATTAATACTATGTTTATAAAAACACCTTCGCAAATAATGCATTATTTTAAAACAAACTGTCTGCCCATAAAAATGGCTATACTGAGTCAACCTTTAAAGTTAGGCATGTACTACCGCGGACTTTTTTTTAGAATATTTTAAGAGGAACAATTCTCTGATACATTATTTTTGCGTAACTTTAACCGTTTACGCAGCGCACGCAACAAAAGCCCTAAAAAATAATATTTTTTCCCCGTTTTTGCCACATTTTTCATTGATGCTCCGCTCCAATTGGTCGTAGCGTGATGTTATATAGCCTATAGCACTCACGGATAATGTAGCTTTCTAACAGTGAAACAATTTTTAAAATTGGTTCATTACTTCCAGAGATTACCCCCTACATACAAACTTACAAACTTACAAACTTACAAACTTACAAACTTACAAACAAATGTTACCTCTTTATAATATTAGTATAGATAATAATTATCGTAGTTTTTATGCTAGTTACATCGCATTCACGTGCAATTTTTATTAGGGACAAAAAGCAGTTACATGCCAAGCTTAACAAAACATTCTTAAATTAGCAAAATACGTATCAATGCAGTTATACATAAGCTATTCCATATTTATGTTACTACATATATAACCCATAGCATTGTGCACGAATTCACCTAATCCAGTAATTCTGTATCAGTATACAAATCATTTATTTAAAAAAAAGAAAAAGTATGGAGTTTGCCGATTCTTATCCATACATTACGAAGTTATATCCCAAAGATAGAGTCTGGCAATAACCACTAATAGTCTTGTTTCCATGTTTTCTTGTGAGCTGAAAATCTTTGAACGTGACACCAACGACGGCGACTAACAAAAGGGATTTATTTGGCATATATGAGTGACAATGTCGAGAAGGGATGCCCTAGAAAGACCTACCCTGACCTTATTGGTGAAGTTCTTCAGAATGGTCAGGTGCGCAGTAGTGTGCTTGTATCACCACACCAGATGTATGAATGTGCACGAGGCGAAAGGAGTATGTTAGGATCGTAGCAGGTGAAGTTCTGTGGTTTCTGCCCACCCCCATGGGGAAAAGGCATGACTATGTATATATGTAAATTCGTCCATAGGTAGTCGCTTCCTCGTCGGCTGTGATACAGGTGCCTGTGACTTAGACATCTCTTAAAAGTCACGCCAGCGACATTTAAGTCCCCCTTCTACATTTTAAAAGCGCAATTCAATCCACCACCACACATTCTTTATTACGTAATATAATAATAGAACTTAGTTGGATCTTTGTTCGGCACACAATGCGTTCAATTGCATTAGGAGTCTGCCAACACATAAATTGTATCACTCGATCTCGCGACCTCAATTTATCTCCTTCTACAAGAACCAAGCAATTCTGTCTTGAATTGAAAATCGTTTAAAGTTTTATTTCTGATTCCATTGTGGTCAAGTTTTATTGGTATTCGTCAGCGGGATTTAATAATGGACTAGCTTTTAAAACTTAAAAAATATTGCAGTAAAAAGTTATATAGTTTTATTTTAACATTGGCCTCAAAACTAGACAAGGCTGTATCTTGGGTACCAATATGGAGGGTTTGGGCTCAGATTATTCTATTAGAAATTTCTCAGTAGCAGCCCGGAGTTTGCAAGTTAGTGGTGTGACACCCCCGTGCCTCGGAAAGCACGTTAATCCGTTGGTCCTGAGCCTGATCTCTCTCCGGTCGTGTCAGATTGCCGTCCCATCGGGTTATGAGAGTTAGGGAAGAGGGAGTGCACCTGTGTTTGCGCACACACTTGTGCCCTATAATATCTCCTGCATACGTGACTGAAATCGGTCTGGAGAATTACATTTTTTTTTTACATGGTGGGGTTTACCTCTTCACATTTTTATCAATTTTTATCTGTAAGCAACTTTGTCTTTGCAGACTTCAGAATTAAGCAAAAGAGCTTATTATCCTAAAGGAACACCAAAACGGGACAAAACTTAGCCTATGTATAATTTCAGATAATACTCAATCTCTGTGTCAAATTTTATCCAGATGTGTTCAGCCGTTCTGGTGTGCTTAAGTAACAAACATCCATCTATCCAAGCTTTCGCATTTATTTTTACTCGAGGTAGGTAAGCTTTTGACTCTAGTCTAGGTCAAAGGTGACCAAGACAAAGGCAAAGATAGAATGAGCTTACCCAAAAGAAGCCTGTTCACTCTAACTTTGAAGGGATTAGGGTTGAATGCGTTCGGAAATACAGACGCAGGTAGTAAGTTCACGGAAACGCTTAGTGCGAATAGTAGTCAGATTACCTATCTTTTTTCGCTTGCTTATCACTTTGTTTTTCTGGTTGTTGAATCTGGATTTCAAGAGTTGCACTGGTTGAGAAAAGTGTGTCAAGTCAAGTCAAGTCAAAGCATTTATTTCAATTAGACCATTTACAGGCACTTTTGAATTGTCAAGAAGTTACAGCAAGTTGAAGCTAGTTGCTCGTTCCAAAACGTAGATCTCTATGGAGAAGAACGAGCAAGAAACTCCATGGACACTATTTTCAAAATGGTTTTTACAAAATCATGGTTACAAAATTCTAGTTGCTTCTATATGTGAAAACAATGGACGAATGTGAATGGATGAATGTGGCGGGCCTGCCTCCTATTCCCATGTAAGGCAAACTGTTGTTGAGATTTTTCATTAGGAATTTCTCAGCAGCAGCCCGGAGTTTGGATATTAGTGTAACACCCCCGTGCTTCGGACTGCAGGATTGACTGCTGAGACCGAAATTCAGCTAGAAGAACATTATTATCACCTTTTTTCGATCGCAGCAACGCTGAAAAGAAGAGATTTTTATTTTATATTATGATTAGTTTTTATACCTATAAGATTACTTTTATCTACTAAGTAGTAAAGTGGCTATCAAAATCTAATCCGCTTTCGAAGATAAAAAAAGGCTTTCATTTTATTCAAATGATAGTTTTACTGCAGACAGTATTTTTTCAACTAAAAACCATTATAGAATAAATTCAAAAATAATGTGATTTTGTATTGATCTATATTTACCAGTATAACATGCACATACCTTCACGCTTGTATTCAGGTAAGGCAGAGTGGCAAAGGTGTACCAATGTACACCCACAGTCCGCCCGGCAAGTTTAGGTCCCATGTAATAGGGTGCGAGCCTATTGCCACGCACAAATTCTAACTCGGATCTGTTGCTGGGAATTTCATAGAAAAACCCAATAACACTTTGCTTGACCTTCGAATGAAACCCAAGACCTCTAGCGTAGCGGTCGCGCTTAGGACTAGGCTAACGAGGCAGCCAAAGTGCCTAACTGATATATTTATTATATACTCATCTAAACTAATATTAGAAAATTAAAGAGACAGTGTGTTTATTAACTGTCGGTTGGCGCAGTGGCTAAACGATTGGCTGCAGCGCTGAGTGTCGCAGATTCGGTTCCCACATGGAACAAATATTTGTATGGCCTACGGATAGTTGTTCCGGTTTTGGCTGTTTGTGTATGTGTGTTAATGGCAATAGGCTCGCCTCCTATTACATGGGACCTAAATATACCGGCGAACTGTGGGTGGTACCTAAATTGGTGCACCTCTGCCTAACCTTTCGGGGAATACAGGCGTGATGGATGGTGTATGTGAGTTTATATGTTTGTAAACGCACCCACGATACCTACAGGTGAAATGTAGTCTAGGTGTAATCCTAGATCCAGAGCTGCGTTTCGAGGCTCATATAAAAAACGTCCTAAGAAGTTGTTTTTACAGGCTAAAGGTACTATATGGCATACGTAATTTCCTAAGCGTACCACTCAGAAAACAATTGGTAGACAGTCTGATCCTATCTAAGCTAAATTACTGTGACACTGTCTATGGGCCTTGCCTACTTGCTAGGACGGATAGGTTAATTCAGCGAATCCAGAATGCCTGTGTCCGTTTCTGTGTTCATGTCCCTCGTAGGAATCATGTGACTCCATACATAAATCAGCTCAAGGTACTAAAAATGACTGCCAGGCGAAAGTTACACCTAGCGACTTTAATGTTTGGCATTGTAACAACCCGTAAGCCGCACTATTTATATGAAAAACTCACTTGGCGAGAAAGTCATTACAAGTATGGGCTTCGTACTATAGTTGGCCCGCTTAGGACTCCGCGACACAGAACCACAGCTTTCAGAGGCAGCTTCAGGTTTGCTGCCACCCACTGCTGGAACGATCTTCCACCACCAATACGAGGCCTAAAATCAATACAGTCTTTTAAATATCAACATAAGAAGTTACTATTGCACGCACAACTATTTCTGCAATAATTCTTTTAAAACTCTCATTCTTGTGTTGTTTACCTCATGGGTCATGGCCCCTCATCCATGGTTTGGATCTTCAGCAGTGCTGTGGCATGCTTTCCTTTTGCTGCTGGGTCTGCTGGCAGACTCTTTCCTGTCCCTGTTCTGTTTTATAAACCTGTACAATGAATAATACATTTAATTTTATTTTTAATTTATTTTTTTTCGACTAATTATCATTTCAATATTATATTAATTTATTATTATTTCAATATGTGTAACAATGATCATATTCCTGTTTAAAGACATTTATTATTTTCTTACCTTAGTTCCTGGAAGGCTATGCACATATTACACTGGTCGGGTGACCATCCAACCCCGAGGCTAGTCGTTTATTCGAGTTCATGTTATTCCACTCTCTTTCATAAACAATGTACCACAGTTTTTATTATGGCACAATATTGCTCATTACATCATCATTTTGTAATTCTTGACGCCATTTTGCTGTTTGTTTTTATAATTACATAATTCTAATCGTTGGTTTGATTGAACGCCTAGACCACCTGTCAAATTGTTGCGCAAGCGCAAGTTCGATTGTCTTTGGGGACGCCTCGAAATGTTGCCACTTATTTGACAAAATAATGTATTGTGTCTGTATTTTTTAATGTCTATGTAAAAGTAAAATAATTGTGTTTTGATATTTTATTGTACTGTCACTGTGATGTCGCTTCCAAATATGTTCTTCTTTTTTTTTATCTATCAACGTTAATTATGTTCTTTTTATTTATTTATTTATTTACTTTTATATGTAGTTGTGTAGTTTTAAAGTTTTAATGGACTTTAAGAGTATTTGCCGACCGACGTCTTTTTGTATCCTGATTTTATTAAAATGTTGTTGTCCGGTCTCGGAACTGTGGGTGATGTCGTACTTTACAGTTCCGAGACAGCAACACGCCGGCTGACGCTGAAAACCAGCGCTGTGGTTCCGTGTCTCGTGCACGGGCCACGGCTTTATGCTGAGCGTCAGCCTTTTCGCGCGGTAGTGGCGCACATTATTGTTATTGTTATTTTTATAATTATTTTTATTTTTGTGTTGTGCGTCGCTTTCGCAAAGAATAAATGGATTTTCTTTCTTCTTTCTTCTTCTTTCTTAAATGTCGAGTATAGATAAATGTAAAAAAAATAATTGAACTTCAACGAAAAATATTCACAAACATAACCATACAAGTCAACATACGGTCGTAGGTGTACTCCTTAACTTATTAGAGACCACAGCAAACCCCATTAAAATAAAAAAAATGAAAAACCAGCTATTAAACAAATAACTTATACAGTTCAAAAAGATAAAAACGTGAACCAAAAAACAATAATAATAAAAATAACTTCCAAAAGCTTTAGCTAACCCTAAAAATTAAAAATAACATCTCTAATACCCTTATCCTACGTCAACACATTAAAATCTTTACAAACAAATAAAATTGAAGTGTCTGTTTGTATGTCAAAATAACAGGTTTTTACTAAATGCACATAATACACACGGTACTAAAATCATAACATAGATTCATTTTTTTTTTACATTTTTGTCTATCTGTCTTCATGTCTGTCTGTTTATTCCGGCTAATCTCCAAAACAACTAAACCGAATTTGACGGGACTTTCACTGTCAGATAGCTAATGTGCTTTTATTAAATAAATAAATAAATAAATAACAAGAGGTCTCATCTTTCATCCAGTACTTATCTATTCCAAAAAAACCGTTAAAATAAATTTTGTCTGTTTGTTTGTTTGTTTGTTTGTTTGTTTGCTTGTTTGTTCCAGCTAATCTCAAAAACTGCTGGACTGAATTTGACGGGAGTTTCACTGACAGATAGCTAATGTTATAAGGAGTAACTTAGATTACTTTTGTTATAGAAAAAGCATTAGGGTTCATCGCAAAAAAAAATACCACCGACATTCAAGATAACGAAAATTCACACAGACGAAGTCACGGCTATAGCTAGTCTTACATATTAAACACACCAAATTCCTGACAAACTTCAAAGTACCACAGAAACTTTAAAACGTGGCTCTTAAAATGTTTTTAAAATACCTTGTTTTAACAGAATGCTTGGAGAAGACCGCAAGTATCATTAGTAAGGACAGCCTACCCATGTTGCGGAATTTCTTCGAAAGAGCCACCACGACCCTGGAACGCGGATGGGCTTTACCATCACGCCTGTATTCCTCAAAGGGTTAGGCAGAGGTGTACCAATGCACACACACAATTCGCCGGTATGTTTAGGTCCCATTTAATAGGGGACGAGCCTATTGCCATTCTTCTTCTTTATCGTGTGGGCAGTAAGGTCTAACGACCCCACACACACCCTAGTGTCAGAGTTTCTAAACCGCCTCAAGGGCCTCTGACATGGTTACCGATGTCAGTGATGTCCAAGATACACTTAGAAAGTACATATGAATTAGAAAAAGTCACATTGGTACTTGCCCGTGGCTGGTTGCGAACCCACAACCTCGTGCATGAGAGGCGGGCGCCTTAACCACTGGGCCATCACGACACCTGCCATTAACCGGGCACAAATCCAAACTCCGAGCTGCTACTGAGAATTTCATAGAAAAACTCAATAACACTTTTTGCTCGACCTGGGACCTGGGGGTTTTTGTTAGTAAGAGGCTGACACTCCCTCCCGCTTCGCCTGACGGATAACTTTTCTTTACAGTCATGTAAACATCACACAAAACCACAAACCTTTAGTAAAATAATTAAAATAATCGTAGCTTCTGCCCTCGATATCGACCGCATGGTTTTTGGTTACTGCTCCGCTCCCGTTGATTGTAGCGTGATGTTATAAGCTTCTACTATTTCTAATGAATCTAGCTATCATATACAAAAATATTGCTTTAATCCGACTGACACTTCTAGAGATTAACGCGTTTAAACAAAGAACCAACCGACAAAAAAACTGTTCAGGTTACTGCTCCGCTCCCATAGATCGTAGTGTGATGTTACATAGCTACTCTCATGAATTTGGCTATCATATACTAAAATATCAATTTAATCTGAACTAGCTTTTACCAGTGACTTCGTGCTCGTCAAAGTTAATTATATTATCCCATGGGAACCGTAGTTACGTTTTTTCGGGATAAAAAGTATCCTATGTGTTATTCCACACTACAATCTATCTCAGCATCTAGATCCGTTCAACCGTTTGAGCGTGAAGAAGAGACACACATACAAACTTTCGCCTTAATGTAAAAAAAAATATTCTCCAGACCGATTCCGGCCATGGCGGTTAATCTTAATGCAGACTTAGCCACGTACGCAAAGATATTATAGTGCACAAGTGTGTGCGCAAACACAGGTGCACTCCCTCTTCCCTAACTCTCATAGCTCGATGGGACGGCAATCCGACACGACCGGAGAGAGATCAAATTCGCCTTTATTATATTAGTGTGATGGTAGGTACTTACAGAGATTAACAAGTTTAAATAAAGGACCAACAAACAAAAAAATATTTAGCTTTATTATATTGGTATAGATTTCAGTTACCGCAAAACAACAGCAACGTGACATGTAAATTCTTTTGACGTCACATCGGTATTACTAAACGGTGGCCGCTGTTGGCCCAACTGTGACCAAGGGCTAGGTACTGAATATTCAAAGAGCTTCAGAGTATTACCATTTAGGAGAGGTTTTTGTTATTTCACCGTCCGAAAAGCTATGGAAAAGGCTGGCCACTGCAATATTTATTTGAAACTAGTATACCGAACTTTGACATTCCAGGCTGCTACTGAGAAATTTCCAATGGCAATAAACCCAAAACCATTTTTGCTCGACTTGGATATCGAACTCATAATCCTTAGCTTGATAGTCGCGAAACCTACGGGCAGATAATTGACAAAATATGGATGTAAAAATCTTATGCAATTGGGAACACTGAATTCATTGGTACCATCTCTGCCCAACCTTTCTGGGAATACAGGCGCAATGGTGTGATGGTATTATCTCGTTTAAGTAAGGGACCAAAATATGAATAGACTACTGGAAGAAACTTTAACCCTACAGTAAGGCAATCATAGACTGGTATTATTATTTCAGATTGTATGCACTTCCTAACTGCGGCTGCTTGCAAAGTCCTTTACAGTGGTTACTCACTCGTTGCGGTCAACTCAACATCACACCGTATAATGAGAAACCGCTAAGTGAGTGTGAATGCGTCAATCACATTTTGCTTGAAAAGTTCAGATTGGTACTTGCCCGGTTACGAACTCGCAACCTCATGCATGAGAAGCGCCTTATCCACTAGGCATACATAAATTTACGCCTTTTTCCCATGGGGCTAAGCAGAAACCACAGAACGCCACCTAAAAAGATCTTTAAATACTCCTTCTGCCTCGTCCACGTTCATAAGCACGCCGGTTACGAGTACTGCGCAATCGACTTTTCTGAAGAACCTCACCAATAAGGTCAGGGTTGGTCTTTCTAGCGCGTCCCCTCCCGGCGTTGCCACTCACATCTGCCATATAAAACCTTTTTCTTAGTCGCCTTTCACTCATCTTCTCAACAAAGAACTATAAAGTAATTAAAATAAAGAGAATTTACTTAACCCTTTTTAAGATAAAGGAAAGAAGAAGAAGAAGAAGTTCAAAAGAACTTTCATGTGAACAAACTCTTAAGGTGTGGTTACACTGCGCGCGATAACGCGAGCCGTGTAGCAGCTACACTTGACGCGGCTCGGAACAGCTCGGCTCAGCTCGGAAGATCCGTCGCTTGTCGGTTTTTACAGTTTCGTACCCAGAGGGTGAAACGGGGCCCTATAATATTACTACGACTCAGCTGTCCGTCTGTCTGTCTGTCCATCTGTCACCAGGCTGTATCTCATGAACCGTGTTAGTTAAGCAGTCGTAATTTTCACAGATGATGTATTTCTATTGCCCCTATAACAAAAAATACTAAAAAACAGAGTCAAATAAATATTTAAGGGGGCTCCCATACAACAAGCGTGTTTTTTTTTGCGTTTTTGCTCGATACCGATAACGGCAATAAGTAGACGCTTGTAATATTCATAGAATATTTACTCAAATATTTACTTTAAAAATAAATAATTAAAATAAAATAAATATGTAAGGGGGATCCCATACAAATAACGTGATTTTATTGCCGTTTTTATAGACAATGATACGGAACCTTTCGTGCGCGAGTCCGAGTTGCACTTGAACGGTTTTTGACACAGATTAAAGGCGTGCGCGGCTCGTCTTGTAAACGCGCCGTGTAATCGAGTAGGCTCGCGTTCTGATTTAGCCGCGCCGCATCTACACGGACTGCGCGGCTTGCGTTATCGCGCGCTGTGTAACCACACCTTTACGCGGTAAGGTAGGTACACACTCAACATAATTGAGTTAGCTTTTACGATATCGCAAACTATTAAAATTGTTCATTAAATCTTTCGGTTCTGTGTTTGAGTTCCGGGTTCTTTGATGTTTGTATTTCGTATGGAGGAAGTCGATCGAGGTCTTCGAGAACAAATATGATTTGAGCGTACTTTTGTTAATTAATTGCCATCAATTTAGCTCGACTAAACTGCCTCGTTAGCCTTGTTCTAAGCGCGACTGCTACGCCAGAGGTTTTGGGTTCGATTCCCAGGTCGAGCAAAAAGTGTTATTGGGTTTTACTATTAAATTCTCAGTAGCAGCTCGGAATTAGGATGTGTGCCCGATTAAAGGCAATAGACTCGCCCCCTTTTACATGGCACCTAAACATATCGGCGAACTGTGGGTGTACACTAGTACACCTCTGCTTTACCCTTCTGGGAATACAGGCGTGATGATAGTAACACTATCCTAGAAATAAATCACAGCATTTTTATTTCCATAAAAAATACAAACTCCCATGTGCACTCAGGTTTATAGGTTCGCAATAAGTGTAATGGAGTCTGCGGGCAGAGCAACCGTGTCCGTTCTGATCCGAAACCGCTTAGGTAAATCATTTGTCTGCCATCAGCTTTATTTTTAAACGCACCAATCGCAAAACGCGGTGGAATGTTCTCTTTTCAAATGTGCATTTTTGCAGCGAAAATATTTTTGGGAAGTGGATGAATAAAAGAGTTTGAACGTTTTGCTATGGAAGTTGACATAGCCATATCGCTGTTTGCTTGTTTTGCAATGCTGAGGCACACGGCGTACATTTGGAATCTGATACTTGAAAATGGACCCTGTGTTCAAGCTAGTAAGTACGGGCATATTCATTCTTCGATGCAATTAATAGATAAAATTGCAGTATCTGTTTGTAATTTCGTATTAACAGCAAAATGCATATGAAAGCATATACAATACCTGCATACATCACAAAAGCAATTTTTAACATTTTTGTCTGTCTGTCTGTGTAGACAAACAGATGTTTGTTCCGGCTAATCTCTTTTAACGGGTCTTTCACTCGCAGAGAGCTAACGGTATAAGGAGTAACATAGGCTACTTTTATTATTGAAATTTTATTTAACAAAGCATAACGCAGCAACTATTTTCAAAACAACAACGACTGTCTACGCGTTTGCTACGGCGTAGCAGACGTAGCTGCTACGCGAGCTGCACCGTAGCCAGGGACTTGAAACGTTACTCAAAATAACGTTACGCGTAGTTCCAGTACCGATAATTTGTACCGTTCCACCAGGATCGTAACAAAATTAATACCTTGGCTATAACGATACTGACAAACGGAACGAAATCTTAAAGTGTTCACTAACAATATTATCAATATATCGTTATTAGTATAACGATATAATAACGTTATTCATTACAGTGGTGGCTTGTGCCGAGGCTACCGGGCCGCGGGCGACGACGGAGCGGTAGTCAGCGAGAAAAGTTCTTAAGAATAACGTTATAAATGAATCTGTAACGTTTCACCTGTAACGTTATTACAAGCGGATAAGCTTAATGTTACTGATACCTGTAACGTTACTTAAAATTTTGTTCTACGAAAATGATATTCTTTAACGTTTCTTTCTTGTAACGTTATTGGTATTTTTAAGTTTTAGTATCGTTACAAATTTTGGAACGTTATATGATAACATTAATGATAACGGAACGAAATTCATTTCGTTTTCAAGTCCCTGACCGTAGCAGCAAATAAGCTGAGCGTTGAGCAGGAGCGTTGATTTATTTCTGTCTTTGTTATTTGGACACTTATGTGGTGTCCAATGTATTATAGAGAAATACATAATGTGTCGTTCAAATAATCTAATATAAGTATAGTATTAATCGGAAACCCTATCTCATTCTCAACTATATAAAAATCTCTGAAAAATCTAGAACAAATTCCTTTTTTACTAAAAGTCGCTTTTGTTATCGAGTGCTGACGCACTTAGCGTTAAAAACCGCTGAGAGTTGCGCCCTGTTGTAAAAATCAATTGAGGTTACTGCTATACAAAAGTGGTTCAGCTTGTGTTTTCTATAATAACTAGCTTCAGCCCGCGACTTTGACTGCGTGGCTTGTTTCATCCGCGTTGAGTAAAGTCTTTGGTTACTGCTCCACTCCCGTGTGTCGTAGCGTAGTGTTATGTGTAGCTTATGTTACTCAGGAATAATGTAGGCGGTCCAGTAGTTTCGAAGCTTATTCGGTACAAACAAACATAATCTTTTTTCTATATAATATTTCTATAGAGGTAATTTGTTTTGAACGCATACAAAAAAATATAAAACACACATTACATACCCATTAACTACGCATACTCCCCATCAAATTGATCACAATGGAGCAAAAATATGTTTTGCTGGGAAACAACCTTAATTTTTGTGCTTGTGAGTGCACACAACAGCACAGAGATCATGAAAGCATTAAAAATAAAAAATCAATCATCAATATCTACATTTTCTACAATATTCCCAGGTATGATCCTGAATAAAAATTAAAGCAGTAGTGGGAACATTATCTGTTCAACAGTACCTAAAAAAATTCAAGTAAGATTTTTTGTTAGACTGTTCTATCATCGTCCTTCGCAAAGGCCTCTCTCCACTCCCGCCATCATAAATAAAAAAAACAATTAACTGAAAAAAAAAATCTTTAAAAACGTATTCATCTTTAAATTAGACACTAATCATTAAATAAAATACAATTAATTAACCATACTTACAACATTTTAATAAAACTACACAAAGTTATAACAGAATAGACTGGCTGTTTAAAATAAAAACCGGTATTCCTCTACTGGGCGCCGGCCAAGCGAGTAACGCTCTCGTTTAGATTGATAAAGCATGGGATAAAAGAGGCGGCGATGCGAACAGCTACATGGGATACTTTGTAATACGATGGTATTATCCTGGTGTTTGTGTACTAAGTTTGTAAAGCATACGTCTTAAGACATACATACCATCACGCCTGTATCGCCCGAAGGGTTAAGCAGAGGTGTAATATACACCCACAGTTCGCCAGTGTATTTAGGGCCCATGTAATAGGGGGCGAGCCTATTGCCATTGACCGGCACAAATCCAAACTCCGAGCTGCTACTGAGAATTTCATAGAAAATCCCAATAACACAAATAAAACGTTCTTTTTTTGTCAGGCGGTTCTGCCCTGTGCAGCGGTCGCATCCTTGATGGAAAAACAATTAACTAATACTAAATCAACGCTCTCGTTGAGACTGATAAAGCATGGAACAAAAGAGGCGGCGATGCGAAGAGCTACATGGAATACTTTGTAATGCGAAGGCATTATTCTTTCGGATGGGAAATCATCAAATGACTTCTCCCGCCCTGGACGAAGCGGGAGGGAGTATCAGGTTTTTACTGACTAAAACCCATCCATATTCCTTCTAGCCCCCTTTGCGTTCCGGGGCGTAGTATCTCTTTCGATGTTGCCTGGTGCCAGAGGCTATCTAATTGCAAGGCCTCTGGTGTTGTAGTGCATAGACACAGGTGACTATTTAACATCAGGTAGCCCATCGGCTTGTTTGCCATCCAATCATGTTTAAGAAAAATAACCTACTTCGTTGCAGTCCACATTTCTGACTTGGTACCCGAATATAATTTGAAAGACTTTTTACTTCAAAATCCAATATTTACAAGTTTTGCCAATTATATTCAGTTTTTTAAGACTGAAAGAGCACCAAACATACATCCATCCACCCATCCATCCTCTAAAACTTTCACCTTTATAACAGGATACCAGGAACAGGATTACTCTTCATAGCAGCAATCAAACGGTAGCAATCAGCAACTACCGCTACGCTGTTCTTTGAAGATTCGATCTACCGCTGTTTACTTATGCACGGTAGTCACTGATGAAGCTTGCATCCATGATGAATGTATGATATCTACGCGCAGTGCAGATTGCAGCTTTGACAGACATTGCGTTGATTATTGCAATTTGGCTCTGGATTTCGGGGAAATTGGGAAACAGATTTCCGTATTGCTCCCACACATACATCACGCCTTATTCCCCGAAGGGCTAAGCAGAGGTGTATAAATATACACCCGCAGTTCGCCGGTATGTTTTTTAGGTCCCATGTAATAGGGGGCGAAGCCTATTGCCATTAACCGGGCACAAATCCAAACTCCGAGCTGCTACTGAGAATTTTATAGAAAAACCCAATGACACTTTTTGCTCGACCTGCGAATCGAACCCAAGACCTCTAGCGTAGCAGTCGCGCTTAGGACCAATATGTCAACGAGGCAGTACCGTAGAGCCCCGTAGATCCTAATACTAAGTCTCTATTATAAGACTGTCTGTTTATCCGTCTGCCTTTCAAAGAGCTGTATCTTTTGAACCTTCAAGTAGACACGTGAAATTTTTACAAAGTCGAAAAGTTGTAAGGTGTTTTTGTATAAAAAACCTCAATAAATAAAAAAAAAACAAGTATAGTAAATCGCATCCGTGAGCGATATGGCGTGGGTCACTAGGTATAATAGATTTTTTTTACCCATTAAATTCAAAATTGTCATCATCATATCAGCCGCAGGACGACCACTGCTGGGTATAGACCTCCCCCATAGATTTCCAAAAGGACCGGCTAGAAACAGCCTGCATCCAGTGTCTTCCTGCGGTCTTAATCAGGTCGTCTGTCCACCTTGTAAGTGGACGAAACAAGATGATGAAGACGATTCAAAATTATACTCCATATTAATCTGTATGGATTTGAAGTAATGGTGTTGCCCAGTAACTGGGTTGTGGAGGTCAGATAGGCAGTCACTCCATGTAAAACGCTAGTATTCAGCTGCATCCAGTTAGACTGGAATTCGACCCCAACATAGCTGGGAAAAGTCTAGACAGATAAAAATAGATTAAGTAGGGTATATCAGGATAAACACCAACTATTTACCTAACTTCGAGGCCACCAAATAAAAGTTAGAATTCTTCCCAATCGTGAAACCGTCTCATTGTTTCAGCTACCCTTTATCTCGTCAGAGACTGACAACATTTTTGGAACGATTCCAACAAAAGAATTGATATTTCCTTACGTAGAACGAATGGGAAAATATCAATATGGATTTGTTCGAATCTATTTTTTGTTTTAGCGTGAAACAATAAAGTATTTCCTTGGTTGATTAAGCTTTAACAGAAGTATAGTTAAAGATTGCATAATTCTGTTGTAGCATAATTTATTATGTTGCACAGAATTGAACAATTGTTTGAAAAAATGCCTAGCCTTTTCCTGACTATGTTAGGGCCGGCTTCCAGTCTAACTGGATGCAGCTGAATACCAGTAATTTACATGGAGCAACTGCCTATCTGAACTCTACAACCCAGTCATTGGGCAACACAATACTTCTTTGGAACGAGACTCTGAGGAACGAGGGTGTCACACTACCAACTTCCAAACTCTGGGCTGCTACTGTTTTTTTTTTTACTGTAAAAACCCAATAACACATTTTGGCTGACCTGGGAATCGAACCCAGGACCCAAGCTCATCAATCGCGCTTTCGAGTAAGAGGCCAACGGTACAGTCACTTAAATTAAATTTCTAATTTGTCAATGCGAGTGAGATATTATATATTATTATACTAGCTCTGCCCGCTACTTACTCCGCGTCAAATTTGATATATTATCCCATGAGAACTGTACATTTTCCCGGGATAAAAAGTATCCTATTCCACACCACAATCTATCAGAGTGCCAAATTTCATCCAGATCCGTTCAGCCGTTTGAGCGTGAAGAAGAGACAAACATACACACAAACTTTCGCCTTTATTTACTCGTATTTTATAATATTAGTGTGATTTCGAATCTATTTAGCACCTCAATGAAAACGGCTTAGCAACATAAACAGCAGACGAGAACGTTACTAACAACCTGAAAGCCATTACATAATATACTAATGATTTTCATAATAGAACACTGTAATAATAGTTTAATGTCCAACTTAAGTTCCGTGGGCGCGGGGTTTGGGTGTGGTCCTACTGATAGAAATAAAAAAAGAATAATAATTAAATGTATGTGAATAAACTGGGGTATTATGATAATCCAGTGGTAAAATCACCAATTTCTCGTGCATGAAGTTGATGACATTTGTGAATTTAAATCATGATGAAACCAGGATTTGTAATTTATGTGACTGAACAAATCCGCTAAGAGTCAATGTGGATATAAATGCTCGTACATAACTTGTATGGTAAAAGGCCTTTGCTCTGCAGTGGAACAATAACATGGTGTATGTATTCAATAGAATAAATAACACATAAATTGCAAAAAAAAAAGTATAAAATAATGTTTGAAACAAGTTGTCATTTCTTTAGTTTTATTACTATTAATAAAAATGTAGGTAGTGTAGCCTCAAGAATATATCAACGTAGCACACAGTAAAGCACTAAAGTACCTATTGTTGTAAGAACACTAGAACACCTCTATCTATAATTATAGTCATCTCCAAAAAATTACAATGTCATTAGTAGTTACGCATAACCCGCTTGCAGTGCGACCCCACCTCACCACACTCATTCACATAATCATTATAGGTTTTCGCAACTAAATCGCTCGGTATCACGTGAACGACACATTACGGATGAGTTGTGTGCTTTACTTAATATCTCACGTTATTGTACGCGTACGTATACTAATAACTTGTCGTTTTGTAAAGTAGGAGATTTCGTGAGTAAGACTGGGAATGAATAAAGAAAGAATCGCTTAAGTAGACCCTAGTACGAGTGGAAGGTGTAAAGACGAAAAGGAGGTGGCGGGACGGGAGAGGACCAGAACCTCTCGTCCCAGCAGCCGCCGCGGGAGACGCTCCAGGCGCCGGGCGCCGCAAGACGACTCCCGGCCCAAAAAGGAACATTAATGGGTTTTAGTCAGTAAAAGTCTGACACTAGGGCGAGGAAAGTAATTTTATAATTTCCAATCGGTTAAAAAAAGAAAAGGTGTAAAGACGATCGACTTTTTTTAATGCAAATACTTGTGTTGTACATAGATTTTATTCATTTCAATTGGTGATACTTATTGTGTTTGTCTTTAAAAAAATGTTTTGCATTAATCGCATTTTAAATGCGACCACATGCGAGTAGGACCACGTTTAGGTAAACGTAGGATGCCCTGCTGCACGGTGGACCGACGAAAAAAGGTGACGGACAGCGGATGGATGCGGGCTATCCAGAACCGGGATGGTTGACGTTCTTTGGGGAGAGCCACATACAGCAGTGGACGGCCATAGGCTGATATGATGATGACACGAAAAACACGTTTCTTGTTTGTCTTTAGTTCCGAGCGCGCGCTCTAAGTCGTGAGTTCGATCCCAAGCAAAGCTCCGTATAAAAAATATTTAAAAATAGTAATATTACTGTTTTTGACAAAATCTTAGTACAAGAGTGTAAGAATAAGTATTAACTTAAAGTGAGCATGTTACCAGATCAAAAGCTGAAGGCATTCTTTATAAATAGTGACAACAAAACAATCAAAACCAAATATAACAAAAGTGAATAAAGTGAATATTGACTATAAAAAACATTACGAATAAATGAAAAACTTAAACCAATATTAAAAAAGTGAAAGAAAAACCTAAATAACTAAAATAAAGTGTTATATTTTTTAAATCAAGTGAACAAAGAAACAGTGCAAAATATTCCACTACATGAATCATAACTAACCGCCACTCATTAGTTCAAAAATCCTGTATCCACATTGAGCAGCACTATTTCGTCTACAAAGTTACAGTACAAATAGCTCTGTTAGCTAAGCAACTACCCTTAGTGAACGTTGGGGCTCAAGTTCGATCCCCGCGATTTGAGTTTCTTTTTGTAAGTTGTTTGGTGCTATTTCTTAACCATGTCTATGGAAATAAACCACAACGTAACATTGCGACGACGAAAGCAGTTGTTTAGATCTAAATCAATAGATTCACTAAGTAATGACTCATCATTGGACACAACGAATTCGGACATAAACACAAAAAGTCTCGATCTTTCAACGGGTATCAGCAAAAATGAATTAGAAGAAATGAAAGTTGAAATTCAGCAACTAAAGGAACAATTTGAATTAACACAAAACGAATTGGACAAGGTGATATGCGACAACAATGAACTCAAACAAACAGTATTACGACAGCAAACTTATATAAATACATTAAAAGATCTTTGTACAAGCAGTCCTACAAAGTCGCAAAGATCAAAATTATTGTCTGCGAGAAAACGAAACAGACGTTCTATTGCTGATACTCTACGTGTTGCATCCCTACATCAGGAACCAGTACACGAGTCATCCAGTAACATTGAAGGAGACAGCATTGAGAGCTCAAATATATTATTAGAGTCACCTAATATTGAAATATCACCTAAAACAGTGTCTGTAGCAATATACGAGGATAAGCAAACACAGACCGAACCATCTGAATTTACTGGGTATGAAGATAACTATGTCGATAAAGAAATTAATAAACACAGCAAGACACCACAAGATCAGCGGGTAATTATAAAAAAAAGGAGAGAACAAAGAAAACTATGCATTCTCAGTAACTGCAACCACAGTGGCACACTAGAAATATTAGAAAATACTTTTGGCCGACACTTCGAATTCTGTCATTATTTGTCACGTAATAGTAGCGTTAAATACATTTTATCAAACTTAGTTAATAAGATACATAATTATAGTTTAGACGACTACTGCATTATTATGATTGGCGAACAAGATTTTAAAGGCACCGGGGAATCAATTGAAATAGTCAAGTTAATTAGAGAATCTCTTAAAAGTATAACTAACACAAATGTCATTTTATGCTGCCCTACATATGTAAAAGGGGCTCTGATACACAACTATAAAATAGAAATGTTTAATACATTGCTTTACATGGACATAGAAAATCATAATTATGCTTATTTTTTTGACAGTAATTTTGACCTATCTGATGAAACATTCTCATATAATACCGGTAAACTAAACAAACTCGGTCAGAAACGTATTTATGAAAATATATTCCGTCGCCTACTTGTTGATATTGAGACCTATCCAACTAAGTATGACAACTACTGTAATTCTCCAAAGTCGGCAGAAAATGACCAAAAATCTCTTTTTCGTCCCATCGCGTAAAAAGGGTATTGGTAGTAATGACAGTTCGAAAGGAAAACAAAAATTTGTACTATTACACCAAAACATAGCTGGAATTTTAAATAAAACTGATCTCTTTGAAATCACAATTACCGACTTGGCAAATCAGACTGGCGACATCGATTTTATTTGTCTGACTGAAACTTTTATAAAATCAGGGCATGAAAGTAATCTGGCACTTACAGATTACAACTTAGCTGCCAGTTACACAAGACACGGGAAGAAACGCGGTGGAACATGCGTTTTAGTAAAAAAAGGTCTAAGTTTTAGCCCGTTACCTATAAGTGAGGAACTAGCCATCGAATATTGCTTTGAATCCTGTGGCATAGAAATACTGAGTCATAATCTAATTATAGTATGCATTTATAGAATTCCAGATTCAGATGTTTCTGTATTTTTTAAAAATCTTGAATCACTGTTACGCAATCTAACCCGCAAAGTCAAACAAAATATTATTTTGTGTGGGGATTGGAACATCGATGTATTAAAAGATAATAAACATTCTAAAGAATTAATATCAATTCTGAACAACTTTAATATTTCCCCACATGTTAGGATGCCTACTAGGAAAAATACTAGTATTGACCAAATAGCCAGTAATCTCCCAGCAGGTGATATTAAATGCTGTATACATAATTTAGCTCTCTCCGATCACGATACGGGACAATCATTAACTTTTTTCCTTGAAAAGGCGAATAATAATAAATCGAAAATTGTACAATTCTGGTATGATACAAAGAGAGATTACGATAAGAGCAATATAGCAAAATTTTTAAATTGCTTATCAGCTCTAAGTTTTGGTGAAATGTACGAAGAAAGAGATTGCAATAAAGCATTTAATATTTTCCATGACTTATTCACGCTCTTCTATAAATTGTGTTTTCCCGAAATACTAGTCAAAAGGACCAATAAACCCATAAAAAACCAATGGCTTAGTAGGGGTTTAAAAATTTCATGCATTAAAAAGAGAGCTTTATATTACGCATATCAACAAGATGCTATAAGTAAAGGTTACCACATGAAAAAATACCGCAATTACACGAAGATTTTAAAAAGATGCATGTCAAAATCACAGCAGATCAACAACCACAATTTTTTCAATAATTCTAAGAATAAATGTAAAGCGACATGGTCAATAATAAAAAATAATTTAAATAAATCTAATAATAATAACTACATAAATGAATTAATAATAAGTGACGAAAAAATTAATAATCCTGTTGACATATGTAACCATTTTAACAATTATTTCATTGAGCTGACACAAAAAATTAACAATAATAATCATGACGTTAATAACATTGACATTCAGAATAATTCAAATACTTTATTTTTGACTCCTGTTAATGAAATTGACATTATAAAAATAATTTATTCATTAAATAATACGAATTCTACGGGATTTGATGAAATAACAACTAAAATAATAAAATTAAGCGCAAAAATTATAGCATCCCCACTTAGCTACCTAATAAACCTCTCGTTTGAAGAAGGTGTTTTTCCGTCGACATTAAAAGAGTCTATAATTAAACCACTATTTAAAAAGGGTAATTGTTCCGATATGGGTAATTATAGGCCCATTACACTGATCCCAATCTTTGCAAAAATTTTTGAGAAAGCAATGCATGGCAAAATAAATAGCTTCGTCACTAAATATAATCTAATTGTAGACAGTCAGTTTGGTTTCAGGAAAAATTGTTCAACAACTCTAGCCTGTTTTTCATTAGTAAAACTAATTACCGAAGCTCTGGATAAAAAGATGTCTGCTTTATCGGTATTTTTAGATATGAGCAAGGCATTTGATTTTGTCTCACATGAGCGACTGCTCTACAAGTTAGAGAGATATGGAATTAGAGGCAAGGCGCATGATTGGCTAAAAAGCTATTTGTCTGATCGCCAACAGAGAACTGTGATCTCTAAAATAGAAAAAAACACAAGAACGACATATTGCTCAGAATTAAAAATTAATAAATCTGGCGTTCCACAGGGAAGCGTTCTGGGTCCGCAACTATTTATATTATACATAAATGACCTAATAAAATGTTTAAAATATGAATGTATCCAATTTGCTGACGACACAACTTTGACCATAAAATGTTCCAACAAAACTGACATAGAAAGTAATACTAACGTTGAATTAATTAATGTAATAAAATGGCTCGAGGACAATAATCTTAATGTTAATATTAACAAAACTAAAATTGTTCAATTTCAAACGTGCAACATGTCAGTAATACCAGCAACAATTCGACATGATAATACAATTTTAGAACCAGAACCATCGGCTTTATTTTTAGGTATAATAATTGACAATAAACTGAACTGGAAGGAACACGTAGAAAGGGTATGCAATAAGCTTGATAAGTTTGTGTATGCTCTTCGTAAGCTAAGACTGGTGTCCAGTAAACAAACTGTCCTAAGTGCTTACCATGGGTATGTTTCATCAGTATTGCGTTATGGCCTAGTGTTATGGGGTAATTCAGTGGATGTGGAAAGAGCATTTAAAGTACAAAAAAAATGTATCAGAGCCATGAGCGGTGCAGAATATTTAGACCATTGTAGGCCACTATTTAAAGAATTAAAAATTCTCCCACTCCCGTGCCTGTATATTTTTGAGGTTTCTTTATTTGTGAAAAAATACCCCCATTTATTCCCATTGAATGAACAAGTCTCCCAAAGACTAAATACAATAAATGCCGGGAAATTGCGAGTACCTCCTCAGAGATTGCAACTGTATAGTAGAAATGCCAGTTGTATGACAGTAAAAATTTATAATAAATTACCATCTGGCTTGAGAATGTTACCAATTAATAAATTCAAATGTAAAATGTTTACTTGGCTCTTAGACATGTGTTTTTATTCCGTTAATGAATTTTTAAATCATACCTTTGACAAAAATATTCGTAATTAACATTCTAAGCTTGTATTCGTATTTCAACATTATAATTTATATTTTGACACTAAAACCTATATTTTTGACATAATAATAGTTTTCTTTTTATTGACATGATTATTATTTACATTTTGACATTACAAATAATACTATTTATAAATTTAAATCAATACTATGTATCAAACTAAAAATATAAATTCATGAGCAACTTCATTAATTAATTAAAACTTTTATTGTAATGTCTATGATTTGCATGCACTTGCTTATTTTATTTTTTCTACACCAGCAATGGTAGTATATGTGACTCTATGTTTAATTTAAGACCTCAATGTACCGTATACTTAGAAATAAATAAATTATTATTATTATTATTATTATTATTATTATTTAATTTATGTTTTTATTTATATTTAAGGCCGTAGTACCTACTTAATACACACTCTGTGAATTTTTTTTACTGTGATTGACTGAGAGAGCTTAACAGTGGAGTCTTATTAATAATTTGCCACCCTTTGGGTGCAAAACCCCAAAACTTAATACCTGAGTGAATAGATTCAACTAGATTCATTAGTTTTAATTAAATGATTTGACTTGACTTGACTTCACTTGAATACTTTTACGTTAACATTAGCACTGTCTTTACATAGTGCAGCTCTCAGCTTCATCCCAAACATAGTTCCACGCTCCAACTTCCCCAAAACAACTCGTAACGATTGAAGAATGATTCCATTAATTAAACCTTAATTAAATTTATAAAGATAAAGGGCAGGGTGCTCCCTAAAGTATCCTACAAAAAACAAACACCCACATTTTCTGAAGCGATAAAGAAAGCCTTAGAGAATCGGCAATTATCTCGGAAACTTCCCCTTGACTGCTAATCGTTAAGGGTTAACTCTCAACGCAGCCAAGTTTCCACATTTACAGAAATAATTACATGCTACCCCTTTTGCTTACCCCTTAAGGGGGGTTGTTTAAATGCCTACCTTTCTATTTACCTTTTCGAGTGGTCTTATTGAAAAAGTTTTTAGACACATCGCTTTGTTTACTGTTTAGGGAGGATGTCCACTTGTAACTCTTTTTTGGCCGACTTCAAGGAAGTAGGAGGTTCTCAATTTGACCCGTACGTTTGTTACCCAATGATGGAAAGGAAGAGGGAGGCCAAAGAAAAGATGTATGAATTGTGTGAAGAATGATATGAAAGAGAAGGGAGTCAGTGATAGCATGACGGTTGACAGGACGGCATGGAAGAAGAAAATGTGTTGCGCCGACCCCAAGTAACTTGGGATAAGGGCAGGAAGATGATGATGTTTGTTACTCCATGTGTAGAATATTTTCGATTACACTGAATCCATATACCATCACGCCTGTATTCCCCGAAGGGTTAGGCAGAGGTGTATCAATGTACACCCACAGTTCGCCGGTATATTTAGGTCCCATGTAATAGGGGGCGAGCCTATTGCCATTAACCGGGCACTAATCCAAACTCCGAGCTGCTACTGGGAATTTCATAGAAAAACCCAATAACACTTTTTGCTCGACCCGGGAATCGAACCCAGGACCTCTAGCGTAGCAGTCGCGCTCAGGACCACTAGACCAACGAGGCAGTTTACACTGAATCATATGTTTATTTCTTTCCTTTATTAATTCAAATCCAACAAGACGAATTCCAATTTTTTCCAAATATCATTTTCTTTCACTGCCTCAAACTAGCCTTATTATCAGTATTATACAATCAGCAGTAGTAGGAAAAAAGTTTAAAAAAATAAAATAAAAAAATAATTATTTACAAATCAAAACGAATGGGAAATACAAAATGCATAATAGGCATTATGCGTCCTGAATTGGCCTTGTTAATATAAGCAGTAAGTATGCTCGAATGCAGTTGCAAACTGAGCCTAGCATAGCTGTAGGTCTAGGGTGCGTCGGCAAAATGACATGGATTGTCTGGAGAACATTGCAGGGAATAGTGGAAGCGTTGATTACGATCCAAGGAATAGACTGGAATTATTTTTTCTAGCCTAAACTGTCCCACTGTTGGGTACTGCTGGGTGCTGGGTGCTCCCCCAAGTCCTCGTGATCCGAGTCCTGATCATCTAGTGCGATGAAAACATCAGAAAGAGTAGTGACTCTTTCTGTGCTGTCTATATTTAGCTTGACTTAAAATAGAAAATACAAATTACACTAATTCTACAATAAACTCAAATGCCTATTTGTTCATATAAATTAAAGGGCCAAGAATATTCACGAAAATTGCCGTGAGCGATTCTGTAAAATCGTATTCGAAAACCAATTATTCGGAGATTAACTCGAACGCGGAATCGGGTTGCGAGGAGGCATGCGACAATCAGGACAACTGAATTCATTTAATATGAGTTGGTAGTCAGAATATGACAAAACTGGTATAAAAAACTCCTGTACTGTTGTATGCACCGGTAAATTTTACGTGCGTTGTATACTAACAAAAACATTTTTTTTACGCCAAAAATAAAAGTCGTTTCCCATCAAGAATTTTTGCTCATGTTATATGATTTCATGGAGAGGAGCTCGTGGCTAAATAATTACAGCCGCATAGACCGATCTTCCGGGTTAAGCCACGCTTGCCGAGGTTGGTCTGTGGATGGGTGACCATTTACCATAGCGAGTTTCCTTCTTGCCTCGGAAAGCACGTAAAGCTTTAGCACGTAGATCTTTGACAGTCGTTACGGATAGTCAGAAGCCAGAAAGTCTGACAACCAGTCTTACCAAGAGTATCGTATTACCCATTACTGGGTTGTGGAGGTCTGATAGGCAGTCGCTCCATGTAAAATACTGATATTCAGCTGCATCCGGTTCGACTGGAAGCCGACCCCAACATAGTTTGGAAAAGGCTAGGCAGATGATGATGTTATATGATTAAAATTTCATGAATTTCATATTTAGGATTCTGTATTCAAAAGGCGTCCTAATCGGAACCCTATTACCAACACGGCTGTATATTTTGAACCGTAATAGGTAAACACTAGAAAACACAGATTGTGTATTACTATGACTTCAATAACTACAAATAATAGAAAAAATACATATAGAGGTTCTGCATATACAAAACGTTTTTTTTTGTATGCAATCATCACAAATCATCATCATCATCATCATCGCAGGACCTCCACTGCTGGCCATAGGCTCCCCTATACATTTCCAAATGGACCGATTGGAAGCAGCCTACATCCAGCGTCTTCCTGCAGTCTTAATCAGGTGGTCCGTCCACCTTGAGTGATCAATCCTTCGGTTGCGAGACTTATACTGAACCGATTTGTCACCCCCAGTCTCATCATCATCATCATCTCAGCCATAGGACGCCCACTGCTGAACATAGGCCCCCCTTAGATCTCCACATATACCGGTTGGGAGCGACCTGCATCCAGCGTCTTCCGGCAACCTTTATTAGGTCGTCTGTCCATCTTGTTGGTGGACGTCCTACGCTGCGCTTGCTAGTCCGTGGTCTCCACTCTAGCACTTTTCGACCCCATCAGCCATCTGCTCTGCGAGCAATATGGCCAGCCCATTGCCACGTCAGCTTGCTAATCCGGCGGGCTATATCGGTGACTTTAGTTCGTCTACGGATCTCCTCATTTCGGATTCGATCACGTAGAGAAACACCGAGCATAGCCCTCTCCATAGCTCGTTGAGCGACCCCCAGTCCTCCTAATAAACAATTGCACCAGAAAGTGTATTCGGATCTTATTCCAATTAATTTACGAGCATAAACTTGTGTCTAAATTTAGCCAAACATGGGAAGATACATTTCCGTAACTCGCCACTCTCTGAAAATTCAGGAGCGAAATTTTCCATTTGGAAGGAGAAAGGATAAAGATCGAAAGTTAAGAGTTTTATCTGTGTTATTGGAATATTTGGGTAACTTTGGCACAGCCATGCGTAGTTAAAATGTTTTACGTTGATAAATAACCGAAACCAAACTTGGGTAATTACAATATATCTTGTTTCACGATTGCTGATTTTGCCAATAATTGAATTTTGTTTTTATTTATTGGTGTACCTTTTTCTGTAGCAGTTTGGTTTGTTTGAGATTTAGTAGTAGCAAGACGCCATTTTGTCTTGATACTGTAGTAAGATGGTTTTAGGGTACCTTATTTAAATGGTGCCAAATGAAACACTATTATGGTATAATATTGAGGTATAATTATTGTGGGTGTACATTGCTACACCTCTGCCTAACCTTTCAGGTAATATAGGCGTAAAAATATGTGTGTATGTGTAGAACTCTATTACTAACACTCTGTTATCTGTCTGGCCATCCATCCGACTCTCTGTCAACACATTTGAAATTTTCAGAGAGTTTAAATTAATAATAATAAAACCAGCCCACTATCGTTCCACTGCAGGGCAAAGGCCTCTGCTCATACAGAGAAGGCATGAGCATTGATTACCACGCATGCTAAAGACGGATTGGCGATTTAGGACTTATAAAGGTTCTGGTTTCCACACGATATTTGCCTTCGCCAATGTCCACGACAAATATTTGAAAGTAATTATTATGAAAAAAATATGAGAAAAATTGACATTGCTATTTTCCCGTGTCAGATGACCGGAAAAATAAAAAATTATGATCGATATGTTACCGGCCAAACCCGATTTCAGGACAAACTAGTTTTGCCTAGGCTAAACTAGTTCGTCCTATACACGATCGGATGATCTGGTATAGCCTAGGCCAAACTAGTTCATCCTAAGACCAATAGGATAAATCAGTTTAGGCTAGGCCAAACTAGTTCATCCTAATATAAGCATGCACACACCCAGGATAAACTGGTATGGCCTTGTCTAAACATTTTAGAATACCTGGAAAGGCAAAATAAATTGGTATTTCATTAAATTTTAATTATTATTGGTAAAATAAGATACTCCGTAATTCGAAAATAATCTTATTTATTAAAATATAATATTTTGTCGTTAAAACGAATGGTACTAACAGTTATGGTACCTAATTCAAACAATCACGGTATCGATTATTATTACTTTACTTCGAGCTGTCATAATCTTAATGCACTAATTGGAATCAAGTAAACTGAACAAATAATTAAAATTTTATAAAATACCAATTTATTTTGCCTTTCCAGGTATTCTAAAATGTTTAGACAAGGCCATACCAGTTTATCCTGGGTGTGTGCGTGCTTATATTAGGATGAACTAGTTTGGCCTAGCCTAAACTGATTTATCCTATTGGTCTTAGGATGAACTAGTTTGGCCTAGGCTATACCAGTTCATCCGATCGTGTATAGGACGAACTAGTTTAGCCTAGGCAAAACTAGTTTGTCCTGAAATCGGGTTTGGCCGGTAACAGATATAATGTATCTTTCGCAGCACTGCACAAGATCTCCCATATCGTCGAAACTCCGAAAACAGTCTTTAGGAAACCTATCTTTCACGGTAGTACCTCTAAAAACAAATTTTATTTTATTACAAAACTTCCCCGCCTTCTTACATTCAATGCACCTTGGTTGACGCACTTCTGGACATCCATGCATGAATGTTAGCAAGATTTTTGGCAAAACAACGGGAACGCGAGACATAAATATTCCGAGTCAACGTGTTCGAAGTAAAACTTTGTGAAGCATTCGTTACTGAGTCATAAATCAGGAATTTGAGAATATGAATACTCTTTTGTGATTTTTAGGGTTCCGCACCTAAAGGGTAAAACGGGACCCTATTACTAAGAAGCCCCGCTAAGATGCCCCGTTGGTCTCGTGGTCGCAAGTGCGACTGCTGTGCAAGGGGTCCCGGGTTCAATTCCCAGGTCGAGCAAAAAGTGTTATTGGGTTTTTCAATAAAATTCTCAGTAGCAGCTCGGAGTTTGGATTTGTGCCCGGTTAATGGCAATAGGCTCGCCCCCTATTACATGGGACCTAAATATACCGGCGAACTGTGGGTGTATATTGGTACACCTCTGCCTAACCCTTCGGGGAATACAGGCGTGATGGTTTTATTACTAAGAATTCGCTGTCCGTCCGTCCGTCCATCTGTATGTCTGTCCGTCTGTCACCCGGCTGTTTCGCATGTGAGACAGTTGACATTTTTACAGATGATGTGTTTCTGTTGCCGCTATAACAATACATGTTAAAAAAACAGAATAAAATAAATATTTAAGGGATTCCCATACAAGTAACGTGATTTCTTTACAGTTTTTATAGACAAAGGTACGGAACCCTACGTGTGCTAGTCCGACTAGCACTTGGCCGGTATTTAATATCGAAATGGTCTAAAGGAACTCACTTCTCATACATGCGGTGACGAGTTCGATACCGGGAAAGAACCAATGTAACTTTTTCAGTCCTTTTCTCGGAGTTAAAGTCAAAGCATTTTTTAAAATTAGGTAGACTAACTACACGCAGTTTTGAAGTATCAAGCAGTTGCAGTTTAATCTTGAAACTAGTTGCTCGTTCCAAAATGTAGGTCTCCATACAGAAGAACGAGCAAGAATCTTCATGAACTTTCCTTCAATTTGGTTTTATAAAATCTTGGTTGTGGAGGTGAGGAAACCTGGCCTTATAACAGGTCTGAAATCGCCAATCCACCTTTAGCAAGTATGGCGGTTAGCTCTCGTTTAACCAAACAGAATGAATTACTAATTACGAGTCGTACTTCTAACGAGTAACGATCCGTAATTTGTTAGTTCCATTAGTCTTTGCGGCTTAGCGTAGCTTGTAACGTAAGTAGGCGAATCAAGTCGGTAGATCGAATTACAAATAATTAAATTACTGAAATAGGGATCAATATGCGATGTATTGGTTGGTAATTTCATTGGTTTCGAGTTAAGGAAGAGAAGGGAAGTTCAACGACCTCAAAGGTCGTGACGTCATGACACTTGGAGGTCCTTTTGACTGGGCAAGGCTATTGGCATAAAAACGGGCACAAATCGGATTTCATTTGTTTTTGTATAACAATAGAAAAATAATGACTGCCCCGTTGGTTTCAAAGTCGCAAGCGTGACTGCTGAGCTCCAGGTTAGGTTCTGGATTTGATTTTCAGGTTTAGCAAATTGTTAAGGTGGAACCTCCACGGTAGCCCGCGAAATTCAAATTTGCTTACGGTTTTTGCAATTTGCAAGTCAGTATTAAGTTATATGATGGTTAAAGTATGATTCGCGGGCGTAAGAATTATGTATTTTCAGAATAATAACCATTTAAGTCAGCAATAAAACTCCATAGGGCCGGGTAAACCCAAAGAATGACTATTTCATGAAATCTTGACATTTTGGAATTATACCGACTTATGGAGTTATTTTACTGATTTTAATGGTTATGATTCTGAAAATACATACTTCTTACGCCCGCGAATCTTACTTTAATCAACATTAAACCTAATACTGACTTGCAAATTGCAAAAAACGAAAGAATATTTGAATTTGGCGGGTCACCGTGAAAGTTGCACCTTAATAAGTTGTTGCAATAGTAATTTTACAGCAGCAACCTGGAGTTTGGAAGGTAAGTAGTATGACGCCCGCTCCCGTGATTCGGAAAGCATGTGAAGCCGTTGGTCGCGCCATATCTCTCTTTAATCGTGTCGGATTGCTGTTCCATCAGACAATGAGAGTGAAGGAAGTGGGAGTGCATACTGCAGCTATTTCTTCCGCGTAAATGTCAGTCATGGCGAACGCATACAAAGTCGCAGAATAATAAGTACCCTATGTACCCTTTCATAAGATTCAAACTCGTACCAAATTTTATTAAAATCGGTTCAGTGGTTTAGGTTAGTAACTTAACAGACATACAGAGTTAATTTCGCATTTATATTAACTAGCGAACTATCTGCGACTTCGCCCGTGGTTTATTTAAGTTGTCTTTAGTTACTGCTTCGCCTCTATGACTCGTGGCGTGGTGTTACCTACCTGTATGTGGCTTATAGCCTTCCTCGATAAACGGACAATCGAACACAAAAAGATTTTTTCAATTCGAGCCAGTAGTTCCAGAGATTAGCGCGTTCAACCAAACAAACTAACTCTTCAGCTTTATAATATTAGCACAGATATGGAGTATTGGATTTCCTACAATTTACTAACCACAGAATATCGAAAATACATTTCGGAAAATGTATTCCTGTGATGTCCATTTCAATCAGAGGATTATGTACGGTCAACAAAAGAGATAAGTTACCAGACCGTCAAATATAGTTGAAGTTTTCTTGCAAACCGATAGTCGTTTTTAAATACAATTTAATATAAATACTAAACTGTTTATTCTCTATTAATAAAAATAATATTCATTAAAAAACTTCTATCGGTTTTTAAAAAACTTTGAATTTATTTGGTGACTCCTGTTACTTATCTCTTTTGCTGACTGTACATACCCGACAATATCAATAAACTGCATTCGTGTAAAACCGCGAACGAGTTCGAAGCGTGCGTTTAGATTAGTGTGTTTTAGATCAATATTGATAGACTGGGTTTAGCATGTTATAACAGTATAACAGGATTTGCTAAAAAATCTGTGCGCTGGTTTGAATATGTAACTAGAATAACGCATACTCTCGAAAACTCCAATTAGAAAATTAAATTACAATCATGATATATACCATTTTATTTTATTTTATTTTATTTTAATAATTTTAGGAAAACTTACAGCTAGTCATGTACAATAGTTCGGGTTTAGATAACATTTAAAAGGCCAATTACAAGTTTTCACAGGTAAGAAAGTAAACATAGTTAGAATTACATAGGTAGTAGACACAATAAACAGGATTGTAAAATACTTGAAGAAAAAAAGCAAATTAAAGACTATTTTAAGTTTTGAAAGAAGTGAGTGCACAGCGTCTTTTTTAATTTATTTACACTAGTGTAAAAAAGATCGATATCAACATCACGGCAAGTGGAATCGTATACACGGCTCGCCCTAATCATGTACGAGTTTTGTCTATAGTTTGTTCTTGTCACTGGTGTATACAACAGACGAGGCCTGCGCAGATACGAGTAAGATGCTCGCAGTCCAACTTTGCTCAACAATTCAGGCACGTCGACGGAACTGTTAGCAATCTTAAACAGAAAAGCTAAATCAGAAATTTTTCTGCGCTCATGCAAGGGAAGAATATGAAACTTTTTACACCGCTTGTTATAATCCGAGATATATATTTTGGAACGAAATTGAATGTACCTTAGAAATTTCTTTTGTATGCCCTCTAAACGATTAACGTAAATGTTATAAATCGGGTTCCAAACCTGAGAGGCATACTCGAGGTGGCTACGAACAAACGAGCAATATAAAATTTTGATTGTCTTTATGTTTTTAAAATCGGACGAGACCCTGAATATAAAACCTAGTGCTTTCGATGCTTTGCTAATAATATTGTTGATGTGAGTGTCAAAAATAAGTTTTGAGTCGAAAGCAATCCCGAGATCCTTGATGACATTGACCCTGGATATGGAGGTATCAAGGAGAGTATAAGGAAACAGAAGAGGGTCGGGTTTTCTGGTAAATGAACACACGTAACATTTGGAAACGTTTAAGTCTAACTTATTTAGGTTACAGTAAGTTTGGAAGGTGTCTAGATCATCTTGCAGTAACAAGGCATCAGCGTGGGTAATAACCTGTTTCATAATTTTCATATCATCCGCATATAGCAGTAATTTAGAATACCGAAAACAGGCGGGGACATCATTAATAAAGATATTAAATAGGAGGGGCCCTAACAATGATCCCTGGGGAACTCCCGATGGAATAAGCATAGCTCTGGAGGAGTAGCCATTCAGCACCACAGTCTGGCATCTTCCCTCCACGTATGACTTAAACCATCTGTATAAATTACCCCTAATACCCATCGAAAAAAGCTTACGCATTAGGATGATATGGTCAATTCGATCAAAACACTTGCTGTAATCGGTATATATAACGTCGACCTGGGATCCATTTGACATAGACTCCGATAAGAAGTCACTGCAGAGAACTAGATTAGACGTGGTAGACCGACCTCTCAAGAAACCATGTTGCTGCTCTATAAAACTGTGTTTGATAGCCGAGTAAACTTGTTTGTATACAATTTTCTCCAGTACCTTCGCAAACATACACAATTTGGAGATCGGCCTATAATTCTCAACAGAAGTTTTTGGGCCCTTTTTATGTATCGGTGTTATATATGCCGACTTCCAGATCGCTGGTACCAAGCCTGTATTAAGTGACCTTCTAAACAGGATTGAGAGGGGGACAGAGAGACTTTTGGCGCATTTCAAAACGAAAAAAGGTGGCACATTATCAGGACCTGCGGATTTATTCAGGTCAACTTGCTTCAGCAGTCTGTGAACCTCTTCCTCTAGAATTTCCACAGCATTGATGTCGGAAGTACCCCGTACACTGCTGAGATCTGCATCACAGGACACAAGACCTCCTCGAGTACCCGAGCCCGCAAGAAAGTTGGAGTGAAAGAACTCACTAAAAAGGTTGCAAATAACATCCCCATCACCAGATGACAACTGACCGAAGTGTAGCACTGATGGATACGAGTTCGAATGTTTCCTATCTTTGACATAACTCCAAAAGGCTCGAGGATTATTACTTATGTTTGATTCTATTTTGTTTATGTAATCGTCAAACATTACCGTCTCCAGATCTTTAACCCGTTGCCTTAATAAAATGAAGCAATTATAATCTGCAAGATTCCCATATTTTTTAAATTTATTGTGATATTTAGCTTTTTCTTTTATAATTTTGATCAAGTAGCTTCGGTACCAGGGTGGATATTTAGATTGGGATCCGATTTTTTTGGTTGGTACGTAGGTGTCACGGATCATGTCGATAACAGAGTAGAAAAATGTGACAGCGTCCTCAATCGACCGGCTGCTTAATTCACTCTGCCAATCTACAAGGTTAAGCTCATCACATATTACGTTGTAATCTGCTAATCGATACAAAAATTTTACGTAAGGACGAATCGGAAGGCTGTGCAATTGAACAAAGTCGGCCGTAACGCATAATGCCCTGTGATGCAAATCCTCAGGCACAAGCGGGTCATCACTACAAGTGACAGCAACTTGGTCGTTGGACAGCACCAGATCAAGGATTCTATTATTCTTATTTAGGTACGAGTTGAACTGTAGAAGATTACACGTGTTGAAATTGTCAATTAGGTTAGTTTGCACATCTCCATGAAGGATAGCAGGGTACAAAGAACATCCATCGGCAGCCGGCTGCCAAGTTAAGTTGGGCTGATTAAAGTCTCCTACAATAACAAACTTGTCAGCAGAATGTTTAAGTACAATGTCAGCTAAGTTTTCTGAGAAATTGCCCAACTGGACTGCTAAAGAGTTACCTACATTCTGGGAACAGATGTAGACAGTGCATATGTGCATCTTGTACGAGATTCTGGGTTTTTTCCGCACTAGTGTTAACGTAACCCACATGTCCTCAGCACTGGAGCACCACTCATAGCGAGCATCCGCTACAAGTCCCCGCTTAACTGCAATTAAGACACCTCCTCCCATAACTTGATTAGTGCTGGCGTAGTCACGATCCCTTCTCCACACCAGGTATCTATCATCAAAGATTTCAGAGTCGGATATCCCGTCAATTAACCAGGTCTCAGTCAGGCAAATAACGTCAAAACTATTCATACATACGTTTCTATAGAAATCTTGAGTTTTTGTTCGCAGTCCACGCACGTTTTGATAGTAAAGGCTAAGGGACGCCATCGTAAACTATTATTAACGAAAGAGTAACATAAACACAATAAGTATAAGGTACATTCAATTTGTAAAACCGGCTATTAATCTTGAGTGTTAGGTTAATTACCATGGCTAAGGAAATTAGGACTTTAACGACAAACGAATAAGTTGTAATTAGCGAGTAAATGCAATGGTGAGTAACATAAAAACAAAAATGGGCGCAAAAAACTCGGTATGATAAAAACAAGCAAGTTAAAGCTTTAAACATTAAAGAATAGCTATTAAAATCGTAATATGCAAAAGGTGCGAAATAGTTGTCACCAAGCGATAAGCGAACAAAAGGCTGGTGAGAATGGAATGCGTACAAAAAACAAGAACACGTGTTTCTCAAACTTAATGAGCAGATGTAAACAACTAACTTGCCGGAGTGTTGAATCGATATACTTAGAATAAAAACTTCATCAGATCCTGCTCTGATTTAATGTGATGTTTCGGAGAGGTGATATTTTTGCGTAGCATTATTTTACACCCTCTGACCCAGACATGTTCAAACCCGCGTTCCTTAGCCCTGGCTTTGGTCTTATTTAAAAGGATTTTGTTCTCGAACGTTAAGTGATCGTTAATGTAGATCCTGTTCTCGCCTTTCAATCCCAGGTCGCTGGCATTCAGGGTCTTGTGCTTCTTCGCGGCCGCTACGAAATCATTTTTTAAGTAGCTGTTGTGAACTGAACAAATTATGTTTTTGTTGTGCTTGTCATTACGCATCGGCACTCTTGCGATATAATTGATCTGGTCTTTAGGGATGTGACAGTTAATGGTATCGCCGATCTTGGTCATCAAGGAAAAAAGGTTTTCATCATTGGAAATCGGTACTCCTTTGATCTCGATATTATTTATACGGGATCTTTGCTCACTCTCGCATTGCTGATTTTCAAGCTTCTCCACGCGAACCTGTAGAACAGAAATCTGCTCTTTAACCTTCCCCAAAGTCTCAACTTCTAGCTCCAGGGTCGAAACCTTGCATGTCATGGCCTTCAACTCATCATTTACTGATTCCATAGAACACTTGATTTCAGAGAATTCCGACCTGATCGCTTTAAATTCCATGAGTTCAGACTGGATTGCTTTTATGCTTTCAACCAACGCTGGCAATGCTTCCATCTGGGTTGAGAGTCGCTTAAGCTCCGTTAGAATGGTTTCCGAGTCTGCGGGTGAAGGATTAGGGATACCAATACGAGGACTGGCTGCCGCTGATGACTTGCAGCTGGCACATTTCCAAGTTGTTCTGCGGTCTCCAAGCTTTCTCCATCCAACTTCCGTTATACCGGCGCAGGGGAAGTCGAACTGTCCCTGGCAAAGCGTACACGTGACGCCATCTCTAGCTTCAACATCACAGCCCTTGCACTTAAACATATTTTTATTTTATTAATGCAGTTAGACACAAGTTTGAGAAACGCAGTCAACTCGTTAGGACAATTTGTTCGCGTAGTAAAAGAAACGTCTTTAAACGCGCGCGTTCGGTTAGCTGTCTACTACCTGACTGAATCACGCCTGTATTCCCCGAAGGGTTAGGCAGAGGTGTACCGATGTACACCTAACAGTTCACCAATATGTTGAGGTGCCAGGTTATTACCTGGCACCTCAACTCCTATTAGGGGTTGAGTCTATTGCCATTAGCCGGGCACAAATCCTAACTCCATAACACTTTGCTTGATCTAGGAATCGAACCCAAGACGTTCCGTTCTTCTCCATACGAAACTACCTTTTGAAATGGGCAACTAGATTAAATAGTTTTTAATTATATGACGTCCAAAAGTGCCGTTTAATGGTCTAATTGAAATAAATGATTTGACTTTGACTAGCGTAGCAGTCACGCTTAGGACCAATAGGTAGTCAAGAAAAGTTATGAAGTGATAATAATACTCCTACATTCATTGTCCTACAAGACTGTCTATAAGGACATCCTACCTCTCCTCGAATAAACAGCAAAAAAACGATGATTCAGAGAAGAAAAAGGTTCTGGAAATCTACGTCATCAAAATAAACCCTTTTTTGCCCACTTTCCCTTAACCGCCATATCCAATTAAAGCCTATTCTCCCTGAAAACTGAACAGAAAAAAAACATGAAATAATAAGACGATTAAATATACCAAGTCCTAAATAAATACAAGGATGCCCGTTAAGATTTTTACTTAGGCAGCGTCTAGGGACAATCGTCACTAATTGAATTTTCCTTTTCGTTACAACTTTTTGTTTAAAAAAAGAATGGAATGCGAAAATCTTTTTAATATATTCTTTATTTAAAAAAAGACGTTCACCTACTCTAGGAATTTCTCCTGTATCGTGGGTGCGCTTACAAACATATAAAGTCACATACACAAACAGCCAGACCCGGGACAACTATGTGTGTTGGTCATACAAATATTTGTCACGTTCGAGAATCGAACCCAGAATATGCAACGCAGTAGCCGATCGCTCAGCCACTGCACCAACCGTGTCGTCTAAACACCGGCAACGATTTTGATGAAATTTGATACAGAGATAGAGTAGACTTTGCACAAGAACTTAAGCAAAGTATCTTTTGTCCCGAAAAAAAAAAGGCTTGAAGGTGTGAAAATGTGAAAGTTTGTATGATATAAAATGTATTAGTAAATATGAAGAAAGTTTGTAAGATAATACCATGAAACAAGAACAAACAAATAGAAGCAACAAGAATATTGTAACCATCTTGGTTTGTAAAAACCAAATTGAAGGAAAAGTGTCCATGGAGCAACAAGCTTCAATTTTAAACTGTAACTTCTTGATAATTCAAAAGTGCCTGTAAGTGGTCTAATTGAAATAAATACTTTGACTTTGACTTTCAAACTTAATAGACATTTTTGATCAAGCGATTTCGAAAAATTTGAACCCAAAAAAGCTAGCTAAAAACTAGTATATGATAAAGTATACGATACCCAAGCAAACAGAAAAAAAGTCCAAAAATTTTGCGGGCACAGCCATGACCCCGATTGCGGTAACCTGCATTCGGCCATTTTTTATACGTATAAAATACGCATACGCCAATGCAAGCCACACCTTTGGCGGTAGTAATTAAGTACGGGGGAATTGTTGACTTTTCATTTGGCCTTTTCAGGGATTTGCAGTGGTTCCCTGTAAAAATCTCCCTAGGTAAATATAGGTTTAATGAGCTTGAGTTGACATGCCTTTTTTACCATTCTAGGATTTGGGTGCGTTTAAAAATATATAAACTCACATACACAAACAGCCATAAACAGAACAACTATCTGTACGCCATGGTGCCATGGAGTCTCTCTACGAGATAGAATCAGTACTGAGGAGATCTGCAGACGAAGCAAAATTACCGATACAGCTTAGCGAGCGAATCAGCAAGTTGAAATGGCAGTGGGCAGGGCTTATGGCACGCAGAGCTGATAGCCGATGGGGCCGCAAAGTTTTCGAATGGAGAGCACGCACCGGCAAGCGGAGCGTAGGACGTGCACCCACAAGGTAGACGGACGACCTGATTAAGACCGCAGGAAGACGCTGGATGCAGGCCACTTCCAACCGGTCTTTTTGGAAGTCTATGGGAGAGGCTTATGTCCAGCAGTGGACGTCCTGCGTCTGATATGATGATGATCTGTAGGCAAAACGAATATTTTTTGTTCAGCACGGGAATCGAATTCATTCTGAGCGGAAGAGAGTGTCTATATCTTACTGACTAAAACCCATCTATGTTCCTCCTAATGCCCTTTGCGTTCCAGGGCTGCGGTGACTCTTTCGAACAAATTCGGCAGCAGTATAAGCCTTGCAAGTGGATATGCGTTCCAAATTCAAACCTACACTTATATCCCTAACCAAAGTAAACCACCTTCCAACAAAAATGCCTGCAAGAAGACTAAAAAAACAGACTTGAAAACATCCTTTGTCCAAATGAAACAGCTAAATAGCATATTATTCAAGCTTCAACTGCAAAGCAGATACTTTACCGCCCATCGTATTATTTCGTTTTAAAAAGAATTTAATACCTTCTGAGACTGTTAGCGAATTTGAATAATGTTTTTCTTGAAAATAATCACAAGTTGGCAGTTTCAACCATTTGTGGTGCTGAACAAAAGCGCTTTAAAGCGAGACGCGGGTTTAAAACAGTCTCTCGTTTTTTTGTTAAAAATTTAAAATGCAAACCTTTATTTAAGTTGTATTCTTCGGAGGAGTTTTATGCAAATGGCGAAGTATGTGATAAGTGGTTGGGATTTGGATACTAATATTATGTAGTTAGGGTTTAAATTTGTGCTTTAATTAAAGCTAAAACTAAAACCCTTAAATTAAGCCGTTTGAGACCGTGAGTCGGGGTCGCGGTAGACCACGAAGGAGGTGGCGGAATGAACTGGATGGATTCCTCCAACGCTGGAGGGTTTCTTTTTTACCGTTGGAAAATCATCAAATGACTTCTCTCACCTTTAGTGTCAGACTTTTACTGACTAAAACCCATCCATGTTCCTTCTTGTTCCTTTTGCGTTCCGCACGTCGATTAGTTAGTTAGAGACTTTAGAAATAGTAGAAATCTTTGGGAAAGAGCTCGTCAGAGAAAATACTACTACCATACCTATTTCTGCTGGAAAGCAGCGTTGCTGTGCTCCGGTTTAAAGAGTATGGGAGCTGATGTAATTACAGGCACATGAGACATTTCAACTGTATCTCTGGGAAGACAACGCATTTGCAAGGCCTATGGTATTGCAGATGTCTATAGGTAGGAGTGACCAATTACCATCAGGTGGGCCGTCGACTTGTTTGCCATTCAATAATATATAAAATAAAATAGTAGTGGAAGGAGGCCTTTGCGAAGAACTGGGATAGAATAAGATAACAAAAAAAACTAAAACAAAAAAAGAGGTTCTCAAGTGTCTCCGGCAGACATTACAATGGCCTTGTCCCAAAGAAACGTTACAATCGATTTTCCTAAAATAAATACTCTCCTTGAGAAGTACGTACAGTTAAACAAACAAATAAGTCACTAAGGCGCGACTACTATGCTAGAAGTCTTGGGTTTGATTTCCAGGTCGAGCAAAGTGTTATTGAGTTTTTCTATGAAATTCTCAGTAGCAGCTCGGAGTTAGGATTTGCGCTCAGTTAACGGCAATAGGCTCGCCTCCTATTACATGGGACTTAAACATACCGGCAAACTTCGGGTGTACATTGGCACATCTGTGCCTAACCCTTCAGGGAATACAGGCGTAATGGTATGATGGTAAGTCAGTTAGGACGTCAAATACTGTTTTTTTACAAACCTATCTCTTTTATTGACCGTACTAGACAGCGAAATAAATTAAGTGTTACCAACATGTTCAAAAGTAGACAAGCAATCTTCCAGAACGGAAATCAATCCGGAGCCGAAGTGAATGAAATTGTTACTATATGTGACATGTGACAAGTTCATCCGGACGGTCACGGCGAGAACCGACAGCATGATCACACGACACACGACAAGGAGTAAGCGCGTTGATCAATACGTCGTATTTTTGTGACAAGAAGAGAAGCTGAAGGACAGTCATATATTTATGTTACTAGCTTTTGCCCGCGGCTTCGCTAGCGTTAAGAAATATTATTGAAGTGAAAACTTCTTTAGCGGCGTTGTGCACTTTTTTTGGAATGGGTAAAAAATATTAAACTCGCGTCAGGACACGTGACCTGATCGAAAATCTTACGTATTTAAACGGACGTCTTCATCATAGTAGCTCCAATCTTTAATTTCAGTTCAATCAGTCGAAAATCTAAGAAGATTTATACAAACTTTCATCCCCTATTTTATCCCCTTAGTGGTGGAATTTATCAAAATCCTTCCCCTCTTAGGGAACTGCCCCGTTGGTCTCGTGCAAGTGCGACTGCTGTGCAAGGGGTCCCGGGTTCGATTCCCAGGTCGAGCAAAAAGTGTTATTGGCTTTTTCTATGAAATTCTCAGTAGCAGCTCGGAGTTTGGATTTGTGCCCGGTTAATGGCAATAGGCTCGCCCCCTATTACATGGGACCTAAATATACCGGCGAACTGTAGGTGTACATTGGTACACCTCTGCCTAACCCTTCGGGGAATACAGGCGTGATGGTATACATAGGTATTTATATTCTTAGGGGATGCCTACGTCATAACATCTACCTGCATGCCAAACAGCCCGATCCGTCCAGTGGTTTAGGCTATGCGTTGATAGATCACTATGTCAGTCAGTCAGTCACCTTTGAGTTATAATATATAATTAAAATTGACTCATCACACTAAAATTATAAAGGCGAAAGTTTCTGTGTTTGTCTCTTCTTCACGCTCAAACGGCTGGACGGATCTGGATGAAATTTTGCACTGAGATAGATTGTAGTGTATAATAGGATACTTTTTATCCCGAAAAAACGTATGGTTCCCGTAGGATAATATATATCAACTTTGACGCCAATGAAGTCACGGGGAAAAGCTAGTCCTCTAATATAGAGTGACTGCCATGATGGACTCGTGGTCACAAGCGCGACTAATGAGCGTGCGTTCCTGGGTTCGATTCCCAGATCGAGCAAAAAGGTTGTATTGGATTTTTCTAGTAGGAAGTTGTCAGTAGCAGCACGGAGTTTGGAAGTTGGTGGTGTCACACCTCTGTGTCTCGGAAAGCACGTAAAGCCGTTGCTCCTGGCTTTCATTCGTACATCTTTGACAGTCGTTACAGATAGTCCAAAGCCAGGAGGTCTGACAACAAGTCTAACTAAGAGGTATCTTGTTGCCTAGTAACTGGGTTGTGGTCGTCAGATAAGCAGTCGCTCCATCTAAAATACTGGTAATCAGCTGTATGCGGTTAGACTGGAAGCCGATCCCAACATTTTTGGGAAGAGGCTAAGCAGATGATGATGATGATAACTTGAATTAGTACAAGCGTGATGGTTCTTAGATAGGTTGATCCAAACTCGCCAGATGGCACTGCAATACACATTCTTCATTCAATTCATTCACATTTCCGCTAACATAAGTTTTTGAGCATTTTCCCTCGCGGTTTTCATTCAGGAAACATAAAAAAGTTACCTCGCAAGACACACTGTTTTAATGGTTGTTCAGCAAGTACTTTACAAGTAGGTACCACTAAATCTTCTCCCACAACCCAGACCGATGTCTTACTTCCATTGTAATGTTGAAATGTAACAACCAACCTGTGTCTTCGCGGTCCCTCGCCCAAATTAATGAGCACCCCCTAAATTTGGACCCACAGGTCTATTTTACGAACACTAAAATTTAACCTAAACGCGTCACAAATCTTTTAGGACCCCAAATTGTGTCGTTCAGACATTTTGGTAAATGTAATGTGTTAATTCAATTGTGGTTATTTAAATTATATCAGTTTTTTTTTTATGGGTGGGTGTACATTGGTACACCTCTGCCTAACCTTTCGGGGAATACAGGCGTGATAGTGGTATTTTTTTTAATGTGGTGTTTTTTTATAATGGCAAGCAAGCCGACGGTCCACCTGATGTTAAGTGGTCACCACTGCCTATGGACATATGCAATACCAGAGGCCTTGCAAATGCGTTGCCATCCCAGATACAAAATTGAAATATTTTGTGTGTTTCGTGTTTTCTAGCCATATAAGGTGTTGACAAGTTGTGTTAATTTTTCACACATAAATGGAATTTAGTTAAAATTTTAACCAAAATGACATTGCATGTGAAGAAATAATGTACTATAGTTCAATATTTTCTTAACCTTATATTTTTTTGAGCAAGTACACGAAAGGTGGAAGTTGATTTTTACCCGACTGCGACAGAAGGAGGGTTATGTTTTTGGAGAGTATGTTTGTATGTATGTATGTATGTATGTATGTATGTATGTATGTATGTATGTATAATTGTTTGGAACGCTCTGCAGCCTGAACGGCTCAATGGATTTTAGCTTGAGAGGTGTCGTTAGATTCGTATTTACTGTGAAAGTAACAATGGGGGTATATTAAAAACAAGAAAAAGTAAAAAATAAAAAACCGTAATTTAAAAAACTAAAAAACCCGACTGCTTTTGTAAGTATTTATAAAAAAGCCCTAAAACAATCGTTGTACCCGATTGCACTTAAAATTGTAGCAGTCGGGACCCATTCTAGAAATGGAGGCTTAGTGAATTGAGAGCACATAGTACCTATATTACATTGCAGATGGTCCCGAATAGGTCCCGACTGCTACAATTTTAAGTGCAATCGAGTACAACGATTTTCTTGTTTTAGGGCTTTTTCATAAACACTTAGAAAAGCAGTCGGGTTTTTTAGTTTTTTAAATTATTAAACACCTTATTTATCATTTAGGAATCAAGTTATTACACTGGAAACTTAAAGACCAGAAGCTAACATGGCTAGGTTAAGCTTATCGTATCTTTTAAATTTCATCGAGTTAATATTATTTATTGACTAAAATATGACTAGACAACGTTTTGTATTGCGCACGCCGTCGGTAAAGCGCTTTAAGCAGCTTCCCAAAGCTAATATGTCGTAGAAAATTAAAACTAAAATTCTGTGAAACACACTCAAAGTTTTACCTTTTAAAGTCTTCGCAAAGTAAAGTGGGTGCGGAATTAATTCGGATTACCTAGTAAATCCTAGTGTGCCGCGCATTTCACTTAGAGCTGCGCTTTTGAATTATTTTTCATTATAATTTATTGCAAGCAGTGCTGAGTTTTTATAATTAGAAAAGGATTTTTTTTTTAATCTTTTTTCTTGGGATTATCTACGCTGTTGATGTTGCTAATTCTTTTAAAACAAATGACATACGCTCATAGTTCCTAGAAAGAAATTCAACGTTATATTAGTCCTACTAATATAATCCCACTATTAATATTGTGAAAGCGAAAGTTTGTGAACATATATGGATGGATGGATGGATGTTTGTTACTCTTTCACGGTTAAACAGATCTGGATAGTTTGTAGTGTGGAATAACACATAGGATACTTTTTATCCCGGAAAAATGTGCGGTTCCGGTGGGATAAAATATCAAATTTGACACGGACGAAGTCGCGGGCAGAAGCTAGTACCATATAAATACGAAAGTTTGGATGGATGAATGTTTCTTAATCACGCCAGAACGACTAAACGGATTAGGATGAAATTTTGCTCAAAAAATGTGCACAAGAATAAAAAAAACACACAAACACATTGATACTTGCCCAGATGTGGGCCTTTATGATGCCTTCAGGACCCATAATATTAGTACAAATATAAAAACATGATAAAATGTAAAAAGTAGTAGGTATTAGTAGGCTTTTAAAAAGTAGTACCCTATGGTATCAGGAATAGGGTCTAATCTACCGGAGCGGTTAGAATTTCAAAGAAAGGAATCTCCTAACAATGCAAGCAATATTTTTTCCATTTTTTTTCTTTGCTTAGCTCTTAAGGTGCAATATCGTATTATAATGAAAGTACAAGACATTCCAAACGTTCTTTACCTTCGCTTGCCTCCTGAAACTTACCTAGGACAACAAACAGACATTTTTCTTGACTCCAAGACTCCGGAAGAATTACACAATTAAATAAATCATGCTTTCTTTTCTCAGAAAGTTGATGCACAAAAGTGGAAGCCGGTAGCGTTGCTATTATTTTAACTGCATAACAGTGGGGAAACTTGAAACATTCGGAGAATTATGGTAGTTTTTATTTACCGTTTCCCTAACGGCTTAGAGACTCTTAAGCGTGGTAAGTTTGTGGTTTGGGGAACAGCAGTGCTATTGTGTATTAAAAGGCAAATTGAAAATTTTGGAAAAAACAATTGAAAAATTCCTTTTGTTTTGGATGACGGTGGCCTTGGCTGTGTTTATTGTTTGTGTTGCCGCAAACTTCAAAAACTATTACATCTTATAATTTTAGAAGGCAGATGTCCTTTTCTTGAATGTTTTTTTTTTTGTTTGTTTTTGTTAATTATCTCTATTTAGTTAGTATCATCTACTTCCTATCATACAAATCCATGAAGAAATGGTATCACTACGTACATGATAAACACCATTAAAACTAAAGCAATTTTGTTTGTTTTAGCGACACATTTTGTTTCAGTTATTTTGATTTAAAATCGAAATTTTTATAGGGCTAATTTGAAATGAGTCTCTTAAATATATATTTTTCCAGAACTTTCCAAATCGGTTGATATATGATGGAGTATTGTGGTAACAAAGATAGAAAAAAATACAACTGAATTAAGAGCCTCCTCCATTTTTTGAAGCCGGTAAAAAAAGCATTAAGTAAAAGCAGAGAGGCACAGCTAGTAAGAACTATTAGTAGGTACTATGAGATATTAAGACGTGGGTGTGAAAAGCGAATGTTTTTTGTAATGATAGCACATTACGTGAAAATTATGTACTTTGTTCTGAAAATGTAGGTAGGGCCCTCGTAAAGGTAAGTAGAAAACTAAACTCTTATATTTATGGACAGTTAATTCTAGTTAAGTAACTGCCTCGTTGGCCTAGTGGTCCTCAGCGCGACTGCTACCCTAGAGGTCTTGGGTTCGATTCCCAGGTCGAGCAAAAAGTGTTATTGGGTTTTTCTATGAAATTCTCATAGCAGCTCGGAGTTTGGATTTGTGCCCGGTTAATGGCAATAGGCTCGCCCTCTATTACAAGGGACCTAAATATACCGGCGAACTGTGGGTGTACATTGGTACACCTCTGCCTAACCCTTCGGGGAATACAGGCGTGATGGTATATTTATGTTAATTCTAGTTTTTGTTAGGGTACCTATACATTACCGATGACCGTTGGGGTAGACGTGTTCTTGTGTGAAGACTGCGAATCGGCAAGCGTAATGTGGGATGCCCTCAGGCTCGGTGGAGCGACGATCTTCGCAGGGAAACTGGTAGCAACTGGATTAGAGTTGCCGAGAATCGAGCTAAGTGGCGTGCAAGTGGGTAGAGAGGCCTATGTCCAGCAGGACTGTTGTAGGCTGATGATGACCTATTCATTACACTCACAAAAGTAGATACTACAAGATATTTCTACTAAAAAGAGAAGACAAGTAAAAAACATGTTTAAACGGGACATGTTTTTATTTATATCTACATCCAAGAATTAAATGAATGAATGTATTCCCCGAAGATCTAGGCAGAGGTGTACACCTAGAATTCGCCGGTATGTTTAGGTCTCATGTAATAGGGGGCGAGCCTATTGCCATTAACCGGGCACAAATCCAAACTCCGAGCTGCTACTGAAACTTTCATAGAAAAACTCAAATACTTTGCTTGACCTGGAAATCGAACCCAAGACATGTAGCGTAGCAGTCGCGCTTAGGACCACTAGGCCAATGAGGCAGCATTAATAATGAATTCCCAAAAAAAAAAAGAATTCTCAAAATACCTATATAAAACCGATGTCGTATAATGCTCTTGTAAGTAGACGTAAACCAGGCTCTAAAAGGCTCCTATAGTATGTACATCACGTCTGAAGTATGACTTGAAACGGTGCCAAAAAATCCTCGTGGTCAGCATTTAGAATTTTTATTCAACCGTGAAGTGCTTACATTTTGTTGTTTGTACACTTTTCTGCTCAACCACGTAAATAACATCTGCCTTAATTTGTGTTGCATGCTACGTACGCTTAATTTGGATAAATGTTTGGTTAGATTACAAGATTGTACGATATTTGAATTATGTATCATTTTCAAACTAAATTATTTGACAGGCAATTAATAAATTAGCTTCTCCTCGCGACTTTATTCTAGTCAAATTTGATATATTATCCCACGGGAACCGTACATTTTTCTGGGATAAGAAGTATCTATGTGCTATTCCACACTACAGCCTATCTCAGTGCCAAATTTCATTTAGATCCGTTCAGCCGTTAAAGCGTGATAGAGTAACAAACATTCATCCATCCTATATATCCATCCATCATATTGGTAGGATAGGATAGTAATCCTATCCTACTAATATTATAAATGCGATAGTTTGTGAGGACTTCCTACTGAAAGTAACATTAGCAAAGAAGAAGGAGAAGGAAGCTGTTGGTCTCGGCTGTCATTCGTAAATCTTTGACATTCGCTACATAATCAGAAGCCAGGAAGTCTGATAACCAGTCTACCAAGAGGTATCGTGTTGTCCAGTTACTGGGTTGTGGAGGTCAAATAGGCAGTCACTCCATATAAGACACTGGTGTTCAGCTGCATCTGATTAGACTGGAAGCCGACCCCATCATAGTTGGGAAAAAAGGATAAGCAGATAATGATGAGTAGGAATTAGGATTAGAAGGAAGAAAAGTAGGATTAATTATATACCAACTTATTAAATCCGATTTAATTAAATTCTTTAGCAAAACAACAAAGCAATATTCTTCTATTGCTAAAATACATCAATATTTCACCCAATCAGCATCAAGCCTGTTAGAATAAATAAATATGAATATTATGAATCATACAGGCATAGAATGTATGAATGTGTATCTATCAATAATGTATACAACTATACATCACAATGTTAGTAGGTTGATGACGCAGTAACTTAAGATTTAGCGGTTTTTGGAAGCATACAGGCCGATATTACGAGCGGAGACGGCGTGGTTGACTTCAGATTTTCAGTCGTTCATTTTAAGTAGTGTAAGGAAGAGCTTTTATTGTATAATACTAGTTTTTGTAGTTGTTCGGAAATAAAAGTAGTCAATGTGCTCCACACTATTATTTATCTCTATGCCAATTGCCAACTTACATACAGATCCATCCAGCCATTCTAGCGTAATTGACTAACAAACATCCATTCATCCATCCAAACTTTTGCTTTTATAAATAGTAGTAAGATATTAGAGTAACTACATAGATAGAAAGAGTTACGTTGCGTCTAAGGAGATGATGATTATTTTTTGTTTTAAAAACACTTTGACCTACGTTTCTGCATCCTAGAAAAACATTTGAATTAAAAACCGCACATCATCCAGCCTGCTGGGATAAATAAATGTGAATATAATTATTTATATTTTAAGACGAACTGTTTAAGGCCGCAAGAAGACGCTCTTTATTTATTTATTTTCAAGATGGGAAGTCATCAAATGACTGGGCGGGGCGGAAACGAGTGTCAGACTTTTACTGACTAATACCCATCCATGTTCCTTCTTGTGCCCTTTGCGTTCCGGGGTTGCGATATCTCTTTCGAACAACCCGCAGCCCCGGCAGGCATCGGCCCTTAGTGGCCCCTCCGAATGTTTGCTGACATCTCTTTGAGGCGCGCCATCGTCACGGTCTGTCGTTGCAGGAAGACGCTGAATGCAGGCCGCTTGAAACTGGTCCTTAAAATCCTGGAAATCTATGGGGGAGTCCTACGTCCAGCAATAGACGTCCTGTGGCCGATATGATGATGATGAAAAACCGCCAGCTTATCTGTCAAAAAACGCAGCGTTCCCGCTTTATTTCCCCTCCCTTAAATCAAATCCACACTTGATCCGGATATAGTAAAATTTGCCACTCAACTTGCCAAAGGTAGCCGATGCCCGGTGTAGCCTGCGCGCCCGTGGAAGGCTCTAGGGCATTTATAGAACTTCGAGACCATGTTCTATTTAATTATTACATGCCACTAATTAACTTAGAAGCTTTTTTACATTTCAACCGCAAGGGTTTCGTTTTAACTTTGCTGCTGGTAGATAGCCGGGCAAGTGTCGGCGTTGGACATGAGCAGTTCTGTACCATTTTAAAATATTTAATATTACATACAAAAATACACGTTTTGTGGATCCAAAAATGGTATGTTTTTATTTTTTTCCATCATTATCATCATCATCAACATGACAGTCGTAGATCCGCCATAGATTTCTAAAAGGATCGGTTGGAAGCGGCCTGCGTAATGCGTTTTCCTGCAGTTTTCATCACGTTGTAGATAAATAAATTATATAATAATACCAGCCTATCACCCACTTCAGGTCAAAGGCCTCTTCCCATACAGAGAAGACACGCAAGTGCATCAAGGGATCACTATGATTGCTCAAGGCGGATAAGCGATTTCAAATATACGTATATTATATAAAAGTACTGGTTTTCTGACTATGTTTTCTTGCACTGATGACAGTGATGTCCAAGATAAACTTAGAAAGTACATATGAAATTAAATAGAAAAATCTTTTAACTTTATTTTACTTTTATTATTTTTGTTATAACGACCGAAGTAATACACACTCTGTAAAAAATTCAATTGTTTACCTATTACGGTTCAAAAGATACAGCCTTGTGACAGACGGATAGACAGAGACAGCGGAGTCTTTGTAATATGGTTCCATTTGACAGCCTTTACGTTGGAAACCTTAAAAATTCCAAGACCAAGCGCGAATCGGACCCTCATCTAATTGGTCCCGTATCATCGTACTACATACAAAAATAAAACATTCCTTGTATGGGGAGGGGGACGGATGGACAGCGGAGCATTAGTAATGGGGTTCCGTTTCTTTGCGTACGGAACCCTAAAAATTCAAGTACTCCAGTTTGCCCTGTTAGACGGGCAATCCTTTTAGATTCTCAGTAATGTAGCCAGCAAGTGTTTTTATACGGAGTTTGCTTTCAATTAGGAATGCTTAAAAAGATGTTCGGAATCTCTTGAATGGGAAACTTTATCGTTAAGAAATAAGAATTTTATTTTAAGTGGTCAAATTAGAATTTGTTTCTTTACTACCGAAGCCTAAAGTCGCCCGTAGTTTCGTCCGCGTGCCTTTTTTCATCCGTTTTAAGTTACGTATTTGATTACTGCTCCGCTCACGTCTGTCGTAGCGTGATGTTATATAGCCTATGTCTCGCTGAAATAATGTAGCTATCTATTGGTGAAAAAATTGTTGAAATTGGACCAGTAGTTTCATAGCGTATTCGGTACAAACAAACAAACAAACTTAACCACAAAAACACCTTTTATTCTTCTTTTTCTTTCTTTCGTTCTTTCATACCATCACGCCTGTATTTCCCGAAGGGTTAGCCAGAGGTGTACCAATGTATTTCTAAGTCCCATGTAATAGCGGGCGAGCCTATTGCCATTAACCGGGCACAAATCCAAACTTCAAGCTGCAACTGAGAATTTCATTGAAAACCCCAATAACGGAATCGAAACCAGGACCTCTAACATAGAAAAATAGACTTACAAAATCCCTTTGATACAGGAGATGAATCATTCATCACAGCATTCCAAATTCAAATCCAACAATAGTGATGTGCCATCAAAACACTAACTAATCATCGACTATTCGAAACTCGCTCATTTCGCCGATACATCCTATAATCTGCTGATCTCAGCATTGACCCGAAGCATACGGCTTGCGTAAACCGTTGTCATTAGTCAAAGTGACCGCGGCATAAATTATATGCCCAATTAGTTACATTGATGGCCGTCGGCGATTAGCAATCGTGGGCCATAGCAGGGGAAGGCGTATGTCCAGCAGTGGACGTCCTGCGTCTGATATGATGATGATGATGCTGAAAGAAAGAAGGTTAATTTATTTAACAACTAGATTCTGCCCGTGACTTTATCGGCGTCGCTTATATCACCACGCGCCTTTTGTTAAAAAAAAAGATGGGAAATCATCAAATGACTTCCCCCGCCCTGGGCGGGGCAGGAGGGCGTGTCAGACTTTTACTGACTAAAACCCGTCTATGTTCCTTCATGTGCCCTTTGCGTTCCGGGGGCGCGGTATCTCTTGCGAACAACCCGCAGCCCACCACGCGCCTTACGTTACATCTTTGGTTACTGCTCCGCTCCGGTATGTCGTAGCGTGATGTTTTATCTATGTCACTCACAAATAACGTGGCTTTCTATGGGTTAAAGAATTTTTAAAATCAGTTCAGTAGACCCAGAGTTTACCCCCTACAACTTCACAAACTTTACCTCTTTATAATATTAGTATAGTTAACACATAGTGCTATACGCATGCATAATACACCGCATTATGACCTTAAAAGCGGTGCAATAAGACCCACTTTACAAGTGCGTTAAAAAGTATATTTTCTTTCACTCAATTATTTTCACGGAAAAGAACTTCCAATTACTTCCTCATTCCGCCAAGTCCAACACAGTTGGTCCAAACGTTTGACAAACTTATGGATTCACATCACGTGCCCTTAAAGTAATTACGAGTTGTGACTTCGATGCAAGAGCTCCAACTTTGGTTTAGTACTGGTTTAACTTGTATATTGTTGGTATTGGGGCCTCGTTCACTGTTCATTCGGTCATTAATCTGTCTGGTTGCCGCGTTGGCCTCGTGGTCGCAAGCGCGACTGCTGAGGAAGGGGTCCCGGGTTCGATTCCCAGGTCGGGCAAAAAGTGTTATTGGGTTTTTCCAGTAGGAATTTCTCAGTAGCAGCCCGGAGTTTGGAAGTTGGTGGTGTGAAACCCCCGTGCCTCAGTAAGCATGTAAAGCCGTTGGTACTGCGCCTGATCTGTTCCCGGTTGTGTCGGATTCCCGTCCTATCGGACTATGAGAGTTAGGAAACATAGAGATATCTCACCTGATCTCTGATCAGGCGCAGGCTTAAAGGCTTTACGTGCTTTCCGAGTCACGGAGGTGGCACACCAACTTCCAAACTCCAGACTGCTACTGAGAAATTCCGAATTGAAAAACTTATTTTACTAGTTGCAATGGTAATAGACTCGCCCCCTATTACATGGAATTAAAAAAAACATACCGTCGAACTGTGGATGTACATTGGTTACACCTCTGCCTAACCCTCCGGAGAATACAGGCATGTTGGGATGTTATGTGTTGTTATATTCTAAGAAAAGTTTTTCACCACGGAATCAACGAACCAGTCAAAAACTAGACTTAAAAACCAATACAATTCTTTAAAAACCCCACAAAACAGACCGCCAACAAAGCTCTTCTACAAAAATAAATCCTTCTGTGTCCCAAACTATTGATCCCGGTACCACCGCACTAGTTTTAAAAGTCAATAAGTCAATAACTTCAAGGTACTCCTAGTCTGTTGGCTTGCACGATGGAAAACTTTTAAAGTTGCTAAACAAGATACATTACACTTTGTTGTTGAAAATACAACTCTCGGTACGTAGGTACCAGTCAGTGGTGACTTAAATAAGCAATTACTCATTTAGATCGCACTCCTTTGTTTTGCCGAGCAAACTTCAGTTTTATGTCTTAACATTATGGTTTTTTATGGGTCTGTTGATTGTTGTTTTGTGTTAAAATTGCTGGAGTTATTACTTGAAGGGTAAGTGTATTTATAATGTAGGTCGGTGGTGTGACACCTCCGTGCTTCGGAGAGCACGTAAAGCCGTGCGTGATCTCTCTCCGTTAGTGTTGGATTACCGTCTTATTGGACAATAAGAGTGAGGCAAGAGGAAGCGTACCTGTATTTGTGCGCGAAATTGTGCATTATAATATCTCCTAGATTCTTCTTGGCTAGTCTCTGTATCTTGGCTAGTCTCTGTATCTAGTAATATAAAGATCCCTATTTTTTAAGTGAAAACTTCTTTAGCGGCGTTGGGTAAAAAATGTTAAACTCGCGTGAGGACACGTGACCCTGATCGAAAATTTTAAGCGGCGTTGTGCACTTGTTTTTCTCGCGTCAGGACACGTGACCCTGATCGAAAAATTTGCACGAAAAATCGTGCAAAATCGTGGAAAATCGTGGATGGACGGATGGACGGATGGATGAATGGACGGATGGACGGATGGACTAAATAGTACACGTGCTTGGTTTAATGGTTTCTGTTATATACATAGTACTTTTATAATGATAATTATAGCAATTCGTGCAAAATTATTCCCTAACCATTCCAAAATATCAAAAATGCACAACGTTAATATTCAAGTTTTCACTTCTGCCGGCACTCCCGGAGTGCAACCCGTCGTTTTTTTTTTTATTTTGTTATTATGATATGACATTATAATATTATAGTTATTTATTTTTATTTTTCTGTAAGGCACAATTTGTACGACAATCATCGTACTAAAATAAAAAAGCATCATATTAATAAGCAGGTAACCTTAAAAAGATTTACATCTTCAACAAAAATGTTGTCATCATAACAATTTACCAAAAATCCATGACAAAATTCCATTCAAGACCCTGCAAATTCCACATCCCTTTGAAACGCTCACGAAATGAAAAACGGATTCTTAGCTGTCAGCCTCTTGCCATCGAACTCACGGAGTCCCAAAACTTTAGAGCCTGTTAAATTTTCTGTAACCTCGATTTAAAATGAATTAAGTTCTATCCCTACGGAGTTTGACTAATGAATCAGTAATGCCATCCGATTTGCTTAAATATTTTACACGAAGTAACCCTAGATAGTGACGTGTTTATTCGAGTTGTTCGATTGGTCAAGCGAATTCGATTTTTTGTTGTAATTACGCCTGATAGATGATCCACGGCAATTGTTGTGCAACATGGAATTTTATCCATTATTTTCTTTTAAAAGAATTATGCGGCGAGAATTCAAACAGAAAATAAGTTGTCGCAGGCTGTCGTCGATCCTAAGTGAATCAATTTTTGTATGTCATCGATAGCGTAGTGGCTGAGTGACTTAGCTTTGCAGCATAAAGTGCCAATTCAATTCCAACTATAGTTAATTTCGTAAATTAAGTAATTTTTTTTTCATAGTATCATGGTTGAGTTTGTTGTATAAACTAATATATACAAACAGCCAGACCCGAAACAAAAATCTATAGACCATTTACATATTTAATCAGTACGGGAATCTAAGCAACACGCGGCGCAACAGCTAATCATTTAGCCACTTCATCAACCATCTATTACAATATAATATGTACAAAAGAGCTAAACTTATAACAACAATCAGCTATATTTTCCTCAAAAAATAAAAAAAAGAATTTTATATCCATTCAAAAATCGAACACGACAAAGTCAACGAAAACCAAACCAATTAAACACGACAGCTCAGACCCAGTCAAATCGAATAATTCGAATAACATCGTGAGTGTTTATTCGAATGAGAAATTAGAACGAATGGTATCGAATGCTGTTTGCTCATCTCTAACCCCGGATGGATAGGCTCGTCCGGTGCGGGCATACATTAATTTTGGGCAAGTATTTATTAGGGCCCATTTGCTGATCATCTGCGTTACTTAATTAAGGTTGTCCTTTAAGTAATCCGTGTGATTGTCTTTTTCCGTAAAGAAATTGTGTTTTAATTTGAATGTTCGTGATTATTTTACAAGCTCTTATTTAACTTGCAATGTATGTATATATGTATATGTATGTACTATGTTTGTTCGGGTGGAATCTTGGGACTCCATTGGACTCCATTTTGAAGCAAATATCTTCAATCGATTGAATTGAAATTTTGTAACGTTTAGTTAGGATGATAGTGTATGGTTAGTTGTGTGACGCCATTCTAAATTCAATATGGCGGAACACCCAAGATGGCGGACTAGTTAAAATAAATATATATGGGTATCAATTTATATAATATAAAAGCTTGTCGCGAGATTTACCTGTGATATATAAAAAAAAATATAATATAATAGATTTTAATTTTTAAAATTTCAATCTTAGTAAATACGAGTATTTAATTCTCGCGACAAACTTTAACATCATATACATTGTGTAAAAATAAGTTGATAGTAAAAATTTAAAAGAAGAAATTAGAATTAATTTTATTGTATTTAAATGAATTTACAACCAACACAACATTTTTATCCCATCTCTTACCAACATATTAAGTAAAAAAGAGCCAGGCATATATCTCCTCAATACCCACTATATGTAGTTTAAAAAACCTCAGCCTATTCCAGATCACTAGGTCTCCCCATAAAACAGTCACCATGACACATTACTTTACCAGTTAATATAGCCAACATTTTATAAAAAAATAACCATTAAAATGAACGTTAACCCGAAAATAGAGTTATTTCAACGGGCAAAGTTAAAAGTGCCGGCCCGCCAGCTTCGCGGAAATATGCAAAATATATTACATATACTAAATCAGTGGTGCAATGGGAAAAAAAGGAAGTTTTTGCTGCACCCGGAATGAGGTTCTCATTGCATATGGAGGGATTTCCTCAAAATGTGTCTGAAAGCGGTAGAGCGACCTATCCTCAAGTTATTACTACAGGAGTGGTGTAGACTTAGGAAGGTAGTAGATAGTCAATTTTTCACTTTGAGTAAAAAAATACGTTTCATATTTTGGAGAATGTCCTCTTTATATGCCGCTGAATGCTGGGCAGTGCGATTGCAGTTTATGCTCCATATAGAACAGTCTCACAAAAAAATATTTAGAATTTGAAATTTTTTATTTAATATTTTAAAATTCGTTAAGTCGCCCGCTTCTCATGCACGATACTGTTCGCAATTGGTGACGTGCACGTACCAATATGACTTTTTCTATTTTATATGCAATTTTTAGGTTTATCTTAAACATCACTCACAACGGTGAAAGAAATACATCGTGGAGAACTTTGACTTATGATGAAAATAATATATCTGAAATCGCCAATCAGCCATAAGCAAGCGTAGTGGTCAATGGTCGTGCCTTCTTTGAATACAAAGAGGCCCTTGCCCAGCTGTGGTAATAAATAAACAGTATTATTATTGAACTAGCTTCTGCCCGCAACTTTCACCACTTGTTTTTTTTCACCTGCTTTCAAGTTACGCCTTTAGTTACTGGTCCGCTTCCATGTGTCGGAGCGTAATGTTATTTATAATCCATACTATTTTTCATGAAACTGGCTTTCATGATACAAAAAAAACAATTTTCTAATCCGACTGGTAGTTCCAGAGATCACCGCATTACAAACAAACAAATCCTCTTCAGCTTTATAACATTAGTATAAATTAAGCCAAGTCTATGAGAATCCTAACCTCATTGGCAATCTTCACATGAAGGAAACCGCTAGAGGACATTGAATTAAATAAAATAAATTAAATCTGGCCAACATTATTAAATTTAAACAACTTTTAATCTATTCTGTGTGCCGTCTGTAGTCCTTGGTGATGTTTAAAACCCCAATTAGGGCGGAATTGAAAGTTCTAAACAATTTAAACCTTCAATTTCTCATGGGAATATAAACTTTGGATTAGTAGAGCGCTTACAACATTGGTAAGCAAGAGTTGATCTTTTCTTTGAGTGAGAACAAATGCCAGGCACGTGTCAGTTCCGCATCGGATTCACAAATGTAAGGTTTCGTAGCACCATGTGCTGAAACTGACAAAAAAAGAAGTTTTCTTTATTTTGAAGCTCTTTTTTTGGAGCTCTTTAATTTTTAACTTTTTTTATATAATTTGTTGGCTTCAGTAATACACGACCTGGAAAAATTTCGAGCTGCGGTTAAAAAAAAAAGACGGTTAAAGAAAAGCTTTACACTATGAATTAACAGTTTTTTTTTAATAACGCTATGATTGTCCATTGCTTCGTAAGTGCAGAGGCCTTGCAAATGTGTTCAAACAAAATAGAGGAGTGGAGTGGAGTGGAGCAGTAATGTGTAGAGACAAAGTTAAAATGTCTCATGTGCCTGACACCGGCGCCTATCCGGAACACAGCACCGCTGCTTTGGGTCAGAAATAGATATTATGGTGATAGTAATTCCCCGGACGAGCTCCTTCACAAAGAGCTCTACTACAGCTACAACCTTTCTATCAACTATATACCCAGTTACTTCGGGTCTTGGGTAAACATCCAAATGTCGGACTTCAAACGCATTCACAAATGTATTCCTTAGTGGGGTAAAGTTAAATAAATACGTCCATCGTCCACCCTTAGGACTGTTGTTTTAGGAACTGTACTCGGTAAAATCTTGGGTCAATCAATCTCATTTTTTAACCGACTTCAAAAAAGCAAGAGGTTCAAATTTTTGAAGTGAAAACTCCTTTAGCGGCGTCGTGCACTTTTTTGGAATGGGTAAAAAATGTTAAACTCGCGTCAGGACACGTGACCCTGATCGAAACATTTGTACGATTCGCACGCAAAATCGTGCAAAATCGTGGAAAATCGTGGGTGGATGGATGGACAGATGAACGGACGGACGAATGGACGGATGCACGGATGGACGGATGGACTAAATAGTACACGTGCTTGGTTTAATGGTTTCTGTTATATACATAGTACTTTTATAATGATAATTATAGCAATTCGTGCAAAATTATTCCCTAACCATTCCAAAATATCAAAAATGCACAACGTTAATATTCAAGTTTTCACTTCTGCCGGCACTCCCGGAGTGCAAACCGTCGTTTTTTTTTAATATTTTTATCTCAGGTCACCGTAATTTGTTATCATCATATCGGACGAACGACGTCCACCGCTGGACATAGGCCTGCCCTAAACATAGCCACAATGACCGGTCCCTCAGCGATTTCCCGCGACCTTTATCAAGTCGTCGGTCTACCTCGTGAGGGAAATGCCTACAATGCCTTCCAGTGCGTGGTCGCTACTCGAGAGCCTTACGACACCCGGCCGTCTGCTCTACGGGATAATTGCCTTGCCCAATTGAGTTTCGCAGTTTTGAAAGATATGTCGGTTACCTTAAGTCTTTTGCAATGGGCGTTGATAACTGCACACTACTTTACTTTTGTCTTCGTTTTTCTTGTTAATGTGTTAAATTAAGTTGTTCCAAATAAACTTTATTTTATTATTTATTTTATTTATAATCGATTTCGCAAAGTAACTCCGAACGTAGCCCTCTCCATTCTGCGGGTTGTTCGAAAGAGATACCGCGCCCCCGGAACGCAAAGGGCACATGAAGGAACATAGACGGGTTTTAGTCAGTAAAAGTCTGACACTCCCTCCCGCCCCACCCAGGGCGGGGGAAAATAATTGATGATTTCCCTTCTATAAAAAAAAAAAAAAAAAAGCCATCTCCACTGCTCTCTAAGCGACTTTGAGTTCCATATAAAGCCCAATAGTAACACACCACGTTTCAGTCCCGTATATCATCACTGGCAACACACACTGGTCAAAAACTTTCATCCACCAACAACCAACTATTTACGCAAGCCAAAACAAAACACAATCACCTAACAAACTTATAACACCCCTCTTTTTGCGTCGGGGGTTAAAAACAATTGCCAAACACCAACTTCAGTACCTAACGTCTTTTCAAAAATGGAACTAAATACGAAACAGTAATTACTGAAGCCTTGTCAAGGTCTCCGGTTCCTCAAGTTTTGAGCGAAGTCGGCTAATGTTCCAACAGTTACCATGCGTCAAAGTTACTCTCTTTAGCTTGGAAGTACTCTTGGGGAGGAAAGTGGGAGAGCGGACGCGGGAGCGGGGATTGGAACTGTGGAAGGGAAATGTGTAAGTAATGATGTTTCTTTGAAGGTGTTGTGAATGTTTTTGGAAGTATTTCCGTAAATTTTATATAAGAGGTCATTTTTTAGTTATTATATTTGTAAGTGGCAATGCTGGGAGGGGACGCCCTAGAAGGACCTACCTTGGCCGTATTGGTGAGGATCTTCAGAAAGGTTGGATGTCCAGATGTGTGAACGTGGACAAGGCGAAAGGCGTATGTAAGGATCGTTGCAGGTGGCATTCTGTGGTTTCTGCCATGTGAAAAAAGCGTCAATTTATGTATGTATGTTTTAACAAATTTCAAGCAAGAAAATTTTATCAATACGGTTGTATTTTTTTTCCATGTTTGTTACCTTAGAACTCCTTCATTTATCAAACAATTTGGAAAAACCCATTTGAAAAATAGGTACATACCGGCCTTACCGTTACCAATACCGTTTCAAACTATAATGACTCTTAAATCGCCAATCCGCCTTGAGCAAGCGTAGTGATCAATGCTCGTGCCTTCTATGTACGAGAAGAGGCTTTTGCCCTGCAGTGGACCAATAATAGGCTGGTATTTTTTTTTTGTTTTTGTTGCGATATCCTGCTTGCCATACAATAGCATACAAAAAAGAAACATACACCCTGGCTCGCTTCCGCTTCTCGCTCCGCTATACCACTGTGTCCGCACCTTTTCTTGGACAAGGGCGCAAGGTGCCGCGAATTTTACCTAACTCAGAACTTTGTCATATTTCAACGGAAACCGTTCAAAGAGCGATTTAAGCTATTCTTGGAGTTAAACATCGGTGACACTTTAGTGTTGAAGGAATTTCAAATTAACGGTTCATTATTTAGTGGCCACTAAAATACACTAAATAAATTAATGAGAATTTCGGTAACTAAAATGGGCTTTTCCAATAGATTTTATGTTGAATGGATTTACAAAATAATTATAAATATTTTATTATGGTTAATGTTAATGCATATTAATGTTAATTAATCGTAAAAAGTGCCTAACAAAGTCTGAAAATCGTAATTGACCTTTAGTCAAGTTTTATTTTTTACCTTTCCATCACGCCATCACGCCTGTATTCCCCGAAGGGTTAGGCAGAGGTGTACCAATGTACACCCACAGTTCGCCGGTACCGGTGGTGCCGGTTTTTACCTTTCATTTCCATTTAAAGCTGTCGATGTAATGGTGGAAAAAAATAAAATTGTATTAATGTTTCTTTTTTCATACTGAAAATACGAGTCGTTATTTTAACCAACAACAGTTAGTAAGTTATAGAAATCCAACATACAGTCGCAAACAAAATACATAACCACAATTTAGTGTAAACACACCACACGAATCCTTGATTGCAAACTACCCACATGTTGCTATTAAAGACCACACTACTTATACATTCCACCGATGTTTGTGACTGTACTGGGTAGTTCTATTGGACCACCGGAAATTCCGGCCGCCATCGGAACTGACTGACGGTTTACGTCATAAACATAGACGTTTGAACTTAGAACGTTGATTTGTTGGCATTTCGTGTTCAGAAATATTATTGGACTAGCTTTTGCCCGCGACTTCGTCCGTTTAGTTTTTTTTAACCCTCATTAAATTACATTTTTGTTTTGTTTTAATTAATTTATTTGTTTATTTATCACAAACACTACTAACATTACAGGAAATTCTTAATGCGTTAGCGTGGTCTTTAAAAGCGCCCTCTTTGACTCTAGTCTAAACTAGAGTTCTCTCTGCTCTGCCCTAGACCAGAGGTGACAAAGACAAAGTCGACGATGGAGTGAACTTACCCAGAAGAAGCCTGTTCACTCTAACTTTCAGCAGGTAGAGTTCCACGCCTTTGCAAAGGAGTGGAACTCTCTACCTGCACCTGCACTGCAGTGCGCATTGTAAGAGACGGTTGGAAACGCTTAGTGCGAATTGATAAAATGGCACCTTCCCAGGGTGGTAACTTGAAGTGCATCTATTTACTAGTTACTGCTCTGATCCCGTGTGTCATAGCGTGATATTGTATGGCCTAATACTTTCCGCATGAATTTGGCTATCATATTCAATTATTTTCTAATCCTTCCTGAAAGATCCAGAGATTAGTCGCGTTTGAACAAACATAAAACTTTTCAGCTTTATTTTATTTGTATAGATTTCTTTTTTCCTTATAGCATATTATCCTTACAAACGAGAAACGGACAACTTTGCTATAGAAATGTGAATTGACACATCTATGTATAGGTATTCATACAAATAAATAAAATTGAAGTGTTGGTTTGTAATATAAAAATGACAGTTTTACAAAAAAATAATATGAATATTTACAAGGTATAGGAACACGAAAAACAATAATTACAAGAAAAAAACATTTTTTTTTTATTTCGTCTGTCTGTTTGTCCCGGCTTGTGCAAGAAAAAGTTGGCGGTTTTGGTTCTGTTTGTTGCTTTGTATTGCCACCGACTTCCAAAACTGAATATTTTTTTTACTTTGTAGTTTTTGAAGGCGGTTGTCTTTTTTATTGTAAAAAAGATTATATTTTACTTTTTGGTTTTTGAAGGCAGTTGTCTTTTTTGTACAAAAGATTTTTATTCACTTTTAAGTTTATGAAATCCGTTGTCTTTTTTGATATTTTTTTTTACAAAGAATTACAGTACCACGGAAAAAAATCTTAACGTAAATGAAGTCGCAGACATAAGCTAGTAACATAATAATGTAGCCATGCATTGATGTCTTCGTCAAGTTTTTGTCGTGAAGCCGAACTGACGCATATTGGACAAGTTCCCGTCTTGAGAAGTACTGATGCATATTAGATCACTAGTTCGCTGTAACTTTATATGAATATTGCTTCAAGTTCTGGTCATCCTTGATGCATTACCATACTCTGAGAAGAAACACCATAATATCATGGTTCTCTCCAGTTTTATTGACCACCATCACGCCTGTGTGTATTGTTGTTGTTGTTGTTGTATTATTGATTTTTATTTCTATAGTGGTTAATGCGCCCGCTTCTCATCATGACTTACTTTTTTAATATATCTTAGACATCATTGACATCGGTGAAGGTAAGCATAATACTAAAATTATCACTCTTCCTCTATACTCTGGTATTACATCACAAACTTCTAAACTGTAGGCTGCTATTGAGAAATATTAGTAGTAGAGCTCTTTGTGAAGGAACTCGTACGGGGAAGTACTACCACCGTACCTACTTCTACCGCAAAGCAGCGTTGCTGTGTTCCGGTTTGAAGGGTATCGGTACCGGTGTAATTACAGGCACATGAGACATTTCAACTTTGTCCCTGAGATGGCAAACGCATTTACAAAGCCTCAGGTATTGCAGATTTCTTTAGGCTGCGGTGACCACTTAACATCAAGTGGGCCGTCGGCCTATTTGATATCTAATGATATAAAAAACACAAATACACAAACACCTTACCTAGACCTGGCAATCGAATCCAAAACACCTTTCAGCATGCACACTTACTACCACGAGCCATAGCTACAGCTCCAACCTTCGTTAAACACATGCCTTTAACAAAATTACAAAAGGTTACACAGTACCTCAACAGAGAAAAAGTACAAAGATTACGTCAAGTTCACAAGTACACTCAGTCTCCGTATTTAAGTTACACCTTTTTCTCAAAACTTCAAACGCATCGTAGACCGTAGTTGCAGGACAAAAGTCACACTTTTAACGACTTCAGCCACTATTTTACTGTACCCACGGCAGTGTGGCAGCCAAGTTCGGTGAACACTGAAGTGTGTTTATTACACAAAACATTTTGCAACATAACATATTCCCCGAAGGGTTAGGCAGACGTGTATCAATGTACACCCATAGTTCGCCGTTCATTTTTAAAATTAAAGAATAATAAAAGTTAGTTATTCAGTAGTTTTCAAGACGTATTCAGATTTTGATTTCATAATTGTTAAAAGCTTGTAAAAGAAACTTATAACTTAAGTAAAATATATACAACATTAAAATAAGATAACATGTAAAAAAAATACTAAAAATATGGCTTAGATAACAGCCAGGCCTTGGGTCACGAGAAGTGTTATCCAACCGTTTGGACTATTCCTAACATTTATTGTAATGACAATTAAAACTTGCCACTTTAGAAATCAGATGTAAGTAAAAGATTTTTTTAATGAATTGAAAAATGTTGCACATTCCCGCTACTATTACTAAAGGAATTGCTATAAAACCTAGCATCTGTAAGATCTCAACTCTTATTGGTGACACCGAAATTTGTTGCCACCGAACTTAGCCCATTTTTCACATTCAAGTTTTTCTTGGGAAATAGGTCACAGCAACCCAGACTCCCTTAATGCGAAGAGAGGCGAGATTATTATTTTAATGCAATAAACCTTCCATTCAAATGTTGAGCAAGAGTTGCAGCCCTTTTGTCTCTCCAGATGAATTATAGTTCTTGACTTCTGCAACTGCAAGTTGAAGTCAGAATAATGTGAAGATTTCATCAGTATTTTTAGTTGGTTTTAGTGAGTATACAAAGTTTATTGCAAAAAAAAACTTTTTTGCAAAAAAAAACGTTTTTGCAAAAAAGAAGACAACCGCCTTCTAACACTAAAAATTTAAAAATAACTTTAAGTTTAGGAGTCAGCGGCTTTGGTTCTGTTTGTTGTTTTCTATTGCCACCGACTTCCAAACCTAAAGTTATTTTTAATTATTAGTGTTTTAAGGCGGTAGTCTTTTTGCAAAAAAGTTTTTTTAACCATGTACCATGTTTAATCATTGCTGAGGCAGTCATCTATATTTCTATTTACCCATCTCCTTACTATATTTCTTCAGACCATTTTATAATGCTTTTTCTTTTTGTAAGCATCCCTTACAGCCGATATCACACAGCCGAAGTCACGAGCAAAACCAAGTTATTTATGTTTCAATTCAATTTATGCCTAACAAAATTGAACGGATCCTCAATTCCTATTCCCTAAGTAAACTAATCTTATTTAAATAAACACCCCAATAAAGTTTGGAGGTCGCAAAATAGTGAACGATTTAATTAACTTTATCTTGCTAACATTTCAATTTCAATTTTGAACTAATTCCAAAGAGAGACGCATGAAAAAAATGTCTAAAATTCTCATTCATTATAAAATTTCTACTTAATTACGGTAATCTTACTGAGTTTTGCCAAAATTAAAGTGGAATCTGGAATAAAAGCTTGTTAACGGTTTGGGTTCCGTAGTCCAATAATGATTTTATTTTCGTGTCTGTTACGACTTGTATTACTTTTTCATCCAGTTTGACGACACGGTAGGCGCAGTGGTAGAGCGATTGTCACGGGTTCGATTCGCACACGAAACAACTATTTCTGTAGCCTACAGATAGTTCTTCCAAGTCTGGCTGTTTGTGTATGTGAGTTGATATGTTTGTAAACACACCCTTACACACATTGAAAAAATCCTGTAATGGAGAATGCTAAAAAAAAAAATCTTTGCTAGGCCTCGAGAGATTTAAAACTTGATTTTCTAAGGTTTACCTACTATTTAAGTGACACACGATCAAAACAACTAAAAATAATAACGAATACAATAAACGAAATCTAACCAATTTAGTGCAGGTATTTATAAACGACAGATATTATTAATACCTATGGCTCGATTGGATTCAAACAAATCAGTTGATTATACTATATAATAATAATGTTTCCCGTCACCATCACTCTTCAGTCAAAATTATTTCAAATCACCATTATCATTTTGTTCTCGACACAAATATGAAACAAGATAACATCGCAATGGTTCACAACCACATTCACAACGGTACCCTGAAAAACGTTCTTTTCATTCGCAATGAATATTTTAATGTTATCATTATTTATCTGGCGCTGAATTTAATTTGGCAAGATAACGAACATTCGCGTTGAAACTTCATTTTATTTTGTTTCATTTTCGTGTAGGAATAATACCTATGTTTGTTGGAATCTAGCTGTTGCATTTGTTCGTAGAGACGAAAACAAATAGAACTGTCTGTTTTAAATACCATCACGCCTGTATTTCCCGAAGGGTTAGGCAGAGATGTACCAATGTACACCCACAATTCGTGGGTATATTTTGGTCTCATGTAATAGGGGCGAGCCTATTACCATTAACCGGGCACAAATCCTAATTCCGAGCTGCTACTGAGAATTTCGTATAAACACCCAATAACAGTTTGCTCGACCTGAGAATGTAACTCAAGACCTCTAGCGTAACAGTCGCGCTTAGGACCACTAGGCTAACGAAGCTCTTACGAGACATAGTTACTTTCGCATTTATAATAAACGAAAAAGAAGAATTATAATTAATATGTATATAGTATGGTTATAACAGAAAATAATATATTTTAATTTCTTAGATTGTAGTCACATGACAAGATATTAAAACAAAAACATCAAAATTAATTGATGTTTTTTTTTTTTGTCAAAGCGTAACAGACATTTCGTATTTATATGTATTATTGATATAGAAGTACAGATAATTTCTACATAACATCCTTACCGCCCACACAAATACCATTCATAACTACCCAGTAAGCGATAAGCCTGCCCAAAGTTACACTCAATTCATCTGCAACACACCGGTAGATTGTTTCACCCTCCCTTTTGATATACAGTGCCCTAGTAACGGTACGAGATTTCTTTTGATTTATAGCCCTCAAGGAGCGCCTTCAGAGATCCCTTAAGAAGTCAAGAAATCCCTTCAATTTGAGGTCATGTAAAAACCGTCTTGGGAGATATTGGTACTTGACTGCCTGTTTAGGGGCTCAAATAAAACGAATGAATTATTTATTTTATGTTTCAGTAAGTAACATTTTGTGCAAATTCATTTTTTCTCTTTCAACTTTGTAATATGTGGTTGTAGATTTCCCAGAAGTAACAATTTGGGTGTGTCAAAGGTAAGCTTTGAAATTGAAGGTATATGTTTTGCTGATCTGTAAGAGAAGGTAAAAAGAATTTTTAGGGTTAATTGGGGTTAGTAGGTACGATTAAATCGAAGGAACCCACAACAAAAAGACGTTTATTTTTCGAAGTAATTATGATATTTTAAATCTTTTAAATATGTTTGCCCTGTTAGTCTCGTGGTCGCAAGCATCAAGTAAGGCGTCAGATATTTCCAAGTAAGGCAAAAATTGATACTGAAATTTTCCATTAAGAATTGCTCAATAACAGCCCAGAAGTCAAAATCAAAGTCAAAACATTTATTTCAATTAGACCATTTACAGGCGCTTTTGAATTGTCAAGAAGTTACAGTTTAATATTGAAGCTAGTTGCTCGTTCCAAAACGTAGGTCTCTATGGAGAAGAACGAGCTAGAAACTCCATGGACACTCACAGAGTTTTGAAGTTGGTGTGTTCTGCCTTGGAAAGCACATAAAGCCGTTGATCCTGTGTATAATCTTTCCCTAGTCGTGTTTGGATTGCCGTCTCATAGGATTAAGAGAGTGAGGTAAGAGAAAGTGCACTTGTGTTTGCGCACACGCTTGTTCGCTCTAATTTCTTCTGCGTATCTGGCTAATCTCCATTGAGACTGACTACTGTGGCCGAATTTCGGTCGGGAAGATCGTTCAAGTTTTATATTACGGTTCAAAAGAAAAGCGGTGTGACAGACGAACGGACAGACAGATAATCAGTGAAGTTCTGACCACAAAGGGAACTACTAAATGGGACCGTATAACTTAAGCGCTATTACGTACGCCACCTTGAAAAAAAACACCACTGAATCACTACAACAAAAACAAAATAAAACCTCATCATCTGCTTAGCCTTTTCCCAACTATGTTGGGGTCGGCTTCCAGTCTAACCGGATGCAGCTGAATACCAATGTTTTACATCTGACCTCCACAACCCAGTTACTGAGCAACACGATACCTCTTGGTTAGACTGGTTGTCAGACTTCTAGGCTTCTGACAATCCGTTACGAGTATCAAAGATCTACGGATGACAGTCGGGACCAACGGCTTTACGTGCTTTCCGAGGCACGGGGATGTCACACCACCAACTTCCAAACTCCGAGCTACTACTGAGAATTTCATAGACAAACCCAATAACACTTTTTGCTCGACCTGGGAATCGAACCCAGGACCTCTATCGTAGCAGTCGCGCTCAGGACCACTAGGCCAACGAGGCAGTCGTATCATCAAAAAAAGATGAAAATTCCAACAATAATATAAACTGGCTGGAACAACACATTCCGAACGCGAAAACAGATGAAAATAAAACCAAACAATACAATACGATCGTGGCCTTCCATTTTCAATTTATTTGAACAATTAAAATAAAATTTTAATTTCCGTTGCACATGTTATGGTTATAAAGGAGGGTATCAACACTTTTAACAAATGTATTTAAAAGTGAGAGTAAAAAAATCGAGTTAAAACATAAGAGGGGAACGCTTTTCATGCCAAGTTCGTAAATCTTCTTTTTTGGTTTTCGTTTTTAAGGTTCCGTATGAAAAGGGTGTGATAGTAAACTTTGTTACTAAGACTCTGTTTTCTGTGTATCCGTTTGGCACAGGACTGCATCTTTTGAAACCTTATAAGGTAGACACTTGACATTTTCTTAGAGTGTGTATTTTCATAACTCTATAATAACAAAAAATGTCTCTGTAAAAAAAAAACTTTTTGTACTGTTAAATATTGTACGGAACCCTTCGTGGACGAGTCTAACTCGGACATAGCCAGTGTTTTTAATGTTGAGGGCACACAAAAATTTGGTCCTTCTATTCGTTTGGTCCTAGGGTACAAATAAATTATATCTGCTTTTTGCCTTAAAAAACGGTATGTATAAAATTTTTCCAAGTATTTTACTAAATTGAAAAAATATATAGAAAAGCCATTTTATTTAATTACTAAAACTATAACGCAAACGTTATGAATTGCACACACTACACACAAGTACACTGATAAATCCATTATGAATCCAACAAAACAAAAATGATCAAAGCGTTCTCGATATCGGCTTTTTTTATCGCATATTAAAAAAGCGAGGCTCATCCTCGTCCCGTCACACACTTCACACACAAAAAACTGATGAAAAATAATACCCAAACGAACAATAAACTATTGAAAAAAATCAGGTGTAAATGTCAATCACCATGAAAATATTTTCAGCAAAAATGCTTTGTGTTCAACATGAAAAAAAGTGACCCTTTTTTTAAGCGACAAGTCAATTCGTCAAAGCTGAAAGCTTCAAAGGAATGAATGAAAATAACATGGCTATGTTTTATAGGCCAAAAGTATGGGGAAAACAGAAAAAAAAATTAAACGTTGGTATCAAAATAAAAAGTAGCCAGGGGTACAAGCTGTAATGCTAGAGAAGGAGGTGGCGTCCGGAGAGTGAGAGAAGAGTCTCACGTCCCACCAACCGCCGCAGGAGACGCTCAGGGCGTCGGGAGCCACGAGACGACTCTCGGCCACCGTAGACGCTAGTCTGTGGACGGTGAGCAATGGGTAGCTCACCGTCCGTACGTTAACTAACTAACGACAGACCGTGTCGACGGCGCGTTCGTGTACCACGCGCGCCTCAAAGAGATGTCAGCAAAGATTGCATGGGGCCACTAAGAGCCGATGTCTGCCGGGGCTGCCGGGTGTTCGAAAGAGATACCGCGCCCCCGGAACGCCAAGGGCACATGAAGGAACATAGATGGGTTTTAGTCAGTAAATGTCTGACACTCCGTCCCGACCCGCCCAGGGCGGAGGAAGTTATTTGATGATTTCCCATCGGTAAAAAGGGGTACAAAGTCACCCCTTACAAAATTTCATCAAATAGGTTTAGTGATTAAGTTTTGAAAGCGTAACAGACATAGTTACTTTCTTATTTATTTATTATACACTATTAAGTTTAACTGCCTCGTCGGCCTAGTGGTTTTGAGCGCGACTGCTATGCTAGAGGTCCTGGGTTCGATTCCCAGGTCGAGCAAAAAGTATTATTGGGTTTTTCTATGAAATTCTCAGTAGCAGCTCGGAGTTTGGATTTGTGACCGGTCAATGGCAATAGGCTCGCCCCCTATTACATGGGACCTAAATATACCGGCGAACTGTGGGTGTACATTGGTACACCTCTGCCTAACCCTTTGGGGAATACTGGCGTGTTGGATGGTATAATATATAAGTATGGGTAATAATGGTACTTTCCTTCACCGATGTCAGTGATGTTTAAGATAAACAAAGAAAGAACATTTGAATTGAAATAGTCACATTTATACGTTTAAACCAGCATCCACGTGTAGGAGCTTACCGGTCCTTAATTAATCCTCCCGGACTTCTCAGGGCTCAGGAGCCTTTGGTAAACCCAAGGCCTCTATCGAAATATGGGCGACGCCTGTGCATTCAACGAGCACATGCTTATCCGTTCTTCAGCCTCCAAGCATGCTCTGCACAGAGGACTGTCTGTGTCGCCACCTCCATTTAAAAGAAGTAAAAAAACACGCAACTCTCTAGGCTAACTGCCTCGTTGGCCTAGTGGTCGTAAGCACGACTGCTACACTAGAGGTCCTGGGTTCGATTCTCAGTCGAGCAAAAAGTGTTATTGGGTTTTTATATTTTCTCAGTAGCAGCTCGGAGTTTGGACTTGTGCCCGGTTAATGGCAATAGGCTCTCCCCCTATTATTTGGGACCTAAATATTTTGGCGAACTGTGGGTGTACATTGGTACACCTCTGCCTAACCCTTCGGGGAATACGGGCGTGATGGTATATAGTATGGATATAATAGTGATCCATGTACAACAAACCAATTTTGTTTTTTCAGGCAGTAATATCCAGATATATACATTGAATGTCAAACTAAACTGTAAGGTTATGAAACAAAAAATGCCTAAAACAAAACCTACAGAATTTTTAAGAAAAAAAAAATACCAGCTTATAACTGTCCCACTGCAGGGCAAAGGCCTCTTCTCATACAGAGAAGGCAAGAGCATTGATCACCACGCTAGCTCAAGGCGGATAAAAAGATAAATGAATTAAACATAAACTTTTTTATGGAATTAATGTAAATGTACAACATGATGTAATACGTTTTTTTTAAAAAGAGTATGTATGGAGTTTCTTGCCCGTTCTTCTCCATACGAAACTACCTTTTGGAATGGGCAACTATATTCAATAGTTTTAGTTAATTGACGTCCGAAAGTGCCTTATAATGGTCTAATTGGAATAAATGATTTGACTTTGACTTTGACTTTTGACTTTAAAAGTAAACATAGTAATTAGTAATTTAAATTAAATACATAACAGGCAGTTGGTAAACAAAAAAATTAGTTAATGATGAACAGTTCATAATGCAAGTGGATTCTTAGAACCCGTGATGAATCATCCACACTTAAACGTGTAACATTTTTTTACGTAATAATATTCTGGTTGAAAATACTGGTGCATTTTATTAAAATTCTGGATCGTCTCCAGAAATATGAATAAATAAAAAATGTAGATCTTTTCGCGACGAATGAATTGTAAATGGAAGTTTTTAAACTTTATATAAGGAGGATATAGTTTGCCTAGTATAAATACTTATTCGAATTATAATTCGTGAGCTAGAATATTAGGCCGCCGGGGCTGCGAGTTGTTCAAAAGAGATGCCACGCCCCTGGAACGCAAAGGGCACATGAAGGAACATAGATGGGTTTTAGTCAGTAAAAGTCTGACACGAAGGGCGGGGAAAGACATTTGATGATATACCATCGTTAATAAAAAAGAATATTAGGCCCATAGGCGAAGTAACACGGAACTTCTAGGTGTTATTATGCTATCACATGTTTTCTTCTTTTATGTAGACTGAATCTTCTTCCCTAAAAGAAGAAAAACAGAGGAGTTGAAAGAGAAATGTTTTTTGGTAAAAACTCTAAACTAACTATCATTACGAGAAAAAAATGTTTGTTTGTAAAAGGTTTTCTCTGAGTACTGACCCTAATACATAAATCTTTATCTTTAATATACATATAAACCTATATTATTCAAGAGTGCCACAAAATATTTAAAAGAAAAATAATTTTATATAATTTTAATACACAAGGCGTTGATTTGCATTCTCGTCAAATTCAAGGCGTTAACTATGCTCGTGATTCTTAACACGAACCAATAATTAAATAAATGGTTTTTTCTTTTTTTTCCCGTGATTTTCAAATTCGAACTAGCCATATCGCCAGAGGGTTTAGGCGCTATGAACACATATATATAGCCGCCATTGATATAGCCGCACGACAACTGTGCCTACCGCATACGCAACTAGGCGATTCTGAGTTTTGCAAAAGGAGTATTCTGGAATACTGTTATTTGATAGTTGCAACTAAAAAAACAAGTATTTATTAGATATTGGCCAGGTATCGTAATTATATTTGATTACTTCTATTTCTTTATGACAAGCTCGTAAAATTTAACGAGGATGCAAATCAACAGCTTGTATATGTATGCGTAAATCAAATCAAAGTAAAATTAACTGATTGACAGCTATCAGCTATCTACCTACATAAATATATTTTTCTACCTTCAACACCGAAGAAGTCACTAATAAAACCTAGCTCCCAATAACCAGTTCTTTCCACTTCATCTTACACAGCTTCATAATCCACACATACAAAACTTATTAAGCCAACCGCTGCCATATATTTTCATCTGGTATAATAAAATTTGCATACCGAATGCAGCTCACACGACCAACGGATTTCCACGTCACGCCGCCTATATTATTGTTAGAAGCACTGGAAATTCGCTTGATTTATATCAGCAAAAACAAAAGTTTTGGTAGCATTTGCGTTGGAAGTAATTGAATGTGTTTGTATTAATTGGTATAATGTTTTTGGTGAACATGTTTTATGTCTGTATTAGCTACTAGCAGTGCCCCGCGGTTTCACTCGCGTTACGTTAGGTTTTTGGTCGCTGCTCCGATCTCGTTGGTCGTAGCGTTTTGTTACCTATAACCCATCTCCTTGAAACACTTCTATCTATTGATGAGAACATTATTTATTTTTTTGATGCCTTGTAGTTTTAGTCTTTTTTATCTTCTGAATATATGAAGCGACTTTTAAACTACGTAAAGATTATTTTTGTTTAAATATAAATTACTGTGTTTTTAACTTAATTTGATTGACAGTATGCTTAGGTAAGTGGTATGTTATGTGGTTTATTAGATCCCGTTAGAATGTAAAAAGAAACTTAACGAAGCTGAAAATCATATTATTCTTCCCATCGTTTCAAACATGTTTTTGTTCTGGTCCGTACCTACGAACCATCTGATTACACACGGAATTGGTCAAACTTTCATTTTTTTTTATTATTTGTTACAACATAATAACATCATAATCATAACATTGAATACATGCACATAAGTACAATGTTGTACGAGCGTTACATTAAATGCTTCCATAAGCAGTAATTTTTCACACCAAAACTAAAAGCCATTTTCCCAGCAATTTTATTTACCCAATGTTACTTGGTTTGATGGACAGAATGCGTACTTAAAGACCAAGTAACAAGACTATTGCCAAATGCTTTACTAGACACAACTTAGACTCATTAAACCAAAACATGCGAATTTCCCCTCTATTCCTTCCTTCAAATAATATCACTTGACAATAAATCCCAAAGTAACACATCATCCGTCAACTTTTCAACAAAAGTTGACTACTTCATCAAATGGCAGCGCTGAAATAACTCATATCCCTTCAAACTAATAGTTGTATGTCCAAATCGAACATCCCATAGATTGATGCCACATCATCTCAACATAGATCACTGAGTACATGCCATTTGTTATAATCCCTTATACAGGCTGTTTATGTCTTAATATTTAGGAAGAAAATAATCAACATTTATAATTGCCTCCGACTCCTTGTGGTGTGGTTTAAATTTCGGTTAATTTTTTTTACTCGATCCATAATTCCCTTTTTTTTTAATAAAAGTTGTAGTAGTAATCCGTGTTACCCAGTTACTGGGTTGTGGAGGTCAGATAGGCAGTCACTCCATGTAAAACACTAGTGGTTAGACTAGAAGCCGACCCCAACATATTTGGGAAAAGGCTAAGCAGATGATCATGTAGTAGTAATCCTAAGTTAATTCTTATAACATCAGCTATATGCCAGCGTAAGTCCCGTCAAAATCGGTCCGGCTGTTTTGGCGATTAGCTGGAATAAACAGACACACAGACAGACAAACCTTTTTTTAAATACAAATACCGTATAGTTATACGCATTTAGCAAAAACAGTTATTTAGATATTACCAACTGAAATTTCAATTTTATTTGTATAGGTGATTGATTGCTTTAGATGAATACGTGACAAGATAACACCTAATATTTCGAAAGATAGCGCTGTCTTTTGAATAAAGTTCCAGAGCCTGGTTTTGGAAAGTCGTTTGTCTCTAGAATGTCTTTAGTAGGATAAAAGTGATAGTGAATAAAAGATTTGAACCTAGGGTTTTGCATATTTTAAGAAAAAGGACCAAATCATTTTGTCCTTTAGGGTCTTTTTTTTTCAAATGGGAAATCCTTAAATGACTTCTCCCGCCCTGGGCGGGGCGGCAGGGAGTGTTAGACTTTTACTGACTAAAACCCATCCATGTTCCTTCTTGTGCCCTTTGCGTCCCAGGGGCACGGTATCAGGCAGTCATCGGCCCTGAGTGGCCCCTCCGATTTGCTGACATCTCTTTAAGGAGCGCGTGGAACACAAACGCGCCGTCGACTCGGCTTGTCGTTAATTAACGGACGGTGAGCTACCCATAGGTCATCATCCACAGGCCCAGATGGCCGGGAGTCGTCTCGCGGCTCCCGACGCCCGACGCGGCAAAAGACCGAGAGAGTCGGTTTTAGTACAAGGTAATTCCAAAAATACCATTAGAAAAAGCTACATAATAATATTACAAAAAAGCGCTGATTCCTTCCTCATTTTATATTAAAATTTCACAGCAGACGCTTACATGATTTTTTACATAAAAGCACGGAGATGACACAGCATTTTCACAGAAAGCGGAACACTCAAGGAAACCACAAACCCTATAAAAAAGAATTTCAATCCTGACGCATAATACAGGAACACAATGGCTCGTCTCCCTACAAGCAATTCAATCTACACGTATTTACGATTCTGTTTACTTCACAAAGAATAACATGCTCATGTCAATAACCTACAAAATATTCTATTTCGTTGCAGACTTCTTGAGGAAGTACCTAATGTGTTTCACGCAATACTGGTAAGATTGTTGGTTGTAGAGATTTCTTTGGACTAGATTTTTGTAGGTTTTATTTATTTAAAATGTAACACTAAAGTACAAAGTTGGATGCATTAGGAATGCCTAAGGCATTCTCTACCAGTCAACCAAAGGTGGTGAAGAGATAGCATCGCAACTGCAAATTATTGTATGAGCGTAAAACAACTATAGAAAGCTTTTCTGTCTGTATTAGAATTACTTGTAAAATAATATAACATAACAACCATCACGTCTGTATTCCCCGGAGGGTTAAGCAGAGGTGTACACCCACAGTTCACCGGTATGTTTAGGTCCCATGTAATAGGGGGCGAGCCTATTGCCATTAACCGGGCACAAGTCCTAACTCCGAGATGCTACTGAGAATTTCATAGAAAAACATAATATCACTTTTTGCTCGACCTGCGAATCGAACCTAAGACCACTAGGCCAATGAGGCAGTAAATCTATGTTATTAATAAAAAGTTCAAAGGTTTGTTCCTTTGTTGTAATCTCAAGAACTACTGGTCCGGCTTGAAATTTCTTTTTGCGCCTTTTAGTCTATGGACCTAAGCACCAGAATACTATTTAAGTAATACTACTTAAATAATAATATTCGTCTGAATTACTGGTCCTAATGCGCCTCAAAGGACTAAACAAAAAAAAACCCGGATCACTTCAAAAACACCCTGTATTCACGCCTATAGTTAATACAGTATAGTGCTCGACGGGGTAGCGTCAGCAATAATGCAATACATAAGTCTTCTCGCCGTAAACAAGCGTTCCCATCAATAATACCATAAATACTTACTAGCTTTTACCGGGAAATGTTGGTAGCGAATGTGCACAATTGCCGGTAAATGTGCAGAATTATGACTGCCTCGTTGGCCTTGGTCATAAGCGCGACTGCTACGCTAGAGGTCTTGGGTTCGATTCCTAGGTCTAGCAGAGTTATCGGGTTTTTCTATGAAATTTTCAGTAGCAGCTCGGAGTTAGGATTTGTGCCCGGTTAATGGCAATAGGCTCGCCCCTTATAACATGGGACCTAAACGTACCGACGAACTGTAGGTGTACATTGGTACACCTCTGCCTAACCCTTCAGGGAATACAGGCGTGATGTTATGTATGATATGTTATGTTATGTATCTTACTAGCTTTTACCGGGAAATGTTGGTAGCCAATGTGCATAATTGCTGGTAAATGTGTAGAATTGACAGTGGGATGTTTTGAGTTTTTTTTTGGTCCTAAGTTAATGAAGTTACAGGTTGGTTATCAGTAAGGACTTTTATTATGTACTTTCTAAGTTTATCTTGGACATCAATGACATTGATGAAGGGAAAAAATAGTAAGGTAACCTAGACTTATAGTTAATATTATTCTGAAATCGCCAATCCGCCTTGAGCAAGTGTAGTAATCAATGTTCGTGCCTTCTCTGTGTGAGAAGAGATTTTCAGTATTTAAATGAGCTTTCTCTGAAATTTATTTTTTTCTGAAATAAAAGAAGAGAAAGTACTTAAGTCATTTTCAGACATCCCAGAAATAATTATCTACTTTAGACGTACAAGGCAACAAAACACAAAACAGAATAAAAGAACCAACCCCCAAACGTTCACAGCAAAACAGAGCCAAACCGTTACAATTTCAATATAAGTCAATCCTCGAACAATGACTGACAAGTGCCGTACAATGGCGTGCAAAAGTGTCAAGCCGCGGCCGGTACAGTCGAGCACGAAATCGCTTTTGTACGCGACGCGTAAACACGCGCTGACATATTGGTTGTATTGGAACTATCGAACGCTTGCTACAAAGGTGCTTTTTTTCAACGATAAAAAATGTTATCCGGTACATTTTAGATGAGTATTTATTTCTGCGTCTTTGTGTTCGGGCTTTATTGAGGCCATATTGTGTTCTGTGTATAGTACACTCACCAACACAAAGGTTTGTATTGGTTGTAATATAGAAAATTCATGAATGTTTTTCTTTTCGTTTTTTTTTTTTACTTGCATGGTTAATACTTATGGATACTTAGAGCATTTAAAATTAGTAATGACATACATACATAACATCACGTCAGTATACTCCGATGGGTTCGGCACAGGTGTACCAATGTACACCAACAGTTTGCTGGTATGTTTGTTGGTCCTATGTAATAGGGGGCGAGCCAATTGCCATTAAGCGGGAACAAATCCTAACTCCGAGCTTGTACTGATAATTCCATACTAAAACCTAGAAATGGAAGAAATAAATTGAAAGGTAATGAATAAGTGATAAAATATCCAATATTAGTGTTACCATAAAATAATTTTGAACTAACTCAATGCTGAAGACAACGCAGACAAAGTTGCGGGCAGAGGCTAGTCATTATTTTATACAAGCCAAAATAACGGGATCCCTATCGAACATTCAATTAGAAAACACCCAAAATACATTATCCAATCAAACAACTCGACTAATTAACTCGAATGACCGAAACTTCTCTAAAATTAACCGCCGAAAACCAACAAAAACCGGTTTGTCTATTAGACCAGCGTTTACAGAAACCGGATTGAACCGGTTACATCCTGTTTGCGAAACTGGTAATTACCGGTTCAATTTACGTGAATGCTTTACATCGTGCGGTCAGCTGGTTTGGTTTTGGAAGTATGTTTCAGTCCTTTGCATGTAATTAGAAAACGCGTCTCTGTTTGACGATGGAATTTGGAGTGGAATGGCGACCATTAGTGCTCTTAGAAATTATTGGAGTACATTTAGTAAGGTCGGCTTTTGAGAAACTAAAATAAAGTAATTGTAAAGGGTTTTGGTGTATACTGGCTATTTGTAAAGTGATTTTAAATAAAGAATTTGATAACGTTAATCTTCTACTCCATGTTCTTAATTCCAATGCGCGACTACTACGCTAGAGATCTTGGGTTCGATTCCCAGGTCGAGCAAAAAGTGTTACTGGGTTTCTCTATGAAATTCTCAGTCAGTCCGGGTGGATTGATTAAGGACCGGTAAGCTCCTACACGTGGATGCGGGTTTAAATCCGAGTATCTACTAATGTGACTATTTCTATTCATATGTACTTTCTAAGTTTATCTTGGACATCAATGATGCCGGTGAAGGAAAACATGGTGAGGAATCCTGGACTTACCCATATCAGTATGGATAATCATAATATCGATTATTATTAGTCGTGACGGCCAATGGCATAATAGCCAAGAGCTTCGACCAACACCTGAGGAGGTTCTCGTTGGGCGGTTGGATCAAGGGCTTGATTCAGAAAGCGGTACTCCTAGACACGGCGCGTATTGTTAGGAGATTCCTTTCTCAGGAGCCCTGACCATCGATGGCTTGGACCCTGTTCCCGACGCAGGTGGGCTACTATTTTTTATATTTTTAAATGTTTTATTTTTTATATTAATATTTAAAAATGTTAAGAAAATAAATAAATGGAATAAGAAAGTAACTCTGTCTGTCTGTCTGTTACGCTTTTACGATTAAACCACTGAACCGATTTTGCCGAAATTTAGTCCGGTGTAAGTTTGAACCCCGAGAAAGGACATAGGCTATTTTTTTCCGCGATTTTTTCTGCGTCTGCGAAAATCGATATTTTCACAAACGAAGTTAATAAAAGTCCGAAATAGGTAATCTGCCTCGAGAAACGTGTTGTTAAATGCTTGTGCCTTCTATGTATGAGAAAAAGTCTTCGCGTGACACTTTAGGCTGATATTATTATAAATCTTTATTATAATTTTGTTATTTTTTATATTCATCTTCATTGTTTTCACATATAGAAGCAACAAGAATATTGTAACCAAGTTTTTGTAAAAACCAAATTGAATGAAAAGAGTGTCCATGGAGTTTCTTGCTCGTTCTTCTCCATAGAGACCTACGTTTTGGAACGAGCAACTAGCTTCAATATTAAACTGTAACTTCTTGACAATTCAAAAGTGCCTGTAAATGGTCTAATTGAAATAAATGCTTTGATTTGATTTGAAAATAGAATACAAACATACATAAACTCACGCCTCTCTCCCATAGGGGTAGGCAGAAACCACGGAACGACACCTGCTACGATCCTTACAAACTCCTTTCGCCTCCACCACATTCATACATCTGGTCATCTAAACTTTTATTAAATAGAATTTTATCCCAAACCAGGTAGGCACAAGGAAATAACTGCTGATCCTATCATGTTTACAGTAAACAGTAAATGAACAGTTAACCGCCACCGCAGGTCAAACCGTCAGGGAAAAATATCCTGACGTTTTGTTGACGACAGGACAACATTCATCAGCGTTCCAAAAACACGTCAAACACAGTGTTGTCACTTTATTACACTGTCGAACATTTTCGGCAGTGTCAACAGTATAAGGCCACCATCACACTTGCGTTTTACGAGGCGTTTCTGCGACGTCTGCGCCACGACAACGTGACGTTGACGTCGCGAGTCTACTGGCTAACGTTCATACTAAGACTACGCAACGTCATCGTGTCGTTAACGTCGTTGCTGCCGAAAAAACACGGGTACGGACAGAGCGGGACAGCGAGATTGTGCTTGTTGCCAAAAAACGCAACGTTAACGTCGCGTTCACGTCACGCAGCCGCAGTGCGAACGCTTGCCTCTAGAGTCTCGCGACATAAACGTTGCGTTTACGCAGCGTTGTCGTTGCGCAAACGTTGGAGAAACGCCAACGCTCATAACACACTAGTGGGATAGCGGCCTAAACTTGACGCGTTGCTGACGCAATGCTGACGTGTCACCGTATCACGACAACCTTTCCATGACAAATTACATCCAACAGAAAATTACGGACCCAAACAAACAATGGTACCAACAGATATTGTCTCCAAGAAGTTTTTATTTTATTTATATTTCGCAGAACACCCTGTACTAACAATCCCGAGTAAACACAAGTTGCGCACCCTGTATATCAGAGGAACGCGGTTTTAAGTAAAGTACTCATATTATTTTGTACCTGAAACTTCAGAATTTCTTGCACTGGCTTTCTTCATTAAGGAACTTCGTGAAATGTTTGTTTGCGTCATTGTTTAAATATAATTCATTTGGATGATTAAAATTTTGTTTCAGTTTATTTATATTGCGAATGTGATGTTAACTTTGGTTTGGTTCGGCTGTTATTTTAATGAGTGCTCGTAACAGTGTTGTATAACAGTTTACTTTTCACGAAGCATTGTTTTTACTGACAGTGCGATGTATTATAAGCCGTTTTGCTAGCGTCCGCTTGTGAATTCATTTGTTTGTTTGCTTTTTCGATTTCATATTCATATTCTTTGTAGTTAAAAGTAGTGTATTATATTTTGGTAAAGGCTTTACGCCCACGACCGATTTTTGACAGATTTCTTCTCGCCGTCAAAGAAATCTGTCGAAAATTGGTCATGACAAAGAGCCTAAGGTTGTCCGCTCACGTCGAATAATCGGTGACCGATTTTTGAAGTGAAAACTTCTTTAGCGGCGCTGTACACTTTTTTTGTAATGGGTAAAAAAAAAAACTCTCGTCAGGACACGTGACCTGATCGAAAATCTTACGAATTTATCGGACACAAATATATGTACACAGATATGACAATTCTTGTCATATTTGTGTACGATAGCGCAATAAATAAATATTGTATTATATTAGAACACACGAATACAAGAATTCGGTCCTATGAAACTATGAAACTATTGAAAAGTTCGATAATCAGTCCTACATAATGTCAGAATAACCACCAATATACTAACATGGCAATAATCTAATTACAATTAATTGCATGAGTGTTCCCACTAAAACAAAAATTGATAAACATTATAATGATTTCGTTGTAATTACTGAGCCCTATTCATACAGCAATCATTGAAACATCATCATCAACCAATCAATCAATCAGGGATTAACTATTAACAATTTAAATTAATTAAGTGGGATTGTGTTGCATTAGGGAAATAATATTCAGTATTAAACTGAAATATGTACGTTGAAAGCAACAAGCTAAACGAATGTAAAACAGAATAGTTTATAGTCACATATCATCACGCCTGTATTCCCCGAAGGGTTAGGCAGAGGTGTACCAATGTACAATTGTACACCCACAGTTCGCTGGTATATTTAGGTCCCAATATGTAATAGTTTATAGTATAAAGAAAGAATATAATTATTTACTATCTCAGACATAAATCTGAAATCCACAATCTTCCTTGGTGAATGATTGAAGCGTGGTGATTAATGCTCATCTTAGCAATATAATTTATATTTAAGCATAATTGTATTAATTTTATATCTTGTAGATTTGAATAAATGTATTTGTATTTATTTTTTGTGCCTTATCTGTATAAAAAAGGGCTCTTGCCTTTGCCCAGCAGTGGGACGAAAACAGTATTTTTTTTTTTTTTTTTTTTTTTTTTTTTTTTTTTTTTTTTTTTTTTATAGACGGGAAATCATCAAATAACTTCCCCCGCCCTGGGCGGGGCGGGAGGGAGTGTCAGACTTTTACTGACTAAAACCCGTCTATGTTCCTTCATGTGCCCTTTGCGTTCCGGGGGCGCGGTATCTCTTTCGAACAACCCGCAGCACGAAAACAGTCTGGTATTATTACTCTATCACAGACATACCTGTAAATATATCCTTACTTCCTTACTAATATTATAAATGCGAAAGTAACTCTGTCTGTCTGTCCGTCTGTCTGTCTGTCTCTTCTTCACGCCTAAACCACTGAACCGATTTCAATGAAATTTGGTACAGATATAGTCTGGGACCCGAGAAAGGACATAGGATAGTTTTCATCCCGGAAATCCCCCGGGAACGGGAACTATTAATCCACGCGGACGAAGTCGCGGGCAAAAGCTAGTATAATATTTATTTGCTTACCTCTACAAAAATCTCCTGTATCGTGGGTGCGTTTAAAACATAAATGTACATACACAACCAACCAGACCGGAATCAAATACCAAACAAATATATTTGTTTAGTACGGAAATAGAACCCGCGACACGCAACGCAGCAGCCAACCACCCAGCCACTGTGCCCACCGTGTCGTCAAATATGGACACAACACAAATATTAGTTGGCAGCCGGTCGTGTCTGTGACAAGAGGGATGGCACTCACTACAGTAAGGACTTGTAGGTGTTCAGTTCGTTTGGAGTGCTCATCTAACGTGTACAATAATTGCTATTAGCAGGTGCTTCTATACCTGAGGAACGGTTTAGACTTCCTAATACAGGGATGGCAAACCATAATTATTTGGATGATCGTGCCATTTTTGTATTATTTGCGATGGGTAAGCTCTTTCTAGGTCAGAGGTGATAAAGACAAAGTCAACGATAGGGTGAGCTTACAGAACAAGCCTGTTGACTCTAACTTTAAAGAGATTGGGATTAAATGCATTCGGAAATGCAGACGCAGGTAGAGAATTCCACTCCTTTGCATGCATGCATGCATGTATGTATGGGGCATTCTTCATACATTGAAGAATGCCCCATTTAGCCAAATTAGTTTTACTGTGGCTAACCTGTGTCCGCAATCGGCTAAGTGATTTCAGAATTGGCCACTGTAGTTCAAATTTTATTGGTCGAATTATTCTGTAGCATGGAAACTTTGCCACGCGTTTGTGATCCCTATTCTAGTACATTGTCTTCACACATGAAACCTGCCTACCTTTAAACAATACATAACCCCCTTTCGATACTAGAGCAACCCAAGATACCAAGACAATATAATATGTCAGAACAACATACAACATCCTTACTTATCCTGTATATCCTATCATTTATCTATACTAATCTATACTAATATAATAAAAAGTAAGCCTGTTTGTTTCTTACCGTTTCACGCTTTAACAACTGAACCGATCATCTTGAAATTCTGCATTAACATTGTCAGGTGTACAGAAACGGACATAGGGTACCTTTCATCCCGAAAAAAATCATAAGATAATAGATGGCGCCACGCGTCTTTCAAATAATGATTGAATTTTTGAGTACAACCGGAATCAATCGTCATATTCAAAAATAACGCGAGGAAACCCCTGGCTACATTTAGTTATTATATTATAAAAACGAAAGTTTGTGAGGATGGATGGATTTTTGTTACTCAATCACGCAAAAATGGTTAAACAGATCCAGATGAGATTTGGCACAAAGATAGATTACAGCATGAAATAGCACAAAGGCTACTTTTGATCACGAAAAAATGCACAGTTTCTCTGGGATAATATACCAAATTCAAAGCAGACGAAGTCGCGGGCCTAAGCTGGTACAACATACATATTTGCAGAAGAGAATCAGTAAACACTCAAGTATTTAGAAGAGCTCTTAGCCTAGATCTACAGTCCCCCGTCTATAACAGCCCTTCTGTTCTCAGTAAATGTCAAACTTTCTGAATCGTCGAACAGTCGTCATTGTTCCAGAATTGCGTTGGAACAAGTCCGTAATTGTGAGTTTGGCCTCCACTTCATCCTTTCACGTTAAAACTGTTTGAGCCGCGACCATTTTGTTAATGAAAAATGTTTTTTGAACTTCTAAAAGTAAAGGCTGTGCGGAGATTTGGTTTCGGCCTCAGTTTCGGCCAGAAATTCGGTTTCGGCCTAAACGAAACTGAAACTGTGTTATATGTTTGGTCATGTTAAATCCATACTAATATTATAGATGTAAACTCTGTCTATTTGCACGCTTTCACAATTAAACTACTTCAACCGTTTTTGACGAAATTTGGCACGGGGTAAGTTTAAACCCCAAGAAAGGACATAGTTTTACTTCTAGGGCTATTTTTTATTCCGCGTCTATGTGTGCGTCAGCGATTACCAACATTTACACGGACAAAATCGTAGGCAAAAGACAGTTTTTAATATAACATTATTTTATACAGAACTATTTTTGTTCCACACTACAATTATTGCTATTTATTAATTTGATCACGAGTTAACTGCCTCTATTATAATACTTAAAATATACTCTCACTTTCAATATACCAGAAATATTAACAAAACTAAAGTCTCAGTTTCGGTTTCGGCCAAAACCGATACCGAGACCGAATCCCCGGTTTCGGCCTCGACAGAAAATCCCATTTCATTCCGACACTATCTAAAAGTGAGATAAGGTTCGCGTTAGCTTCTAGTTTTACATATTCAGGAGATCAAGTCATTAATTAAGCATTTTAATTGTAGTTCGTCGGACGAGACTTTGCTAAGAATGAAAAGTTAGGGTGCTCTCAACTTGTTATATATTTTTTTTGTTTTACAAATTCTCTGTTAATGGAAATATAGACCTTCCTGAATTTCCCCAACCCAATTCTGTTTAACTAAATAGAAAAGTAATTTAGTTTAAAATTATAATTATTTGGGTAATTACTTAATTACTAGAAGGTACATGTTCTTATTCTGAACGACTCGATGGCAGTCTATGATACATCACATCGCTGCTAATTACGTATACTCCCCATTAAACCGTATCACGGTAAACAAAGAAAAACTTTTTTACAAAAAAATACAATGGCCTTCAAAAACGTGTAATCAAATTGAGTACCTCCTCCTTTTTTGAAGTTGGTTAATTAATTATTACTTTTTTTTAAGATAGGAAATCATCAAATGACTTCCCCCGCCTTGGGCGGGGCGGGAAGGAGTGTCAGACTTTTACGGAGTAAAACCCATCCATGTTAAGGAACATGGATGGGTTTTACTCCGTAAAAGTCTTGTGCCCTTTGCGTTCCGGGGGCACGGTATCTCATTAATACGGCCAAAATTGTTTGTTTCTCTGTAAGAGACAATCTCTAAAAGTACTTAACCATGTAATGTAATTCTCTAGACCGATTCCGGCCACGGCGGCTAATCTTTATGCAGACTCGCCACTTCAAATTAAATCTAAACATATTAGAACTTATGAATTATTTTTGCTTGTTTCTTAATTTCTTTGGTATTTCTACCAATTTGAATGGAAACTAGCCAAGTACGCAGGAGATATTATAGTGCACAAGTGTGTGCGCAAACACAGGTGCACTCCCTCTTCCCTAACTCTCATAGCCCGATGGGACGGCAATTCGACACGACCGGAGAGAGATCAGGTGCAGGACCAACGGCTTTACGTGCTTTCCGAGGCACGGGCGTGTCACACCACCAACTTCTAAACTCCGGGCTGCTACTGAGAAATTCCTAATGGAAAAACCCAATAACACTTTTAGCCCGACCTGGGAATCGAACCCGAGACCCCTTGCTCAGCAGTCGCGCTTGCGGCCACGAGACCAACGGGGCACCTTAACCATAATAATACCATAGCCATGTTCTGGATGGCAAAAGTAAATCTGGCAATGTTACTTAACGACCTACGTTCAAAGGCTCAAGAACATTATGAAGAAGATTTGAATATTTTAATGGCATCAGATTTATCTAGCTTAAAATTTAATTTAAGAGGATCTGGCGAGGCTTACTGCTTACAATAACATACAGGACTTACTGTCATCTTGTTTATCCATCTAGATACGTCTGTTGTACTGTAAAAGCTTTTTTTATGTTAAAACTAGTTACATTTTTATTTTGTAAACCATTAATTTTTTTTCGTATTTATAAATGTGCCTCGTTAGCCTAGTGGTCCTAAGCACGACTGCTACGCTAGAGGTCCTAGGTTCGATTCCCAAGTCAAGCAAATAGTGTTATTGGGTTTTTCTATGAAAATTCTCAGTAGCAGCTCGGAGTTTGGATTTGTGTCCGGTTAATGACAATAGGCTCGCCCCCTATTACATGGGACCTAAATATACCGGCGAACTGTGGGTGTACATTGGTACACCTCTGCCTAACCCTTCGGGGAATACAGGCGTGATGGTATATTTATATATATTTATAGTTAAAATTTAATTTTGTTAGTACTTTTATTATTTTTATCATAATTATTTATAAAAGTGATAAAGTGAATAAAAAAAATCCTATTATTGTCCCACTGCAGGGCATGGCTTCTTCTCATACAGAGAAGACACGAGTTTTGATCGAGTACTGATCACCACGCTCAAGGCAGATTGGCGATTTCAGATCTATATAGCTGTGCTCGCGGCTTTGCTCACGTGTAACTTAAGGAATTAAGTATTGAATGCCATGTCATTAAAATGGTGGCTGGTAAGAGGTGACTGTTAAAAGTTAAGATAACGTTTTTAGTATAAAAAAGTCTGTAGACGCCTGAAGTCTGTATTTGTACCCGGCTGGTAAGTGGCTTTTATTAAATATAATTATGTTCAGGTTTCTTCACGATATATTCTTACTAACATGACGCTTTTTTTTTTATAGACGGGAAATCATCAAATAACTTCCCCCGCCCTGGGCGGGGCGGGAGGGAGTGTCAGACTTTTACTGACTAAAACCCGTCTATGTTCCTTCACGTGCCCTTTGCGTTCCGGGGGCGCGGTATCTCTTTCGAACAACCCGCAGCCCCGGCAGGACTAACATGTCGCTAAGACCCACGAGAGCAGAGCATTAACCAAAAACGTAACTTAATATAAGTGTAAAAGGCCAAGCGGGCGAAGTCGCGAGCAGAATCTAGTATACAGATAAAAACATCATCATCATCATCATCATCTCAGCCATAGGACGTCCACTGCTGAACATAGGCCTCCCCTTTAGATGTCCACATATACCGGTCGGAAGCGACCTGCATCCAGCGTCTTCCGGCGACCTTTATTAGGTCGTCTGTCCATCTTGTTGGTGGACGTCCTACGCTGCGCTTGCTAGTCCGTGGTCTCCACTCTAGCACTTTTCGACCCCATCGGCCATCTGCTCTGCGAGCAATATGGCCTGCCCATTGCCACTTCAGCTTGCTAATCCGGTGGGCTATGTCGGTGTCTTCAACCAATGTGTGTTACCAGTGATGACTTACGGCACCGAAACGTGGTCTCTCACTATCGGCCTCATCTCAAAAAAACATAATTCCGCCAAATTCTCATACCTTTAAAAAATAAATAAATCATCAACTTTAATTAACAAGTATTTGGAAAGCTATCAATAAAAATATGACGGTTAAAAACATTTGAAATCTATGCAGTTTTTATACAAGCCTCATCGAATTCACGTATAATCCTGGATAAAAAAATGTTGTAAAACATTTTATTTTATTAACTTTGTAATCGAAAAAGGATAAAACCGATTTTTTGTATAACCCTCGATTAAAATGAAATCTATACATATAATAAAATCAGAGCGAAATCAAAACTGTACATTTAATATTTTTGAATAAAAGTAATTGCTACGAGTTCGGATAATTCTAATAAATACATAGTATCACGCCTGTATTCGTAGTTAGGCAGAGGTGTACCAATGTACGCATACAGTTCGCTGTAATGTTTAGGGCCCATGTAATTGAGGGCGAGCCTATTGCAATTACCGGGGTACAAATCCCAAATTTGAGCTGCGTCTAAGACTTTCATAGAAAAAGCCAATAACACTTCATTCGGAATCGAACCTAAGACCTCTAGCGTAGCAGTCGCGCATAGGACCACTAGATTAGGCTAACGAGGCAGTTAATGTTTTGTTTTTTTTTTATATTTGGGTATGTATAAAAAAATATTTTTATACGTACAACGGGATATACGCATTGATATACAAAAAACCCGATATACGAGAAATATGTTAACATTCTGTTACTATTAAATCTGTTTTTAATAACACTCAATATATTATACAACCTATATATAGTTTTGCTAATTAATTACTAATATTATTGATCAGTTGTTGTAATTTTATTTGATTATTTATGTATTATAATAACCTCCTAAAACTTCACGAGGATGCAAAACTACACGTTGTATTTCATCTCATCCACGCATCGAAATCATTTATTTATCATCGAAAAACATTAATATTTTTTTAATGAATTCCCTTAACAATGCATTCGCTTTAATTAATATTTAAATGAATCCATATTGCAACGAGTATTATATTGTATTTATTTTATCAGCCGTAGAGCAATTCATTCAGATTATGCAGGAATAAAAATCATATAAGTTCACATACAGACACAGTCAGACCCGGGACAACTATCTGTAGGCCATACACACGCGCGCCTCAAAGAGATGTCTGCAAACTTGGAAGGGGCCACCGAGGGCCGATGCCTGCCGGGGCTGCGGGTTGTTCGAAAGAGATACCGCGCCCCCGGACAAAGGGCATACGAAGGAACATAGACGGGTTTTAGTCAGTAAAAGTCTGACACTAAGGGCGGAGGAAGTTATTTGATGATTACTGGTCTTAAAAAAAAAAGCCCATACAAATGTTTGTTAAGAGTGGAAATCGAACTTGCGACTTGTAGTTCAGCAGTCACACCCACACCACCCACACCCACACACACCCACAGTCCGCCGGCATATTTAGGTCCCATGTAATAGGGGGCGAGCCTATTGCCATTAACCGGGCACAAATCCAAACTCCGAATTGCTACTGAGGAATTCATAGAAAAACCCAATAACAGTTTTTGCTCGACCTGGGAATCGAACCCAAGATCTGTAGCGTAGCAGTCGCGTTTAGGACCATTGGGCCAACGAGGCAGTTATATGGCTAATAATAATCTAAAACAAAATTGTTTTCTAACATTACGAAAACAAATAAATCTTAAGCAGATGACGTCATCGTTAATGATGACAACTAGCAACAATAGTAAGAAGTAAGAGAAATCATAACCGCCGCAGCTTCGAGTATGAACACGAAACCTTTACAAAAGATCTCACATAAATTGCAGTGTCCGAGATGAGGTACTTGGCATTCCCGTTAATGCTGTTAAGATCAACGCTTTACCAAAATTTGCTATGAAATCAGATATGTAACAATGACAACTATTCATACATAATTGAATTTAATGACTGGATTGTAAAAGACTACATTTAAAATTTTAATCAGCCATGTGTTACCAAATAATAACTCTTATGGTGGGTCCACACGATACAGACTTTTGTATGTACAGATATCTGCACAGACTATAAAGTCTGAGTAAAAATTTTTACTCAGAGGGTCTTTACCAAATGTCTGTGCAGACTTTTCATCAGTTCAGACTTCGATTTTAATTAATAAATTAAGTTATTCAATAATCATGAGTTTTGCTCCGACAATCGTACAGACATGTACGCAGACTTCCGACTTTTCTGGTACACCGACATTTGTCTGTACTGATTTGTTGTACAGACAAAATTCAATAGAAGTCTGTGTTAAGTCTGTATCGTGTGGACCCACCATTAACAGTTACGTTAGTTATAGATATCTCTACGAAAATAGTTTCATAGGCGATAGAGTCCAACTGACCTTATTTTTCAGGACTTAGGTGACCAGATCAGTTTAGCCTTTTCTTAGGCCAGAAAACTAGCATTGCTATACAACGTGGCAATGCTGTCAATTCTTAGGGTATTTGTCCCAAGAGAATGTTTTTGATGCCCTATGAGCTTCCCCTTTCTGATACATATCTTGTAATTTGAATGTTATTATAAGTTTTTTTCTTATTCTAGTTAGTTAAGGATTTACTTAAAATAAAACATCTTCATTAGTACAAAACATACGTCACATCTCTCCTCTAAACAAAACAATATCAAACACGCCGCTCTCACAGCGAGTACCCCACTACGTATAGCACCGGACTCACAATTTGTCTTGCAATACAGCCTTTACTGCACCCAACTGGAATGCACAAGTTGGCTACAAAAGAAATCGTTCAGTTACTGTTTTCTCAGAAACTACTACAATACTGAATGTTAAAACAAAATAGTGTCTATTAATTTGGTTCTTTTATTTAGACGTAGGAGTTATGTGGTAGGGAAACTGTTTGTTGCTCTTTATTTTCGTAGTTGAATGTTTCCGTTGGTCTTGTGGGTGAGAGGGATTGCTGTGCTGGGTTTGTTTCCTAGGTCGGGCAAAGTGTTTTTGGAAATTTCTCTAGTCTAGTACCTATATAGTACTTGTAAAATATTAAATAATTACTAGCTTTTGCTCGCGACTTCGTCTGCGTATATGTCGGTTATCATTTGCTTTCTTGGGCTTTTTATCAAAATCAGTTTAGTGATATAGTCGTGAAAGCGTAACAGACAAACAGACTGTATAGATTTAATTAATGTAAATACCTAGTACAAATTAATGTCATTTTCTTAAACAGTAAGTCTGAAGTAACTTGACATTTTTTCTTGTCAAAAGTGCCTACTAACTATCAAATTAAAATAAATTATCTGACTATGAACTTCTATCATCCCGAAACCATTACGACATCACATAAAATTTCCGAACCTTCACGCCTGTATTCGTCAAAGAGTTAGGGCCGTTACTGACGATTTCATAGAAAAACCCAATGACACTTTGCTCGACTTGGGAATCGAACTCAAGAACGCTTAGCTCCACTAGGCTACCGATTCAGATCCCGAACTTATCTACAAAATACCCAAAAACTTTGCAAGATATCTAAATCACTTCAATTCAAACTCGGACACAGATACTTCAGTCCCCGCTCAAATGTATTGACCTGCACAGAATACACTAAACGGAAAGTTCGGAAATAAATTTATCGTACATCCGAACACAGAAACGTCGAAGATTTAGGCTAGGGACTCACGAAGCGGTTTCCACCCGTGCCCGTGCTCGCTGCGTTTTAAAAACCGCGATTTTATTATTCTTTTATTTATTGGGTAAATGTTCAGTTATGTACAAAAATAAAATTAAACAACAATAATAATGTCCTGATAGCTGTGAAATACCTCTCCACTCCTCAAGCACCACAGTCTGTGTTGCGGAGCAGTAACAAAAGGCGAAAGTTAAAGCGGGTGAAATGAATCACGTGGACGAATACTCAATGTCTTTGTTGTTCTTGCTTCCAAATCCTGCCATAGATAGATATCAGGTGAATGAAAAGTCACCATGTAAATATCTGCATTTTACAGAATCTGCGAGCCCGCAAACGCGGCGGGCGCGGGACAAAATCGCTTCGTGAGTCCTCAGCCTTAGACTACGCAGTTTTGACTTGAATTGTTTCAAAACTTTTCACCAAAAATATTTGATTACTAGAGCTCCGTAAACGTTTTTGTTACATTAAATAAATTGATTCGACGAAATTCTGGAATAAAAGAACACTAAAATTATAGGTTTGTTTTAGCACAAATTGTAGAAAAGCAACCAAAGTTTATTTAGAGAATTGGTTTAGGTTGTTACTAGACCAATGGCGATGTTAATGGGTTTTGTTCTTATAATAAAACTAGCGAACTGCTTGTGACTTCGTCCGAGTGGCTTATTTCAACTGCGTTAAGTTATGTCTTTGGTTACTGCTCCGCTTCTGTATGTCCTAGCGTAATAGTACGAGAGCCCACGACCAAAACCATGTCTCATAGCAATACGGCAAAAACCCTATAAAATCGTTAGATTGTATGATTCTGAACCCGACTAGGTGTGTAGTAACGGTCGAAAGTGTAGCAACTGCGTGGGAGGCCATTTCTGCTGTGTCAAAAAAAAAAGACAGTCGGTATTATAGCAATACGTCTGATAATGAAAATGTACATAGATTTTATAATTGTATTACGAAAAAGTTTGTTTTCAGACATTTTGCGCGTAGCATATAGCCTGAGCGCATTTTTGAAAATGTCAACAAATTTAGCCGACCTGCATCATAGCAATACGGATATTATTTTTTTTCAACTTTTCGTATTGCTCCCATGATTACCAAAAACCTGTTTTCAGACGCTTTAAGTGTAGCATATACTTTTTTTCAACTTCATCCCAGTTTCTTTTTGTGCGATTTATTTCAGTCCTTCAACTTCAATGTTACGGTTTCGGGTAAATTCTTTGTTAATTATCATCTAATAAATTCAGGGTCGCAACGTATTCATTGGTTTGTAACAGAAAATTCAAGATGCCTCAATACGATTTTTAAATGATATCTGAGTATCGAAAAGTTGTCTGATAGAGAAGGTGCTACACTTAATTTGTCTGATATAAATTTTTTGCACATGTGGACAACTTATTTTATCATGTCCAACAATTTTCAGACATATTGCTATGATACCGATCGGTAAATTTTTTTAACATTTTCAAAACGGTCTCAAAATTTAATGCGTTCACATTTCCGTCTGAAAATTGTTTTGTTCGCATCAAATAACCAAAATTTACTAATAAAAAAAATTTTCAGACGTATTGCTATGAGACATTTTTTTTGTCTCATTTTTAATTTTTTTAAGTGATTTTACGGGTTTGCGCTACACCACTAACGTCTGAAAAATATGTTTCCGGTATCTCTGAACTATCATTCAACTACAGTCTGCAAATCAGACATATTGCTATGATGCAGTTCGGTAAATTTTTTTGACAATTTTGAAAATTCGGTCAGATCAAACGCTACGCGGAAAATGTCTGATATTGGTATTTTCGAGTTCAGGATAATCGTATCTATCGATTTGATGCGGTTTTGGCCGTATTGCTATGAGACAAAAATTTTGGTCGTGGGCTCTCGTACTATAATGTTATATAGCCTATATTACTCAAGAATAATGTAGCTATCTCATCATCTGCCTAGCCTTTTCCCAACTATGTTGGGGTCGGCTTCCAGTCGAACCGGATGCAGCTGAATATCAGTATTTTACATGGAGCGACTGCCTATCAGACCTCCACAACCCAGTAATGGGTAATACGATACTCTTGGTAAGACTGGTTGTCAGACTTTCTGGCTTCCGACTAACAGTAACGACTGTCAAAGATCTACAAATGACAGCCGGGACCAACGGCTTTACGTGCTTTCCGAGGCACGGAGGAAACTCGTTATGGTAAATGGTCACCCATCCACAGACCAACCTCGGCAAGCGTGGCTTAACCTGGAAGATTTTTTGAATAATGTAGCTATCTATTGGCGAAAAAATATTAAAATCGGTCCTGTAGTTTCGGATCGCACACGGAACAAACAAACAGATAAATATTTTCAATATACATTATTAGTAGACTAGATGCCCCGCGGTATCGCTAGGGTTCTGTTACGAGTTTGGTTACTACTCCGCTCCATTGGTCATACCATGATGTACATACTAGACGTATAAAACTTCCTCTTGAATCACTCTATCTATTGATGAAAACCGCATTAAAATAAGTTTAAGATCTAAGAGTAAAGACGACGGGAGTCGCCTTTATTTTATACTGTGTAAAGAAATGTATCTAACCGAGTTTCGGACAATGACCATCTAATAGAGACTAGGCAAGTACGCAAGAGATATACTCATAATAGTCCACGAGTGTGTGCGTAAACACAAATGCACTCCCTCATCTCATAGTCCGATGATTTCACATTTATACTTTTATATGAAGAAGCAGTGACTGTAAATGATGATGAAATAAAAACGAATTGAAATTCTACGACCCCCGTAAACGTAAAATATTATTATGTATATACGTAACCACACTTCTGTTTCAAAACACCCATAATATATTCTCTAGACCGCTTTTGGTTAATCTCAATGGAGACTGTTTGTGGATGTGGATGGCTGTTTGTGTATGTGAGTTTATATGTTTGTAAACGCATCCATGGTACTAGAGAAATTTCTAGTGTGGGGCACGTTATTTAAAAAAAAAGAAGGAAAAAAAGAAAAGAGACTAGCCAAGTACCCACCAGATATTATAGTGCACAAGTATGTGCGCAAATACGGATGTATTCTCTATTCCTTCACTCTGATGTATTCTCTATTCCTATCTGATGGGACGAAAATCCGACATAAACGGGGGAAGATCAGATGCAGGAAAAACGGCACGGGGGTGTCCCATACTAACACACAAACTCCGGGCTGCTACTGAGTGAGTGTCTAGTAGTAGAGCTCTTTGTGAAGGACCTCGTCCGGGTAAGTACTACCACCAAACCGGTGTCGGGTTTGAAGAGTATGGGTGCTGGTGTAATGACAGGCACACGAGACATTTAAACTTTGTCTATAGGATGGCAACGCATTTGCAAGGCTATTGGTATTGCAGATTTCTACAGGCAGTGGTGGCCACTTAACATCAAGTGGGCCGTCGGCTCGTTTGCATTCTGAAGATATAAAAAAACAGTCCTAACAGAAAAACACAAAAACACTTTTTCCCCGACCTGGAACTCGAATTCTGATTTACACGCTCAATAGTCGGTCCTACGACCACGAGACCAACGGGACAGTGAGCAATATAATATCACCAGGGCCACGTATTCAAAAGGATGTTTTATTACTCATAAAACTGGTCCACTTAATATCATGAAATGAAATCAGAAGTCCGGTTTCTCCTCGATAATACATTTTATGTGAATACCCTATTGGATGAATTTCTATCTCGTATTTTTACGATACTGGACAAAAAATCAAATATTTTTGGAGTATTTTCATTTGGTAGAAGGGTGAGACTAAATCTTTTATCCTTATTCATAAACATACCGTCACGCCTGTATTCCCCGAAGGGTTAGGAAGAGGTGTACTAATGTACACCCACAGTTTGCCGGTATGTTTTAGGTCCCATGTAATAAGCGGCGAGCCTATTTATTGTAATGACAATAAAAGAATAGAATATGTATTTATTTGTCAGAATATTGTACAAAGCTGTTATATAGATTATGTATTACGATCATAATATTCTGCCGTTTCCGGCGTACAAATATGGTTTGTAAATTATTGGTCATCTTAACATTAAAATTAAATTAATAATTACAGAATAAAAATCACAAATCATTAACAATATTTTTAAATGAGATTATTTATAAAATCAAAATTCAATGAAGTCAAGGATAAAATCTAATTACTAGGCCCATGCCAATATTTAAGTAAATTTGTCATTCATAAAATCTTGAGTCGAATAATAACATTTGCTTAAAAGAAAGTTAAATAATTTACATTTAAATGTTCTGAGGCTGAGGGTTTTGAATCCATCAGGTAATTTGTTATAAACAATAATGGACATGCAGTAAACATTATTGGAAAACCATTTAATTCTACGCCTAGGAACATTAAGCATATGCACTTTGCGGCTGGGTCTGAGTACAACATCATTATACAATTCAAATTCATTTCTGTTTTGGTGTACAAAGATACAAATTTCAAAAATATATAGTGCTGGTAGTGGCAGTATTTTAAACTTTTTAAATAGTGGAACACAACTGTCCAGTGGGTGTGCTCCAGAAATTGAGCGTATGCATTTTTTCTGAGCTCGAAACACTCTTTTAAATTGAACCGAATTACCCCATATTATAATGCCATAGCGTAAAACTGATGAGACATAGCCATGGTATGCACATAGCGCCGCATTAACACTAGCCACACGTGTTAGTCTGTATAAAACGAATACAAATCTATCTATCTTCTTACATAGATCGTCAATATGAGATTTCCAATTGCAGTTTTTGTCAATTATTATCCCTAAGAATTTTGCGGAATCGACCTCTTCTATTGTCTCATTTCCATATTGTATTTTAAGCCGTGGACGCGTACTGTTATATGTCTGGAATTGTATCATTTTTGTTTTATTAATATTAATATGGAGGTTATTGTGTTCAAGCCACGTTATAATTTTATTTAGTGTCATGTTTATTTCATTTTGGTACTCAACAATGTCGTCATTTTTGTTAATAATACTAAGGGTTGTATCGTCAGCGTATAGTATACAATTGTGGGAAGTTACAGTAGGCAAGTCGTTAACATATAATAAGAATAAAAGCGGCCCCAGTATGGTTCCTTGGGGAACACCGCAGTTATTTTCACGATACTGAGACCTATATGCAAGCTTTTGATTTCTTGTCTGACCTGAAACCTCAACACATTGCTGTCGGTGTGCAAGGTAGCTTTTGAGCCATTTCAGCGCGTTTCCTCTTATGCCCAATCGGTCTAATTTATAGATTAGCAGTGTATGATTCACGAAATCAAAAGCCTTGGACATATCTAGGAAAATGGAGACAATTGGTAGTTTATCATTAAGGCTTTTCGTTATTAACTTTAGTAGAGTAAAACAAGCTGCTGTAGTCGATTTATTTTTTCTGAAGCCAAATTGATGTTCACTTAGAATTTTATATTTACACAAAAAATCGGAGAGCTTTTCATGCATGACTTTTTCAAAAATCTTTGATAGAATTGGTATGAGTGTTATAGGGCGGTAATTATTCATATCGCTTCTATCACCTTTCTTGTGGATTGGTTTAACAATAGAGAATTTTAACCGTGACGGGAATAAACCTTGCATAAATGATAAATTAATAATATGGCAAATGTGAGTTGATAAAAATGTAGAACATAATTTCAGAATGTTTGTGTTAATGTCATCGTAGCCTGTAGATTTGGTTGGTTTTAGGGAGTTTATTATTTTATATACATTGGTGTCATTAGTTGGGGTCAAAAACATAGTGTTTGGGTGATAAGTCATCGGTGGTGTGTAGTCAATAGATGGGTCAATGGTGTCATTCGTTAAATCAATAAAAAAATTATTAAAAATGTCAGCTATCTTTTCAGGTTGAGTGTAAGTTTGATTGTCGAATTGAATTTTATTTATGTCACTAGAATTTTGCTTTTCGCTGATATTATTCTTTATCACTTTCCAGGCAGCCTTACATTTATTGTTGGATTGCGACAAATAACGCGTGTTTTCGCCTTTTTGTGCCTGCAACATGCATCTTTTTAAAATACTAGTATATTTACTGTAGGTGTTTTTATGACGTTTTTTATTTGCTGTTGCGAGACGATATTTTAGATATAGACGACGTTTGTTTACGCAGCATTTTTTTATGCCTTTTGTCATCCAATTATGTTTTGGGGGCTTAATAGTTATTTTAAACTTGATTTTCGGAAAACATAAGTTATAAAATAATAGTAGAATGTCATGGAAATAATTAAATGCAATGTCAGTATCTTCAGTCTGATAAATATCCGAGAAATGCAATGAAGATAGACAGTTTACAAACTTATCTATATTATCTTGATTAAAATCGCGTCTTTGTTCAAAATAAAATGGTCTTTTAATATTCGTCGTATTTGTAGTTACCTCAAAACTTATAGTTTGGCCAGTTTCGTGATCAGATAGAGCTAGGTAGTGAATTTCCGACTTGACATTTGCTATATTACTCGTAATAAGATCGATACAAGAGAGTTTTCTTGTTGGATGGGTAATATGATTTTTAATATTATAGTTTTTTAAAATAGCTTCTAGCTCTTTGAAATGTTTATCTGCTTTTAAAGCGTCTATGTTCCAGTCACCACATAATATAATGTTTTTATTTTTTCGTTTTATAATTGTTCTCAACAGAAGGTTTAAATTTTCTAAGAATAATTTAATGTTTGAATTTGGTGTGCGGTAAATGCAGATAACGTAAAGTTTAAAAGTTGTAATTTCAATTGCACAGTATTCGAAATAATATAACTTGGGCTCAATTAAATTACATATAGGTTTGCAGTCAAGATATTTTTTGGTCAATATACAAGTCCCACCTCTACGTTGATGCGGCCTTGAAAAGGCTGACACTACCTTGTAGTTTTTCATGATAAGGTTGGATTCTGCCCCTTGTCGTATAAATGTTTCACTGAGACAAACTATATCAATATTCATACTAGTTTTCTCTATTTCCGTTAGTGATAATTCTAATAGGTCTTTTTTACTTAATATACCAGCTATATTTTGATGTAGAAGAGAACATTTGCGTTTAACCTCGAAAAAACATCGGTTGGCTAGTGTTTTCACTATTACTGATAGGTGTAGATATATGATTCGTGGCAATCGTGGTGTTATTTTGTTTTTTAAAGTAATATGGGATAGTTCCTTTTTTGTACATATTTGATTTTGAGACGTTGTTATTATACTTATTTTGCTTATCTTTGTTGGCACATCTTGTTTTCAGTTGTGAAGTTACTAATTTCTGGTAGTTTATGTTGTCGATTTCTATATTTATTTTAAAACACATAAAGCTCTTTGATACAAAATTATAGTTATTAACGCTTACCATTACATCAGAAGTATCAATGAATTGACAGTTTGGAAAATTTTTCACAATTAGCTTTATGTGTTTATTTAATAGGTTAGTATTTAAGTAGCGATTATTCAGAACGTTTAGGATGAAAACTTTGTTATTTTTGACTTTATGAAGTGAAGAACATAGCTCAGTTAAAAACAAGTAGGGATTTTTGTCGTTACTTCCAATACCTAATACTATAATGTCGTCACTGTTTAGTCCTTCTGATAATTTGTCAAAGTTGCTCAGGACTTGCGCACTCGTTGCATACGGCTTTGAGATTCCCGATACCGAGTAAATGTTGTTCCATTTGTTGTTATTTCTTTGTGTTGCTATTTTTTGAGCAAATTGCCGTACCTGTTGATCACCTAAAACTAAAATCCTTGGAGAAGATATGTTGTGACTCAGTTGTTCTAAGTTTTCTGAATCTGAAGAAGCAATTATTTTGCCTTCATGTCGAGTAGATTGAGTCAATGTGGGTGGATACTGTGTGGGTGCGTTTGGTCTCTTATTTTGGTTCGTAGAAGTCGCTAAGTGTTGTGTTGATTTGTTCACGGTGTCGCGCTTTGGTGGTGGGGGTTGAGGAGTTATGAGGTCATGGTGTACTGGATCAAAATCTTGAGTCTTTAGGGGTGTAGAATGGGTAGATGTACTGGTCGTTCTAATGAGATTACGCTTACGTGAGGTCCTCGGTGTCATGTTTTTCATGTCAGATGAGAGAACCTTTTTGTACGTATCAATAATTTTCTGGCCTTCGCCTATATCCATTTTTAGTCGAAAGTTTTCGCTATTCAAGTTTTCAATCTCCTGGTGCGCTGATTGGAGTTCCATTGTTAATCGCCTAATTGTGTCATTGAGGTTGATTACCGTATCGCTATCATTCATGGACGTACTTGGCAAGCTCTTCATGGTAGTATCGAGCAATGTGGAATTATTTGTAAACAAATGATCCAGTGAATTTGCCCGTCGTGGCTTTCTAGTTGTAATGTTCTCTAATTCCATTTCAAAGGAGTTCATGGTAGCAAAATATTATGTTTTGTTAGTTTATAAATTAAACAAACAAAAAAAGAAAATTAAATAGAAAATAAATCCAAAAAAAAAAAGAAATAAATCCAAAAAATAATTTCGAAGTTGTCCGACTGTGATTTGAACCCGCGTTTGCGAGTTTCTACTGCCGGAGCGAGCCACTGCGCCACGAAACTACTTATGATGCAGTCTCAAATTATGAGCCTATTTGTTAAGGCAGTAGTTCCAGTGGATGATCCGTTGTCCTGCGTGACCATATATGGTAACGAGTCGCTCGGCACACACTTTTGATGAATCACTTTGGGTCACGTTCACAAAACATGTACTTTGTTTATTGCTCACTGTTTTAAGATAGTTTTTTGGTTATATAGGGCACACTGTTTGTTATTAGTTTATTTTTATATTTGATTATTGTCACTTGTACTTTTTATTAATGATTGGTATAAGTTTAGACTATTTTCTTTGAGTATTTATAATTAAAAAATAATAATAACACGGAGCTTCAAGTTTTCGCATGCGCTTCGTGCGGCGTCGCGCGCGCTCTTCCTTTCGAATAAATAGGCTCGCCGCTGCCGAAATTCTCAGTAGCAGCTCGGAGTCAGGATTTGTGCCCGGTTAGTGAACCGGGCACAAATCCTGACTCCGAGGTGCTACCAAAAATTTCGAAGAAAAACCCAATAACACTTTTTGCTCGACCTAGGAATCGATACCAAGACCTCTAGCGTAGCAGTCGCGCTTAGGACCACTAGGCCAACGAGGCAGTCTTTTGAGAGTTTTAATTCTTATCTTTACTTAATACTATAAAGAAAGGAAGATATTTTTCTTTAATTGTTATGCCGAATAAGCTTCGAAGCTACTGGACCGAGTTTAACCATTATTTTCACCAATAGCTACCTATATTATTACTGAGTACCATAGGCTATATAACATCACGCTACGACCCACAAGAGCGGAACAGTAACCAAAGACGCAACAAAACACGGGTGAAATAAGCCACGTGGGCGAAGTCGCATGCAGTTCGCTAGTTCTTTAGTAAAGGAGACTTTATTCTCAGAAATGAGTTTGTAGACACCTTGATAAATGTAAGTCATAATAGCACTTTAAAAACTATATAAATAAATAAAATTAAACTGTCCGGTTGTACTGTCAAAATATAAGATTTTTATAAAAGCATAATAATATTTAATTTTACAACGACACTTAACCAAAAAAAGCACTTATTTTTATTTTTTGTTTGTTGGTATGTTTGCTCCAGCTAATCTCAAAAAAGGCTACACAATATTGATGCGAAAGCCAATATTGATGCGAATAGACTTTCACACGGAGATAGCTAATGTTATAAAGAGTAACTTTGACTAACTTTCAATTCATTTTATTTATTGATTTTAAATGATGTTGGAAAACTTACAGCTGATCATGTACAATAATGTCGTTGTAAATTACATTAATAAGGCCAATTATAAGTGTAATTGGCCTTAATTTTATTTACAACCAAATTAAACTAATTAGTAAAATGTTATGTGACATTCGCATTCAACCCAAATTTCTTCAAGGTTAGAGTGAACAGGCTTCTTCTGGGTAAGCTTACTCCATCGTCACTTTTGACCAAGACTCAAGAGCTTACATACATACATACATACATAAACTCACGCCTTTTTCCCATGGGGGTAGGTAGAAACCACAGAACGCCACCTGCCGATCCTGCAAGCAAGAGAGCAAGAGCTTACTTATCTTGAAAAAAAAAAAACTTATATGTAATTACATTAGGTAGTACATATAATTAACCTAATATAAAAAGGAGGAAAAAGTTCTGCAAAAATAACTTCGCAGCTTAATATTCACGCGAAGGAAGCCACAGGGCATAAGCTAGCCAAAATTTAATGAAAACGTAGAATCTAAAACAGAAACTGGAAAAGGAACTTAACTGAAGACTTGAAGACATTCCTTCTTCAGCCATTTCACCTTAATTAGTATATAAACAAAATTATATTTCGCGAAGAGTCTCAGCTACAGAATAATTGTTCTCAGACTATGGCGTTAATTTGAGGCTTTCAAGAATATTCCTCGCTTAAAGCAATTTAGAGGGTCACTGAGAAAATTATTTGGATGAATTGGAGTAATTCTGTTTATTAAAACATTTTTGTTGCAATATTGTTGCTTGAGAATGAAGGTGGATTCGTAATACGGAAATGTTTAGTCTATTCTGCGTTTTAAGCTTTAACGTACACTAAATATTTTTATTTGTACATACACCACACATCAGACCTGCCTCGCTAGTTTAGCAGTGTTAAGCACGACTACTAGATGTCTTGGGTTCGATTCCCAGGTTGAGCAAAAAGTATTATTGGGTTTTTCTACGAAATTCTCAGTAGCAGCTCGGAGTCAGGATTTGTGCCCGGTTAATGGCAGTAAATGGGCTCGCCCCCTATTACATGGGACCTAAAACATACCGGCGAACTGTGGGTGTACATTGGTACACCTCTGACATAGACCATCACGCCTGTATTCCTCGAAGGGTTAGACAGAAGTGTACCGATGTACGCCCACAGTTCGCCGGTATGTTTAGGTTCCATGTAAACGGGGGCGAGACTATTGCCATTAACTACTTTGTGCCCGGTTTTTTTTATTGTCTATCTCATTACTAAGCTTCCTCTGCCTGTCCATCTGTCTGTCAGAGGGCTGTATCTCCTAAAAAGATACTATGTTAGGTTAGGTTTTGTCGGTTTTGTTAATTTTTCGATCAGGGTCACGTGTCCTGACGTGAGAAAAACAAGTGCACAACGCCGCTTAAAATTTTCGATCAGGGTCACGTGTCCTGACGCGAGTTTAACATTTTTTACCCAACGCCGCTAAAGAAGTTTTCACTTCAAAAATCTGTAAATAAACAAGAAACGTATTTTTATTAGGCATATTGACAGCAGATTTGTGCTGCTTATTCTTTCACCTATCAAAAAAAGAGACAGCATGACGAATACATACATAAATTCACGCCTTTTTCCCAAAGGGGTAGCCAGAAACCACAGAACGCCACCTGCTACGATCCTTACATACTCCTTTCGCCTCGCCAGTATGTATGAATATTACTCAAAATAACTCCAAAATAAAATCCACGAACCATATCAAATACATAAATTGTATTACAAAGTTTACGGTCCGTGCCAGCACAGTACGTCGATTCTGTGAAATTCAGACATGAACTCGCATCTCACGTCGCTATTCACCCTCACTTCGCTTAAGGTTCAAAATGACATTGATTTATTTGACACTTTGAAGTGCGAAGTGAGCGTCGAAGTGGCGGTGGAATTACCGTATAGAATGCCACTTCTTACGTGATCTCATACTTTATCTGTCAAAATTTCCCCGTCAATTTAGTTCAACTCGCTGACGCTAGTGGCGCTAGTGTAAATTCGAATTATCAACAGAATTTTTAGATTGCCAATCAAGAAAGTCACAGCGGATTCAAATTCGAAGTTTAGAACGAGGTATTACAGAATCACACAGCAGTAACGCAAGATGCATTCCATAGTTATTTATACCATTATGGGTACTGACGTGCCCCCTCGTAACATTTGCATTTGGACGCTACTTTTGTTGGGAACTATGGTGCCAAGTGGTTTTGGCGCGACAACCTTAATTGTCAAGTAATTTAGGTTTGATTTATTTGTATGTGCTGCTACAAATGGGGCAGTGGTGAAAATTAGATGTTTTGTAGCTATTTTTCTGGGTCTTTGGTGTGAAGTTTACTACTTTGTTAGCATTGAATGAAGGCTTAAATTAGATTGCAATTGTTCCTAATTGCCTCCTGCTATACTATTTAATGAAAACTCCCATGACGAACCAAGTTTAATTTATCGAGGGAGGTTTTTACATATTAGCACTGCAGGTGTCTGCGAAAGTAAAAGTTAAAGGCGACTAACAAAAGGGATTTATATGGCAGATGTGAGTGGCAATGCCGCCCTAGAAAGACAGCCTAGAAAGACCTACCCTGACCTTATTGGTGAGGTTCTTCAGAAAGGTCGGGTGTGCAGTACTCGTAACCGGCATGCTTGTATGACCAGATGTATGAATGTGGAGGAGGCGAAAGGAGTATGTAAGGATCCGTAATTTCTGCCTACCCCCATGGGAAAAAGGCGTGAGTTTATGTATGTATGTATGTCATGTATGTGTCTGCGATCTACTGTTTTTAAGGCAAGATTTCGGGGTAACAATCGATATTCCCCTTAATAGCTTTTACCCTATGCCTAAAGCTCAATCAATATTCACTCTACTATTAACATTATTTTCAAAACCTATACTAATGTTATAAAATGAAAGATTTTGTACGTAAATCTCAAAAACTTTAAAAAAATATTTGTATGCGTTGTATAGCCCATTTTTTGAGGAACCCACAGGAGCGAAGCAGTCACCTAACACGCAAATTAACGAGCGTGAAACCGCGAGGTATAGCTAGTGTATCATCAAGTCAGTACCTATTAGTTAATTACAATTATAAGAAAATAGTATTTCAATCATTGCCATGGTTCGATTGCATAGCTTGACAATGCAACTAGTTAAAAAAATGCCTAACCAACCAGAGCCAAGGGCATTCGCTAAAGATGTTGAACCCTCTTCACATAATACTAGATATTTCAGATGCAATTTATACGCAAGAACTCACACTCCCCCAAAATAAAGTAAGTAGTATGTCGTGACATCACAAATCCTCCCCTCTGCCATAGGGCGGACCGATGCAGAAAACCAACTTGTCCAGTCGCGTTAAAAGTGACGAATTTTATTTTTCTTTAAAAAAAAATGACACGCTCCAGGAATTTCTCCTGTATCGTGGGTGAGTTTATAAACACATAATCTCACATTATAAAATAATCAGACCCGGAACAACTATCTGTAGGCATTACAAATATTTGTTCCGTGCGGAGATCTAACCCGCGACACGCAACGCAGCAGCCAATTGCTCAGCTACTGCGACAACCATGCCTCCTAATTTTCAGAGTCATCCTTATTACATTCCCCATCAGGCAACATGTGACTTTATTAATTTAAAATAAAAAGAAGGCCTTCAAAATCTAAAAAGTGAAAAATTACTTTAACTTTGGAAGTTGGTGGCAATACAAAACAATAAACAGAACCAAAGCCGCCACTTCCAAAGCTAAAGTTATTTTTCAATTTTTAGATTTTGAAGTCAGATGTCTTTTTTTGTAAAAAAGTTTCTTTTTTGAAGTCGCTTAATAACAGCTACGATTTACTATTATGTTTGTTGACCTACTGTATCTCTCTTCTCTATGTCATGTCACCCAGTAGGGCTACCATACAAGTGACAAATGAGGGATTTGACGGCATTAAGGTTTTGTCGTCTGTTCCCAGCAGTATTTATTGTGTGCATTGTTCTTCTAAGTTGAAGTTACAGCTGTTTTCACACTTGTCCTATTTCTTACTACTATTACTGTCACTTTAGTCTCGTAGTGGGAAGCGCTACCGCTGAGTGTGCGGTTCTGTGTTCGATTTCCAGGTCGGGCAAAAAGTGTTATTGTATTTTTCTATTAGGATTATCTCAGTAGCAGCTTAGAGTTTGAACGTTGGTGGTGTGACACTCCCGTGCCTCGGAAAGCACGTAAAGCAGTTGGTTCTGCGTCTGATCTCTCGCCGGTCGTGTAGGATTGCCGTCCCATTCCTGCCGGGGCTGCGGGTTGTTCGAAAGAGATACCGCGCCCCCGCAACGCAAAGGGCACAAGAAGGAACATGGATGGGTTTTAGTCAGTAAAAGTCTGACACTCCCTCTCGCCCCGCCCAGGGCGGGGGAAGTAATTTGATGACTTCCAATCGTTAAAAAAATAACAAACTATAAAAGTGAAAGAAGAGGAGTGCACCTATATTGGCGCACCCACTTGTGCACTATAATATCTCCTACGTACTTGGCTAGTTTCCATTCAGATTGGTAGAAATTCCAAAGAAATTATGAAACAAACAAAAATAATTCATAAGCTCTATTATGTATAGATTTAATTTGAATAATGGAAATAGGCCAGGGGTATCCGGTTAATGGCAATAGGCTCGCCCCCTATTACATGGGACCTAAGTATACCGGCGAACTGTGGGTGTACATTGGTACACCTCTGCCTAACCTTTCGGGGAATACAGGCGTGATGGATGGTTAATTTGAATATTTTACCATCACCATCACGCCTGTATTCCCCGAAGGGTTAGGCAGAGGTGTACCAATGTACACCCACAGTTCGCCGTTATATTTAGGTCCCATGTAATAGGGGGCGTGAATAATTTCTCCTACTCACAGTGTCAGCACTTCTAGAATCAAGTCTCAAAACAAAAGACACTCGATGAAAAAACTCCTGTGTTATGACTGAGTGCTCTCAGGTGATCATTCGATTGTAATCACTCGTTTAGTTGACTTTTTATCGAGTAGAATTGATTTTATACTTATCCAAGAATCACTACCATTTCAGATTTCTAAACTTTTAGTTATTGATAATATTCTCCAGACCGAATTTTGAATGACTGAATCTCAATGGAGAGCCAAGTACGCAGGAGATATTATAGTGCACAAGTGTGTGCGCAAAACAAGTGCACTCCCTCTTACAGTTCGATGAGGCGGCAATCTGACACAACCGGGAAGAGATCAGGAGCGAGACTAACTGTTTTACATGCTTTCTGAGGCACAGAGGTGTCATACCATCAACTTCCAAACTCCGGGCTGTTACTGAGAAGTTCTTTAATACTTTACCTGACCTGAGAGTCGAGCCCCACTCTCAACAGTCACACTTGCGGTCACGTGACCTACGAAGGAGTCACATACCATCACGCCTATTCCCCGAAGGGATAGGCAGGGGTGTACTAATGTACACCCACAGTTCGCCGGTATATTTAAGTGCCATGTAATAGCGGGCGAGCCTATTGCCATTAACCGGGCACAAATCCGAACTCCGAGCTGGTACACCCAATAACACTTTTTGCTCGACCTGGGAATCGAACCCAAGACCTCTGAGGAGGAGTCACATACCATCACGCCTATTCCCCCAAGGGTTGGGCAGAGGTGTACCAACAACATTAAATTACATACATTAAACAATTCCCTACCATACTCTGTTCTAAGTCAACCAAAAACAAATTTGTTCAGAAAAATCGTTCAAATTCTCCATCACGAACAACCCTAAGCCGTTTTGATATTACATCTGTTCGGAAATCCTTCACTACATTTCCTATCGACCGACAACTGTTCAGCAAATAGAATAAAACATCGCAATTTCCTTGGGACCGTGCGTGGTTCCGTACCACCTATTTCCTACCAAGTCATACCTGACAATCCTAATTTTACACTCGCCTTAAATAAATTTCACGTTGAATTTGAACCTTATTTCTTTTGCTTAGAGTTGTATTTTTTATTTGGTAGGCAGTAAAATGTAAGTTTGCTAGAAAACACATGTTTGCTTCTTAATAAATAAGAACAATATTGCAACTAGTCTTCAATGTTTTTCTATTTTTTTATTACCTTGTTTCAAAGTCGTGAAGAGGTTGATGTTTTAGCTTTGACGGGAGTTTAACAGTTTAGTCAAAGGGGTAACAGAAAACGGTACCTATGTAAACTGACTGTATAATCGCTATTTTAACCCCCGGACTCAAAAAGAGGGGTCTTATAAATTTGGCGTGTCTGTGTGTCTATCTGTGACGCCGTGAGTGAACCGATTAGAATGCGGTTTTCTTTTGGAAGCAGGTTTCCCAGCGATGTTTGTTAGATATGTTTTATCTAAATCAGTTCAGCCGTTTCAAGGTTATCAGCTCTGGTTAGTTGTGGTAGGTATCTTGTTATTGCTCTGCCGGGGGTTACCTATTTTTTTTTTAATTTGGCTGTGTTGGATTGCCAGCCATCGGATTATGAGTTAGGGAAGAGGGAGTGCACCTATGTTTGCACACACACTTGTGCACTATAATAGTATCCTGCGTACATGGCTACTCTGCTTTAAGATTAGCCGCAGTGATCGGGATCGGTTTGGAAAATACATACAAAGTCGCGCTTCCTGAAGCTCGGGGCGCTCGGGGTTTATTCAACATGGCGTGTTACAAACCCACCATGAGGAATAAACTCGGACCGCCGGGCACTTCTTCTCATGCAACCGAGCGGGATGGCGGGTTGCGGTTAGCCTAGCCCCGGTTGTGGGACCGACCTTGCGGCTGGGCCCACACTCGGGGTGCCTAACAAGGCCCCGGACAAGAGAAGTTCCCGAAAGCCAGATCCCAGGCTTAGGGTAACCTTACCCTTTCTCCCTTGATCCTACACCCAACTCTTCCCTCCCTCCCCTGTCCCCTTCTTCCTTCGGTCCCTGAGGAGGGGTAACCTCGTTCCCAAAAGCCCACCCAAAAATCCATAATGCAGCAGGAAAAAAATAATTTTCCCCAGGTGGGTTCCGGCAATGCCGGGGAATCCCACACCGATCCGTCGGTCTGCCCCCATCGTAATCTGGGGGCACCATACTGCATTCTTGCGCCGCGCCTTCTGCGCGGCCGGCTGCTTTAGCGCCGACCACACTGGCTGCGATACTCGCGCCACATGATCCACCCAAGGCTGCGACCTCCGCGCCTATTACCCAAACAAGCACAACAACACCTTCCACGAGCGCCTGGCAACAGTGCATCGTCCGGAAGAGTGTAACAAACAACCCCGACAATGACACTGACAACGCACGACTCTCCAGCATTGACGTCGAACTTCGCGCGCTGGCACTTCAGCGCGAGAAGATCGAAGCAAGGCTGCGAGACCTTGACCCTGAACACGGACAGACAGACAGACACGGAACAGGAAAGGGAGCCGGATCCGATGGCTCGGACTTCATCTGTGTGGACGAAGTACGCTCGCTAAGGCGAAAGCGCGGAAAAATCCAGAACAGAGTGAAGGAGCTCAACAACCGTCTGCGCAACATCCGCGAGGGCAAACGCCAGCGCGAAGCAAAGACGGTTGTGAGCAAGGGAGTACGCGACCAGCCGCAAGTACGCGAGGGGGACACCCAGCGCGAAAAGCGGCCGGACGCGGAAACCGATGGGCAGGGACCAGTACGCGAAGGGGTAACCCAGCGCGAAAAGTCACTGCCCACTCCAAAACCACTCGGGGAAGGCAACCGGACCTGTCCCGACAGACTGACCTACCCAAAGAAAAAGCGAGGCAGGCGCTTGGGTTCTCAACGCGAGGCATCCCTGGCGAGTAATATCGCGCCGGGCCCTTCGGAACCGCAAGCTGGTCCCAGTGGCCAGGGCGCGGCAAAGAGGGTGCGCCCGGACGAGTCGGCCTCGCCGAGTATGCTTCAAGGGGATGCCAAGCGCGCGAAAACCCAGACCGCTCAAGGGGGGCAAAAAATCTACGCCCGGGCAACGCAGGACATCCCTGCGCGGCTCGCCGTAGCGATTTGCCTCTCGCCCCCGACCCGAGACTTGACCTCTGACGAGGCTCAGCACATTAAGCTCAGCCTCGAAAACGCAGTAATGGACACTGACCCCTCGCAACCGCTCCCGGCCTTCCGCGGTTATCCTCGGATAGCGGAAGGTACCGTGCAGATGTGGTGCGAGGACGACTATGCCCTGACCTGGTTGACACAGACAGTACCGAGACTGACATTACCGAATTCTGACGCGACACTGACGGTCATGAAACAGACAGACGTACCGACCCGTGTTCGAGCCGCGCTCTTCGTACCCCGGTACCACGGAGACACAGCGCGACTCCATAGTGTTCTGGCTCGCCAGAACACTTGGTATGACATGGGGAGGTGGTCACTGTACAGGGCGACAGCGGTCGGTGGTGATAACCATGGGACATACTTGACCCTGGGTATACCACCGGACGAAGCCGTAAAGGTCGCGGGGCGGGAGCGACGCATGTCGTACCTATTGGGTTCGATATATGTTCGCTTCTTCCCCGACACCCAACCCTCGACCAGCCAACCCACGACTATCCCGACCACGACCCCGACGACGACTCCTAATGACGAACCGACACGACCAGACGATGACCGGACCATGACGGAACTAGAGGAGGAGATGGCCAGAGCGGCGATGGCTGATGCGGACGCAGGTAGCGTGCCACCCACATCACCGGGGTGGTCCGAGCGACTGCTCGCCTCGTCTCCGGGCGACGACCGGCATGGGATGGGGGATGGGGGAGAGACTTCCGATGGATCGAACTCCTCCTAACTCCACCCCATCGCCGTCGAAACCCCTCAGCATAATCCAGACTAACCTCCAGCATAGCCAGACTGCCACGGCTTGCTTACGCAGGGCGCTGGAGGTTCAACCCAGAACCATTGCACTGATCCAAGAGCCGTGGATCAGAAACAACAGAATATGCGGCCTCAGCAACATCGGGGGTAAGCTAATTCTCAACACACACAGCACAGACAGGCCACGAACCTGTGCCTACATACCCAGAGATATCCCTACCACAACACTCACACAATTCTGTTCCAGAGATGTAACAGCCATCAAGCTCCACACTGATAGTGTGGCACCCGACATCGTCTTAGCCTCGGTATACATGCCAGGCGAGGACGAAAACTGCCCACCAAAGGAGATGGCAGACCTGGTAAGGCATTGCGAAGACGCCAACCTGAACCTGATCATCTGCACGGACTCGAACGCCCACCACCCACTTTGGGGCTGCAACAAAGCAAACTCCAGAGGTGAGGTACTATGCACATATCTTTTCTCGACTAACCTTAACATTGCAAACCGTGGTTCAGAACCCACCTGGGTCACGGCCCGCGGACAAACCATAATTGATCTAACACTAGCTTCAGGAAGCGCGACAGATCTAATCACGAACTGGCACGTATCGGACGAGCCCTCCTGCTCCGACCATAGGAGGATCCGCTTCTCAATACTAGCCAACACAAAAAAACCCGAACCACGGCGCAATCCACGGCGAACCAATGTGCCTGGCTATAAACGCCTCTTGGCCTCATTGCTGGCCAGGGACCTAACACTCCTAAATATAACAAACCCAAAAGAACTTGAGAACACAGTGTCAAAAATTTCAGAATACATAATCGAAGCCTACCACACCTGCTGCAAACTGAAAGATCCAAACAACAAGAGTAAGGGTAACTCTTGGTGGAATGCGGACTTAAGTAAGCTCAGACAAACGGTACGCAAACACTTTAATAGAGCCAAAAATACCAGACTACCCGAAGATTGGGAAGTATACAAAGAAACCCAATACACGTTTAAAAAACAAATCAGGGCCGCCAGTAGGGCAGCCTGGAGGAAATTCTGCGAAGAGATCGAAGCAAACAGCGAGGCCGCGCGCGTGAGGAAAATCCTATCCACAGATCAGGATCGCACCCTCGGGTCGCTGAAAAACCCAGACAACACATATACACAATCAGACCTTGAAACGAGCAAGGTCCTATTGGAAACCCACTTCCCAGACTGTAGCCTCTCCGAGGACAGAACCTGGGCGGGCGAAGTAATATGCACACCAAGCAACCGCGACTGGCACAGAGCCCGTACCATAGTAACGGAAGACCGTATAAGGTGGGCAATCAAAACGTTCAAACCATACAAATCCGCAGGACTCGACGAAATCTTCCCAGCCCTATTACAATGGGGAATTGATCACATCACGCCCTGGCTGGTTGTAATTTATCGAGCCTGCATAGCACACAACTACGTACCACTGGCATGGCGTGAGGTGAAGGTCATCTTCATCCCAAAGCCTGGTAAAGCCGACTACACACAACCTAAAGCGTACAGGCCAATAAGCCTAACATCGTTCTTACTGAAAACACTGGAGAGACTCTGCGACCGGCACATTCGGGACGGACCTCTCCGCAAACTACCTTTGCACAAACATCAACACGCCTACTCCACAGGGAAATCAACGGAGTCCGCATTACATAGCGTGATTTCCAAGATTGAATGTGCGATAGACCATAAATGTTCCTCATTGGCGGCCTTCATCGATATTGAAGGCGCTTTTGACAAAACCATCTTCCACAGTATCAACGCAGCTCTCGAAGAACATGGTGTAGACTCGACCCTGCGCGGATGGATCACCAACATGCTCAGACTGAGAGCCGTACAAGTTACGGTGAATGAAACCACAAGAGCCCTTGTGGCAAGAGGATGCCCACAAGGAGGTGTTCTCTCACCACTCCTATGGAACCTAGTCGTGGATAGCCTTATAAGGCGTTTAAACGCCGGGGGCTACTTCACGGTAGGGTATGCTGACGACATAACTATAATAATAAACGGCACACACGAAAACACGCTATGCAACCTTATGCGGCAACCCTTGAAGATAGTAGAGGACTGGTGTAGGGAACACAAGCTAGCAGTGAACCCTACCAAAACCGAACTCGTCCTCTTTACAAAAAAGAGGAAGCTGGCAACTCTTCAATTACCGCACTTCTTTGGGGCCACCCTAAGCTTATCAAACGAATCCAAATACCTGGGCATCTATTTGGATAAACAGCTGAACTGGGCCAAACACACGGAATACATCACCACAAAAGCCAGTATAGCCCTAGGGCAATGTAGAAGACTGCTCGGCAGGAACTGGGGCATTACCCCCAAAATTACCTACTGGCTATACACCACAGTTATCCGACCTATTGTCACATACGGATCTCTAGTTTGGTGGCCCAGGACCAAACTAAGTGTAGCTCAGAAGGATCTCGAGAAACTGCAAAGACTAGCCTGTGTAGCGATTACCGGTAGCATGCGTACATCTCCCACCGCTGCGCTGCAGGCAATGCTGGGATTACCACCTCTACACCTAATTGTAAGAGAAGAGGCGGCCCTAGCAACATTCAGACTCGAAATATCCAACACTCTAAATAAAGACTCCAGAGTTAAACACACACAACTGAAAGAGGATGCGATCAGACGACAGCCCATGATGGCATCACCCAATGATAGAATCGTGAAAAAACACTGCTTCCACAAACATTACAGCATAGAGCTCACACCGGAGTTGTGCGACTACTCGGGTCCAGGAGAGCTAAGGATTTATACCGATGGCTCTAAAACGGATCTGGGTACCGGAGTCGGGGTCTTCTCTGAAGACTTAAACATCAAAATATCCCGACCCCTTGGAACGCTCAACACTGTATACCAAGCAGAATGCATAGGCATTATTCAAGCAGCACACGCCATAGAGGCCAGGAAAGTCACGGACACCCATATCCGTATAATCTCCGACAGTGCCTCAGTCCTCCAATCCTTACAGAATAACCAATTTACATCAAGACTAATACTGGAATGCCATAACGCACTAGAACGCGTCACGGAAAAAAACCGTAACAAGGTGACGCTACAATGGATTAAAGGACACAGTGGGTCACTAGGAAACGATGCTGCTGACGAACTCGCCAGGAGGGGTTCTGGCACGAAAGCTTTCGGACCAGAACCAATAGTGCCCATTCCTTTCAATCAGCTTAGGAGCTGGTTGAAAGACTACACACATACACAAGCAGAGGAGTGGTGGGCCTCGACACCAGGGTGCAGGCAATCCAAGGAGGCCCTGCCATGTTTGGACAAGGGACTGACCAGGCGCCTTCTGCGCCTGGACAGAGTTAGCCTGCGACTGGTGGCGGGGACCATCACTGGCCACTGCTCACTAAACAAACATTTCCACACTTTAGGCATCACAGACAGTCCTCTATGCAGAGCGTGCATGGAGGCAGAAGAAACGGTGGCGCACGTGCTCCTTGAATGCACCGGCGTCGCCCAAACCCGCAAAGAAACCCTCGGTACACCAAAATCCCTTGCGGACGCCCTGAGAAGACCGGGAAGACTGATCTGCTTTTGGAGGGAGGTGGGCTGGCTGGAATAGCCCCCACCACGGCTCACGCACAATGGTCCATTGTAGGACTAAGTGCGGAAACCAAACCCCCTAACATAGAATACATACAAAAAAAAAACAAAAAATACCATCACGCCTGTGTTCCCCGAAGGGTTAGGCACAGGTGTACTAATGTACACCCACAGTTCGCCGGTATATTTAGGTCCCAAGTTATAGGGGGCGAGCCTATTGCCACTTAACCGGGCACAAAACAGAAAAAACACAAATACATACATACAGTTTTAAAATTGATTCAAGGCCCCAAAATTGACAGACCTATGTCATTTAACATGGCTGAAATATCGAGTATAGATAGCGGAATATTCGAGAAGATACGCGTACGTGCTAAATTGAATGCTGGGCCCTTTTTCAGGTATCAAATAAAAAAGGTGCCTTACGTTCGACTGTGATGGCAGGTTTTTTCCTTCAACAGTGGTTAAATGACATAGGTCGTTGCCCGACTTATGTTTGGGATGTAATCCAATCAATCCATCTTGAGCAAGCGTGGTGATCAATGTTCGTGCCTTCTCTGTATGAGAAGAGGTCTTTATTTACAACAGTGGTACTGTAAGGTCTTTCCTCTACAGTGGGAGAATAATAAGCTGGTATTCTTTTTACCATCCATCACGCCTGTACCTATTCCCCGAAGGGTTAGGCAGAGGTGTACCACTGTACACCCACAGTTCGCGCGTATATTTAGGTCCCACTCCCATGTAATAGGGAGCGAGCCTATTGCCATTAACCGGGCATAAATCCTGACTCGGAGCTGCTACTGAGAATTTCATTGAAAAACCCAATAACACTTTTTGCTCGACCTGGGAATCAAACCCAGGACCTCTAGCGTAGCAGTCGAGTTCTTTTTTAATTTATTATACATATAATAATCTTACTTCCTACTAATCCTAATCCTAATAATATCCTAATCCTAATCCTAATCCTACTACTATTATAAAGGCGAAAGTTTGTAAGTATGGATGTATGGATGTTTGTTACTCTTTCACGCTTAAACGGCTGAATGGATCTGGATGAAATTTGGCACAAAGATAGATTGTAGTGTGGAATAACACATAGGATATTTTTTATCCTGAAAAAATGTACGGTTCCCGTAGGATAATATATCAAATTTGACTTGGAGGAAGTCGCTGGCAGATGCTAGATATTTCAGAAAATACCTTTTATATGCCAATATTTTATCCTAAAAATCAATGTCAACACCAAATGTCAACATCAAATAAAGAAGAATAATAAATTTTTCCAGGAAATAATTAGTGAAACATTGTAAACGAAATTAAACAATCATATCATTATAACATGGGAAGGTACTTACGTACCATTATGACAAGGAAATTAATCTAATTGGGAATTACAGAGGTAATTTTCTATTTCCTATTACTATTTATAAACTGCCTTGTTAACCTAGTGGTCCTAAACGCGACTGCTACGCTACAGGTCTTGGGTTCGATACCCAGGTCGAGCAAGTGTTATTGGGTTTCTATGAAATTCTCAGTAACACCTCGGTTAACTCGATTCATATTTCAGTAAATTTCGTTTATCCATTTAGCCGTGAAAGAGTTACAACTAAACAAGCATCCGATATCGCAAACTTTTCCGTTTATAAATACACACATCATCACGCCTGAATTCCCCAAAGGCTTAGGCAGAGGTATATGAATTTTCACCGGGAGCGAGCGAGCCTATTGCCATTAACCGGACACAAATCCTTACTTCGAGTTGCTACTGAGAATTTTAAAGAAAAACCCAATAACACTTTACTCGACCTGGGAATTGATCCCAGGACCCCAAGCTCAACGGTCGTACTTGCCACCAGAAGACCAAAAGGGCAGATCACAACACTACCCAAAAAATTTACCCCTATAATAAAGATCTATCTCTAAACAAACCGTCAGTCCGCCTGTACGCAGGCGGACTGACGGTTTGTTTTATACTATGAAGAGATACAATCATTATTATAATCTCGTGTGGTAGTGTAATGTAAACAGCACGTGTGCGTAAAACGCTATATTATGACTATAAAAATTTTTCACTTGAAGTACCGGTAGCGCTCTTTGTGAAGGAGCTCGTCCGGGGAAGTACACACACACACACACCCTCACACCCTCACACACACAGACACACCCTAGATCTTACATCAACACATAAACAGGACCCTTCCACGTAATGTATCTATCGAATGACTGATGACGCGTCCGTCTCGGACCGCAGTCGTAAACAGCGTCAAGTGTGACGTCTCAATGATGCGTCTCTGAGTAAATCACGGAGATTGATAGACGACGCGCGCGAGAGTGACTGATAGATGCTATGGAGACGATATTATCTGTTGGAACTGCTGTGTGATTCTGTAAGACCTCGTTCTAAACTTCGAATCTGAATCCGCCGTGACTATCTTGATTGGCATTTTAAAAACTCGGTTGATAATTCGTATTTACACTAGCGCCACTCTTGCGAGCGTTTCAGAGAGTTGAACTAAATTGACGGGGAAATTTTAACAGATAAAGTATGAGATCACGTAAGAAGTGACATTCTATACGGTAATTCCACCGTCACTTCGACGCTCACTTCGCACTTCAAAGTGTCAAATAAATCAATGTCATTTTGAACCTTAAGCGAAGTGAGGGTGAATACCGACTAGAGATGCGAGTTCATGTCTGAATTTTACAGAATCGACGTACTGGTTTATATTGTGTTGTTTGAAAATAGAACGCGGAGAAATGTAACGGTGATTCGGTTTTTAAAGTTGTATTGCGAGTAGCTCTATAAAAGGTGCGCGCAGCGTCGCGTCGCGTCTCGGTGTAAACTGACCCTTAGGGTATGGCAGTGGAATCGGTTCCTATATCGTAAAACTGTTCGTTTAAGTTACCGCCAGTGTTTATTGGTAATGACTTTATTATATCTGCTTTTGCATCACGAGTTAAACATTATAGCACTAGTGTCATAAATGTAAAAAACACGCGTGCGTAATACGCTAAATTATGACTCTAGCAAAGTTGTCAATTTGCGACCAAGTGTGTTGAAAAACATGAAGTACTAGTAGAGCTCTTTGTTACTCGTCCGGGGAAGTACTACCACCATACCTATTCCTGCCACAAAGCAGCATTGCTGTGTTCCGGTTTGAAGGGTATGGGTGCCGGTGTAATTACAGGCACATAAGACATTTTAGTTTGTCTCCGGGATGGCAACGCATCTGCAAGGCGTCTGGTGTTGCAGATGTCTATAAGCGGGTAACTACATAACATGATGTTAATTCGACTGGAGTCATTTATATAGCAAATAAATCGACGCCTTTTATCATACAATGATATAAAAAAAAACAGAAACAGAAAAAAAATTACAGACGTTTCATATTCTAAGAAAAATATATTTTACATATTTCGATATGTACACTATCGCAACAGCTTACTCTGTAATGAAAAATATAAGTTGCAAAACAAATAAATAAATGTTATGATACCCACTACCGTCGAGTAAATATTTATTATTCTTACAGAACGAGAAAAGAGTTAATAAATACATAAAGACCTCACTAATTGATCGTCGCGGGATCGACGGACGATCTTCTTGGTACCGTCCCGTCCCAATGCTATGTCATGATGCGTGGTAGGGTTAACACTCTAGGGATCTTATTTATTTAAACATTTATGCATTATTCAAAGACGTACTTAAGGGGCTATCCGAACACAGAACATCAAAAACACACAATTTTTGTAGCATGGTTTGGCGTATTGGTACATATTACAAGCCTGAAAAAATGTATTTATACAATACATTGTCAAGGGTTAAAAAAAAAGATTTATCTATAGATATTTAATGAAAATAAAGAAGTATCAAGTAACAAAGAAACGCATAAAAAAGGCATAACATTTTGAGCGTAAACTGTGTTATTTTTATGTCATGATATTTTAAGGAATATCATGAACTAAATACATATCTATAAACTATTTCACTGAGCTGTGTCTTTTTCCTCAAATTTCTGGTTTTTGGTGGTTATTCAATACGCTGCTTTATTTTGAACCTTATTTGTTCCCGCGATGCGTTTTTGTCTGATTTGCTTACCATAAGGCCTTAATACCAGAGACGTTCTGTACCAGACTGGACAGAGACGAATCAAACAAATCAAAGATCATTAAAATCGGTTCAGCTGTTCGTGAGTTAAAAATAGTGTTAATAACCCGAGATTGTTTAATGTGTATTAGGGTGTCCCTTATTTTTCAAAGTTTTAAATTTCTAACGCATAGGTCTTAGTTTTGTTCATTTGCCTCTAAAACACTCGGAAATAAATTTTTACCTTATTTGGAAAACGATAACCCGTGCCGAGTTGCATCGAATCATGTTTCATACATTTGCGCGGCAGTAACGGTGCGTATTCACGGCATTTGTTATTTGTTCTCAATTATTCCCGCGATTAACACGTATTGGTTTACATTTAAAAGATGGCAGAGAAATTAAGAAGCAATCAAAAATGTGTTTTCTTAGTTATGACGTAAATTATCAAATAACAGGCGCAAAGTTACCGTCTAATCGTCAAGTTCTTTCAGTATTTTTTTTAACATGCGCTACGTTAAATGACTGTTAGTGAAAACGCTAATGTCGTTATTCGGGAGTGTATTATAATTTGGGAAATAGCTAGAATCCCTACCAGAGCTATACCTAACTGTGTAAAAATACTTGTGCATCATCAACATGCCAGGAGGGAGATGAAAAAAAAATACAAAATATTTACAAGCGCTGTGAGAAGTACTTTAAAAACAATTTAGATAATTTATTTCATATAGCACACGCTGATTCTTTGGAACCGATGAAAATGAAAGAATCTAAATATTTTTACAAAAAAAAAGGAGAAGCAGGGCGTCCCGGGTGTTTAGCGGGTGTAGGCAAAACGTTAGCCGAAAAAGAAGAAAGGAAAAGACAAAGTAAATGAAATGAAGAGATAAATTATGTGAGCAAATGTGTTTCGGAGGTTTATCGTCATCTGTTACTACGCAAGATTCTACTCAAACGCAAGGACATCACGATCAACTTACCTGCTCTGATGGAAGCCTTAAGGAACCCTTGGCAACCACCTCTCAATTGGTAAGTCCTGAAGCTACAAAAAAAGAGGAAGGAAAGATTTTATCACGCCTAAGTTAGTTGCAGCTTCAGATAGATGTTAATAAAACATAAAGTATTCTGTCTATATACTTCAGGCTGTAGTAGAAGCACAAGATCTTAACTGTGATTATTTTCCGATAAACAAATCGTCGAATATGAAACTTTTAAAACGGCAATTTCTTCTAACAAGTACCAAAGATGTTGACTAAACTTGCTCAGGGCTGCTTTGGAGATCAATTTGTCAACAGTTTTATATTCGACGATTTGTTTATCGGAAAATCATCACAGTAAAGATCTAGTGCTTCTACTACTGCCTGAAGTATATAGACAGAATCCCTTATGCTTAATTAACATATTGCAATCTGTGATTAACATCTATCTAAAGCTGCAACTAACTTAGGCGTGATAAAGTATTTCCTTCCTCTTTTTAGTAGCTTCAGAACTTACCAATTGAGAGGTGGATGCCAAGGGTTCCTTAAGACGTCCACCAGAGCTGGTAAGTTGATCGTGATGTCCTTGCGTTTGAATAGAATCTTGCGTAGTAACAGATGACGTTAAACCTCCTAAACTCATTTGCTCACATAATTTTTTCTCTTCATTTCATTTACTTTGTCTTTAGCTGTCTTCTTTTTCGGCTAACGTTTTGCCTACACCCGCTAAACACCTGGGACGCCCTGCTTCTTTTTGTTTTTGTAAAAAAAAAATGATTCTTCAATTTTCATCCGTTCCGAAGCATCAGCGTGTGTTACGCTGTGTTCAAGAGCATATAAATCTGTATCTAGACTGTAAAAAAGAGAACCTTAAAATAAAAGTCCTGCCTGATCTGTAATTTTATATTCTTTTAATAAATAATTTCATAAAAAAATAATATTTCAATTGATTTATCTGTGATGTATCTGAAGGATTTAAACATAAATTTTCAAAATCTTCAGAGTTCTGTCGGCACGGGTTAACGTTGACGTAGGAAGATGAAATTTTGTATTAAAGTAAGTCTGGGTAGTCTAAAAAGAAATAGAAGGTATGCATTTCGATACCTAAAAAAATTTTTTTTTCACCCATATAAGGGACACCCTAATGTGTATATATGTTAGATATACAACGTGTTACAGATTAAACGCAAGACCTTATACACTCCAATAAGAATATTAATTAAATTCTAATTTAAGTTGATTATATTTTTTTTTTGCAAGGAAAATTAACACATATAAATAATGATGGTAATCGATACTGAAGCCAATTCTGACCAAAAGACTTTCAGCTCTTGCGTTTATTCTGTTACTGGTTGTATATATTTAGACGCTGAAAAGAACTTTTCCTGTGTATGTACGGTACCTAACATAAATTTTAACTAGCTTTGATAAAGGAGATTTTCCTTAACGCCTTTGTTTTTTGGTAATTATCGAAGCATTTTCCGGATGGCCTACGGTACGGTTTGCAATAAGGCTGAAAAGCTTTAATTTATTTTAAGGAAACTTGAACTGCTAATGGCATTAAATCGCCAACGCTCAGTGGACAAACGTGGTAATCAATAATCGTACATTCTTTTCAAGATAGCTTTGCTTTCAAATCTATGAGATTTTTTAAATATATTTTAACACATGCCATCACGCCTGTATGCCCCAAAGGGTTAGGCAGAGGTGTACCAATGTACATCCACAGTTCGTTGGTATGTTTAGGGCCCATGTAATAGGAGGCGAGTCTATTACCGTTAACACAATTGAGAACACACACATACCATCACGCCTGTATTCCCCGAAGGGTTAAGCAGAGGTGTACCAATGCATCCATAGGTCACCGGTATGTTTTTAGGTCCCATGTAATAGGGGGCGAATCTATTACCATTAACCGGGAACAAATCCTTAGTCCGAGCTGCTACTGAGAATTTCATAAAAAAAATCGAATAGTCAGTAAGAAAATTAACGCAGGCGAAGTCGCAAGCAAAAGCTAGTCAATAATAAAACACAAACATTACAAACCCCGTCAAACCATTCAATTTTAACGCTGAACTTCTTGAACTAGGAACAGTGTGTGTTTTTCTTGGCACAATGCACTTACAGACCAAGTGCTTCCTTTGTTTCTTTTTCCAATTGGGTTCTATTGACGGGAAACGTTTTATTGGGAAGGTCTCCCGTTGTATTAGAAACGAATGAAAGTGTTTTAGTGAAATATCGAAATAAGAAGTTCCTTTTTTATTAAAGGTGGACAAACGACCTAGATATATATGCATTCTCCAGACCGATTCCGGCCTCGGCGACTAATCTTAATGTAGATTAGGGAAATACGCAGGAGATATTATAGTGCACAAGTGTGTGCGCAAACACGGGTACACTCCCTCTTTCCTTACTCTCATAGTCTCATGGGACGGCAATCCGACATATCCCAACAACAACCAACGGACTAACGGCTTTACGTGCTTTCCGAGGTGAAGTAGTGCCACACCACCAACTTCCAAACTCCGGGCTGTTACTGAGAAATTCCTAACAGAAAAACCCAACAACACTTTTTGCTGACCTGCGAACTGTTAATCGAACCCAAGACCTCTAGCGTAGCAGTCACGATTAGGACCACTAGGCCAACGAGGCGAGACATACAAAAATAATTCAAAAAAACATCATTATCATCATCTTCCTGCCCTTATCTCATATTACTTAGGGTCAGCGCAACATGTTTTCTTCTTCCATGCTGTGAATCGTCATGCTACTACTGACTCCCTTCTCTTTCATATTATTCTGTACAAAATCCATCCATCTTTTCTTTAGCCTACCTCTGCCTCTCCATCCATCCATATTTATATTTATAACTCTTTTGACCTAACATCCCGCCTCTTCACATGTCCATACCAAGACAAACGGTTCCCTTTCAACTTTTCTGTCACTGGCGCTACTTTCAGACTTCCTCTAATATACTCATTCCTTACCTTATCTATTCTGGTCACACATCCATCTCAGCATTCTCATATCCGCTGCAATCTTTGTTCATCAGTCTTCTTCACGGCGACATTTGGCGGACCTGTTGGTCTAGTGGTTAGTGGCCCTGACTGCTAAGCCGGAGGTCGTGGGTTCGATTCCCACCCAGGACAAACTTTGTGTGATGAGCATGATTGTTTGTTCTGTGTCTGGGTGTGATTTATCTATAATATGTATATATTTATAAATTATATAAGTATGTATATCAGTTGTCTGGTTACCATAACACAAGCTCTGCTTAGCTTGGGATCAGATAGCCGTGTGTGAGTTGTCCCAAGATATTTATTTATTTATATTTATTTAAAAAAATATAAAAAAAAACTCGCACTTTTTTTTACAGCGACAGCCCTCGAATCAAACACTTCATGCATATTGAAGAGGGCGTAACAACCTAGGTTCGTTCATCAATTGACTTCGCCGTAATTGTCGACTTTCGGCCGTTGCATTTCAACTTGCAGTACTGACTGCAAGTATTTGTATCGCGTTGCTGAACACTAATTGTTTGCACCGCATCGATTTAGCTACGTTTTACGAAAAAATTTTTCTTTGTTTTGTAGCAATTCATTCGATGTCTCAGTAGCAGTACCTGTCTCGGAGTAAGGGTTTGTGCCTGGTTAATGGCAATAGGCTTGCCCGCTTTTACTTAATTAACATACCGGCGAACTGTGGGTGTACTTTGGTATACCTCTGCCTAACCCTTCGGGGAATACAGGCGTGATGGTATATTATGCGGTTTTCCTTTATTTTGTAGCAATTATTTTAATGTGATTTTAAAAATATATAAACTTACATACACAAACAGCCATTAAAATACATTTAAACTATGTCTAGGCCATACAATGCGACACGCATCAATGAATTTATAACCATGTTATTCTTCGCAAAAACGTCGTATGCTAAAGATTGTGTGATCGCAACCGGCCACGCGCAAGTACCAATGTGACTTTTTTAAATTCATATGTACTTTCTAAGTTTATCTTGGACATCACTGAAATCGGTAACCATGTCAGAGGCCCTTGAGGCGGTTTTGAATCTCAGACACTAGAGTGTGTGGGGTCTTTAGACCTTACTGCCCACACCCTAAAGAAGATAATAACAAACCTTCCTCCCTTGTAACGCACTCCTCACAACATTATTTCAAGACAAAATTCGTCTGCGACACGTGACGACGGCCGACTAATAAAATATTCAAACACAATTCCAGAATAAATAGGACAAGATAATTAATTTTGAACTAAACCCCGTCACTAGGGAGATAGGACAGACAGATTCCTATCACTAATCTAGCACTAAATTACGTCCCTTTTAGTAATTGGACTAGATATAAAACTGTGTGACTAACTCGTTAGCCTAGTGGTCCTAAGCGCGACTGCTATACTAGAGGTCTTGGGTTCGATTCCCTGCTCAAACAAAAAATGTTACTGGGCTTTTCTATGACATGAAAAACTCGTTAACACATTACTGGGTTTCAATTTACTGGGTCTTGCGTTATCAACAACCATAAGGGGCTATCCGAACATAGGACACCAAAAACACTCATTTTTTTGGCGCATAGTCTGGCGTATTGGTATATATTACAGGCCTTAAAAACTTTGTATATTGCCAAGAATTCAAAGTAAAGACTCGTCAATAAATATTTCATGAAAATAATCAAGTATCATGGTAAAAAAACCGCAAAGAAGGGTATAAATTTTTTTTTTCGTCTCGTAGATCTCAGAATGCGCATAAACTATTTTATGTGATCATATTATAAGGATTTTCATGAACTAAAGACATATCTATAAATTATTCCATTGACCCTTGTATTTCTTTCTCAATTTAATGATAACCTCAAAATTTCTTAATTTTGGTGGTTATTCGATGCAACTTATATCGCTATTTTTTTTATACCACTGTAGGTGGCAAACAAGCTAACGGCCCGCCTGATGTTAAGCGGTCACCGCTGCCTGTGGACACTTGGAACACCAGAGGCATCACTCGTGCGCTGCCGACCCCTTACAAAACCTATTAAACCAACCTATTTTAAACCTTATTTGTTCCTGCGATGCGTTTTTGTTTTATTTAGGGCCTTATGCATGTCCATTTCCATTGGCCACAACATTTTCTTTCCCAAACTAACGTAGAAGAGGAAAACACTTAAAGAAATAGAGCATCTCTGTGTACCCTCGTAAATAATTCTCAACATTTTCACCCAGAAATATTGCGCCCACACTCAATTGATTTCTACCAACAGAACTTCCCACTTAACTTTTAAAAACTTTCCGTTCTCAACTCGATTCATCAAGACACTATTTTTTTTTCTTTTTTATAGACGGGAAGTCATCAAATAACTTCCCCCGCCCGGGGCGGGACGGGAGGGAGTGTCAGACTTTTACTAACTAAAACCCGTCTATGTTCCTTCATGTGCCCTTTGCGTTCCGGGGGCGCGGTATCTCTTTCGAACAACCGCGGCAGGCATCGGCCCTCAGTGGCCCCTTCCAAGTTTGCTGACATCTCTTTGAGGGTCGCGTGGAAGACACTAGCGATATCTATCTATACTAATATTATAAAAAGGAAAGATTTTTATGTTTGTATGTTTGTACTGAATAGGCTCCAAAACTACTGGACCGCTTGGAGTGTTTTATTAGCTTATTGGTTCTAAGCGCGACTGCTAAGCTAGAGATTGAGCAAAGTGTTATTCGGTTTTTCTATGAAATTCTCAGTAGCAGCTCAGAGTTCGGATTAGTAACTGGTTAAGGGCAATAGGCTCGCCTCCTATTACATGAGACTTATAAAACATATGGGCGGCGAATTGGTTAGACCTCTGCCTAACCATTAGGAGAATACAGGCGTGATAGTATGTTACTACTGGACCGATTTTTACTTTTTTTACACCAATAGGTAGCTACATTTTTCCAGAGTAACATAAACTTATCATCACGCTACGACTCACAGGAACGGAGCAGTAACAAAAGTAAACTTAACGCGTGTGAAATAAGCCACACAGAGAAGTCGTGGCTAGTTCGATAGTATATTTTAAAGAGACAAGGCTCTTTGTTTGTTTGTACCAAATAGGCTCCAAAACTACTAAACCAATTTTATCAATTTTTCACCAACAGATAGCTACATTATTCCTGAGTACCCTATGCTATATAACATCACGCTACGACTCACACAAACGGAGCAGTAACAAAAAACGTAACTTAACCACTTAACTAAGCCTTGCAGACAAAACCGCGGTCAGTTCACTAGTCAAAGTATAAAGAAACTAGCACTATTACCTCAGTAACACACAAAGAGGTACGTATTCAGTAATAATTCAGGCGAACTACATATCTCGTGAACCTTCGGAAATAGAATATTAAAGTGGATACCTCATACATCTTAGAACGGTACAGGGTATTCTCTTCATGACTTCGCATTTTGTGGATTCCTTGTGTCGTTTTTATGTTGACAAGGTCGACGAACAGATTCGGTGCAAGTTTTATGTTCATGGGGTGTTCACACACATATACCATCACGCCTATATTCCCTGAAAGGTTAGGCAGAAAACCTATAAATATCGATACCAGAAGTATCAATTAACGTAAGGGACATTTTGGCGAAAATGAGTTATACACATCATTGGATTCAGAATTTTCTGCTCTATCAATTGGTATTATTAAAAAAATTCTATCGTTAAAAAAAATCCTTTACGTTAAAAAAATTTGGCCTGCGTAAAACGATTTATGAAAAAAAAAATGATGTAAAGGACGTTTACATTTTTTTTTCTGTGAAAAATAAAGTAAGTCATAGTGTTAAATAATTTACAAACTCATCTTAAACCTGAAATCAGTCGATTTAAATAGCATTTCCCTTACTTTAATTAATGGTTAGAGTTTTTTAAGAATTATTTCTAAATTTCATTTAAATCTGTGATAGCTAAGCTGAAACTAACATTAATCATGCAAATAACCCATTTCCATGGTGTTAAAATACCATAATTTTAGTAGATAATCTATAGTTACATCAAATTGCAACACTGTAAAAGACCTTTACAATAGGATTACGTATAATTTTCTATTTCTCTTGCTGCTTACACTATGCTTGACGGTTTACACATAAAATATTAGTAACGTAAGGCACAACTAAACATATTTTTTTAATGTAAGGGACATGCTATATTTTAATCCGCTGGGTATTCCTAAATCTTTCGTTTAGAGCATGAAAGAAGAGGAAATTCTAAGAAACTTTGCTCTAGACACAACTAAAATTGGAGCAGACAGTAAAAAGTTATACCCAGATTTAAAAAAATAAAATCGTTTTTTGGCTCTCCTGAAAAACCGTGTTTTGTCCCTTACATTAATTGATACTTCTGGTATCGATATATAAATAAATAAATATACCATCACGCCTGTATTCCCGGGTTTTTTGCTGTATTAAGGCTTAGGCAGAGGTGTACCAATGTACACCCATAGTTCGCCGGTATATTTAGGTCCCATGTAATACGGGGCGAGCCTATTGTCATTAACCGGGCACAAATCCAAACTCCGAGCTGCTACTGAGAATTTATAGAAAAACCCAATAACGCTTTGCTCGATCTGGGCATCGAAGCCAAGACCTTTAGCGTAGCAGTCGCCCAAGCGTCCTTTACTGAAATTCAGTGGATAATGACGTCATTTACAAACGTTCGTCGGCCGTTAACCGCGGGACCGCAACAAGTAATGAAGTAATAATAGTGTTGCTGACGTCACATGGAGGTCGGTTACGCTTCGCTTTTTGAATTCTGCAGTATTCCTTTATGCTCGGTATAGTATAACTGTTACTGCCCCGTTGGTGTCGTGGTCGCAAGCGCGACTGCGGAGCGAGGGGTCCTGGGTTCGATTCCCAGGTCGGGCAAAAAGTGTGATTGGGTTTTGCCAATAGGAATTTCAGTAGCAGAATCGGAACCCAATAACAGTTTGCTCGACCTGGAAATCGAACTCAAGACCTCTGACGTAGCAGTCGCACTTAGGACCACTAGGCTAGCGAGGCAAACCAAACTTTATTAAATGATTTGTTTTCAAGTTTGCACTCATATAAGAGTTAGTAGCAATATTTTCCTAAAACAATGTTAGTAAATATAAAAATCCAAATGAATAAATAAATCATAATTAAATTAAAATAATCATCGTTAAATTAAATTTAGCTAAAAATCAAGTCACCATTACACTTATTAAATAAAATACGAATCCATTTGATTTGTATTTATAAAGACCTCGTTTCCTTATGGTGGGTCCACATGACACAGACTTAACACAGACTTCTATTGAATTTTGTCTGTACAACAAATCAGTACAGACAAATGTCGGTGTACCAGAAAAGTCGGAAGTCTGCGTACATGTCTGTACGATTGTCGGAGCAAAACTCATGATTATTGAATTACTTAATTTATTCATTAAAATCGAAGTCTGAAAAGTCTGCACAGACATTTTGGTAAAGACCGCTGAGTAAAAATGTTTACTCAGACTTTATAGTCTGTGCAGATATCTGTACAGACAAAAGTCTGTATCGTGTGGACCCACCATTAGATCGAAAAGCGATAGAAGCACATTCTACTGCCTAACCGTTTGAGCTCCCGCTGGCTCTCAGCAATCCACAAATTCCAAGCACCGTCTGAAGCTACGGAACCATCTCCATCGTTCACTGAACCCTAACAAGCCGTTACTGACACAAAGGCCAACCAACAAGCTTTAATGGTGCTCTTTGTAGATATTCTAATTTGTAAATATGTGGCTATGAATGTGTGGTTGTAAGCGATTGTAAATTTCAGCGCAGTTCTGCCAAAATGACCTAACCCACACTCTCTAAATAATAATTGCTGTCGCGTTAAAAAATTGTCTAAATTGGTTTGTTAAAATTGATCTTATTTAAACTTATATCTTTCTTCTTTACTATACCTACTTACATTTGATGTATTCGTCTTCAACTAATTTATTTTCACACATAGATAGACGCAACAAAAATAATATAGCCAGGATTTTGTAAATATTTAATTGATAGGAGTGTCTGTAGTTTCATGCACGTTCTTCTCCATTGAGACCTACCAACGTAATGTTTTTTTTTTTTTTTATAGACGGGAAATCATCAAATAACTTCCCCCGCCCTGGGCGGGGCGGGAGGGGGTGTCAGACTTTTACTGACTAAAACCCGTCTATGTTCCTTCATGTGCCCTTTGCGTTCCGGGGGCGCGGTATCTCTTTCGAACAACCCGCAGACCAACGTAATGTTGATCCCAAACTTATACGTAAAATTAAAATCATCATCATCATCATCACATCAGCCGAACGACATCAACTCCTGGATATAGGCCTCACCTAGGGGTGCTAGTCAGAAAACCTCCACGTGTGCCGTCGGTTGCTTGTCCCTCCGGACACGTCTTGAGGGAACGGCAGCTGGCTGGCCGGTGCACCCTGGGCGCGGGTAGTGATCTTCCCTGAGGAATGGGAAGAGATTCCTATTCTTTGGGGAATGTCACTGCTCGTGGCCAATATTCTGACGGGCGGGGTCCGAGGACGGACCAAGGGCGTTTCTCCGCGTGTCCCTCTGATCAGCAGAGGGCACAGCGGAGGAGTGAGGACGGGCTCGGCGTGCACTCACCCTGCCACCGAGCAGACAGAGAGGAGGGTGGTCCTTCTCTGTCACCGTCGTACATCGTAACCCCATATCGGAGTGTCGTGGTCATGTCTCGCGGCTTCGATTGGCACCGAGGGTCTTGGCTTAACCGCCCGGACCGCGAGGTAGAAACCCTCTATAAAAAGTCACCCCGAATCCCAAGCGGCGGCGCACCGTGACGGGATGTATGGCTGACGGGCGTCCCTATGGGACATCAGTCGCTAGTGCGAACCACTTGTTTTTTGGTTGGATGGTTGGATATTGTTTATACTCGTGGGACTAAATATGGATTTAAGCACAAAAGCAAAAAACAAAGACGTAGAAGGAGGGAAGGGGGATGCCGGGTCGGAATCCGACTCGGCCCTCAGCGTGGTGAGTGTGAGCTCTAGGAGCTCCCACCACGAAAGGAGTGGGCCGGACGCTTCCAAGTTCCGGAAGCGGCCCAGACCGGAGGACCTGGTGTCCTCCGAAGGCGAGTTGGCCTCGGCTCGCAAGATCCCCACCAGCAGTCGCGGTGGGGTCCAGGAGCGAGGCCCGGGGAGGGTGGCTGCCCGGAGGAGCAGTGTTGCTGGGCGACCGGCGACACCTGCGGTGGTAGGGCAGCACCCGACCCCGACCGTGACGTCCTGCGACGAGGCAGGTGCACCTGGCGGCTCCGAGGAGGAGCGTAAGTCCAGGTTCATGGAGGCGGTGAGGGACGCGGTGGCGAGCGTGGCCCGAAAAAAAATGAAGGGGTCGAAGTCTCGTGCAATGGACGAGGCTTCGGCCACCATTGCGGCGGCTGCGGAGGCCAGATTTGCGGGCGAGGTCCCGCAGCTTCGGGCGGAGGTGGCTCGCCTATCGGCCGCCACGGAGCGCCTCATGGAGGAAAACAGGAGGCTCCAGGCGGATCTGGCGGAGCTTCGCGGGACCGGCTCCCGCCAGGCGCCCAAATCGGGGGGCCAGCGTAGCCAGCCCCAGCCCGCGCCCGTGCCGGAGGAAAGCCAGGTTTTGACCTTGGTCCAGAGGGAGCTGGCGGCCTTCCAGGCACGGTTTTCCGTCCTGGAGGGCATTGTGTTGCGCCCCCCTCTGGCGGCGAGCGGGACGGCCGCGGGCGACAAGCGGGCCTCGTACGCGGCTGCCGCGTCTGTGCCGAGGCCGGCTAATCAGCCCCCCAGCAGGGCTGGGCCGGCCCCCGCGAATCCGGCCCCGGCAAGGCTGGCGCCGGCGCAAAATGCGGAGCCCTCGAGGAGGGGCAAGGCGGCGTCCCAGCCACCTCCACCCCCTCCGCCCTCTAATCCCAATCCTCCGGCCACGGAAGCCGAATGGCAGGTGGCCGGGGCAAAGGAGAAGGGGCGCAGAGCGGCCAGATCGGCCAGAGCGGCCACCAGACGGGCGGAGGAGCGGCGGCGACGCAGAGAGCGGAACGCCGTGGCTAGGCTTCGCGCCCCTAAATCCGCGGCTGTAGTTATTACGCTGCAGCCGGAGGCGGTAAAAAGGGGCGTGACCTACGCTGCGGTGCTCACCAGGGCCAAGGCGGCCATTAATCTCGGCGAGCTGGGGATCACGGGTCTCCAGCTCAGGGTGACGGCAACGGGGGCCAGGATGTTGGAGGTCCCCGGAGCAACCAGTGGCCCGTCTGCAGACGCTCTAGCAGAGAGGCTCAGAGCGTCCCTGGATGCGGACGTGGCCCGAGTGTCCAGACCCGTCAGATGCGCAGACCTGCGCATCCTGGGTCTGGACGACTCCGTCACCGCGGAGGAGGTGGTGGCCGCCGTTGCCAGGGCGGGTGGATGCCTTGCCGAGGAGGTGAGGGCAGGCACCATCCGCCAGGAGCGCACGGGCATGCAGACCATCACGGTCAGCTGCCCAGTGACGGCGGCCAAAGCCATCGTTGAGGGGGGCCGTAGATTACTGGTGGGCTGGGTGTCGGCGCAGGTCAAACTGCTGGAGCCCCGGCCTCTGAGGTGCTTCCGATGCCACGTGGGGAATCACGTGGCATGCCGGTGCGCCTCGGAGGTGGACCGTAGCGCCCTATGTTTCCGCTGCGGTCAGCCCGGTCACAAGGCCGCGGCTTGTGATGCCCCGCCGCACTGCGACGCATGTGCGGGGGCTAATAAGCCGGCCGATCACCGGGCTGGGGGCAAGGCCTGCGCCGTACCCGCCAGGGCCGGGGGAAGGCTCCGCACCGCCGCCGCCGCCGCCGCCGCCGCCGCCGCCGCCGCCGCCGCCGCCGCCGCCGCTGCCGCCGTTACCGTTGCCGTGGCCGCACCCGCAGCCGCCGCTGACGCCGCGTCCGCCGGCGCAATGGATTGCCAATAACGGCACCATTGCGCCTCCCGCAGGCGGATACCGTGGACACGGTTTGTGGACGGTGAGCAATGGGTAGCTCACCGTCCGTACGTTATTAACTAGCGACAGACCGTGTCGACGGCGCGTTCATGTTCCGCGCACAGAGGTGTCAGCCAATGGAAGGGGCCACTAAGGGCCAAAATGCCTGCCGGGGCTGCGGGTTGTTCGAAAGATATACCGCGCCCCCGGAACGCAAAGGGCACACGAAGGAACATAGATGGTTTTTAGTCAGTAAAAGTCTGACACTCCCTCCCGCCCCGCCCAGGACGGGAGGGGTCATTTGATGATTTTACCATCTCTAAAAAAAAAAAAAAAAATAAAAAAAAAAAAAAAAAAAAAAAAAAAAAAAAAGGCCTCACCTAGAGATAGCCACAATGATCAGTAAGTACTGCGCTGCAGGCATCAAACTATTCCTCGAATTAAGAATAAATAAGTTTATTTATTTAACTTTAACATAAAACGGCCATTGGCCAATTACATTAGCAAAAGACATTAAAATAAATCAATTAATCAAGACAAAACATCAAAATTAAATTTTTTCCTTCTTCTTTTTCTCAAGTAAATAACACAATTCAATTATTAGCCATTTTCCTTTCTCAAACCGCCAATTTCTTGGCTCCAAATAAGTAACAACAGAGCACCTCGCGGCAATCATAACTTGATACAAGACTTTTACTTCACGTCGACTTCGAGAGACTTGGGAGATAGCTCCCGTTAATTAGATCATGCTTGTAGACAATTTTTGTACTTTTACAGTACCGTGTATGACTTTAATTTAACCTCTTTTTATCTGGGTCTGCTGGTTGCTCGAAAGAGATACCGCGCCCCCGGAACGCAAAAGGCACATGAAGGAACATAGATGGGTTTTAGTCAGTAAAAGTCTGACACTAATGGGCGGGGGAAGTCACTTGACGTCTTGTCATCTTGAAAAAAAAAAACAGACATTTTGGTAACTGTATGTGTCTGTTCAATTGTGGTCTCTTTTTATGGTTCGGTCATGTTGAGAGAATGAGTGAAAGGTGACTAACAAAAGGGATGTATATGGCAGATGTGAGTGGCTACGCTGGGAGGGGACGCCGTAGAAGAACCTACCCTGAACTTATTGGTGAGGTTCTTCAGAAAGGTCGGGTGCTCAGTACTCGTAACCGGCGTGCTTGTATGTCTTTTTTTTTTTTTTAAAGATGGTAAAATCATCAAATGACCCCCCCCCCCCCGTCCTGGGCGGGGCAGGAGGGAGTGTCAGACTTTTACTGACTAAAAACCATCTATGTTCCTTCATGTGCCCTTTGCGTTCCGGGGGCGCGGTATCTCTTTCGAACAACCCGCAGCCCCGGCAGGCATTTGGCCCTTAGTGGCCCCTTCCAATGGCTGACACCTCTGTGCGCGGAACATGGACGCGCCGTCGAGACGGTCTGTCGTTAGTTAATAACGTACGGACGGTGAGCTACCCATTGCTCACCGCCCACAGACCGTGGCTACGGTATCCACCTGCGGGAGGCGCAATGGTGCCGTTATTGGCAATCCATTGCGCCGGGTGCTTGTATGTCTGGATGTATGAATTTGTACGAGGCGAAACGAGTATGTATATAAGGATAGTAGCAGGTGGCGGTCTGTGGTTTTTGCCTGCCCCCATAGGAAAAAGGAGTGAGTCACACTGTATGGCAAACAAGTCGACGGTCCACCTGATGTTGAATAGTTTCCGCTACCTATAGACATCTGCAATACCAGAGACCTTGCAAACGCGTTGCCATCCCGGAGACGAAGCTGAAATGTCTCATGTGCCTGTAATTACACCGGCACGCATACCCTTCAAACCGGCACACAGTATCGCAGCTTTGCGGCAGATATAGGTATGGTGGTAGTACTTCACCGGACGAGCTCCTTCATGAAGAGCTCTACTACTACTAAAGATCCTGGATTGTCAACTGAAACTGAAAACTCATTTTGCGTTGCTGTATGACACAAACAGCAATTAAGGGACTAAATACACTTATTCAGCTCAATTCAGCTTTTTTCCATAGAAAATGACAGTATTGTATCTCATTCATTCAGACATGGAAAGCTGAAAGAATGCGTTCGCATTTCCATACTATACTAGTGTTATCTATAGACAAAACCTAAAACGAGCTGAATAAGTGTATTTAGTCCCTTAGTAAGAAAAATAATGCATTGTAAATTACGCGAATTGTAACTTACAAAATTACGTTCGTTTTGCCTCCTAATTAGTTTATTCAAGTCGGTACATAACATAACATTACGTAAAGATGTTTTCAGAGGTGTTTACAAGCTGATTTTTCATTTACTGGGCGTTATTCAGGGAATGAAAGTAAACACAAATGTAAATAACTTTTACTGAGGCGCTAACCCTGAAATCTTACTTTATACTATTTTATATGTGAAATTTGGATAGATGGATATTTGTTACTAAAATACGGCTGAATTGCCGAACGGATCTGGATGAAATTTTGCACAGAGACAGATTATAGTCTGAAGTAGTACATAGGTTATTTTTTATCTCGGAAAAATGTACTGTTCTCGGTTCTGGGATAATAGGATCAACTTTCATGCGGACGAAATCACAGACAGAAGCTACTATGTTCGTACATTTTTGTAGGGAACCACTGTTTTATTTATTATCAACTAACTTTAGCCCGCGACTTTTTCTGCGTGGATTAATAGTTCCCGTTCCCGGGGGATTTCCGGGATGAAAACTATCCTATGTCCTTTCTCGGGTCCCAGACTATATCTGTACCAAATTTCATTGAAATCGGTTTAGTGGTTTAGGCGTGAAGAAGAGACAGACAGACAGACAGAGTTACTTTCGCATTTATAATATTAGTAAGGATCAGCTATTTACAAACTTTCTAAAAAATGTCGCCCCCTATTACATGGGACCTAAATATACCGGCGAACTGTGGGTGTACATTGGTTCACCTCTGCCCTCTGCCTCTACCTTTCGGGGAATACAGGCGTGTGGGTATATACCACAAAAGTCACCCTTTATTTAATTACTAAAGTATGACCATACTACGGTTAACATGAAGCGCGCAATCAATAAAGTCCTCAATTTGCTCCACTCAAACAACAAAGCTACAAAAATAAAAATATCACATCGTCAAATAAAAATATGACCTTTCATAAAACCAGATACAATAGAAAACAACAAACCCTTTACAAAGCCACACGCAACAGCCTAAACTAGTAAAGCCGGCTCTTCACAAAACATAATCAGTAGGCCCAACTTTGTGTTACATAAATAAATTATGTATGGCAGCATCTCATTTATTAAGTGTCCCTTCCCAAGTTGTTTAAATATTCGATTACAGTACTAATCCCTTGGTGCTAGGGTGAGATTAAACTGTGGTTAGGGTACCTGCAAGATGTACTGGCGAATTAACTGATTGGTGTACAGGTAAAAATGTTCATCTTTTTACACTGCCTGTATTCATCATCATAACAGCCACAGGACGTCCACTGTTGAACATAGGCTTTCCCCATAGATTTCCAAAAGAACCGGTTGGAAGCAGCCTGCATATATGTTATAATTATAATTGTGTGCGTTGTGTTTTTTAAGCTTATGCCATACTTAATGGAGTGAAACAAGATATTTTTTTAAGTCCGTAAAAAATCTGATGCCTGAATACTAATTGCTTGTTCGAATGTACTGCCTACAAGTGGTCTTGTATTTTCAGACTTATCGGAGATATAATTAGGCCTTATTTGCTTTTGACAGTAATTAAAAGTTACTGCTTTGGAGGCTGAATTTGTAATAACAGCCTATTTACTATCTCAATGCAAGGCAAAATAATCATAAGTAATTGCACCACGCTATATAACATCACGCTACAACACACAGGAGCGGAGCAGCAACCATAAACGTAAAACATTGAAAATTTTAAATAAAGGCGCAGATACACATGCCAGTAAATCGGAAAAGTAGCTGGCATGAAAGTTACTGGCATGTACGAGTAACTGGCACAATGCGGATACATTTGCAAGTAATACTGGCATGCAAGTTGTGCCCTTGCATGCCAGTATCACCATCGCGTATACACAGTTCAGTTCACACGTGTCAGTTAAGCAACCCCCCGCGTCCCCTCCCTCAACGGGCATGCAAGTAAATCAAATGTTGTGCTAGCTACTTATATGCCAGTTACAGGCATGCCAGTTAGCGTATACATATGACAGTAGCTGGCACGTGCAAGGAGCTGGTATACTAGTGTGCAAGCTACGGGCGTGTGTATCCCCAGCTTTAATCTCCCTACAAAACCACACATCAAAAAACAATCGAAAGGTGTTTCACAAAGAGACACAGTTGTATTGAAATATTCTCGTGCAACTACACTTGAAACTTCACCGTTGTGACTCTTGTCGACTGTGAGCCCCAACTTGCGTTTGGTAAACCGAAGTAACTTTGAATTACGGACAATCAACCAACCAACCAACCAATTAATCAATCAATCAACCAACCAACCAACTAATCAACTATCCATCCGACCAACCAACCAACCAACCAACCTACCACCACCCACCAACCAACCAATCTACGATCGCCCACCAACCAACCAACGATCACCCACCAACCAACCAACCAACCATCACTCACCGACCAACCAACCTACCACCACCCCTCACCAACCAACCTGCACTCGCAATGAACTTCCGAACCGTCAGTTTGAATCGTACATAGAACTGGTAAAAGAACAACCGCATGCATTCCAAATTCAAAATAAAACTCCCTACAAACTTTTAAAACAAAACCACACATCAAAAAACAATAGAAAGGTGTTGTTCAAAGAGACACAGTTGTATTGAAATATCGTGGTGCAACTACACTTGAAACTTCACAGTAGTGACTCTTGCCGACTGTGAGCCCCAACTTGCGTTTGGTAAACCGGAGTAACTTTGAATTACGGACAACGACTGTGGAGAGAATTGTATGTCGCTTACAGCATAGAATGCATGCTCCAATGGAATCTAGAGCTGTTTGCTGCTTTGTCATTGTGAAGGGGTTTTGGTGGGACAGTGTGTTCAACTCATTGACAACTAGCCTTGGGATACTATGATCTATCTTTACCAATATAATAAACTAGCTCTACCCTGCGGTTTATCCATTTTTGGTTACTGCTTCGCTCCTATATAAGGTGTTACCAAAATATCTGCCACGGATTTAATGGGAGGTAGTATTGTGTTTAAAGATTACAATAGTGAAGAAATTTCATACCCCAGAATAGTTAATTCAATTTGAGAAAATAAAGTAATTTAATAAACATTGACTCTACTCTGCATAACGCGGTTCACAGATTAAAAAAATATGACACGTTATCATTAATTTATCTTCACTATTGTAATCTTTAAACACAATACTACCTCCCATTAAGTCCGTGGCAGATATTTTGGTAACACCTTATATATTATAGCGTGATGTTATGTAGCTTATACTACCTATTACCCATAACTCTGGCTATCATAAAAGCCGTCACAAGTAAACATAAATAGCAATAATACCACCCTTATTGTCCCACTGCAACGCAAAGATCTCTTCTCATACAGAGAACGAACGAGCATTGATCACCAAGCTTGCTCAAAGTGGATTGACAATTTCCAGGTTTCCTAACGATCTTTTACTTCACCGATGTCAGTAATGTCCTTGATAAACTTAGAAAAAAGATATAAATGGAAAAAAATACATTGGCAGTTAAGTACCTACTGGTCACTGGAGTAGAAACCGCGAATCGCCAAACGTATAGTAGGCTCGGTGGAGCGACGATCTTCGCAGGGTAGCTGGTAGAAACTGGATGAGAGTTGCCGACAATCGAGCTAAGTGGCGTGCGATTTAAGAGGCCTATGTCCAGCAGTGGACTGTTGCAAGCTGATGATAATTGGTACTTGCGTCACTGGGTAACCTTTATCAAAATAAAAGCGCGTTACGATATTACATAAATCATTCACATTACATATAACGAATCTTAATGATATTCATACATGCATATTAATGTAGATAAGGATGGCATTAATAATTATTGAGAACCACGATAAAACGTTCGCTGGCTCGAACGTACAACTTTCGCGCTTTTCGAACAGTATAGCAATATAATGGATTTTACGACTGCTACGAATTGTGCAACTGGTTGTGTTTAGAACTGGGTCCAAGATCCTTTTTTATTTTCTTATGTCATTGGATGGCAAACAAGCCAACGACCCACCTGATGTTAGGTGGTCACCGCTGCCTATAGACATCTGCAATACCAGAGGCCTTGCAAATGCGTTGCTATCCCAGAGACAAAGTTAAAGTGTCTCATGTGCCTGTAATTACACCGGCATACCCTTCAAACCGGAACACAGCAACGCTGCTTTGCGGCAGAAATAGGTATGGTATGGTCCGGGATGAGCTCCTTCACAGTTAGCTCTTCTACTACTACTACTACTAAAAATTCTGGATCCTGGTGTTCCTAGATCTATGATTCTTTTTCATGGTAGAAATTTTAAGAAAAGGTAGTGGAATAAGATGTGAAAAAGGTATGTGATCTTGGTACTTACAATGTTGGGCCATTTTTCAAGTATCAAAGAGTGCTAAACGGGACCGTATTACTAAAATTCCGCTATCTGTCCGCTCGTCTGTAACTGGGCTGCATCTTGTGAACAGAAATAGGTAGACAGATGATCATCACAAAATCAAATATTGATAATAGCATAATAATATTGATATTACCTGCCTCGGTAGCCTAGTGGTCCTAAGCGCGACTGCTACGCTAGAGGTCTTGGGTTCGTTTCCAAGGTCGAGCAAAAAGTGTTATTGGTTTTTTCTATGAAATTCTAAGTAGCAGCTCGGAGTTAGGATTTGTGCCCGGTTAATGGCAATAGGCTCGCCCCCTATTACATGGGACCTAAAACATACCTGCTAACTGTAGGTGTGCATTGTTACACCTCTGCCTAACCCTTCGGGGAATACAGGCGTGATTGTATGTATGTATGTATGTATATTGATATTAGCAATAAGATCGCCCCCTATTACATGGGATCTAAAACATAACGGCGAACTGTGGGCATACATTGATTTACCTCTGCCTAACCCTTATAGGAATGCAGGCGTGATGGTTATAAATAAATTCGCAAATATTGATGGAATCAAATACAAGCACAAAAATTAAAATGAATGCAGCCAAAACAGGTGCAATCCTTTCTACAAATAGGTAGCTGTCCGAACTCAACATAATATTTATAACAATCTTCAGTTGGTGAAGGAAGAATCCCAAAGGTGTATCCACTGTAAATAAATAAGTTGCAATCTTGTGCAGCGAACGAACTATCGATTTTAGTGTAAAGTAATAGTGTGCACTGCAGTTTTGCAGCCTCGTCAAATTCAAGGAGATAATTTTGCTATGTGAATCTTAACATGAATCAATCATAAAAAGTTATGTTTAAAAATACTCGTATTTTTCTTAAAAACATGCCATCACGCCTGTATTCCCCAAAGGGTTAGGCAGAGGTGTAACCAGGGTACACCCACAGTTCACCGGTGTGTTTTGAAGTCCCATGTAATAGGGGGCGAGCCTATTGCCAATAACCGAGCACGAATCCTATCTCCCAGCGGCTACAGAGAAATTCGTAGAAAAACCCAACAACATTTTGCCCGACCTAAGAATCGAACCCAATATCACGAGCTCAACAGCAACGCTTGCAACCATGATAACAACAGGACAGTTAAGAACAAGCAACCCGAATCGCAATCGCTAGTTACATCCCAAAGGCAGTCTTACTAAACTTTTTATTGAATTCATTAGTACACTCGAACATTCCCAGTAGGTATAGCGCTTTCAGAGTTTAATTAATTTACCTAAAGCACGTGAGTTGAACTTCATTTTGAACTAAAACATTTCGCGGCTCGAACTTCTAGCTTTCTCGTACAACTATTAATATATGTATTAAACTACCTTATGCTCGTGACTTTGTGTGCGTTCTTTTTAATTTTTATGATTTTTTTATATCAAACAATTCATGTTTATTTTTATTTTTTGTCTAGTGTCTAAATGGTTGATGGTTTTATCTTCAGTAATGACGGAATCCGATACAACTTTCATCCCCTATTTCTACCCCTTCAAGCCCTTTTCTCGCGACAAAAATTAGCCTTCGGCCTTCTCTAATAAAGTCTAATCTACCTTGGTACCAAATTTCATCAAAACCGGATAAGCGGTTTAGGCGTAAAAGCGTACCGTGTCGACAACGCGTTCGTGCTCCACGCGCGCCTCAAAGAGATGTCAGCAAACTTTGAGAGGGGCCATTCAGGGCCGATGCCTGCTGGGGCTGCGGGTTATGCGAAAGAGAAACCGCGCCCCCGAAACGCAAAGGGCACAGGAAGGAACATGGATGGGTTTTGGTCAGTACAAGTCTGACACTCCCTCTCGCCCCTCCCAGGGCGGGAGAAGTCATTTAAAGTCATTTGAAAATTTCCCATCGATAAAAAAAATGCTTGAAAGCGTAACAGACAGACAAGAGTTAGGTTCGCATTAGTATGGAAGTATGGATTGGAGAATTTCATTTCAAATAAGGACATTGGTAGTAATGATCATGGAGAACGTTCATCGTCACAGCTAGCAGATACCAGTCAAGGAAGAATATTAATACCTGGATACCTGACGATTAGTTTTATCTGGAGTTTATAATGATGAGCTGCAGTACTATTCCGAAGGGACTACTAGGGTACAATCGTACAATCTTACTATTATAAATGCGAAAGTTTAGAAGGATAGATGTTTATTACTCAATCACGCCGGAATTGCTAAACGGATCTGGATGAAATTTGGCATAGAGATAGATTATAGTCTAGTCTAGAATAACAGATAGGCTACTTTTTATGTCGGAAAAATTACAAATTTGATGCTGTCGTGGGCAGATGCTGGTCGGTCAAAAATATCTCGCTTAAGTGTTGTGTTAAATATTGAGTTTTTCTATGAAATTCTCAATAGCAGATCGTAGTAAGGATTTGTGCCCGGTTAATGACAATAGGCTCGCCTCCTGTTACATGGGACCTAAATATACCGGTGAACTGTAGGTGTACACTGGTACACCTCTGCCTAAACCTTCGAGAAATAGAGGTATGTATGTGTATGTGATTGAATCACTAGATTTGAACGTTTTTAATTACGAGAATGCACCTTTAGTGCTTGAAATTGATAGCTTACACTTAAACTCACTGACGCAGATTTTTACAGAATAGCGCTGCAGCATAGTTCAGTCCTTTTGCATAGAAGGAATAGTATGGATCGTTTAGCATGAATAGTTGAGAACTTCGTGCATACGAGTTTTACCTCAAAATGTTGAATCGATTATAAGTTATAAGGACTTTTAATCGATTCAAAATTTTCAATAACGGGAATTTAGGGTTAACGGGGGTAGTGTTAAAACGATTTCACATAGGTCAAATCGTGATGATATAACGTATGTGCGTACATAACACGCCTGTATTTCTCGAAGGGTTAGGCAGAGGTGTACCAATGTTTCCCGCAGTCCGCCGGAATATTTCAAGTCCCATGTAATAGGGGGCGAGCCGATTGTCATCACCGGGCACAAATCCTAACTCAGAGCTGCTGCTAAGAATTTCATAGAAAAAGCCAATAACACTTTGCTCGACCTGGGAATCCAACACAAGACGGCGTAGCAGTCGCGCTTAGGACCACTAGGCTAACAAGGCAATCCAAAAACTTTACAAATCTTCATCTGTATCTGAAAAACAAAAATAAGTCAAACTTTAATCATCACGAAACTAAGGCTATATACACAACAGACGAAGAATCAACAATCACAATACAACAAACAAACACAATTTGTGGAACTCAAACAAGACACGCTAAATTACAGTTAGAAGTGTTGATTCATTACCGATTCACCTTCGCTTATGTGCTCACGGCTTATCAATATTGATACTGAGTTATCAGTGCTTAATCGTTAATGTTGCTTTGTATTTGATTTTGAGAGTTTATCGGGAATTTGTCCTTTGAGAGGTATTTGGTTGGTGCTTTGATGCTGAGAAATCGAGGTAGAGGAAGGAATTTGGTGCAGAGATAGAACATAGTCTGAAATAGCACGTAGGCTACTTTTTATCCCGGAAAAGTTTATGGTTCCATGTGTTCCATACCCATTGGAACCGTGTATAGTATAGCCTATGTAACATACCATCACGCCTGCATTCTCCTAAGGGTTAGGCAGAGGTGTGCTAATGTACACCCACAGTTCACTGATTAGTTTATGTGTTTGTTTAAAGTTTTTAATATGTGCGGAATTTTTTATTGGTAGGCATAATTGAGTATTAGTACGTCGATTCTGTAAAATTTAGACATGAACTCGCATCTCACGTCGCTATTCACCCTTACTTCAAAATTACATTGATTTATTTGACACTTTGAAGTACGAAGTGAGCGTCGAAATGACGGTGGAATTACCGTATAGAATGCCATTTCTTACGTGATCTCATACTTTATCTGTTAAAATTTCTCCGTCAATTTAGTTCAACACGCTGACACGCTCGCAAGAGTGGCGCTAGTGTAAATTCGAATTATCAACCGAGTTTTTAGAATGCCAATCAAGAAAGTCACAGCGGATTCAGATTCGAAGTTTAGAACGAGGTCTTACAGAATCACACAGCTGGAACAGAATGTACTTCGCTAACGAAGTCGCGAGCGAAAGCTACTTAGTGGTAAGTCCAGATTTCTTCACGATATTTTCCATGACCGATGTCAGTAATGTCCAAGATAGACTAAAACTTATAGAAAGTACATATGATTTGAAAAAATCACATCGGTACCTACTTGCCTGGTAAATTACCCACAGCCTAATTCATCAACAGAAGAGGACGCCCCGGGCATCAGGAGTCGCAAGACGATTTCTAGAGGCATTAGGAGGAACACAGATGGCTTTTAGTCAGTAAGGAACGCTCCCTTCCTCTCCGCCCAGAGCGAAAGAAGTCATCTAATGATTTCCCATTCTTAAAAAGAAAAGCCTCACGAGAGACGAGAGGCTTATCCACTAGGCCATCACAATACTCAGCTATACTTAACATATTACTCAGTACACAAGAAAATACCAGTACACAGCATTCATATTAAATTCCAGTACCACTTCACCAGAAACATAAAACTAAACTCAAGAAACTGGGGATTATTAAATATCTGTTCTAAAGCATTCGCATTCTGACGCCATCTTGTACTAGTGGCAAGTAATAATAAGGCATATAACATGACATTAGTATTTTGATTAACCACATTTTGCCTCATATTCCACGTACAATACTTTTGCATATGTTGTAAGATTCTATGGAAGTGGCCTCTAGTGCGGTGCATACCAACGTTGGCTGTATGGGTCCGTGATTCATAGATTGAACTACCTCGATAACCGCCTCGTTAACCTAGAGGTCCTAAGTGCGACTGCTACGCTCAAGGTCTTGGGTTCGATTCCGAGATCGAGCAAAGTGGTATTGAGTTTTTCTATGAATTCTCAGTAGCAGCTCGGAGTTAGGATTTCTGCCGAGTTAATGGCAATAGGTTCGCCCCCTATTACATGAGAGAACATACCGGCAAACTGTGGGTGTAAGTTAGTACACCTCTGCCTAACCGAATACACGCGTAATGGTATGTTATGTGATATATTGAGTGCACGAAGATTCGTATTCACATACGACTGTGATTTTAATTTTTTTAGGAGTGCTGTAGAAGTCAAGCTTTTATTTATCTTGCAGTGTATGCAATATTTGTGTTTTCTTTTCATATTTTTCTTCTATATTTTTAAGTGTTATGACTTTTATTATTGTAATGGGTAACAAGTGTAACCGTTTTCCATATTAAAAGTGTGTTACGATGTCCTTTCCACCGCATAATATCACTATCTTTAGCGTCTCAAAGGACCACGAAAACTTCCAAAGAAACCAATATAAAAACGTGTTTGAATATTGTATCTATCTTTGTAAAAACTCTGGCTGCCTAGATATTTACATAATATAGTGTGCTTTCAGAACGCCACAGGTTTTGTTAGATAAATTCGCGGTGTTGACACGAGCAATTCACGAGACAACATTTTTTCATACTCCTTCATAATTTAATAGGCTTCAGAAATTCAGTTTCTATGTAATGAAATGCCACGCGTTTGTCGTGATGGCTTAGCGGTTAAGACGCCTTTTGTGAACGTTTTTTTATGCCATTGGATGACAAACCCACGGCTATAGACATCTGCAATAGCTGAGGCCTTGCAATAGCGTTGTTGTTGCAAGTTTGTTTGTTTGTAACTTAACGCGGTGGAGACTGCTTTTAGTTAATATAAGTCTGAAATCGCCAAACAGACTTGGTGATCAATGCTCGTGCCTTTTCTGTATAAAAAGAGGCCTTTGCCAGGCAGTGGGACAATCATAGATCGGTATTGTTTCCCGTAGGACAGTCTTTCTGAAATCCGAAGTTAAAAAAAACGATTTCCTGTTTTCATAAAGTTTATAAGTACGAATGACTTGAGTTAGAAAGTACGCTATTACGAATTACTGTATTGAGAATATTCATCAAGTTTTTCTCTTAACATTCGCACTAAGCATTTCCAAACTTTTTTTATAATGCGCACAGCTAAGAAGTGGATCTCTCTACCTGCGTCTGTATTTCCGAAAGCATTCGACCCTAATCTCTTAAAAGTTAGAGTGAACACGCTTCTTCTGGATCAGCTCACTCCAACTCCAACTCAACTTTATCTCTGCCGACTCTGACCTAGACTAGAGTCAAGAGCAAACCCATCTCAAATAAGGCGATTCTCCCACTAGCGTAGCATCCCGAGGCATCGGCAGTGTATTGCCTTAGGCATGTTTTGGGCTGCGGGTTGTTCGAAAGAGATAGAGCGCCCCCGGAACGCTAAGGGCACATGAAGGAACATAGACGGGTTTTAGTCAGTAAAAGTCTGACACTCCCTCCCGCCCCACCCAGGGCGGGGAAAGGTATTTGATGATTGCTCGTCTTAAAAAAAAAAGGCGTGTCTTCTATATAAATTGAGATTGTCATCAACAGCCAGCAACAGTCCACTGTTGGACATAGGGCTCTCCACTTGCACGCCTCTTCACACTAATATTATAAAGGCGAAAGTTTGTGTGTTTGTCTCTTCTTCACGCTTAAACGGCTGAACGGATCTGGACGAAATTTGGCACTGAGATAGATTGTAATGTGGATTAACACATAGGCTACTTTTTATCCTGGAAAATGTACCTGGGATAATTTGTCAAATTTGGCGCAGACGAAGTCGCGGGAGGAAGCTAGTAACTCTATATACTCTGAGATGCTTTTTTTTTAATTAAAACTTTGCTCCACACTAGGAATTTCTCCTGTATCGTGGGTGCGTTTACAAACACATAATCTCACATACACCCACGACCAGACCCGAAACCACTATCTGTAGATCTTACAAATATTTGTTCCGTGCGGGATTCAAACCCGCGACATGCAGCGCGGCAGTCGATCGCTCGACCACTGCGCCAACCGTGTCGTCAAACTTGCATACATTGTTAAAATCTGTTGCACCGCGCTGCGCAACGGAGCTCCATGCAGTGTCATAATCGCCTAAGAAAACGTACCTACAGGCCCAAAAACTACGCTCATGCAGCCCTTTCCATTCTTCCAAGATCTAAGACCATATATACGTAACACATACCACGTCCCGACTCATGCCTTATGAGACGAATATTAAGCACCCGAGAGATATTTACAAGGAAATAAAAATGCTGTGTCGTCATTCTATTGTGAACTGTGCGAATGCGAAAAGGCGATGTGAGAAGCTTGTGAGATATTGTGGCGAATTGTGTTTTTGGGTGATATTTGCTGGGTGTAAGAAGACACGCCATGTAGCCGTTAATGACGCTTACTGCCCATTAAACTAAGCAATTTTAAGCTAATATGGGTGCTGGAAATTACTGTGTTTTTTGGTGTTACTGTTTATAGTAGTGCGCATTGTAATAATATACATACCATCACGCCTGTATTCCCCGAAGTGTTAGGCAGAGGTAAGTAATATTAAACAAAAATGGGTGCTAGAAATTACTATATTTTTTTGTGTGTATCTGTTTATGGTAGTGGGCATTGTAATAACATACTCGTACATACTATCACGCCTGTATTCCCTAAAGGGTTTGGCAGAGGTGTACCACCCACAAGTCGCCAGTACGTTTTAGGTCCCATGTGATACGGCGAGCCTATTGCCATTAACCGGGCACAAATCCGGACTCCGAGCTGTTTATCGAGAATTTCACAGACAAACCCAATAACACTTTTTGCTCAACCTGGAAATCGAAGACCTCTGGCGTAGCAGTCGCGCTTAGGACCACTAGGCCAACAAGGCAGTTTATTTTAAATTATTATATTTTTTATATGAAAATACACTGTACAGTAGTTTTTTTTTTTCATGTCATAGTATGGCGTACGAGCCGACGGCCCACCTGATGTTAAGTGGTCACCGTTGCCTATAGACATCTAATCAGCAACACCAGAGGCCTTGCAAATGCGTTGCCATTTCAAAAACAAAGTTAAAATGTCTCATACCCGCGAAAGAAACATTCCCGTGATAACTAAAATTTACGAGAACGAAGTCGCTGGCTCAAACCAGTAACTAAATATGGATTCAAGGACATATGTTACTAATACGTATATTAAAAAAATATTTAGAGTGCTATTCTGCAAAAATCTCACTCTGGGTATTTAGACAAAGTGAGCAATCTTAGAGCAGTCAGCTAAACTCACGCTCATTTCACCTATATTGTCGGAGGGAGATTTTACAGAATAACGCTGCTGTGAATAGATGATGGATCGTTTTAATTTGCCAATGGTTGTAAGTAAAGCTTTAGAAGCTAGTTACAGGCCTTATAAAGGAAAACTAAATATATTAATAAAATCATGATGGACCATCGGAACGAAGGACCATTTTTAGGGTTCCGTATTCCAAGAAACCTAATTGCTCTCTAATTAATATTATCCAAACGATGCATATGAGATATTATTATTGAAATGGATGATTGTCGAAGGTCATTTCAATAAGTCAGGCAGCGGATCCCTGCCGTCCACACCCTAATGCGCTGTGATTTAGTACCTCATGGTATATTGGGGACGAAGATAAAGGTGGGTTTCACTGATTTTTATTTTTAGTTCGTCGATTGGTATTGAAGAAGCTGGAGGGAGTGTGATAAGGCGGTGTATTGTGTGATTGGTCGGTATTTTAAGGTATGAAAGGTAGAGGTTACAGAAAAGTAAAAAGAAAATTTATCATCAGTGATATTCTGAAAAATCACGCCTGTATTCCCCGAAGGGTTAGGCAAAGGTTTACTGTGTGTACTTACTATACACCCACAGTGCGCCGGTATGAATAGGTTCCATGTAATAGGGGGCGAGCCTATTGCCATTAATCGGGCACAAATCCAAAGCCAAGCTGCTACTGAAAATTTCATAGAAAAACCCAATAAATTTTTTTGCTCTGACTAAAAAAGTTACATTGGTACTTGCCCCGCGTTAAGCTCACAACCTCACCTTGGTTACAGAGCTATCCTCTTTTTGGATATAGAACTCCAAAAAATAGGCTGACGGTAAGTAATCTCAAACAAAACCTTGTCCGACGTCGTGTAGCCTTGTGCAGAACCGTTGTAATCACAAATTAGAATAGGGTTCTATATAACTAAGCTTCACTAAATCTTGTTGGCACTCCACAACTAAGATTTGCATCTCAGTGTCGTTAAATCGCTTTATCTTTTACCCCCGGTTTAAGACCTTTATAGTGGAAAGTTTCTAGCGAAATGGATGTTGCTATGATAAAATTGAAAGCAGTATATTTTGCTGTGGCCAAAAGTTGGTATGCAAGTGGTGTGTTTACAAAAACATAAGTTCATCGGTTCTGGATACATAAAACATAAACAAAAGGAATAGGTATAGGGTAGGGTAGGGGTAGGGTGAGGTAGGGTGAGGTAGGGTATAGGTATTATTAATAAACCTGAAGTAAAATTACACCAGTATTAACTTCGATTTAGTAATACATTTTTCGGGGGTTAAGTTTAGTCTAACTTTACTCCGAGTTTATTAATAACGGGTATCCCCGTTATTAATAAACTCGGAGTAAAGTCAAAGCCATAGTTTTTATGAGCTGTGATTCTTTCATAGATTTTACATTTATTGATTTAAAAGCCAATTGAAAATTAATGGATATTTCAGGGTCAAATAATGTGCTTCTTTATAGAAGTGATATCTTGGAATTATTTGTTAATGGTGTCCAATTACTGTCACTATGATCTACACAAATTTTACTTATACCTTAAATGTGAAACTTTGTAATAATTGTGTTACTCCATCACGCTTAACGCATAGGATAATTTTTGAGATAATCCAGGACTTTGACCTAATTTTGACAGTCGCCAAGAGAAGCTGTTGTTCCTGTGCATGATGTTTCTCCAGCCGTGTCGGTTTGCCGTCCCATCGCTTTATGAGGAAAGAGGGACTGCGCATATGTTTGCACACACTTGTTCAATATAATATCTCCTGCGTACTTGGCTCTTTTATAGAATTTTGATCTCAATATCTTCATACTTTTACAATAATACTTCTTAGTACGCAACCTTTGCTTCATCCTCATCTTCATCATCATCATACCAGCCATCCACTGCTAGACATATGTCGACAGAGACGGAAATCTATGGGGGAAACATATGTCTCCTTGTCTCCCTCATAGATTTCCAAAAGGACCAGTATCCTCATCCTTTGCTTAGTCATCATCATCGACATCATCTTCCTGCCCTTATCCCAAGTTACTTGGGGTCGGCGCAACACGTTTTCTTCTTCCATGCCGTCCTATCAGCCGTCATACTATAACTGACACCCTTCTCTTTCATATTTCTTCACACAATCCATCCATCCTTTGCTTAGTACATTTAAATCAATAAATTTCAGTGTTATAACCATCAGAAATTCAGAATAGCTGCCACAGATCCCGCGTCAAACAATTTAGGGGTGTTTGTTTCACTTCAATATCTAGAAACCAATTAAGTTCTACCCTTTGAGTAGTTCCAACTAACCGAACTGTTGATTAAATGTAAGTGTTGACAAATAATTGTACCTTTATTGAAGTTCAAGGCCTTATAGACTGATGGCCCAGTGGTTAAGGCAGCCCGTATTTCTTGTATAAGATTAAAGGGGTTCGTTACCGGGAAAGTGCCATTGTGGCTTTCTCAATTCATATACAGTATATTCTAAGTTGTAAGTCTAAGTTGCCTTACGGTGTTTTATTACACCGATGTCAGTGATGTCCAAGATAAACTTAGAGATACAGTCCGGTTTCATCAATCTATTTCACATGTAACAACAACAGTAACATTTAAACAGATTTACTGTTGAATTTATAAGACAAGGTGTAACAAGGCAGATCACAAAGCAGTTTTGCCACGCATGAGTATGCATCATCAAACAATGTAACTGTTTTTAATAACTTAAAAATTATTTCCATGGTACCAAACATGATCACAATGATACGAAGAACATCTATATGTTTCAGCTTCATTAAGAGTATTTTAACACCCATTACGTAGATGCCAATTTAAATAAAAAGCAATACTTTATTATTCAAATAATAAAACCAGCAACGAAGCATCTACGTCAAGCAGGATCTTAATAAATTATATACCTCGTGGTCGAAGGTTAGATCCCGATTGTCAATGGAGTGAACGATTTATTGCCAAACTAACGTCCGACTAAGTTTTAGGGTCAACTCGAAGGGGCAAAAACTTTGTCTCGCCTGTGGGGCATTTCGAGTTTGTTGTGATTTGTATTCCTGAAGGACGAATAGAATTGTGATAGCCCTGGTTTAGATTGATTGCTTGGTTTAAAGTTGCGTTTCTTCCGCGTTTTATTTTAGTTTTGTTTTTAACTAGCTTCTGCCAGCGACTTTGTTGATGGTTTGGTTCGTCAAAGGTCGTGATGGTTATCCATCACGCCTGTATTCCCCGAAGGGTTACGCAGAGGTGTACCAAAGTACATCCACAGTTCGCCGGTATGTTTAGACCCCATGTAATAGGGGCGAGCCTACTGCCATTAACAGGGCACAAAACAAAAACAACCAAACACAAAAAAATACATACATGTAAAAAAAAATCTCCACTATTTTATATCTAGAATGTACAAGACAAAATCAGCCGGAGCTATCCTAGCTAGAAAATAAACAGCAGTCACGGAGGTGTAGAATAAAAATAACCGCACAGTGACACTGGTACATATGATTGTCGCGAGAACAGCGACTGGAATGGACACGACACACGTCTTGTTTCGTTGTAAAGATTTAGAAATTTCTTGCCTTTTCATTTGTATTTAAAAGATGGGTTGTTAAAAGTGTTGTTTTTAGCATGTTTAAATGAAAGTGGTTGTAGTAGAGCTATTTGTGAAGGAGCTCGTGAGAGGAAGTACTAGCACTGTGATTGTTTTTGCTGCAAAGCAGCGTTGCTGAGTTCCTGTTTGTAGGGTATGGGTTGCCAGTGTAATTACAGGCACATGAGACGTTTCAACTTTGTTTCTTAGATTGCACCGCATTTGCAAGGCCTCTGCTATTACAGATGCTCATAGGCAGCGGTGATCACTTAACATCAGATGGGCCATCGGCATGATTGCCAAACAAGACAATAAAAAAAAAATGTAGATACGTTTTTATAAAACAAAAACTGTCTACAATTATTATTACCGAGTGAAATCGATCTATGTTTCTCTTAATGCCCTTTGCGTTCCAGAGTCGCGGTGATTCTTTCGAACAAATTTCGCAACCTTGCCAGGCACTGGCCCTAGCGGGCCCCGCCTATTATGCTGACAACTCTTTGAGGCGAGGGTGAAACCAGAGGCGGACGAAATATGTACTTAGAATGTACACATGAATTAAAAACATTACATTGGTATTTGCTCAAACACTCAACTTCCTAACTCAACCATAATACTTAATATTATTTAAACAACGACTCCACCCCTTTCTATATTCTATAATCTAGGCGCTCGACAGTGAACACCTCTCGAAATATTTTCTGCGGCGAATATTGGAAAATGTTTGCCTGCCGTGCCGATTGATTTGATTTGCGCCGCCCGCCAAAGGTTGCCAAAGGTAGTTGTCAGAATCAACACCTTGAATTTGGTCTCTAACAAATGTGCATAAATATACGAGATGTTGTGAATGTTTTGCATTTTGGTTTACGTTGTGTTGTGGTGTGGTGGGAAATTATGTTTTTGGAACCAAGTTTCCTACCGGAGCTTGCGGTAGAAGTTTTTTTTTGCCGATGCGAAATCATCAAATGTCTTCTCCCACCCTAGTGTCAGACTTTTACTGACTAAAAAACATCCATGTTCCTTCTTGTGCCCTTTGCATTTTGGGCGCGCGGTATCTCTTTCGAACAACCCTTCCGGCAGGCATCGACCCTTAGTGGCCCCTCCAATGCAAAACACGGCTTGCGGTAGGAGTTAAGTGAAAGAAATCGTCACATTAGTAAAAAGTGTTATACCGTTTTTTTAATTAAACTTTTATGATAGTGATTGAAAATTCAGTCATCGCGCGCGCGCTGTCATTAGCGGTCGGCGATTTTGTATTACGAGAATGTCCGTAAATAAGCTTAAGTGCACTAGTTGTAATTTAGTGATATCCGAAGTCCTTGCATTCATACGTGATCGGCATCATGTAGTCGATAATGAAAGCTTGATAAGGATATGTGAAACAGCATTTTCTGAAGAAGAAATTGATGAAGCGAAGAAGTTGTTGTTTATATCAACGAAAACAACAAAAAAGCTGGTGTCAAGACGCAAGAACAAGAAACAAAAAGACCTGGAAGATATGATTACTGTGTTTAAAACGATAGACCCTGAACAAATACCAGTGTTTGTGGCATATGACCTACACAAATTGCCACCAGTCTGTTTTGATCACGTCGACGTCACGAAATTATTGAAAGATATATTGGTGTTAAGGAAAGAAGTTGAAGATATTAAGAATAATTATGTAACAAATGTTCAATTAGAGGAACTGAAACTAAAAGAGAATACTGAAAAATCGAGTCCGTTGATAAATTCGAATGTAAATATGAAGAGAGGAGGGTACATGTTAGATAGTGGCCCGTTTGGTCTACCGCACATCGAACAGCGGCCAGTGAATGACGTCGGTCTACCGCGGTCCAGTCGTGAGGATGTGAGTCACGACAGTGCAAGCGTAACGCCGACGCCGATATATCGCACTCTCGTTCACACGCAGACTGTAGGTGACACTCGGAATAAGTCCGTGTCGCCTGCACCGGTTAACTCGACTATGCTTGATAACCATAGTTTGTTGGTCGTAGATAACGTACGTAAACAACAGACTATGGCAGAAGTTGTAAAAAAAGGCGAATGGAAGGGAAATAAGCCTGATGAACAATGGATATTGGTGCAAAGGTCAAAAACGAGAAATCGATTTATAGGTATGACCGGAAAAGCACTTTCTAATTCAATAGGAAATTTCAAGGCCGCTGAGATAAAAATACCTGTTTTTATTTCTAATGTAAATAAAGCTACATCTGAAAAGGACATATCTGAGTACATAGAACAAAAAGCGAATGAAGTTGTTAAATTAGAAAAAATTAATATGAAGTCAGAGAGGCAGTATAACGTCTTTAAGTTGTTTATACCTAAGAACAAACTAAGTACTTTCCTGGATGATAACTTTTGGCCGGAAGGAATCACTTTCAGACGATTTATTAACTTCAAGAGAGGAATAGACACAGATATTGTTAATGATGATCCCACACACTGTACATAATGGATAATAACAACAAAAACAATGTAACTTTTACAACGTTCAATTGTAAAAATGTTATTCGATCAGCAGATAGCATTCGCAGACTGTGCTGCGTGGCTGATGTTGTCGCTCTTCAAGAGACCTGGCTTTTGCCACATGATTTGCCGTACCTTGGCAGCATTGATGATGACTTCGCTTATGCGGGTAAGTCCGCTGTCGACACGTCTGCCGGAGTCCTTATAGGGAGACCGTATGGTGGAGTCGCGCTCTTATGGAGGAAATCAGCGTTTACAGCGGTATCAGTGGTGCAGTGTAGTAGTGATCGTCTGGTTGCTATTAAGATTGAGCTTGCAGAGCGTTCCCTATTGGTATTCTCAGTGTATATGCCTACTAACTCGGCTGATAATCTAGTTGAGTTTACAGAGTGCTTAAGTGAAATTATTGCTATAATTGAGAACAGTAATGTAGAATCAGTGTTCATACTTGGAGATCTTAACGCACATCCAGGTGAGCGCTTTTCAAATGAATTGTTAGCTGTGTGTGGGGAGCAATCATGGTCATGTGTTGATATGGAACTACTTCCGAAGGACACGTTTACTTTTGAGAGTACTGCTAATGGTGCATTGCGCTGGCTTGACCACTGCGTGGTGAGCAGTGCGGCCCGACATTTGGTTGTTAATGCGTCAGTTTTGTATGGAGTCTACCTATCAGATCATATTCCTTTATTAATTGAATGTAATATTGATTTAATAATACCTAAATTAGTAACTCAAACTTATACTTGTAATCGGGTAATATGGGGAGAAAGAAATGTCAATCAAATTAATGAATATTCGAATTTTTGTAATTCTAAATTAAAATTATTAGATTTCCCGGAGGAATTTCGTCATTGTTCGCATAAAATGTGTTCTAATCTTAATCACTCTGTAGTGTTAGATACAATGTATCATAGTTTGATAAGCATTTTAAAGGAAGGTGCCGAGCGTACGTATATATGTAAACAAATGCGTCATAATAGCAAAAGATACATTCCTGGTTGGAATAAGTATGTCCGTGACGCACACAGGGAGGCTCGACTGTGTTACCAAACATGGTTGTTTTATGGTAAACCTGCTAGTGGTTATATTTACAATAAAATGTATCAATCAAGGAAAACCTTTAAGAACCAATTAAAATATTGTCAAGATAACCAACAGCAGATTAAAATGGATATTTTAGCGAAATATCATAATGAAAAGAAATTCGGGTCTTTCTGGAAATCTACAAATCGTCTGAATCCAAGGCCGGGCGTCCCTGTGGGCGTGGCAGGCGTACATGAGCCAGTAGATATAGCCAATGCTTTCCGGCGTCATTTCAAGGTTGAGTCACCTCTTACTAGGCATGTACAGGCGGCTGATGCTGAGGCCAACTCTGGGGACATGTCAATTATGTTTACGGGTCAAGAAATTAGGGCCCTTATAAGGAAAATGGAGAGGGGTAAATCACCAGGTCATGATGGCCTCAGCATCGAGCACCTGAAGTATGCGGGGGGGCACCTACCACGTGTGCTTGCGTTGTTTTTTAACATGTGCATTAGTCACAGTTACCTACCAGATGATCTTATGTATACATTGGTGGTGCCTATTGTAAAAAATAGGACAGGGGATGCCTCTGACATTTCCAATTACAGGCCCATCTCTTTGGCCACTGTCATAGCGAAAGTTTTGGATAGTCTGCTTGATAAACAATTAGAAAAACACCTCGAACTGCATGACGCCCAGTTTGGCTTTAGGCCTTTTTTTTTTTTTTTATAGACGGGAAATCATCAAATAACTTCCCCCGCCCTTAGTGTCAGACTTTTACTGACTAAAACCCGTCTATGTTCCTTCATGTGCCCTTTGCGTTCCGGGGGCGCGGTATCTCTTTCGAACAACCCGCAGACCCGGCAGGCATCGGCCCTCAGTGGCCCCATCCAATTTTGCTGACATCTCTTTGAGGCGCGCGTGGAACACGAACGCGCCGTCGACACGGTCTGTCGCTAGTGAACGTACGGACGGTGAGCTACCCATTGCTCACCGTCCACAGACCCGGGCTTTAGGCCTGGGCTGTCAACTGAGAGTGCAATCTTGTGCCTCAAGCAGACTGTTCAATACTACACAGGCAGGAAGACGCCTATTTTTGCCTGTTTTCTGGATCTGTCAAGGGCATTCGATCTGGTATGTTACGATGTGCTGTGGCGTAAACTATAATGTGATACTACTTTACCACCTGAGATAGTTTCAATATTTAAGTACTGGTACAGTAGTCAAACTAATAGTGTGAAATGGGTTGGCTCGCTCTCGGACGTGTATCGGCTGGAGTGCGGGGTGAGGCAGGGGGGGCTTAGCTCACCCCGACTCTTCAACCTATACATGAACCAACTGATCGTTGAGCTCAGCAGCATCAATATCGGATGTCATGTTGACGGGGTGTGTATTAATAATATTAGTTATGCTGATGATATGGTGTTGCTGAGCCCATCGATCGGTGCTCTGAGGCGACTGATCGCTATATGCGAATCTTACGCGGGGAGTCATGGGCTTAAATATAATGTCAATAAGAGCGAACTAATGGTGTTCAAGGCAGGCAATGTGACATATTCAAGTGTTCCAAATGTCGCACTGTGTGGAGAATCCCTACGAAGGGTAGACAAGTTTAAGTACCTTGGTCACTGGGTCACCGAGGATCTTAAAGACAATTGTGATATTGAGAGGGAACGTAGGTGGCTGGCTGTTCGTTGTAACATGCTAGTCCGCAGGTTTGCGCGATGTACGAGGCAAGTAAAGGTAACGCTTTTCAAAGCTTACTGTCAGTCTTTTTACACGTGCAGCCTGTGGGTCAATTTCACTCAGCGGGCATACAGCGACCTACGCGTCCAATATAATAATGCACTGAGGGTCTTGTTGGGGCTGCCGTGGCGCTGCAGTGCCTCAGGGATGTTTGCCGACACAAATATCGATTGCTTCGCCGCCATTATTAGAAAAAGATGTGCTTCCCTGGTGACGCGTGTGCGCGGCAGTACCAACACTATTCTCAGTGTGTTCGCAGATCGATGGGATTCCCCGATGATGCAAAGGTGGTTGCAGCTCCACGCTAAAGTCTAGCTGTATGGTTTAGAGTTTTTTATGTTTGTATGTACCTACTAACCTTAGTTTTTAAGTAAAAATTGTTACTAACGCTATGGAGCTTCAATCTCCGAAATAAAAGTTTTATTAATTAATTAATAAAACCCAACATCGAAAATGAATTCAGAATGAATCGTAGAATTCTGTTTACAACTAGCCAATGACAGTATCACATAACCCCCCTTCTGGCGCAGTCGAGTTAAAAAGGACCAAGACTATACTAAAAGGACCAAAAATATTTATTTATTTCCAACTTACATAATAATATTATATCATTACAGAGTAATCCATTGCGATAGTATACATCTCGAAACTTATTTAAAAAATAAATACTCTAAATATAATAAAATACCGTAATAAATATCAGGCCATTTAAAAACATTTCAGTTTATAATAAAGTAGAAATCTTAAATTGTATTCTGAACTTGAAATTTTCTGATAAGCCAGTGAAAAATAAATACGTTTAATTCCAACCAGCATTTATTTAAAACCTTACGAGTATATTATTCAAAGTAAAACCAATACAAAGTTTTTTTCGTCAACTTGAGCCCAAACATATTTAATTCTGAAACTTAGAACATTATTTAAAACAAAATTAGTTACTTTATAAGAATTCGTAAGCTCGTACAGAATAAGTTTATTTAAGAATCAGAGTTTTTCAAAAGTATTTGTGAAAGTCATAGAAACAATGATTAACTTCGACAGACAAATTAAAAGAATTATTCAAGTACTTAGATGAATGTCGCAATTGTTTTTCTTTCTTTTTTAGGGTTCCGTACCTGAATGATGTCAGTTGTTACGGATAGTCAGAAGCCAATAAATCTGACAACCAGTCTAACCAAGAGGTATCGTGTTGCCCAGTTACTGGGTTGTGGAGGTCAGATAGGCAGTCGCTCCATGTAAAACACTGGTATTCAGCTGCATCCGGTTAGACTGGAAGCCGACCCCTACACAGTTATCGGCGGCGGCGCCCTCTCGCGTCCGGCACTGGTTCAGGCCATGGTCCGAAGCGAGAGGGAATGGGAAGCAGTCGCCTCTTTCTGCGAAGCTGTAATGCTAGAGAAGGAGGCGGCGGGACGGGAGAGGGAGAGGACAATCCCCCGTCCCAGCGGCTGCCGCGGTAGACGCTCCGGGCGTCGGGAGCCGCGAGACGACTCCCGGCCACCGTAGACGCGTGTCTGTGGACGGTGAGCAATGGGTAGCTCACCGTCCGTACGTTCACTAGCGACAGACCGTGTCGACGGCGCGTTCGTGTTCCACGCGCGCCTCAAAGAGATGTCAGCAAATTTGGATGGGGCCACTGAGGGCCGATGCCTGCCGGGGCTGCGGGTTTTTTTTTTTAAGATACCGCGCCCCCGGAACGCAAAGGGCACATGAAGGAACATAGACGGGTTTTAGTCAGTAAAAGTCTGACACTCCCTCCCGCCCCGCCCGTCTATAAAAAAAAAAACCCCTACACAGTTGGGAAAAGGCTAAGCAGATGATGACCTGAATGATGTCAACTGGACCGGTCCGATTCGCAGGTCGAGCATAGTGAAATTGGGTTTTTCTATGTAATCCTCAGTAGCAGCTAGGATTTGTAAAAGTTTAAAAAAAAAATACCATCACGCCTGTTTTCCCCGAAGGGTTAGGCAGAGGTGTACCAATGTACACCCACAGTTCGCCGGTATATTTAAGTCCCATGTAATAGGGGGCGAGCCTATTGCCATTAACCGGGCACAAATCCAAACTCCGAGCTGTTACAGAGAATTTCATAGACAAACCCATATAACATTTTTTGCTCGACCTGGGAATCGAACCCAGGACCTCTAGGGTAGCAGTCGCGCTTAGGACCACTAGACCAACGAGGCAGTCAAACCGCGGTGTACCCGTTTAATGACAATAAATTCGCCCCTTTTTACTTGGGACCTAAAACATACTGTCAAACTGTGGGTATACCTACACCTCTGCCTACCCTTCGAGAAATACAGGCGTGATAGTGTATCTATGTAAAGGAACAGAAAAAGATTGTCCTGAAAGCTTTAAAACAATGTCCTGAATAATTTAAAACATTGTCTCCAACTACTCGCAAACCTTAAAACTTTTAAGTCTTTTGACGTTTTTTTTTTCACAAAAACTTTGTCGGGTATTTCGTTCGCATACGTCTCGGTTTAGTTTTCAGTGACTAACAAAACTCTCTCCCGGTTACTACGCACGCCTGACCACGTTACCAGCACTGTTTTACAAATAAGATTCAACGTGTAAAAATATCATCATCACGCCTACAAAGTTACGACAAAGTTAAAATGCCTCATGTGCCTATTATTACACCGACACCCATACCCTTCAAACCGGACACAGCAAAGCCGCTTTGCGGCAGAAATTAGGTATGGTGGTAGTACTTCCCCGGACGAGGTCCCTCACAAAGAGCGCTTTTAGTAATCGTTTTTAAAGTGAAAACTTCTTTAGCGGCTTTGTGCACTTTTTTTGGAATGGGTAAAAAAATGATAAACTCGCGTCAGGACACGTGACCCTGATCGAAAATTCGTAAGCCGCGTTGTGCACTTGTTTTGGAATGGGTAAAGAATGTTAAACTCGCGTCAGGAGTCAGGACACGTGACCTGATCGAAAATCTTACGAATTTATCGTACACAAATATGACAATTCGCTGACGCTAATTGTCATATTTGTGTACGATAGCGCAATTAATAAATATTGTATTATACCACATAAATGATAGTACTTTTATACTGATAAATTAAAGCAATTCGTGCAAAATTATTCCCTAACCATTCCAAAATATCAAAAATGCACAACGTTAATATTCAAGTTTTCACTTCTGCCGGCACTCCCGGAGTGCAACCCGTCGTTTTTTTTTTCAACGCTTATTCTTTTAACAGATTACAGAGGATATCTGTCAAAAAGAATCTCCATTTAAAACGGCCATTGGAAGGGACTCAGACGCAGTTTCTAGCAATTAAAACAAAGGACCAAACAAATTCAAAATTCCAATCCTTACTAATGAAATAATAATCTCTAATATTAATATAAATGGCTATCAATCAATCATTCAAAACCTTTTTCATTTGTTCACGGTCAACGGCCGATCGCACTTTAAGTTAAAGTGAGGTATTCGAATTTCAAAATTCAAAATTTCCAGATAAATCCGAACGCTTATCTTTAGGATTAGGAATAATCCGGTCGTTGTAGACAGTCTGTTGTCGACTTTAAAAGTTAGGGCTGATTTTTTAAATTTCGAACGTGATAAGCTTAAAATTAGTTTTCAATACCTGCCAGTGTTTCTTTTGGGTTGTTTTTTAAAATGTTTTATTATTCTAATTTTAGGATGCGTGTTTATATTTTAAAGGACTTTTGAGCTTAAATTATTTAAATTTTGTTGTTCGTTTGGATTTTAATGTTGGACTTAAATGTGTTTTGGTTTCACAGCACGTACGCTGTTCTTTGACAGTCATTACTAATCATCCATATAGTCATTACTAGTACGGTCCGAGTTCGTGTTTGTGTTCGTGACTCTTCTGACTTGCACCAGTAAATTTAATTGTAGCTATAATTAAACTGCGCGACTGCTACGCTAGAGGTCTTAGGTTCGATTCCCAGGTCGAGCAAAGTGTTATTGGGTTTTTCTATGAAATTCTCTGTAGCAGCTCGGAGATAGGATTTGTGCTCGGTTAATGGCAATGGGCTTGCCATATTACATGGGACCTATACGTATACATACCGGCGGGCTGTGGGTGTCAATGTACAACTCTGCCTAACCCTTCGAGGAATACAGGCGTGATGGTATTATATGTTTTTATACTTAATTTTTAAACATACCTTACAACGTCACGTGACATAGAGACGCACGTATATTTAACAATTAAGTTAGAACAAAACCTAAACAAGATTTTTCAAACCAGGGTCAATGTTTGAAAGTTTGTTTACCAATTAAATTGTGAAACAGAGTAGCTAATTACAAGGTGACTTTCCAATAATTGGTAATCTTACAGAGGGTGAAAGTACTCATGAATGTAAATAACTTTTATTCAGGGAATCACTAGAATTGTAGTTTTAAAAGCTTCTTAATTAAGAAGATTTTTAAAGTCATATTGATTCAATTTGTAGGGGATATAATAATAATGAAATTAAAAACTATGTACAGTTAAAAAAACAAAAAGAAAGGAAGGTCATAGGGCATTAAAAACTCATCCGCATCGCTGTCAATGGGGCATGTGCCCAGAAGGCTGGCAGCATTGCCACGTTGTATGGCAACGCTGATTCTTTGGCCCAAGAAAAGGCCAGCCCTCTGGTCACGTGAAGAATCGACCAGTCGCTTGGCTATACTAGATGAGCGCTCGGTCCCCATGTCCCTAGTGTTTCAACCCCAAACGGTTCAAACATATAACTTTCATGAAGGTTAATATATTTGCGCCGTTTGAGATTTTCCGCACCAGACGCAGCCGCCCCAGCACAGCACGTCGTGCTAGGAAGATGGGATGGCGCAAGGGTGTCGACGCATGTTGCATCCCACACCAAAGGCCTACCCAACTTCCAAGGCATTATAGTCATTTGTAGGGTACCATACCTTCTAAAGACAAAACGAAACCCTCAAAATATGACTTACTAGCTGCCCGTGTCTTCATCCACGTGGCATATTTCACCTGCCATACGACTTTGGTTAATACTCCACTCCCGTGTGTCGTAGCGTGATGTTTTATAACCTATGATACTCAAGAATAATGTAGCTATCTATTGGTGAAAAAAATGGTTCAAATCGGTCCAGTAGTTTCGAAGCTTATTTGATACAAACAAACAAACAAAAAATCCGACACAAAAGAAATTTTCCTTAAATCTATGCGACGGCGACGTTGTAATTTGAATTTAGAGCATACTGGCTTAAATTTTGCCAGCCTGTCAAAGAACAAATAAAGAAACTATCGAATCTACATACAGGGTGGAATTTTATAATGTTACCCGAAGGGAAAGTACTCTAAATAAGGAATGTTTCCTTTGAGTAAATTTTGCTAACTTAAGTATTTAGAGTACTTTCCCTCCAGGTAGCATTATAAAATTCCACCCTGTATACCATTTTTAATCCGAAAACTTCCCAACAACATTCTTCCAACCCTAAGCAGTCACAATCTAAGGTCAATCTGAGAACGTCTTCATTATAACCTGTCTCATACAAACTACACAAGTAGTGTATCCGGTTCGCTGCAACCAGGTCACTTGGAAACTGCTACAGCAACGGAGACAATAGGGACGTCACTTCACTTAATGTATTGCTGTCTTTTAGATAGTTTACACCTGACACTACTATTGGTGCAAGCTTTTGATGATGTTCTTAAGAGCTGGCGTTAACTACCTCGTTAGCATAGTGGTCCTAGGTCGCTAGAGGTTATTGGGTTCGATTCCCGGGTCAGGCAAAATATTCTTCTTCATCGTCTGGGCAGTAAGGTCTAACGACCCCACACACCCTAGTGTCAGAGTTTCTAAACCGCCTCAAGGCCCTCTGATATGATAACCGACGTCATTGATGTCCAAGATAAACTTAGAAAGTACATATAAAATTAGAAAAAGGCACATTATTACTTGCCCGTGCCCGGTTACGAACCCACCATCTCGTGCATGAGAGGGGGCCGACTTAACCACTGGGTCATCACGACACAAAGCAAGCAGTGTTAATGGATTTTTCTATGAAGTTCTCAGTAGCAGCTCGAATTTTGGATTTGTGCCCGGTTAATATCAATTAGCTAACCCCCAATTATATGGGACATAAAACATACTGGCGAACTGTGGATTATCATCGGTATACATCTGCCTAACTCTTCAAGGAATACAGGCGTGCAGAAATACCATTCCTATTTTCATATTGTTCTTTCGAGAATAAATGTAGGGCTTGGCCAGTCTAAACGACCCAATTTGGACAATAGCTGCTTTACGATTTTGGTGATGAATTTGGAACTTAAACATTCTTTACTTACTTTTACATAATTATGATTATTGATAGGTATAAAAATCATTGAACATTGATTAATGGTTTTTATTTTCCCATTTTTTTAATCTTTATTTATTTTGAGGACGCAATCGCGACTGCTTAGAACGAGGTCGTTTCCAAGGTCGGGCAAAGTGTTATTAGGTTTGTTTTTGTATTTTCCTGAAGATTATAGTAATACTTTTTTATTTATATATTTTTGTTTTGATGGTCTGCTCATCGCGCCAATGGATCCTGGCTTTCAGGAATGATTATAGTGATAGTGTGGGAGACTTGTCCCAAATAAAATAAAAATACAAATTCCAGAAATAAATTCCTGTTCTTAGCTTTTCACTTCTGCTCATAATAAATGAGCAGTGATATAATAAATAGCGACTTTTTGGTTCCAGAAAGCGCACTCCTTAGGGAAATCAGAATTTTACCGTATCGTGTTATCAATGCGAAGGTAGATGAGGTTACGTAAGCACTCAGTGTCATCCCTGGGCTGGCTTTAGACTTAAAGACACCTGCGAAATAAATTGGGGTACCTTATTTTTCGAGACATACAAACAATCACGCCTGTATTCCCCGAAGGGTTAGGCAGAGGTGTACCAATGTACACCCACAGTTCGCCAGGTTTGTTTTTAGGTCCCATGTTATAGGGGGCGAGCCTATTGCCATTAACCGGGCACAAATCTGAACTCCGAGCTGCTACTGAGAATTTCATAGAAAAACCCAATAACACTTTTTGCTCGACCTGGGAATCGAACCCAAGACCTCTAGCGTAGCAGTCGTGTTTATGACCACTAGGCCAACGAGGCAGTTATTTCGAGACATATTTTATATAAGTCCAGAATATGCTGCTTTGGAACCAACATGGGCTTCTAACATGGTCTTCTAACCCTTCAGGCGCGAGCCGGAATCCTCCTGAAGGATCCCGTACCGTACAATAAACCATGCAACATTTAAAACTATGTTTAATGTATTTAGGTCTTTTGTGTCTGATTGCCCCGTTGGTCTCGTGGTCGCAAGCGCGACTGGTAAGCGTGGGGTCCCGGGTTCGATTCCCAGGTCGGGCAAAAAGTGTTATTGGATTTTTCCATTCGGAATTTCTCAGTAGCAGCCCGGAGTTTGGAAGTTGGTGGTGTGTCACCCCCGTGCCTCGGAAAGCACGTAAAGCTGTTGGTCCCGGCTGTCATTCGTAGATCTTTGACAGTCGTTACGGATTGTCAGAAGCCAAGAAGTCTGACAACCAGTCTAACCAAGAGGTATCGTGATGCCCAGTTACTGGGTTGTGGAGGTCAGATAGACAGTCGCTCCATGTAAAACACTAGTATTCAGCTGCATCCGGATAGACTGGAAGCCGACCCCAACATAGTTGGGAAAAGGCTAAGCAGATGATGATGAGGTCTTTTGTCTCTCAGTTCCGGCTTAACACCAAAAAAGCTAGGCCGAGTTTTACGGAACTGTTACTGGCAGATAGCTGATGAGTAACTGAATACTTTTATTTACGAAAAAGAATTAGAGTTCCGCACTACAAATTAAATCCCTGCAGATACCCGAACCGCAGTTCACACTAACAAAGTCGCAGGTTTGAAGTAGTTATTAAATATCTATTTCAGAACTAGCCACAGAAATTACCTAACCTACAATATACGAGTATTACATTGGCACACCAAAGTGAAACATGCCCTAAAATTCATTACCAAGAGTGACACGCACTTTTTGTTCAATAACTCTGTCAATATTGCCTGCGATGTAGTGGCACATTTTTTCTGGATATTTCTGGAAGGTTTCTTGACTAAATGTACATTATATTGGAAGCTTTTAGTTTTATTGTGACAGGCCTCCGACTGAGTAGTTTGTTGAACGCTGTCACGCTTTTTACCGACTCCAAAAAAGGGGAAGTGTATGAATTCGGGGCAGTGTTTTTTTTTGTATGTTGGTTAACCGATTTCCCCGATTTGGATGATAAGAACTACTTCTTATCATCCAAATCGGGGAACACGGGTAAGTCAGTCGGTGTTGGTACCTACGTACCAACACCGACTGAGCCTCTCTGCTCACGACCGACATTTTGACCGATATTTTGGCCGATGTTTGCCTGTTTTTGGAGAAGGAACATATGAATACCAGTACACAAAGCTCACAGCTGACAAAAAGTTGGTAAACAAAACGGTCGTGAGCTTGAAAGCTTGAAAAAAATATTTACTTGGTAGCAATACAAAACAACAAACAAACAAAATGAAAGCCGTTGACTTCCGAAAGTAAAGTTGTTTTTTTACTTTGTAGTTTTTGAAGGCTAATTTTTGTAAAAAAAGTACACTGTATACTTTTTTTACAAAAATCGATTATTTTATACTATACCATCACGCCTGTATTCCTAGAAGAGTTAAGTAGAAGTATAACCAATGTACAGCCACAGTTCGCTGGTATGTTTAGGTCCCATGTAATAGGGGGCGAGTCATCCTGCCATTAACCGGGCACAAATCCTGATTCTAAACATTTTTTTATTTATTTGAATATAATTCCGTATTAATCTTTTTACATAGAATAAAAAATATATTTAGATGGTTTTAGTTGTCCAAAATAAAACGCATAGATTTAATTCAAAAATTCAAAAATAATTTTCAATAGTATACACACACATCCCGAAATAGTTCCGCATTTCGCGTACGTAATAAATTAGACTTTTCACCCCTAAGAAATTGAATGGTACGTGAGAAATAGCACCTATTCCCGATGGGGGCGAAATTGGAATGTCTGCTAAAGACCAATAAGTCTTTGGGTTTGCATGCAGTAGTATTACATTCTTAATATGAAAGAGAACCATCATTTAAAATAGGTTTCTTTAAAATTGAAGTGATGGTACTTTTAAAACAAGGATCATTTCTTGCTCACATTTTCTAGTTTTTTTTTTTTTTAATACATACACACAAACACACCTGTATTCCCTGAAGTATTAGGCAGAGGTGTACCAATGTACACCCACAGTTCGCCGGTATGTTTAGGTCCCAGGTAGTAGGGGGCAAACCTATTGCCATTAACATATTAATACCTTATCCAATTTATTGCCATTATTTATTCGTATTTTCTGATAATTTATAGCTTGTGGGGCTTATTTGCTGCTTCGCTCCCAGGGCTCGTAGCGTGATGTTATTATAGTCTATGATATTCAGGAATAATGTAGCTATTTACATACATACATATATAAACTCACGCCTTTTTCCTGTGGGCGTAGGCAGGAACCACAGAACGCCACCTGCTACGATCCTTACATACTCTTTTCACCTCGTTCACATTCATACATCTGGTTATTCAAGCTATTTATTGGTGAAAAAGTAGTTTAAATTGGTCCAGGAGTTTCAGAACTTATTCGGTACAAACCAACAAACAAAAAAATCCTCTTTATAATTATAAGTATATAGATAGAATCATCCCCAAAAATTGTAAGGAATTTTTCCATCGTATTTTCATTTCATTATTTGTCGTCTATTGAACGGACCCCGAATTTCGGGTTCTTTAACTGTGTAGACATATCTGAATGGCTCGATTTCTTTACTTCTTAAGTGCTGTATAAATAGTTTATTGCTTCACAATACTGTTACCGTTCGTTTTGTGGACCTTATAGGGATAGAGGTCTTATTTTTGTTAGTGACAGTTTGTATTTGGTGCTCTAAATAAAATAAGATACGAAGTAAGCAAGAGTTTTGATCAATGTTCATGCCTTTTCTGTATGAAGAGGCCTTTGTCCTCCAGTAGGAAAATAATAGGATGGTAATATTTAAGTTATTTTCAAGTGTCGTGATGGCATAGTGGTTCACGCACTTACCTCTCATTCATGAGGTTGCAGGTTCGATATTGGGTAATCTCATATCAAAGAAGGTCTATGTCAAAAAAAATAGGTAAATTAGTAGTGTTTTTGACAGATTGATAGTTAAGAGAATTGCCCCCTTATAACGCTGCAAATGTGGAATTTATGTAAAAGCGAAAGTTCATTTGCTTTCTGACAAAAAATAACATCTCAAAAACTCAAAAACAGAAGAGGTTCTCGATTTCCACTTAGACAAAGCTGCGGGCAAAAGCTAGTTTTTAATATTAGTAAGGAATAGAATGAGAGACATGAAGATTCTTCCTCAATATCGTTCTCGCTGTCTCAGCATGACATTTATTACTCTAGGCGTCACATAAAGGCTGTTATGCATATGGAACAGTCATGTTTTTTCTACCATTTATCTTGATCATTTTCCTCCATGGGAAAAACGGTTCAAGGTAATGTGGTCCTTATTAACCGACTGGTCTACTTCTGAGTAATCATTCGTTTTGAATTAAAAACTAATACTATAACAGTGGTATTTTTTATTTTTTTATTGACGACACGCTTGGCGCAGTGGTTGAGCAATCGACTATATTTGTATGGCCTACAGATAGTTGTTCTGAGTCATCATCATCTGCGTAGCCTTTTCCCAACTATGTTGGGGTCGGCTTCCAGTCGAACCGGATGCAGCTGAATATCAGTATTTTACATGGAGCGACTGCCTATCAGACCTCCACAACCCAGTAATGGGTAATACGATACTCTTGGTAAGACTAGTTGTCAGACTTTCTGGCTTCTGACTAACAGTAACGACTGTCAACGATCTACAAATGACAGCCGGGACCAACGGCTTTACGTGTTTTCCGAGGCACGGAGAATTGTTCTGAGTGTGGCTGTTTATTTATGTCAGTTTATATGATTGTAAACGCATATATATAAGGAATTCCTAGTGTGGAGGAACGTATTCTAAGGTTAAAAAAGAAGTTGCTACAAAATCTGCACGGATGAATCTGTCTGTCTATTTGTGACCTCATCACGGCTTAACGACTTAATCGATCGTCGTGGAATTTGACAAAGAGATAGCTAAGGCTCTCGATAAAGATAATTATAGGCTACTTTTTTCAAATACTAAATTACTTTAATAAATAAATGCTGTAAATTTTAGACGCAGTTCTTTTAAATAAATTAATTAAATTAATGTATTTCAGGGATTAAAATCCAAATTTCAAACAGGCATTATGTCAAATTAAATTTTAATATAATAATCGAAAACCAATTACGTAGGCCAAAACTAAATTAAATAAACAATACCAAATTTAAATAAACAAAGCAACCGTCAATTAAAAACATTCTAAAGTAACACTGGCAACCAATTCAAATTTTTGCTTCGAAATTGGAACGAGATAACCTGCCAACCACAATCCGATGTTACATAGATTTAACAAAGCCAATGAGGGAAGTCAAATTGACAAATGGAAGGCAACTGTCTGTATTATTCTGCTAACAATCGTAGTGTTCGGTTACATCCTAATTATTGCCGTATCGACTTCTCTTTCATTTGAAAGAAAGAAAAGCTGTTTATTCACGAGAAAGTGACGCACATTTTTTTTATTGTCTATTTGTAACGAAAAGGCTCCTAAATTGCTGGACCGATTTTAACAATTATTCACCAATAGATAGGTACATTATACCTGAGTAAAATAAGCTATACAGGGTGCTTTGAAATTGCTCGTATTCCTCTCGGGAGAAGAAACTATGACTAATTTAGAATGATTTAACCCCTATCACTTGGGTGTCGAAAATCCTCCATTTTCGAGAAAATCTACTTTGTTTTTATTTTTAGAAAAATCTGAATATTGGTAATTAAAAATTAATAAAAAAAAAACTTATCACTTACCAGATTTCTTTTTTAATTTATTGCAAGTTTTAACATACAACATAAAATCTAACAGTAAATTACACAGTTTTTAGCTTTAGAGAGGTTGGTCAATTAGTAAGCTATCAGATCATAGAAAACTTTTGGCTGAAAAGTGATAAGTTTTTTTTTATTAAACATTAATTACCAAAATTCGGATTTTTCTAAAAATAAAAACAAAGTAGATTTTCTCGAAAATGGAGGATTTTCGACCCCCAAGTGATAGGGGTTAAATCATTCTAAATTAGTCATAGTTTCTTGTCCCGAGAGGAATACGAGCAATTTCAAAGCACCCTGTATAATATAACGCTATGGCTCATAAGAGTAGAGCAGTAACCAAAAACATAACTTAACGCGGACGAAGTCACGGGCCGTTCACTAGTAATATATAAAAAAACGTTGTTTATAAATTTCTAAAACAAGAATAAGTGGGTATAGAATCCAAAAAAAATATATCCTAGACCGAATGTCGGTCGTTGCGGTTGCTAGTGTATGCGCAAACATAAGTGCATCTTCCATCAATCCCATAGTCCGATGGGACTGTAATCCTACTCACCCGGGGAGAGATCAAGCGCAACGTACTTTCCGAGGCTTGGGGGTGTCACACCACCAGCTTCCACTCCGGGCTACTACTAATAAATTATTCGTCGAAAAACCCAATATTACTTTGCCCAACCTGAGAATCGGACCCACAACGAAACGCTTAGCAGTCGCACTTGCTACCACAAGGCCAACGGGGTACACAAATCTCATAATACAACATTACAAGGCATTTTTTTCTGTCTCATACATCTTAACTAAAAATCATTCAACCATAGCAAAATTGCTCTGCAAATCTGAAAAAAATGAAACAATATTTTTACCTTTTTCGTGTGCCTATACACGCTCAGAATTTAGGCCGAGCAGTGTCCCTAAAGCCTCGTTCACACTGGCCGACCGAGATAAAACTACTAGAGCGAATAATGTCACATTACAATGCATTGGGTGTCACGTTAGGATTACACGAATGTGTGTAATGGGCCGAAGACGGCGAGAGCATAGGATGGATGTGCCTTTCGATTTTTTTAAATGTATTTCTGTATAGTTGTTTACTATAATATAGCTTTCAGTGTAAACTGTGTCGTATGGTTAAGGCGCCCGCCTCGAATGCATGAAGTTGTGGGTTCGCAACCGGGCACGGGCAAGTCCCAATGTGACTTTTTCTAATTCATATGTACTTTCTAAGTTTATCTTGGACATCACTGACATCGGTAACCATGTCAGAGGCCCTTGAGACGGTTTAGAAACTCTGACACTAGGGTGTGTGGGGTCGTTAGACCTTACTGCCCACACGATAAAGAAAGAAAGAAGTGTAAACTTCCGTTATTGCGGACGCAGACGAAGTTGTTGAATAAAAAGTAGCCTTTTATTGGGTCGGTTCAGTGGTTTAATTGTGAAAGCGTGACAGACATACAGAGTTACTTTCGCATTTAATATTAGTAAGAATTATTCTTCACAATTACGTCACTCAAGATACCAATGGTACCAATGTTATGTATGTATCTAGAGTTAATTAGAGTAATGGTATGATACCATCACTCCTGTATTTCCCGAAGAGTTAGGCACTGATGTGTCAATGTACACCAACTGTTTTTTAGGTTGGTCGGGTATATTAGATCCCATGTAATAGGGGGCGAGCCTATTGGCATTAACCGGGCACAAATCCTAACTCCCAGCTACTACTGGGAATTTCATAGAAAAACCCAAAATATACTTTTTACTGGAACCCAAGACGTCTAGCCTAACAGACGCGATCAAAGGCACTATATAGGCTAACGAGGCAGTCAGTTATAAAATATTAAAATCACAAACCCATAGTCACATCCATCCTACGCTTTTTTTTTTTTTTTTTTTTATAGACGTGAAATCATCAAATAACTTCCCCCGCCCTGGGCGGGGCGGGAGGGAGTGTCAGACTTTTACTGACTAAAACCCGTCTATGTTCCTTCATGTGCCCTTTGCGTTCCGGGGGCGCGGTATCTCTTTCGAACAACCCGCAGCCCCGGCAGGCATCGGCCCTCAGTGGCCCCATCCAATTTGCTGACATCTCTTTGAGGCGCGCGTGGAACACGAACGCGCCGTCGACACGGTCTGTCGCTAGTGAACGTATGGACGGCGAGCTACCCATTGCTCACCGTCCACAGACCCGCGTCTACGGTGGCCGGGAGTCGTCTCGTGGCTCCCGACGCCCGGATCGTCTACCGCGGCGGCCGCTGGGACGGGGGACCCTCCTTTCTCTCTCCCGTCCCGCCGCCTCCTTCTCTAGCATTACAGCTTCGCAGAAGGAGGCGACTGCTTCCCATTCCCCCTCGCTCCGGACCATGGCCTGAACCAGTGCCGGACGCGAGAGGGCGCATCCATCCTACGCTATCTTCATGATTGGCCTGAGACTGAAATCTCCGTTGACCAATCACAGGGCACCATTCTAATTGGACGAATAATATATTCGTTGTTGGTCCCCCTTGTCTGTGAGCTGAATTTATCGAATATCATGGTATTGTGTGAATGTCATTAAAATTTGTAAAATGAGGCTTAGGATAATAGTACATACATACATCATCACGCCTGTATTTCTTGCAGGGTTGAGCAGAGGTGTACCAATGTACACCCACAGTTCGCCGATAGGTATAGTATCAACCAAAAAATAATAGTAGTGGTAGAAGTAGAAGTAGTTCTATAGTATATACCTTACAAATAATGAAATTATATAAGGGGCAAATTGAAAATGTCACTGATTAGAAAAAAATGTTTTGAATTGCGTTATTGATATTTTTCCAATTTCAAACTTGATCAAAAGCATTTGCACATATAGTTTTTGTTTTTTTTATGTTATTTTATTTTAAGTCTCTAATATTTAATTTACAAATATTAATTAAACCTAAAGAATAGACTAAAATATGACTAAGACTACTTTTGCACAGAACACACCATCAATAAAAGCCCTCAACAATTTCAAATCGCTAACACACTCCTATTCAATACTCGTACCTTCTCCCCGACACCCTTATCCTGCAATGTGACAATTAAACAACCCGATATTAACATCAAACATGGCTCCTTTAAAACACAAAAGCCATATCGTAACACTAAACAAAGCATCAATGGACATCATTCTATCCATACTAACATTATAAAGAGGTAAGATTTTTTGTTTGTTTGTTTGTAACGCTCTGAAACTACTGGACCGATTTTAACAATTTTTTCACCGATAGATAGCTAGTGACTGCCTCGTTACTGCGACTGCTACGCTAGAGATCCTGGGTTCGATTCCCAGATCGAGCAAAAAGTGTTATTGGGTTTTTCTATGAAATTCTCAGTTGCAGCTCGAAGTTTGGATTTGTGCCCGGTTAATGACAATAGGCTCGCCTCCTATTACATGGGACCTAAATATACCGGCGAACTGTGGGTGTACATTGGTACTCCTCTGCCTAACTCTTCGGGGAATACAGGCGTGATGGTATATTGTTTGGAACGAATAGGCTCTGAAACTACTGGACCGATTTTAACCATTTTTACACCAATAGATAGGTACATTATTCCTGAGTACCTAATATAAGCCATATAATGGGCATGTGAAGAGGAGGTGAGACACACATGTGACCAAAAGAGTAATGAATATAAATGTAGATGGATGGAGAGGAAGAGGGAGGCCAAAGAAAAGATGGATAGATTGTGTGAAGAATGATATGAAAGAGAAAGGAGTCAGTGGTAGCATGACGGTTGACAGGACGGCATGGAAGAAGAAAACGTGTTGCGCTGACCCCAAGTAACATGGGATAAGGGCAGGAAGATGATCATGATGAACATAGGCTATATAACATCACGCTACGACCCACGGGAGCGGAGCAGTCACCAAAGACGTAACTTATGGCGGGTGAAATAAGCGCCGACGAAGTCGCGGGCAATTCGCTAGTAGTTAATATCGGAGCTTTAGACAAAGGTTGTCTATTCATCTCGTTTATAAGTTAAATGTTGATAGAAACCATTGTATTTGTGAGGGCGTATCTATTACGACCGGGAAAGGTAACATTACTATAAACTTGATTGAGGTAGATACTGGTACGGATGTGATAACCAGATTTTTGCTGGTTTTAGGATAAGTACTGAATAATTTGTGTCTTTCCATTTCGATTTGGGTATAGCAGCCACCATGTATTGTAATGTAATTCTTCAGACCGATTCCGGCCACGGCGGCTAATCTTAATGCAGACTAGCCACGTACGCAGGAGATATTATAGTACACAAGTGTGTGCGCAAACACAGGTGCACTCCCTCTTCCCTAAATCTTATAGCCCGATGGTACGGCAATCCGACACGACCGGAGAGAGATCAGGCGCAGGACTAACGGCTCCTGCCGGGGCTGCGGGTTGTTCGAAAGAGATACCGCGCCCCCGGAACGCAAAGGGCACATGAAGGAACATAGACGGGTTTTAGTCAGTAAAAGTCTGACACTCCCTCCCGCCCCGCCCAGGGCGGGGGAAGTTATTTGATGATTTCCTGTCTATAAAAAAAAAAGAAAAAAAAAAAAGGACTAACGGCTTTACGTGCTTTCCGAGACACGGGGGTGTCACACCACCAACTTCCAAACTCCGGGCTGCTACTGAGAAATTCCTAATGGAAAAACCTAATAACACTTTTTTCCCAACCCACACTTTGTTGTATGGAATATTTTATTATTTTGTGAGTATACTATAGGTATTAAAAATTGTTGCTATGTGGTTTATTGAGACCAAAAGAATCCACTACATACACTTTCCGTAACATACTGTACACTATACTATACTGGAAGGTACAATCTACCCTATCCAACAATCGACCCTCTCGCCACCCAAATCAAAACCATACACACTAAACCCATTAACAACAAAAATATAACCTCAATGTCTCCCGAAATGTAGCCCGAAGGATCTCCTAGCATTGTAGAGATATTGGCAATAACCTCTCCTGGATAATTGAGTGGTGCTCCCTTCAATCCCATTAAGGGATCTGTCAGGACTCGTAGTCGATAATCGTCTAGGCGCGTCTCTATTTCTCGATCTTACTGTGGCGGGCCTCTAAATACGCGGTACCGATCATAAACTTAACTAGTCAATGTTCGTCAATCCAATCCTAACCTATCCTACTAATTCTTTAGATTTCTTTTCCATGATACTGCTTTATTTTCATGAAATATTTATAGACAAGTATTTTCTTTGAACCCTTGACTATACACTTTTTTTCAGGATTGTACTAAGCACCAAAACGCCAGACTATGCGACAAAAAAATTAGTGTTTTCGGTGTTCGGATAACCCCATTTTTTTATTGTTCGCAGACGTAGTCGTGGGCTAGTAAATCAATATTTCTCGTACTGCTAACAGTCACAAAATACTTATTTATTTATTATCCGGGCGGTATTTTTTACCGTGTTAAGTTTCGTCTTTGGTTACTGCTCCGCTCCCGTGAATTGTAGCATGAGGCTATTGAGCCTATACAATTCCTCATGAATCTAGCTATCATATACAAAATTAAAACAAGAAATGGAAAATATATCATCAAAAATTAATAACTACTTGTTGTAACATAGAACATAAATGCTCTCCCACTATAATCTATATTTTATTACAATCAAAGTGGTAGACAAAAAAAAACAAAACAAAAAAATGAAAAAACAAAAATAAAATAAAATTGCACAACAATTTCCCAGAAAATGCTTAACAAAATTCCACTGAATAAATCTACAATATTTGACACATTAAACAAAAATTAAATTAAAAATTTAAAAAACCCCCAACACAAAAACCTAAGTTCCCTTTAAAAAGTAAAAAAATAACAAAAAAAATACGTCACGTTGGGGGACCGCTCGGGACGATCGTATCCTAAATGCAACATCGGTCCCCCAACGTGACGTATTTTTTTTGTTATTTTTTTACTTTTTAAAGGGAACTTAGGTTTTTGTGTTGGGGGTTTTTTAAATTTTTTATTTAATTTTTTATTTTATGCTTTTTATAGGTACCTACTTATTATAATGTCGATTTTATTAAGTTTGAGACCCCACTCGAGTATATTTACAGACATTCGGTTTTTCTTCCCTACTTTCACCACTACTAATCACCACAACTTTTAAACGGCCCAACCTATTTTCATCAAACATGTCTAAGAACACTCGTACGTAAGTTACCTTTAATACAAAAAAAACTAAATTGAAATCGGTTCACCCACACAACACCCCTCTTTTTGCGTCGGGGGTTAAAAATACAAATCAAATCGCAATCGCTACTTTAAGAGCCACACAAGTTCTAATACAAAGACGCAGTAACATCTAATTACACATTGAATTTAATTACAAGGAATACTAATAGCAATGCATTAACATTGTTTGTATGGAGCTTCTGTTTTGTATGAAACATCACGCTTTAGAATGCTATAGTAGGGTAAGCACTATCTGCCGGGGCTGCGGGTTGTTCGAAAGAGATAACGCGCCCCCAGAGCGCAAAGGGCACATGAAGGAACATAGATGGGTTTCAGTCAGTAAAAGTCTGACACTCCCTCCCGCCCCGCCCAGGGGTTATTTCATGATTTCCTATCTATAAAAAAAAGGGTAGGCACTACAATAGATTTTTGCGAAGGAGCTCGTCCGGGGAAGTACTACCACCATACCTATTTCTGCTGCAAAGCAGCGTTACTGTGTTCCGACTTGAAGGGTATGGGTATGGGTGCCGGTGTAATTACAGGCACATGAGACAGTTCATCGATCATTTGATTCATTTCTCTGGGACTCGTCGAGCTTCATTGTCTGGCGCTTTTCTTGTGGTCGCCACTGTTGATTCTGGCTGACAGAAGTTGCAGTGGTTTGGGAAAATGTGGCGAGCTTGTCCTATTAAAAAATAAGGCACATGAGACATTTCAACGTTGTCTCTGCGATGGCAACGGATTTGCAAGGCCTCTGGTATTGCAGTGTCTATAGGCAGCGGTAACCAACAGTTGGGCCGTGCTTGTTTGCTATCCAATGCTCATCATTATCATCATCATATCAGCCGCAGGACGTCTACCACTGGACATAGGCCTCCCCTATAGATTTTCAAAAGGATCTTTTGGAAGCGGCCTGCCTCCAGCGTCCAATGGTATAAAACAAAAATCCTTAGGTATTTTACAAAATGTAGGTATAAATATTATTTGAATTCGCTTTGAACATAATACTGCAAAATATTTAGCTTTTGCTACCTATTGTGGACATACGGTAAATAAACATCGCTTTTCAGCCTGCTTTATTTATTTTATTCAGGCAACAAGGGCCTGTAACAATATACACATAAATATAAACAATACTTATATAATTATTAACAATAGCTTTTGCCCGCGACTTCGTCCGCGCGGATTAATAGTTCCCGTTCCCGGGGGATTTCCGGGATGAAAACTATCCTATGTCCTTTCTCGGGTCCCAGACTATATCTGTACAAAATTTCATTAAAATCGGTTCTGTGGTTTAGGCGTGAAGAAGAGACAGACAGACAGAGTTACTTTCGCATTTATAATATTAGTAAGGATTTTGCAACTTTATTTCAGCAACATGTTTTTTTATGTTATGTTCTTAGGGAAACAAAAGCTGAGCTTACTATGTCTTTAGAAACATTAATGATGTTTTGTGCAAGGATGTTTTAGCAACATGTTTTTATGTTGTGTTCATAGGAAAACAAAAGCCAAGCTGTCTAAAGAAACATATGAGGGCGACAATGTTTTAGCAAAATGTTTTTATGTTGTGTTCTTAGGGAAACAAAAGCTACGTACAGAAACATTTGATGTTTGGGAAACAATGTTGCACAACATGGTTTATGCAACATATTTTTTGTGTTGCGGAGACTATATTAAATAGAAAACGAAAGCTGAATTAGGTACTTTGGAATTTTGAAGCTGCGGGGAACAATGTTGCAATGTTCAGTTTAACCTAACAACCAAAGAAAAACATTCAAAGTGTTATTTGTTTATTTTCAGACTCAAACTAAAAATCGAATGGGACTGTGTTGGACACACGACTGTTAATTTAACGTGAAACATCTATGTCAGCGATCGCTTTTAGTGTTAAAGATTGAAACCTATTTCGTTGCCATGCGCTTTTCTGACTTGGTAGCCGTATGTAATTTTATAGATATTTCACATCAAAACTCTCAAATATGGCAACGGTCGGTAACAGAAACGGTCCGTTCCCTAATATAGGAACCGAACATTAATGAAAAACATTGAACTTGTACGAAATGTACTCGATTCACGAGGCACCCAAAACATTCCGCAGCAACCGATAATCAAAAAGTTCCAAAACTCAAATAAATCATTTCTGGAAACATTCGCAATAAGCCATCGATAAATAAAAACAAACAAAAAACGCTATTTATCGGTACTCAGGTCAAATAAATTAAAGAACAAAAGGGCAGCTTTTAATTTGTTTGATCCGTTCGGTACAAAGTGGAAAGCCCAAAATTGCCGACGACCGCTTTCGAATACCGACAGTTTTGTCGTGAAATAGAAAGAGACAGAAGGTTAACTTCATATGAAGAGCGAGACCAGACAGGATTTAGTAGTAATAAATGGATCCAGCCTTTGCCTTTGCTGCCCTCTCCCAGCGACGCCCTAAGCCGAGGTTCGTACCCCACAGGGGGTGCCCTTAGCGTGTAGTCGCTTAGTTTTTATGTATTTGCAAGCCCTGGCTGGAGGCCCTAATTCCTAAAACAACAAGAATGTCAGTTAGGCAGTACCCAACCGCCTAGGTTGAACTGCGAGATGTCAAATCGAAAAATTAAAAGATTTTGTAGTAGTACAGCTTTTGGATGGATGGAGAGGATGGAGATGAAGAGGGAGGCCAAAGAAAAGATGGATGGATTGTGTGAAGAATGATATGAAAGAGAAGGGAGTCAGTGATAGCATGACGGTTGACAGGTTGGCATGGAAGAAGAAAATGTGTTGCGCCGCCCCCAAGTAACATGGGATAAGGGCAGGAAGATGATGAGTAGTAGTACAGCTTTTTGTGAAGGTGCTGGTCCGGGGAAGTACTACCAGCATGCCTATTTCTGCAGCAAAGCAGCGTTGCTGTGTTCCGGTTTGAAGGGTATGGGGGTCATTACAGTCACATGAGACATTTCAACTTTGTCCCTGGGATAGCAATGCATTTACAAGGCCTCTGGTATTGCAGATGTCTATAGGCAGCGGTGACTACTTAACATCAGGTGGACAGTCGGCTTGTTTGCCAACATAAAAAAGAAAGATCACCTTCTGACTAATCTTTTCAGTGGTTCTGTTCAATACAGTTTTTAATTAAAACTGTAAGATGCAAACAGACGGCCGTAATTAGGAATATAACCTTTATTGCTATAGTAATAAAGGTTCGATATTTAATTGATAAAAGTTTTGTAGTTTAAAATGATTAAGTCAGTTTGTGGAAGAATTATGCTTTCATTTGAGTAAATAAATTGTAATTCGCTTTCGAGTTGTTTACTGAGTTTATTAAAAGCTAGCAATATTCTGCATTCTCTTTGCATAGCTTTTTATTTTGACTTGCATCTTATTTTTCTGTTTTATCGATGCTAATATTATAAAAAGAAAATCGTTTGTTTGTTTGATACAGAGTAAGGCGATTCGCACACTGCCCTGCATCGAGAGCACGTTGTTTGCAAGTATCTGTGTTTGTATAGAAAACACACACTAAAAACGCGTTCACCCGCAGTGACTACTTAACATCAGGTGGGACGTCAGCTTATTTGCCATTCAACGACGTTCAAAAAAGAAAAGTTCTTCAGAAGGGTCGGGAGCGCAGTACTCGTAACCGGCGTGCTTGTATGACCAGATGTATGAACGTGAACGAGGTGAAAGGAGTATGTAATATTGTAGTGTACTGCAGTTTCTGCCTATCCTGATTGGAAATAGGCATGAGTTTATGTAGTTATGAGAAAATGTACATACCATCACGCCTGTATTCGCCTGTATACCAATGTACAACACCCACAGTTCGCCAGTAAGGTAACGTCCAATGTAATAGGGGCGAGCCTATTGCCATTAACCGGGCACACATCCTAACTCCGAGCTGCTACTGTGAATTTCAAAGAAAAACCCAATAACACTTTGCTCAACCCAGGAATCGAACCCACCTCTAGCGTAGGAGTCGCACTTGGGGTCACAAGTCTAACTAGGCAGTCGAGGCTAGAGAGAAACTGTAAACCTCCGAGTTTCCGTATTAGATAAATTGAAGCGTATATTAATGAGAACGATAATTGTGTACCGTTAAGCGTAACATTTACAAGAGCCATCAATCAACTTCAGTACTTAGAACAAGACCTCACTACGAGTAGATCTTGTGACACAGTGGCGGGTAGAGCGTCGAACTTGAACGAAAGGGTTGCCAAGCAACCAAATGTTGGGTCATAACTTGAATAAAAGAGTTTGCAGAGATTTGATCTTATTGACGCTATCGATTGGTGCCATAAAAGTACAGGATGCAATTTTTTCGGATTTTAGTCGGTTCGATGCCTGGGTGTGGCAAGCGTATTTTCAAAATTATGTAAATGCAGTTTTGTTTCTTATTAAAAATAAAGGGATGTTTTCTTTGAGTAAAATTTGCTAACTTAAGTATTTAGAGTACTTTGCCTCCAGGTACACATACATACATAAACTCACGCCTTTTTCCCATGGGGGTAGGCAGAAACCACAGAACGCCACCTGCTACGATCCTGACATACTACTTTCGCCTCGTTCACGTTCATACATCTGGTCATACAAGCACGCCGGTTACGAGTACTGCACACCCGACCTTTCTGAAGAACCTCACCGATAAGGTCAGGGTAGGTCTTTCTAGGGCGTCCCCATCATGGTTCATGGGCGTGCCTCCAGGTAGCATTATAAAATTCCACCTTGTATAGCTGAGTCTGGCTATCACATAATATATTATTTTTTCAATCAAATTGATAGTTTTATAGATTAGATACATAGTTTGTAATTTAATTATTATTTAGTTTAGTTTAATTTAACTAATAGTTTGGATAACAGGAACTTAAAATAATATAAAGATTAACTATCTGAGAGATTAGATTAGATTATTATCAAACAAAAAACTCTTCATCTTCATTATATTAGTAAAATTGTATATAGTTGGTTTGACTTTACACTGACGACTTTACACAAGCAAGAAAACACATCGATACAGCACACTAACAAAACCAAATTCATCGAGCCATAAACCCACGACGAACCGCCGAACATTCCCAAAGTTAGCCGACCTCAAAGCCCCTGTGTCACGAAACTGTTTACAGCTTCCGAACGTGGCCACATTTATAACAATTCGTACGATGATTAATGTTTACAAAATTGATATTTAATTGCTGGTAAACATCGTGTGTCGACGGTGGCGCCGCGGTATGTCGTGGCGTTAAATGACATAATTTATGACAGAATACATGCTTGCGTTAAGCGGGGAGTGGAATTGAAGCGCTTTGAATCTTCAGACGCGGATTACTCTTGAATACGCTTGATGTTCTAGTACTAGCTGTTGCCCGCGACTTCGTTCGTTTTCACTATTTCATTGGGTTCAATTTTGTTTTTGCGTAACTTTTTTTTTAATAAATAACATTTCTAAATTAAAAGTTGGTTATGTTACTCTTTATAACATTAGCTAGCTGCAAGGTGAAAGTACCGTCAATATCGGTTTAGTGGTTTCAGAGATAGGCCGGAACAAACAGACAAACAATCATTTTAAAAACTGATTTTGTTGTTTATTTACTGTATCTACTTTCACATGAATTTAGTGGCAAGCTGTTAATTTGAAATTACTAATATTATAATTACTCATAAATTTAACTATAATTTATAAAACTCGCCTAGTTAGCCTAGTGGTCCTAAGCGCAACTGCTACGGTAGAGAACGTCTTGGGTTCAATTTCCAAATTTGGTTGAGCAAAAAGTGTTATTGGGTTTTTCTGTGCAATTCTCAGTAGCAGCTCGGTGTTAGGATTTGTGCCCCGTTAGTGGCAATAGGCTCGCCCCCTATTACATGGGACCTAAATATACCGGCAAACTGTGGGTGAACGCATCAGTACACCTCTGCCTAACCCTTCGGGGAATACAATCGTGATGGTATGTTATGTAATTTACAAAAATATTTTTTTCAATGCGGCTGCTACTTTCATAGGTGTAAACATCCGACAGCACCACAACGCAGTCAAAGCAGCCAAATTCTGGGCCGCAACAATTTATTACCTCTATTATGTTGTTTATCATCGAATTGCTAAGAAAACGAAGACGTGTAGATACATATTTAAACAAACAAAAATCTTTTCAGAGTTATTATATTAGTATAGATAACATACTCAAAGTTTATATCTTAAACCGATAACTCGCTAAGGGATAATATCAGATGTATCCTTTTTATCCCCAATAAATTGGGTCTTGCTTGCTTGGACGCTTGCATTAATTGGTTACCTCCTTTCCGGGGTATTCTTTTACGTAAGACGTATTTGTTCAATGAACATGGCCATTATTTGGAATTGAACCCTTTTTCGTTCCAACTTGTGGCTATTTTCTTTGATTCCTTTAAGCTTATCTTCAAAAAGACTATGTTAGGGATTTTTTATTATGAAAAAGTAGTTAGAGTAGGAAAAAAAAAGAGAGAAACTGTAGGCCAGAATAGCTCAAAGCTGGTACCCCGAGGCAGTGAGTCGAGGTCGCAGCAGGCCACGAAGGAAATGGCGGAACGAACTCGACAAATCCCTTCAAAACTGGAGAAACAAGGTGCTAAGAAGAGAAGAATGGAAGAAGTAGAGGGAGGCCTTTGCCCAGGAGTGGGAAAGTAAAGGCTAACAAAAAAATAACAAAAAAAGTTAGAGAAGTAACAGAGCTCTTTGTGAAGCAGCTCGTCCGGGAAAGTACTACCAGCACAACTATTTCTGCCGCAAAGCAGCGTTGCTGTGTTCCAGTTTGAAGGGTATGGTTGCCGGTGTAATTACAGGCACATGACACAGTTCAACTTTCTCTATGGGATGGCAACGCATTTGCAAGGCTTCTGGTATTGTAGATGTTTTTAGGCAGCGGTGACCACTTAACATCAGATGAACCATCGACTTGTTTGCCATCCCATGGTATAGAAAAAATCACGAAATTGACAGAGAAATAATGACATTTAAAATACAACCATAACTAGTTGACACTAAACTCAAAATCATTAAACGAATCTCTACCACTTCTTGACAGCATAAGATTGATCCTTGCTCCAAAATTAGGTGCAGTCCTAATTCACAAACCAAATCCGACAAAGGTTTTAAGCCAATGGCTACACGGACCCTCATTAACGAGTTGTTAGACATGTCACGGTTTAAGACTTCGAGAATGAAACAAGTATAATTATAAGTATAGGTACAGTCAGCAACAAAAGTAGATTGCCATTTCTGATTTTTTAAATTAAGATAAAATTAACTCTTATGTATTGCCTAAAACTCTGGATAACAGTGAAGAGTGTTATTTCGTGTCTATTTAAATGATATGTAAAATAACATTGTTAATCGACTTTTGTTGGTGACCGTACATTTAACAGATTTTTTTTATCATTGCGTTTTCTACTAAATAAACTTAAATGAGTTTATTATTTAGTAGAACGGCTGAACATATCTGGATGAAATTTGGCATACAGACAGATTATAGTCTGGAATAGTGTATAAGCTTCTTTTCATCCCGGAAAATGTACGGTTCTCTTGAAATAATAAATCAACTTTGACGCGGAGAAAGTGGCGGCCAGAAATTAAAACCATATTTTTCTAAAAGCATTGCTTAAACAAACATAAATATGTAACGATGTCCCAAATAAAGAAAGAAACCAATTTAAATGAAGCACCTAAACATTCAATAGTCACCAATTTTCCTACACAACTCGACCTAAAATCGTTTCAAGCGCTTTACGTGAAGCGTTTAACTCAAGTGACGGTGTAAATACTAAACTCGAGACGGAGCGCTTACAGTTTTATGATTGACGCTAATTGCAGCGCTCATATAACGATGGATTTGCTTAGCGGTTGGATGATGGAAGAACTAATACGAGTTTGGAATGAAATAGTGATTAGAGAAGGATGCGGTTGCTTAAAAGAGTTTTTTTTATCTATTTAAACTTTTTGGAATAAAAGGTGCAAAGGTGAACATTCCAAAGGTAATCTCTACCAGTAAACCAAAGGTAGTAAAGAGATAATTAACATGCCAGGTGCAAATTACTTCACCAATTTACAAAACATAACATACCATCACGCCTGTATTCCCCAAAGGGTTAGGCAGAGGTGTACCAATGTACCCCCACAGTTCGCCGGTATATTTAGGTCCCATGTAATACTTAGGGGGCGAGCCTATTGCCATTAACCGAGTACAAATCCTAACTCCGAGCTGCTACTTAGAATTTCATAGAAAAACCCAATAAAACTTTTTGCTCGACCTGTGAATTGAACCTAAGACGTCTAGCGTCGAAGCCGCGCTTGGGACCACTAGGCTAACAAGGCAATTAAATCTAAGATATTTTCCAACAAAATACAAATAAACCAAAACGCAATACAAAAAGCACAGATTTCTTTTATACCAACAGAATATTAACGTTGAAATAATGGAATGGCATTAATAAAATGGGTATAAATTTACACAGTATTCACCGTCGACGGGGAGAGGGAGAAAAAGCTGATTGAATTCCAAATTGCAGTCTGGAGTCGCCTTTATACTGTCGAGGAAGATCAATCGAGGTTTTATAATAGTCTTCAGCGAAATTGTGTTGTAGATTTCAGCTATTTGGTAGTAGATTGACTTGTGTTTTATTTCGTCGTGGTTTTTTTTTACCAGTTACGTATTTGGTTGCTGCTCCGCTCCCGTGTGTTGTAGCGTGATGTTATATAGCTTATACTATTCCTCATGAATCTGGCCATTATACACAAATTAAATATAAGAGAATATTTTTCAATAGCAATAGGCAATAGGCTCGCCCCCTATTACATGGGACCTCAATATACCGGCGAACTGTGGGTGTACCTAAATTGGTGCGCCTCTGCCTAACCCTTCGGGGAATACAGGCGTGATGGTAGAATATTTTTCCAATCCGACAAGTAGTTCCTATCTCTACCTATCTGACCTCTACAATCCAGTTAACACAGTTACTAGGTAACAAGATACCTCTTGGTGAGACTGGTTGTCAGACTTCCCGGCTTCTGACTATCCGTAACGAATGTAATGCGAATGAAAGCTGCGACTAACGGCTTTACATGCTCTCCTTACTCGGTGACACACCACCAACTTTCAAAGTCCGAGCTGCTACTAAGAAATTCTTAATGGAAAAACCCAATACCTAACATTTTTTACCCGACCTAGAATTATACACAGGATCCTGCGCTTAGGAAGATCAATCGAGGTTTTATAATAGTCTTCAGCGAAATTGTGCTGTAGATTTCAGCTATTTGGTAGTAGATTGACTTGTGTTTTATATGTAACCGCTAAGTTCTACTCGTGAATTCATCATGGTTTTTTTTTACCAGTTACGTTTTTGGTTACTGCTCCGCTCCCGTGTGTTGTAGCGTGATGTTATATAGCTTATAGTATTCCTCATGAATCTGGCTATCATGTACAAAAAGAATTTGTCTAATCCGGATAGAAGTTCAATGAGCGTGTTCCACATATAAGTATAAGAAAGCTGTGGCGTGTTCAAATAAACAAAACATCCCTAAAACTTTGCGCAACATTATTTAAATACATATGAAATAGAAAAATTCCCGTTGATTCATGCCCGATTGCCAACCCACAGCCTCGTTCATAAGAAGTGACCACCTTCACCATTGGGCCGTCACGAATTCTAATATCTATATGCCTAGCATTTTTTCCCGACTATGTTACCTCTTGGTGACTGTTTGTCAGACTTTCCGGCTTTTAACTATCCGTAATGACTGTCAAAAATCTACGAATTACAACTAGAAACCAACGGCTTTACGTACTTTCCGTGACACGGGGGTGACACACCACCAACTTCCAAACTCGGAAAAGCTAAATTCTTAAATGACAAACCCCACAAACACTTTTTACCTGATCTTGGCATTGAACTCAGGATTCCACGCTAAACAGTAGCGCCGGCGATCACGAGGCCAATGAGGCGGTTTGGTTGAGTCCTATTAAAACATAATTATTAAAAGTTCAGAGATAACAAAACCCACTAAAACCGTGGTCAAAACACACGAACCTCTAATAAAACATAAAGCACAGTTTAATAGCTAACAAAGTAATGGATAAACAGTTAAATAAATAACGTTATTTTAGTTCTAGTTATGTTACTGCAGCTTTATCTCGCGTCCGCCTGATAACGGAGTGTCGTTTCCTCTTTAATCTGTGTGATACGGGAGCTAGAGAGCATTTGTTTTTGTTTTATGCAAAATTGCAGATCACTGGCTCGGTAGCCTAGTGGTCCTAAGCGCGACTGCTACTCTAGAGGCCTTGAATTCAATTCCCAGGTCAAGGAAAAAACTTCGTAGAAAAACCCAATAACACTTTATTGGGTTTTTCTACGAAATTGTCAGAGTTAGGGTGTGTGCTCGCTTAATGGCAATAGACTCGCCCCCTATTACATGGGAGCTAAATATACCGGGGAACTGTGGGTGTACATTGCTACACCTCTGCCTCAGGCAGACTGCCTGACCCTTCGGGGAATACTGACGTGATATTGTAATAGTATGTATATTCTATCAATATGTGGCTAAGTTAGATATATGGATGCAGGTCGCTTCCAACCGAGATCTAAAGGGGAGGCCTATGTTCAGCAGTGGACGGCCTATGGCTGAGATGATGATGATGATGATGTGGCTAAGTTGCGGAATGTAATCTTTTTGACCGAATGTAGGTTTTTCCATTAGAAATTTCTCAGTAGCAGCCCGGAGTTTGGAAGTTGGTAGTGTGACACCCCCGTGCCTCGGAAAGCACGTAAAAGCCATTGGTCCTGCGAAAGATCTCTTCCTGGTTGTGTCGGATTGCCGTCCCAATGAGAGGCAATAGGGAGTGCACCTGTATTTGCGCACACACTTCTGCACTATAATATCTTCTCTGGTCTTCATTAAGATTAGTCGCCATAACTAAAATCGGTCTGGAGAATACTAAAATACATACATATCGTGGCTAAATAACTACAGCCGCATAAACCGATCTTCCGGGTTAAGCCACGCTTGTCGAGGTTGGTCTGTGGATGGGTGACCATTTACTATAGCGAGTTTCCTCCGTGCCTCGGAAAGCACGTAAAGCCGTTGGTCCCGGCTGTCATTTGTAGATCTTTGACAGTCGTTACTGTTAGTCAGAACAAGCCAGAAAGTCTGACAACCAGTCTTACCAAGAGTATCGTATTACCCATTACTGGGTTGTGGAGGTCTGATAGGCAGTGGCTTCATGTAAAATACTGATATTCAGCTGCATCCGGTTCGACTGGAAGCCGACCCCAACATCGTTGGGAAAAGACTAGGCAGATGATGATACATATTTACAGGCTAATTAGACCCATGAGGCAAAGATAAGCGCAAAGTATTTTTACAGTTATCATCGGTCATTCAGGAAATGACAGATAATAATATATTTATATGTACTAAATACAGTAGTCGTTCGGCCATTATAGTACACGCATATGCCCGATGATATTAGAACTTATTTTAAGCGTTATATTTTCTTGTGTTTTAATTAAATTATTTTTGTCAGGTTATTTATATTAAGTGACAATGTTAAAGACTTTACTGTGTTTGGTTTTTTGGTTGGTTGTTACATATGTGCAGGCTCAAAATACTACATTTGTGTATAGTCCGAAATGTAAGTACTGTACTTTCTTTTTTAAGTGCCTAGTGGTTCTAAGCGCGACCGCTACGCTAGAGGTATTAGGATCGATTCTCAGGTACACCTCTGCCTAACCCTTCGGGGAATACAGGCATGATGGTATGCATGTGATTTTCTAGGTATTTTAAACCTTTTAATCCATCATCATAACCTTCTTTTTTTGGTTCCGAGGTGAAGGAGATGATCATGTATATCTTGTCAGACTCTTACTGACTAAAAACAACTCCGGGGTTTCCTTTCGTTCCCACACTTAAGCCGAGATTCCAAAAAACGTACGCGCCATCCACGATCCCCAAATTCTTTTTATCCGGCTTAGAAAGTCTTCATGGATGTCCACCCCCAAGGGAGAGGAAGAGGGGGGAGGCGTAGAGGCTGTCAGATTTTTACTGACTAAAAACCACTCCGGTGTTTCGTTTCGTTCCTACACTTAAGCCGGGTTTCCTGGGAATGGCAATACCCGAGTGACCTTTTTTTTTCAGAAGAGAGGTGTATAATTTATCCACTGGGCCATCACGACATTTACCATTATCATTATCAATTATCATTTTATTCTCATTTATTTATTTCTATTACATATTATTTACATTTTTAAATATTAATATAAAAAAAAGAACATTCCCCATTCAGCCCACCGGCGTCGGGAACAGGGTCCAAGCCACCGGCGGTCAGGGCTCCTGAGAAAGGAATCTCCTAACAATACGCGCCGTGTCTAGGAGAACCGCTTTCTGAATCAAGCCCTTGATCCAGCTGCCCAACGAGAGCCTCCTAAGATGTTGGTCGAGGCTCTTGGCAATTAAGCCATTGGCTGAAACGATTATCGGCACAATGATCGCTGAGTCCACATCCCACATGTCGACAACCTCGCGAGCCAAGTCAAGATACTTGATCTTATTATTATTATTTTTTTCATTATTATTTTTCTTCTTTTTTTTGCAGTGGCGGAAAAATGCAAGTCCCACCTTTGCCAGAACGGTTACAGCTATAAAACTTATTACAGTATTGACCTCGACAGTGAAAACCTGAAATTAGCCAGAAAAGATAAGGACACGGTCTTTGAGATGCATCTCGGCATACAAGCAGCCAGCAACGGCCATATTTTACTGTCCCCTGTCATAAAACCTGGGTTCAACGATCCGGTTTATGAGATTGGTAAGTTTGTAAGATTTATTATATTTCTCCACCTACTTATTCTTATCTCTCCCTACTTTGTATATTTTGTTTGTATTTATGTATATATTACCTATATGTATATAATATACTTATATTTATATATATTTTTTAAATCTTGGAAATTTTCAGTTTTTTGCACCTACTTTGTTCTGTCTCTGCATCACCCTAAGGTAGACTTGTAGAAAATGCCTAAGGCATTAAGTCCGCCTTTGTACGGTGTATTTTATACATTTTGTGCATAAAGTTTTAATAAATAAATAAATAAATAAATAAATAAAAAGTAACATTGTTAATCAACTTTTGTTGCTGACCGTACATCCAAAACTGATGCTTACATATTTCAAAATAATAGTTTTAATTTAAGGTAAATAGAATATTAACATTGCCCCACTCTAGAAATTTCTCCTGTATCGTGGGTGCGTTTACAAATATACAAACTCACATACACAAACAGTCAGACCCGGAACAACTATCTGAAGACAATATTTGTTCCGTGTGGTAATCGAACCCGCGACACACAGCGTAGCATCAACCCACAACACACAACAGCTATGCTATTTTGAAATAGGCAAATCACCTCGAAAGTCTTCTCGATAGCCACGCTTGCTTCGCAGAATATCAAATCCAGTAGTGCGATTCTCTAACGTGGTGACGTCACCGGCGTGATCGTGTTTAACAGAATACCATTTTGTCATCTCACTGCGAATTCGAATGCGAAGTGAGGCTTAGAGAATCACACTGCTGTTGAAAAACGTCAAAATACTCACTCGATATAATACTTCTCACTTACGTCATCATGTGGTGGCGCTAGAGTGTCGAACTCACTCATTGTAAGAATACGAAACTAAAATCTCTCAGAAGTGATTGCGCAATTCACTTTTTAGAATACAGTTTACAAAATTCCGACAAACAAGCACTAATCACCTCAAAATTAATGTACGGTTAACAAAAGAGATAAGTAACCAGACCCTCTAATATAGTTGAAGTTTTCTTTCAAACCGGTGGTCGTTTTTAAATGAAATTTAATTAAATTAATAAACTGTGTATTTTCTATTAATAAAAATAAAATTCATTAAATAACTTCTATCGGTTTTTGAAAAACTTTGTATTTAATAGGCGATCCTGGTTACTTATCTCTTTTGCTGACTGTACCTAACTTAATCTCCACTAACCTCATTTACCAGTGGTCGGCGGTGGAGGGAACCAGTTCACAGAGCTTCGTCGCAACTTGAAGAGAAATGCCCGAAGCTCCGTCAAAACTCCCCAGATATTATCCCGTTTTGAACCCAGAGGATTCTATATTAAGATTTCTCAAGGTAAGAGATGAAGTGAGTACACTAAATGTAGCTTGTCTTACTTATAAAAATAACGCTAATTCATTCTTAGTTACCTCTTAATTGACTGACTGAACAATGAAACACTATTTTAATCTGCCAACACTTAGACGGTCAGCATAGAGCATGACCAAATTATTCGACTAAAAAACGAAATCGAACGAACAATTGAGCGTAATTGTAGAAATTTACACTAAAATCCATAGACCAAAAATGTCATCGTCACAGGTGATTGAAGCCCGCCATCTTACTTCTGAACTATACTTAAACAACGGGTCGCCGCTGTTTAAATTTTCTGTCACTGAGCTAGTACATAACAACATCTCAACGCTGATTAATGTTTATAGGTAAGATTTTTCACCTAAGACTATTATTTAGCGTTATTTTTATAAGTAAGGCTGGAAGTGAGTAGACTAAATGTAGCTTTGAACTTGTGTTCAAGATGGCCGAGCAAAGGTCTTAACTAAATAATGTTTTGTACGTTTCACGTTGAACACAATTGGATTGTCGTATTTCCGTGTTTCTATTGTGCGCAAAAGATTTGTACAAGCTGTTTTTGAATGGACTCGAAAATAAGTCATTGTACTCATCAATAAGGAGAAATTGAATACGGATCAAAAACTGGGATCATTAAAAAAATGCGGATCAACCAAGTCAAAGTCGACTTTGTTGATCTGCAATTTTGTTCCCCATTTATTTCAATTAGACCATTAAAAGGCACTTTTAAATATCAGTAGCACATCGTACGCATAACACGATAAAATGTAAAAATTAGCTTCTTTTTCTTGATTTAAGAGCAGTCTTTTTGTCCAACTTCTATCCTTTTTCTGAATAGATCCATATAGAGGATGTAGTGACAAAGGTTCAAAAGGGTATGCTTAGATGATTCGGTCATATTGAGAGGATGAGTGAAAGGCGACTAACAAAAGGTATTTATGTGGCAGATGTGAGTGGCAACGCCGGGAGGGGATGCCCTAGAAAGACCTACCCTGACCTTATTGGTGAGGTTCTTCAGAAAGGTCGGGTGTGCAGTACCTACTCGTAACCGGCGTGCTTGTATGACCAGATGTATGAATGTGGATGAGGCGAAAGGAGTATGTAAGGATCGTAGCAGGTGACGTTCCGTGGTTTCTGCCTACCCCCATGGGAAAAAGGCGTGAGTTTATGTATATGTATGTGTTTATGTAGATCCATTTACCACCAAAATATGAAAAGCTATACCGCCATGTCTGACAACCAGAATAGAAGAAAAAAATGGTCCTTTTCTCTCTTGCGGTCGTCACTGTATCGATACGCATTCAGCCTAACGGGCAGTACTTCACAATAATAGGTTAATAGCGCCACCTGTCGCATTGAGAATGAACTACCAGCACACGTGACGAGAATGCATCATTCTGGAACGTTCGCTTCATATTAACAGTCCATTGAGCACCTGCGACCATCCTATAACCGATATAGTGGTCTTTTGAAACGAATTTATCCGATAACATCAATTGAGTGGTCTTTTGGTACGAAATTAATTTTCTTATAATCTTTTCAAGTAAATCATGAAATAAGTGGCTGAACAACTAAAACAGCCAATCACAGTCTTTTCAAAAGTTTTACAACTGGTTCTAATTTTATTGTAGATTTTTAAATTTGGGATCTCATTTAACCATAACTTTTTTTAGTGTGTTATTTTTTTTTACCACCACCATCACGCCTGTATTCCCCGAAGGGTTAGGCAGAGGTGTACAAATGTACACCTCTGTGTGTATGCATTTCTTTTACATTACCACCATTAAAAAAAAATTACATGGTCACATCTTTTTTTAAACGGAATAAATTAACATTTTGAAATGACAACTCCAACCATAACTACAACTGAACGATACCTTCTAAAAATTGCATTTCTTTAACTAAGATAGAAAGGACCACGCTAGTCTAGAAACTACAGACGTTCTCCAATATTCAATTACAGATGGTCTAATAGAATTTGGCAAGGAGGGTGAAGTTCTACCTTTGCTGACCTACACGGACGTTCTTCCTCTGGAAATTAAATACTTTAGTTTCGCCGCATGGACCGGCGTTGAAGCTAAATTTCTTTACGACTGTCCAATACCGTCTGGCAATGGAACGGAATGTAAGTTTTATGAATTCATTTTATCTGTACTACCCATATTAAAATAATTCATTAACGCATGTAGAATATTATATGTGAGTGTGTATGTTTAACTATCGTCTTGGGTTGCCTGTAAAGATAGCTTAAATATGGTTAAATAAATAATTTACTGCCCCGTTTGTCACATGGTGTCAAGCACGACTTTTGAGCGTGGGCTCCTGGGTTAGATTCCCAGGTCGGGCAAAAAGTGTTATTAGGTTTTTTCCATTAGGAATTTCTCAGTAACAGCCCAGAGTTTAGAAGTTGGTGGTGAGACTCCTCCGTGCCTCAGAAAGCAGAAAGCACTTAAAGCCGTTGATCCTGCGCCTGATCTCTCCTCGGTTGTGTTGGACTGCCGTTCCATCGGATTATGAGAGTTTGGGAAGAGGGAGTGCATCTGTGTTTGCGCACACACTTGTGCACTATAATATCTTCTGCGTACTTGCCTAGTCTGCATTAAGATTAACCGCCGTGGCCGGAATCGGTCTGGAGAATCACATTTACACTACATCTCCAAATTTTCCTACTCCACTCTCTTTTACTTTCTTCATCTATATTCCATATCTTAACCAGTTTATCATTCACAGCCGCTTCTGACTCCAAAGAGATCGAACCTCCTCTTTCAATATCCGACCAGTTGAAGAGGTCTCGTCTATTCTATCGATTGCCATGGATTTCTCCAAAGCCGACCATGGATGTGAAACTTGGAGTCAAGGTCACTAATGTGAAGTATGATGCGTTCCAGTCGAAACTAATAACTGCCATGTCGGTTGTAACTGTACGTATAACAGAGTCACACAAACATTATTACAAAAACACTTACATACCATCACGAAGAACCATCCGAAGGGTTAGGCAGAGGTGTACAAATGTACACCCATAGTTTGCCGGTATTTTTACGTCTCATGTAATAGGGGCCGAGCCTATTGACATTAACCGGACCAAATCCTAACTCCAACCTGATACTGAGAATTAGGACAATCCCAATAACACTTTGCTCGTCCAGGGAATCAAATCCAAGACCTTACAAAAAAGATATAAGTACATTAGTACACTTCTGCCAAACCTTTCGGGGAATACAGGTGTGATGGTGTTATTACTACGCCATCCGATTGTCGCTTTTGTAGACACACCACTACTACAGCTACCAAACAGTCAGCAAGATTTAATAAGTTCTTTGTTCAGAAATGCACTTTCCAAATTGCGCTTTTATTTGCACTTTTTTGCGCTATTTTTGAACAGACTTCTTTCAGGGGAATTCATGTGATTTAATCAAAAGCAGGACCGGTCGTTGTGACTATCTATATGGTAGGCCTATGACGGTATAGTATAGGTGGACCATGTTCAACTGATCTGACGATGATGATAATTAATCAAAACCTTAATTAATGAGTTGAATCGAAAGATGATTTTAATAACCGATTAAGTACCATTGCAGAGTTGGACAGACGAAAGTATGGCGTGGTATCCAGAGAAATTCAACGGAACAGTAAGTCTCAAGTTCAGACAAGGACAAATTTGGAGGCCTAAATTCTACGTTTTCAAGTAAGCACTAATACCTGTTACTTATTCAGTCAAAGTCAATGAATTTATTTCGAATTAGGGACCATTTACAGACACTTTTGAATTGTCAGGAAGTTAGATTTAAAGTTGAAGCTATATATGGAGAAGAACGAGCCAGAAACTACACGGACACTCTTTTCAATTTGATTTTCATATCGTCATTCATATTTGTTACCATTACAAATTGATTGTAGTGTGGAATAACATATAGGATACTTTTTATCCCGGAAAAATGAACAGTTCCCGTGGAATAATATAAAAGTATGCCGCGCAAAGTCGCGGCAGAAGTCATATAGACGTTCCCATGTCCACGTGTTAACTACAATACGTCCACATACCGCTCACGTGTTTTAGTGTCTTAATCTACCCATAAAAGTAGCTATATAACATAAACCTAAAGGTCAAAGACATTAAGCATAAAATTCAGATCACCCAAAAAATTGGACCTCATCAGAAAATCATTAGCAAATTCTTCAATATCTCGCCTTCAATGCCTACCTCGAAGCATCAACGCCAAGTTAATTTCAACCTATATTCCTTAGCCGTTTGAAGTTCTTACATTTGATTAACACATCGGTATGCTTGAGATAGCCCGGAGCTCAAAGCTATCACCGCCTCATGAATATACTATGAATAAATAATTCTTTAACCTGCCATCGTCTTGTTGTTATTTTGGATTGGGAACTTTATCGACTTGGTCGACAACGTCTTGGTTTCGACAGAATAGGTAAGTGTTTGCGGTTTTTGGGGACTAACTGTGCTTTTGGGTGTGGTTATTCGAAAAGGTGTTTTGTTTTCAAAGTTATAAGTCACTTATTTTAATTTTTGGTCGTAAAAATGTGTTTATATTGCATTTAGTGTATTATAAAGACAGTTTTTCTTCGTTTAAAAATTAATCAGGCTAAAATAAAGTGTTTTTTTTTATAAAAGTTATGTCTTGGTGTTATTATTCGAAGGTGTCTACTATCCAATTCAGAAGTGCCTGTAAATGTTTTATATGAAATAAATGCTTTGACTTTTATTTTAAAAAAGTTAAGTTCCGTCTTAGTAAATTAAGCCTATTACAATATTTCAGAGTTTATTGCAGAACAATAAAATACATTTGTTTGATTAATATGAAAGAAATATAAATATGCCTTTAATTATATGTATGTAATCACTCTCATTGTTGCTGATCTTGTACCTTTCACACGCCTAATGTTAAACTGTGGATGAACTACATAATTGTATTTGACAATCATGTGCTGCAGTGGCATTCTATACGGTAATTCCACCGTCACTTCGACGCTCACTTCGCACTTCAAAGTGTCAAATAAATCAATGTCATTTGAATTTGATTGAATATTTGATGTCATTGAATAGCGACGTGAGATGCGAGTTCATGTCTGAATTTTACAGAATCGACGTACTGTACCCATATTTGCGAAATAAATTATCTTATCTTGACTTGACTATAGTACTGTTTCTACAACTATTTATCCATCTCGGTAATTCGGACCAACCACCCATAACACCGCTAGCTAAACGTTATAAATTATTCTAACCTAATTATTCCAGTTCAGACAACTCAGCTGTGTTTGACGCTAGAAGCTCGGATCTAATATCCATGGTGTACAGCGGCGAGGCGACTTTCCATTTCCAAACCAAAGTGTACACTTGGTGCGTTGATTCCCCTCCGGGCTTCGGCAAGTAAGTTTGCAATTCAATCTACAAGACTTTCAGTAAATGCTGTAATAGAATTCTACCAAGAATAAATGACTGCCCCGTTGGTCTCGTGGTCGCAAGCGCGACTGTTGAGCGTGGGGTCCCGGGTTCGATTCCCAGGTCGGGCAAAAAGTGTTATTGGGTTTTTCCATTAGGAATTTCTCAGTAGCAGCCCGAAGTTTGGAAGTTGGTGGTGTGACACCCCCGTGCCTCGGAAAGCACGTAAAGCCGTTGGTCCTGCGCCTGATCTCTCTCCGGTCGTGTCGGATTGCCGTCCCATCGGGCTATGAGAGTAAGGGAAGAGGGAGTGCACCTGTGTTTGCGCACACACTTGTGCACTATAATATCTCCTGCGTACGTGGCTAGTCTGCATTAAGATTAGTCGCCGTGACCGGAATCGGCACATACATTATTGACATCAATGTTTTTAAGAATATTTATATCCTGAGAATCCTTAATATATTTAATGCGAAACTAAGTTTGTTTGTAACCTTTTCACGCCCAAACCTCTGAATCGATCATCCTGAAATTTTGCACACACGTTGTCAGGTGTACAAAAACTAACATAGGGTACCTTTCATCGCGAAAGAAATTGCTATTTCTGATTAAAACAACAATAACGTTCTTATGATAATAGATGGCACCACGTGTCTTACGAATCATGATTGAATTTTTTAATGTAATATGTTAGATGATTGGTTGTCAAATTCTAAATTAGCGCAATAGCAATGCGACTTTTTCAGTTCATATGTACTTTCTCAGCTTATCTTGAATATCAGTGAAATCAGTGAAGGAAAGTATCGTGAACGAACCTGGAGTTTTAGTTAATATAAGTCTGAAATCGCCAATCCACGTTGAGCAAACGTGGTGATCAATGCTCGTGCCTTCTGTGTATAAGAAGAGGCATTTGCCCTGCAGTGAGACAACAATAAACTGATATTATTATTGCTTTTTATGTGCTAAGAGTTTTTTTTTCCACAGATGGCCTCATGATGAATACTTGTGCTCCATAGTAATCCAACCATTTGAAGTCCATGAGAAAATTAATATTGAGATCATTGAACCTAAAGACAAGAAAATGCACATTGTAAGTAATCTTCTACTGATTCAGATTATCCCTTTAAGTTTGGGTCCCTTCAAGATGGTTGAGCTAAACGGTGCTGATGAACGCGTCATATTCGTGAACGGGTGCTGTCAGTTGGGATTGGTCATCTCTTAACTGCCATGGCTTACATCGTAAAAACCAAATTGAATGAAAAGAGTGTCCATGGAGTTTCTTGCTCGTTCTTCTCCATGGAGACCTACGTTTTGGAACGAGCAACTAGCTTCAATTTTAAACTGTAACTTCTTGAGAATTCAAAAGTGCATGTAAATGGTCTAATTGAAATAAATGCTTTGGCTTTGACCTTTGACTTTATTAATCTTTTCAGCCAGATTGCAACCTTTACAATACCTAATACCAATTTCTAGTTTTCAGACATAGATGACGTCATCGAAAATGAATGGATAGTGACTACCAAACAGATTATAATAAAGCCTTCGGTCTGGAACAGAGTGTATGTCAATGATGATAACCAGACGCATCAGAGTGACCGTCTCATCATCAGCGTACAATTGAAGAGGCGGGCCACTGCTTACAACATTGTGTTTTATACACCTTTACTAGGTAATAGTCAATCCTTAACTAACTGTTCCGTTGGTCGCGTGGTGGTAAGCACGACTGATGAGCGTGAGGTCCTGGGTTCTATACCATCACGCCTGTATCCCCCGAAGGATTAAGCAGACGTGTATCAATGAACACCCACAGTTCGCCGGTATGTTTAGGTCCGACGTCCATGAGGCGAGCCTAGTGGCATTAACTTGGCACATATCCTAACTCCGAGCTATGAATTTCATAGAAAAGCCCAATAACACTTTGCTCGACCTGGAAATCGACCCTAAGACCTCCAGCGTAGCAGTCGCGCTTACGACAACTACGCTAACAAGGCAGTCAGGCAAAAAATAAAAAGAAGGGTATCCAACCCAAGACGTGTGGCGTAGCAGTCGCGTTTAGAACCACAAGGCTAACAAGGCATGATTGCCTTGTTAGCCCTTCCCTGGCGAATAACTCCCGTTCCTGTTGTGCGAACGGGTTCAAATCTTCACAGTAGACGGGACTCCGCGCAGGCGACGCGTGTGCAATCGCGTTTTTTTTTTTGCGAAGACGCTAAAGACGTACACAAATATGACAATTCGCTGACAAATAAAAAAAATTCGCTGATAAATTCGTAAGGTTTTCGATCAGGTCACGTGTCCTGACGCGAGTTTAACATTTTTTACTTATTCCAAAAAAAGTGTACAACGCCACTAAAGAAGTTTTCACTTCAAAAAGAAATCATCGGCTCGAAAAGAAGAAATTAATTTACTGTTCTTTTTTGCAGTTCTAATGACGTTCGTGCTAATGTCTTTCTGGAGTGAACCTCTCAACATGAACAGGATCTGGTTCCTCGCTGGTTGCACTATTGTCATATCTATGGGACTCTGTTACATCGACTTCTTAGTGCCTTCACATACCTTGCCTTCTATTTGTAAGTACTTTTTGTCTCTTTAAGTATTATCAGGCCTTCGTCACTCGTTCAAGGTTACTCTCTTAAGTGCCTACGGCTCACCTGCGCCCGGGCGCAGAATCCAGTCGGTCCAAACAGCCCTTGTGTGACGCGCGTTATTACTCTCTCTTTCTAGCACAACACGACAGACGACGAAGTACATACTATCGGGCGTCTGCGTAAAGTACATTTTACCGCGCACGACCGTTTTGTAGGTAATTAAAGCGTTAATTGTTGGGTTTTTTCTATGGAGTGAAGTATCTGTACTTATTTAATCTGTGGTATTATTCGGCTTAGGTGGTGATGAACATGAGCATTCAACTGTGATTAACATTTTGGCGTATGTGCATTTTGGTGTATGGTAGGTAAAAACTTAAATGAAATAAACAGATTCAGTGGTACAAGATTATATCGGTACCATATCTATTATCTACAATACAATATTATAAACAGATGAAGTTTGTGAGGTTGTAGGGGGTAACCGCTGGATCTACTGAACCACATACATACATACATAAACTCACGCCTTTTTCCCATGGGGGTAGGCAGAAACCACAGAACGCCACCTGCTACGATCCTTACATACTACTTTCGCCTCGTTCACGTTCATACATCTGGTCATACAAGCACGCCGGTTACGAGTACTGCACACCCGACCTTTCTGAAGAACCTCACCAATAAGGTCAGGGTAGGTCTTTCTAGGGCGTCCCCTCCCGGCGTTGCCACTCACATCTGCCACATAAATACCTTTTGTTAGTCGCCTTTCACTCATCCTCTCAATATGACCAAACCATCTAAGCATACCCTTTTGAACCTTTGTCACTACATCCTCTTTTAAGTCGCATCTCGTATAATCTCATTCCTCACTCTATCGTTCAAAGTTACACCACACATACTTCGCAAGGAACGCATCTCCACAGCATTAATCCTACTTTCATGCCTCGTTTGCCATACCCAACATTCACTTCCATACATAAGTGTAGGCACCAGCACGCCATTATGCACAGCCAGTCGAGCCTTTTTGGACATCGACTGGTTGGTTACAACCGCATGTATGGCACCATTCACTTCATCTACTGAACCGATTCTTAAAATTCTTTTAACTGTAGAAAGCCATTTTATTTGTGAGTTTCATAGGCTATATGACATCATGCTACGTCGTACGGGAGTGGAGCAGTAATAAAAGACGCAACGTTAGGCGGGTAGACGAGGCGGTAATGTAAGCTACGCGGACGAAGTCGCGGGCAACAGCTAGTAATACATTATTTTTCTTTTGTATATTGTATGTAGATTAAAAAACAACACTTTAGTATGTTAATTTTCTAAACTATGGTAAAGTGGTTCCTTGCCAAATATTTTGAAATAGACTGAGATTATATTTCGTACGTTTCTAAAAGTTGTCCCTTAGCCTTGGCGGGGAATCATTTAAATCGTAGTTGGTTTGGTACACATTATTTTAGCAGAGCATCAAATTTTTAGTTATTATTTATTTATTTATTTTATTAGGTTCACCAACAATTGTTTACACAGAATTACATGCTTAAAATAATCATATTGTGCAACAATTACTTATAGGCAAACACCGCATTCACAATTCAATTAATCACAAAGCTAACTTACAACTTACAAAGTAATAAGCGCTAATTATAGTACACACTTACACTAAAAACTACACTACTACACACACTACACTACTATACCACTACTACTACCTACTACTAATACTGTGTTATACTTAATTAATTGTTAAAAAATTGTGAGCCATACGAAAAACACGTTTTTCTGTATGCGGTGTTATCCCATAGTACTGGACCCTTCATATCCATGTGCAACTTGCACTTTTCCAGTTTTTAAATAACATTATTCTATTCCATTTCCAGTGGTACTCTACACAACTGTTCTGATGGGTGTACTGCTAGCATTATTGATCCAAGCGTTGCTGATGACGACAGTGGTGGAAAAAGTCCGAAACACAGAGACAATACAGAGAATTATGACTGCCTACATATTTAGGACCATCTTCTGTTTGCCTGCTTATTTGGTAACTCACGTCAAAGCATTTATTTCTATTAATACTTAATAATTTGAGGAGCTCGTGGCTAAATAATTACAGCCGCATAGACCGACCTTCCGGGTTAAGCCACGCTTGCCGAGGTTGGTCTGTGGATGGGTGACCATTTTAGCATAGCGAGTTTCCTCCGTGCCTCGGAAAGCACGTAAAGCCGTTGGTCCCGGCTGTCATTTGTAGATCTTTGACAGTCGTTACGGATAGTCAGAAGGCAAGAAGTCTGACAACCAGTCTAACCAAGGGGTATCTTGTTTGCTCAGTTACTTGGTTGTGGAGGTCAGATAGGCAGTCGCTCCATGTAAAACCGCATGGAGTTGGTATTCAGCTGCATCCGGTTAGACTGGAAAGCCGACCCCAACATAGTTGGGAAAAGGCTAAGCTGATGTTGACAGATAATTTTAGGACACGTTGGTCTCGTGGCCGTAAGTTCAACTGCTGAGTGTGGGGTCCTGGGTATGATCCCCAAGTTAGACAAACATTTTCTTTTATCATTAAGCATGATTTATATTTCCATTTGTCGGCATGCTTAGCACAGTGCCTGAGTGATTGGCTGATGCGCTGCGTGTCGCGGGTTCGATTTACCGTACAAAAGAAATATTTTAATGGCCTTCAGATAACTGTTCCGGGTCTGGCTGTTTGTGTTTATCCTTACTATCATTACTAATATTATAAATGCGAAAGTAACTCTGTCTGTCTGTCTGTCTCTTCTTCACGCCTAAACCACTGAACCGATTTCAATGAAATTTGGTACAGATATAGTCTGCGACCCGAAAAAGGACTTAGGATAGTTTTCATCCCGGAAATCCCCCGGGAACGGGAACTATTAATCCACGAAGTAGCGGGCAAAAGCTAGTGAGTTTATATGTTTGTAAATGAAACCACGACCCAGGAGAAATCCTTACTGTGGGCTAATTTAAGTATAACTTCTTTATCCTTCATTGACTTGTGGAGTAAGCTGGTGAATGCGTGACGAGAGCGTTACGAAAAGTGTGATCGGGTGAGGCGAACGATCTTAAGCACACACGTATTTTTTTACTACTGTTTTGTTTGAACTGCCTCGTTGGTCTCGTGGTCGCAAGTGCGACTGCTGTGCAAGGGGTCCTGGGTTCGATTCCCAGGTCGAGCAAAAAGTGTTATTGGGTTTTTCTATGAAATTCTCAGTAGCAGCTCGGAGTTTGGATTTGTGCCCGGTTAATGGCAATAGGCTCGCCCCCTATTACATGGGACCTAAATATACCGGCGAACTGTGGGTGTACATTGGTACACCTCTGCCTAACCCTTCGGGGAATACAGGCGTGATGGTATATGATGGTGTTTTGTTTATCTGCTTTCAGAGATCGTCAAACAGCAATGGAGGATACTCTGTCCAAGAAGATGAAACTCAACAGTCAGTTTCAATAGCTAGCGACGTAGAAGAGATGGAGAGTGAGAACCAGAGATCGTTTGGAGACAAGAAAGAGTTAGCAGAAGTTGTGGATAGAATCTTGTTTATTACTTACTCTATTACGTTTGCCGCTATGTTGGCTGCCTATTTTTGATTGGTTATAAATGGATTTCTGTTTTTTTTTTTATTATTTAGCCTGTGCTGTCCCACTGCTGGGCAAAGGCCTCCCCCAATTCCTTCCATTTGCTCTTTTCCTGAGCCACCTCGAACCAGCCCTCGTGGTACGCGTCCAAATCGTCTCGCCACCTCTTTCTAGGCCGGCCTCGGCGGCGCCGTCCGTCTTCCGGCAACCATCGTGTGGAATAAAGATTATTTTTTTTACGATCCACATACCATCACGCCTGTATTTCTCGAAGGGTTTGATAAAGGTGTGCCAATGTACACCCACAGTTTGCCGGTATGTTTAGGTTCCATAACGTAAGGGGCGAGCCTATTGCCATTAAGCTTTAAAAAAACAGCGGTACTGTGTTCCGGTTTGAAAGGTTATAGGTGCCGGTGAAATTATAGGCACATGAGACATTGCAACTTTGTCTCTGGGATGGCAACGCATTTGCAAAGTCTTAGGTATTGCAAATGTCTATAGGTATCGGTGACCACATTACCATCAGGTGGGCCGACGGCTTGTTTGTCATAAAAAAGAAACTGCATGTAATTTCCAAAAAAATCGTGAAAAACACGCCTAAAGAGTGTAAAACGCTTTATATGCCCTCATCCAATTCCGAATGTGAAGTGAAAAGTCCAATTTCCATAGTTTAAGGAATCAATGGAATTTTTCCAATGCCGATGATTACCAAGCGTTGGCATGCAAATTCCTTTTTGCAGCATTTATTATTGTGGAGCGGAATTTGCTTCGTTATTCGAACGTATCATTGATTGAATATTATTAATGAGAATTTAATCTTACAGTTTAACATTTTACATTCATACTTACGATATTTAATACAAGCGTTTTGCTAGCATACCGTGATATTACTTACTACAACATCACGCCTGTATTCCGCGAAGGGTTAGGCAGAGGTGTACCAAAGTACACCCACAGGCCCACAGGTCGCTGAGATTCCGACTGGTAGTTTCAGAGTCTTTGGTGACAGCTCCTCTACAGTGGGTCGTAGCGTGATGTTATAAAGCCTATTCCTCATGAATATGCCTATCATTTACAAAATGAATTAGTGTAGAGTATAGAATGATGAGTGTAAACCAAATTAGCTGAAAAATAAAAAACCTGAAACGAATCTCAAAGTCACACTACATTAAAGACACACTAGGTACCATTAAATCGTGATATATCGAAAACCAAACCAGAAAAACAAGTCTCCTAAATGTTAACGAACTATAAACACATACTGAATCTCACTTTATTTCAATAATACATAAACACAATCATTATTGTTAGCAAGAACAACACAAAACAATGGTAAAAATACACTTTAGGTCGAAAAGAATTATTAGCAAGTAAATATTTCGTACAGAAGTCCCAACTCTGGTATGCATACATCTATACTAAAATTATAAAGAGGTAAAATTTGTGAGATTCAATATCGGTTCAGAAGATCCAAAGATCTTTGGATCTTCTGAACCGATATTGAAAGTTCTTTTACCCGTAGAAAGCCACGTTATTTGTGAGTATCAGAGGTACTTATGGGACTTGAGCAATAATTAAAGATGTAACTAAATAAGGGTAAAAAATTACTACATACATAACTCACGCGTTTTTCCCATGGGGGTTGGCAAAAACCACAGCACGCCATCTGCTACGATCCCTACATACTCTTTTCGCCTCCTCCACGTTCATACATCTGGTCATACAAGTACCCGAGCTTTCCAAAGAACCTCACCAATAAGGTCTGTGTATGTGTAGGTCTTGCTAGGTTGCTTGCTAAGTGTCGTAATGACACAGTGGTTATGAGGCTGCCGCCTCTCATGTACGAGGTTGTGGGTTCACAACCGGGCACGGGCAAGTGACTTTTCCTAATTCATATGTACTTTCTAAGTTTATCTTGGACTTCTCTCACATCGGTAACCATGTCAGAAACCCTTTAGGTGGTTTAGAAACTCTGACACTAGGGGGTGTGGGTTCGTTAGACCATACTGCACATACGATAAAGAAGTAGAGGACTTGCTAACAGCGCCCCTACCTGCGTTGCCATTCACATTTCTGCGATATGAATTCCTTTTGTTCCAAGGTCAAAGTCTTTTAAACAGAAAACTACTAGGTTCAAAGTACTACGAGACTCAGCCTTCTGAATGTATAATAACAGAAATATTTACAAACAAAATAAAACGACTCATAATATTCCTATAAATCTTTTACGAGAAAACATTTACAATGCTTTGAAATGCTCACGTACAAACGTCCTAAAACAAACATCGTTCTTGTTTTGCCAATGAAATAAGGATTCCTATAGCATTTGCGATTTGCATTTGTTTATTTGCTGTTCGCAATCGCGAATAATGAAGTTTTTTTTGAAAAACAAAGGGATTCTGTTTTAATAAGGATGTTATTAGAATGTTTTTCATTTCTTTTTTTTTTCAGACAATACTGCGCTTTTAGTCTCAGACTGCATGGGGTTCGTTTTCCAGGTCTGGTAAAAGTTTTCAGTAACAGCCCGGAGTTTGGTAAATGGTGGTGTGACACCTCCGTGCCTCGGAAAGCATGTAGAGCCGTTGGTCCTGAGTCTAATATCTCCCTGGTCTAGTCGAAGTTGTAATACGGACTACGAAAGTGAGGGAAGAAGGAGTGTACCTGTATTTGCACGCACACTTGTGCATTATAATATCTCCTGCGTACTTTGTTAGTCTCCATAGTTTTAAAGTTTAACACGGACATCACTGAAATTGGTCAAAGAAAATATCGTGAGGAAACTGGGACTGTATGTAAGTATGTATGTCCAAAATATGATAAAGCTACTTCTGAATGGAAGGAAAGGTCAATTTATCTCAATAAAAAACTCTTAATCGTCGTCCAAAATTCTGAATCGCACAGTGAACAGCGCTCCTTACCAAAGCTCCTTACGATTGTAAAGTAACAATGTGACGCCCTCAGCTCGTAGTAATGGATTAATAAATGTTTCTCAAGCCAGCCGCTGTTTCTGTTTTGTAATATATTATTTTGATGAGCACCTGTGTCGGGAAGTTGAGAATGTTGACGAATAACAATACCAGGGTAAAGACTTCTTCTCATACAGAGAAGGCACGAGCATTAATCATGCGCGGTCCGGTTGGCTTATTCCACCAGCGTTAAGGGGCCACTCAGGGCTGATGCCTGCCGGGGCTGCGGGTTGTTCGAAAGGGATACCGCGCCCCCGGAACTGAAAGGGCACAAGAAGGAACATGGATGGGTTTTAGTCAATAAAAGTCTGACAATCCCTCCCGCCCTTTGGTTACGGCTCCGCTCCCGTTGCTCATAGCGTAATGTTATATAGCCTTAGTTACTTAGGAATAATGTAGATATCTATTGGTAAAAAAATGGTTCAAATCGGTCCAGTATTTTCGGAGCTTTTCCGGTACAAGCAAACAAGCAATCAAAAAATGATTCCTCTTTATAATTTAACTAGCTGACCCGCCACGACTTCGTTCGCGTGGTATCCTACCCCTACCCTACCCTCTCAACTATCCTATCTCTCAAGTTGGATCGAACTGCACATGGTGTGCGAATTTTATTATAATCGGTTAAGTGATTTAGGAGTCCATTGAGGACAAACATTGTGACACGAGATTTATATATATTAAGAAGATAATTTAGATGTCGCAATAATAAAAAAAGAACTATCAAAAATAGGGATTAAACTGAAAATCCTCCCAGTACAGCGTTCTAAAATGATTAAACCAACAACAAAATGATTTCGGAAAATGGTTTGTAACAATTTTTTTCGCAGTAATACGTCAGGATACGTTTGCATCACAAATAACTGACACAAAGCAACAAGAGTTATGTTCCAACAAAAAAAATTGTATCAAAAAACTAAACAAAATAAAAATTTACGGTTCAAATAAAGGAGAGTGGGCAACCTGGTCTACCTACTCAACAGTGATGTAACATACGTCGTTGGATAGGTAATTGTGTGTACTCCATTTTGTTATATGGCCATTAAGTTGTAGGTCATGGGGTTCTTGAGATATTTCCCAAAAACAAGACAAAGCAAATTAATTTCGCTGAATGGAACATTAGTGCAAATCTTCATTAACTATAGCTATATAAGCGCCGCTGCCTTACTGCTTTAAGATCATTAAGTCGTCACATGTCTTAATCACTCAGCTGTTTAACTGATTACACTTTAGGAACAACAGTTTGCTATTTTCAAAAAGTTATTTTTTCTAGTATTCACGTTTGGTAATCACATTAGACAACACATCAATAATAATAATAATTCTTAAATGCTAAGACTCTCCACAACCGTGAGATATGCAGTCTCAGGGACTTTATCCTTAAAGCTGACGTAGGAATGCACCGAGATGTGGTGGCAGTGGATAAGGGCCTCACCCCGCTCTCCTTGGCTAAAGAGAACTGGCGCAAACCAGTAGTGCTGGAGACTAAAGTTCGCGAAGAGGTATGGCAGAGTAAGGAGCTTCACGGACGCTTTTTCCGGGCCTTGAATGGCCCCGATGTAGACTTCTTAGCGTCCGTATCCTGGCTTCGCTTCGGTGGCCTGTTTGGGGAAACCGAGGGTTTTGTCTGTGCAATTATGGACGAAGTTATCATGACGAATAACTACCGGAGATTTATTGTGAAGGATGGCACGGTTGACATTTGTCGGGCATGCCACCGGCCGGGGGAATTAATCCGCCACATTATCTCTGGGTGTTCTCGTCTAGCTAACGAAGAGTACTTGCATAGGCACAACCTTGTGGCCAGGATCATCCATCAGCAACTTGCTCTGAAATACCGCCTTGTAGAATCGGAAGAACCGTACTATAGGTATGTGCCCGACCCAGTTCTTGAAAATAGCCATGTCACATTGTACTGGGACCGATCCATCATCACTGACAGGACTATTGTAGCCAATAAGCCTGATATAGCGGTGGTGGATCGCTTAGAGAAGCGCGCAGTGATTGTTGACATAACAGTCCTACATGACGTGAACCTCGTGAAGGCCGAGAATGATAAGAAGATCAAGTATCTTGACTCGCGAGGTTGTCGACATGTGGGATGTGCACTCAGCAATCATTGTGTCGATTGTCGTTTCAGTCAATATTAAATATGCCAAATAAGCCATAATATTTAAAGCTCGCTCTTTTTCCAACAAAGCGCACGCGTCGAGAAGCGTGCTTTACCAACTCCCCCAAGTTCGACACGGTCGCTAGTCATTTATGTAGCCATAGTTAATGAAAAATTGCATTATTGTTCTATTCGGCGAAATTATTTTGCTTTAACTTGTTTTTGGGAAATATCTCAAGAACCCCATTACCTACAACTTAACGGCCATATAACAAAATGGAGTACACACAATTACCTATTCAACGACGTATGTTACATCACTGTTGAGCAGGTAGACCAACTCCCATACATTTTTGCCCACTCTCCTTTCCAAAACTGTTCGTTAGTGAGTGCGGTGCGGTGCTTCAAATATATTTAATACTTGCTTCTGCCCGCTACTTCGTTCGCGTAATTTGATACTATTATCCCACGGGAACCGTACATTTTTCCGATATAAAAAGTATCCAATGAGTTATTCCATACCACAGTCTTTTTCAGTGCTAAGTTTCAACCAGATCCGTTCAACCGTTTAGGCGTAAAAGAGTATCAAACATCCATTTAATTTATCTATCCAACTTCATAAACTTTTGCATTTTTTTTTTTAGTGTAACACAAATTAATTTTCTAAAATAAAAATAGCCTTAGTTACAATAGTCGTATTACCGTATAAACATTTACCTAATGCATTTAGTAAAAAACTGTTATTTTAACATTATAAACAGACACTTCAATTCTATTTTTTAATATAGATAACATGATAAGAGACAATAATTGATATAAATTATACGAAATAATTATACGAATAAAAAAGTGTTTTTATATACCAACTAATCGCACAAAACCGATTAAAAAAAATCGTTATAGATGAATAATCCTCTCGATTTTCAATCGACAATCGACAGTAATCGAGTTTGTTAACATCGATTCAAGTGTAGCGGGCATGAACATCTAACTGCCCAGTACAGAACACTAGGTTATTATTATTACTGATGTTTTAAATTGCTGCCTCACAATGTGCTATAATTTTGATTGAAGCATTGTGGCTGTTACAAGGCAGATCTACACAAATAAATAACATTGAAGTGTCTGTTTGTGTGTGTGTAATTTGATTAATGATGCGCGACTGCTACGCTAGAGGTCTTGGGTTAGATGGGTTAGATTCCCAGGTCGAGCAAAAAGTGTTATTGGGTTTTTCTATGAAATTCTCAGTAGCAGCTCGGAGTTAGAATTTGTGCCCGGTTAATGGCAAAAGGTTCGCCCCCTATTACATGGGACCTAAAACATACCGGTGAACTGTGGGCGTGCATTGGTACACCTCTGCCTAACCCTTCGGGGAATACAGGCGTGATGGTATGTATGTAAAAGACATCAAAAAATTCCTTCACATCGCCAAAAAAGACATAAAGTATATACTATACATATTAAACGACATTCACAAGCTCATCTCACAATACTCCAAACATACTGACAAGATCGTCTTCCATTCGTCCGCGAACATATCACAGTCAGGCTTGGCATCCAAGAGAGCGTTAAATGAGGACAGAACACGTGGGATGGGTGACTGGACACGGTACCCATCACGCCTTTATTCCCCGAAGGGTTAGGCCGAGGTCTATCAATGCACACCCACAGTTCCATGCAGTGCCATTAACGGGGCTTCTTAACTCCGAGCTGTTGCTGAGAATTTCATAGAAAACCCAATAACGCTTTGCTCGACCTGGGAATTGAACTCAAGACCTCTAGCGCAGCAGTCTCGCTAAGGACCTCAGGACCAGACTTGGTTTTGGTACTAGTAACAAAAAATCTTTTTACAATTTATGGCCGTCTGTTTATTCCGGTTTACCTCCTAAATGGCTACATCGATGTTGATAAGCCTTTCATCGGCAGATTTAGAGGATACTGCCTAGACCTAGAGAATCAATTAGGCTATTTTTATTTTAGAAAAATAAGTAGCGTAAAAAAATATAATAACAGACATTTACGCAGTCGATTTCACGGGCGTAAGTTAGTATAAAAATACATACATACAGATTACCAATTACTTCAGATCATCAATCTGGTTACTGATTATATCTGATTACATTAATCAATTTACACTAATAGATTACGTAATTAGCTACTCCCACCTACTTAATAAAATACCTACCCATTAATAGCATTGTAATAATTTAACAAATTACTAACTTCAGCCCGCAACTTCGTTCGCGTCAAAGTTAGTATATTATCCCATGGAAACGGTACATATTTCCGTCTCTGTTTCATTTCTTTAAAAAAGCATAATACTGAATTTGAAAACGTTTAGTTAAAAAAAAAAACAACTTTAACATGGGACCTAAACATACCGGCGAACTGTGGGCGTACATTGGTACACCTCTGCCTAACCCTTCGGGGAAAACAGGCGTGATGGTATGTTAATCCGTACTAATATTATAAATGCGAAAGTAACTCTGTCTGTCTGTCTGTCTCTTCTTCACGCCTAAACCACTGAACCGATTTCAATGAAATTTGGTACTGATATAGTCTGGGACCCGAGAAAGGACATAGAATAGTTTTCATCCCGGAAATCCCCCGGGAACGGGAACTATTAATCCACGCGGACGAAGTCGCGGGCAAAAGCTAGTTAAAAATAACTTCACCCCACACTAGAAATTTCTCCAGTATCGTAGGAACGTATACAAACAAACAAATAAATAAACTCACACACAAAACCACACATATTTATTCGTAAGCAAACATTCTAAAAATAAAATACAAAAATTATTTTTCTACACAAACAAAAACCGCACAAAGGAATACATTGTATAGGAAACAAACACCAACAAAATTACGATACCAATATTCCTTTTTTAAAAGTTACCGTACACTTGAAAGTCAATGCAAAGGGACAAAGAATTTTGAAAGCCAAACGAAATTCATTTAGCCGCTGGTGGTCGTTGCCACGATAGGGAATACATAGACACAGTGCCATATAGGCTGAAAAAGCACATATGTGGCAGTAGAGACATTTTTTCGACTTTTATTTGAGCAGCTAGCCGTCGGCCTGCCTAAATTATTACGCCAATGTTTTTCAGAATAAAACTAGACGGTTTTCTAGCATAAAAGCCGTGTATGGTTTTAAAAATTCAATTTTCTGTAGTGTTTTCAGCTTGTTTGGTTTTTGAGTAATCAATTTCGTGTTGAGATTCTTGTTAACTATGAAATTGGAAATTGCCTCGGTAGTCTAGCGGTCCTAAATGTAACTGCTACGCTCTTGGGTTCGATTCCCAGGTCGAGCAAAAAGTGTTATTGGGTTTTTGTATGAAATTCTCAGTAGCAGCTCGGAGTTAAGATTTGTGCAATAGGCTCGCCCCCTATTACAGGGACCTAAACATACCGGCGAACTGTGGGTGTACAATGTACATTGGTACACCTCTGCCTAACCCTTCGGGGGATACAGGCGTGATGATGGTGTGTATGTTTTCTGTAGAGTTTTCGGCTTGTTTGATTTTTGAGTAATCAATTTCGTGTTGAAATTGTTAACAATGAATTTCGGGTGTGGAATGAAATTGTAAAGACCTTCAAGTGAGCGAACTAATGAGATTTTAAAAATGTAGTTCTGTTGTACTTTTTAGGGGTCCGTGACAGAATACAAACATACATAAACTCATGCCTTTTTCCCATAGGGGTTGGCAGAAACCACAGAAAGCCACCTGCTACGATCCTTACACACTCCTTTCGCCTCGTCCACATTCAAACATCTGGTCATACAAGCACGCCGGTTACAAGTACTGCGCACCTGACCTTTCTGAAGAACCTCACCAATAAGGTCGTGACAGAGTAATGCCAATGAAACCCCATTACTAAGCCTCCGCTGCCTGTCTATCAACGAGCTGTATCACATGAACCGTATTAAGTAGAGAGTTAAAATTTGCACAGAATGTGTGACTTCTATATTATACTTATCATCATCTGCTTAACCTTTTCCCAACTGTGTTGGGGTCGGCTTTCCAGTCTAACCGGATGCAGCTGAATACCAGTGTTTTACATGGAGCGACTGCCTATCTGACCTCCACAACCCAGTAACTGGGCAACACGATACCTCTTGGTTAGACTGGTTGTCAGACTTCTTGGCTTCTATTATATTTATCTATCTATACATATAATAAAATCGTAGCGAAATCAAAACTGTACATTTAATATTTTTGAAAAAAAGTAATTGCTATGAGGTCGGGGAATGATTCTAATGCCGAAAATATAGTTTTTAGATTTTTTGTCTGTTTGTCTGTGCGTTTGTGCACGCTAATCTCAGAGACGGCTCAACCGATTTGAATGCGGTTTTCGCTAATGTATAGTGGTAAGCTTAACTTAAAACTTAGGCTATAAATTATCACGCTATTTGCTTTGAGGGATGAGCAATGTTGCATTACGTTCGTATTCTTCTACAAATTCTTACGGGATTGAAAAAGACGAGATATTATGTAAGAATGTTATAGATGGCTGCGGATTGAATTTTTAAAATGATATCATCACGCCATATCTTTAAGGAGCGAAGCAGTTAATCAGGATTTTCACGACATGGCATTGAATACTTAATTTCTTAAGTTATACTTATGTCCACGTGAGCGAAGCTGCAGGCATCAGCTAGTAAGTAATAAAAATAGTTAAAAAGTTAATTAAGTACAAGAAACGTGTTTGTTTACTAAACTATTTGATAACATATGATTATAGTATTAAATATTGTAACTTGTCAAAATCGAATCGTTTATTTCAATTAGACCATTAAAAGGCCACTTTTGAACGTCATTTCCAATAAAGAAAACAAAAATAACATGGAATCTAGTTACCCATTCTAGAAGGTAGTTTGGATATAAAACGGATATGGTATGGAGAAGAATGGGCAAGAAACTCCATTAATACTCTTTTTAAAAAATGTCTTACAATAGGTTGTACAGGTAGGTACCTACATTACATTCTTCTTCTTTATCGGGGCAGTGAGGTCTAAAGGACCCCACAGACCCTAGTATCAGAGTTCATAAACCGCCTCAAGGGCCTCTGACATGGTTACCGATGTCAGTGATGTCTAAGATAAACTTAGAAAGTACATATAAATTAGAAAAACCCACATTGGTACTTGCCCGTGCCCGGTTGCGAACCCACAACTTCGTGCATGAGAGGTACAAGTACTACATTACGTACCTACGTATAATATGTATGATGGTACGGAACCCTTCCTGTGCGAGTCCGACTAGTTCTTGGCCGGTTTTTTAGGGTTCCATACCCAAAGGGTAAAACGAAACCCTATTATTGAGACTTCGCTGTCGGGCTGTATGTCATGAACCGTGATAGCTAGACTGTTGAAATTTTTACAGATGATGTATTACTACGGCAAAAATAAAATAAAATTAAAATAAAACAGACATTTAAGGGGGGCTCCCATACACGCCATACAGCAAACTTGTTTTTTTGCCGTTTTTATAGAGAATGGTACGGAACCCTTCATGCGCGAGTCCGAACCGCACTTGACCGATTTTTTCTTATTTCTCATTGCAGGAGAAATACGAGGCGCGCCTTTTGTTGTTTATTGCACTTCAAGTTGGCATTTGTTTTTATTTTTTATCAGGTTTTAAGACAAACGTGCCTTTAGTATGCAAGCTCTGTTCATTGTTTAGTGTTCGTTTCTGCTCATAATTGAGAGTGATCATAATAGAGTATTTTTTAAATAGAATATTCTTTTTCAACTGCCTCGTTGGCCTAGTGGTCCTGTGCGCGACTGCTACGCAAGAGGTCCTGGGTTCGATTCCCGGGTCGAGCAAAAAGTGTTATTGGGTTTTTCTATGAAATTCTCAGTAGCAGCTCGGAGTTTGGATTAGTGCCCGGTTAATGGCAATGGGCTCGCCCCCTATTACATGGGACCTAAATATACCGGCGAACTGTGGGTGTACCTACATTGGTACACCTCTGCCTAACCCTTCGGGGAATACAGGCGTGATGGTATATATATATATTCTTTTTAAGGGCGTTGAAATGGGAATTTCAAAGCTGTGTTGAACTTTTTTGAAATATTTAGATTTATTTATTTATAATTACACATACAATAATTACAAGGCAAGGCAAAAAGTGATATTGGGTTTTTCCATTAGGAATTTCTCAGTAGCAGCCCGGAGTTTGGAAGTTGGTGGTGTGACACCCCGTGTCTCGGAAAGCACGTAAAGCCGTCGCGTTGGTCCTGCGCCTGATCTCTCTCCGGTCGTGTCGGATTGCCGTCCCATCGGGCTATGAGAGTTAGGGAAGAGGGAGAGCACCTGTGTTTGTGCACACACTTGTGCACGAGAATGAGAATTACATATGTATGTAGGTATATTTCGCCGTTCAACTAAAAATTACATACTTACTTCTAAATTTGTTTTCAGAGGTTTACAAAAAACAAAATAATAGCAATTAATGTTATCCTTAATCATTTATCGATAAATTCGACTTGTCATGTGTTTATCAGTAATCTAGTAACAGTAATCAAGTACTCTTTATGGCACTTAACATCGGCGATAAATCATATTGTTGAGATTGAAGTGATAAGGAATTGTTTTGATTGATTCGATGATTGGGTTTATAAAAAACTGTTTCTTTCTTTCGCCATACAAAATTGGCAGGCGGGTATAAACAAAAGAACATGACATAACATCACGCCTGTATTCCTCGAAGGGTTGGGCAAAGGTGTACTAATGTACACCCACAGATAGCCGGTATGTTTAGGTCCTGTGGAGGTATAAGAAAAAGGGAGTAAAGTCCTCCATTGAAAAAAAAATAGTCCGGCTTGTGCCTTCGTTACCCCCACGACGGAGGGAGTGCTAGAGGATTTCCAACGCGCATCAAAAAAAAGACAAAAGGTTTTCTTACGATGAAAGTGATATTCAAGATAAACTTAGAAAGTACATCATATTATGAATTGAAAAAGTCACATTGGCACCTGCCAGAAATCGATTCCACAACCCCATGCATGACATTCGGGCAACCTTAACCGATGGGTCATCACGGGCGTTACAAATGACAAATTACAACATAAAAATTGACATTATAAAGTTGACTAGGGAACTGCCCGCGACTTCGTTCGCAAGGCTTATTTCACCCGCCATTAGTAACATCTAGATTAATGCTCCGCTCCCGTGTGACGTAGCGTGATGTTACATAGTCTATATTACTCAGGAATAATGTAGCTATCTACTGGTGAAAAAAATTTTAAAATCGGTCCAGTAGTTTTGGAGCCTATTCGTTATAAACAAACAAATAAATCTTACCTCTTTCTTATATTAGTATAGATTAACAAGTGATGTACCTCATATAAGTACTTGTATTTATTTAGGTACTTAAGATAAGGAAGTGTTTATATATGAAGTGTTTTATTCGTGAAATATACAGTCAAGTAGATAATGAATTAGAAAAATGTTGGCTGTTACTTTGTGTGTGTTTGTGGTGGTTACTTTAAGTCATATTGTGGCTTGTGAAAGTGAGTACCAATAGGAATTAGTTTTTTTTTCTTGTGGGAATTCATTTTTCGTTTATTTTCTTTTTAAGATGTAAAATGCAGTGTTTTATTTTTCTCACTGCAGGGCGAAAGCCTCCCATCTTTTCATTTCTCTCTTATTAGGAATATTGGGCTACAGGGTAAAAAAAAGCATAAAGATCTATTTTTGGTATAGACCCGCCATACTGTTTCTAACCACTGCAATTCTTGAAAGCCAGAATCAATAGTGGCGACCTCCAGAAAAATGCTAAAGCAAAGAAGCTCGACGACTCTAGGAGAAACTATTCGAGTGTCTTGAATCCCTTAATGAAATTAATCAGAGAAATATTAAAGAATTAATACTGATTGTAGTAACTGTAATCCCCCTTTAAGTACTTAGTAGTAGATACAAGTATACTTCATTATCCACTCCTCAAAAGTTACTATCTCTTTCATGGTATAAAACAAAGTCGCGTCCCGCCGTCTGTCCTTCTCTATACGCTTAGATCTTTAAACTGGGCAACGGATTTTAATGTGGTCTTCATCAATAGATAGAGTGATTCAGGAGGAAGGTTTATACGTATGGAACATCACGCTACGATCAACAGAAGTGGAGCAGTGACCAAAGACGTAACACGACACCACGGGGTATACAAGCTGTTGATTTGCATCCTCGTCAAATTTTAGGAGCTTGTCATAGAAAAAAAGAAGTAATCAAATATAATTACGATACCTGGCCAATATTTAATAAATGCTTGTTTTTTTTAGTTGCAACTATCAATAAACAGTATTCCAGAATACTCCTCTTGCAAAAATCAGCATCGCCCAGTTGCGTATGCGCTAGGCAGAGTTGTCGCGCGGCTAAATCAATGCGTGCATAGCGCCTAAACACTCTGGCGAGATGGCTAGTTCGAATTGATAAATCACGTCAAAAAATATAAATAAAAAAATAAAAAAAGTTAAGTATCACGAGCATAGTTAACACCTTGAATTTAACGAGAATGCAAATCAACAGCCTGTATACTCGGAACTAGTAGAAGATATATGTAGGTCTCTTTTATATAAGTAACTGTGCAACAGTCTCTGTCGAAAAATGTGCTTTACTAACGCCAGCACACGTCATATTTTACAGAAGCAGTAATATGTTACTACGGAACATGGGCTACTTACAGACATGACCAAGGAAAGTTTGACGTCACAGACATCAATCCTCATTTGTGCACACATTTGATCTACGCCTTCGTCGGACTCGATCCGAAAGGAAATGTTGCATCGCTAGACCCTTATTTAGATCTACCTGATAATTATGGACGGGGTAAGTTTCATTACTGCATATTTTAAGTCAAAGTGCAAGACAATATATTTTTCAGACCCCTTGACAATTCAAAAATTTTATGGTTTAAGCATCCGGTTAGACTGGAAGCCGATCCCAATTAACACATTTAGGAAAAGGCAGATGATGAATGGTTTCAGATAGAGCATCTGAGAAAAAAAGTACTTTGCTTTTTGTTACTCATTCGGATTTTAGTGCTATGTAAAAGCTAGTGAAAAAAAAGTTTTAAGATAGAAAACTTTATAATGATGAGACTCCTAAGTAGAAATAAGGACCCATTTTCTTAATTACAATGCTTATTTTTCAGATAACTTTGGAAAATTCAACGCTCTGAAAAAGGAAAATCCAAACTTAAAAACACTTCTGGCTGTAGGCGGTTGGAATGAAGGATCTGCTAAGTTCTCGATCGTAAGTTTTTAACCGACTTTAAAAAAAGGAGAAGGTTCTCGATTGGGTAGTTGAGACCACTAACCAATTATTTCAAGTCACAACTTCTCTAAAAAAGCACTTTATTTTACCCATGAAAACCGATTATTTTTCAATTTATTGTAAAATTAGATTTTTACTTACTTTAAAATCAATAAATAGTTAGTGATTAGTCAATTGAGTAGGCCACGTAGTGACGTCACAGCATGCTATTGCCATACAAAATCTATGGAAGAATCTCGTTTTGACAGTTCATAAAAAGTATGTCAATTGATGGTGGTAGATACTACCCAATAGCTCACCGTCCGTACGTTCACTGAATAACGACAGACCGTGTCGACGGCGCGTTCGTGTTCCACGCGCGCCTCAAAGAGATGTCAGCAAACTTGGATGGGGCCACTGAGGGCCGATGTTGCCGGGGCTGCGGGTTGTTCGAAAGAGATACCGCGCCCCCGGAACGCAAAGGGCACATGAAGGAACATAGACGGGTTTTAGTCAGTAAAAGTCTGACACTCCCTCCCGCCCCGCCCAGGGCGGGGGAAGTTATTTGATGATTTCCCGTCTATAAAATAAAAAATAAAAAGATAAGTACTACCCAAATCATCTGTTTTTTTTTTGTATCTTTGTTACGCGATATTTCCGCCAAATATGAATCGATTTTAATTATTTTTTTTTGTTTGATAGGTAAATACTGAGATTACTGAGCTATCAGAGGTAGTTTCGTATAAATTTTATCGAAATCGGTTAAGTAGTTTAGTTTATAAATCCAGATAACTGAAAAAACGTTTCATCCGACTAAACGATATTACATATTCTTCTTTCTCGCGACTTTTAAGTGGTGTCTTGTAAATTTACGTAATATTACCGTTCCTTCATAGATTTGGATGATAGGAACTAGATACTAAAAAATAGTGAAAAATATGCAGAGAGCACATGACACGCAAAGCTGATGGCTGATAGGGCCGCAAAGTTCTCGAATGGAGACCACACACCGGCAAGCGCAGCATACATACTTATCTAAACTTCATTCTTCTTTATTTCTTTCTGTCTTTCTCTCTTCCTTTCTTTCTTTCTTTCTTTATTTCTCTCTTCCTTTTTTTCTTTCTTTCTTTCTTACTTTCCTTATATTTTTCTTTCCTTATTTTTTTCTTTCCTTATTTCTTTCTTTATTTCTCTCTTATCAGTTCTAAATTTTCAGATGGCAGGTAGCCCTTCACAAAGACAGAACTTCATAGACAGTGCCTTAAAGATGATAACAACTCACGGCTTCGATGGTTTGGACATAGACTGGGAGTATCCTAACCAAAGGGACACTTCTCGCGGCGCTGAAGACATTGAAAACTTGACCTCTCTGCTAAAAGATTTAAGAGCGGTTTTTGATCAGCAAGGACTGTTCCTCACAGCTGCAGTGTCTTCGTTAAAGGCATCGGCTTCACAGTCTTATGATGTTGAGGGTATATCGAAGTAAGTGAATAACGATAAAGTTTGCAAGCGAAACTCGATTTTAAGTCGCCTTTAAGTCTTATGTTGTCTCTGACATTTTAAGGTGTATTTAATTGCCTGTAATCCCTGAAGGATTAGAAAGAGGTGTACACCCACAGTTTGATGGTATCCTTAGGTCTCAAGCAATACTTTTAAGAACGACTTCGATTTAAATGTTGTGCGGCATTGAGATTTGCAGCCGTAACAGAAATTTGAACGGGCGAATTTCACAGAGATTTTATTCCGTAATCTAATTTCCAAGTAAATTCATTATATGTGTTTTGTTTGTTTATACGCGCTAATCTTTAAATGTACCAGTAGGATCTAAAAAAGTATGTATATGTATTTGTATCTAGCTGTTGCCGCGACTTCGTGTGTATCTTTAATATTATCCTACGGGAATCGTCCATTTTTCCGAAATAAAAGTATCCTATGTGTTATTCCACATTACAATTTGCTTAGTACCTAATTCTATTCAGATCCGTTTAGCCATTTAAGCGTGCAAGAATAAGAAACATCCATCCATCTCACAAACTTTAGCATTTATAATATTAGTAGGATAGCGAAATTCATGAGGAATAGTAAAGGCTATATAACTTCATGGTACGACACACGGGAACAGAGCATTCATAGTCTATACAGCATTTCTTGTAATTGCAGGTACTTGGATATGGTACATTTAATGACTTATGACATGAACGGTTCCTGGGATACCGTCACTGGTCACAATGCCCCTCTACATAAAGGAGTCACAGAGGATCTAAATACCGTGGACCAAGCATTGGACTATTGGATTGGCGCAGGTAACATAACTGTTAATTCGAATGTAGATTGTGGATTAGTAAAAGTTACATTGATACTTGTCTGTGCTATGTTGCGGACACACAGACTTGTTTAGTGAGTGTAACTGCTAGGATGTACAAAAAAAAAAAAAAAAAAAGTTAAAAGTTTATAGTAATATTTAAATATTATACCAAAAGCCGACCCCAAAATAGTTGGGAAAAAGGCTAAGCAGCAGATAAATATTATACCAGCGCTTTTAGATTGAATTATGGCCATCAATCAAGTATAAAGGGTATTTGGATTGATGCCGAGGGCCTTCAATAAATGTTAAATAAAGTTTTTTTTTGTTTTAATTATCTAGTGCTAATTTTTGTTAGGTATTTTAAAAAGACATTACGATAAAAGGATATAAGAACCGCGATTATCTAAAAAACTTTTTAGAAATTAACATTCCATTATTTATTAGTGTGTGTGTCCCAATTCTTATACACACCCGTATTTTTACCAGGTTGTCCTCCAGAGAAAATTGCACTTGGCATTCCATTCTACGGCAGAACATTCACATTGACGAATACTAACGAGAATGGAGTGCGAGCCCCATCGTCCGGGGAGGGTATAGCCGGACCCTATACTGTTACAAATGGTTTAATGGGATATAACGAAGTAAGTAAGGGTTCTACTATTGAAGCCTGTAAAGGCAAAGAATGAAATTGCCGAGGAAGGGCTTTAGAGTATTTTTAAAGTATTTTTTCAAGTATTTTTTACTTTATAGTATTTTATTAGTAAGTAGTATAGTGTAGTGTGTGTGTGTGTGTGTAGTCGTTAGTATTTTTTTATTTTTGGTTTTTTTATTCTTTATTTTTATTTTCATAGCGAGTTTCCTCCGTGCCTCGGAAAGCACGTAAAAAGCCGTTGGTCCCGGCTGTCATTTGTAGATCTTTGACAGTCGTTACTGTTAGTCAGAAGCCGGGAAGTCTGACAACCAGTCTAACCAAGAGTATCGTATTACCCATTACTGGGTTGTGGAGGTCTGATAGGCAGTCGCTCCATGTAAAATACTGATATTCAGCTGCATCCGGTTCGACTGGAAGCCGACCCCAACATAGTTGGGAAAAAAAAGCAGATGATGATGATTTTTTACTTTAAAGTTTTTTTTTAAGTATTTTTTACTTTATAGTATTTTTTTAAGTATTTTTTACTTTATAGTATTTTTTACTTTATAGTATTTTTTACTTTAAGTATAGTATTTTTTACTTTATAGTATTTTCTAAGGACTTTATAGTATACTTTTTTTGATCTGACAAAACTTAGTGCAACTGTATCTATCTAGTTGGCAGGTCTAAACTAGAGGCGAGTTGCTACGTAGTAGTAACTGAATTACGTGTCAGCGGATGTGAGGGCTGGGGTACTGCACACTGCAGTGCTTCAGTGCGGTACCACAGTCTTCAAGAAGACTTTGATTTAAAAAATCACAGACTTAATAATATCAATCAATATTAGAAGATTCAAGAGAGACAAGAATATCCGAAATTACTAGTTAAAGTTCAATTGAAACTTAGTGAAACTTTTAAAAAGATATCTGTAACAACCAAAAACGTAAACGAAACCAAAATTAAAACTACACCCATAAAAACTTCGCTTTTAGAACATCGGGTTTCTTACTACTATCCTACTAATAATATTGTGTTTAAATGGAGCCTTGCGCCAGCCGGGGATTGTTCTTGGGTGCACTTGCATAGTGCATACAGGGATAATTGTCGGTTAGTGTTTCATTTAATTGTAAAGTCGTCTAAGGGACCTCTTCGAGCTGGCTTCGACTCCTTACGCCTTTCAAAGGTTTGGATGAATAGATGTTTGTTACTTAATCACGCCAAAAAGGCTAAACGGATCTGCATGAAATTTGAAACACACATGGGCTACTTTTTATTCCGGAAAAACGTACGGTTCCGTGAGATGATAATACACAAACATTGATGCAGATGAAGTTTCTGGTAGAAGCTAGTATCTATATACGTATGGTACTGTATATTAAAATAATAGAAACATTTGCAACTGCAGTACTATGACCATTACACTACGAGGAAACCTAGTCACCACACTCCCACATCCAACTTATTCCGTCAGAAGAACAACCGACTTCCAACTTCAAAAACTTTGCCCAACTTCATAGCTGCAGATGGCATAAATTAAATTTTGGTGTTTCGTTTCACAGAGACGTCTAGAAATTACCTTTGTCAAGCAATCAAGATTATTCAGTGTGTATTTTGCTTGGGTTGTTTCTGTTTCTTGCTATAGATCTAGGGATGTATAGGTTGTAAAAATACACTTTTTGTACCCGTTAACTATGCTTACTGTCCAACAAACTGAGTAATATTGAGCAAAAATTATTGATGGCAAATGAGTTTTTTGAAGTGAAAACTTCTTTAGCGGCGTTGGGTAAAAAATGTTAAACTCGCGTCAGGACACGTGACCCTGATCGAAAATTTTAAGCGGCGTTGTGCACTTGTTTTTCTCGCGTCAGGACACGTGACCCTGATCGAAAAATTTGCACGAAAAATCGTGCAAAATCACGATTTTGCACGATTTTTCGTGCAAATTTGTACGATTCGCACGCAAAATCGTGGAAAATCGTGGGTGGATGGATGGACGGATGGACGGATGGACGAATGGACGGATGCACGGATGGACTAAATAGTACACGTGCTTGGTTAAATGGTTTCTGTTATGTACATAGTACTTTTATAATGATAATTATAGCAATTCGTGCAAAATTATTCCCTAACCATTCCAAAATATCAAAAATGCACAACGTTAATATTCAAGTTTTCACTTCTGCCGGCACTCCCGGAGTGCAACCCGTCGTTTTTTTTTTGGTGTGCAATGTAACAGACGCACATTAACTGTGCTTATCTGCATGCTGCTGCATGATGTTCAAAAGTTTAGTTAGAACATTTAAAACTTGTTTTTGTAAAAAAAACGTAACTAAAAGTTGGGACTTTGACTACCAAAATCTTCCTAACCAAAAGATTTCAATGTGTGGTTCAGAACAAAGAAATGATCGCAATGATTAGAAGTCCAATCCTGTAATTACAGAGATTACTGCGCATAAAGAAACAAAAAACTTATCATCTTATATTAGTATAGATATCGTTCACATTTCCATTATAAATATTTCGTGACAACTAGACCAAATTTTATGTAAATACTCACAAACTTCTACAAATTTCAGATCTGCAACAAACTCCAAACCGAATCTTGGACCAAAAACTTCGACTCCTCAGCTGAAGTACCCTATGCCACCAAGGACCAAGACTGGATCTCCTACGACGACGCAAAATCGATTACTGCCAAAATCGAATACGCCAAATCGTTGAACATCACTAATATCATGATTTGGAGTATCGAGACTGATGATTTTCATGGACTGTGTGGTGATGGAGCCAATCCTTTGCTTTCCACTATTAACAAAGCATTAGATATTAATGTAACTATTGGTACTACTGAATCTTCTGCCACGCTTGTCCCTTCTAACGCTCCTTCTTCTTCTTCATTGGAGAATATTTGCCAATTAGAGGGTTATATGGCAAAACCTGGAGATTGTACGTCATTTTTTTACTGCGTGAAGGATGTGACTGGCAAGTTGGTCACTAAGGAGTTTAAATGTCCTGCTAATTTGTATTGGGATCAAAGTATCTTGGCTTGTAATTATCCCTCTGTGGTTGCTTGTCAATAATTTGAGGTATGTCACGCTATATTTATTTATGGTATGTTTAACGAATAGTTAATCAATGTTAAAATATTTTTAAATTATATTATTTGAATAATTAATTAATGGCTGTTTTATTTTTTTCTTTTTTAGTTTTTTGTCTTTGTATGTATCTGGTTTAGAATCAAATTTTCAGCTTAACATTTAATGTTCCAACTTTCTCCAAATTAAAATCAGAATTTACAGCCTTAAAATATATTTTTTTAAAAAACCTTAATAAGAATAAAAAAAGGAAACTAAATCTATAAGGGATTAAAAAATTGCTCCGCGTCGCCGACAACCGGAAAAGTGCCCAAAAGACTGGCGGCATTGCCACGCTGGATGGCAATGCTTAACCTCTGGCCAAGGTAAAAGCCAGCCTTTTTAAGAAAATGAGTTTGACATGTTCTAACTAAAGTTTACGCCAATAAACAGGATGACTTTTCATTCACCTGCCATTTTTCAGGGGTGAAAGTACTCAAATCCTGACTCCGAGCTGCTACTGAGAACTTTACAGAAGAGTTTTGCTCGAACTAGGAATTGAACCAAAAGATCTCTTCCCAGGTCGAGCAAAAAGTGTTATTGGGTTTTTCTATGAAATTCTAAGTAGCAGATCGGAGTTTGGATTTGTGCCCGGTTAATGGCAATAGGCTCGCCCCCTATTACATGGGATCTAAATATACCGGCGAACTGTGGGCGTACATCAGTACACCTCTGCCTAACCCTTCGGGGAATACAGGCGTGATGGTATATTATTATTATTATTAGATCTCTTGCATAGCAGTCGTATTTAGGACCACTAGGCTAACGAGGCAATCTTTCACTATTATTGAATTCTACGGCAGTACTCGTACCTACCCATTTACACCACGAAAATTTTAAACTTGCACAAAAACGTAACCATTGTTGTGCAACTAAATATCTTCACCAAAATTTCGTGTCTTACTAAAGTTTCTTTGAAATTCTCCAGCGGTATTCGCCAGCGAATGCGTTCCAAGTTATAAAACTGTCATCTTCATACGGTGCTCGAGGTGTTCACGGTGAGAATGTATGTACTAAATACCATGAGAAATATGTACGTGCCTATGTGTTAGGGACGCTCCAACTAATATTTATTTTTTATCACCGGCACAACTATATATTTTATTTATTTATTTAGGATCTCCGACAAAAGATATACACAAATCATGAGATAAAAAAAATATTACAAAAGTATTATGTACTTTGATTTAACCCAAAATTGATTCTTACTATACGGAGTTCATATGTATATCTTAGGGACGCTCCGACTAATATTATTTTTTTATCACCGGAGTAGCTGTAGAAAGCAATAAAAACTTTTTGTTAAAACTATTGATTATACCTAAAATTGATGAACCTACTTCCCTAACCCTCTTAGACCGATGGCACGGCAATCCGACACAACCGTGGCTGTAAGTGCCTTCCGAGGCATCCGAGCTGTTACTGGAAAATTCCCAATGGAAAAACCCAATAACACTCTTTGCCCTATCTGGGCATCGAACCTAGGACCCCACGCTCAATAGTCACCCTGACAACCATGAGACCAACGGGGCAAACGAGTATACTAATATAATAAAGCTGAAGAGTTTGTATATTTGTTTGCATAGACGCTCTAATCTCAGAAACTACCAGTCGAAAATTATTTGTAAATTGTTGTGTATGCCGAGCGCAGGAGTGCGGGCTGCGTCCCCCACCTCCCCGCCGGCCGCGCCGTGCGGGTTACTTATTGAATATATTAGTGTGCAACATACTAGCGAGTTTGATTGACGTACTACTACCCCTGTCACTTCCGTATCCAACACGTGGCGACGAACGAACTCATATATTTCAAAAAATGTCTACGGTTGCGACTTATGGCGTTCTTTCCACTTTTGACCACCTGACACAAGAGTGGAATAGTTTCAAGTTGCGATTAAATCAGTGGTTTATCGCAAACGACATAACCTCACAAACGGACAAGGCCACAATCAAAAGAAGGGCGATATTGTTAACATCCCTGAGTGAATCTACGTTCAAGCTTGCTTGTGACCTGGCGCTACCCAAGAAGGTTGAAGAATTGGGTTACGAAGTGATAGTGGAAATCCTCGACGACCACTTCACACCAAAAAGGTTTGGGTTTGCAGAGAAATCAGTATTCTATTCGGCAACACAGCGACCAGGTGAATTGCACACTCAATGGGCAGCCAGGATTAGAGGATTGGCAACTCACTGCGCATTCAAGAATTTGGAGGAGGCCTTGCTGGACAAATTCATCATGGGCATGGCACCAGGACACGAACGGGACAAACTTTTCGTGCAGGACCAGCGGGAGCTGACCCTCGCGAAGGCCATCGACTTGGCAGAGAGCGTGCGCTGTGCGCGCCAGGCCTCGTCGCAGGCAGCACCAGGCGCCAGCGGCGCCGGCGCAGGCCCCGACGGCGTGTTTAACATCTCCAAAAAGGAAAAGTGCAGTGTGTGCGGGTTTACAAATCATAGTTCTAATCAGTGTCGTTACAAAAAGTATAAATGTAAAAAGTGTAACAATAAAGGCCATTTGCGTAAAATGTGCCCTAGTGAGGGTAAAGTGAAATACGTAGATGAAGGTACTGTGGACGACGGAGACGACGACGGTGAGTGTTTTTACAATATTCGGTGCGTGAGAGGGAAACCTATGACGGAGCGTGTGATGGTCAGTGGCCTAGCTTTAGAGTTCGAAATCGATAGTGGTTCGGCAGTAAGTGTAATCTCTAAAAATACCTACGAGTCGAAATTCAAACAATTGCCCTTATCAGTCACCAACAAAAGGTTATTCAGTTATACAGGGCAAAATATTGAGACGGTCGGAGTTGTTTTATTACCTATATCATATCTTGGGCGTACGCATACTCTGAATGTGTACGTCGTGCACGCGGCCGGACCGCCGCTGTTAGGCCGCGACTTCATTCGTGAGTTCGACCTGGAATTAGCGCCGTCGCGCGTGCACGTCGTGTTCGATAAAGCACAGCCGGTATGCGAGTCTAGCACTAATATTGATAAACAACTCATGAACATGTTCCCTAAAGTCTTCTCGGGCAATCTGGGGTCGTTTAACAAGTATAAAATAAATTTACAGTTAAAACCCGATGTAAAGCCGATTTTTTTTAAAGCGAGGCCGGTACCTTACGCGCTAAAAGAAAAAATAGACAAAGAACTTGACCGATTATTGTCACTGGGTATTTTAGAGCCAGTACAACACTCAGAATACGCGTCGCCTATTGTGCCGGTTTTAAAAAAAAGCGGTAGCATCAGATTGTTTGCCGATTACTCTGTCACAATCAATAAACAGTTGATAATCGATCAATATCCGTTGCCGACGGTAAACGATTTATTAGCCAAATTGCACGGGGGCGTACAGTTTAGTAAAATAGATTTATCTATGGCGTACAACCAATTTTTATTAAACAAAGAATCTCAGAGGTTAACGTGTATCAATACACATCGCGGTCTTTTCAATTACACTCGATTGGTGTTTGGGTTGTCCAGCGCACCAGCCATTTTTCAGCGCGCAATGGAATGCTTGCTCTCGGGAATTGACGGAATCATTTTTCTACTAGATGATATCCTCATAACGGGGACAAATAAAGACCAGCACAGGCAGAGACTCATCGCGGTCTTACAACGCTTAGATGATGCGGAATTAACGGTTCAAATAAGTAAATGTGAATTTTATAAAAATGAGATTTCGTATCTAGGTCACGTCATAGACAAAAATGGAGTTAGGAAGTCACCCGATAAAGTCAAAGCTATTTTACAAGCGCCTAAGCCAACAAATGTGTCACAGCTGCAGTCGTTTCTGGGCCTCACTAATTACTATCGGAACTTCGTGCCGGACGCGTCGTCCGTATTATGTCCATTATATAATTTGTTAAATAAAAATACTAAGTGGGAGTGGACTCGTAAACACGATGACGCGTTCGTCCGAATAAAAAACATTCTCGCGTCCGATAACACATTAGCACATTTCGACCCGACGGCTAAGTTAATATTAACCGTAGATGCGTCGCCGTCAGGGTTAGGTGCTGTACTATCCCAAATGGATGAAGTAGGGTTAGAAAGGCCATTATCTTATGCGTCGCGAACGCTGTCGTCGGCGGAGAAAAATTACGCACAGATCCAAAAAGAAGCCACTGCGATCATCTTTGGGGTAAGACGGTTCCACCAATACCTATATGGTCGGTCCGAACCCTTCGTACTACGAACAGATCACAAACCCCTCTTGGCTATATTTGGGCCGAATAAAGGCATCCCCGAAGTGTCTGCTAATCGCTTGCAGAGATATGCTATATTTTTAGCAGCGTATAATTATACCATAGAGTATATCAGTAGCAAGCATAACAGCGCGGACTATTTATCACGGGCGTGCGGGGGGGGTGAGGACGGCACGAAGGCGCCCGACGAGCTCGCGGAGTGCGAGGATCGTGCGGCCTACGTGAATTTCGTAGTGGACGGTGACTTACCGGTAACATTAACCGACTTGCGTCACGAGACAGCTCGCGACGCTCACCTGGCTATTGTTAAGGGTTACATTTTAAATGGTTGGCCTAGAAAGGTTCAAGACGAAGGTTTAAAACCATTCTTTAATTGTAGAACACAGCTCTCATATGAAAATGGAATCTTAATGCGCGGGCACAAAGTCGTTATTCCATCGTCCCTACAAGAGAACGTGTGTAGGGAACTGCATAGTTCACATTTCGGGGTAGTGAAGATGAAGGCAGAGGCTCGCAAGCGACTGTGGTTTCCTGGCGTGGACGCGACACTGGAGCGAGTAGCGGCCGCTTGCAGCGTGTGCTGTGCGCTGCGCCCCGCACCGCCACACGTCCCTCTCGCGCCTTGGTCACTGCCGCCGTACCCTTTCTACCGAATTCACCTAGACTTCTTGGGCCCGTTTAATAATTATATGTTGTTGGTTATCGTGGACGCTTATAGTAAATGGGTAGAATGTTACGATATGACCTCAACTCATACTTCAAAGGCGGTAATAAGTAAACTTTGCGATTTTATGTCGCGGTTCGGGGTTCCGCATACGTTGGTGAGTGATAACGGCACTTCTTTCACATCAACAGAATTTCAAGACTTTTGTAGACTTAACGGTATAGAGCATGTCTTATCTCCGGCTTACCATCCCTCTAGTAATGGGCAAGCCGAGAGTTTCGTAAAAATAGTAAAAAAAGGGTTTAAAACTATTATTTTGGAGGGCTGCAATAAAAAGAATATACACGAGAAAATTGCAAAATTTTTATTTGACTACAGGAACTCTAAAAATAGTACCACTGACAAATCACCCGCGGAGATAGTATTCGGGCGTGCGTTGCGCTCACGCCTCGATTTATTGAACCCTATCGCGCCGTCACCTTCGTCCACAGAACTAACGCGAACCGTCGCACACAATCAGTCCTTACAGGCTAAGTACTACCGAGGGAAACACAGGTTAGACTTTAAAGAAAATGATAAAGTATGGATAACCAAAAATATTAATAATAAAAAAATCTGTTGGATACAAGGAATCATTAGAAAGAAAATCGGCAATATTATGTACAGAATCTACGTGCCACATTTAGGATGTGAAGTCACGAGGCACATGGATCAAATAAGGAAATCACTACACACACTTCCGAGCGACGAACAAGACTGGAACCCAGATGTGGTGCCTGATGTGGAGCCACTTAATACTTTTCACCCCGAGCCAATAACGCAGCTAGAAGGGGGAGAAAGGACGACGATGCCAAGTACTCTGGTGACTCCTCCACGAGCAGCCGCTAGATCTCTAAGGCGACAGGCAATTAGTCCGATCTTCACGACACCTACAGCGGGTCAGTACGGCAGTGACGATGATGATAACGAACCAACAGATTTAACCATAGAATAGTTTAGTAGTAGGAAATAGATTAAAAGTATGTCCTAGCTTATGGGGAAGGGATGTTGTGTATGCCGAGCGCAGGAGTGCGGGCTGCGTCCCCCACCTCCCCGCCGGCCGCGCCGTGCGGGTTACTTATTGAATATATTAGTGTGCAACATACTAGCGAGTTTGATTGACGTACTACTACCCCTGTCACTTCCGTATCCAGATTCATGAGAAATAGTATAGAATAGGCTATACAACATCACGCTAAGACCCACAGGACCAGATCTGTAACGTAACTAACGTGACAACGTAACTTAAAACGCTTAAAAATACGACGCGTACTGAAGTTAGTTTTATCATAAAAAAGCGAAATACACAAGAGAATCCACGCAAACAAAGTCGCAAGCAAAAGCTAGTATATTAATATAAGGAAAAACGACTCTGTTCTTCTTTAATAACGCTTCGTACAATGTAAGATCATTGCTGAATCGTCCAACGAGTTCGCTCCGAATATAACTTTTGATGTAATGCGCCGTCACATTGTAGACCCGTCCGCGTCGTCTCTTTGGTAAACAAGTTAGTTGTCTGTGTTCCTTCAGGTATTGTGATACTTTCATTTTGTAAAAGAATTAAAAAAAAATACCTCACGCCTGTATTACCCGAAGGGTTAGACAGAGGTGTACCAATGTACACCCACAGTTCGCCGGTTGATTTAGGTCCCAAGTAATAGGGGGCGAGCCTATTGCCATTAACCGGGCACAAATCCAAACCCCGAGCTGCTACTGAGAATTTCATGGAAAAACCCAATAACACTTTTTGCTCGACCTGGAAATCGAACCCAAGACCTCCAGCGTAGCAGTCGAGCTTAGGACCACTAGGTTAACTAGGCAGTTGGTTTTTGGCAGTTGTTCTTCATTGGTTATTTGCAAATAACCAATAAAGTATTTACCTTACTGGTAAATAACCTTATTGGTGATGTTCTTCAGAAAGGTCAGGTGTGTTGTACTCGTAACCGGCGTGCTTTTATGACCAGGGCCCTATTTAATAAAGCTGACAAGCTGACTTTTATGTCAAAATTGGCAAATTGTCTTGACAAGTGCTGTTTAATAAAGCTGACCATTATGACATGCGCGCCAGCCGTATATGACATATGTCCTATAAGATATTTAGGTGTTATCAACGTTAAAAAAAATCGCACCTTCCAAAAATGTTGCCCATTCTCGGAAATTTATTTGAATTGAAAGAGGTATTAATTGAATAGTAATTTAACTACTTTAAAATAAACTATCATTTCATTTTAAAAACAATAATGGTCGCTCGCAAAAGCGACATTAAAAAGAAATTGTCTCGAGTTCTAGTTTTCTGCTGGCTAAAAGAAGCATAAAAGTATTTGTGCAATGTAGTTTTTAAGGCATTTTCAAACATACTTTATTAATGTATCTTTTTATAAATCTTTTTAACCCCCGACGCAAAAAGAGGGGTCTGGGGGCTGTCTGTCTGTCTGTCCGTCTGTCTGTGGCATCGTAGCTCCCGAACGGATGAAGCGATTTCAATTTAGTTTTTTTTGTATGAAAGGTGTTCTTAGACATGTTTGATGAAAATCTCTTGAGCCGTTTAAAAGTTATGGGGATGAAAGTGGGGAAGGAAAACTGAATGTATTTACAACTTAACAAAATCGACATTATAATAAATATTTACCTATAAAAAGTATAAAATAAAAAAATAAATAAAAAAATTAAAAAAACCCCGACCCAAAAGCCTTAGTTCCCTTTAAAAAGTAAAAAAATAAAATACGTCGCGTTGGGGGATCGCTCGGGACGGTCGTACCTGTCTACGGTAGTACCCTGTAGCAAAATCGGCCCCCGGTATTTTTTTACTTTTTAGAGGGAACCTAGGATTTTGAGTCGGGGGTTTTTTAAATTTTTAATTTTTGAATGTAAGGGTTAAGGGTGTTTTTAATATCGTGCGGATTTCATCACACATGCGGGACTGCCCCACAAATCCCCTTTTGCGGGGGTAGCGCGGGCAGGCGTGATCTTGGGCAGCAGAATATCGTGCGAGGCAATCCCGCATGCGTGATGAAATCCGCACGATATTAAAAACACCCTTACAATGGTTATTTTTCCATAATCAACTAATCTGTATTTTTTATTATACTGGTACCTAAACAAAATAAAATTATGATCAACAATAGTATATTTCATAATCTTTCGATTGAAACCTAATAGATCTTATAATAAATAATGGTATGACACATAATTATAAGATGTTATGTTAGAAATATTTTATGCAACAAAAGGCACGATTTCTTTAAAGCTGAGAGTAGTAGCCTGTGTAGGTACTCATACCGAGTTGCTTTTACATAATTCAACCAAAATCGGATTTTAATTTTAATAATAACGTTTATCTAATTTGAATGAAAGTTCCCTGCAAATAGTAATCAGACAAAAGTGTATTAACTAAAAATAAATGAAACAGTCAGTGCAGCTATTGTATTTATTTACTCAATCACATTTAAAATAGAAGATATGTGTGTTTCCCGGCCACTCATTTGTGCCACAATTTGTACGTCATACGACTAACTGATTTATTTAAAAACTTAATTTATATGACCACAATCTATGACACAAACAGCCCAGGCACTCTAAGCCAGTTTGAACTCCTTCTTTCTTATCCGGGCATTTTATTTCTAATAGACAATTTTCGGCAATCATGCAAAATGTGATCCGTGTTCTGAAAACCACATGCATTGCAACAACATGACAGCTCTTTTTGGTATTGCGGATCGGCCAACAATGACATATCTTCTTGAATGCACATTAATCAATTCTCGGAACAGTGAATGTTTATTAATATACAAAATCACAGCAGTTGTAAATTAATATGCCTAACATTTAAAATTAATTTAACTTAAAAGCTTTTTGTTGGAGTGCGATCATTTTTCACTTTGACATATATTAATCTATGATAACTGCGTCAGACTGACAATACATATATATAATGCCAAATATTAATGTCAGTGAGAACTCATCAAATAATTAAAAATAAAAAGAATAAAACAGGTTATAACCAAACACATAGTCGATCGATAGTTTCTGCGGGTACACCTTTTATAGCAGAACTTTTTAAGTCATAATTTTATTATTTTATTTTATTATTTTCATAAAAGTGTTATTTTCATAAGGGTTGTTCGAAAGAGATACCGCACCCCTTTTTTTCTAGCCAAAAATATCGTCTGGGTAATCAATATTATACAGTGATTGCCGATAAACTTATATGCGATTTTTTACCGACTTCAAAAAAAAGGAGGTTATCAATTCGACCCGTATGTATGTAATATTTCCAGAACTGCCCAGTTTTCGTATATGTTAGTCTATATCAGCGTCTGAACAAGTGTGCCAAATATCAAAAGTGTTTGTATGTATGTATATTTAAAAAAAATCCTTTCGTCTTTAATTTATTATTTTTATAATGCCATGAATTCTCCTTTTGTTCTCTTAATTGCCCTACTTCAAGCACCCACACATATACCATCACGCGTTTATTTACTGTGAGGACGTGATACCGGAACTGTGATTTACAGGCATATAAAGAGTAGCTGTAATTTCACTAATATCGCAATCCTGCCATTAGTAGCTTATACCATAACGCCATTTAGTGAATTTTAAATTTACACACCGTTCACCGTAAAATGTCCCCTGCCGTGATGTTGGCACTTATGCCTTGTGACTGCAAGACAGGTTCACAAAGCAATAGGGCCAACATCACCGCAGGGGACATCTTAAGGTGAACGGTGTGTAGTCGTTTATTGTTGGCCATTGTGACATAATTGATGTTTTTGTTACGACATGTCAAAAATATTTTTTGTGATTAATTGTATTATTTTTCAGCAAAAAGAAATTTGTTTTATAATAAATCTGTATTCCTGAGCCTTTATGAAAGCTAAATCTCGCATAGGATTTATTGAAAATCCAATAACCACATCAATGCTTCAAGTAAGTAATATTTCCATTGATACATAATATTACAAATTATTACATAATTTTATTATCATATCAGCCGAACGACGTGTATAATGGCCAGTCCTTCACTGCCCGTATTTATTGATTTATTAGGGAGAGTTTATCCATTGCAGGAGAACTAGAAAATACTATTTAGCTTTAGATGTAGCAAGGGCTACTTTTAAGCATGGTCCTGGGTTCAATTTACAGGTCTGGCAAAGTTTTATTACATTTTCCCATCAGGAATTTTTCAATAGTAGCCTGGAGTATAAAATTCTTACCAAATTCAATTCAATTCTTATTCTCAAAAGGCTCGCTGTTTATTGCATGGAACTAAAACTAAACATGAATGTACTATAGTTACACGATGCTCTTCGGCGAGAAAGGGCATGATTTTAAGAACCATTACAAGAATAATTTCTGATGATGATGTGATCGGTCAAGGCGATTGCTTCAGCTCCGCTGTAGTTGTCGTTCGTGTGCTCGCATGTGGCTTAAGTAACCAATCTTCTTTGTGAAGAATAATTTATATTCATTGTCAAACATTTGTTTTTATGTTTTCAGCTAATGACCTGCCTACGACGGAGAATCACAGGCCTTTCAGTTCTACCAGCAGTACGCAGACATCATTTCAGTTACATCTATCACATGTGCAGATGTGCTGCGTGTTCCGCCTACTATGACTTTACTTTGAAATTGGTTTCATGTTACACTAATATTAAAGCTTAATCTGACAAAATATATTCAATCGTTTCACTTAATTTTAAAAATTGCTGACATACACAAACCTCAGAAACAAAATTTGTTTCTGAGGTTTATTCATCTATACCAAGGCTGCTCAACCGCAGGCCCGCGGGCCATGAGGTGCCCCGCGGATGGATTTTAAATGACCCGCGTAACTATCAATATCTAATATGACGCCTAACTTATGAAAACTATTACCTATAACAGAAATATTGTCAGAAATCACATTGATAACTTCTGTTGATCCATTCAATTTGATGTTTAACAATGCTTAAGAAGCTTGATGCTGAGTTTTATCCTTTTTTAAATAGCTACATTATACTTACTATACCTTTGGTTCTTTTGCACAAATTTTTGGCCTGCCGAAAATGTCTAAATCGACCGTTTGGCCCGACTGTTAAAAAACCAACAAATGCGAGTCGGTCTCGCGCACTGACGGTTCCGTACAAAAATTACGTATTAAAAAAACTACTTACTACATCTCGTTCACACCAATTTTCGGTGGAAGTAGGTATACATGTTTACATATTTTTTTCTTAGTTCTATCATTCTCTTATTTTGAACGCGCTAATCTCAGGAACTACTGGTTCGGTTTGAAAAACCTTTTAGTAGCTTAGTCCTTTTATCGAGGAAGGCCGTAGGCTGTATAACATCACGCTACAACACTCGGAGCAGTAACTAAAGATGTAACACGGGCGATTAAAACCACACGAACGAAGTCGCGGGCAGAAGCTAGTATTTATCATGATTATAGGTTTCTGTCGGTGTTTAACCGAAGTTAATCTGTTTAATTCGATTTAACCCATACATATATATTCATATTTTGGGTCTTTTTGAAAACCTTTGGGGGAGGCCTATGTCCATCAGTGGACTATCTAACTGTGACTGTGGAGTGGCTGATGATGATTCTTCAATGCATATCCTTTAGATTGAAATTGAAATAATCTTTGGATGATAGATTCCTTTTCTGAAATAAGCAGGATTTTTGAATATTCTACCCCTTTAACGAAAGGAACCAAAAAAGATGAAAGTTTGTGTAAATAAAATTAAAAAAATCTCAATCAATAAAAAAATCAAAGATGAGATACGTGTTAAAGGATTTTCGAAAATTCTATCAAAAACGAGTAAAAGTGGAAGTCGGTGTAAAGTAAAATCTTTTATGAGAAATAACAAACATAGTCTACACGGACAAAAGCGATAGAGAAGTGATAATTTTTTAATAAATATTCTTTGTCTCTATTCAACGTAATATATTTTTAACCTTTTCTACCAAAATAAGAAACTTAAAATTCTCAACATATGGCTTAGTTGCATATCAAATTCCAGTGACAATTCGCAATTTCATGTCATCACGTGATGTATTCAAATAAACGTCAGCCAACTGTCAAACAGAAATATGTCATGATTTTCAATGCATTTAGAGTTTTATTAAACAGAAATTTGACAAATTTGAAAACTGTCACCGTTATTTGTCAAATGTCACCTGTCAGCTTTATTAAATAGGCCCCAGATGTATGAACGAAAAGAGGCGAAAGGAGTATGTAAAGATCAGGTCAAGTCATAATCTTTTAACAATTTAAATAATTATGTCAAACGAATGTATCAAATGTGTAATATTACTATCGAGTTACAACACGTCCAATAGTAATAGATTACATTCCAAATTAATTAGCGTTAAATATCTAAAAGCAATTTAAAACCTGGATTCATCTAAGATATAATATACACAAATAATTGTAATTCCTTATCCTTACTATCCTTATCCTTACTAATATTATAAATGCGAAAGTAACTCTGTCTGTCTGTCTGTCTGTCTGTCTCTTCTTCACGCCTAAACCACTGAACCGATTTCAATGAAATTTGGTACAGATATAGTCTGGGACCCGAGAAAGGACATAGGATAGTTTTCATCCCGGAAATCCCCCGGGAACGGGAACTATTAATCCATACGGACGAAGTCGCGGGCAAAAGCTAGTGTTAAAATAACAGCTTTTTACTAAATAAATATAAACCAACTTATACCACCTTTTTTGAATTTGTTCCGACTAATCTCCGAAACGCCTGAACTGATTGGGTCGGGACATTCACTGGCATATAGCTATAGATGTTATTAGGAGTAACTTAAGGTACTTTAATAAATAAATAAAATGAGTGCTAGTGCTATTAGTACATACTAGCTTCTGCCCGCGACTTCATTCGCGTGGCTTTATTCATCCGCCTTAAGTTACGTTTTTGAATACTGCTTCGCTCCCGTAAGTCGTAGCGTGATGTTATATAGCCTATAACCTTCCTCGATAAATGGGCTATCCAACAAAAAAAGATTTTTTCAAATCGGACCGGTAGTTCCTGAGATTAGCGCGTTCAAACAAACAAACAAACTCTTCAGCTTTATAATATTAGTATAGATTATAGGCCGCTATATCCGCCCAACATCAAGTGGCCCGACGCAGCCTGTTTGACATCCAACGCCATAAGAAAACAAAAACTGAAAATTCCATCAGTACAGGTAACTCCATGGAACACACCAAAAGTAATAAAATGTTACCCAAAAAGAACTCTAAGGCAAAGCTAGTAAGCTACAAATATCAAGTAATATGTTTTCCCGGGTTCCCTCAGTCAGACATGAATATATTTTAGGAAAATTATGTAGCTCATTCTTGGAAGGTAATACCATTGGCTGGGGTACCTACCTATATATGCGAGATTTTTGTCACAGACAATTTGTTACAATCCTTTATATTTGGGAAAATATGCGAGGGGTGACGGTCTCAAATAACCCTTATTATTGTAGCTTTAGAACATAATTTATAATGTCTTTTTATGATTTTGTGGTGGTTTAAATTTATTAGTTTTTGTATGGGTTTTGTCGGCTTTTTAGTTTTTTCTTGTTTTAGCGCGTCGCGGTTGTAGCCGCGTTAAGTTACGTATTTGGTTATTTCTCCGCTTCCGTTAGTCATAGCGTGTTGATATATATCCGCCTATAAACATTCTTAATAAACGAATTTAAAAAAAAACAAAACAAAATATTTTTGAAGTGAAAACTTCTTTAGCAGCGTTGTGCACTTGTTTTGGAATGGGTAAAAAATGTTAAACTCGCGTCAGGACACGTGACCTGATCGAAAATGTTACGAATTTATCGTACACAAATATGACAATTCGCGTCGGCGAATTGTCATATTTCAATTTCTTTGGTTCAATTTCTTTTCAAAACGTACGTCTTTTGGTTCAAAACCACCTTAAGACCTCTGACATGGTTACCGATGTCAGTGATGTCCAAAATAAACTTAGGAAGTACATATGAATTAGAAAGAGTGTCATTGGTATTTGCCCGTGCCCGATTGCGAACCCGCAACCTCGTGTATGAGAGGCGGGCGCCTTAACCATTGGGCCATCACGACACAGTAGACAGGATACGACAGGACATCAAGACAGTCAATTCATTTTAATCAAAGATTTCGCCACAAAGAGTGACAAAGAACACGAAACAACACTGTGCCCGCCCGGTCATTAGGACACCACTTAATCATCAGGCGTCACGCACAACAAGACACAGACTTCTCCGTCACTCAACTCCTCAAAACTCACTCTGCACTCCCTTATAAGTTGTCACAAACTCTGAAACACCCCTACTCATAATACTCGATTAAGAATTGAGTGTCATTTGTTTTAATAATGTTAGTAATAATATTTACAGCTGTTATTTAAACAACTGCGAGACTGCTACGCTAGAGGTCTTGCGAGGTCGTGGATTCGATTCCCAGGTCGAGCAAAAAGTGTTATTGGATTTTTCTATGAAATTCTCTGTAGCAGCTCGGAGTTAGGATTTGTGCCCGGTTAATTTCAATAGGCTCGCTCCCTATTACATGGGACTTAAAAACATACCGGTGAACTGTGGGTGTGTGTAATGTTTTAAAAAATATTGGTTACATTTTTCTTGTTACTTTTATAAGCTATGGCAATTAAGAAGTGACCAATCAGAACTGACAACACTCGTTCACGAACATGACGCGTGGATCAGAACCATTTAGCTCAATAGTGCAGTAATAAACTGTCGCCGTTAGTAAACGTTACTATCACATACATCTACGTAATAATAAATAAAATGTACTCCAAGTCTTATTAAATTATTTTTCTGTCTCCAAAATAATTTCAGAATAAACGAACTAATTCACAGGTCAATCTCCAAAAAAGATGAAGACGTTACGATATAAAGTGCCCATTGGACACAAGTGCGGTAACCATTCTGATTACGAGCTTCCAAAAACATTAAAAGAATCCCAAGTTTAATAAAATCTAATGGCGGGCCATGCCTCGGAGACGACTAGACGAGAATCGCTTCATCTAGAAAGGGGATTTCGAATGACTGCTACGCCGTAGCTGGGGTTACGATGTCTGGCTACGTCAGCTACGCTTTCGTAGCGGTTTGCTACGGGCGACACGTTGAGTCAAAAGTCACATATTCTTTAAACTTTCTTGTATGTGTAGGTGTTTTATTGTTTGTTTCTTTTGGGTTCTGTACCAAAAGAGTAAAACAGGACACTATTAGTAAAACTCCGATGTCTCTGTCTCTCCGAACATTACTTTTGAACCGTAATATTTTTTCTCCATAAAATGGTGTTTTATAAACTTCAGGGAAATGAATGATGAGTGTCGTGATGGCCCAGTGGTTAAGGCGCCCGCCTCTCATGCACGAGGTTGTGGGTTCGCAACCGGGCACGGGCAAGTACCAATGTAACTTTTTCTAATTCATATGTACTTTCTAAGTTTATTTTGGACATCACTGACATCGGTAACCATGTCAGAGGCCCTTGCGGCGGTTTAGAAACTCTGACGCTAGGGTGTGTGGGGTCGTTAGACCTTACTGCTCACACGATAAAGAAGAGGGAAATGAATGTATTAAAGGACTTTGGCGTACTAATTTTCCAAAGGCCACTGCTCAACAACAAAGTTTATCTACATGTTCAAATTTTAAAATGTACATTTACATATTCAAAATATTGCTTAATTATACATAAAATCTTCGAAACATTGGCTAAGTGATTGGGGTTCGATTCCCGCACGGAGTAAATATTTATGTGGCCTACAGTTAGTTGTTGTCTATGTGGCTTTATTTGTTTGTATACGCACCGTCGGCGTCGATACAAGAAATTTCCTAATATGGGGCAACTATTTTCTTAAGAAAAGAAGTAACCACTTGAAGTTGAACTTATTGTTTTTTGCATACGAATATTAATATCAAAGTCAAAGTCAAGTCAAAGTCAAAGCATTTATTTCAATTAGACCATTTACAGGCACTTTTGAATTGTCAAGAAGTTACAGTTTATCATTTCTCACATTTTTGTTGCTGTATTTTCTATAACTCCTCTGTCACTAAAACTTGCCTTCTCCCTTGCAACAAATAGTAGGGCCCTATATACATGGATCACGGAATTCACAAACTTTACTCTCACAAGTCATGAACTCTTACAAATGCTTGTTTTATTGCCAACGCTTTTTTACTGGTGGCAACACCGTCTAAAAAGTTGCCAGAAGACAAATTTGTGGTACGTGATGCCTCTCCGTTACGTCATATCATACCATTCAGTAAGTTGGTAACAAATAAGAAGATGGTTGTGATACGCATTCATAATGTTCCTTTTGTTATTATTAATGGGAGAATGAAATTTATTGAAGATGGGAAAATGATTATTCTATGTGTGGAGTTATGTGGGAGTGGAATTCTGGGATGAGGGACTTGAAGAAAGATTTTGGTTGACAGTCTTTCGAAGTTTCTTACATAGCGATTATGAATATTGTCAATTAAATAATTTGTCATAGCGTACTTTCTAACTCAAGTAAATAGTACTTTTAAACTTTATTAATACATACTTTATGAGCACATCGATATTTTAAAATTCGAAGTTCAATATGACAGTTCTTAAATTTTTATTGTAATCTATAATGTGAACACACAGGTAGGTAGAAACAATTAGGTAGGGGTAGCGATAAGTAGAAACAATTATTGACACTAAGGGACACAGCACACACGCTACTTTTAGTAGCGCGAATCGGCGAATTTGCAACTGTATCGATACTGCATCGCGTTTTGGCGACTCTCTGCGTTCGATCGCAGCTGCCAAATCGCGCGATTTAGCGATGCTGTATCGCGTTTTGGCGACTAACTGCGTTCGGACGCAGTATCGGAATCCCGAACTGTTCCGATGTTAGATCGGGTCGGCTGTAGTGTTGCTGATCCATTGTCGATTATCGATAGTTTGCCGATTTGCAATGGTATTGTTTATCCCACTAATTTTATAAATGCGCATGTTTTAGGTTAGTTAGGTGGTACGTTAAGTGTTAGGTGGATGATGGATGGAAACATTCATCCATCCATGCTCAAAATGCATAAGTTTGTGAGGTCAGAAACTTCGCATTTTTTACATTACAATTACAATAAATGGATGGATGGATGTTTTCATCCATCCATTCATCATCCATCTATGCCTCCTCACAAACATTTGTATTTAAAATCCTACTTATATTATAAATGCAAACGTTTGTGTAAAGGGATATATGGATGATGGATGGAACCATCCATCCACCCATGCTCAAAATGCCAAAGATTGTGAGTTCAGAAGCTTTCGCATTTTTTATATTATGAATACAATAAAATGGATGGATGGATGTTTTCATCCTGGATGGATGAAAACATTCATCCATCCATCCATCCCTCCTCACAAACTTTCGCATTTAAAGTCCTATTAATATTATAAATGCGAAAGTTTGTGCGGTTGGATTAATGGATGGATGTTTGCGTAATGTAAGACGTGAACTGGTTATAGGATGTAACCAATACCGCCTCCGGAGCGATTGACATTTTCGGTTTATCAATATTGCAGGCAGCAGTGCAGCTTCATTAGAATCTATCGTAAGTGTGTAGCTTCGTCAAAATCACAACACAACACTAGTCGCATTATGTTCCACATAAAGGTCTGCCCCCACGACCGATAATCGGGCTGATTCTCGGTCGTTTTTTCTCGCCGGCAAAAAAGTCTGTAAAAAACCGGCCCGATTATCGGGCCGATTTTTGAAAGTTTTTTTGAGTACATACACCCTGACACACCCTCACACACACGCGGAACTGTGGGTAATGTCGTACCTTATAGTTCCGAGACAGCGACACGCCGGCTGACGCTGAAAACCAGCGCTGTGGTTCCGTGTCTCGTGCACGGGCCACGGCTTTATGCTGAACGTCAGCCTTTTCGCGCGGTAGTAGCGCATTATAGATTACTAGCTTCTGCCCGCGACTTCGTCCGCGTCACAGTTGGTACCGTACATTTTCCCGGGATAAAAAGTAGCCTATGTGTTATTCCAGACTATAATCTATCTTTGTGCCAAATTTCATCCAGATCCATTCAGCCGTTTAAGCGTGAAAGAGTAACAAACATCCATCCATACATACAAACTTTCGCCTTTATAATAGTAGTAGGATTGTTTTTGTTATTTTTATTTTTGTGTTGTGCGTCGCTTTCGCGAGAATAAATGGTTTTTCTCTCTTTCTTTTTTACACACAGACAGCACAGACAGATTTTCAGTTTTTCAGTGGGACAGTTTTTTGTTAGTTTTGATTATCGGTCGTGGGGGCAGACCCTAATTATGTCAAAACGCTGCGATCGGCATCTTACAGTGTGCGGGGGGTAGCGATTAGTCGCTGAATCGCGCTTCCGAAAAGCGACTAAATCGCTGCGATTGGCGATTTCAAGTGTGCGGGGGGTAGCGATTAGTCGCTGAATCGCGCTTCCGAAAAGCGGCTGATCGCCGATTCGCGCTACTAAAAGTAGCGTGTGTGCTGTGTCCCTAAGTGATATTTTTTCTTATTGGATAATATTCGATATTTTAAAATTCGAAGTTCAATATGACAGTTCTTAAATCTTTATTGTAATCTATAATGTGAACACACAGGTAGGTAGAAACAATTAGGTAGGGGTAGGGATAAGTAGAAACAATTATTGACACTAAGTGATATTTTTTCTTATTGGATAATATTTATCTTTTAGAAGTCGGTGGCAATACAAAATAACTAACAGAACCAAAGTCAACTACTTCCAAAACTAAAGTAATTTTTCACTTCCGACTTTCTGTAGGACTAATTATCGGACCGTTCCATATATCCATAGTTTCGTGGAAAAAATTTTTTTTAGGACGTTGGTATATTATAGTTTATATGTTCCATTCTTTTTTCAAGTAAAAACTATCCCGACAAATTGAGAACCTCGTCCTTTTGGAAGTCGGTTAAAAAGGTCGTTCACCGATTGTCTGATATAGACGGATAGCCTAAAAAGGTTTTTGTTAAAGTTATAATGACAAAAGCAAATGAAACAAAAAGTGACTCTAATTTGACGTAGTAAGACACACCAATGATTTAAATCTTACCGGGATCGTTGTACTCGAGTTCAATTGTTTATTTGCCTTGGGGCATCACAGTGCCGAGTGGACCTTGACTTAATCCGGTGTAGTTGAGCAAACTGTTCTATTTTTAGCTTTGATTTTCCAGCCTGTCAGGTACATACACCGTCCCTAGATCTTAGTCGACGCCGTTCAAACAAAATACAACAGATAAATTCTATTTCTTATTTTCGAAATGATTGACTGAAATCTGTATAAAAAATAAAAATAACATCTTATTATAACTTACCACCACGCCTGCATTTACCGAAGGGTTAGGCAGAGGTGTACAAATGTACATACAAAGTTCGCCGGTAATAGAAAGGTCCCATGTAATAGGAAGCGAGTCTATTGCCATTATTAAATGTATTTGAATGTTTATACGGTACTTACTTATTATTTGTCTGTCTGTCTGTCTGTCTATCTGTGTGTTTGTTCCTGCTGATCTCCGAAACGGCTGGATCGATTTGTACGGGATTTTCACAGGCACTTAGCTGATGTTATAAAGAGAAACTAAAGCAACCTATATTTTAAAAAAAACTAAGCTACCGCGCAACAAAAATAAAAGCGACAGTCACACGAGCAAAGTCGCGGGCAAAAGCTAGTCTAAACTAAAAATAGTCTTTTGTTTTAAGGATCTTCGATCGTCTTTACAAATACCTGCGTGGGCGAGCGACTTTTTGTAATACAACCTCGTTTTAACTGTAAATTACGTTTTTAGCTTGAGTGGGCGTTGGGTACTAACCTTAATCTTGTTCCACTGAAAGGAAAGTACGGAACCTGTTTTATTTACTGATGTACCCTAATTAGGAAGCGTATGAGGGGTGTAAAAAGACACATCATATACCGTTTACCTACGCATACTGCCCATCAAACTAAATAAAAATGATTGCTGGGAAATGACTTTTATTCTTAGTACCTACCAATTTTGATTTTAAGTAATAGTTTTTATGCAAGGTACCTACATCGCATTCACATGTAATTATATTGTAAGGTCACGTGATCTCCTGTCAACTGATGGAAGCTTATAGTAGACTGCGCGCGCCGTGACTGCTGACTGGGACTGCTTGGACGGCGCTGAGAACAGACGTGCTATTTACCATTGACGTGTGCTTATTTATTTTCTGGCTATGTTATTTCATGAATTGGTCATTCCTTTTGTTAAGTGTGGATTTCATGGTTATTCACGCTAATATAATTAAAGTCTGTTCATTTTCTCTTCTTTTACTTCTGATTCCTAACAATATATTATACTGTATACAAATATTGTAAAAAAAAAACAAAATTAAGAGACATGAAGCGACTGCTCCATGTAAAACACTGGTATTCAGCTGCATCTGGTTAGACTGGAAGCCGATCCCAACATAGTTAGGAAAAGACTAAGCAGATATACAGGTTCGATTTTTGAGACGGGTCACTAAGGGCAGATACCTTAACAGGAAAACGTTCCTAGAAGACCATCCATAACTTTATGAGATATTTCGAACTGCATTCACAGATTTTGGTAAAAATATTTACAGTCAGCTGCATCTGGTTAGACTGGAAGCCGACCACGACATAATTGGAAAAAGCCAGATATAATATAAATTTACTACGCTAGAGGTCCTGCCTGGGTTCGATTCCCAGGTCGAGCAAAAAGTGTTATTGGGTTTTTCTATGAAATTCTCAGTAGCAGCTCGGAGTTAGGATTTGTGCCCGGATAATGGCAATAGGCTCGCCCTCTACTACATGGGACCTAAATATACCGGCGAACTGTGGGTATACATTGGTATACCTCTGCCTAACCCTTCGGGGAATACAGGCGTGTTGGTATATATAAAATATACATTTCCCATTATGAAAACAAGCCCTACTATTCACCACATATCAACATTTACTCACGCTTTCATTAATTTTAACCAACACCGAAATAATGGGAATACCGCAACACATTGAAGTTATTTTACACTAGCGAACTGATTGCGACTGCGTCCGCGTGGCTTATTTCACCCGATTTTTTTTTTTAAGACGGGAAATCATCATATAACTTCCCCCGACCTGGTCGGGGCGGGAGGGAGTGTCAGACTTTTACTGACTAAAACCCGTCTATGTTCCTTTCATGTGCCCTTTGCGTTCCGGGGGCACGGTATCTCTTTCGAACAACCCGCAGCCCCGGCAGGCATCGGCCCTCAGTGGCCCCATCCAATTTCACCCGAGTTACGTTACGTTTTTGGTTACTGCTCCGCTCCTGTGGGTTGTACCGTGATGTTATATAGATGGGTTACTCAGGAATAATGTAGCTATCCATTGGTGAAAAAAATATTAAAATCGGTCCAGTAGTTTAGAGCCTATTCGTTACAAACAAACAAACAAAAAAGTATAGAAAATGTAAAAGAGTTTTCATTAATTGTGACGGATTTTATACAAAAACAAATTGTTAATAATGCAATTAATTAATAAAACAGGTTTACAGTTCATTAGTAATGAAGTATATGGATACATGCCTGATTTTGTCAATGAATTTCTTCCCGAGGATTTTATTTTGTTTTTCTTATTTTCGTTTCGGACTGCCTCGTTAGCATAGTGGTCCTGAGCACGACTGCTACGCTAGAGGTCCTGGGTGCGATTCCCAGGTCGAGCAAAAAGTGTTATTGGCTGTTTCTATGAAATTCTCAGTAGCAGCTCGGAGTTAGGATTTGTGCCCGGTTAATGGCAATAGGCTCGCCCCCTATTATATGGGACCTAAACATGATCGGCGAACTGTTGGTGTACATTGGTACACCTGTGCCACCTCGGCCATGTAATAGGAAGCGAGCCTATTGCCACTAACTGGCACAAATCACAACTCCGAGCTGCTACTGAGAATTTCATACAAAAAACCAAATAACACTTTATTCGACCTGGGAATCGAACCCAAGACCTCTACCGTAACAGTCGCGCTTAGGACCACTAGGCTAACGAGGCAGTCCATAAAGAATATTATACTTATCACAAACTCTTTTAAGGTCGCAGCTTAGAGGTTTAATAAAAAATTTGATCAGTTTAAACAAAGCAATTCATATTCATGAATGGCAATAATTCTCTCAGAGGCCGAATAAATTAGATACCGGGACTTTTATTCAACGATCTTGGAAAGGCAGTCGGTGATGGCGATGCGGCATTTGTAGTGGAAACTCAGTTATGTATTTATGTTGTTTTCTTTTCTTTTTAAAAAACTTTACACCACTCTAGAAAGAACAATGGGTAATTTTGTATGGAACCCGTACCCACTTTGTAGCATTTTAGACTAGGTGTAATTTAGAAGAGGCCTAATTGAGTAACTCGAAAATAAGTGAACGAATGAATGAATGAATGAAAGACCGAAGTTATGATAACTTCTTTGTAACATTTTTAATTGCCAATAATCGCACTTTTTCTGCTTTTTGGACTAAATAAATAGATAACCAGTCATTTTTTCTGTCTTTAGAGAGCGATATAGCTTCCTATCGTTGGTTTTTGGTACAGAAAAAATATTAAATAAGAACTATCAATCTTAAATAGCACAGTTTTAATAAATTGTATTGTTACTTTCAATGATTATATCATCCCAGGCACTTGCCGAACCTACGAAGTTATCTAGGTGCCTGCCAACACCTAAGTACCATATTATGCTAATAGTATGGGCACAAGCACCTAGAGTTCTCATACCCGTCATGCAGGAGCAATAATACGCTTCGATGGCTTCTTTGCCCTGGACAGTTTTTTTTTTTAAATAACGGCACCATTGCGCCTCCTGCAGGCGAATATCAACCACTGCGCCGCCGCTCAGGATCTGTTGCTCCAAAGCATGGCTCAGTGGTCGATACACATCGCCGTGGTCGCTGAGCCGTACTTTGTCCCGCCCAGGGAATACTGGATGGAGGACCTTAGCGGCTCAGTGACCATAATTGCGTCGGCCGCCGCCGGCACCCCGTCCCTTGAAGTTGTCAAGAAAGGACAGGGGTGCGTAGCAGCCCGGTTCGGGGGGATCGTTGTAGTTGGTTGCTACTTCTCCCCGAACCGAACTCTCGCCGAGTTCCACAACTCCCTCGTGGAGTTGAGTGTCGTCGTCGGAAGCCATTCCCTCCCCGTGAGGGAATGAGGGTGGCGGTACGCAAGCTGAAAGGCAAAAATACCACCCCGGGACCCGACGGCTTGCCTGGGAAAGCCTGGGTCCTGGCCTCAGAGGCTCTAGGGCCCCGATTGGAGAGGCTCCTAAGGCCAAGAGACGACTCCCGGCCACCGTAGACGCGGGTCTGTGGACGGTGAGCAATGGGTAGCTCACCGTCCGTACGTTCATTAATAACGACAGACCGTGTCGACGGCGCGTTCGTGTTCCACGCGCGCCTCAAAGAGATGTCAGCAAACTTGGATGGGGCCACTGAGGGCCGATGCCTGCCGGGGCTGCGGGTTGTTCGAAAGAGATATCGCGCCCCCGGAACGCAAAGGGCACATGAAGGAACATAGACGGGTTTTAGTCAGTAAAAGTCTGACACTAGGGCGTGGGGAAGTTATTTGATGATTTCCCGTCAAGTAATACACTGAAGTCCGTTGTGAAAGCCGAGGTTGTAAATAAAAGTAAGAATAAAATAAACTAAGATATGCGCGCGCGCTCAAAATCAGTTCCTAACAGGTACTAACTACTGACGACACACCGACGCTAGCACAAAATAGTTCAAACTACCCACCTAATGGATAAAATAAAATAAAAATTGAACGTGCGTGGGTCGATTTTACTACGGATTTTCGGTATTTTCAACATCGAATATCTTTTTTCCTACATAAGTTACAAAGTTGCTTCCATACAAAAAATATCTACGTTGTCAAAGACCTTTCGAATGGTACCAATTTCAACTTGCTACAAACTGGGTACGTTCCGACCCATGTTCTTTCTCGCTAATAATAATAATAAAATTTCTTTATTCGGACAACTTTAAGTTTTTTGTCAAAAATTAACCAAACACAAACCGAAGCTATTAGTGCCCTTATTCTAAACACAAAAATAAAATATATTTGTATTTAGCGCGCTCTTGAGGATATACCTAAACTAAGTGTCTCCGCATACGACCGAAAATCAGGGCGAATTTTTTAACAGTTTCTTCTCGCCGACGAAGAAATCTGCGGAGGCGGTAGTCCGTCTTATTTCGCTCTATTAATAATTAATTTCATTTCATTTATTTCAGGTAATTATCACTCATTGCCATACATAAAATAATAAACATAAATTAAAAATAACGACGCAATAATAGTGACGCATCTCCTAATTTCTACGCTCCTAGGGTTGTCACAAAAGAAAAAAGTTTCCTACCGCGAATTTACTTGCATCTCACGTACCTATTAGGGATGGGGACAAATAAGACGTTTATTTAAACAAGGGTGCAGTGTAGGGCGCAATATAAAGTGAGACACCCCTGTTTAAGCAAGAAATAGAATTACGTTCAGGTATTTCTGTTTGAACTGTTTTGAGAAGGAAAGCTGATGAATTTATAAGGTTATAGGATTTCGAAGTAGTGACCTGAGAAAACTGGGACTATAAAGGATTTTGAGATGGTTAGAGGATAGTGGAACAATACAAGTGTTGACGTCATTAAAAGTTACATATAATGCCAAGACACAACTTAAATGTTTTATTTTAGCTATGAAAATTCCATTTTGGTTAGTTTGAACCCAATAAATAGTTTTTCAATTGAGTTGGCATATACATGACGTCACAGCACCCTATTACAAAAAAAAACTTTGCCAGAAATCGAAGACATCGCGTTTTGACAGCTTTTAAATATGATTATAATATGAGTTTAATTTGTTATTTAATGTATCGTATGGAGTATGTCTAAAATAAATGAATTAACGATAATAAAAAATATGTCAATTGATTGTGTCTACTTCTAAGTTAGAATTTTTAGAAGGCAATTTCTAGGTTTAAAAGATAAAGCCACGGGCAACCATTATAAAAAAAACTTTTGCACATTCGTTGACAGATGGATATCGTTTGTGGTGGACACAGTAAGTATTGATTTTTGCATACGATCTAATAATAGCAGTAATTTCACTATCAACCAATCGTCTAACGATGCACACTTTACTAAATGACCCTGATTGTACAAGATTTCCGCTAATATTTTCTCACAGAACATTACCAAAAGATCGTTTATGAGTAAGTACCCTCAGTGCCATAGGACCTAAGAGTGAGGCTGAGGAGTTATCAGTGTCTTCCGCATGGTCGACCATGAGGCATCGGTAGCGAGACCCTGTCTCGAATCGCCGACAATTTGTTACATTATTCTACTTGAATTACTTTTTACATTTCCACTCTTAGATACTTTTGCTGGAGATTAGGGATTATTGGAGGGAAGGATATTGGTTGTAACTGCGAGTTTGAGAGAATAATTTTGTTAAGTAGGTTTAAACTTGAAATTTATTCCACAAGTTGGTTCAAGTAGAGACGTCACTAACACATGAACTGTTTGTATTTTGAGTTAAAGATATGAAGGTTTTTTTTTTATGTATGAAAAATATAACGCAATAAAATTTAAAAAAAAAATACGAATGAAGAAGCCCTGAAAAAAATAAGATAGTTTTTTTAACGGATCCCGTCATAATTTTCCAGAAATTTCAAAAAATTTAATACTCTAGTACACTCGAATACTATCAAAAATCGCAGAACTTAAATAGTTTTTATCCCAAAATATTTTTTTTTTTTGATGCACCCTGGGCAACGTGGTGAACATACGTTAATGGTAAAAAATACATTGCAAGGCACAATATTATGATGCGTTGCTAAATCATTTTTTTAAGGCGCTTTTCTGCTATAATCGCATAGCCAAGTCAAGGTATCATCATCATCTTTTAGCCATACCTTGTCCTACGGATGATATGATAGCCGTAGGACAAGGTATGGCTAAAAGTTATTCTGCATCAGCACGTTCAGAGTACAAAGTCTGTTATTATCCTTGCTATTTGCTAACGCTAAGTATGATAGGTAACTAATTTATTAGTACCTAAATTATACTTTGTACTGCTTCAGTAACAATAGAACATACCTTACACCGCAATAACATCGCCACGCTTGGTAGTATCCGGAAAAACAAAAAAAAGAGAGTCAAAAATAGGTACCAGGCAAAATAACTAGAATGAATTTAAATATTTTCCGAGTTGTATAATTTTAAAGAAACTGGGGCAACATTCATGACTGTGTCAATGTGTCACAGAATATCGGGTGTCAGTAATGTCAGTCAAAGAAATGTCACAATGACAAACCACCCCATATTTGCGCGTTCCGTACCTAAATAATTTTAAACGTTAAAGCGAGTTAACCTATGAAAAACCAATGAGTGTAAGAGAGACAAACAGTGACTAATTGTTTCATATTAAGTTGACAATGGAACGCAACATATCTATCGTTATCGTTATTGATGCCGTTTTGCAGTAGTAAAATAATTTAATATTACATTTATTTATTGTTTGGGAAATTACTCGTCATGGCTTCCACATCTAAAGTTCCTTCGGTTAACATTCAGGATAATCCTCCAGATGATTTAGAGCCTGGTGCGTGTTACGACAGCATTCTAAATCCTACAGATTCGTTCGAAGAGTTCGCTTCGGAGATGAGTTCAAGTCTTCAAGAACGGAATATTGCATTATCTGCAATAAATAGTACTATTAGTGAGATTCAAAGTGAAATTGGTGAGAAAGACGCTCCAATAAAACCAACAAAATCTAGTGACGATCTACAGACTAAAGATGTAAGTTTTTTTTTTATTTGTGATCAAGGTAATCATTTTCCTTCAGCCTAGTAGTGGACTATTTTTATTTTGATCTTTTTGGTGTTATTAGGAGTCAATATCAGCATCAACAAGCCACTCAAACTTGACGGATCAAAATGGTGATGGTGATGATACGGACAATGAAAAAGATGATTATCTTCAAACACCGGAATTGGTGAACAAGGAGAAACATGTCTTTATACTCAGTTCTGCTGGTAAACCTATTTATTCTAGGCAAGTATTTCTTATATGTTTATAACTAACACTTTTCTTGGTCAGTGGGTCTTCTTAGGGGCTTCTTCTCGTTACTTTTTCAGTATGACATATTTGTTAAAAAAAAATCCTGATTGCAATATTTCTATTGTGCTGACTGCCCAAGATATGCTTAGTTACCATTACTGTACTTACAATAAACTATAAATATTCCAAAATTTTCTTTAGTAACAAAAATGGATATAAAAAAAAAATACTTTTTAATTTCTGATCCTCATAATTTACCAAACAGGTCAACAGAAAAAAATACATACCAACCAATGGAAATATTTATTTATAAAAAGAACTGTTTCAAAAATAATTTCAGGTACGGTAACGAAGATAAGCTAGCAGGTCTATGCGGTGTCATACAAGCTCTAGTAAGCGTGGTGGAGGAACAAAACCAGGATATCTTGAGATCTATCACAACAAAGGACTGTAAGGCAGTGTTCTTAGTAAAAGGACCATTGATACTGGTCGCAGTGTCCAAGTCCAATGAGAGTGAAACGCAACTTGTTTTACAGTTAACGTAAGTTGTTACATATTATTGTTTTATTAATTGAAATTACAGCCAAGAAAACATTAAGTAGGCAGGGTTGATTGCCCCATCGGTCTCGTGGGTACAAGCGCAACTCCTGAAGGGTTTTGAGTTCAGGTATGAAGTGTAACAGATTTTATCTTTTACGAATTCTGGAGCTTGGAAGTTGGTGGTGTCAAAGGGGGTGCCGCCTTTAACACGGAAAGCACATAAAGCTGTTGTTCTTGCTCCTGATTTCTTAACAGTCAAGTCAGATTGTCTCGTTCGACTATGAGAGTGAGAGAAGGAGAGCACCTGTGTTTTTACACACACTCATGCATTATAATATCTCCACTCTTAGGACATACCATCACGCCTGTAGTCCTGAAGGGTTAGGCAGAGGTGTATCGATGTACACAGTGCACCAGAATGTTAAGGTCCCTAAACCTAACTCTGAGCCGCGTCGCGCTTAGAACCACTAGACCACCGAGACAGTCTCCTCTCGTAGCTAGTATCCATTTTGATTGGCTACCATTACCACAATTGAATCAGGAGAATATTAATAAACCTAACCTCATCTCATAATCACAGATACAATTAGAAAACCTATATTAATTAACATATAACTTTACCGAATACAAGATAACAATGTACTTACTTACAATATACTTTTACACCTTTCAGATACGCATTTAATCAAATAGTATCAGTACTTACTCTGACACAACTGAACAGAATATTCGAACAGAGGCGGAACTATGACTTACGAAGACTTTTGTCGGGAGCCGAGAGACTTATTGATCACTTACTTATATTTATGGAGAAGGATCCTGCGTTCTTATTGGGTGAGTGGGGAAGAATGACCGTAGTATTTAGATTTTAGTAGTAGTAAAGCTCTTTGTGAAGGAGCTTGGCCCGGGGAAGTACAACCACTATACCTATTTCTGCCGCAAAGCAGCGTTGCTGTGTTCTGGTTTGAAGGGTATAGGTGCCGGTGTAATTACAGGAAAACAAAAAACTAGCATTGTTTGGACTGGTCTCATTCCAATCTGTGCGGTTCTTTGTTCAATTCAGCTCGGATATTGACTACATAATTTGACCATCCACGAAACTGTATGAACTCTAAAAGAAAGCTGTGTTTATTTTCATGTTTCTTCACAAAAACACCTAGCGATTCAAACTCTTAGTATGACAAAAAAAAATTGATTGTAAAAGGAATTCTTAACCTACCTACATACAGAATAAGGACTTACATACACAGTGCCTAAGCTTGAAAAATCCCTAAAAAACCCGCATCATTAGTACTTTATCATAGACATAGGCTTCACCTAATGATAGCCACAATGACCGCTCCTGCGCTGCCCGCATCCAGGTATTTCCCGATATATACGGTACTCTTATTTTTTAGAGAGGGCAATTCATCACATTACTTCTTCTGCTCTTAGCGGAGCGGAAGGGAGTGTCAGATTGTTATTGATTAAAAATCCATCAAACTCGAAGTCAAATGATTTATTTCAATTAGGCCATTAAAAGGCACTTTTGACTGCATTACATGAAAAAGTCATTAATATTGAATCTAGTTGCCCATTCCAAAAGGTAGTTTCGTATGGAGAAGAACGGGCAAGAAACTCCATACATACTCTTTTAAAAATCTGTGATCCTCCTAATGCCTTTTGCGTTCCAGAGCCGCGGTGACTTTTTCGAACAAATTCCGCAACAACCCTGGCAGGCTGTACTTGCGCTACTTACGGTTTTAAATAACAATCGTGGCGGTTAAAGAAAAATTCTTTCTTTTACAGGAGCAGTCCGCTGCTTACCCCTCCCCGAGAAAGCAAGGGAGAATATTACAAGCGCTATACAATCAACATGCAACAAGATACGAGACTTAGTCTTCGCTATAATGTTGGCTGGAAACCAACTGATCACTCTTGTGAGAATGAAGAAGTATACCCTACATCCATCAGACATCCATCTGCTTTTCAACCTGGTTCGGAGTTCAGAGTCTTTCAAAACGGCCGAAAGTTGGACACCGATTTGTTTGCCGAAGTTTGATTCAACGTGAGTACCTGTTTTTTTTGCCATTTTTGGAAATTGTACTTAGACAATACATGTGTAAGGCGCAGTTTTGCATGCGTAATATGCAAGGTGTCAATGTCTCAGAAATGGCCACTAATCTATCCCTGGGTATCGCAAAAGGTGACTAACGGTCCCTTTCTATAATGCGATCTGTAGATCGATCCCTGCCCGCAAACGATCAATGCGAAAGTAACCCTGACTGTCTGACTGTTACGCTTTCACGACCAACTAAACCACTAAACCTATTTTGATAAAATGTGGTACGGGGTAAGTTTTTACTCCAAGATTAGGTTAGTTTTTAATCCGCGACTGCGTCCGCGGCTACCGACATTTACACGGACGAATTCACGGGCAAGAGCTAGAATACTATATAGTTTTAATAATACATACATACATACATAAACTCACGCCTTTTTCCCATGGGGGTAGGCAGAAACCACAGAACGCCACCTGCTACGATCCTTACATACTCCTTTCGCCTCGTCCACATTCATATGATAATATCTAGTCATAAACCGCCGCCGGTTAATTAAAATACTAGCGAAATATCCGCGACTTCGTCCGCGTGTGTTATTTTACCCGCGTTAAGTTACGTCTTTGGTTACTGCTCTGCTCTCGTATGTCGTAGCGTGATGTTATATAACCTATGTTACTCAGGAATAATGTAGCTTTCTAACGGCAAAAGAATGTTGAAATCGGTCCAGTAGTTTTGAAGCCTATCCGTTACAAACAATCAAATCTTACCTCTTTATAATATTAGTGTAGATAATTCTTACACACAGTTATTATATACACACAATTACTATTATCATTATTATATTATATAGTGGATCACCCATTTAAATGTATGGAGTATTTCAATTGGTTTGTACTTGTGTACATTCCATTTTTTTTCTTCATACAATAATTTGCACATGCCGTGTTATCTCTTCACCACCTTTGTTTGACTGGTAGAGAATGCCTAAGGCATTAACTCCGCCTTTGTACTTTTTTCGTGCATAAAGTTTAAATAAATTATTTGAAATTACAGAGGATTCCTCCACGGCCACGTATCCTACATCTCAGAAGACTGTCAAGCTTGCCTCCTTCTGCTCACAGTACAACGCGACGCCTTCTTCCCCCTCTCCCAAGCAAAGCACACGATAGCCGACAAACTCCGCCGTTCCAACTGCCTCGTCGCCATCAACGATGCCCTACACAGAAACGAAGAACTACCAACAACCAACCCCTTAAAACACATAGGAATACCAGAAATCCGGCATTTTATGTACAAGTGCAAGTCTACGGCCCAACTGTTCACTTCAGACCCAATAAGTCTGGATAAGTTACAGGATTACAGAATGAGGCATAAAATTGGGGGGGATATCTCTGTGAAGAAGGCTGAAACGCTGTCTGATATTGACTATGTGAGGAACTATAGGAGGTTCTGCAGTTCGATACATTGTACTTCTACACCGGCGAAGCTGATATTTCGGTCGAATTCTAGTGATACTGTGTTAGCTTGGGTAAGTTTTGGTTTAGTATTTATTTTAATTGTGACCTGTAGTGTTATTTTGTGGATAATGTCCCTCAATTTAGGTGAAGTGAGCTAGAGGTGAGTTGAGAATGACTAGCTTCATGTGAATAAAAATTGGGATAAAGATTTTCTGTTACCTAAATAAATAAATAAATATCTTGGGACAACTCACACACGGCTATCTGATCCCAAGCTAAGCAGAACTTGTGTTATGGTAACCAGACAACTGATATAGATACTTATATAATTTTATAAATACATACATATTATAGATAAATCACACCCAGACACAGAACAAACAATCATGCTCATCACACAAAGTTTGTCCTGGGTGGGAATCGAACCCACGACCTCCGGCTCAGCAGTCAGGGCCACTAACCACTAGACCAACAGGCCCGTAAAGAAAGACGAAGCCATTACCCATTTAGTTTTGTTAAGAGCAAAATACTCCACGTTTAGCTATTTTTTAGGGTTATTGCTCCGCTCCTGTGGGTCGTAGCGTGATGTTATATATTCCTCATAATTCTAGCAAACATATTAAACAAAATATTATTTTATAGATTTTTTTCCAATTTGAATGGTAGTTTTAGACACTAGCGCCTTTAAAAAATTGCTTCAGCTTTATTGTGATCGAACAGATTTTTATGCTAAAGCCAAATTATCTATATCCAATTCAAATAGAATTTCAAAAGCACTCTGTCAAATTTACATTGTAGGTGTACATTGGTACACCTCTGCCTATCTGCCTAACCCTTCGGGGAATACAGACGTGATGGTATTTTCTCTGTCAAATTTAAATTAAACATTCTTTGAAAACAAAATAAACACCGAAGTTTGTTATCAAAGTCAAATCATTTATTTCAATTAAGTCATTAAAAGGCACTTTTTAACGTCAATTAAACGGAAGAAAGACAATATAATATTTAATTGAAACTAGTTGCTATCGAAAAGAGACTTTACGTTATATATAACCCCAAAACTACATTACAAAATACCTCATTATGTTTTGGTTACCTTTCATTTTTATTAACAAATTATCAATAATTTCAGGTGACAAACGGCTTCGAACTCTACGTAACCTTCGACCCCCTAATGGAAAAAGACCAAGCAATAAAAGCAGTAGACCGTCTTCTCAAATGGATCAAGAAAGAAGAACAGAGGATCTTCATAATGCACGCGCCGACCTTCTAGCCAAAGTTTAGCGTGCCTTCTCTGAGTGGCATGATTAAAAACTCTTTGAACAGAAACTCTAGTGCGGAGGAGTGTCTATGATTTTTGCAAAGTTTATAATTGTTGATCTATGGTTTTTGTGCCGCGTTTGTATATTGATATTAGAGATTTATGAAGGTGTAAAATGGCCTTTATTGTGCTACGCTGTAGGCACTATTGGAAATATTGAACAAATGCCCGAATTGCTCATTTTGCGCGCTGTGCATTTGCGCAATTGACTGTTATGGTTTGACTCAAACTTAATAGCGGCTCGGAAGTTAGCTACGAGTGCCTGGTTCATGCAGGTTGATTCAAGTCAATAATAATTTAGGCTCTATTTAATGATTTCTAGATATATATTTATGACTAGCCAACTGCCCGCGATTGCACCCGTGTGGCTTATTTCACCTGAGTTATGTTACGTCTTTTGTTACTGCTCTGCTCCCGTGGGTCGTAGCGTGATGTTATATAGCCTATGTTACTCTCGAATAATGAAGCTAACTATCGGTAAAAAAATGGTTAAAATCGATTAAGTAGTTTCGGAGCCAATTCGTTACAAACAAACAAATAAATCTTACCTCTTTTATAATATTAGTATAGATGCAGAAGTAATTAAATAGAGCCTAAACTATTATACATTTGAATAAACCTGCGTGAACCTGTACCCGCAGCTAACTTCCGAGCCGCCATTAAAATTGAATCGTATTATACTTTTTTTTTCGAGTTTATGTAAAGTTTGTTTAGTACGCTATTATGACTAACTTCCATGGCGATACCGTCCTTCGCTTCGAATTTCAAATAGTGTCTCCCGAAAGTGCCACATTAAAAACTTTTTGTGCATTCTTTTTTTTAAATGTTTCATCTTACGAAGGTGCGTGTGTTTAAATTGTTAATGTGTGCGTGAAAGCGACTCGACCAATAATGAGCGCTCTGCTGCACACATAGAAAATAATATGAATGTGCATTAGACACACACACTAAAGACCAACCAACCTGCGAAAGATAAAACATTAGTAAGGTTCAAAGCACATACGCTACTTTTAGCATCGGTGATCTGCGATTTTGCGACTGTATCAATGCTGCATCGAGTTTTGGCGACTCTGCGTTTCGTCGCAGTATTAAAATCGCGTGTTTTAGAGATTCTCTCGATACTGCATCTGCAGATCGCCCGAAACTAAAAATATCATGTGTGCTTTGGTCCCAAAATTCACAGGGCCTGTTCCACCACATCTTGGACACTATTAAGCATATTATTCAAAAATGGAACAGTATTCATATGAAATGATCTGCCAAGTAATTTAATCGGAACTTATTAGAAAGTAGTGAAACAGACCCTTAATCCGTGCACTGTATTGTTACCTCTTTTGTAGAGTGATCTTTATTTTCATAGTGATAAGGTTTGTTGTCAAATAAAGAGATTATACTCAGCACAGGTGATGTAGGGCTATGAAAAAGGATGCTATTATGGTGAACTGTGAACGGTCTGTATTGTAAACCACAGCTTAGTTTTGCAAGAGACCGATTTCCACCAACTGAGCGGCACAGAACCGCATTGCACCCAGTGCTAAAAAAAATTCAAGCTTCTACATAATAGTTAAGGTTCATATTTGCATGGAATTTGTACTGCTCGGATCGACATATGCGCGGTCATAACCGACTTCTAAGCAGTATAAATTCCATGCAAACATGAACCTTAACCATTAAGTAGAAGGCTGAATTTTCTTTAGCACAGCGTGTGCCCCCCGTTTGGTGGAAATTGAACATTACTGGGTAAAACCCACTCCGGTATTCTCTTCCCATAGTTACGCTGGGGATCTCGGTAGTATACGCGTCTTCCGCTTTAACCTTTTGACCGCCACATAAAAAAAGCAAAAACATGCCCTCTCAAATCAAATCATTCAAATCAAATCATTTATTTCAATTAGACCATTAAAAGGCACTTTTGAACGTCAAAATAATTAAAACTAATGAATCTAGTTGCCCATTCCAAAAGGTACTTTCGTATGGAGAAGAACGGGCAAGAAACTCCATACATACTCTTTTAAAAAAACGTATTACATCTCTCTCTGCGCCAAGCTACGAATTCATCCTTTAATACCTACAGAATAGTAGTTAACTCGGAATTGAGTAGTAGTAGTAGTAGGTACACCACTAACCAATAATTTCAAGTCACTACTTCTCTAAAAAAGCACTTTATTTTACCCATAAAAACCGATTAATATTCAATTTATTGTAAAATTAGATTTTTACTTACTTTAAAATCAATAAATAGTTAGTCAATTGAGTAGGCCACGTGGTAACGTCACAGCGTGCTATTGTCATACAAAATCTATGGGAGAGTCGCGTTTTGACAGTTCATAAAAAGTATGTCAATTGATGGTGGTGGACACTACCCATTTATATCGATGTTGTTTTATGAGTTTTATTTACGTGTAAAAGTCTGTCATGGAATCGTGACCGTGATTTTGGTTTGTATATGACTGGCGGTCAAAAGGATATCTTAATGTAAGCTAACTTTGCTAGCCCTCATTCCAAATAGACTAGAGTACCAATTATAATAACACGAACAATAAAATAACGTATTATTTATAAAAATTAGTGAATTGTATAAAATATAATCTAAATTAATATAAATATACGCACTGAGGGAGCCTATCACCATCTCTTAAAACAGTAACCATTTTACTTTGTACCATCATTACTTTGTATTTTCAATTCTTGGATTTTGAACTTTCTGCGCTAAGCTGAGCGTTGAAAATCTAACAGGACGCAAGCCAAAGTAATCTATACATCTATCTATACAAATAAATAAAATTGAAGTGTCTGTTTGTAATTTAAAATTAACAGCTTTTCACTAAATGCATATGAAAGTATATAAAATTAAAAAATATAAATTCTAAAAACTACATAGTAAAATTTTTGTCGGTCTGTCTGTTTGTTCGTTCCGAATAATCTCTGAAACAGCTGGATCGATTTTGACGGGACTTTGATTCGCAGACAGCTAATGTTATGAGGAGTAACTAACTACTTTTATTTTAGAAATGTTGTTTATTTTAATAAAAAAATAATGTTACGCGAAAACAAAAACCGAAATTAAGGTTGTCTCTTTAATAAGAACGTAGTTATGTTTTATAACCACAACGCGAACGAAGTCGCGGGCAACAGCTAGTATTAAAATAAAACTGTTTTAAGAGATGATGGCAGGTCCTATGTACTAATGTCAAAAGATACTTATTTAAAAAAAAATGTTAATCGTTACTAATGAATTTACGGGAAATGCATTTAGTCGTAATAAAGTGTTAGATAGATGTTCAAAAATTAATTGATATTCTGTACATAATTATGTAGATAGTCGAAATATTATACTAAATGCTCATGTATTTAGAATTTAAATAAAATTAACTGTTCTTCCTAATACACATAGTATATTCACACAAAACCACACGACAATGGTGCCGATTCCGTTGTTCACAAACTAAACTAAAATTAGAGAATTGACATCTCTTACTTACATACAGCTAAAGAAAAGGACGGTAATACTTCAGAACTAAGTTAGAGATGTCAAATTAATTTTGCCTTGAACTATTCCGTGTTTTTAATCTATGCGTTCTGACATGTCAAGTATAATTGTATAGAGGTTTTAGATCAACTAAAATTGACAAGTCTTATTCATGTCCGTCCCTTTCTTGTTTTGTTGGAGAGAAAAAGATAGAAATAGTCTAAATTAAGTTTAGCTTGTGCATAACTGAATCGACACCACTATCTACAAACAAAGATTATATAAAGAGGGGTAATTATTTATTTAATATTTTAGTTGCGCCGGTTCACCTAAAAACATCTTCAAAATAATTCACTACAAAAGAAACTCAAATTGGAATCTTAACTCTTTTCTTAGACTAAAGTTCTGAATAAATTGTAGAACTTTAAGAAAAAAAAACTTAATTCTTGTCCTCTCGGCTTCTCCATCGTCTTTTCAGAGCTTCTGATTGGCTACTGCGGCCAAATGGCAATCTTTAAATAACTATTTATGACATGTAAAGTACGGCCGGCGTAATTTGGAGATTCTGAAGTAATGTAGGGTACGATTTGCACCAACCAGGCCGCTAAAGAAAATTCAGCCTTCTACGTAATAGTTAAAGTTCATGTTTGCATGGAATTTATACTCGCGGACCCAACACAGTTCCCGGTAGTATAAATTCCATGCAAACATGAACCTTAAATATTATGTTAAAAGCCTGAATTTTCTTTAGCACAATGTAAAAATCGGATATTCGCTGATTAGCTGCGCGGTAGATATTGTTGTTCCTAAGGCGATTCGCACACTGCCCCGCTTCACGGAGCGTGGCGCATGAGTGCGTGTTCTTGCGTTATTTGCAAGTATCTGTGTTGGAATAGATAACACGCGTAGTGCAGCTCACAGAAAACGTATTCACGCGCAGTCTCAGCGCTAAGTTGCCACGCACCTCGGAGCGTAGCGCGGGGCAGTGTGTGATTCACTTAAATCCTAAAAGATTAATTGTGCAGTCAAACAAAGGAGTGGAACTCTCTACCTGCGTCTGTATTTCCGAACGCATTCAACCCTAATCTCTTCAAAGTTAGAGTGAACAGGCTTCTTCTGGGTAAGCTCACTCCACCATAGACTTTGTCTATGTCACCTTTGACCAAGACGAGTTAAGAGCTTACCCAACTCGAATAAAAAAAAAGAGCTAACTTCAGAATCGCCGAGATACGTCTATCGTACTATTGTAATTAAATACTACCCACTCATGTACATACTTAATACAAATGATTTAACTTGTAAATTAATTGTTCCGTATGAAGAGAATTATTTTTATGACATTGTTATTGTAGCAATATTTTTTTTAATATACACACTAATTCACATGTTTTTTTTTTCTAATTCAAACAAAAACCCTATAAGTAAAGTTACATTTGTAAAAGGCAAAAAATGTTATTGGGTTTTTCTATGAAATTCTCAATAGCAGCTCAGAGAGATGTGTGCCCTGTTAATCCATTCAGTGCGAGGCGTCGCACATGCGCGTTTTTTTTAAGGGCATGCACATTGCCCGCACTGAAAGGGTTAATGACAATAGCCCGCCCCCTATAACAAGGGACCTAAACATACTGGCGAACTGTGGATGTACACCTATGCCTAACTCTTCTGGGAATACAGGGGTGATGGATGCATACACACATACATACATACATAAACTCACACCTTTTTCCCATGGGGGTAGGCAGAAACCACGGACCGCCACCTGCTACAATCCTTACACACTCCTTTCGCTTCGTGCACATTCATACATCTGGTCATACAAGCACGCCGGTTACGTGTGATGGATGGTATGTTAAAAATCGCGACGTCGCGGGCAACAGCTAGTTTCCAATAAAACAACTTTATAAACAGTACACACTTTTATTCTTATCAGTATCTCCCTCTATCTCTTCTTCTATCAATATCATGTCTATCTCTATCCACTCTCTCTCTCCTATCCTTTTCTCGTTCCCGTTCTCTCTGTTCTCTAGAGCGATCCTTGTCTCGTTCCTTCTCACGTTCCTTTTCCCTTTCTCGTTCACGTTCCCTCTCTCTTCTGCGGTCCCGGTCCCTACTACGGGAACGGTCTCTTTTGCGGTCTTTGTCTCTTCTGATTTCTCGGTCTCTTGATCTGAAAGACGGAATTGGTTTTGTTAATGTTTAGTATATTCTATTAAGACAATGTTATGTAATGTTTGGGTGAAAATAAAATTGGTATTGAAGAAAGAATCAATATTAAATAAATAAATTCAATATGGGAGACTGCTGTATAGATTGCTACTAAATTAATACAAAAACATTGAAATATTTTTATTTCTCCTATAAGTATCATGCAAGTCTAAAATATTACTTTGGAAAGGTGTCTTTCAAATGAAAATGAATCTTATCATTACTTTATTTGGTTTTATGTTACAGTTTGTTAAAAGACTAACCTGTCCCTTCTCCTATCTCGATCTCCCCTCCGATCCTTTTCCCTCTTAACCTCCTTCACTTCGGTATCAACGTTTTCATCATCAGACGGCATATCTTCGTCTAAATCGTCATCCAAAGCGGAAACTTTGGGTTCCAACTCATTATTCTCCTCTAGAAAATGACGCTTCTGTATTCTTGGTAAAATAACATCACACAGACGCTCCTCGCGAAGCAGCTCATCTATAAACTCATCTACATGAACAACCTCGTATTGCCCTTCCCTATTTTGCCGCCTCAGCTTTCTGTTATCATTGTAAAGAGGTTCCAAATATTTGTAACAATCAACTGAAGATCCTGTGAGCCTCATGTAAAAAGCTCCTAAGGCACGCACATATTTGAACTCCTCGTTCTTTATAAATTCCACCACAATGTCCTTTTCAGGCTGGATTTGCAGCATTTTTAAAACTAAACACAAAAACGGCGTCGGGTATATGAAACCTCCGTGCACGCCGCCGACGTATCGTAATTCCATCGCTTTGTCGACTAGTAACTCTGCAGTTAAAGCGAAACATTCTTCCTTCCAGTATTTGGAGTCGTATATACGTGATCTGATGATCTTTTCTATTAAATATTGAGGATTTGTACCTCGTATTGACTTCGCGTCCTTTACCGTGCGATTCGCCATTTTTGTTGTGACAGAACTGACAGTTAAGCATGCATTTGACAGTTACTTGCTTTTTTTTGGAATTTATGAAACTGGCTGTTGAGGCTTTTAAGTCAAATTCCTTTTTTTACCAGCCTGTATTTCCCTTGCTCTAACTATTAGAATAGCGAACTGCCAACGACACGACGTCCTCAACATGTATTATTTCACCCGCATTAGGTTTCGTCATTCTTTACTGACTGACTGCTCCGATCCCGTGCGTCGTAGCGTCATGGTATACAAGCTGTTGATTTGCTTTCTCGTCAAATTCAAGGAGTTAACTATGCTCGTGATTCTTAACACGAATCAATAAAAAAAATTTTGAAGTGAAAACTTCTTTAGCATCGTTGTACACTTTTTTTGTAATGGGTAAAACATTTTAAACTCGCGTCAGGGCACGTGACCCTGTTCGAAAATTCGTAAGCGGGCGGCGGCGTTGTGCACTTGTTTTGGAACGGGTAAAAAATGTTAAACTCGCGTCAAATCAAATCAAATCAAATCATTTATTTCAAATAGACCATTAAAAGGCACTTTTGAACGTCAAAAAAAAAATTAAAACTAATGAATCTAGTTGCCCATTCCAAAAGGTAGTTTCGTATGGAGAAGAACGGGCAAGAAACTCCATACATACTCTTTTAAAAAAACGTATTACATTATATTGTACAATTACATGCATTCCACAATAAAATATGCTTATGTCAAAACGATCTGTTAACAATAAAAGTCACTCAAAGTACTACAATACCTACGTACTAAGTGCCACGAATTAAGAAATGAAAGCTAAACCAATTGTAATACTTAACACCAATATTGACATCGAAGATGATCACTTCTAACATTTGAAAGGCAACGAATCAGTGTGTGAGCCATAGTAATCACCAAAAGTAACATTATTGTCTAAGAGAAAAAAGAAATAGTAATAATAGTCAAAATTAAATTACTTATATAATTTAATTAGCAACCAGTTGATTTTGTCAAGACTAAACTGTCCAGTGGAGCAGGACCAGCATGTTTCCAAGCATTTTTATCTTGGATATAATCCTCTAATTTGTAATATGCTTGTTTACAAAGTGTACTCTTAATCATTTTTTTAAATTTTGTCTCATTTAGTTTTAGTATATCGCAAGGTATTTTATTGTAACATTTAACACAGTACCCCATGAAAGATGTGTGCACTTTTGATAATCTAAAAAATCGATGCTTCCGACAACAAAGGTCGTAAACACCAAAATAGCACTTTTGGTAATCAACAAAAAACAAAAAATAATTTCGTTTTTGGCTTATATCTTTTTAACTTTAAAAGTTGTAAAATTGTGTTCTATACAAGAAATACTTAAAATACGATGGTGTTTCATAATATATTATTGTTATTTATGTCAAAGCCTTATTTTAAAAGTTAGCTTGGACATACACCCCAGAAAATTAAAGAAGTTGGTATTTACGACCACTACCAAATCAATGGAGAACGGTTTGTCTAACGGAAGTTAGAAGTATGCACCAGTTTTTAAATACAATAGTTCTGGGTTTGGTTTTAAAAACCATATACTGAAATAAAAATGAGTGTAAACACCACGATCTGATGCGATGGTATGTAACAAACATGGAAATATCTAAAGCAAATCAATGAATTTAAGACTGTAAGTTGAGTTTTCATTACTTGTAATAAAAACAATAAAATAAAACAAAACACAAATTGACATACTTAATTAAAAAAGGTTTTTTATTCATTGACCGTCATCGTTTAATCAAAATGATGGTTAAGCAAGGGACTAATACAAATTCAAAGTAAAAAAATGTCTAAACCAATCACTTAAATTTCCATTAGAGGATCTTGTACATCAATCATCATTCATCATCATTGTTTGTGTCGCGGCTCGAAATTTTTATACCTTTAGGACCTGGCAGGTCTTAAAGGTATAAAAATACACTTAAGTAAGTATATTATAGGAATCGTCCCGTATAATTTAATCAAGCGTTTGTTACAAGATGCTTATAGTGTTCTACTTTCAACGGCGTATCATGACCAAAGCAGGCCGTAATAATTATCTATGGATGTTTTTTCTGAATTATTAGATACGAACGTAAAACACAATTATTTGAAATCCAGTGAGTAGCGCCATTTATTTCTCAGAAAAATTTAACATTTGAATTTCTTGCGACATATTTATACTTTTTGTGTTACGACCCCTTTTTAGTATGAGAATATTAACAAAAAAAAGAAGTTTAAAAAACTAAAACCCGACTACAAACAATTCACGTTCTAAAAAGTATGAAACAAGAAAACATTCTCATCTGAAAGCCGTGGTCGTATGCCACTTTGCCCTAAACTTTAGTGATAAAGATTAAATTTCTATTACTATACACATACTGTTTTATCGGAATAAGGTGGCATACGACCACGGCTTTCAGATGAGAATGTTTTCTTGTTTCATACTTTTTAGAACGTGAATTGTTTGTAGTCGGGTTTTAGTTTTTTAAACTTCTTTTTTATTTAAATTATTTTGGGGTTCAAATTTAGACATTTATATACGTAATATTACTGGAACTGCAACATATACACAATATATGAAATAATCTATTAGGTCTCCCAAACGAAATATCTGTTAGTTATTTAGGTTTATGGTGCGTTCTAAAGGTGGTTAATTTGATATGCAACACGACCATATTTGGAAGAAAAATAATATTATTTCACATCTTCATGAGCCCTAGAGGGCACCACATACAATTTATTGAAACATAACGTAGCTTATAACCAGCGGACAATTTGGACGCTTGCAATGCATTTCCAACACATATAGAAGCAACAAGAATATTGTAACCAAGTTTTTGTAAAAACCAAATTGAATGAAAAGAGTGTCCATGGAGTTTCTTGCTCGTTCTTCTCCATAGAGACCTACGTTTTGGAACGAGCAACTAGCTTCAATATTAAACTGTGACTTCTTGACAATTCAAAAGTGCCTGTAAATGGTCTAATTGAAATAAATGCTTTGATTTTGATTTTGAAATGACACCTCATTTGTCAATTTACGTTGGATGGTTTAGAAGTTATGAGGGAACAGATGAACATACATACATACCGGTCAACCTCATAACCCTCCTTTTTGCTTCGCCGTAGTCGGGTAATTAGGAGTACGACCTACATAATTCAATTTTCAAACCAATTCTCCGAGACCAAGTGACATTACGACAATTGTTTCTCAGCAGAGCTTACGTTTTAAAAATGATTGTGGGGTGTAATTACAATTTATTATGTATTCATGTTTTTACGACCGACAGCTGTTTGTACGTTGTATTATACGACCTGCACGGTTATTCGGTTCTAAGCAATATGAGTTATACATACCCTCTTTTCTAAAAAATCTTGATTATACTAGTAAAAATTTTGGGTGTAAAAGCATTTTTTTTAGGCGAATATTTTTTTCACATTTTTAGATCGACGCAGCGCCAAAAATTAAGTAGGGCTGCATTGTTAACTCATTTTTGCCAAAATGGCGTTTACGACATTTGTTGCCGGAAGCGTCGAAATGGTTGTGCTATTTTGTCCTTATTTCTGGTATTAAAATTGTGTCTATCACTTATTTTATCAAAAAGATGTAGATTTTTTCTTACATACATAATATTTTCATAAATGAATTGACAGGGCACGTGACCTAATCTTAGCGCAATAAATAAATATTGTATTATGCCACATAAATGATAGTACTTTTATACTGATAATTAAAGCAATTCGTTCAAAATTATTCCCTAACCATTCCAAAGTATCAAAAATGCACAACGTTAATATTCAAGTTTTCACTTCTGCCGATACTGCCGGAGTGCAACCCGTCGTTTTTTTTTTTTTGACGTGATTTTCCAATTCGAACTAGCCATCTCGCCAGAGGGTTTAGGCGCTATGCACGCATTGATTTAGCCGCGCGACAACTCTGCCTACCACATGTGCATCTGGGCGATGAGAGGAGTATTCTGGAATACTGTTTTTTGATAGTTGCAACTAAAAAAACAAGCATTTATTAAATATTGGCCAGGTATCGTAATTATGTTTGATTACTTCTTTTTTTCTATGACAAGCTCCTAAATAGAGGATGCAAGTCAACAGCTTGTATAGCCTATTTTACTCAGGAATTGGTGAAAAAATATTTGAAATCGGTCCAGTAGTTTCGGAGCTTATTCGATACAAACAAACAAATCTTTTCTCTTTATAATAAGTAGATTACACAGGTTTATTATTCACAGATATGTAAAAAGTAGGTTTTATAAATAAACAAATTCAAATTCATTTATTCAGATAACAAAAAATTAAATGTAGGTTACGGTTTCAGGCTGCTTCCAACTGGTCCCTTTAGAAATCTATGGGAGAGGCCTATATCCAGCTGTGGACGTCTTGCTGGTTGCTGGCTGATATGATGATAATGAAACGGTTTTAATTAGCTTGATCTCGTATCTTTATTATTTTATAGATATTGCGATAACTTTGTCAGCCACTTTTAGTGATAATAATCATCAAAAGACTGTACATCTTTTGGAATTTAAATATTATTAGTAAGTTTTGTATTTAGCTTAATTATATTTTAAGATTCAACAAAAGCTTTCACTTTGAACTCTGTATAAACGAGTTTATGAGCTTTTTTCTCATTAAATACAGAGGTTGCTAAATCTTTAGTATTTTAGTATCGAGATTTTATTATCGTTATAGTATATCCTTTTGTTTTATATGCGCATAATCTACTTGTGTAAACTAAAACCAACCAATCGCTAAATCTCTTTACTTAAAAACATACAAATAATTTGAGTTAATTAATTATTATTATTATATTATTTCTAACATTATTTATTTTCACAATATTGATACTCTTTCCATTTCAATAAACTAACATCATTAATTATCATTTTAATATTACTAGTAAGGTTACAAATTAAAGTGCTTATCCTTAGCAACGATCAATTAAATATCTGTGGTTAAACTGGTTAATCAATACAATTTTGTTTGACTATGACTGACGTTACTCGAGAAGTGTCAAACAACGCGGTAACGCGCTTTAAAATTTTTAAACGGTCAACAATAAATTGCAGGAAGTGGGAATTGGCAGTCTCTTTCTTTATCAAATAAGAACAAAAACCAGCGCTTTCTTCAAGATGACGCAGCACAAGACCAAGAAGAAAAAGGTAGAGGATGATACGATGGATGTTGACGAATCTCCGAATGATAGGCCTTCGACATCTATACAAAACGGAGACACAGAACGCCAAGAAAATACAGTAAACGGGGACATAGAAGAGCCATTATCTGACGAGGAAGATGGATTTCGTATAGGTGATATTTATATCCCGCCCGCGCCAAAACCGGCACTAACATTCAATACTACAGGACCAAGACTCATAATATCGCACATAGTCAACGAAAACTTCAAGAGTTACGCAGGCGAACAGTCATTGGGACCGTTTCATAAGGTAAGGAGCGTTAGAAATAAAAAATACAAGGTCGTCTTAACAATATTTTTCTTGACTTTTGTTTTTAATTGATACAAACAGTAAAATCTTGATTTTCATTCTGTTGTTTGTATTGTATAATCAATTAATGAATTTTTGAAACCTAAGTACACATGTGTTCTAAGCTTATTGCCACTACACTGCTCTCAAAACTCCCTCGTTAGCCTAGTGGTCCTTACCGTGGCTGGTACGCTAGAGATCTGGGTTATTCCCAGGTCTAGCAAAAAGTGTTATTGGGTGAGTTTACATCGGTACACCTCCGCTTTCATCTTCGGGGAATACAGGTGTGATGGTATGACATGTAATACAACACAACAGCATCGCTTCTACATTATACTTTTTGTACCGCAACGTAATTTGAACCTAATGTCGATGATATATAAACTATCATTTACTGTGTGTAAGATGCCCAATCTAACTGTGTTTTGATCTTTACAGAGTTTCACCGCAATCATAGGCCCGAACGGCAGTGGAAAGAGTAACGTAATAGACTCTATGCTCTTCGTGTTTGGGTATCGAGCTGCAAAGATTAGGTCTAAGAAGATATCAGTACTGATACACTCGTCAAGCAAATTTCCTAACATCAAAAGTGCAACTGTTGCTGTACACTTCTGTAAGATTATTGATGGGGTAAGTCTATTAACCCTTTCAGTGCCTAGCACCCGGCTCCTGAGTCCAACGATAATTCGTTCGACTCGGGAGCCGGGTGCTGGGCACTAAAAGGGTTAAACTAAATTGTAGATGTTTATACTGGATCATTTATAGTAGTTATTTATTTGTCTGAATATTCAGCTCCCACCTTAAGAGGGTTTACGTTGCGCGAAGCAAGTCAAGATTAGGTAAATCGGAGCAAAATTCACTCACACAGACGCAAGCGCGTTTGTGTGCGTAGAGAAGCGCGCTCGCTCACGGACTATAGTCGGAATAAAAAGCATTTTGATCCATTTGATTATTTTTGTTTGTGATTTAAAGTTTTTTTTTTTACAAAATAGTTCATATGCTTATATTAGACTAGGTGTGCCCGCGGTTTCATCCGCGTTTATGGTAAGTGTGTTATAGCGCGATGTTTGATTAAAACGATATATCTCCTAAGATATTCGTTGAAATCTAATGATGTCCAGGGCAATTTTGTTCAAAATGAAATACTAATGATGAATAATGTATTTATTTAGATAAAGATAATATCATGTTTATGAAAAAGTAGCTGTGCCCCGCGGTTTCACCCGCGTTACGTTAGGTTTTTGGTTACTGAACCGTTTTCGTGGCTCATAACGCGATGTTATGTAGCCTATAATCTGTTATTCTGAGGTACAGGCTACGGAATGTCATTATTTTGCTGCGAAGTTATTTTAAAACTATGATATCTACTAAGATATTCATTGAAATTAAGTGATGTAAAGGGCAATTTTGTTCAAAATTAAACACGTGTGATGAATAACGTATTTATGTTGATAAGGATTAATACTATATTCATAAAAACACCTTCGTAAATAATGCATTATTTTAAAATAAATTTTCTGGCAAAAAGTTAGGCATTTACTACCGCGGACTTTTTTTTTTGTATATTTTAAGAGGAACAATTCTGCCGTACGTTATTTTTGCGTAACTTTAACCGTTTACGCAGCGCACGCAACGAAAGCCCTCAAAAGCTCGTTTTTGCCACATTTTTCATTGATGCTCCGCTCCAATTGGTCGAAGCGTGATGTTATATAGCCTATAACCTTCCTCGATAAATGGGGTATCCACAAGAATTTTTCAAATCGGACCGGTAGTTCCTGAGATTAGCGCGTTCAAACAAACTCTTCAGCTTTATAATAATAGTATAGATAATAGTATAGATAAAGCATTTACTAAAATTGGAGTCATTCTCTACACACTTTCCGATGTGCTTCCTTAAAATCAGATCGGATTCTAGCGTTGACTCTGTGCAGACGTGTTTCTCATGGCTCCTATGTTGTCTAAATTATAAAAGATTGCAATAGGAGTAGCAATATCAAGTACGGTTGTAGATACACGAAAAAGGAGGAAAAGAGAAGCTTATAGACTGAAGAAATAAATAACAGACAGAGAAAAAGGTATACAGGTCTGAAAATGATTAAGGTCTAAAATAATTTAATGATAAAATAAGATTAAAGTTTTTCATAGGACTTAGTTCTCAAGTCTCTGTTCGAGTATACATATGTATATAAACATCTACATTCTTTGTAACACTCAACACAACACAACGTTTAATCGGACGAATGTTCTATACACCATTCGATTTAGAATCCGATTTTAGGAAAAGGACGGTCGAAACATCCGATATTTCAATTTTGTAAAAATAATAATATTAGAATTATAGACCGATCACATGTCAACCGACGGTCTATACAGTTCTTACATCTATTTTGAGAGCTAAAATCAATGAACATATTGATAATAACGCTATCATGACTGTCTCTCAAAATGGTTGCAAGAATGAATGCCGTGGTACTAAGAAGCTACTCCTCTTTAATATGGCCACCAGCACGTTCGTCGTTCTCGAAGGGATCTGTCGACATGTTGGATGATATAGACTATTAAGAAGGCCTATGATGCGGTGAAACATACATGGCTCATGAGGGTTTTTGAAATCCGTTCCTTCTTCATATATATATTTTTTTTAATGGCATTTTAATTGGTAATTGTGTACTCGATATTTTGCTCTGCTTACCCCTTCAAACCGTACAGACGTGATGTTATATTATGAAATCGTGAAAACAAAACAGACATACGATCACAGCAATTTCGGTTCATTTGTTATTAGTTATTGAAGAGTTCCAGAAGAGATCCTAATGTATTATATACTAAAACCTTCCCTGAAATTATACATTCAAATAACGAAATCCCCATTCAAAAAGAATAAGCAGTTTTTGAGAAATTCATTCATATGAAATTCGATCGTATGTTTGTATAGTATATATAGTACATACAAACATACGATCTACTATTTTTTTTAAGTCGGCTAAAAAATATACTTTTATATATGTAAAATGGCTATTAGTGGCTATTAGTATAAAATAAATAACTTCTGGACGTAGCAAAATTTTCAATTTCCAAATTTTCCTTTTCCTTTTTTTTTTTTGATAAAAATATCTTGGTTTTCTTTCCCATTGTGTCTAAAACATAATTTATTGTTACTCTTAATATTATATCAGTCATTAAAATTTATAAAAAAAAATCTTACTACCAAAGTACTAAAATGTTTTAGTCGCGCTATAGCGAAACGGGCTTTGTATTTACGAGAGCCGCGGGCGCAGGACGGTCGGGCATGACCATTCCGTGTAAAGGCTCGCGGCCGACTGAATTGGCTACCGCTCGCGCGCCTTAATTTATAGTAGTTTTAAAATATTTATTAAAAAATTATAAAGCTAATTACACGAAAATTTTGAATTGCAGGTTTTAAAAGAGATGTTCTTCTATTAGAATACGTTATTATTATAATGATAAATGCAAGTTAAAACGTTGAAAAAGATCATTTTATCTACGTGTATTTTGTTAATAGTTAGACATTGTTTCGATTTTATTTTCCGTAGTAAGCAACCTAAATCAGAGAATCTGTCTTGACAAAAAAAATATTAAGGATATTACCAATTAGCAAATATTTTTGTTTATTGATTCTATCAGCAATTTTTGGAGATTAACGGCTTCGAAATTGACTCTGAACGTAAAATACGCAAATCTCTCTTTAGTTATCTCAATATAATTTACAAGCATGCTATTTAATTTTAAAAAAACTTCTCACGTCCTCTAGAAGACAAAATTTCCTAATATTATTCGCAAATTGCATGTTTGTACGATAAGTTTTTAATGGGTATTAACAGGTTTGAAAATCATTGATTTTGAGGCAAATAGCGCGTGGACGGCGCGCCGCCGGCGTAAACCCTCTTAAAACCTAATGGTGATGAAAATTTGAGGATGAACTTTGCACCTTTCACATGCCTTATAGTAAAATGTGGCTGAACTAATGTAATATATTGTAACTGTATACAACATTAAGCCAGACAAATGAATATAATTATGGCATATTACAATATATTTTCCATTTTAATCTTTGAAGAACCACAGACGGAGCTATTATATATATTTCAATTTACAATGGATAATATATGTCCTGCTAAAGTATATATTATAGCTACTTATGTGACTGGCTTCATGTGCTATACCCATATGTAATTGCCAAGTAAATTATTTTATTAAAAATTTCCAATTTAATTCTCGTTAACAATCTTTGTTCCAAAAATGTGAACCAAAATCATCTTTTCTCTCTAAGCATAGATCTCTTACATTCTACATTAAATCTGTCACGGCAATCTTTTTAACGTTACATTACGAATGTACAACTGCCCCGTTGGTCTCGTGGTCGCGAGTGCGACTGCTGTGCAAGGGGTCCCGGGTTCGATTCCCAGGTCGAGCAAAAAGTGTTATTGAGTTTTTCTATGAAATTCTCAGTAGCAGCTCGGAGTTTGGATTTGTGCCCGGTTAATGGCAATAGGCTCGCCCCCTATTACATGGGACCTAAATATACCGGCGAACTGTGGGTGTACATTGGTACACCTCTGCCTAAACCTTCGGGGAATACAGGCGTGATGGTATATTTATTTTATATTTATATATTACGAATGTCTTTGCAGGAGGGAGAAGAATTCACAATAGTACCAGATAGTGAGATAATAGTGTCCAGAACAGCTTTCAGAGACAGCTCCTCATTTTACACCCTGAACGGAAGACGGGTGCAGTTTAAGGAAGTAGCCCGCATGTTACGGGAGAATGGGATTGATTTGGATCATAACCGGTTCTTGATTTTGCAGGTGAGTTTTATAAGGACGTGATGTCTTGAGTTATATTTATGAAAACAATAAAATCATTCAATGACAACACATCTTGCTGTCCTACTGCAGAGCAAAGGTCTTTTCTCATGATTTACTTGTCTTTTTATATTATTAGTTAAGAAAATATCGTTGAAATATCAATGTTAACATTAACAATTGTAAGTACAAAAACTATTCCGCTGTATGCTTACAACTGTTAACATTGGAATTCCAACTTTATTTCCATACTGTTAAGTTATATTTTTATTTCTCTCTCTTAGCCACTGGGCCAACATGAACATGAATAAATTCTAAACAAATGTTGTTTTTACAGGGTGAAGTAGAACAAATAGCCATGATGAAGCCAAAGGGTGGCAATGAACATGAGACGGGAATGTTGGAGTATTTGGAAGATATTATCGGCACCTCCAGATACAAGGTATCAAAAACATCTGTGTCTACTTGACGAGCTTCCAAAATCATCATCATCATATCAGCCGCAGGACGTTCACTGCTGGACATAGGCCTCCCCCATAGATTTCCAAAAGGACCGGTTGGAAGTGGCCTTCATCATTCTTCATCCTGCTTCCAAAATAAATTAAGTTGTATATAAGACGCGATGCTGCAGACATACACATTAAACTTGTGATACCCCTTTTTTTCGGGCCTGTGGACGGTGAGCGATGGGTAGCTCACCGTCCGTTCGTTAAATAACGACAGACCGTGTCGACGGCGCGTTCGTGTCCCACGCGCGCCTCAAAGAGATTTAAGCAAATATTCGGAGGGCCACACAAGGCCAATGCGTGCCGGGGCTGTGGGTTGTTCGAAAGAGATACCGCGCCCCCGGAACACAAAGGGCATAAGAAGGAACATGGCTGAGTTTAAGTCAGTAAAAGTCTGACACTCCCCTCCTGCCCCGCCCAGGGCAGAAGCTATTTGATGATTTCCCATGCAAAAAAAACCCCTTGGTTGTCGTTGGGAATTAAAAACTTAACATCCCCATTAATTTCTCAGGAACCAATAGAAAAGCTATATTTAAAAGTGGAAGAATTAACTGAACAGCGTAAAGACAAGCTCAACAGAGTCCGATTGGTTGAGCAAGAGAAAGCAAAATTAGAGCAACCAATGAAAGATGCCGTAGATCTGGTGAACTTGACCAATACTGCTCTGAGAACCAGGAATATGCTATTGCAGAAATACATGTAAGTACTTTTGTTAAGGGTTAATTGACTCAATGAATGTTAATGGAAAATAGTCCTTGTTGTGGTGTAAAAAGGTGCATTTTATGTTAATAGTGTCTCTCTTTGTGAAGGAGTTTTTAAACCACTATATCTATTTGAATTTTTGCAACAAAAAAGTACAAAGGCAGACTTAATGCCTTAGGCATTCACTACCAGTCAACCAAGAGATAAGGCAAGAGGTCCGCTTTTGTATGGTGTATTTTTACATTTGTGCATAAAGTTTTAATAAATAAATAAACATGGCAGGTGCAAATTATTGTACAAGAGTAAAACTACAACATTTATGATACAAAGAAAAAACTAAAAACAGTTACATTGATAACTTGAATAATCAAGATACAATTCAGTATACATGTATACAAAATATCCTAAGACTTTAAATCTACAATTTCATACACTATCCTTTCCAGTCATACAACGCAAAAAGTTATAGAAGAAAAAGAGCAAGATCTGGATGATTTGAGGGTGAACTTGTCAGTCATTGATGAAAAATTGAGGGTACTCCAGGTCGAGTTGAACGCCAAAAACGAAATTCTCAGAGATGGTACACGGTATGTATTTATTTTTCTTTTTTTACCGATGGGAAATCTTCAAATGTGTCAGTACTTTTACTAACAAAACCCATCCATGTTCCTTCTTGTGCCCTTTGCGTTCCGGGGGCGCGGTATCTCTTGCTCACAACCCGCAGCCCCGGCAGGCATCGGCCCTTAGTGGCCCCGAATATTTGCTGACATCTCTTTGAGGCGCGCGTGGAACACGAACGCGCCGTCGAGACGGTCTGTCGTTAGTTAACGAACGGACGGTGAGCTACCCATTGCCCACCGTCCACAGATCCGCGTCTACGGTGGCCGGGAGTCGTCTCGCGGCTCCCGACGCCCGGAGCGTCTCCCGCCGAAGGGTATGGGTGCCGGTGTAATTAAAGGCACATGACACATTTCAAGTTTGTCTCTGTGATGATAACGAATTTTCAAGGCCTCTACTATTGCAGAAGTTTATAGGCAGCGGTTACTACTTAACACCAGATGGGCTGTGGGTTTTTTTGCCATCCAAAGACATAACTTTAACATATTACAAATAAGGTCCCTTTTCGTTTCCAGACAGTATGATATCCTACGGAGAAAGAAAGAAGAAATAGCGGAGAAACTACAATTATGGAAGAGGAAAACTGTCACTACACAAGCGGATCTCACACAGAATAAAAAAAAGAAGACTAATTTAGACCAACTGATTGAACAGGAAAAGACTAAATTGATTGAGTTGGAAATGGTAAGTTTACGATCCTTATATACTCTTCGCCTTGTCATGTTCAAACACTGCCTCGTTGGCCTAGTGATCCTAAGTGTGACTGCTAAGCTAGAGGTCTTGGGTTCGATTCCCAGGTCGAAGAACAAGTATTATTGGGTTTTTATATGGAATTCTCAGTCCCGGTATCTAATTTATTCGGCCTTTGAGAGAATTATTGCATTCATGAATATGAATTGCTTTGTTTAAACTGATCAAATTTTTTATTAAACCTCTAAGCTGCGACCTTAAAAGAGTTTGTGATAAGTATAATATTATTTACTGTCTGTCTCGTTAGCCTAGTTGTCCTAAGCGTGACTGCTACGCTATAGGTCTTGGGTTCGATTTCCAGGTCGGCCAAAGTGTTTTTTGGTTTTTTGTATGAAATTCTCAGTATCAGTTCGGAGTTAGTTAATGGCAATTGGCTCTCTTCCTATTACATGGGACCTAAAACATACCGGCGAACAGGCGTGATAGTATTTTTTTTTTTTTTTTTTTTTATAGACGGGAAATCATCAAATAACTTCCCCCGCCCTGGGCGGGGCGGGAGGGAGTGTCAGACTTTTACTGACTAAAACCCGTCTATGTTCCTTCATGTGCCCTTTGCGTTCCGGGGGCGCGGTATCTCTTTCGAACAACCCGCAGCCCCGGCAGGCATCGGCCCTCAGTGGCCCCATCCAATTTGCTGACATCTCTTTGAGGCGCGCGTGGAACACGAACGCGCCGTCGACACGGTCTGTCGCTAGTGAACGTACGGAAGGCGAGCTACCCATTGCTCACCGTCCACAGACCCGCGTCTACGGTGGCCGGGAGTCGTCTCGTGGCTCCCGACGCCCGGATCGTCTACCGCGGCGGCCGCTGGGACGGGGGACCCTCCTTTCTCTCTCCCGTCCCGCCGCCTCCTTCTCTAGCATTACAGCTTCGCAGAAGGAGGCGACTGCTTCCCATTCCCCCTCGCTCCGGACCATGGCCTGAACCAGTGCCGGACGCGAGAGGGCGCCGCCGCCGATGGCCGCCTCGGGGACTCGGCGGTGGTCAGCCCAAGCAGGGCACACCGCCAGAGTATGCTCCACCGTGTCCTCGGGGCGATCCTCACAATGGTGACATCCGGGCGTTTCCTCCCGCCCGATGAGGTGCAGGAACCTCCCGAAACTTCCGTGTCCGGTGAGGACCTGCGTCAGGCGGTAGGTGAGGGCGCCGTGGCGCCGCTCTAGCCACTCCTCAAAGAGGGGTCTTACCGCCTCAATCGAGGCGAGCCCTGCACGAGGTTGCGACAGTCGTTCTCTCCATGTCGCCATGAGATCGAGCCGGAGTTCCGTCCGCAGGGCGGCAATTTGCCGCGGCAGCGGAGTTTCGCCCCGGCCCAGTGCCTCCGCGCGCCACTCGTGTAGGCGCGCGAGGACCAGCGCCTCCAGATCCCATGGCGGCAATCCGGCAAGGAGGCTCGCTGCCTCGCCGGAGATCGTGCGGTATCCGCGGATGACCCTTATGGCGATCACCCGCTGGGACGCGTTCAGGTAGTGGGCGGCAAGCCGCCTCAAGCCCCGCGCCCACACCGGGGCCCCGTAAAGGGCCATCGAACGCACGACCCCGGCGTAGAGCCTCCGGCAGGAGGCGTTTGGCCCCCTCAAATTGGGCAAGAGCCGCTTAAGAGCGGCCGACGCCCGTGCCAACTTGGGAGCCAAACGTCGGAAATGTTCCACGAAGTTCCATCGGCTGTCGAGGACAAGTCCCAGGTACTTCATCGTCGACCCGACGCCGACGGAAACCCCTCCTACCGTTATTTGGGATCCCGAAGGTGGCGCGTTCCGAAGCCCATGAAAGCACAGGACTTCGGACTTGTGCAAGGCCACCTCGAGACCCAATTGCCGGATCCTCTCGACGACTATCGCAACCCCGCGTGTCATAAGGTCGGCCGCCGCTTCGTGCGACCTCCCCTGCGCCAGGAACAGTGTGTCGTCCGCGTAGCACACTACGCTGGCGCCCTCGGGGAGGTCAGCACGTAGCACCCAGTCGTAGCCGATGTTCCACAGGAGCGGCCCCAGCACCGATCCCTGCGGAACACCGCACGACATCTCTCGCCGGTTCCATTCACCATTTCGACCAGGGTAGATCACGGCTCTATCACACAGATAGGCCCCGACCACCCGACGGAGGTAGTTCGGCACCCGGTGGTACCGGAGTGCCTCCCTAATGCAGGACCAGGGCAGGGAGTTAAACGCGTTGGCGATGTCCAACGACACCGCCAACACAACCCCGCCCCGGGACACAGCATCCCCCGTCGAGAGAGCTCTGACGCGCATGATGGCATCCACCGTAGAGCGCCCCCTGCGGAAGCCGAACTGGCAGTCCGCAAGGTCCGGCCCCATCCCAGACAGGTGCCCGACGAGGCGGCCCGCAATCACTCTTTCAAAGAGCTTGCCCACCTCGTCGAGCAGCACGATGGGCCGGTATGCGGACGGTGAGTCCGCAGGGCGCCCAGGCTTCCGAATGAGGACCAGCTTCCCCGTCTTCCAACGAAGTGGGAACTGGCCCCTCTCCAAACATGCGCTTAGGAGCCCCTCCAGGCGTGATAGTATGCTATGAGAACTTACACTTAAACGACTTTAAAAAGTTATAATATTTCTAGATTCCAGAGAAAAATCAGAGGGAGATAGAAGAATGTGAGAGGCTTCTTATCAGACATACAGAAAATAAAGAGAAGGCAGAAGAAGAACTACAAACGGTTGTAGCTAGCGTCAGGTAAAGTGGTTTCTATAGCATAAGGTGAGGCCAAACGAGCGTAATTTTGTGAATCGTGAGTCGCAGAATTTCGGTCGTGTAATTTACTTTCTACTGAAACTGACAACTCATTTTGCGTCGCCGTGTGAACGAAACAGGAGTTTTATATGAAACCGAATGTAGCAGAAATTACGCAACCGAAATTACTCGACTCATAACGCTAAAAATTACGCTCGTCTGGCTCTACCCTTAAGGGCAGGGATGGCGAACCAATAATTAATGTTATATAGCCTATGACACTCATAAATAACGTGTATTTGTAATGGGTAAAAGAATTTTCAAAATCGGTTCAGTATAACCAGATATTTCCCTCTACAACCTCACAAACTTTGGTTGACTGGTAGAGAATGCCTAAGGCAAGGCTGCTCAACCGCAGGCCCGCGGGCCATGATGTGGCCCGCAGATGGACTTTATATGGCCCGCGTAAGCAAGTTCAAAAATCTCACTGACAAAGAGTCCCGTGTTCATCCTTTTTTTAAACAACTATTATATTTCAAAACACCTTTTATTTAATTTATTTATTTAGGATCTCCGACAAAAGATATACACAAATCATGACATAAAAACAATATTACAAAAGTATTATGTACTTTAATTAGGTGTACTCCTATACTCTTACTTATTTTCAAATATAACTGAAATAGGAATCGGTAAAGGCCCGCCGAAAATTTCTAAACCGACCGATTGGCTCGACTGTTAAAAAAGTTGAGCACCCTTGGCCTAAGGCATTAAGTCCGCCTTTGTTCTTATTTGTGTGCATAAAGTTTAAATACATAAAACTTTATCCATTCCGAAGTATCCATTCCGTAGTTCCAGAGATTAGACAAAGAAAAAACTATGCTTAGCTTGGTTACAATAATATACATTTTATTGTTAATGAAGTACCTATATTTTGTTGCCAAAATAGCCTTGTTTTTCACAGAATTTATTTAGTATACCATATAATCATAACATTAAGGTTAAAAATCCACTAACTCATAACATTATCTCCAGAACAAAAACCCAAGGTCTACAAGAAACAAAAGACCGTTTCCAAGCTAAACTCATTGATTTGAAGAAAATCGTGGACGAAGCGAATAACAAACAGAAGTTGGCCGCGTCTGAACTCAAACTGTACTTAAGTACAGAACAGAAAGAGATGGAGAAGTTGGAGAAGATGAAGGAAGACTATGAGAAGGCTATGGCTGATTTGGCGGAGAAGAGACCGTGAGTTTCTTATTTTTTTTTTACCGATTTAAAAAATAAGGACGTTCTAAATTTGTCAGGATATTTTTGAAGTGAAAACTTCTTTAGCGGCGTTGTACACTTTTTTTTGTAATGGGTAAACAAATTTAAACTCGCTTCAGGACACGTGACGACGTACGATAGCGCAATAAATAAATATTGTATTATACCACATAAATGATAGTACTTTTATACTGATAATTAAAGCAATTCGTGCAAAATTATTCCCTAACTATTCCAAAATATCAAAAATGCACAACATTAATATTTAAGTTTTCACTTTTGCCGGCACTCCCGGAGTGCAACCCGTCGTTTTTTTTTTTATCATTTTAACTGCCTCGTTGGCCTAGTGGTCCTAAGTGCGATTGCTACGCTAGAGGTCTTGGGTTCGATTCCTAGGTCGAGCAAAGTGTTATTGCGTTTTTATATGAAATTCTCAGTAGCAGCTCAGAGTTAGGATTTGTGTTCGGTTAATGGCAATGGCCTCGCCCCCTATTACTCATGTAATAGGGGGCGAGGTACACCCACAATTCGCCGGTATGTTTAGGTCTCATGACCTAAACATACCGGCGAATTGTGGGTGTACAGTGGTACGGTCAGCAACAAAATTAGATTAACAATGTTACTTTAAAACAGCATTTAAATAGACACGAAATATCACAATTCATCACTGCTATTCAATTTTAGACTATACAATCTTCGGTATTGTGTAAAATTGAATAGCGGTCTAAAATTAGAATAATATGAAATTCAGTATATTTAAATTTTAGATCCATTGCGTTTTTTTTGTTATTGTGCTAAATAATATGGATTTAAAAATCTGAAATGTTTATGTACTTTTGTTGCTGACCTCTGCCTAACCCTTCTGGGAATACAGGCGTAATGGTATGTGTATACAGTACGGAATAGACTCCTGTGCTGTGTGCCTTTTTTTTTTTTTTTTTTTTTTTTTTTTTTTTTTTAAAGATGGTAAAATCATCAAATGACCCCCCCCGTCCTGGGCGGGGCGGGAGGGAGTGTCAGACTTTTACTGACTAAAAACCATCTATGTTCCTTCATGTGCCCTTTGCGTTCCGGGGGCGCGGAATCTCTTTCGAACAACCCGCAGCCCCGGCAGGCCTTGGCCCTTAGTGGCCCCTTCCTTGTGCTGACACCTCTTTGCGCGGAACATGAACGCGCCGTCGACACGGTCTGTCGTTAAATAACGTACGGACGGTGAGCTACCCATTGCTCACCGTCCACAGACCGTGCCTACGGTGTCCGCCTGCGGGAGGCGCAATGGTGCCGTTATTGGCAATCCATTGCGCCGGCGGACGCGGCGTCAGCGGCGGCGGCGGGTGCGGCCACGGCAACGGTGGCGGCGGCAGCGGCGGCGGCGGCGGCGGCGGCGCGGGGCCCTCCCCCGGACCTGGCGGGTACGGCGCAGGCCTTGCCCCCAGCCCGGTGATCGGCCGGCCTGTTAGCCCCCGCACATGCATCGCAGTGCGGCGGGGCATCACAAGCCGCGGCCTTGTGACCGGGCTGACCGCAGCGGAAACACAGGGCGCTGCGGTCCACCTCCGAGGCGCACCGACATGCCACGTGCTTCCCCACGTGGCAACGGTAGCACCTCAGGGGCCTGGGCTCGAGCAGGCGAACCCGCGCCGACACCCAGCCCACCAGTAAGCGGCCCCCCCCAACAATGGCTTTAGCCGCCGTCACTGGGCAGCTGACCATAATGGTCTGCATGCCCGTGCGCTCTGGGCGGATGGTGCCTGCCCTGACCTCTTCGGCACGGCATCCACCCGCCCTGGTGACGGCGGCCACCACCTCCTCCGCGGAAACGGAGTCGTCCAGACCCATGATGCGCAGATCTGCGCATCTGGCGGGCCTGGACACCCGCACCTCGTCCGCGTTTAGGGACGCTCTAAGCTTCTCAGCTAGAGCGTCCGCGGACGGGCCGCTGGTGGCGCCGGGGATCTCCAGCATTCGGGCCCCAGTTGCGGTGACCCTAAGCTGGAGGCCGGTTATCCCTAGCTCGCCAAGGTTGATGGCCGCCTTGGCCCTGGTGAGCACCTGCGCATATGTCACGCCCCGCTTTTCCGCCTCCGGCTGTAGCGTGACCACTACAGCCGCGGATTTCGGGGCGCGAAGCCTGGCCGCGGCTTTGCGCTCACCGCGTCGCCGCCGCTCCTCCGCCCGTCTGGTGGCCGCTCTGGCCGATCTGGCCGCCCTGCGCCCCTTCTCCTTAGCCCCGGCCACCTGCCATTCGGCTTCCGCGGCCGGAGGGTTGGCGCTAGGGGGCGGAGGGGGTGGAGGCGGCTGGGATGCCGCCTTGCCCCTCCTCGTGGGCGCATTTTGCGCCGGCACCGGCCTTGCCGGAGCCGGTTTCGCAGGGGTCGGCCCCGCCCTGCTGGGGGGCTGGCTACCCGGCCTCGGCGCAGACGCGGCGGCCGCATAAGAGGCCCGCCTGTCGCCCGCGGTCGTCCCGCTCGCCGCCAGTGGGGGACGCAACACGATGCCCTCCAGGACGGAAAACCGTGCCTGGAAGGCCGCCATCTCCAGCTGAACCAGGTTCAGCACCTGGTCGTCCACTGGCTCGACTGGCTCGGCTCTCCGGCTCCCCGCCTTGGGCGCCTGGCGGGAGCCGGTCCCGCGGAGCTCAGCCAGGTCCGCCTGGAGCCTCCTGTTCTCTGCCACCAGGAGCTCCATGGAGGCCGACAGGCGCGCCACCTCCGCCCGAAGCTGCGGGACCTCCCCCGCAAAACCGGCCTCCGCAGCCGCCGCAATGGTGGCCGAAGCCTCGTCCATTGCCCGAGACTTCGACCCCTTCATTTTCTTGCGGGCGACGCTCGCCACCGCATCCCGCACAACCTCCATGAACCTGGCCTTACGCTCCTCGGAGCCGCCAGGTTCACCTTCCACCACGCGCGGTGTGTCCGGCTGGACCACACCGTCGCCGCCAGTCTCAGTTAGGGAGGGGGAGGGGGACTGCCCTTCAGCGACAGACGTCGCCGGTCCCCTCCGGGCAGCAACCCTCCCTGGGCCTCGCTCCTGGGCCCCACCGCGTCTGCTGGTGGGGATCTTTCGAGCCGAGGCCAGCTCTTCTTCGGAGGACACCCGATCCTCCGGTCTGGGCCGCTTCCTGAGAAGCCCAACCAACTCCTGGTGGGAGCCCAAAGAGCTCACCGTCACCATGCTGGATGACGAGTCGGACTCCGACCCGGCATCCCCCTTCCCTCCTTCTGCAACTTTGTTTGCGCTTGTTTTATTATTTATATGTTCCATGTAGTTCCCACGAGTATAAACATTATCCAACCATCCAACCAAAAGACTAGTGGTTCGCACTAGCGACTGATGTCCCATAGGGACGCCCGTCAGCCATACATCCCGTCACGGTGCGCCGCCGCTTGGGATTCGGGGTGACTTTTTATAGAGGGTTTCTACCTCGCGGTCCGGGCGGTTAAGCCAAGACCCTCGGTGCCAATCGAAGCCGCGAGACATGACCACGACACTCCGATATGGGGTTACGATGTACGACGGTGACAGAGAAGGACCACCCTCCTCTCTGTCTGCTCGGTGGCAGGGTGAGTGCACGCCGAGCCCGTCCTCACTCCTCCGCTGTGCCCTCTGCTGATCAGAGGGACACGCGGAGAAACGCCCTTGGTCCGTCCTCGCGGACCCCGCCCGTCAGAATATTGGCCACGAGCAGTGACATTCCCCAAAGAATAGGAATCTCTTCCCATTCCTCAGGGAAGATCACTACCCGCGCCCAGGGTGCACCGGCCAGCCAGCTGCCGTTCCCTCAAGACGTGTCCGGAGGGACAAGCAGCCGACGGCACGCGTGGAGGTTTTCTGACCAGCACCCCGTGCTGTGTGCCTAACTTTAAGTTTTTGTCAGCATTATATGTAATTTATTGTAGTGTAATTGGCATAGATATAAGCAATTTAGTGGAAACCTTGTAAGCTTAATTTTTTTTATGAATAAATAAGTCTGAAATAAGGTTTCTTTTTTAGCATGCAAGAAGAATTGTCGAGAACTGTGCCTCAAAAGGTGACTCAACTCAACGAACTTAACCAAAAAATACAGAGTATTAAAAATGAGGAAGGAAGGATTATTAATGAAGTTAGACCACTGAGGTAAGTTTTATTTACTAATAGCTGTTGCTCGCGACTTCGTTCGCTATTTCATTGTTTTAAATTTTGTTTTCGCGTAACCCTCTTTTGAGGGTTCCTTACCCAAAGGGTAAAACGGGGCCATTTTATTTTTCTAAAAACAAAAAAAAACAGCAGATTGGTCAGATCGGAAATCATCAAATGACTTTCCCCGCCCTCGGCGGGGCGGGAGGGAGTGTCAGTCTTTTACTGACTAAAACCCACCCATGTTCCTTCTTGTGCCCTTTGCCTTCCGGGGGCGCCTCTTTTGAACGACTCACAGATAGCCCCGGCTGGCAGATTGGCCTTTAGTGGCCCCGCCAAATGTTTGCTGACATCTCTTTGAGGTGCGCGTATATCACGAACGCGCCGTCGACACGGTCCGTCGTTATGCAACGTACGACCCGCGTCTACGGTGGCCGGGAGTAGTCTCGCGGCTCCCGACGCCCGGGGCGTCTCCTGCCGCGGATCGCTGGCCCTTTTAGACAAATAATTAGGGTTGCACTCAAAAATAACCCCGTGCTAACCAACATTCACACAATCAAAGCCGCGGACATGTGCTAATATAAACGTATGTATTTCAGATCACAACTAGAAGAATCTCGCCAGGCGATGTCAGCTAACAGGTCACGTGACAGAGTACTCGGTTCTTTGATGAACGAGAAGAGCAACGGAAGGATACCCGGGATATTTGGACGATTGGTGAGTTGTCGTTTCTTTTTATAAGCTTTTATTTAGATTGACCTTTTTTGTTTTTTTCTTAAGACGGGAAAAATAACTTCCCCCGCCCTGGGCGGGGCGGGAGGGAGTGTCAGACTTTTACTGACTAAAACCCGTCTATGTTCCTTCATGTGCCTTTTGCGTTCCGGGGGCGCGGTATCTCTTGCTCACAACCCGCAGCCCCGGCAGGCATCGGCCCTTAGTGGCCCCTCCGAATGTTTGCTGACATCTGTTTGAGGCGCGCGTGGAACACGAAGGCGCCGTCGACACGGTCTTTCGTTAGTAAACGTACGGACGGTGAGCTAACCATTGCTCACCGCCCACAGACCCGCGTCTACGGTGGCCGGGAGTCGCCTCGTGGCTCCCGACGCCCGGAGCGTCTACCGCGGCGGATTTAGTTTCACCTGTCCCAATTTTTGTTTGTCATCATTTGTTTAAATCATCAAATCTTGCAAGTCAAATTTGACCCACTTCCCGATGTACGATTAAACTGAAATTTTCCACAATTGTGCAATTTGCATGACAATACAATATAATTATGTCAAAATCACAGTAATTTTGGTAATTATCCGATACAGCTTATTTTGAACCTTATTAGTTGCCGAGATGCGTTATTATCGACATTACATTTGCTTACCATAGAGCCTTCCGTACCGTCCGCCTTTCTACTTTTTCTTCCATAAAATTTAAATAAATGTCATTTTTTAACTTTTCAGGGTGACCTCGGCGGCATTGACGCAATATACGACGTGGCCATATCCACGTGTTGCGGTGCCCTCGACAACATAGTAGTAGATAACGTGGAGACAGCACAAGCGTGCGTTCAGTTCCTGAAGGACAATGACATCGGCCGAGGCACCTTCATAGCGTTAGACAAGCAGGAGCATCTGAGGGAGGCGTCACAACTACGGTTTAACTAGTGAGTTCTAATCAATCTGTTTACCTTTTCACCGCCAGTCATGTATAGATGACAAACCAAAATGTGCCGGTCATGATACCATGACAGACTTTTTTCTATGCTTATATTTAGAAGGATCGGTCGGAGGATAACTGGATCGTCTTTAAAACCAGATGATACGTAACGCTAAACGCCGTCGCATTCTTGATAATGTCACTTCCTCTTCTGCCGATGACAAACCAAAATGTGCCCAGTACGCCACGGTCATGATCCTATGACAGATTCTTATCTATAATAATATTTTAAAGAGACACATTTCATTGTGAGAATTCAGAATACGTTGCCCCACGCAGCGCGAAAAGATACGCATTTCTCACAATGAAATGTGTATCTTTTCGTGTAGAAAATAAAGTTATATTTTGAGTAGCTCTTTTAATGTGTGCGCGCAGCGTCGCGTCGCGTCGCGTCTCGGTGTGAGCTGACCCTAAAAGAAAGACTGACAAAGCCCTGCTTTACTCACCTTAATATAATTAGCAATATATATTATATAATTAGTGACTGCCCTGTTGGTGTCGTGTAAGCAAACGCGCCTGCGGAGCGAGGAGGTCCTGAGTTGGATTCCCAGCTCGGGCAAAAAGTGTTATTGAGTTTTTCCATTTGGAATTTCTCAGTAGCAACTCGGAGTTTGTAAGTTGGTGGTGTGGTCACCGTGCCTCGGAAAGCACGTAAAGCCGTTGGTCCTGCGCCTGATCTCTCTCCGGTCGTGTCGGATTGCCTTCCCATCGGACTATGAGAGTTAGGGAATAGAGAGTGCACCTGTTTGCGCACACACTTGTGCACTATAATATCTCCTGCGTACGTGGCCAGTCTGCATTAAGATTATTCCGTGGCCGGAATCGGTCTGGAGGATAACATTATTTTTTTACTTTTATATTTTAGCCCGGAGAACGTGAAACGACTCTTCGACCTAGTGACCGTTCGGGACGAGCGCGTGCTGCCCGCGTTCTACTACGTGTTGCGTGACACGCTAGTCGCTAAGGACTTGGAGCAGGCATCACGCATCGCCTACGGTCAGACGAGGTACCGAGTTGTCACGCTCAAAGGGGACGTCATTGAAGTCGCTGGTGAGTGATATTTGAGAAATAATAAAAAAATAAAAAATAAAAATATCCGTACTTTTTCCGTACTAATATTATAAATGCGAAAGTAACTCTGTCTGTCTGTCTGTCTCTTCTTCACGCCTAAACCACTGAACCGATTTCAATGAAATTTGGTACAGATATAGTCTGGGACCCGAGAAAGGACATAGGATAGTTTTCATTCCGGAAATCCCCCGGGAACGGGAACTATTAATCCACGCGGACGAAGTCGCGGGCAAAAGCTAGTAAAAAATAAATATATAAAAAGTAAATATATAAATTTAAATTACTGACTGCCCCGTTGGTCTCGTGGTCGCAAGCGCGACTGCTGAGCAAAGGGTCCCGGATTCGATTCCCAGGTCGGGTAAAAAGTGGTATTGGGTTTTTCCATTAGGAATTTCTCAGTAGCCGCCCGGAGTTTGGAAGTTGGTGGTGTGATACCCCCGTGCCTCGGAAAGCACGTAAAGCCGTTGGTCCCGGCTGTCATTCGTAGATCTTTGACAGCCGTTACGGATAGTCAGAAGCCAAGAAGTCTGACAAACAGTCTAACCAAGAGGTATCGAGTTGCCCAGTTACTGGGTTGTGGAAGTCAGATAGGCACTCGCTCCATGTAAAAAATTGGTATTCAGCTGCATCCGGTTAGACTGGAAGCCGACCCCAACGTAGTTGGGAAAAGGTTAAGCAGATGATGATGATATATCTCCACTATATATTTGGTTATGTTTGTATGTATGAATGTATGTATAATTGTAAGTTAATACCATCCTATTGTACTGGCATTGCAACCACTGAGCCTTTTAGCTATAACTAGCTTTTGCCCGAGGCTTCGCTCGCGTTAAGAAGTATTCAAACTTTCATCCCCTATTTTATCCCCTTGGGGGTAGAATTGATCAAGATCCTTTCTTAGCGGATGCCTACGTCATAACATCTACCTGCATGCCAAATTTCAGCCCTATCCGTCCAGTGGTTTGGGCTGTGCGTTGATAGATCACTATGTCAGTCAGTCAGTCAGTCACCTTTGAGTTATATATATTTAGATACATTAGGCTCGTGTTCACGTCTCACAGCGTATTTTGCGTACGGTTACGTATCAGCTCATTCAATTCACCCCAACTCCACAAGACAGACCAGAAACCCGAACATTACTGACGATCCTCAAAAACATTAATTTAAACATCAGCTTCTTTCTTTCTTTATCGTGTGGTTAGTAACGACCCCACACACCCTAGTGTCAGAGTTTCTAAACCGCCTCAAAGGCCTCTGACATGGTTACCGATGTCAGTGATGTCCAAGATAAACTTAGAAATTACATATGAATTAGGAAAAATCACATTGGTACTTGCCCGTGCCCGGTGCCCGAACCCACAACCTCGTTCATGAGAGGCGGGTGCATTAACCACAGGGCCATCACTACACAAAAAAATATATATACCAGCCTATTACTGTCCCACTGCAGGGCAAAGGCCTCTTCTCATAGAGAGAAGGCACGAGCATTGATCACCACGCTTGCTCAAGGTGGATTGGCGATTTGAGACTTATATTAATTACAAGTCAATAGCAATAGCAATAGGCTCGCCCCCTATTACATGGGACCTAAATATACCGGCGAACTGTGGGACATTGTTACACCTCTGCCTAACCCTTCGGGGAATACAGGCGTGATGGTATATTATTATTATTCATTGATATATACATATTTAATACATTTTTAAATATTAGTATAAAAAGAATATAAAAACATTTAAAAATATAAAAATTAGTGGCCCAATATTATTATTATTATTAATTACAAGTCCAGGTTTCCTCACGATGTTTTCCATCACTACATGCGTCATAATATATTCCCAGGTACTATGTCCGGTGGTGGCAGATCAGTAATGCGAGGCAAGATGTCCAGTTCGGTACAACAAGACACCAGCGAGCAAGACCCGGCGGCAATAAGAGAGAAGGAAGAAAAATTAGCGAGATTGGAACGAAGGTACGTTAACTTAAGGTCCATTTTACCGAGGCTGCGGGTTGTTCGAAAGAGATACTGCGCCCCCGGAACGCAAAGGGCACAAGAAGGAACATGGATGGGTTTTAGTCAGTAAAAGTCTGACATTAAGGGCAGGAGGAGTCATTTCACCCATATTTCCAATCCGAAAAAAATGGTCCATTTTAAAGTTTCTTATTAAAATTTATAAAAACAAACCGACGGCCCACCTGATGTTAAGTTATCACCGCTACTTATAGACATCTGCAATACCAGAGGCCTTACAAATGTGTTGCCATCCCAGAGACAAAGAAATATCTCGTGTGCCTGTAATAATTACACCGGTACCTATACCCTTCAAACCGGAACACAGCAATGCTGCTTTGTGGCAGAAATAAGTGTGTTGGTAGTACTTCCCCGGACGAGCGCCTTCACAAAGAGCTCTACTACAAATAAAATCGAGCGCCTTTACACACGAAATTTAAAAAAAATGGCTATTGATATAATACTTATCATGATGCGTTGTGGATTACTTACTTATTGCTTGACTGGGAAAAAGGCGTGAGTTTATGTATATATGTATGTATGTAAGTAAGTATATGTGTACATTGGCACACCTCTGCCTAACCCTTCGGGGAATACAGGCGTGATAGTATAATACCTTTCCATTTTTGCAGGTTATCAGAAATACGCAACAATCAATCGGAAGTAGAAGAAACAGTAGCGGCTTTACCGCGGAGCATACGCGAGGGGAAAACTATGCTCAACAAACTGAGTTTGGAAATCAGAAGTTTGGAAGAACAAATACCTATTATGAGGGTAAGTTAAATAAATAAATAAAATAAATATCTTGGGACAACTCACACACGGCTATCTGATCCCAAGCTAAGCAGAGCTTGTGTTATGGTAACCAGACAACTGATATACATACTTATAAAGTTTATAAATACATACATATTATAGATAAATCACACCCAGACACAGAACAAACAATCATGCTCATCACACAAAGTTTGTCCTGGGTGGGAATCGAACCCACGACCTCCGGCTTAGCAGTCAGGGCCACTAACCACTAGACCAACAGGGCAAGTTGAGTTGAGTGAGGGTGCGTAACGCACGAGTGATGCCTCTGGTGTTGCAAGTGTCCATAGGCAGCGGTGACCGCTTAACGTCAGGCGGACCGTTTGCTTGTTTGCCACTTTCAGTGGTATAAAAAAAAACAAAAATTTGATAACTTTTTTTACAAAAAAAGTGGGAATATCGCGTAACAAAAATACAAAAACAAAAAAAAACAGACGAATTTAGAACCTCCTCCATTCATTTAATTAAATCATATAAGTACTGTAAAAGGCCATATAGATCTATATTAAATCAACAATATATTTAAGGTAATTAATTATTAGGTAATTGGATAAGGATTAATGCTGTATTGGTTAAAATCACTTCGAAAATTAGCCATTATTTATCGTAAAAAGTAAATGACAAAAAAATGTTATTGTGGGATTTCCATAAGAGATAGACATGTACCATCGCGGAGTTTTCTGTAGACCTTTTCAATGTGTACAATACTTAGTACATTATTTTGATAAATCTCGTAGGGTTCAGCCTAGGGCACGCCTCGATTGAGGCGGTAAGACCCCTCTTTGAGGAGTGGCTAGAGCGGCGCCACGGCGCCCTCACCTACCGCCTGACGCAGGTCCTCACCGGACACGGAAGTTTCGGGAGGTTCCTGCACCTCATCGGGCGGGAGGAAACGCCCGGGTGTCACCATTGTGAGGATCGCCCCGAGGACACGGTGGAGCATACTCTGGCGGTGTGCCCTGCTTGGGCTGAGCACCGCCGAGTCCTCGAGGCGGCCATCGGCGGCGGCGCCCTCTCGCGTCCGGCACTGGTTCAGGCCATGGTCCGGAGCGAGGGGGAATGGGAAGCAGTCGCCTCCTTCTGCGAAGCTGTAATGCTAGAGAAGGAGGCGGCGGGACGGGAGAGAGAAAGGAGGGTCCCCCGTCCCAGCGGCCGCCGCGGTAGACGATCCGGGCGTCGGGAGCCACGAGACGACTCCCGGCCACCGTAGACGCGGGTCTGTGGACGGTGAGCAATGGGTAGCTCGCCGTCCGTACGTTCACTAGCGACAGACCGTGTCGACGGCGCGTTCGTGTTCCACGCGCGCCTCAAAGAGATGTCAGCAAATTGGATGGGGCCACTGAGGGCCGATGCCTGCCGGGGCTGCGGGTTGTTCGAAAGAGATACCGCGCCCCCGGAACGCAAAGGGCACATGAAGGAACATAGACGGGTTTTAGTCAGTAAAAGTCTGACACTCCCTCCCGCCCCGCCCAGGGCGGGGGAAGTTATTTGATGATTTCCAGTCTATAAAAAAAAAAAAAAAAAGGTTTCAGCCTGCGTCTGCAATGTAAGCGGAAAAAATGAAATTATTTACGGCATCACATTAGAAACCTCAAAAATAACAGATTTCTCCACTATTTAATGCATGTTATTATACATATAAACCTTCCTCTTTAACCACTCTATCTATGAAAAAAAACCGCATCAAAATCCGTTGCGTAGTTTTAAAGATTCATGCGTACAAAGGGAATAGGGACAGAGAAAGCGACTTTGTTTTATACTATGTAACTAGCGACCCGCCCCGGCTTCGCACGGGTGCAATGCTGATACTAAATGCACTACAAAAACAGCGGCCCGCCCCGCCGCAAACGCTACGTCCCGCAATTTTTAAATCTGTAATATCTTCGAAAATATTCATTTAAATCATATGCTGTAAAAGGCCATATAGATCTATATTAAATCAAGAATGTATTTAAGGTATTTAATTGGATAAGGATTAATGCTGTATTGGTTAAAATCGCTTCGAAAATTAGTTAATAAATTAATTAAAAAGTAAATGACAAAAAAAAAATATTGTGGGATATCCATAAGAGATAGACATATACCATCGCGGAGTTTTCTGTAGGCCTTTTCAATGTGTACAATACTTAGTACATTATTTTGATAAATCTCGTAGGGTTCAGCCTGCGTTTGCAATGTAAGCGGAAAAATTTACGACATCACATTAGAAACCTCAAAAATACCAGTATTTCTCCGCTATTTAATGGATGTTATTTTATGTTACATATAAACCTTCCTCTTTAACCACTCTATCTATTAAAAAAAAACCGCATCAAAATCCGTTGCGTAGTTTTAAAGATTAACGCGTACAAGGGGAAAAGGGCGACTTTGTTTTATACTAAGTAATGATGATGAAATGATAATGGTGCCAATAGTTTCTTTTACTATGTTAGAGCTCATGGCTTTCGGTTCTAGAATGGTGTAAAAGAACGGACAGCGAAGTCTCAGTAATAGGGTCTCGTTTTACTCTATGGGTATGGAACCCAAAAGCAGTTTCTATATGAAATATGGTATAGGCCCCTTTAGACTTACAAACATCACGCTGCAATAGACGGGAGCGGAGCAGTAACAAAAGACGTAATTTAACACGGGTGAAACAAACTATGCGAACGTAATCATGTAATTAAATGTAGCTAGTAGCTTATTTTGATTACTCTGTAGAAGAAGCGAGTGTAATAAAAAAAAAACTATAAAAAAAAATTGGGTTTCAAAGGTACCGATGACATTAACTTGTGTGAATACATATACGTGCAGAGCTCGACCGCGGTCGGCAGACGATAACAATTCAATAAAACTGGCTAACTGCGAGTCGGACTCGCACACTAAGGGTTCCAACTGTCTTACTATCACGGTTCATGAGATTACAGCCTGGTGACCGACAGCGAGACAGACGCACAGCGAAGTCTTAGTAATAGGGTCCCGTTTTACCCTTTGGATACGGAACTCGACCGATTTTTCTTAAGAAAGCTTATGTACCTGGGTCATTTTTGCGTCTCTTTTTTAACAATCAATGGGCAGGGCACATAACCGACCGACCGACCGACCTAATATTTTTACGTAAGATTAAACCCACCATCCAAACCAAACCACCACTACCTCCCACCCATGTGAGCGGGACAGTAACCAAATACGAGTTAACGCAGGTGAAACAAACCACGCGATCGTGATCGCGAGCAGAAGCGGGTCTTTTTAGTGCCCAGCACCCGGCTCCCGAGTTGAACGATAATTCATTTGACTCGGCCAGCCAGCTGGGCACACTAAAAGGTTTAAATGTAGCTATTAGCAAATTTTGATTACTGTAGAAGATGAGAGTGTAATAAAAGGATCACTTAAAAAAAATTGTGTCTCAATTGGCTTATGCCTTCTTCTGTAATTCAGCGGTTTAATAAATCAACGTGCATTTGGCAGATAGTTTGGTAAGAGATAACTCTCAGGAATTAATACTGTGCCATTGGACTCAGGCGTAGCCTCTAAGCCTGTTGACTCGACCTCTGAACAGCTTAATGTCTCTCGAGCGAACATATTGTACGCCAGAACACTAAGGTGACGAACAAATGCTGAGATCGACATCCTCCGTAGTAGATATAACCAGCTGCTGTCTATTTCAGAGCCCGTGCTCTCTCGCCGGATCATACCGAACGCTACATCACTGCGTTCGATCGCTGCGTGGATGGCATAAATTGAAACCATGTTTTATAACTCCCTTATACTATAAACGGTTACTTTGAAATCGTTCTGGAGCCGAAACACAGGAACTCCAGTCGAGTAATAGGTATTACTTGAAGTTAAGTTCTTCTTCGGAGTTTGGACTTTCTGCTTAATTGGGCTATTATAAATTTTTTTTACATAGTTCATTTTTTTTAATAAATCTGTATTAATTTGTTTTAAGTTACTGTTTTCCAACTTCTATTTCTTCGTGTTGCGCTATTTAGTTGGGATTTAAGATTTGCCATCTCCGTATTATACGTGTTTATTTGTGTTTCATCTTCGTAGTCTGACAATTCTGGCATACTGTTGGTAGTGCAATCCATTGTCTGGGATATCACGTCGTTACTATCATTGTTTGGTTCCGATCTGGTGCGAGTGCTCCGGAACGTGATATTATCTACGACATTTTCTAAGAAATTCATACTGCTTTATGCAGGTAGATAAGTTAACAAATTCAATGAAATAACTCAAAAATAATATCTCGTCGTCAGATTTGAACCCGCGATCCGTCGCTGTGACGTTGTTACACTTGCCACGGGACCAGGCCTGTTATAGTTATGGCGGTGAAATTGTCGATCTAATGGCTCTTTATCAGTGTAGGTCTATGTCGCAACAATAGATGTCGCTTTTTTCAATGTTGTCATTGGACTAATAATATTTACTCTGCTAACCTACCTCCCAATTGGCAATTTAACGTAATGGTATTCAAATGAATAAGTGTATTTTAAAAAGTTGAAAATTCCCAAACTGTAATTTTAAAAATTTAAAACTGCATGTCATACAATTGCCGAGAAACAATAATTGAAAACAGCGCCATCTATCGTCGAGCAGCGGTATCACGTCTAGCTGCTGTCACCTACATCCGATGATTAACTTCTGTCAATCGATAATAACGCCATCTAGTTATCACGTCTGTGACCCACCCAATATTGACAACAAGTCGCCTAATTCGCGCAAGTTGGTAAAGCACGATTGGTCTAGCGGTGTAAGCCGGTCCCCCGCAATTGTTGGAACATTGTGTCTTGAGTTCGATCCTAGCTATCTGCATAACTTTTTGGAACATCTGTCTTACTGTTTCACCAAATAAAACTATAGTTAATTACAAACAAAGACTTTCGCGGTCCGAGGGGAAGGAGAATAAAAGGATATCTTAAAAAAAATTGTGTCTCAATTGGCTTACGCCTTCTTCTGTAATTCAGAGGTTTAATAAATCAACGTGCATTTGGCAGATAATTTGGTAAGAGATAACTCTCAGGAATGAATACTGTGCCATTGGACTCAGGCGTAGCCTCTAAGCCTGTTGGCTCGACCTCTGAACAGCTTAATGTCTCTCGAGCGAACATATTGTACGCCAGAACACTAAGGTGACGAACAAATGCTGAGATCGACATCCTCCGTAGTAGATATAACCAGCTCCTATCTATTTCAGAGCCCGTGCTCTCGCGCCGGATCATACCGAACGCTACATCACTGCGTTCGATCGCTGCGTGGATGGCATAAATTGAAACCATGTTTTATAACTCCCTTATACTATAAACGGTTACTTTGAAATCGTTCTGGAGCCGAAACACAGGAACTCCAGTCGAGTAATAGGTACACTATTGGCGTTGTTTAGGGTTCCGTACCCTAAGGGTAAATCGGGACCCTATTATTCCCCTTCCCCCCGGACAGCCAGTGCGCACGGTCGTGTCCACCCAAATAGTTTATATAAGAAAAAGAGGAAATAAATAATTAATATTTAAATTTTAACTCAAAAACTAATTTAATAGACAAGTTTAATACTCCGAAAGTACCAGGCGCGCAAAGTGTTGCAAGAGATCGAGTCCTGCGGCGAGCGAGAAAGCAAGTTGGTCCACGCTACCCATCTCTGTCTACTGCACGTGCGTCATTACCACCTGACTCCGCCCTCTTCACTGAGTACTGGCAATTACAAGCGCCTAATAAATTACACCGAGCAACGTGTTTCAACGCATCAACACTTACAAACTCCAGACGTTAAGTGACTGCGAGCGCCGTGAATCACCATATCTCCGTGACACCGCTACATCTCTTCTACTGAGCTACGCTCATTCGCAGGCACCGGCCACCAGTGGTTATAAAGGTATCAAATCTTGCGTAAACAAGAACATCATGAGACGTACGCCGCCCCAATCGCCTGCCACGTCCACAGCTAGCGACTCCGAGACTCTTCAGGTGAGAAACCCAACCATCTCAGTAACTGGGTCTGCTCCAAACCAAAACATCATAGATGGCAAATGTCACGTCGCGCAACAAACGCAAGCGGGAGGATGAAATGGTCATGTTTATGCAAGAGATAAGAGACCTACTGCAATCAGCTACTGCCCAGTCGGAAGCCAAATTTAAATCTTTACAAGATTCAATGAGTGAAATAATACCACAGAAGTTAGAATTAAAAACATCTTTAACTTTTGTCACTAAACAATACGATGACATTGTAGTGAAAGTAAACGAAATCGACAGGGAACGGAAAACTGATCACGCCTATATCAACCAACTAGAATGTAAAGTTGAGAATCTGGAGCGTATTTTGTGTCTTACTAAAATCGAAATCAGAAACATACCAAAGTGCGAAGGTGAAAATAAAGAGGATCTGCATAAAATCGTATCCGAAACAGCTAAAGTACTGGGTATGCCCGTTGAACAACTCGACATGAAAGATATTTTCCGCATAAATAAAAAAACCGGAGGATCATCTATTATAGTCTACTTCGTCTCAGTGTCTGTAAAGGAAAATATACTGCATAAAGTGCGCAATTTTAATCGCAAAAAAAGACAACCGCCTTCAAAAACTAAAAAGAGAAAAATAACTTTAGCTTTGGAAGTCGGCGGCTTTGGTTCTGTTTGTTGTTTTGTATTGCCGCCGACTTTTATTTCTCGCTTTTTAGTATCAATTTTTTTATCCAAATCCATGAAAGAACTGTCATGTCATGTAAATTAACATGACACCGCTAAAAAAAGTCGATCGACCAATTGCAGTACTGCTCCCAACTCCTAACCGTTAAGGAGTACTGTAGCTTCATCATCAGCACAGCAGCATCAGATGTTGATTCAAGCATACCTCACAAGCAACATGTTAGCCCTACATACTTAGATTACGAAACAAAAACACCATACGAGCATACAATTTTCGGTGGTTGCCCTCGATTTCTCCTGGATTCCATCATCAGATCCTGGACTGGTGAAAATGGGACCACCTCAGAAGTAAACTCTATCCAACAAAAAACAAATTTCTAAAATCCGTCTATAATTGACGAAAATATCGGTGAACATACATAAAAAAAAAATAATATTATACATACAGACGAATTGAGAACCTCCTCCTTTTTTGAAGTCGGTTAAAAACGCTCAAGCTAAATTAAACACATCTCATATCAACATACCAGGCGAGTCTAAACCAATTTTTATATCAGAGAGTTTGACTATAAAGGCTCAACGATTATTTTATCTGGCAAGGAAGTTTGCGAGCGAACATGACTAAGTTCTGCTGGACCTCACTTGGAAAAGTCTTTCTTCGGCAAAATAAGGAGACCAATATATTTATATAAAAAGCGAAGCCGACCTCAAATATCAAATACCGCAATGACTATGTCTCGCTTATGTATTGCTTGTTATTTTGCTACTTTTATTATTTTATTAACCCCTGACGCAAAAAGAGGGGTGTTATAAGTTTGACGTGTCTGTCTGTCTGTCTGTCGGTCTGTCTGTCTGTCTGTCTGTCTGTCTGTCTGTCTGTCTGTGGCATCATAGCTGCCGAACGGATGAAGCGATTTCAATTTAGTTTTTTTTGTATTAAAGGTGACCTATGTACGAGTGTTCTTAGACATGTTTGATGAAAATCGGTTGAGCCGTTTAAAAGTTGTGGGGGTGAAAGTAGGGAAGAAAAACCGAATGTCTGTAAATATACTCGAGTGGGGTCTCAAACTTAACAAAATCGACATTATAATAAATAGGTACCTATAAAAAGTATAAAATAAAAAATTAAATTAAAAATTTAAAAAACCCCCAACACAAAAACCTACGTTCCCTTTAAAAAGTAAAAAAATAACAAAAAAATACGTCACGTTGGGGGACCGATGTTGCATTTAGGATATGATCGTCCCGAGCGGTCCCCCAACGTGACGTATTTTTTTGTTATTTTTTTACTTTTTAAAGGGAACTTAGGTTTTTGTGTTGGGGGTTTTTTTTGCAACTGCTCTTTTTCTGTAAAACACAAACACACAAATCACGCGAACACACACAGCTAAAATCATTCAACACAATACAAACATACATTGACACCACGTCTTACACACACAATATAATTTGTCCTTATGGGAGAATACCAAACACCAATCTTACAGCCCAAATATTCACGTCTATTATAGTAACCCGCACCTTAACACGCAACATATATATTATATGTTTATTCAATGGCTAACACGAACGATAACGTCTCAGCACAGATAGATGACTTTACGGTGGCATCTTCTTATCAGTGTGATACGGACACCTGTAATGAAATATTGGATTCTACTAAGACGTCGCTAAAAGTTATTACTCAAAATATCAGAAGTATTTATAAAAACTTAGATGGTTTTCAAGCTCAATTGGCAAGACTATCACACGAAATCGACATCATTTATATATATACAGGGTGGAAATTTGTTATGCTACCTGGAGGGAAAGTACTCTAAATACTTAAGTAAGCACATTTTACCCAAAGGAAACATTCCTTTATTTTTAAAAAGAAACTAAACTGCATTTAAATAATTTTGAAAATTCTGTTGCCTCACCTGGGAATCGAACCGACTAAAATCCGAAAAAATAGCATCCTGTACTTTTATGGCACTAATCGACAGGGTCAATCATAGGGATCAAATCTCTGCAAACATGGTAAATTAAATTAAACAAAAACCATGAAATTTTAACCTAAACTTATTTTATACGAACGAAAAAAACGAATAAATTAACTAAGTAGTTGCTGGAAAAGAGCTTCACTTTCTTGGATACACAAATTTATTCCCTTAAAAAACTCATTTTGAGTGAGTTTTGGTAGCAAACAATTTTCAATATTCACCAGAACACCCTACTTAAAGTTATTGACAATGAATTCCTTAAAAGAATAAATTTGTGCATCCAAGAAAATGGAGCTCATTTCGAGCATGCAATTAGTCAATTCTCGATTTTTTCGTCCGAATAAAATAAGTTTTGGTTAAAATTTCATGGCTTTTTTTAAATTTAATTTAACATGTTTGCAGAGATTTGATCCTTATGATTGACCCTATCGATTAGTGCCATAAAAGTACAAGATCCTATTTTTTTCGATTTTAGTCGGTTCGATTCCCGGGTGTGGCAACCGTATTTTCAAAATTATTTAAATGCAGTTCTGTTTCTTTTTAAAAATAAAGGAATGTTTCCTTTAAGTAAAATTTGCTAACTTAAGTATTTAGAGTACTTTCCCTCCAGGTAGCATAATAAATTTCCACCCTGTATAAATGATGTCGATTTCGTGTGAATGTCGTGTTGCCGTATTCACATCCCACATGTCGACAACCTCGCGAGCCAGATCAAGATACTTAATTTGTTTATCTTTCTCAGCTTTCACGAGGTTCTCGTCATGCGGGACAGTAATATCAACGATCATTGCGCGACGCTCTAATCGATCTACCACCACTATGCCAGGCTTATTGGGAACAATAGTCCTGTCAGTGATAATAGATCGGTCTCAATATAACGTGTTATGACTATTTTCAAGAACTGGGTCGGGCACATATCTATAGTATGGTACTTCCGATTCCACAAGACTGTATTTCAGAGCAAGTTGCTAATGGATAATCCTGGCTACAAGGTTGTGTCTATGCAAGTAGTCTCCGTTAGCCAGACGAGAACACCCAGATATAATGTGACGGATTGATTCCCCGGGACGATGGCATGCCCGACAAATGTCAACCGTACCGTCCTTCACAATATATCTCCGGTAATTGTTCGTCATCATAACTTCGTCCATAATAGCACAGACAAAACCTTCGGTTTCCCCAAAGAGGATACTTTTGATTTTTTTACTTTGCAATGTATTTAATTAATTAATTTTATTCTAAAGTGTAACTTAGTGGTAATAACATTATATTATGACATAATTTTGACTGTAAAATTTTGTACACCATTACAGGTAGAACATGGAGAACATTTATCAATGTATTTATAACATCTATCAAACCAAATCAAATTCAAATTCAAACAATTTATTTGTGAACACAACAAATAAATTGTTTGAATTTGAATTTGAAGAGGTCACCAACGCGCAGCCAGGGTACGGACGCCTTGAAGTCTACATCCGGCCCATGTAGGGCCCGGTAGTAGCGCCCGTGAAGCTCCTTGCTCTTCCATACCTCCATGCGATCATTAGTATCTAATACTATAGGTTTGCGCCAGTTCTCGTTCGCTAAAGAGAGCGGGGTGAGGCCCTTGTTCACTGAGACCACATCTCGGTGCATCCCCACATCAGCATCACATTATCATTATTATTGAGACCGACCGACCGACCGACCGACCGACCGACGACCGACCGACCGACCGACTGACTAGTCCCAGATGATGGAATCGAAAGACAGTCGAGGGAACTCCTCCTAATTTTAAATTGACAAACAGCTACAACACTTTTTCAGGAACACATTCTCGCCAATGTTTGGATAATTGAGATTCGGATAATTTACTTAGTATTACCGTTCCTTCATGGAGTTGGAAGACGGGAAGTTGATACTAAAAATCTAAAAATTAAAAACTTTAGCTTTGGAAGTCGATGGCTTTGGTGCCGTTTGTAGTTTTGTATTGCCTCCGACTTCCAAAGCTAAAGTAGTTTTTCACTTTTTAGTTTATGAAGGCGGTTATCTTTTTTGTAAAAAAGTTTTGTTCCGTTGTAATTAACGTGCATACTGTGTGCCATCGCCAGTGCATTGTGGCCAGTGCCACAAACATAAGTAAATAAATTATATAAAAAAGAGAGTTCAAGATTTTCTTTTTCGAATTTAATTGGTTTTTATGTGATGATTGCGTAATAGTATTAGTAATTATTGCGTAACATAAGTAATTATTGCGTAATAATATTACTAACTATTGCGTTCATTGAAACTATGAAAATTGTTGCCATCTTTTAAATTTGAGACATCCATCCTTCCATCCTCACAAACTTTCGCATTTCAATATTAGTAGGAAGTCAGATTGCCATTCCACGTTTTCTACAAATTTTTGCTTTTTTTTATACCACTGAAGGTGGAAAACAAGCTAACGGCCCGCCTGATGTTAGGCGGTCACCGCAGCCGTTGGACACTGAGCATGGCAGTTGAGAGCTTTTCATGCTCACTTTAATGTCTTGCTGACGGTGGCGCGTGGGTTGGGTCGTTTGGTTCCCTTCAAGATGGTTGAGCTAAACGGTGCTGATGCACGCGTCATATTCGTGAACGGGTGCTGTCAGTTGGGATTGGTCATCTCTTAACTGCCATGGCTTACATCGTTATTATAATTTTGTTATTATTTATATTCACCTTCATTGTTTTCACATATAGAAGCAACCACAATTTTTGTAACCAAGTTTTTGTAAAAACCAAATTGAAAGAAAAGAGTGTCCATGGAGTTTCTTGCTCGTTCTTCTCCATAGAGACCTACGTTTTGGAACGAGCAACTAGCTTCAATTTTAAACTGTAACTTGTTGACAATTCAAAAGTGCCTGTAAATGGTCTAATTGAAATAAATGCTTTGACTTTGACTTGCAACATTTGCTTAGTAAATAATGGTTTAATTATCTGAACAGAATCAAATAAAACAACAAGAAGCAAGGGCGGTAGCTAGCAGGGTCGACCCGGAACAGAAAGCCGACTTAGAAGCAACACTTGCAACTGCTCAAAAAGAACTAGACAAGGCTAAAGTAGAAGCTGGGAAGGTAAGCATATTATAGTCATCATCGTCATTATGTCATCAGGCCTGTATTCTCCTAATGAGGTGCATCAATGTACACCCATAGTTCGCCGGTATGTTTTTAGGTCCCATGTAATAGGAGGCGAGCCTATCGCCATTAACCGGGCACAAATCTAAACTCCGAGCTGCTACTGAGAATTTTACAGAAAAACTCAAGTTTTTTTGCATTAGCGGAATTTTGAGGTTGAGAATGCATACTTACATACTTAGGTCGAACAAATTTCTATTGGGCTATTCTATGAAATTATCAGTAGCAGCTCGGAGTTTGGATTAGGAGTTTGCAATAGGCTCGCCCCCTATTACATGGGACCTAAACATACCGGCGAACTGTGGGTAAGTATACATTTACAACTCTGCCTAACCCTTCGGGGGTACAAGCGTGATGGTACGTGTATTTCATGTATTTTAATTTACCAATTACGTTTATAGGTCGAAGAACAAGTACAAAAAGTAGACGAGCAGATATCTGCAGTCGCCGGTGGCAAAGTTAAACAGCTACAGAAAGCTGTTAATGATCTCGTTAATAAGATAGATAAGGTCAACTCCGAGATAACGAAGCTGAGGGTCGCTATCAATACTAGCAAGAGGTAACCCACAATTATCTACAGGTTATTTGGCAGAACATACGAAAATGGTGGATAGGTGAGGTCACTGCCTCGTTGGCCTAGTGGTCCTAAGCGCGACTGCTACGCTAGAGGTCTTGGGTTCGATTCCCAGGTCGAGCAAAAAGTCTTATTGGGTTTTTCTATGAAATTCTCAGTAGCAGCTCGGAGTTTAGATTTGTGCCAACCGGGCACAAATCCAAACTCTGAGCTGCTGGCTAATGGCAATAGGCTCGCCCCTATTACATGGGACCTAAAAACCAACGAAATAGTAAATGCAAACGAAGCAGCGGGCGACAGCTAGTTTAACATATATTTGAAGGAGGCCTACGTCAGCAGTGGACGGCTATAGGATGATATGATAACTAACGTTTATGGGTGAGATCTTTCCTGATCAGTCGCTAAGTAATGTTTAGCTGTTTCTCAAATATGTGACACGGCTTTATGAGTAAGGCTGCATATTTTTCGTTACATCGGTAACCATGTCAGAGGCCCTGCAGGCGGTTTAGAAACTCTGGCACTAGGGTGTGGCGTCGTTAGACCTTACTGCCCACACGATAAAGAAGATTATATTTTTAAACAGAAACGCCAAGAAATCGAAAGACAAACTCCAACAAATGGAAGCTGATCTACGAGAGACAGAGAGAAATTTAGAGGCATTGAACAACCAGAAAAAACAACTCACTTTGGAAAGTTCACAGTTTGAAAAGGAATTGGAAGAGGTAAGATGCAACACATATACTATACAGGGTGGAATTTTATAATGCTACCTGCAGTGCGATTCTCTAAGCCTCACTTCGTAATTCGAAAGCTGAATCCGCAGTGAGATTACAAAATGGTATTCTGTTAAACACGATCACGCCGGTGACGTCACCACGGCGAACGAATACTAAACCAATGACAAGTTGGTTTGTTATCGAAGTGACCGCGATCACTTTAGTGAGACTCGTTTTCGAGTTTGCATTTTAGAGAATCGCTGCTCTGGAGGCAAAGTACTCTAAATACTTAGGTTAGCAAATTTTACTCAAAGGAACAGAAACGAAACTGCGTTTAAGTTATTTTGAAAATACGCTTGCCACACCCAGGAATCGAACCGACTAAAATCCGAAAAAATAGCATTCTTTACTTTTATGGCACTAATCGATAGGGTCAAATCTTTGCAAACATGGTAAATTAAATTAAACCAAAACCATGAAATTTTAATGTAAACTTATTTTATTCGGACAAAAAAAACGGATTTTAGTCGGTTCGATTCGGGGATGTGGCAAGCGTATTTTCAAAACTATTTAAATGCAGTTATGTTTCTGTTTAAAAATAAAGGAATGGGTTCTTTGAGTAAAATTTGCTAACTTAAGTATTTAGGGTACTTTCCCTCCAGGTAGCATTATAAAATTCCACCCTGTATGTATATGTAGATTATATTGTTTATATATAGTATTTTTATGTTATTGTATATGTATTTTCTATGGGCCTTGATGCCTGATTTAAATAAATAAGTAAATACAGTGCCGTGCAGACCTTAAGGCCCGGCGCCCACTATCGGCATCGGCACGGCTGAGGATTTTAGGTGATACAAAGCATTATGTAAATTAACTTGCCTGCTACTTGACTGCTACCTTAGAGGTCTTGGGTTCAAGTACCAGGCCGAGCAAAAAGTGTTATTGGGGTTTTCTATAAAATTCTCAGTAGCAGCTCGGAGTTTGGATTTGTGCCCGGTTAATGGCAATAGTCTCGCCCCCTATTACATGGGACCTAAATATACCGGCGAACTGTGGGTGTACATTGGTGCACCTCTGCCTAACCCTTCGGGGAATACGGTCGTGATGGTATATAATATGTATAAGTATATGAATTGAATATTTGTCTATTTTTCACTTTTCAGTTAGACGATCAAATAAATGAAGGTACGGGAGAATTTCGGGGACTGAAGCAGGACATAGCCAGGCTTCAGCACAGAGAGAACAAGATCAAGGCTGAACGCTTGGAAGCTGAGAACGCTGTCGTGAAGATGGAAAGGACTGTAGAGGAGTGTAGGGGCAAGACACCTGTTTGGGAACGAGAGGTGAGTACATTCAACCGTTTATTTAATAAACCCTACGATCGTTACATACTATTTTCGCCTCGTAAGTAGATATACAGAGTTTTTTCTCTCAGTACTCTAAATACGCAAATTTACTCAAAGAAAACATTCTCCTTTTAAAAAAAAAAACGAGGGGTTGCACTCCGGAAGTGCCGGCAGAAGTGAAAACTTGAATATTAACGTTGTGCATTTTTGATATTAGACTGGTTAGGGAATAATTTTGCACGAATTGCTTTAATTTATCAGTACAAAAGTACTATCATTTATGTGGTAGAATACAATATTTATTTATTGCGCTATCGTACACAAACATGACAATTCCCGTCACACGTGACCTGATCGAAAATTCGTAAGATTTTCGATCAGCTGTGCGATTCTCTAAAATGCAAGCTCGAAAAAGAGTCTCACTTCGATAACGAACCAACTTGTCATTGGCTTAGTATTCGTTCGCCGTGGTGACCGAACGAATATAAACCAATGACAAGTTGGTTCGTTATCGAAGTGAGACTCTTTTTCGAGCTTGCATTTTAGAGAATCGTACTACAGGTCACGTGTCCTGAAGCGACTTTAAATTTTTTTACCCATTACAAAAAAAGTGTACGACGCCGCTAAAGAAGTTTTCACTTCAAAAATACAAATCTTCTGAGAAATGCACTAGTTCTCTAAAATCCAAACTCGATAACAACCCACTTGACCTTGGTTTAGTATTCGCTCGCCGTGATGACGTCACCGGCGTGATCGTGTTTAGAGTCGATTATTATATCTTCATCCTGCAATACAACAAATACTAATAATATTTAAACATCCTTACAGCTTCAATCTCTAAGACTAGAAGACCCAGGTATCGAGGGGATCCCAGGATTGGAAGCCGTAACGCCTTTAGTGCAGCATACGGATGAAGAATTGGAGGACGCAGAAGTAGAAGAATTGAGAAACAGGCTGACAGCACAGAAGAATAGGATCGGAGATAAAAAGCCGAATATTCAGGCTATACAGGTACTTATCTCATACCAAGGGTGCTCAACTTTTTTAACAGTCGAACCACACGGTTGATTTACACAGGCTGTTGATTTGCATCCTCGTCAAATTTTAGGAGCTTGTCATAGAAAAAAAGAAGTAATCAAATATAATTACGATACCTGGCCAATATTTAATAAATGCTTGTTTTTTAGTTGCAACTATCAAAAAACAGTATTCCAGAATACTCCTCTTGCAAAAATCAGCATCGCCCAGTTGCGTATGCGGTAGGCAGAGTTGTCGCGCGGCTATATCAATGTGTGCATAGCGCCTAAACCCTCTGGCGAGATGGCTAGTTCGAATTGGAAAATCACGTCAAAAAATATTAATTAAAAAACCAATTTATTTTATTATTTATTCGTGTTAAGAATCACGAGCATAGTTAACTCCTTGAATTTGACGAGAATGCAAATCAACAGCTTGTATATTTTCGGCGGGCCTCTAATGATTCATATTTTGGTTACTTTTGGTAATTGTGCAAATTAACGTTACGAGATACCTAGTTGCTTAAAAAAATGATGAAAAAGGAAACTTTGTCAGCGGGAATTTTGCAACTTGCTTACGCTGGCCGTTTAAATTCCATCCGCGAGACACATTATGTTATTTTTTTTTATAGATGGGAAATCATCAAATAACTTCCCCCGCCCTGGGCGGGACGGGAGGGAGTGTCAGACTTTTACTGACTAAAATCCATCTATGTTCCTTCATGTGCCCTTTGCGTTCCGAGGGCGCGGTATCTCTTTCGAACAACCCGCAGCCCCGGCACACATTATGTTATTAAGATTAAACTTGGCTACGTTTATTTTAGAAATGTTATTTGTTTTAATAAAATAAGAGGATTACGCGAAAGTAAAATTGAAACTAATAAATTGGTGAACGCGAACGAATTCGCGGGTCAAAGCTAGTTTATAATAAGCAGAGGTCGGAGTAGGTAGATTGATTTTATATACTTGCGTCAAGATATTATAATATGGACATGCCATTTTATCCATAATGTGCGGGAAGTACCGGAAAAAGTTCCGGGATTGGAATTATGGAATAAAATAAAATAAATTAAACATACAGATAGGCTAACAAAATCGTTTATGATTGATTGAATTCAATTAACAATTATTTTTAACTAGCTTTTACCCGCGACTTCGTCCGCGTGGATTAATAGTTCCCGTTCCCGGGGGATTTCCGGAATGAAAACTATCCTATGTCCTTTCTCGGGTCCCAGACTATATCTGTACCAAATTTCATTGAAATCGGTTCAGTGGTTTAGGCGTGAAGAAGAGACAGACAGAGAGACAGACAGACAGACAGAGTTACTTTCGCATTTATAATATTAGTACGGATTAAACAAAAACATAAATCAATTATTTTTAATCCTTATCGGATACAATTTCCATATTGTGGCTTTCAACGTTAATACAATTAAAATAAATAATCATATTTTTTTCAATATTTTCTAATTTTAAAGTATTCCTTTTGATGTCTAATATAGTATTTTTTAAATCAATCTACCTACTCCGAGCTCTGATAATAATAAGAGACTCAAAAAACCTGCTATTTTTTTTCAGGACTATAAAGCAGCAGAAGAAATGTATCTGCGTAGAGCTTCTGAACTGGACGAAATAACGGCCAGGAGAAATGAAATCAGAGAGCTCTACGATACTCTAAAGAAGAAAAGAACTACAGATTTCTTGAGCGGTAAGTGCTTGTAATACGATGCAATCTTACTGGCGCCTCGGAAGTTAGCTGCAAGTGCAGGTTTGCGCAGGTTTATTTATTTATTTACCCAAATATACCGGCGAACTGTGGGTGTACATTGGTACACCTCTGCCTAACCCTTCGGGGAACACAGGCGTGATGGTATTTATTTATTTAATTAATGCACAATGGACACAACCAATTTTACAGGCTAGGCTTAAAAATTGCCGGGGCTTGACGTTCTAAAAAGTATGAAACAAGAAAACATTCTCATCTGCTAGCTGTAGTCTGATGGATGACTTCCCCCGCCCTGGGCGGGCCGGGAGGGAGTGTCAGACTTTTACTGACTAAAACCCATCCATGTTCTTTCTTGTGCCCTTTGTGTTCCGGGGGCGCGGTATCTCTTTCGAACAACCCGCAGCCCCGGCAGGCATAAGAAAAGGCTGGGTCGAATAATATAAAACAAAACGCTAAAAATCTTGAAGTTTAAGGAAAATAAAACCTTATCTCTATTATTACAGGATTCAATACAATAACGGCGAAGTTGAAGGAGATGTATCAAATGATCACTTTGGGAGGTGACGCCGAGTTGGAGCTTGTTGACTCTCTAGATCCTTTTACTGAGGGTATCATCTTCAGGTAAATAATTATTTGAATACATACATACATCATAAACTCACGCCTTTTTCCCATGGGGGTAGGCAGAAACCACGGAATTAGCAGTTATTCGAAAAAATATTTTATTAAACTGTTTCTTACATAAATGAGCTTTATTTTTTAAATAAAAAAACGACGGGTTGCACTCCGGGAGTGCCGGCAGAAGTGAAAACTTGAATATTAACGTTGTGCATTTTTGATATTTTGGAATGGTTAGGGAATCATTTTGCACGAATTGCTTTAATTATCATTATAAAAGTACTATCATTTATGTGGTAGAATACAATATTTATTTATTGCGCTATCGTACACAAACATGACAATTCGAGTCAGGACACGTGACCTGATCGAAAATCTTACGAATTTTCGATCAGGTCACGTGTCCTGACGCGAGTTTAACATTTTTTACCCATTACAAAAAATGTGTACAAAGCAGCTAAAGAAGTTTTCATTTCAAAAAATATCTTGCCTATTTCCTATTGAAATAATTAGACTTCAACATGTTTCCTTTCAGTGTCCGTCCTCCCAACAAGTCATGGAAGAACATATCAAATCTGTCCGGCGGCGAGAAGACTCTGTCGTCCCTATCGCTAGTGTTCGCTTTACATTACTACAAGCCGACGCCTCTGTACGTCATGGACGAGATCGATGCAGCATTGGACTTCAAAAACGTGTCGATTGTCGCTAATTATATTAAGGTGAGTTAAGCAGTAAGTAACTGCCCCGTTGGTCTCGTGGTCGCAAGTGCGACTGCTGTGCAAGGGGTCCCGGGTTCGATTCCCAGGTCGAGCAAAGTGTTATTGGGTTTTTCCATGAAATTCTCTGTGGCAGCTCGGAGTTTGGATTTGTACCCGGTTAATGGCAATAGGCTCGCCCCCTATTACATGGGATCTAAATAAAACGCGCGAACTGTGGGTGGTACATTGGTACACCTCTGCCTAACCCTTCGGGGAATACAGGCGTGATGGTATATATATAAGCAGTAAGTAGCGCCAGTGACAGCAAACTTGAAAGGGAACCGTTTGTCTTGGTATGGGCATGTGAAGAGGAGGGATGAGACGCATGTGACCAAAAGAGTTATGAATATAAATGTGGATGGATGAGAGGAAGAGGGAGGCCAAAGAAAATATGGGTGGGTTGTGTGAAGAATGATATGAAAGAGAAGAGAGTCAGTAATAGCATGACGGGCAGGAAGATGATGATGAAGCAGAGCTTTCTCAATCTTTCTTTATCGTGTGGGCACTAAGGTCTAACGACCCCACACACTCTAGTGGAAAAGTTTCTAAACCGCCTCAAGGGCCTCTGACATTGTTACTGATGTCAGTGATGTCCAAGATTAACTTAGAAAGTACATATGAATTCACATTGGTAGAAAAAGTCACATTGGTACTTGCCTGTGCCCGGTTGCGAACTCACAACCTCGTGCATGAGAGGCGTGCGTCTTAACCTCTGGGCCATCACGAGATTATGTTGATTTTTCCTCACTAGTGTTGAAAAATATCTTACACACTCTGCTTTTACCTTTAGCTCGGTCTACAATCAAGGCTCACCCATAATAACAACATTACCTCACTAGTATCGTAACATAATATTTTTCTCTTCCAGGAACGCACCAAAAACGCCCAGTTCATTATAATCTCGCTTCGATACAACATGTTTGAAGTATGCAACCGTCTCATAGGTATTTATAAGACACAGGACTGCACGAAATCCGTCACCGTTGAGAACAAATTGCCACCTCCACTCGATGATACACCTGTTGCTGAAGATATGGCTGTTGCTTAAATATAATAATATGTATGATATATCAATAAATGCTACTTGTAACATATTAAACGCAAGAACTGAAAGTAGTTTGCTTAGAATGGGGTATCGAATCGATTTTAGCTATTTCTAAAATCGGTTTTTTATCGGTTAAGTCGGTCGGATTACTTGTTGTTAATAAACCTTATGCTCTTTGAAACAAGTTTTCTTTTTGTATAAAAGAACTTATTTGGACACGGGGAATTTCTCCTGTATCGTGAATGAAAAACATAAACTCACATACACAAACAGCCAGACCCAGAAAAACTATCTGTAGGCCGCTATTGGCTATCTGCAGGCAATTGCTGCGGCATCCGTGCCGTCTAAAATAGCATTTCTTTTTGATCCTCCTATAATTACACCAGTCAAGTCAGTTAAACTTGAGTCAAGGTAATAAGGCTATTTAAAAACCAGTTCTTAATAAAATTTATTGTTTAAAATAAATAAAAAATAACCTTATTATATAAAAAGCATACTAAGTGTTACATACAGCAAGGAATCCGAGCTACCTTTATCTATTTTTGCCGGGGCTGCGGGTTGTTCGAAAGAGATACCGCGCCCCCGGAACGCAAAGGGCACATGAAGGAACATAGACGGGTTTTAGTCAGTAAAAGTCTGACACTCCCTCCCGCCCCGCCCAGGGCGGGGGAAGTTATTTGATGATTTCGCGCCCATAAAAAAAAACCTTTATCTATTTTAATAATAGGTGAAATCGATTCAGTATCAGATTCTAAGCAAACTATTTTCAGGGTATGCATTTAATATGTTAATGTTGATATGTATGTGTGTAAGGTGACAAGTAATTAGTGACCAATTCTCATACTCATTGTAACAAACAATTTTACCAAAGAAATGTATTTTTTAATTTGTAATTAGGGTCGGGTGTTTGACAAAACATGAAATGAAAAAAAAAAAATATGCAAGGCGTTGATTTGCAACCTCGTCAAATTCAAGGTTAACTATGCTCGTGATTCTTAACACGAATCAATAATAAAATAAATTGGTTTTGAAATATTTTTTTTTTACGTGCCATAGCCATCTCGCCAGTGGGTTTAGACGCTATTACACATTGATATAGCCGCGCGACAACTCTGCCTACCGCATACGCAACTGGGCGGTTCTAAATTTTGCAAGAGGAGTATTCTGGAATACTGTTATTTGATAGTTGCAACTAAAAAAACAAGTATTTATTAGATATTGACCAGGTATCGTAATTATATTTGATTACTTCTATTTTTTTATGACAAGCTCTTAAAATTTGACGAGGGTGCAAATCAACAGCTTGTATATATGCATGGTAAAAGTTGAACAGATTTATTTGTAAAAAGGTATATTATGTAATATTGAAGATATATATTATGTAATATTTTTAAAGCGCATTCAGACCGAATGCGCTTTAAAAATAAAATAAAAATTGCTAAAATATGAAAAATCATGGGGTATCGGTCATTAATTACCAGTTACCATAAGTAAGGTTAATAATTTTAGTGTAGTGTAGTGTGTGTTTTAGTGTGTGTATTTTGGGCATGAAAATAATAAAAATACGGTAACGTTTATACATAATACAAATCTCGAACTAAGAAACACATTGGTAATTTGGGTTCAGCTTTCGCCAACGTCCATACTACGTTGAATACACCGGTTCTCGTCCGATCACCGAAGTTAAGCAACATCGGGCGCGGTCAGTACTTGGATGGGTGACCGCCTGGGAACACCGCGTGACGTTGGCTTTTTGCTTTTTTCCTTCTAAATAGAATATTTTATGTAATTATCTGCCATAATAATAGTTTTATTTAAGTTTTTAATAATAATATGTTACAAAATTACGTAATTTGGTTTTTTAGATACCACCGATATGATCTGTCAAAACGCGATTCCTCCATACATTTTGTATGGCAATGGACAACTGTCTGACTTCACTTTTGTGGCGACTTAATTTACTTTTTATTATTTCAAAGTAATTAAACATCTAATTTTACAGTTAATTGAAAATTTATCGGGTTTTCAGTGCTAAAATAAAGTATAATATTATAACACTTTTATATTATTTTCATAACACCTTTTCCCGACCTGGGAATTGAATTGCGACCTCGAGGCCAGCGGGGCATTTACTCATGGTTGCAATTTCACTCCTTATCTGTTTCGTCATTCGAAGTGAGTGTGAGTTTATTAGGGACCAACTGTCAAATATTAGGTACACCGTTCACCGTAAGAGCTGGCCTTTTTTTACCGATTGGAAATCATCCAATGACTTCTCCCGCCCTGGGCGGGGCGGGGCGGGAGGGAGTGTCAGACTTTTACTGACTAAAACCCATCCATGTCTTTTCTTGTGCCCTTTGCGTTCCGGGGGCGCGGTATCTCTTTCGAACAACTCGCCGCCCCGGCAGGCATCGGCCCTTAGTGGCCCCTTCCAAGTTTGCTGACATCTCTTTGAGGCGCGCGTGGAACACGAACGCGCCGTCGACACGGTCTGTCGTTAGGAAACGTACGGACGGTGAGCTACTCATTGCTTGCCGTCCACAGACCCGCGTCTACGGTGGCCGGGAGTCGTCTCGTGCACTATTGCCTTGTGAGTGCAAGACAGATTGACAAGGCAATAGTACCAACATCACGGCAGGGGGACATCTTACGGTGAACGGTATGTATGTCGGTAATTTGACATCTACCTCCAAGGAAAGAAAGTAGGAATCAAGGGATAAGGGTCAATTCCAATTCACCCACAATGAATGTAAAATAATATAAGTAAATTTTATATTAAGTAAGTAAATTATTTTTGGCAGATAGGGCCTGATTATATTGCTATCGCTCCTAAAATTTAGTAGAATCGTTCTCCTATAGTCATCACGTAGGGTACGACTTATTTTTCTAGCCATAATACCATTTAGGGCCTCCGTACACGTCCGATTTTTTTGTAGGGCCGATTTATCGGACCTTCCAATAGATCCACAGTTTCGGTGAGAGCGACTTGTAGTAGGACATGTGCGTGGTATATGTATTAAAGTAGATGTTCCATTCTCTCCGACAAAAAAATTGGTCACCGGTTGTCTGATGTGTCCGGACAGCTTTACGTATGTACTGTAAATATAAATAATAATATACGAAAAAAAAATAACAATTATCTTTTTATTTATTAAACATCCCAATATACAGTGATTAACGTTAATATAAATTATACAATTCTCTTAAGCAAACGAAGATTGCGTGTAGCGTTACAACTTTGACGCAGTGTCGTATCCATGGGCTTGTAATCTTATGCTTTAGCAGACGGGCTAACTTAGTGACGGCAGTCCTGTTGCGAAATATACAGGAGAAGTTTTTAATATGTGCGGAAATTTCTTAATTTTTTGGTAGTTTAGTATCAGTACCAAAATTACCGATACAGCCCAGCGAATTAGCCAGTTTAAATGGCAGTGGGCAGGGCACATGGCACGTAGAGCTGACGGCCGATGGGGCCGCAAAGTCCTCGAATGGAGACCACGTACCGGCAAGCGCAGCGTAGGACGTCCACCAGCAAAATGGACGGACGACCTAGTTAAGACCGCAGGAAGACGCTTGATGCAGGCCGCTTCCAACCGGTCTTTTGGCAAATCTATGGGGGATATTATGTCCAGCAGTGGACGTCCTGCTGCTGATATGATGATGAGTATCAGTAATAGTCATTTTTAATAGAAGACATTTCTGTTTACTCAGTACTTTTTCATGCTTTATTTTTGAGTCGAGCTAAATATTTGTGTATTTTCTCTAATCCGGGTCGGCGTAGGGACCGATCGTATAGTTAATACCTACCTAGCGCGCCACTATCGCTTGCCTCTAAAATAAGTTTCAAAGTAAAATAACTTGTTTTTTATTAAACTAAATAAATAAAAACACTTATTTGTTAGGGAGTACTTTCAGTTAATGCAGTCAAACGCACTGATAAAAAGAGTTTTCTTGTAGATTAACAATCTTGTACTCTAAATCCCTATAATTGGTGTAAAAAGACACCAGACCCGGACCAACTATCTGTAGGCCATACAAATATTTGTTCTGTGCGGGAATCGAACTCGCGACACGCAGCCACTGGCACACAGCTGATCCTAAGGCCCGGCGCACATTGGCGGCACGGCATGGCAGAGTATTTTTTTGCAACAAATAAAACATAAAATTTAACGGTAAAGAAATAAAGTTGAAATTTCAATGTTAACGTTCGAAAGTACAAAAGCTAAACTGTAAGACCGCTAACATTGAAATTTCAATTTTATTTCTTTACCGTTAAGTTTTATGTTTTATTTGTTGCAAAAAAATACTCAGCCATGCCGTGCCGGCAATGGGCGCCGGGCCTTACATGATATTGGCCTTGCATGTTGATTGGGTTCTTTATATCCATAATTTTGACAAATGACGATCACCATTTGTTAATCTCTCATCTACTACATCTCTCTTATTTGTGTTCTGTAGATCCATTTGCCTCCAGACTTTTTATAATAAAATGCATGCAAGTGCGAAGATAATGGAAGGAATAGGTGTGGTGAGGGTATTAAATATTTAGCGTAGAGCATATTCAAATTTTGTGATTTGAAGAAGTAGGTTAAAAAATAATAGTTCTGCTTTAAGGCCATTCGGCATTAAGGCCGCCTTTATACCTTTTGTTGCAAAAAGTTTAAATCCTAACTAATATTATAAATACGAAACTAAGTTTGTTTGTTACGGCTAAACCATTTGGCATATTATACGTCATCAGGTCTAGGGTAACATTCACCCAAAAAAAAAAATTACTGTTTCAGAGGAAAACAACAATAACGTTATGTGGATAATAGATGGCGCCAAGTGTCTTTAGAAAGGTGTTTGCAATGCCTTACCTTTGAAGGCGTGTTTGAGCAATGAGATATTTAAAGTGCTGTTATGTGATTTTCGATCTCAAAGTGACCATCTACTGGGCTCAAATTCATATAAATTCTATCGTTAGTCATTTGATTAAACAACCATTGCATTTTAGAAACATCTTTTAGCAAATTAGGGCTGATAAAGTTAATTTTTCCTTTCTTATTGTTTTTTTTACCGGCACCTGAACAATATTGAAATTATGTTTGACAATATCTTTCGGCTGAAACCTTATATGTAGTTTCTGTATTAGTTTAAAAAAAAAAAAAAAAAAAATTTTAGAAGGAATTTTTGGAAAAAAAACGTGCCATTTTTGATCTAAAAATGTACGATTGCATTTTATACTATAAACTAAAGAAGGTGAAGATCTAAATAAATATCTAAACATATTCCATAATTTATAATACGTTTATTAAATAATTTCAATTACATAAAATACATAATAATATGCAATTTCAGTTCGGATATCACAAATTCAACCAAGCCGGGCTTTTTTAGCCCGACTTCCAAGAAGGGTGTTTATAAGAATATGTCTGGATACAATGTGACATACATATTGAGTGTAAAAAGACACATAATGTTTTCGAAAACTACATATGAGGCTCAATTTACAGCGGAATGGAATGCAAGCGACTTTTTGCAACGAAAACGTACATAGCATATTTTTTTTTTATTATTATTATTCTTGGGACAACTCACACACTGCTATCTGATCCCAAGCTAAGCAGAGCTTGTGTTATGGTAACCAGACAACTGATATACATACTTACTTATATAATTTATAAATTCATACATATTATAGATAAATCACACCCAGACATAGAACAAACAATCATGCTCATCATACAAAGTTTGTCCTGGGTGGGAATCGAACCCACGACCTCCGGCTTAGCAGTCAAGGCCGCTAACCACTAGCCCAACAGGCCCGTCAATAAACTTTATGTCAATGAAGAATGTTACTAGGTATGCCAAATCGCTTCAAATTGTCTCAGTAAAGCCTATATGCATACAAATACACTAGTTTTTGTTGTAGTCAAAAATACTTAGTAGTTTTGATTTTATAGGCATTCAAAGTTTCGAAAAATATCGAGTCCCGCTAAGTCACGTGACCGCTTGTGACGTCATACTACAACGCGCCGCGCGGGTCAGCTGGCGGACTGAGTGAGCCAGACTGAGCGTGTGAAGTCATTGCACATCACACCGTCACCAACAACCCGCGTCGTGTGGTTCATTCATTCATTCATTCATATTCATTTATTGCAAACCATAATGTGTATAAAAGGTGTTACATGAGGCTTAGAGCTAAGGTACAGTTATGGACCCTGTTAGGGCACAGCAACATACAATTAAAATTAAAGATAAAAATTTAAAATACAGAATTAAAATTAAAAAAATAAATTAAATTAAGAAATTAGCCATAACAGTAATAATCATAAAATAACATATCAGGTAGGTAGTGAGTTATAATTGCAGGCGTGTACATGTAAGAATTTAAATATTAAAATTTATTTATCGTCCAAGAATTCCTTTAGAGTGTAGTACGATTTTAATATAAGATATTCTTGGAGACTGTTTTTAAATGTATTTTCGTACTCTATATCCTTGATAGAATTTGGAATCTTATTATATATTTTTATACACATGGCTAAAGGTCCTGAATGGAACATTGTTAATTTAGAGCTAGGTAAGGCTAGTTCGTGTTTTTTTTGGCGTCTAACACTGCGATGTTGTGGGCGAAGGTCCTTAGTGAGTGGGAATAGTGACTGATGTTTTTTTACAAATTTGCTAACTTCTAAAATGTAGATACCAGTTAGTGTAAGAATTTTGTATTTTATAAAGAATGGCTTGCAACTTTCTGTGTTATCTATATTAGCAAGAATTCGTACACATTTCTTTTGTAGAATAAAAAGTCTATCCTTATCTACACTGTTTCCCCACACCACGATTCCATAAATTAACCAGGAGTATGCGTAGGCATAGTATGCTGTTAGAGCAGTTTTAAAATCAGTAGCTCTTTTAAGCTCCTGCAAGGCATATATAAAACTGGCTAGTTTATTTGCCAATGAATCTATATGGGCTTTCCAGGTAATATTAGTATCTATAGTCAAACCTAATAGTTTAAACTCGTTTATGCATTGCAGCTTTATATTATTATATGAGTAGTTTATATCCAATTTGCGTTTTTGGTATGGTCTATATTGCATTAGCTTTGTTTTGTCAAAATTTAATTCTAAGTTGTGATCTTTTAACCATGCTATTATTTTAGAGAGTTTATCGTCTAGACTTAAGTTTAGGTTTTCTGTATTGGTGTAAGGAAAAATTATGGAAATATCGTCAGCAAATAAAATACTTTGAGCGTCAATTTCTTTAGGGAGGTCATTAATATATAGTAAAAATAATAAGCATCCCAAAACGCTGCCTTGTGGTATTGACATTGTTGTTTTTGCTTTATTCGATCTTACTCGTGTTATTTGGCCAGTGTGGGGATCACTATGTTCTATCTCTACGGATTGTTCCCTATTTTCTAGGTACGAGCAGAACCATTTGTGTGCTATACCTCTAACACCTATTGCATATAATTTGTTCAGTAAAATTGTGTATGACACTCTGTCGTAGGCTTTGCTCATGTCCAGTAAAATCCCTACCGCATAATGTTTATTATTAATTATATTTAAAGCTTCCTGGATATACTTAAATATTGCTAAAGTCGTGGATCTGTTTTTCCTGAACCCATTCTGGCTATCGTTGAATATTTTATATCTTTCGCAATAGGAATAAAGTCGTTTTGACATAGCAGTCTCCAATATTTTTGAGAAGGTCGGTAGCAATGCTATCGGCCGATAATTGCTAGTATCAGTCTTGTCTCCCTTTTTGTAAATCGGTTTCACTATTGATATTTTCAGCAGGTCAGGGACTGAGCCTTCATCTAGAGACTGATTTATTAAATAAGTTAGGGGCAACGTTAATTGTTCAGCGCATGCTTTTATAAGTATAGGTGGTAGCTCGTCATGCCCATAACTTCGCTTGTTCTTCAACCTTTTTATAATAACTCTTATTTCGTTAGGATCAACAGGTCTTAGGTAAATTGAGTTTTCGCTTTGGGAAGAGGTAGGACGGCCGGTCGGACAAGCGTTCCCGTTTGCGGTATCCGTTTTTCCTACTGCTACAAAATAATCGTTGAAAGTGTTGGCAATGGTAGTCGCATTTTCTGTCACGGTATTCTGTATACGCAATTTTATGTTATTTGTTTGCTTTTTGTTATTTTTATTTGTACGCTCTTTTATTATTTGCCACATTGTTTTAGTTTTATTATCCGATTTTTTCATTATTCTTATGTAGTTTAGCTTTTTGGAGCGGGCTACTGCTCTCTTAAGTAATTTTTCGTAACATTTATAGTACTTTTCTAATATATTATTATTAGTTGTAGTCATTAATGCTTTTAGTTGTCTTTTATGCTTGCACGCTATTCTTAATCCGGTCGTAAGCCATGATTTAGATGATCTATTTTTAATTTTTACGGTTTTTTTAGGTATACACTGATTTAATATGTTTTGTAGGGTGTTATTAAATGACAGATAATTAGTATTTATGTTTTGGTTTTTGTGTATTATTTTACTCCAGTCTAATTTTTCCAGTTCTTTTTTAAACGAGTCTATGTTTTGTTTGTTATAGATCCTCTTTAGAGTTAAAATTTGTTTTTTATTGGTTATTGGATCGTGTGTAGGTAAAGTGATTGCTATTCCTCTGTGGTCTGAGAGTCCAAGCTCTACTATTTCTAAATGGAATTTGTCGTGCGCATTTGTAAATATTAGGTCAATACATGTGGTGCTTGAGGTTGTTACTCTGGTTGGTTCCGTCACTAGTTGCCGAAAGTTGAACTTGGTCATGGTATTTAGAAGATTAAATGAATTGCGATTTTTCTCAAGGATATTTACGTTGAAATCCCCGCCTATAACTATGTTTTTATGTTTGTCCTTTGTGTTGATTTTAAGTAGCAGTTTTTCTAAGGATGTATAAAATATCTCGGTTTCCCTATTTTTTTGTGGCCAATAGATAACTATTAGTAAAAGATTCATTTTGGGAAGTTCTACTGCACATGTTTCGAATATATATTCAACTGCCAAATCCGTTAAATCTTGTCTTTCTTTAGATTCAATATCATCTTTTAAGAATATGCACACACCACCTCCTGCATAGTTCGGGCGGCAGTATTTGGCGGCTACAGTATATCCGTTCAAACTTAGTAGGTCTTTTTTTAATTTTGTAATCCATGTTTCCGAAAAACAAAGCGCTTCTATTTTATGTTCGTTCGTTATTGCTTCTATTAAGTAACGTTTATTTTTAAGGCTTTGTATATTTTGATAAAGTATGTTAATTTTACTGCATAAATGTGTTTGTGTACTGTTGTTTGGTGTGTTATTAAAGAAAAAACTTAGGGCTGATTTGTGGTTGTGAGTCTGTAGATATTTCTGTTTTATCCGACTGTGGAAACTCTAACTCAAGATCTTCATAGTTTTGGTTGCTTATTGTCATAACAAGATCCTGTAGGTCTGATACGACAACTTTCGTGCCATTACTATTCAGTGCGCCCGTGCGCTGATCATACATATCGTAGCTATATGACAGATTTAGATAGTTCCAACTTGTTTTACTTCTAAATCAGAAACTAATTGACGTATCGAAGTAATTCTTTCACTAGTATTTTTTTTATTTTTGACAGGAATATGGAGTGTTATTAATCAAAATTAGTTAACATTCTTCATTGCATAACATACAAACTGAATACGAGCCAAAAAAGGTCGCGCGTCTTCCGGGGAATCCTCGCGCATTCTCGAGAATTCCTCTGGCTACTTTGCTATGTACAATTTCGTTGCAAAAAGTAGCATCCATTCCGCGGCGGTATAAATTGATCCTTATTCTATCAATTTTTTATATTTGTCATGCTCACTTAAATGTCTCGCTGATGGTAGCGCGTGCGATGGATCGTTCGGTTCCCTTCAACGGTTGAGCTAAATGGTGCTGATGCACACGTCATGTTCGTGAACGGGCGCTGCCAGTTGGGATTCGTCATCTGTTATCTGCCATGGCTATCATTATATTTTTATATTCACCTTCATTGTTTTCACATATAGAAGCAACAAGAACAAGTAACCAAAATTTTGTAAAAATTAAATTGAAGGAAAAGAGTGTCCATGAAGTTTCTTGCTCGTTCTTCTCCATAGAGATCTACGTTTTGGAACGAGCAAGTAGCTTCAGCTTTAAGCTGTAACTTCTCGACCCTTCAAAAGTGCCTGTAAATGGTCTAATTGAAATACATGCTTTGACTTTGGCTTTATATGGCAGATGCGAGTGGCAACGCCGGGAGAGGACGCCCTAGAAAGACCTACCCTGACCTTATTGGTGAGGTTTTTCGGAAAGGTCGGGTGCGCAGTACTTGCGTGGGCGAGGCTTATGCCCAGCAGTGAACATAGAATGATTAAGTAATGTGTCTTTTTACACTTCATTAAAAATTGTACACGCTGACCAAGATTTGTCAAATTCGTCACCGTCATTGGTAAAACTGTCAAAGTGCGATGACGAAGACGAATTTAAGAGTTTTCATGTTTGTAAATATCATAAATAATGTCATAAAACGTTAAGACATTAATTTTAGTGAAATATTCGAATACAAACAAGCTTTATATCGGGTGTAAGGGACATCTATCCTAAACTGAGTCCATTTCTTTAATCTGTACTGAGTAACAGATAACGAGATTTTTTATGGAAAAACCATAAGTAAAGAGATATGAAGGTATTTAATATTGGTGCTTATTCTCTTGTTCACAAACTTAAGTAAATTTAAGTTAAATGCATCTTTCTCTTTCAATTTCTTAAAGAAAAAGACAGAAGATATATATTCCTTTAGTCCTGTCAAATTAGACGGGCGGCGCCTGAAGTAAATTGGCGTGTTTCTAGTCGTCACGTTTTTAATCGCGTCTAAATTATCTATGGAGTGTCTAAATTTGACAGAACTTAACTAAAATTTTATTTTCTGTCCTTTTCTTAATGAAATGGAAAGAGAAAGAGGAACATAACTTAAATTTAGTTAAGTTTGTGAACAAGAGAATCAGCACCATTTTCCAGCTAAGTGAATATTCGCTCTTATTCTTTCTGTATCGTCCTCAGACACTGTTAAATATTTCTTTTGCCCTTGTTTTAGATCAACAAATATAGTTATTGCCATTAGGGACTAAAAAGCAACAGACCAATTTGTCAAACTTGATGTGCCGAAAAAACGGGAAAAATTCAAAAAAAATCTTGCAAGAAATACCACTTATTCTGAACTAAGAATAGTGTTCTGAGTGCACTGGCGAAGTTTACGGCTAAATGTCCCTTACGCCCTTTATTAAAATCCGATGTTTGTAGGACCATCAGCGTGTAACTAATAATACTAAAGAATAAAATTATACAAGTGACGTGCGATGCAAATCACTAATATCCCTGCTCATTCGACTAAGCTAGACTAATGCTTGATCTATAGGCTCGCTACGATAGTTCCACGGCTTAGGGGCACGGAGTAATTAGCAAATGAAGTGTTCATACACGAACAGAGGTGTTTGACCTCATCAACGATCAAGGCCAAAGGTCAAACTAAAGCCATACTTGGCCAAGTTAAACAGTCAAATCGGCATCAGCTTGGCTTAACCGAAGGTGTGCATATGTCGGCTAGCCGCTTTACAAAATGGACAATTCTGTTGCTAATTTCCCTGCAAATCGATACCTTAGCTGTCGAACTATAGAAGCTCTAAACATCAATTAATAAACAGTCATTAAAAGGGGTACTTAAATAATTCATTGCATACATCAAAAGCTCATGTACAAAATGGCCCATGAATATCAAGATAATACGTCCTAATTGGATGTCTTCAAAGTAAAAGTGAATAAGCTTCTTCTGGGTAAGCTCACTACATCGTCGACTTTGCCTTTGTCACCTCCGACCTAGACAAGAGTCGAGAGCAAACACTTCACAACAAAAATATAAACTTTTGGCAAAAGGCTCGCATCCTATTACATAGGACCTAAACCGGCGAACTGTGGGTGTACATTTGTACATCTCTGCCTAACCCTTCAGGGAATATAGGCGTGATGGTATGTAATTATTCTATCGCTGCGCAATGAGTGTGTTAAATTCTAAGCACGCGTGTGAGCACTCCATTCTCTTATCCATCTGTGACCATTCTTAAGGGCCATTTTGCACAAGAACTAAATATTACACCATCAATAATAATATACCTTACACTTCTTGCACCAAAACCATGACTTCGGGCTTCAAAAACACGTCTTTATTCGGGCTATTATGTATTTGTTCCGCAACAGACGCATGCCAAGCGAATATGAGAATTGTTGCCGGTACCAATCGTAGGTCGATAAGGGTCTTATTTGCGTCTTCATCGTATATCAACTTATGACCTGTGGGCGTGTTAAGTACGAATGGTAGGTCGTTTTCGAGATTTTCTCGAACGAATTCGTGGATTTCACTGTAGCGTTCGTACACTGAGAATGTTCCCTGGAAAGTTGAAATGTTTTATTTGAATTATGAGGTAAAGTAAGGGTCTTTTTTTACTGATGGGAAATCTTCAAATGACTTCCCCCGCCCTGAGCGGGGCGGGAGGCATTGGGTGTCGATTCTGTTATGCACAAGCTAAACTTAGACTATTTCTATCTTTTTCTCTCCAATAAAACAAGAAAGGGACGGACATGAATAAGACTTGTCAATTTTAGTTGATTTAAAACCTCTATACAATTATAGTTGACATGTCAGAACGCAGGGATTAAAAACACGGAAAAGTTCAAGGCAAAACTAATTTGACATCTCTAACTTAGTTCTAAGGTATTACCGTCCTTTTCTTTCGTTGTATGTTAGTAAGAGATGTCAATTCTCTAATTTTAATTTAGTTTGTGAACAAGGAAATCGGCACCATTGTCAGAATTTTACTGACTAAAACCCATCCATGTTCATTCTGCCCTTTGCATTCCGGGGGCGCGGTATCTCTTGTTCACAACCCGCAGCCCCGGCAGGCATCGGCCCTTAGTGGCCCCATCCAAGTTTGCTGACATCTCTTTGAGACACGCGTGGAACACGAACGCGCCGTCGACACGGTAACTGTAAGTAGTGGTAAGGCAGTCATAATTACCTGCAACAAAATCCCATCTGGGAAACGTATTCTGATGATGGCAAACTTGTATTTGCGCATTTCTCTAAGTTCATCTTTCTCTCTCATAGCCTTAGTTCTTAGCATTTGACTTTTTTCTATAGCTTCTTGCCTGTGGATAAAGAATCATCGTAAATAAAAATATTTTTATGATAGAAATGCTTATAGGACTATGAGCATTTCTTACTTTTTATATTACTTTTCTTTCTTACTTGTCATTATTTATGAAGAAGAGTTAGGCAGAGCTGTACCAATGTACACACACAGTTCGCCGATAAGTTTTAAGTCCCATATAATAGGGGGCGAGTCTATTGGTATTAACCGGGCTCAAATCCTAACTCTGAGCTGTTACTGAGAATTTCATAGAAAAACCCAATACCACTTTTTGCTCAATCTGGGAATCAAACCCCAGCCCTCTAGCGTAGTAGTTTTTTTTAAACATACCACAGTACCATTTTCGTTCTGGATTTGAACTTAGCAGTTGCTATAATATAAAAATGGCTACCCCAACTTTTTTTTTAAATATGTATAAGTAAGATTTTTTAAATATAAATCCGATATATATCGGATATATGATATGAAGTTAAGGTTTGAATTTAAATAATAAGAGATTAGGTATGAGGGTGCTATTTTGGGAAACAATCAAAATTATCCTGAATTGTAGATTTTCGCTACGTGTTGCCTGGGTAACAATATTTCTCCAAAAAAAATTATTCTACATATATCAGCGAACCCTAATCATCAAATAACTTCCCCCGCCCATAATGTCAGACTTTTACTGACTAAAACCCGTCTATGTTCCTTTCATGTGCCCTTTGTGTTCCGGGGGCGCGGTATCTCTTTCGAACAACCCGCAGCCCCGGCAGGCATCGGCCCTCAGTGGCCCCATCCAAGTTTGCTGACAAATCTCACCTCAATTGTTGTTCCTTCTTGATTTCCTCAGGAGAGAGAGCGTAGAACGAAGGAGGCAGCTGCACCTTATGTGCTGCCTGCGACGGCAGCAACACCTGCAGGTTCCTGTCCAGTTCTAGCTGGATGGGCTCTGCTGTTCTGAGACCTTCTATTAGAGTCTGGAACATGGAACACGTCATGGTTTTTTCACCTTTTGATCGCTACAGTCATTTATAGATGACAAACCCAGCAGGCTACGGTCACGATCCCATGACATACATAAATAAAATGACGTGTGTATTCCCCGGAGGGTTAGGCAGAGGTGTGCCAATGTACACCCACAGTTCGCCGGTATGTTTTAGGTGCCATGTAATAGGGGGCGAGGCTACAGACATTGATACCTTAATAAAACTCATAAAACAACGTCAATATAATTCCGAACTCACTACCTACCGCGGCACTGTCGCTCGTCGGCAGATGCGAGTGCCCATAAGATAAGTTTCAAAGTAGACAGTCATCTTTCAAAAACAATACATTTATTTTTTATTACTAATCCAATCAGAATAAAATACGAATTTATTAGTACTCTTGTATGGTGGTAGGCTCTCTTAAAACAGTACCATTTCAATTATACTTAGTAATTTACGTTGTTGAATTTTCAACTCTCCACGCTGCGCCGAGCGTTAAAAATCCAACGGCACGCAAATCTATATTCACGACTTACCACTAAACTCTCAACAGAGGGCACATTCTCCTTCTGGAACATTAGATAGTCATCCTCGCCGCCGTCAGCGCTCGTCACCTTCTTCTGAACGAAACCGGCAGCTAGAAGCAACTCCATCGAGCCCTCGATTGGTTGCACGCGTTCCGTGAATGCTCTGGAAAGAGATTAACATATTATATTACTAGCTTGCTTTTAGCGCGACTGCTACGCTAGAGGTCCTGGGTTTGATTCCCAGGTCGAGCAAAAAGGGTTTTTCTATGAAATTCTCAGAAGCAGCTCAGAGTTAGGATTTGTGCCCGGTTAATGGCAATAGGCTTTCTCCATATTACATGGAACATACCGTCGAACTGCGGGTGTACATTGGTACACACACATTGGTACAATGCAGGCGTGGTTGTATGTATGTACTCTATTTCTAGCTTCTGCCCGCGACTTCGTCTGTGTCAAATTTGATATATTATTATCCTTCGGAAATGTTACATTTTGCCGGGATAAAAAGTCCACAGTACAATGTATCTCAGTGCCAAATGTCATCCAGATCCGGCCGTTCAGCCGTTTATGCGTGAAAGAGTAACAAACATCCATCCATCCATCCATCCATCCCATCCTCACGTAGTAGAATAACATCGTAGGACTACAATTCAAACCAACCTGTTACTCATCCTAATTTTCTGGAACTTCTCTTCTTCAGGATGTGTTATGATGTTCTCTAAATACTTGCATAGTGTCTCCACGCATGTGTCAACCTGGAAACAAATTAAGTCACGCTTAGTATCAACAGCTTATTTCAAACCAGCTTTTCCCCACAACTTCGTCCGGTGATTATTTCACCCACGTTATATTACGTCTTGTGTTACTGCTCCGCTCTCTTGGGTCGTAGCGTGATGTTATATATTATGCCTATGGTCTATATTATTTATGAATCCGGCTTTCATATACAAAGAATTTTTCCAGTCCAACTGGAAATTGCAGAGATTAGCACGCAATAAACAAACAAATTCTTAAGCCTTATTTTATTATTAAAGATTGTCAAGAATTTCAGAAACAGTAGGTATACAGTATTTAACTAATGTTACAACAAATATTGAAATGCACTGAGATGTTAACTGAAAATGTGAATGTATTATATACTAGCGAACTGCAAGCGACTTCGTCCGCGCTGTTTATTTCACCCGCCATAAGTTACGTCTTTGGTTAAAGCTCCGCTCCCGTGTATCGTAGCGTGATGTTATAGAGCCTATGTTACTCGGGAATAATGTAGCTATCTATTGGTGAAAAAATTAAAAATTTAAAAAACCCCCAACACAAAAACCTAAGTCCCCTTTAAAAAGTAAAAAAATAACAAAAAAATACGTCACGTTGGGGGACCGCTTGGGACGATCGTATCCTAAATGCAACATCGGTCCCCCAACGTGACGTATTTTTTTGTTATTTTTTTACTTTTTAAAGGGGACTTAGGTTTTTGTGTTGGGGGTTTTTTAAATTTTTTATTTAATTTTTTATTTTATACTTTTTATAGGTACCTACTTATTATAATGTCGACTTGTGAGTTTGAGACCCCACTCGATTATACCCTATATTTACAGACATTCGGTTTTTCTTCCCTACTTTCACCCCCACAACTTTTAAATGGCTCAACCGATTTTCATCAAACATGTCTAAGAACACTCGCACATAGGTAACCTTTAATACAAAAAAAAATTAAATTGAAATCGCTTCATCCCTTCGGTAGCTATGATGCCACAGACAGACAGACAGACAGACAGACCGACAGACAGACAGACACGTCAAACTTATAACACCCCTCTTTTTGCGTCGGGGGTTAAAAATGGTAAAAATCGGTTCCGTTGTTTCGGAGCCTATTCGTTACATACAAACAAACCTTACAATATTAGTATAGACAAATACATGAAGGGCAGTGCCACTATAATGGGGAGGAAGGGCAAAAATGTCAGCATACCTTTTCCCTATTGCCATTACAAGACTGTATCATAAGACAGGCAGTGAGTCCTCTCTCCTCTTCCAACTGCTCATACAGAAATTTCTTGATGTTCTTCTTCCATTCATCTCGCGTGAGGATATCGTTGCTTATTAAGGGACACCTGTGAACAAGTTTCATCTTAAAATCTAGTGTCGTGATGGCGCCTCTCATGCACGAGGTGGTTGGTGGGTTCACAACCGGGCACGGGCTAGTGACTTTTTCTAATTCATATGTACTTTCTAAGTTTATCTTGGACATCACTGACATCGGTAACCATGTCAGAAGCCCAAGGGGCCCTTGGGCCTCTGACACACCAAGTTCTAAACCACCTCAAGAGGCGGTTTAGAAACTCTACCGTTAGACCTTACTGCCCACATGATAGAGAAAAAAAAAAACCGAGCTTTTATATTGCATTGTCATACAATGTGCATATGTTTTTAAAATTCCAGCTGAATGTAACACCGGGAAGTGGTTCAAATTTAACTTGTATGTTTTGCGTTTACCGTAAAAAATGTGTGGATTAAAGACTACTGACAGCTGTGTACCATCCTTTAAATCATTGAAAATACTAACACTACCAGCATTTTATATTTTAGAATCTGCAATATTTATAAAAAGCAACCCCCACTTATTCGAAAAGATGTCTGAAATCAAAAGAAAGCCAATACATGCTCAATATTTGTCACAGTTGTCAGTTATACATTACATATAATAAAATCGTAACGAGGCCAATTCTGTACATTCAATATTTTTTATAAAGAGTAATTCTCACATGTTAAATACATTATACTGAACTCAAAAAAATAGTTTTTAGAATTTTTGTCTGTTTGTTTGATTGTTTGTATGTACGCGCATAACTTTTTAACTCTTGCACCGATTTGAACAAGACTTTTGGCATTGTGTTGGTAGTAACCTGAGCTGTAATCTTAGGTACAATTCATCACGCTATGTCACATAGGGGTTAGACAGAAACAGTATGAACTGGCTTCCAGTCGAACCGGATGCAGCTGAATATCAGTATTTTACATGGAGCGACTGCCTATCAGACCTCCACAACCCAGTAACGGGTAATACGATACTCTTGGTAAGACTGGTTGTCAGACTTTCTGGCTTCTGACTAAGAGTAACGACTGTCAAAGATCTACAAATGACAGCCGGGACCAACGGCTTTACGTGCTTTCCGAGGCACGGAGGAAACTCGCTATAGTAAATGGTCACCCATCCACAGACCAACCTCGGCAAGCGTGGCTTAACCCGGAAGATTGGTCTATGTGGCTGTAATTATTTAGCCACGAGCTCCTCATTGCGCAAACTGAAATCTTACTTGAAAAACACTCCACTGGCGGCAAAGTTTCTAGCCACGTCTACTTCTGAGGGTCGCGTCTGTTGCTCTGTTGTCCCCGAAGACGCAGATGCAGCAGCCGCCTCGTTTACCCTCTCATTTTCCAACTCCTTCTTTACTTGCGCCTGGAAATAAGTTGAATTTTTCTGTACTCATATTGTAAAGAAGTCATACTGCAAGTGTGTGTACACTTGCAGTTTCAACTACATATGCACTTATTCTTCTTTCTTTATCGTGTGGGCAGTAAGGTCTAACGACCCCACACACTCTAGTGTCAGAGTTTCTAAACCGCCTCAAGGGCCTCTGACATGGTTACCGATGTCAGTGATATCCAAGGTAAACTTAGAAAGTACATATGAATTAGAAAAAGTCACATTGGTACTTGCCCGTGCCCGGTTGCGAACCCGCAACCTCCTGCATGAGAGGTGGGTGCCTAAACCACTAGGCCATCACGACATTTCATCATGCACTTATTGAGGCATCTGTCTGACCTTAGCATTTAGAAGACAGAAGTTAAAGTATACTTCAAAGGTGGAACTAAAAAGCAAGTAAGCTGTTTGATCAGTGACTAACCATTCGCTGAAGGGAGCTAAAATGTGGTTTCTATCCAGAATGTTACAGGCATTAATACACAGAAATGTGCATTGTAAACTGACAAAAATCATCAATAAAGTTTATTAATTAATTAAACTCAAACTCGAAACCATTTCTTCCAAATATCCCATCTACAGGCACTTTTGAATTGGGTAGATGACACCACTAATAAATTGACATAATGGACTATGAGCTGTCAAAACGCGATTTCCCCATAGATTTTGTATGACACTACTAAACTATGAAGTCAGTTTTTTGACATCTCAATTCACTAACTATTTATTGATTTTAAAGCCACGAAAATTGGAATTTTATAGTTATTTAAAAATTAATCTAGTTTTCAGCAGTGCGCTTCTCTAAGCTTCACTTTGTAATTTGAAAGCTAAATCCGGAGTGAGATAAAAAAATGGTATTCTGTTAAACACAATCACGCCGGTGGCGTCACCACGGCGAGCGAATACACAACCAAGGTCAAGTGGGTTTGTTATCGAAGTGAGAGCGGTCACTTGAATGAGATTCGTTTTCGAGTTTGCATTTTAGGGAATCGCATTACAGGAGTAAAATAAAGTGTTTTTTTTTTGGGAAGATGTGTCTTAGAATTATTATTTAATGGTGTCTACTACTTAATTGTCAAGGAGTCAGTTGGTCCGAAAGATGAAGCGAAATAAATACAAACCTGAATAGCAGCTAAAGAAGTATTAAAAGACGGATTCTCCCTCTTCTGCGTTAACCTTGCCAAGGCCGCTTCCGCAGCCACTTTACTCTCCTCGGACAACCCAGAACGTTTTATTGGTATCTCTTTCCTCGTATCATTAGAACTATTACTACTTAACGTTGTTTCGCTCAACTTGTGGCCGGGACCGGCCATCTTGAACTTGGCATCAACCTTTTTCTTTTGAAAGAACTTCTTTATTCGATCTGCCATTGTGAATTAGATTCTGGGTGTGTGTTCTTTAGGTAGTTTTAGCTTTGATACGCTTTCTTTGAGTTGTTCTATTGTCGCCGATGTTGCTGTTGAAATAATGTGTTAAACATTTAAAAAGAGACATAAAACATACTACATATTGGCAAACTGTGGGTGTACATTCGTACACTTCTTACAACCCTTTGGATTTTACAGGCGTGATGGTATGTTATAATTATCAAAAAACACTACTTGTGTGCTAGTGGTTACATATGTGACTTCCACCGGGCTCTGTACTGGGAATTTCCAATGTGTGGCTTTGGAGGAAACCGCCTGTCTCAAGATTCATTTAATTTAACTCAGGTGTACGTGAATGTACTTTACGTTTCAAATATTAGGAAATTCTAAAGATGTTCAGTTCGTCGTAATTTCAATTAAATCATTGTTTACGTAACTAAAGGTATCTACAGATATTAATAATCTCTTCACTTTTTAAAATCAGTTTAAATAAAGAAACAATACAACAGTCTAAAACAAAGTTATTTTAAAAGTACTGAGAGATATTTTATAATCAGATCATGTGATTGAGTAGGAAGGCTATGACTAATATTATTTCAAAACAACTGGTAGGTATAATGCAATTTCTTTTGTTATGAAGATAAAAACTAGTTGTAGCTTATTTAAACAATAAAATAGTGTTATATTTGTAGCTTAGATACTTAATTATCTAAACAGCTGTGACCTTAACATTGTCATGTATACACAATACATATAGAAGGTACATTTTATAACGTAAACAATTAATTCGGCGTGAAATACAATAGACATATTCTCAAAACTCACAAAACTCCGTTTGCAAGTATAATAAAGAGGTTTTACTAAAGAAAATAAGGTACAAATCGATACCTACACCTTCCTAGATTACGTAAATCGTACAGAATACAACGATTAACAAAAACAATTGAAATAATAGACTCACCCGGTTTCATAAACCTCTCTGATATTCGTTTGCCGTACACTCGCCACGAAATGAAAATCAATAACAAAGTAAACAACAAAATCAGGAAAAACGTCTTTAGCAACAGAAATTGGAACTCGTTGAAGTAAAATACCTCCGCTAACTCGTCGTAGAACGATAACTCAGTGAAAACTATAGAATTCGGAAAACTTTCGATAGGTAGTGATGATACGCACGAATCGAAGAAATCCCTTGCGAAAGACAAAGTATCCCCGATTTGAAGATACAGAGCCTCGTAAAGGGTTGAATTGAAAACAGCGTTGTCGAATAACGACATTACACATGAAATTTTGATGTTTAAACACAAGTAATTTGAAAAAGAAAATAATTCATACTGAAATCTAAGAACCGCATGTCACTTTTCCTTGACAGGTAAAATAGTGTTGCCAATTAGAAAATTTTAAATATTGTAAAGGTGAAAAATAAATCTAAAAGAAATAAAGTTTTTTTGACAAAGTAATTCTTTCATCATTCATTATTACTACATTATTTCTAGCCTCGTTCTGCAGAAAGTTAAATAAATGTAGTAAAAACCTAGGTTTTACAATAGGTTTCTTGAACTTACTATATCTCACACATTGTGCTTGGGGGTTTCAGGTAGGCACTACTTTTACTCTATTAAATACTATTCCAATGGACGAGGACTAGAAAGTTGGTTATCTCACATCCCTGGGCCTACTACACCTTACGATTTAAAAATTAACGGGTGATTAATATTCAGCGGATAAAAAAAGCGATAACTAAGCTAAGCAAAATCTTTTTTACTTGACTTTATACTTTATTGACGCTAAATAGGTACTTTACAATACAATCTGCCATTCCTTATTAATTAGTAGGCGACTTTAAAACGTGATCTTATATTATCTTAACATGCTATGGAAAAGACCTTGGTTTTTAATTAATTTTTAATAAAATGTAATAAGGTCTTAATTGAGGATAAACATTGCATGTGGCAAAGGCATGATAAGCAATGCCTATACGTATATTTAAAAATTATTTCTCGTTTAATGGATGTCTCGACGACTGATCAGACACTGCGACAACTACAATTGATTCTTGCACGCTATGCCGCGATTAATTAAAGTGTTATGCTTTATTCGAGATATTATTAAAAGGTAATAACTGCCTAACCTTTTCCCCACTATATTGGGCTCGGCTTTCCAGTCTGATCAGATGCAACTGAATACCAGTGTTTTTCATGGAGCGACTGCTTATCTGACCTCCACAACCCAGTTACTGGGCAACACGATAGCTCTTGGTAAGACTGGTTGCCAGATTTCTTGGCCGGTCCGAATTACACCCGCACCCATGCTCTTCAAACCAGAACATAGGTATAGTAGTAATTCAATAGCCACGTACGGGACCAAGTACTGCAATATAATGAAAAAAAAAGTATTCACTTAATATAAAAAAGAAGTAGAACGAAACCAAGAAAATAGCATAGCTTAGCAGCCGTTTCATTAAGCCGTTATTAGTACCTACTTAGGTAGAATTAACGATTCTTTAATAGTTATTAGGAACCGCGTTCCAGACAAACCAATATGCCTAGATGTCTAGGCATACAATGGCCGGTAATCGTCTGTGAAGAAAGAGATCTTTCAGTATAATATTACAAGTTGATTAACAACAATTAATAGGTCACCAGTTACTTTAATCACTCTTTCAGGGAATGGCTGTATTGCATTACAGTTTAAATTGGTTGCCCTATATCAATCAGGCAACGAGTTTCTTGAACGGATAGGATTCGGAACGATGGAAGAATATGAAACTTACTGGCTATATACGTACCCAAGGTGACTAATTCTAGAGAAGAACGGGTCAGTGGGTCGTCTTAGAACGAGCTACAATATTCTTGTTGCTTCTTCTCTTTTATTCGAGATGGTTTTATTTTTTTTACCATTGGGAAATCATCAAATGACTTCCCCCGCAATTTGGCGGGGCGGGAGGGAGTGTCAGACTTTTACTTACTAAAACCAATCCATGTTCCTTCTTACGCCCCTCCGAATATTTGCTGACATCTCTTTAAGCTGCGCGTGGAACACGAACGTAAGGTAAGGTTTTGATTCTAAAGGTCTTGACTCTAGTCCAGGTTAGGGGTGAGATACACAAAGTTAACGATGTAGGGGACTTACCTAGAAGAAGCCTGTTCACTCTAACTTTGGAGAGATTCTTAAGGCCTATTCAAACCTGAGCGATATTCGCTGCCGCTGTGGGTAGAGGTACATACCGCGCGGATTTCGCTCAGGTATTTAGTATCAAGTACCGCGGCTAGAGCGACCTGAGCGATATTCGCTGCCGCTGTGGGTAGAGGTACATACCACGCGGGTTACGAACGGTAGCGAATACCGCTTAGGTCTGAACAGTAATATTACCGCACTAGCTTCTGCCCGCGACTTCGTCCGCGTCACAGTTGATGTGTTATCCTACGGGTACCGTACATTTTCCCGGGATAAAAAGTAGCCTATGTGTTATTCCAGACTACAATCTATCTTTGTGCCAAATTTCATCCAGATCCATTCAGCCGTTTAAGCGTGAAAGAGTAACAAACATCCATCCATACATCCATACATACAAACTTTCGCCTTTATAATAGTAGTAGGATACCCACTGGGTTTTCTCTGCCGCAGACGGTAGCGAATACCGCTTAGGTCTGAATAGGCCTTTAAGCTTCTATATGTGAAAACAATCAATGAAGGTGAATATAAAGCAACTAGCTATATACCCCGCGGTGTCACCGGCGATCATTCACGTTTTTGGTTACTGCTCCGCTCCCGTTGCTCTTAGACTGATGTTTTATAGGTACGCATAAACCTTTCTCTTGAAACTACTGGTTTTTTTTGTATTTTTTGTTATAGCGGCAACACAAATACATCATCTGTGAAAATTAAAGCTGTCTAGCTGTCACGGTTCATGAGATACAGCCTGGTGACAGGCGGAAGGACGGACGGACAGACAGACCGACAGCGAAGTCTAGTAAATGTAGTAGGTCTTAGGGCCTCCGCCCACGACCGATTTTTTCTCGGCGAGAATGGAACGTATGGATTCTAGTACATCAACGCCCACGGCCGAGAAAAAAACGGTCCAAAAACAAAATGTACGCATCCTGGCCGCCGATTATCGGTGAAAAATAGAAAATAGGGTAAATGCTCCAGTGAATGAACACTTAAGCATTCTTCAGACTTCAAAAAATCATTACATTATGTTGCCTCTAAAGTTAAAGGTTTTATATTTTGGTAATCTATGTCTACTAAAGAATATTTTTTAACTTGGTTTTACGACATAACCTGTATACTTTTTTAGATATTTGGCAATATATTGAAAAATACCCTAAAACCCCAGTGAATGAATGAAATTTTCCAGTAAATGTACAGCATTAGAACCAGTGAATGAACACAAGTTTTTGTTGAATTAATAGTTACGAAAAATCCTTATTATTATATCAAATGCAGTTCAAAATGGAATAAATAAATGAACATAAATCCTTAGCCTCTAAATCTCTGCGGGTTGTTCGAAAGAGATACCGCGCCCCCGGAACGCAAAGGGCACATGAAGGAACATAGACGGGTTTTAGTCAGTAAAAGTCTGACACTCCCTCCCGCCCCGCCCAGGGCGGGGGAAGTTATTTGATGATTTCCCGTCTATAAAAAAAAAGCCTCTAAATCTGCTACAATCATTTTTTTTTAACAAAGTGTAAGCCTTTAAACTCTTACTTAATCATTATATACCTTCATAAGCCTAGCCAACGTCATCAATCAATTCAACTTGATATGAGCCGAACGATGTCCACTGCTGGACATAGGCACTTCAGTAGTACAGAAGTGATTCCGTCTTCCCCGGCACCTTATTGTCCTTAAGTTGTTAAGAAGCCATATTTATCTCATATAGGCTGACGTCCGGGATCTCATCGGTGTAGTGTCAGGTCAGTCTAGCTCTTGGGTCTTTTGTTGGACTAGAGACGGGTTTTTAGAACTTCTCTACCTCCCTCAAAAGCTCTAGTTTAGACAAGATGATCCTGCCATCATTAGTCTCCAGCTTCGTCAGCATTTGAGGTGTGTCGCGTTTGATGGATTTCAGGATCTGCCTTATAAGCCGAGCTTATTCCGACTGAACCTGCACCCACTGAAGACTGCCCGTTCCGTTCCCGTCTTTCCTTTATGAGCTTGGGAGTAGAGTCTCAGAGCTTTGATGTATTTGTTAGTTCTCCGTTCTCTAAAATGATGATTACTAACTCAAAATGTGGTATTCATTTATTTATTGGTTACACTTTTATGACGAAAGCTTTTATTTAACATTATGAAAATGTTATAGTTCATTCACTAGATTTAATGAAATTAACGATTGGTCAGTGAATTAACGGTCGTTTATTCACTGGATTTCAAACGTTTTTTAATGCCAATGCTGGAACACTCAATAATTTACTTAAAACTAGCAAAAATTGCAATGAAATTGATTTGATACATATATTATAACTACCCATTACTCGAATTTATAAATAACTTATAGTACATGCTTTAATTACGGCTGCAAAGTGATATCAAAAAATTTGCGTCTGAACCAAGTCCTAAATTCTTGCCCGAACAAAGAAAATTTACACCAGCACTGCCAACTTTAAACGCTCGTCATTTTAAAACGAACAGTATCGCAATACATGAATGTTGTTACTATGTTAGAATAAAGAGCAGCAATTACAAAAAAAAAATACTGCGTTGAGTAGAAGGTAATATCTTAGTTTATTATTTTTTGGAAAATACTCAGATTTGTTAATTCACTGGGGTGTGTTCATTCACTGGGGCACTTACCCTATGCGTCATGGATTTACTAGGGAAGAACGTTGTGTCATTGCTAAAGTCAAAAGTCTAAAGTCAAAAGCAGTTATTGCGAATTAAGTGTACAATTGTGGTGTTATGTTAAGTTAGTACTTATGAGTTTGAAGCATTTGAATAATAACAATAATTTATTATTAAAAAGCTTATTTATTTATTAATAATATGGTAAATCAAGGTTTTCTAAATTAATCGTCTGTGATTTAAATAAGTAAATAATATTGTGTTGATTTACGCAGGGTTTTAAAAACCGGTAAATATTTATAAAATTACCTTTGACAGAGTTACCGTTAATATAAAAATAACGTTAATGGATTAAAAATATATATAATCAAACGAATTTAATAAATTATTAAGAATGAAAATAACATTCGTTTTCAACGACTAAGCTTACTGACTTAAATCCAGGGCTTGTTAACGTTATGAAATCAAAAAATAATAATCGTTGCGTAACGTTAATTTCCATGAACTCGAAAATTTTGAAAAAAGTAACTTTATTAACGTTATTTGATAACATTACCAGTAATATAATGTTAATGAACATTAACATAGAATATGAATTAATCGTTATTTTTACCGTTAAATTAGGCAAGTTGCCGTTTTGTACGTTTATATTAATTGTCACTGACTAACTATATTGGGCTTGTGGTCGCAAAGCGCGTCTGATCAGCGTGAAGTCGTGGGTTCGATTACCAGGTCTAATAATAACATATACGGTTACTTTTACATCGTTCTGCAGCTGAAACACTGGAACTCCAGTCGAGTAATAATTGTTATTGCGTGTTTTTTTTTTAAGACGTCTCGAAGATGTTGGAAATTCGTCATTTTTTTTGTTATTCGAGTTAAATGTTAGTAGCGCTCCTGTCTGATCGATTAATGTCCCAAGTAGCACAAAACTTCATTATAAGATGTCACAAGAGGTAACATCGGTAACTTTAGCACTTATGAAGAGTTATTACAGTACACTCGACCTGCAATAGGTGAAAAGTGAGCTTTTGCCTGAATAAGAACGTTATTATGTGTCACGGAGACCACACTGTAACGCTTGCAGCGTTAATATAGGTAACAAGTTAGTATTGTACAGCTTTAAGCAATTTAAAGGATTTTTGTGGACTTTAACTAAACTATATTCTGAACTGAAGACCACAAGTGTACTCTTAGACCACTTGCATTTTAATAAAGAACACGTGAGCTACTATAATGTAATCAGTTATTCTGTGGCTTCAAATAATAAAGATATAATGCCTTTTGCTGCACACAGTGGAATTTGTGTAATGTTAATCAGCTTGATACACGCAATCGTATAATAGCTCTTATAAAGGCCACATGATCACTATGGGTGAACATTTTATGATGCTAAGTTAAAGCAAACTGCTCTATATTAGCTCACATGTTACCCTTAATCTCCGTGAGAGCTGAATACTTGTACTATCGTTGACAATTAATCTACTAGTGCCGTTAAATAAGACCTTGAAGACTTCCTTATTCAGCACTTCACATCACACTTCGTGATTACCTACAGTTATTTGCATACATGTTACCCACTATCAAGCATTACGTGAATCTGTTGCTGACTTGTGTAACACAAGAACCAACCATAACAGCTCGTTACTGATTTATGTACCACGAGTGGACACTTAAACAGCTCATGCCGTTTGATTGTGGTTACTAAGGTACACATTGCTTGTCTGCCATTTTTTAGATTCCAACCTATCTACATACAATATTATAATAATTTGTTTCTATTTAGTCAAAGAAAATAACAACCGAATTTGAATAGAAAATGTAATGATTTTATACGTAAACAGCGTATTGTCAAATTACAAGGAAAAATAAAAAGACTTTTTTTTATAATATTATCATCAACCTATTTTATACTATAATTAATTAATTAATTTTCAAATAAACAGTGATATTTTGAGAGCGCGTGAAAATTTTCGTCTATAATTATATAGTATTTCACAATAAACTCTCTTTCCCATTCGAATTTCATGGACATGGAGGAAAAACAAAGTTTTACTTAACGTTATTCTATATTTCTCACAAACACTTTACAAAATGGTTCACAGAAAAGATGTCAAAATAATATTAAGTAGTAGGGTGAAAATTGTTCACAATTTTGCCACTTGTGAATTGTCAGCTCCTTCAAAGAGTTACTAATATCCTGGAGTGTATTTTGTGCTAAAAAATAGGTAAAAAGTACTCTATTATTCAGCCATTGTAGTGTAAAAAAGGTAACGCATACCCTGATAACCAGTCATTATTCAGCTCTTGGGGCGACTGTTACCTTTAATAAAGCTCAAATAACGCTGATATAGTGCAACCAGCTACATTATTCAGCTAACAGCTGATTAATTTGTGCCCAAATCAGAGTTATATCTGCTGAGTAGGCGCCTCTAACGCTATTATTCAGCAGGTTTATTCAGCATAAAATTCCATTGTGAACAGTGATTCAGCTACTATTCAGCGCTTCTGTGCTACTTGGGGTATTCTTTAAAGGCTACCTTACGCATGTATAGTCGATAAGGTTTACACACAAATATGCCTTGACTGCAAGGAAGCGTTACTTCGCGTTCTTACTATTTCACAAATGTTCGTGTTATTTTATTTATTTTTGTTATTTATCGAAAATAATAGTGCCAATAGCTTCTGTTAGGTACTATGATGGATCTCATGACTTTTGATTTCAGAACGATGTAAAAGTAAGCGTGTTATTCTCACTCGTAAGAATCGGGCAAAGTATTGTTAGGCACTACATTAGCGCGACGCTAAGCTGGGCGACCCGCCACACCTCCGTCCTACGCTACTTCCATCTTAGAAAGATCAATTGTTTAAAAAAAAACGATAAAAATATCGTCAATAAACAATTTAACGATAAATTGTAACTTAAATAACCTTAAATCTATTAACGTTATTTTTATACTATCGGTAACTCTGTCAAATAAAAGTTGCGATATAAAATTTGACCGCTATTTTAAGCTCCTCCCTCGAAAGTCACCGACGAAAACACGGTCGTGGGCGTTGAAATTTTTGAAAAAACGGGCCCGTTTTTCTGCCCGATTATCGGTCCAAAAAAATCGGTCGTGGGCGGAGGCCCTTAGTAATAGTGTCCCGTTTTACCCTTTTGGGTACGGAACCCTAAAAAAAGATTTAAGCCATGGCAGTAGATAATAATATGGTAATAGTAAGTAGTGTGAAGTAGTTTCATTTGTCACGGAAGCATGTCGAATGGTTGTAAATAGGTATGCTGAACGCTGACGTCATCGGCACCTGAAATTTCCAAATACTTATCAACAAAATTGACAACAGTGTTTCCTATTTTAGAACATTTGTATCCACATGACAACAGTTTATAACATAACCAGTTGTATTTTTAAACTAGCAATGCTCGCGGTTTTATCTGCGTAAAGTATTAAGGTCTTAGATTACTGCTGTGCTCCCGTAGGTAGAAGCGTAATGTTAAATAAAGAAAAATGTAGTACAAAAAAAGTCGCTTCCCGCAGTCTATAAGACTATGCAACAGAATTTAATGCTGTTTCCATTTCCATCAATAGATAGAGCACTTTTTGGGCACTTTTCCGGTTGATGGCGATGCGGAGGCATTTTTTGTTGCTTTTTAGATTTAGTGTCTCTTTTTTATTATTACTAAGGTTTTTTATTATTACAGCTGGACATAGGCCTCCCCCATAGATTTCTAAAAGGACCAGTTGGAAGCAGCCTGCATCCAGCGTTTTCCTGCGGTCTTAATCAGGGGCATACCTAGAACGTTTGTACGTTGTTTTAACTGCCTCGTTGGCCTAGTGGTCCTGAGCGCGACTGCTACGCTAGAGGTCCTGGGTTCGACTCCCAGGTCGAGCAAAAAGTGTTATTGGGTTTTTCTATGAAATTCTCAGTAGCAGCTCAGAGTTTGGATTTGTGCCCGGTAAACGGCAATAGGCTCGCCCCCTATTACATGGGACCTAAAATTATACCGGCGAAATGTGGGTGTACATTGGTACACCTCTGCCCAACCCTTCGGGGAATACAGGCGTGATAGTATGTATATAAGTTTCTAAGTTGATGAGGTTGTAGAGGGTAATCTCTGGATATACTGAACCGATTTTGAAAATTCTTTTACACATAGAAAGCCACGTTATTTTTGAGTATTATAGGCTATATAACATCACGCTGCGACCCATGGGAGCGGAGCAGTAACCAAAGACGTAATTTAAAGCGGGTGAAATCACCCACTCGGGTAGTTCACTAGTAAATAAATGAATCAATTAATGTAAAGGAAAATAAATCCATATCAGTAATATAGAGTGTTCAAGTTTCTTCAAGTGGTATATATGTCGCAGGTTTTTCATAAAATTAGGTTTTTGATCAAAAACCTAATTTTTGTTTTATTTATACCATATATACCATCACGCCTGTATTCCCCGAAGGGTTAGGCAGAGGTGTACCAATGTACACCCACAGTTCGCCGGTATATTTAGGTCCCATGTAATAGGGGGCGAGCCTATTGCCATTAACCGGGCACAAATCCAAACTCCGAGCTGCTACTGAGAATTTCATTGAAAAACCCAATAACACTTTTTGCTCGACCTGGGAATCGAACCCAGGACCCCTTGCACAGCAGTCGCACTTGCGACCACGAGACCAACGGGGCATTTATTTCATTTAAATTAATTTATTTGTTATAAAACAAAGCAAACCTGTGTTGTTGACAAGAACTTTATCATAAACCCAAACGTGTTCAGGTTTTTGATCAAAAATCTGGATTGTTACAGGTTTATGATGAAATTGATTTAAAATTTGTCATCTTCCGGTTTTTTATCAAAAACCTAAATTTTTTATCAAAAACCTAATTTTATGAAAAACCTGCGACATATATACCACTTGAAGAAACTTCTAATGTCATGATCACGATCAAGACTTATCGACGTAGTATGACAAGATTCATCCTATCTTATCTCCTACAAACTCAACATAATCTTGGTACTTTGTTTCAGTCTTCCTAGTGTTTTCGTTCTATTATGTTAATGTGAAGTTTATTTAGTAATTGTTTGTGAACATTTTAATTGTGTACTTGGAATTATAAAGTGAGTCCATTTGTCTATACTATTTTATAATTATATATTGTATAAGAGGTTTCTTTTTTTACCCATGGGAAATCATCAAATTCGCCCGGGGGCGGAAGGGAATGTCAGACTTTTACTGACTAAAACCCATCCATGTTCCTTCTTGTGCCCTTTGCGTTCTGGGGGCGCGGTATCTCTTTCGAACAACCCGTAGCCCCGGCAGCCTCGTACATGAGATGAGAGTTTTACGTTTATCTTGGACACCATTGACGTCAGTCAAGGAGAAAACATTGTGAAGAAACCTGCCCCCATAGCCAAGTCACAAACGATAATCGTAAACGCTCGGTAGGTACCAATAGATATTCAACTTAATACCCAAGAGCCTTAAGTTGAAAATCTATTAAAGATTTCTAAGCGTTAGCGACTGGAAAGAACGAAAACGCTAAGCAATCTTCACTAGATCTTCAACTTAAAACCAAGCACATAAAGTTGAAGCCGCTAAGTTGTTGTTGTTGTCGCTAACTTGCCTTGAGCAAGCGTGGTGATCATTGCTCGTGCCTTCTCTGTATGAGAAGAGGCCTTTAGACCCTGCAGACCTTGCAAACAATAACAACAACAGACTTGGAACAATAAAAGCCTGGTATTGTTAAAGAAACTTCCACCCAAATAGCAAACTCCTAAAATATTTAACGAAAGTTAAAACCTCGATTTGATTACCCAATTAATTTCTCTAAACTACTCCTAACTTTCACAATATTGATCTTTCATACGCCCCATTTCCTTTCGACATCAAAACAATCGAAACGGGAATAATTCTCATTAACGTACCGTTTACTAACTCAAGTTTTATTGTGGGATCTCTGAAAAGCTGTTAAAGACATTCAAACTGCCATTTTATGGGCGGCGAGACTGAAATGGCTATATCATAGGGATAATTTGAAGGGTGACGCCATTTTATGCGCTCGTTAATTAAACGTTCTCTTTTTGACGGGGTGCGAAGTTTAATTGAACTTTTTTACTTCTTAAATAAGCTATTCGACAATACTCAATACTTGATAAAATCAATCAATATTAGTCTGTCAAGAAATAATTACTTGGGTACGTATACCGTCCACCATCACGCCTGTTTTTCCTTGAAGGGTTAGGCAGAGGTGTACCGATGTACATACACCCACAGTTCGCCGGTATGTTTTTAGGCCCCATGTAATAGGGGGTGAGCCTATTGCCACTAACCGGACACAAATCCAAACTTCGAGCTGCTACTGAGAATTTCATAGAAAAACCCAATAACACTTTTTGCTCGACCTGGGAATCGAACCCAAGACCTCTAGCGTAGCAGTCGTGCTTAGGGCCACTAGGCCAACGAGGCAGTTGAAATATAAGACTCCTATATAAGTCAAATCTTTTTTGACACGCTTTTATTAGGTCGGCCTGTATGTATGTAACTATGTAATCAAATCTAAGAAAACAAATTTAACCAGATTCTAAAGATCGTAGCGTTATGAAAATTGGCAGTTGTATGTGATTTTGATAACAATACAATAACATGGTACTGTCGAGCTGATCTGATGATAGAGCCGGAAGATATGAACTGGAACTTCATGATGGATGATCGTATCATAGCCGTGTTTGGACTTGTTAGAAAGGTCTTGTAATGAACTTTGACCACGATTAAAAGCTGAAGCGTGTTTTTTAGTGTTTTTTAAACTATTATTTTATTTATAAAGTAGTAAATTGACGAAAGGCTGCAACGCGATTTCAGCAACAAATTCTCGCGAGCATTCGCATAATTAGGCGTTCGGATAAACTAAGTCAGGGTTCGGATAATAGAGGCTTCAGACAATCGAAATTCTACTGTATATCAATTTAGTTTATAATATATGAACGGCATTTCCACGAGGAGCTCGTGGCTAAAATAAGAACAGCCGCATAGACCAATCTTCCGGGTTAAGCCACGCTTGTCGAGGTTGGTATGTGGATGGGTGACCATTTACCATAGCAAGTTTTCTCCGTGCCTCGGAGAGCACGTAAAGACGTTGGTCTCGGCTGTCATTTGTAGATCTTTGACAGTCGTTACTGTTAGTCAGAAGCCAGAAAGTCTGACAACCAGTCTTACCAAGAGTATCGTATTACCCATTACTGGGTTGTGCAGGTCTGATAGGCAGTCGCTCCATGTAAAGTACTGATATTCAGCTGCATCCGGTTCGACTGGCAGCCGACCCCAACATAGTTGGGAAAAGGCTAGGCAGATGATGATGAATATTCGAACGGCATTTTAGAAGCTTTCGATCGTCATGATTTTCTATCAAAGCTATGAATCGTGCCGCTGTCCTTTATGCCATTTGACTTTATTTATAGATACTTAACTTTATTATGTAAATGAAAAAACGTTGTAGTTTAAACTGATAGTCTAAAAGAAAACAATTTTATTCCAATCACTTTTTCGTTTCAGCATAAAATCCAGACTTTACAGTAGAATCCGTTTATTATGACTCCGCCTATATTGACCAACCGGTTATTATAACGTAATTGCACTACGAAGTTTGGTTTACATATAAAATTCTTTATAAAAAAGTCGGATATAATGACTTCCCTTACAGTGACATGCCGCTTATTATGACCCATTTTTAATAAATTATGTCTGGTTATTAATGACCGGCATGATTCTTTACACCTTCGATAATGTTCGTTGATTCCCGACGACGTTCGGCACGTGGCTCGTTTTTGTTTTGAATCTCAGTGAGTAATTGACGGTTGAAGGTCACGCATTGTTTTTCGTTTGTTACTGTGGAAAAAATGTCATCTCAACGACGTAGTGCAATAATCTGCAGATTAGAAAATGGAGAATATTTACTTAAAAAAGATTTTTCATTTCACATAACGCTTTGTATGACGTCTGCTTATTATGACGTGTTTGTCAATTCCTTTCGATGTCATTATAAACGGACTATACTGTATTTTTATAGTGTAAAAATCGGTTTATCTGGCACTATCGTAAATAGTCATAAACAGTTTGCATATTATGGCTCAGTAAAAAGCTGGGGGGGGGGGGGGAGTGGGGGAGGTGATTGTGATAAGGTATACACCCCTTAGGGGGTGGAATAGGGGGTAGATAGTGGTTTAATGGTAAAGATAGTATAGTGGTAATGTTGTGTAACTTTACGAGGTCCTGAAAGAATATTTCGTTGGGGGAAGTCTTTGAAGAGAAAGGAATAGATATTTTACTGCCTTATCGGTTTTTTTTATGGGGACAAACCCACCAAACTGTAGTTGCCCAACCACTGCACCTCCTGAATGCCAGAATCAACAACTGGACTACCAGTGTGGGAAAGAGGGAGTGCCGGTGAAATTACAGGCACATGGGACATTTCAACTTTGTGTTTGGAATGGCAACGCATTTGCTAGGCCTCTGGTATTGCTGATGTCTATAGGCAGAGGTGACCACTTAACCCCAGGTGGGCTGTAGGCTGGTATGCCATCCAGCGATGTTTAAAAAAATACCTATGCTTGCACACACACTCGTGCACTATAATTTCTTTTCCATACTTGGCTAGTCTTCTTTGAGATTGGCTGTCGTGACCGAAACTTGTTTAGGTGGGGATTCGGTGACGGTAGCGACTTGAGCTGTCTGTGCGGTACAGCACAAACGATGGCCCATCTCATATCGTGCCCTGCGTGCCCTAACAGCTGCACGCAGGAAGATTTAATGGCTGCCACCGACAACGCAGTCAAAATGGCCAAATTCTGGACCGCACCAATATAATATACCAATAATATAGTTTGTCATCGAAACGCTAAGAAGAAGAAGTGACCGAAATCGGTCTGGAGAATAACATTATTTGTATTACATACATGAAATTCATGAAACGCAAAAGAATTAAGGTAATCGACATACCTAGTTCTCAAAATTGCCAAACTCAAATGGCATTGGGCAGGGCTCATAGCTCGTAGAGTGGACGGCCGTTGGAGTTATAAGGTTCTCGAGTGGTGACCATGCACCTAAAGCGCAGTGTGGGAAGGCCCTTCAAGAGGTGGACCGACGACCTGGTAAAGGTTGCGGGAAATCTTTCTTCTTAGCGTTTCGATGACAAACTATATTATACGAGTAATAAATAAATAAATAAATAATACATACTATTATTATAAGTGTTAATGTTATGTTAGCGTAATTGGCTCATCAGGTCCGTGTTAGCATAAATAAATAAATAATAATAATAATAAATTATATTGTTGCGGCCCAGAAATTGGCCACTTTGACTGCGTTGTCGGTGGCAGCCATCAAATCTTTCTGCATGCAGTTGTTAGGGCATGCAGGGCACGATGTAAGATGGGCCATCGTATGTGCTGTACTGCACAGAAAGCTCAAGTCGCTACCATCACTGAATGCCCTCCTGAACATATTGTCTTTGCTAAGACCGACCAGCAGTGGACAACCCGTCATTGTAGCTATCTTTAGAGGAGGCCTATGTCCAGCAGTGGACGTCGTTCGGCTGATATGCTGATGATGATAATAACATGAAATGCGACGCACACAAAGATAAGAACCACTCCATAATAAACTCAATCAGTGACGCAATGAAAAGAGCATTGACAATAACAATCTTGTTGAGCACACGCATTACTTTGGAGGACTGACAAACGACGATCGCTATGAACAGTCATCCGTTTAGGCGTTCAAGTCAAGCGTGGACCTAGAATAAAGTTTTTTCGCGATTGTATAGTGATGGCCTGGTGGTTAAGGCCCTATATTAAGCTAATAAAACAAAAACGCTTCGCGGCAATAAATAAGGTTCAAAATAGCGATGTGAATAACCACCAAAATCAATAAATTTTGAAGTTTAATTAAATTGAGAAAAAAATACACGGCTCAATGAATTATTTTATAGATATATCTTTAGTTCATGAAAAGCCATAATCTTATTGCATAAAATTATATAGTTTACGCTCAAAATTCTGAGATCAACGCGACGAAAATTTTATTTAAGCACTTCTTTGTGGTTTTTTTATCATGATACTGCTGATTTTTCAGGCCTGTAATATGTACCAATACCTACGCCAGACTGTGTGACAGAGAAATGTGTGTTTTCGGGGTCCTGCGTTCGTATACCCGCGTAAGGCACCCCCCCTCACATGCATGAGGTTGCGGTTTTGAAACTAGGCAATTAACAATGTGACTTTTTCAATTTATAATTATGTAACTTTGTAAGTTTATCTTGGCCATCACCGATATAAATGAAGTTAAAACATCGTGAGGAAACCTTCACTTTAAAATAAATAAATAAAGACAGAGGTGTATCAATGTAACCCCACAGTTTGCCGGTATGTTTTTTTTATTAGGTCCCATGTAATAGGGGGCGAGCCTATAAAATGAATATCAGTCTGAATTCGCCTTGAGCAGGCGTGGTGTTCAATGCTCGTCCCTTTTATGTATGAGAATAGGCCTTGGCTTTGCAGTGGGATAATGATGAGGAGAAATAGGATGAACAGGTACTAAAATTATAGCTAATAGAGAGGGCAGATACATTATGAAGAACTCTTTAAAAGAAGTCCAGCCAATAGGTACACGGACTCCCTCGCCAATACCAATGCAATACGCGAATTCCCAAGAACAAAACATACCACACGGTCACATACAAATCAGTGTAAAAATACACTGATTATGACTGACAAGCAGACAATGTCCCTGTTCCAAAGCGTCCGCTAGTGACATTGAGACGATGACGTCACTGACTCGTAACCCGTTCTGCAATCAGTTGTGACGTCATCATTTGTGTATGTGTGAGTGCAGTGTCTGACTTGACATTGTGGTTTTATTTGAACGGTTAGAATTTGAGTGTTCTGTGCTTGATGAGATTTTTTGTGATCATGTCTGTCTGAATGTCGTGATGACCCACAGCCTTACTTATTTAAAAAATAACGCAAAATAATACTCATCTACTTCTCAATTGATTAACTCTCAAATCCTTGATTAAAAATCAATTATTTTTCACGTAGCAACCACTTTCAACGGTGTCTCAGGTGAAAAATCTTACCTATAAACGTTAATCAGCGTTGAGATGTTGCCTAAGTGACAGAAAATTTAAACAGCGACGACCCGTTGTTTAAGTATAGTTCGGAAGTAAGATGGCGGGCTACAATCAGCTGTGACGATGTCATTTTTGGTCTATGGATTCTATTGTAAATTTTGACAATCATGCTCAATTGTTCGTTCGATTTCGTTCTTTAGTCGAATAATTTGGTCATGCTCTATGCTGACCGTCTAAGTGTTGGCAGATTAAAATAGTGTTTCATCGTTCAGTCAGTCACATAAGAGGTAGCTGAGTATAAATCAGTGTTATTTTTATAAGTAAGGCCATATGTGGTTAAGGCGCCCGCCTCTCATGCATGAGGTTGCGGATTTGAAACAGGGCAAGTACAAATGTGACTTTTTCAATTCATATGTGCTTTCTAAGTTTATCTTAAGCGGAGCAGTGACCGGACGTAACTTAACGTGGATGAAATAATATGCCACGTGGACGAAGTCGCGGTTGGAAGCTAGACTATAAAAGTATTATAAAGCTGAAGAGCTTGGTTTGTTTGTTTGATCGCTAAACCGATAAAAAAATGCGTTATATAGCCAGTTTATTGTAGAAGGTTATAGGCTAATTATATAACATCACGCTACGATTCAAGCGAGCAGAGCAGTACGTACATAAGTGCGTTCGTGTTTAGGCCAACTGATCTCAATCTAGTCGTATCTATTCACTACAATTAGTCTATTGGGATCGTTTACATTTTGAGCTTACATAAAGAAAATTTAACTGTAACTAGCCACCTGCCTTGCACTTGCCTCGTTGGCCTAGTGGTCCTGAGCGCGACTGCTACGCTAGAGGTCCTGGGTTCGATTCCCGGGTCTAGCAAAAAGTGTTATTGGGTTTTTCTATAAAATTCTCAGTAGCAGCTCGGAGTTTGGATTTGTGCCCGGTTAATGGCAATAGGCTCGCCCCCTATTACATATTACATGGGACCAAAATATACCGGCGAACTGTGGGTGTACATTAGTACAGCTCTGCCTAACCCTTCGGGGAATACAGGCGTGATGGTATATTTTTTATTAAGCCACTTGCAAATGATATAATATAATAGTAATATAGCAGCGTCTATTGTCAGATGGAGGCCGCTGCCTGCCAGTTTTGCGGAATTTGTTCGGTTCGGTTTTAGTCAGACAGAGTCTGACACTCCCTTCCGCCCCACCCAGAGCGGAAGATGTATGTCATTTGAAGATTGCCCATCTTTAAAAAAAAGCCTATTATTGTTCCACCACAAGGCAAAGGCCTCTTTCAGACTTATTGATTATAAGTTCAGTTGATAGATTTCTTCACGATGCTTTTCCTTCACCGATTTCAGTGATGTCCAATATATACTTAGATTGTACATATAAATTGAAAAAGTTACTTTGGCCACCCGGTATCGAAATCACAACCTCATGCATGAAAAGCTTGGACCTTAACCACTAAGCCATCAGGACATTGCAAGTAATATTCATGTTACTTTTAGTCTTACTCTAAAATTGTCTCTTAATTTTTTTGCCAACGTTACACATCTTTAATTACTAGCCTTAACGTTTGCTGTGTTTAATTGCCTGTTTATTCCCGACTGTTTTGTTGACGGTATACATCTGCGTTGCTGACGGTATATTAAGGCGTATCTCGTAGGCGGTGTTCTGTCTAAGTACAATAAAACTGAAACAAGGCTCTTCGTTTAACATCTGCTAGAGTTATTGTTACCACTTTTGATTAAAATCTTTATACTTAAATATAATAAATACTGTCTCAGTGCAGGAAAAGGCTTCTTCTCATACAGAGAAAACATGGGTATTGATTAGAGATGCACCGAATATTTGGTTACTATCCGGTATCCGGCTTATCCGGCCCTTTTTTGCTATCCGGCCGGATACCGGATTGTAATGAACTATCCGGCCGGATACCGGATAGTAAACTTGGTAGATTTTATAAATGGAATCTAAATAAAGACACAGTTGTAATTGAAGCTTTTTATTATTTTAAACAACTTTAACGTTTTATAATAAATCAATTATTTAAAGTAACTTGGTGATAGTACTGATAGTTAAAAAAAATACTTATTTGTAACTAGTAATAGTAATTTTAATTAATTTAATATTGAAAATCCACCAAAAGTAAATTATGATGTATAAAAACAAGATTTTCAGCATTTTTAGGACGGCCGAATATTCGGCGGCCGTATACCGAATATTCGGCTGGTGGTCAGGCCGAATATCCGGTATCCGGTATCTGGCCAAACAACTATTCGTTGCATCTCTATCAATACTATTGATCACCACGCTTGCTCAAGGCGGATTGGCAATTTTATTTTACTTTCTGTCGTGTCGTGATTTTCACCCGCGTTAAGTTACATCTTTGGCTACTGCTTCGCTCTTATGGCTCGTAGCATGATGATAAATAGTTTATACTATTCCTCATGAATCTGGCTATCATACCTACCTATATAAAAACAATTTTTGCATTCGACTGTTAGTTTTCTAAACTCTTCAGTTTTTTTTTTTTTTGAAGTGAAAACTTCTTTAGCGGCGTTGGGTAAAAAAATTTAAACTCACGTCAGGACACGTGTCCCTGATCGAAAATATTCGTAATTGGATCGTGGAAAATCGTGCAAAATCGTGGATGGACGGATGGACGGATGGACGGATGGACGGATGGACGGATGGACGGATGGACTAAATAGTACACGTGCTTGATTTAATGGTTTCTGTTATATACCTACATAGTACTTTTATAATGATAAGTAATTATAGCAATTCGTGCAAAATTATTCCCTAACCATTCCAAAATATCAAAAATGCACAACATTAATATTCAAGTTTTCACTTCTGCCGGCACTCCCGGAGTGCAACCCGTCGTTTTTTTTGTATATGTGGTTATGTCCAGATATCCTCACGATGTTTTCCCTTTGCCGATGTCAGTGATATCCAAGATAAACTTAGAAAGTATCTACAATCATGTAAATCTGTCATAATCTAATGGATATCCTTGATTGTGTTACGTCAAGACGACACACACACATACCATCACGCCCGTATTCCATGAAAGGTTAAGCAGATTTGTACCAATGTACATCCGCAGTTCGACAGTATATTTAGGTCCCATGTAATAGGGGGCGAGTCAACAAAACGGCACAAACTTTTACTTAAAAGATTCAAACATAGTTTATTGAATCAGGCTTATATGAATGCTGGATGAGATAGTCTTTGTTATCTTTAGATAAAAAAAAATCGTGTAATATTTACATTATATGATAATACTGAGATGATGTAAAATGACGAAATCTTATTGAATATCCATTTCTGCTGATTTTACTATCAGTTAGGGATCAAAGTATTTTATAATATCAAGATAATTATATCAATGTCACCATCATCAGTTTGCAACAGTCCACTGCTGGACATAGACCTTTTCAATCGTACACCACTTAGCTCAATTATCGGCAACTGTCCTCCAGTTTCTCCCAGCTACTCTGTGAAGATCGTCTCTCCACCGATTCATATTAATGTGCTCATCATTATCATCTGCTTGCATTTTGTCCGGATGCAGCTGAATACCAGTGTTTTACATGGAGCGACTGCCTATCTGACCTTCACAACCCAGTTGTTAGGCAACCGTACATATTTCTGGGATAAAAGTATCCTAATTGTTATTCCACCTTACAATCTATCTCAGTGCCAAATTTCATCCAGATCTCTTCAGCCGTTTAAGGGTGTATCCATCCATGTGTCCATCATCACAAACTTTTGTATGTATAATATTAGAAGGAAGAAGGATTAACTTTACTATCCTACTGGATAGCAGGATTAACGAAACATAAATATATTAAATAGTAATACGGTCCCGTTTTACCCTTTGAGTATGGAACCCAAAAACTACGTCCCAGACTAACGAAATTGACCTCCAATTTTAGCCCAGGGCCCGAGTTAGGAGATGTACTGACTAAAATAGAGCAATAGGCTAACTGTACCACATGACACGTAATGATATAATATCCGACGTCAATGAACTATGACTGTACAATGGAAGGAACATTTGTTAGACAAGAGTGACAAAGAAATGCTGGATATGGCACACTTACATGATAGATTAGTATGAACATAATATAAATGGAAGGTGCAGAGAAGGTTCACAGAATCTGGGGCTCTATAGTTTATTTTTATACATCGTTGGATGGCAAACAAGCCGACGGCCCACCTGATGTTAAGTGGTCACCTCTGCCAATAGACATCTGCAATACCAGAGGCCTTGCAAAAGAGTTGCCATCCCAGAGACAAAGTTCAAATATAATATAGCCTGTAACTTTTCCGGCACCTAAAACCATTAAACCAGACCACAGCACCGCTGCTTTACAGCAGAAATAGGTATGGTAGTAGAATTACCCCGGACGAGCTCTTTCACAAAGAGCGCTACTGCTACTGAAAAGTTTTAACTTTTTAGGACTCAATAAAATATTATAGATTTTGATGTTTCGAGCTCTTCATGTGTAAGTGGAATTCTAACTTACCTGCATGGTGTTTTTGTCTTTAAGCTAGTTTATATTCCATTCCATTATTTATTTGCTTTTTTATCACGGAGGGTTGAACACAAAATATTAGTAAAGAAAGTTTTATTCAAGTAGATGAAAATTGTCCCGAGGTCGTTTCATCTCCTCGATGTAGTTATCATTGCGTCACACATGTACTTCAGTGTCATACGAGAACGCGATATACAGAATCCCATATTATATACACCGGTCTTAAATTATTAAACTGAATATTTGTCGACTCAGACGTATGGTGCTCAGTCGTTCACGAATGCCGCGTGGGCACAGATGCTCTACGATATTCTACGCACCAATCACACCATTATAGACTAATTTTCCAATAGAAATAAATAATGAACAGCAGAGGAACGGTCAAAATAGCTACCACTTAACTATTTCCGTACGGTAGTCGCCGCCATTTTTGTAAAGTGACGTGTTCGGTATTTGAATTTTGCCGCGAAACTTCAATCTAATGGCTTCATCGATTGGCGCGGGTCGCGATTGTTTCAGCCAGTGATATTTTCGAAAGAGGTTTTATTCAGTGTGTTTTATTTGTTTTTAATAATTTGTTTGAACATTTTGGCGATAGTCACAGTGGATCCGTTTGTGAAGAGAAAAATGAAAATTTTCAAAAAGAAGTTGCGTTTTTCTATAGCTTCAAGTTACGTTTAGATATTTTTTTAAATTGTATAGACTAATTTCAAGTAATCTAAGTGATTTCACATATCAACAGCGACGAGTATAAGTTATTGGAGTTTTCTTCAGTTGAAGGTAAAGTTTTTAATTTAATTTTAAATGCATGTTTACTTTAAACGTCCAGATTTTTGACATGTTATATATTTTTGACTATTTTCATAAAAAAAAACGTAGAAAATAGTTGTAATTTTGAATACAACATGTAACACACACCCTGAAAGTAGTTTTTAACTTTTTTCGTTTGTATAAGTCGTTCGGATTAGTTTTAGTAAATAAACCTTATGCTCTTTCAGACAAGGTTATTTTTTATTTATTTTATGTTTAACGACAGATTTTATGTACAATTACGTTTTAAAAAGCCTTATTGCCTTGACTTAAGTTTAACTTTCGTTTGATTCCACTGTTCAAAGGAGAGGTGACTGGTGTATGACTAATAATATAAATAGGTAAAGTTTGTGAGGTTGGTGAGGGTAATTTCTGGAATTCGATTTTTAAAATTCATTTACCCATATAAAGCCACGTTATTTGTAAGTATCATAGGCTATATAACTTCACGCTACGATACACGGGAGCGGAGCAGTAACCAAAGACGTTACTTAGCACGGGTGAAATAATCTACGCGGAGAAAGTCGCGGGTAGAAGCTAGTTTTAGGGTAAAATATATCTATTTTAGAAATAGCTGGTCTTGGGTCTATATCCCAGGTCCAACAAAAAGTGTTATTGGGTTTTTCTATGAAATTCTCAGTAGCAGCTCGCAGTTTGGATTTGTGCCCGGTTAACGGCAAGAGGCTCGCCCCCTATTACATGAGACCTAAAAACATACCGGCGAACTGTGGTTGTACATTGGTACACCTCTGCCTAACCTATAATGCATTTCACTCTTGAAGGAATTTTGAAAAGGTAACTTTTGATAAACACTTAAATATTTACATACTTATCATATACAGATATGATAATATTTTGCTAATGACAGCACAAATGAAGAGCGTTATCAATTTGTCTGTTTTAGAAGTCTCGTGGCCCTTATCAGGTGGGTAAGAATAATCTTTTGAAGTACCTACTGTAGGCAATATCATTGCAGAAATTTTCTTGTCGTTATCGGGAAATAATGTCGTAATGGCCCAGTGGTTAAGGCACCCGCCTCTCATGCGTGATACAGTGGGTTCGCATGTGACCTTTTCTATTTCATATGTACATACATAATACTATCATCCCTGTATTCCTCGAAGGGTTAGGCAGAGGTCTAACAATGCACACACAGAGTTCGCCGGTATGTTTAGGTCCCATTTAATAGGGGCGCGCCTATTGCCATGAACCGGGCTCAAATCCTAACTCCGAGCTGCTACTGAGAATTTCATAGAAAAAGCTATTAACACTTTTGCTCGACCTGGAAATCGAATTATTTATTATTTGGGAAAACAAACAATTACACAAATATTTTTTAAATTATAATCTTTAGTATCTAAAGTTTGTGGGGTGTGTGTAATTAGGAACACAAAATGTTGGATTCCTATAAAAGTAACGATTCGTTAAACTAACCACTGGTAGACAGTATTTTGGCTTAGTCAGTTTCTATAAACGACTAGTCGTAACCTAATTTTACTTGCGGATGCTTGTAAAAGGATGTGAGGGTCTTAGTACACTGTCTTACGCTTTAATAGAGGCAGTAAAAGTCATAGTTTTAACACCTTAATCGCTAAGAAATAGAGTCTATTATACAAGGTTACTTTTTGTATTGTATGTCTGAAAAGGGGTCGTTGTAACTCATTATTATGGAAAAAATAACAGCTGGTTCACACCAATTCGCGTAAAACTTGATGGAAAATATGAATTTTTGGTGTTTTAATTTCTAAGACTTCGCTGTGCGTTTGTCTGTCCATCTGTCACCAGTATCTCATGAACTATGATAATTAGACAGTTGAAATTTTCACAGATGTATTGCTGTTGCCGCTATTACAACAAATACTTAAAAGCAGAATCAAATACACAACAAACGTGTTTTTTTTTCCTTGTTTTTGCTCGATATTGATAACGGCAATAGGTAGACGCTTGAAATATTCACAGAATATTTAGTTATATATTCACTTTAAAAATAAATAATACAATTAAAATAAAATAAATATTTAAGGGGGGTTTCTATAAAATAAACGTGTTTTTTTTTTGCTGCTTTGGTAGACAATGGCACGGAACCCTTCGTGCGCGAGTCCGACTCGCACTTGGCCGGTTTTTAAGTTAGGGTAGGTTTCATAATAAAAGTGGTTCTTAATGATGAATACAATTACTCCTTTTCAGGTTTGTGGTAGAGGATATAGTTATGAAGTTTGAAAAGAGTATGCTTAGATGGTTCGGACATATTGAAAGGCTACTAACAAAAGGGATTTACCTATATGGAAGATGTGAGTGGCAATGGCCGGGAGGGGACGCCCTAGAAAGACCTACCCTGACCTTATCGGTGAGGTGCTCCAGAAAGGTCAGGTGCGCAGCTTTCATAACCAGCGTGCTTGTATGACCAGATGTATGAATTTGGATGAGGCGACAGGAGTATGTAAGGATCGTAGCAGGTGACGTTGCGTAGTTTCTGCCTACTCCCATAGGAAAAAAGCGTGAGTTTATGTATGTACTTCGTTCGCGTGAATATTGCAGTTTTTTTTTGGGCATTATAAAATAAACGTACATTACTCCCTACATTACGCCTAAGGTACTCCTTGTAAAAGTCAAATCAAAATTCCTACTCCAGTCGTTTAAAAGGTAAGGCCGAACAAATAGACACACATACAGTTAGTCAGAAACAATTAATATTCATATTCTTTCAATTTGATTTTTCATTAATAATAACGCATGCAATTGTAAAAACATTTGTCCAAATATGTCAGTTGTTGAACCTCAGCCGGGCTATAATATCCTACTACTATTATAAAGGCGAAAGTTTGTATGTATGGATGGATGTTTGTTACTCTTTCACGCTTAAACGGCTGAATGGATCTGGATGAAATTTGGCACAAAGATAGATTATAGTCTGGAATAACACATAGGCTACTTTTTATCCCGGGAAAATGTACGGTACCCGTAGGATAACACATCAACTGTGACGCGGACGAAGTCGCGGGCAGAAGCTAGTTTGGTACATAATTATGTAACTACTTATACAACATTATAATTACTGTATGCGAAACCTGAATATAGTTCGTCAGAATAAGTAATTGAATAGATTCCAATGATTTTTAAACCATGTAATATTTTTAACCCCCGACGCAAAAAGAGGGGTGTTATAAGTTTGACGTGTCTGTCTGTGACTGTGTGTGTGTCTGTCTGTGGCATCATAGCTCCCGAACGGATGAAGCGATTTCAATTAAGTTTTTTTTATATTAAAGGTGACTTATGTGCGAGTGTTCTTATACATGTCTGATGAAAATCGGTTGAGCCATTTAAAAGTTATGGGGGTGAAAGCGGGGAAGAAAAACTAAAGATGATTGGTCATGTGGGCTTTAAATTATTAGGAACCTATGTATTTACAACTTAACAAAATCGACATTATAATAAGTATGTACCTATAAAAAGTATATATTAAAAAATATAATTAAAAATTTAAAAAACCCCCGACACAAAATACTACTCCTACTATTAAAAAAATAATAAATAAAATACGTCGCGTTGGGCGACCGCTCGGGACGGTCGTATCCTAAATGCAACATTTTTATTTTTTTTATTTTATTTTTTTGTCCCAAAAATGTGCAAGTGTGATGGAAAATGTTATCACCAGTTAATTACAATACAATCACCATGCGGTTAGGTACCTACTGCCAAATTATTATTATCAATGACCGCATAACGTGCTGCAAGATACGTGTTTCGGTTTTCGCATATACTAATTATAATGTTGTATAGCATCTCCAACAAGAATGCAATATATTACTTATAATTTATGGCATAATTTCCCACGGGTGGTAGGCAGAACACACAGGATGCTTTACGCCACGTGCGAACATTCTTACTTACTCTTTTTAGTTCTTTGACGGTCATACATCTGGGGGGCAATTTTACTAGGTTTTTAGAAGCGATCGCAATAATTATAATCTGTCAAAAATGGCAAAACTTTTTGACATAGATAGTGGCTGAAATGAGATTGCACGTTAGTGATTGCATGTGAGTTTGAACGTTTATAAATGGTAGGGATTTTTTATTTCACACTGCGCAAGTTAGACTTTTAATTAATTGTTTATGTGATGCATAACATAACCTATTATAGCATAACTTTTAGTATGTAGTAATCTTCTCTAAATATTATAAATCAAAGTCACTTTACGCCGTCTGTCCGCATAGATCTTTTAAACGACGCGACGCAACGGATTTTAATGCAGTTTTCGTCAATAGAGCGATTCAAGCGGAAAGTTTACACGGTGGTACCTAATTAGGCTCATTTGTTCTTTAAGGTTTGCCAACAGATCAAATCAAATGTATACAGAAACGTTTTGATTACAAATTATCGGTCATAGTTCTTTACTACTGTATAATATATTAGCCAGGTTAGTTAGCCAGTTATTGACGACTATCAATAACAGGCTAACTTTAAATTAGATAACACACAAAAAATACCGAAAAAATAAAAAACAAATAAAATAATATTTTTAGAAATAGGCTTTGCTTATTTAAAGAAAAACGATGCCTTATAAAGAAAAAATAACACTTAATAAAAATAAAAAATATTAGTGACTTATACAAAATAAATAGATCGTACATACTTGTAAATTGACATATAAAAACTATGATCAAGACGTTCACATTGTAATTTTGCCATCAACATTGTAAATTTGATATAAATCTGTTAATTTGGAGTTACGGTTGTAATTTTGACATGTATCATTCAAATTTGACATACATTTTTAAACTTTGACATTGTTCTTGCATGTGTGTTTTTTTTTAATTTTTATTAATTCTGAATGTTGACAGGATAATATAAAATTAATTTCGAATTAACAGGTCTCGAAGTTATAAATTCTGTACTTGGTTTTGTGAAATTTTATAATTTTTGTAGTTTTCAATATTATAGAAATATTTGTACGCCGATACTTACGGCTAAACATGACTGGACCTAAACAATTAATTTTAATCTTGCATGCTCTTGTATGTATACCATGTTTATACAAATAAAGAATTTCTATCTATCTATCTATCTTTCTACATTAATGACGTAGGTATACATAAATATAATTCTTTTAAAACTGTAAAATAATAATAGAATATGTATATGTATAAATTTCAAACGCTTGAGGCACTGATATTGTGTAGACTGACACCTGATAGGCACCTGTACAACGGATAGCATAGAAGTTCATACAACAGTGTTGGACATTGTATTGTTTCCAAAACTAAACGTATATACAAAATTTTAACTCAATCGGATACCAAGAATTGGTCGAAAAATGTTACAAAATTTGAAGCGAAAACTCACATAATGAACAGTGAAAACAGTTACAGCAAATTATCAGATTATATTTTAGCTTTAAAGACTTTTATGGTTTTATGGCTTATTTCAATACATATTTGGTACACATTAAAATAACAAAATATTATGCTCCCTGCTAAGTCTGTTTAGCGTTTAGTTTATTCCGATATTGGTCCGATGCATGAGTGTGGAGTATATCAGGTTGTGGGTTTAAAAACTTTGTCCAAAGCCCTTGAATACTATCTACTAATTATTCGATCCAACTCATATATTCAGTCGGTACCAAATAGACTGTCATGAACTTAAAACAATTTTTCGAAGCGCCTAACAAAATATTGTTAAGTTTTCTTATATCTGCAAATTGCTATGAGGAAACTGTCAGGCGTTGTCACAATTTTGAACCGATTTTTCGTCATCAATCGTAACGTAATTTTCGATTAGCAACATAAATCTGGCTATCATATTATTATTATTTTCTTCAATCCAATTAGTAATTATAGCTGTGTATCTATTAGCGCATTTAATCAATGAGATAGATAGATGTATCCACAAAGAATTACAAATAAAGAATCTAATATTTATACCTGATATTATCAAATCGTAATATAGTAGCAATATATCTAATCTGATACGAGAAAAGCACATTGTATATTATTTGGTGTGCATTACAACCGTGGGAATAATTTATCACTAGGTTTACCTGATAATTAGCTTCCAATACGATCGGATTATGCTAATTACATTAAGATTTGATCTTGCAATAGAACACTGATGTAATTCCAATGGTCAATAATTACTTAATAATCTACATATATATAAAATAAATGAAATTGAAGTGTCTATTTGTAATTTCAAATTAACAGCTTTTCACTAAATGCATAAATACGGTGCCTACATAAAAAAAATATATAAATAAATAAACGGCTGGACCGATTTTCACTAGCGAGTTATAAATTAATATTTTAAAGAGAAAAATCCGTAATCGATAAAAAAAATTGTTTCACTTATGGATCGCTGCGTTATATGCGAGTAACATAGGCTATAAATTATTAAAAACAATTAGAGATCCTTTCGCAAATTACAATAATGTGAAAATTCTTCTTCTTTTCTGGTGGTCGCCTTTGTTGATTTTGCCTTTCAGGAGTAAAGTTGCAGTGGTTGGGAATAGTAGTTGGCGAACAAAAACAAAGTCGGCAGCTAAGAACGCATTTGACTTTGACTCCCACACGGACGAATTCGCGGGTAAAAGCTAGTCTACCTATATTCTTGTTCTTTAAAACTTATCAGTTACTCAGGTCACGTTATTGAATTATAATCATGCAGTTACTTTATGTAGGAAAAATAATCATCATCTAGGAAAGAATATATGGAGAGTGATTAACATCTTTAAATAGGTAACATTTATTTTATTAAGAATAGATTAGCAACTCAGAGTTTGGATTTGTGCCCGGTTAATGACAATAGGCTCGCCCCCTATTACATGGGACCTAAATATACCGGCGAACTGTGGGTGTACATTGTCTAACCCTTCGGGGAATACAGGTGTGATGGTATTTTCTTTTATTTCCAGAATAGATTTTGGGTGCAATTAAAATTGGTCCTTCGATACGTCAATCTATTTGGCGGATCGAAGGACCAATTTCTTTAATATTAATATTTAATTATTTAGAAAATTAAATACACACAATCATGAAGACAGCTCTTGCAATTTACCTGCGATAGAAAATTTTATAAAAATAATGTTGACTCCGTTTGTAAAAGAAGAAAACAAAACAAAACAAGTTCAAAATACTATAAATAGAGAGATACATAGAAAAAGCATAAAACCAATAGGTTAGTAGGTAATTGATATCAAGCATTCTATCACAATTCTATTGTAGGTGAACTACCAATAAAGTGGGACAAACAAAATGTTGGAGTATTTACACGCAAACAAATGACGCGCGGTCGTTCCCGAGTAGTTTGCTGAATTTGTTCAAAGTGTCAATGAAAATAAAACAAAATGGATACAAACATTCGGTCTCGGTGGGCGCAAAATGTGACTGAGTCCGGTATATTGTTAATGTGTCTTTGGAGTATAAATACACAACTATTGATCATATGTTAAAGTTTATTTGGTCCTTTGTACTTCTAAGTATAAAACATCGTGAGGAACTTGCAATTCTGGGCTTAAATTAGATGTCAGAAATCGCCAATCCGCCTTGAGCAAGCATGGTGATTAAGTCCGGAATATAATGTGACTTTGGAGTATAAATAGACAACTATCGTCCATAATATGTTTAGAAGTTGCAGTTTTTAAGTTTATCTTGGTTTTTTGTTCTGCATAACTGGGCCTATAATTAGTATAAGGTAGAAATCGCCAATCCGCCTTAAGCAAGCTTGGTGATTAATGTTCGTGCCTTCTCTGTATTAGAAGAGGCTTTGCCCTGTTTTGGGACAATTATGGGCTGATATTATTAGTTATTTTAAGACACCGACTTGCAGTGAAGAAAAATGTCTATAATGCTGTTATGTATTGCGCGTAAAAAGACACTAAATGAAACCGAAACTTTTTTCTTAACCATATCTGGACACCTTCTTTTTATGGAGACATTGAACGTAAAAGTTTGAACTTTTTAAGAAAAACAAAATTAAATTCTTTATCCAAACTTTAAATACCCCCACGGACCCTTGTACATACACACATATATAGTTGTTTTACACACTAAAAACAACTATTGTTTCCCAGCAAAAATTATTGCTTAATGTTATACACGGCGACTTTTAAAGCGTTGCAAAGCCGCGGCAGATCGATTTGCCCTCAGTAGTACTAATGGATTATAGAGTTAAACTTAAAAAATAAACATATTTTTATTTTAAAATATTAAAAAAAAGAATCTTTAACTCGAAAGCGTGAGTTACAATAGTTACACACGGTATACACACACAGACGTAACATAGGTACATTCAAAAACCGCCGACAAAGCCGACATAGCCGACAAAGGAAAAACAAAATCATACATTTTCAGAGAAAAATAAGCTCTCGCGTTTGGTGATACGGTATAAACTAGAAGCCACGCGGTGCCTACAAAGGAAAAAGCGAACAATTAAATGTTCAGAGAAAAATAAGCCTTCGTGCCTCGTGATACGGTATAAACTAGAGCGCGTTGCTTGCACTCTCGCCATTCGCAACAAAAGATAAGAAGAACGGCGGCGAGCCGCGCCGGCGCCGGCGCCGCGCCGCGCTGTGTTGCGCCGCGCACACGTCGCTCAGTTGCCTCGCGAACCTTGTACTTGTAAGTTCAAGTAAACAAAAATGGACAGAAACTACAATTTCGGTAATTTAGAGTACGTCGCCATGGTGCACCTGTACGGTAGGGCGGATTACAATGAGTCTACTGCTCGACGACTTTACTCCGACTTTCTGACTCCATTGGACTCCTTCTTGTGGTCGGAGCTAAAACGCCTGGTATATCGCGATGAATACGAAACTCGGGACGCGTTAGTGACTGCGATAGTGAACGCTTTCGATGTGATTAGAAGTGACAGAGACACATTATTAAAACTAAAACCAAATTCACTAAAACGTGCTCGTTTGTGTGTGGAACGTAGTGGCTTACGCTTCGAACAATTACTGCAGCACCGGGAAGTGTAGGTAAGTACTTTGTAAATAGTAAACATTAATAATAGGTTAGGTAATTGAAATCATTGTAAATAAGTTCATTCCAATTTTTTAAATACGCCTAAAATACTTTACTATCTTCTTATCACGAAATTATTTTCTTTAAGATAACAAACAGTTATTTTGATTTCTTGTTCAGTAGGTTGTAGGTAAAAAAGTATTTTGACGGTCCTAAACCAGTAAAAGGATGAAGGAAAAATTGGTTTAACTTCTTGAGTGTTGTGTTCCAATTAAATTAACTAAAAATCAGCAAATCAGCTGTTGATACGCGCAAGGGTATCGACCTTGCGCGCGCGCCGCCGCGCTGCCGTTTATGAAGGGAAAATTGGTTTAACTTCTTGAGTGTTGTGTTCCATTAAATTAACTAAAAATCAGCAAATCAGCTGTTGATACGCGCAAGGGTATCGACCTTGCGCGCACGCCGCCGCGCTGCCGTTTAAATGACGGGAAAATTGGTTTAACTTCTTGAGTGTTGTGTTCCATTAAATTAACTAAAAATCAGCAAATCAGCTGTTGATACGCGCAAGGGTATCGACCCAGCGCGCGCGCCGCCGCGCCGCGCGCCGTTTGCCGCTCGAGTCTCGACCGCTACGCAAGGTACCTATTTGAAGTGGTTACTATTGGATTGAGGTAGCTTTCGAGTTTAGTTTTTCACAATTGCAAATCTGCCATTTTTATATTTACATAAAAAAGATATTTATTAATAGATTCTACTACCAAAACAAAATCATTTCGCTGCAGCTTTGCAACGCTTTAAAATTCACCGTGTATAGTTTAGTGGGCAGTACGTGTAGTTAAATGCTATGTGATCGGTCTTTTTAACCCCCGACGCAAAAAGAGGGGTGTTATAAGTTTCACGTGTCTGTCTGTCTGTCTGTCTGTGTGTCTGTCTGTGGCATCATAGCTCCCGAACGGATGAAGCGATTTCAATTTAGTTTTTTTTGTATGAAAGGTGACTTACGTACGAGTGTTCTTAGACATGTTTGATGAAAATCGGTGGAGCCGTTTAAAAGTTATGGGTGTGAAAGTGGGGAAGAAAAACTAAAAAATGATTTGTCATGTGGTTATTAAATTATTAGGAACGTATGTACTTACAGCTTAACAAAATCGAAATTATAATAAGTATGTACCTATAAAAAGTATAAAATAAAAATTAAATTAAAAATTTAAAAAACCCCCGACACAAAATCCTAAGTTCCCTTTAAAAAGTAAAAAAATAAAATACGTCGCGTTGGGGGACCGATGTTGCATTTAGGGTACGACCGTCCCAAGCGGTCCCCCAACGCGACGTATTTTATTTTTTTACTTTTTAAAGGGAACTTAGGATTTTGTGTCGGGGGTTTTTTAAATTTTTAATTTTTATACCCTTTAAACATGTCTGCGGTCTCCAAACATCACTTTAAAACTGTCTGAACTCTGATCCCTATAAAAAAGGCGTTGGCCCCTAACTTTGGTCCTTTGTACTCGAAAAGAATCCTAATCGTCGCAATTAGTTCGGAATTAGACATAGAATTATTAGTCTATATGTATCTAAACTGGTTTTATTATTTATTTATGTTACACAAAACTTATAAATAATAATTAAACTACAAAGTTAAATAATAATAATAATTAAATTACAAACTATGTAGGTACAGTAAATATAAAAAAGGAAGGTCATAGGGCATCAAAAAACTAATTATAAAAGAGAAAGATTTTTATTGTAATTTGTGACGGATTATCTCAAAAACTGCTTAACCGATTATAATAATTCATCTACCCATATTCATAGATCCTGCAATTACATCTGCACCAACCATAAGGATTGATGAATCTGAAACACAACATACTTAGGAACCAATTTTTCCATTAGACTTGGAATTTAAAATCTTAACTGCCTCGTTAGCCCAGTGGTCCTAAGCGCGACTACGCTAGAGGTCTTGGGTTGGATTCCCAGGTCGAGCAAAGTGTTATTGAGTTTTCTATGAAATTCTCACTAGCACCTCAGAGTTTGGGTTTGTGCCCGGCTAAATGGCAATAGACTCGCCCCCTATTACATGGGACCTAAATATACCGGCGAATTGTAAGTGTACATTGATACACCTCTGCCTAACCCTACAGGTAATACAGGCGTGATGGTATGTGTCTAGTTACACATACACACCGCAAAGTTCTTGCTCACCTGTGATCACAAAGGTGTCTTCCTGTTAGCAAGACGTTTGCAAGAGTACGTCTGGCTACAATGAGGCAATTGCTCGCAACTTTGATTGGAACACAATGTCGACACGAGGTGAGCTGTTAGAGATATTTTATGTATCTCAGTTGATACATGTTTCTATACGTAGATGAATGTCAATGGCAATATTGTGGACTTGAACTGTGGGTTCAGTAGTGGTTGAGAATTTGAGTCATGTTTGCGAAAAAATAGAGTTCAATTTTGGGAAAACTGTCTTTATTCATGTTGATCCCAGTAACTGGGTTGTGGAGGTCAGATAGGCACCTGCTCCATGTAAAACACTGGTATTCAGCTGCATCTGGTTAGACTGAATGACGACCCCAATATAGTTGGAAGAAAGGCTAAGTAGATGATGATTCATGTTGAACACAATGTAATTTCTACAAGACTTATAAATAATAACCTGGACCAAAACCTAAGGAGGCTATCGTTGGGCGGTTGGGTTGACTTTGGTAGAAACATTGCCTTGTGTTATGGCAATGCTTTTCTCTAGCCAAAAAGATGCCCGCTCTTTGCTTACATGAAGAGTCGAACAACCTTTTGGTGATTTCCCGAAACACATACACATACATAAACTCACGCCTTTTTCCCATGGGAGTGGGCAGAAACCACAGAACGCCACCTGCTACGATCCTTACATACTACTGTCGCCTCGTACACATTCATACATCTGGTCATACAAGCACGCCGGTTACGAGTACTGCACACCCGACACTTGATTCCTTGATTTCCCGAAAATCAAGATAAATACTCAGATCTTAGTGTACTATTTAAAGTAACTCTTTGAATAAAGCGTTGAATTGTCTTTTTGGGCTGCCTCGTTGGCCTAATGGTCCTAAGTACGAGCAAACGTGTTGTTGGGTTTTTCTATGAAATTCTCAGTAGCAGCTCGGAGTTTGGATTTGTGCCCGGTCAATGGCAATAGGCTCGCCCCCTATTACATGGGACCTAAATATACTGGCGAACTGTGGGCGTACGTTGGTACACCTCTGCCTAACCCTTACAAGGATATACAGGCGTGATGGTATTTGTGTATATGTTGTCTTTTTGAAAAACCCGAGCATTTTCTTGAGACAGAATAGGAAGTATTTGCTGTTTGATTTACGCTGCAATTTCATTCGTATAAGCTTTTATCAGTCAAATCTGTGGTCAAATGACAATTGCTAGAAAACTTATTCCAAGTGAAAGATCAAGCCACCGCCTTTTAGCTCTCTCAAATGTTGGGTACCGTTAATTATTTCATACTCCAGAAAGAACTTTAAGTTAGACTCGTAATTATAATACTTTACAAGATAAGATTCTGGTTTTATGCGTAACAATGGCGTTCTTTAGCTATTCATAGTAAAGTTTGAGATGATGTTAGAATATTTCTATTCACTTCAACTTAACTTCTTTATGAATATAAATATAATACTAATTCTTGTTTAGAGTTTTTTTGGTCTTACGCACGTGGACTGTTTTCCACCTATAGAAAACTATATTATTAGGGAGTAACATAGGCTATACTCTATTTAAAAAAAAAAAACCATCACGCCTGTAATCCCCGAAGGGACAGGCAGAGGTGTACTAATGTACACCCAAAGTTCGCTGGTATATTTAGGTCCCATGTAATAGGGGTGAGCCTTTTGCCATTTATAGAAACTAAATCCTAACTCCGTGCTGCTACTGAAAATTTCTTGGAAAAACCCAATAACACTTTGCTCGACCTGGGAATCGAACCACTTCTTTTTTTTATAGACGGGAAATCATCAAATAACTACCCCCGCCCTTAGTGTCAGACTTTTACTGAACCCGTCCATGTTCCTTCATGTGCCCTTTGCGTTCCGGGGGCGCGGTATCTCTTTCGAACAACCCGCAGCCCCGGCAGGCATCGACCCTCAGTGGCCCCTTCCAAGTTTGCTGACATCTCTATGAGGCGCGCGTGGAACACGAACGCTCCGTCAACACGGTGCTTAGGACCACTAGGCCATAATGTGATAGGGTTGTCAATCATTCTCTGTCCGAAAATCGACTCGAATGGAATGTAATTCACTTTAACATGTTTGTGCTAGGCCCAGTGTACATGCACAGTCAACAAACTATTTGGTATACAGTCAAAATTATTCATCTTTCGACTATGCTGCCTATATGCTCAGCACACTCACAACATTGTTTAAAAGTAATCGCAAATAAGCTGCTTGTATACTAAATAGCTTTGTTGATTGTACCTACAAAGTAATGGAACAAATGAGTTAATAGTGTAGTCTACCTTATTAGCAAGCTTAGCTAACGAGTGTGGCAGATTTTTACTGTTTTAGAGATACGCTGTTTTAACGCGTGTTAAGGGTGTGTTTGCACAGAACTATGTAGTTGGCGCAGTGGTTGAGCAATTGGCTGCTGAGCTGCGTGTCGCGGGTTCGATTCAACTAGTTGTTCAGCGTCTGGTTTTGTGTATGTAAGTTTAGAATATTTAGTTAAATAACTTACAATCTCTACTTTTCCGCAGCTGGATAATGGGCAAAGCCCTCCTACAATTTTCTTCTATGTATTTTTTTCTCTTGTATCGGTACTCGCAGTGTTCTAGGTTATCTTGCCACCTCTTCCTAGACGTAACTAAAGGGCACCATTTTCCATCACCATCTTCAAGCGCCCATTACGGGTTTTGCTAAAAGGCCAATAAGCATGCGGCTTATGTGATTAGATTAGGATTCTGATAAAAATATAATGGTAATGCTCAGGATTGGGTTCATAATTGAGTACCTAAATAATAATTCTACTAATATTATGAATGCGAAAGTTTGTATGTTTGTCTTTCTCACGCTCAAACGGCTGAACAGATCTGAATGAAATGTTGCAGTGAGATAGGTAATTGAGCGGAATAACACATAGACTACTTTTTATCCCGAAAAAAATTTACGGTTCCCGTGGGATAATATCTAGGGCTGGCAGACTAAAAAACATAAGTCCAAAAGAGGGCTGGCAGACTAAAAAACATAAGTCCAAAGTTTGAAAGAAAGAAAAGAAAGAAAAATCATTTATTCTTGCGAAGAAGTTTCACTTTTGGACTTATGTTTTTTAGTCTGCAAGCCCTAGATATGTCAACTTTGACGCGGACGAAGTCGCAGGCAGAAGCTAATATAATGATAATGCCTATATCAATGCTAGCCATAAGCCATGCAATGTTACGATCAAGCAAACTTTTGACCACAATTTCAGCCATATAATTTGTACCAATTATTAGATAAAAAGCTCACACATTAATGGTTACACGAGGGCTATCATAAATTTGATTATTGTATACAATTTTCCTTATGTGGTAATATAATTATATTGGTATTTATCCTTGTGTTGAAAGCACGTGATTTTGCGTGGGACTTATCAATTACTTTTATTAACGTCTGTTGAGAAAGAAGTATAAAAATAATTTCTAAATCATCAAAAGAATCAAACGAAAGGACCAGATAAAAGTGTTTGGTCCTTAGATACGCATGGCAATATTATAGTTCTAAAATACAAATTAGTATTTTTCAGTTATTCATTTTTAATATCTAAGCGTCCTTAAGCGTGTTGTTCTAAGTTGGTTATTATTTTGCTTTAAGAGTAAATGAATGTTAAAACGTAAGCACTAGTTGATTCTCAATCGTGGTGCGAAAGAATATTCAGAGCGATACCCGTGCCCCGGCCAATGGTAGTTCAAGGAACATCGTGGGGTTTTAGTCTCCACCTTCCCTGAGGCAGTCCTTGAGAATTACCTCACGAAATAGAAGAAAAAAAAGTTGAGTCTCAATCGTGCGCCTTTTTCGACAGAAAGACCAAAAAATGAACATACAACATTCATTCTATCACGTCTGTATTCCCCAAAGGGTTAGGCAGAGGTGTACCAATGTACACCCACAATTCACCAGTATGTTTTAGGTCCCATGTAATAGGGGGCGAGCCTATTGCCATTAACCGGGCACAAATCCAAACTCCGAGCTGCTACCGAGAATTTCATAGAAGAACCAAATAAAACTTTTTGCTCGACCTGTCATAAAATCAAATCTTTCATAAAATCTATGCAAAGCCTACCCTTAACTGTAACACAAGTTAACGGCAAACATTTAAAAGTCTAATTATCTGAGATCATGTAGTTCATTTGTACTCGCGTGTCCTCACTTGTGACAATGCTTTCGTAAAGTCGTGAGCCTATTGTTCAGTTCCTCTTTCTTCAAGTTCAACTTTAGATAAAAAGGTGAGTACTGGTTTTGGTTAATCTTACTAACTATAAGATCATATAATCATCTGCCTAGCCTTTGCTTCCAGTCTAACTGGATGCAGATAAAAACCAGTGTTTTACATGGAGCGACTGCCTACCTGGTTAGACTGGTTGTCAGACTTCTTAGCTTCTGACTATCCGTAACGACTGTCAAAGATCTACGAATGACATCGACCAACGGCTTTACGTGCTTTCCGAAGCACGGGGGTGTCACCTCCACACCACCAACTTTCAGGCTGCGTCTGAGTAATTGCTAATGGAAAAACCCAATAACACTTTTTTGCTCGACCTGGGAATCGAACCCGGAACCCCACGCTCATCAGTCGCGCTTGTGACCACGGGTCAGTCTCTCAACTATAAGACCAATTGGTATATTCTATACAAAGCTCCCCAGAACGGACAAGTGGGAGTTTGATTCACACACTACGGGTTCTATTTAGGATTCCGTACGCGAAGGGTAAAACGGGACCCTATTACTAAGAGTTTGCTATCCGTCTGTTTGTCTATCCGTCTGTCACCAGGCTGTATCTCATGAACCGTGACAGATGGACAGTTAAAATTTTCACAGATGATGTATTTCTGTTGCCGCTGTAACAACAAATACTAAAAAACCGAATAAAACAAGTAGGTATACAAGGGGGCTCCCATACAACAAACGTGATTTTATTTCTCGTGTTTGCTTGATATTGATAACGGCAACAGGTAGACGCATAAAATACTCACAGAATATTTAGTTTATCTTTAAAAATAAATAATAAAATTGAACTAAAAATTTCAAGGGGGCTCCCAAAGAACAAAACAAGTTTTTATAGATAATGGTACGGAACCCTTCGTGTGCGAGTCCGACTGGCACTTGGCGGGTTATTTTTATTACTTAGTTTATAATTAAATAAAAAAAAATCGTATTCTTACCTCCACATGACTCCGTCATAAGTTTTTCTGCAACGATTTATCCTTATGCAATCATAGGAAATACCTGCCAGATCATTGTTGAGATAATATCATTAATTTTATTTTTGCAATCTATTTTAAAAGATGAATCCATTCTGTGTGCAGTTTTTTAAGATAATTGTTGGTGTGGGTAGGTAAATAAAAAGGTTAATTATAGCATCTTCTATTTATACCAACATTATGAAGAGTTTGTTTGGTTGATTTTGTGTTTGTCGAAATTATTAATCAGATTCTGAAAATCCTTTAGATGCACCCACGATAGCATACGCTACGATATATCCGAGGATCCGCAAGAAAATTCACAAGGACCAATTTAAAAAAGAAAAAATATAGATAGCTACATTATTTCTGAGTAAAATTGGCTATATAACATCACGCTATATCACACAGAAGCGGAGCAGTAACCAAAGACGTAATGGGTGAAATAAATCACGGGGACGAAGTTGCAGTAGTTTCAGTTATAAAATGAGGTATCATGTATTATTGCATCCGATTAAGAGCCACACAGTACATATTAGTAAGCATATAAGTAAGAAAGAAATATTAAAAGGTAAAAAAAGACAAGCAACTTTTTAGATTCGCCATTTTATAATGGTCTTTCGAGCCGACACAAAAAATTATGCAACTCTTAGGAACGAATTTGTAACATTTTAATTTGTTCGTCAAAATACAAAGGTATGGGAAAACCATAAGTGAATCATCCAATAATTGTGCCTTGTAATTGACGTAGGTATTTTATGGTACGCATAGTTCCGTTTTGTTATCTTAAAGGAGTCTGCCCACTCCACCGCACCATGCCATGACCATAGACCATGTCACAATAATTGTATCAGGAATGGAAAGGAACACGATACGGGCTACTATCATTAGAACTTATCAACAATTTTTGACACCCCGTGCGAGGCAAAAATAAAGAAATGTCATTGTCAAAGTGACAATTCAGGGGTAGCCAACATTTCCCGAGTAATTCAAATTATTGAAGTTTTTTTTTGTGTTTTTGGAAGAACGCTAAAGCAGCGTGTCTTAATTAAAAATATGATAGCTTAGCCTAATAATAGGAAAGGTAAACGAAAGGAAAATAAAAGATTTAAATTTTTATGAACAAGTTACGTTTCGCTAATAGAAAACACTAAATAAAGTCCAAATGTTTGTAACCACTGGCTTATTGCCAGTAGCATAAAAAGCACGATTTCATTTCAAATAGTTATATTTTATTCTTGAATCGTAATTTACGTCACTTTAAAGTTCAAAACTGGTTGCAATATTATATTATACTTGTTAAAAATATGCCTAAAATTTTAGAACTATGTTATAGTATTTTTCGCCAAACTGCACAACTGAGGTTATTATTTTAAAATTGGCAACACCTTTAGTAATGTTGGCAACTGGCAACATTAAAAAAAAATATATATACCATCACGCCTGTATTCCACGAAGGGTTATGCAGAGGTGTACCAATGTACACCCACGTCCCACAGTTAGCCGGTATATTTAGGTCCCATGTAATAGGGGGCGAGCCTATTGCCATTAACCGGGCACAAATCCAAACTTCGAGCTGCTACTGAGAATGTCATAGAAAAAGCCAATAACACTTTTGCTCAACCCGGGAATCGAACCCAGGACCTCCAGTGTAGCAGTCGTGCTTAGGACCACTAGGCTAACGAGGTAGTTTACATTTTTGATCTCGCATTCGATTTCCATCTTTAGTGGGTGTTATAGGTAGTCTACTTTTATACGAAAAGAATATTTTCTGAACGTCCGTCGGTCGAAGGTCGTGTTAGATACGGTGTAGTGGGCAAACTCCTTAAAGGATTACAACGTCGGATCCTGGATTAAAGCTCGGATTTAATTATTTTAGTGTCAAAGGGGCGATTCGATTCGATTTGCCTTTGGCTTAACTGTTCCGAGAATTGATTCGGACCGTTAACAGTTTCGAGTTCAGAATCTGGTCCTTTTGGAAATTATATCGTCTACTGTGTTCGAATACCACTTTATTATTGGTAGACTGACTACCTAGTTGACCTTCTGGTTACAAATGCGACTGTTAAGCATGAGGTTCTGAATTTCGATTCCTAGGTCGGGCAAAGTGTTATTGGTTTTTTCATCAGGATTTTTCTGTAGCAGCCCGGTATTTAAAAGCTAGTGGTGTGACACCTCCGTGTCTTGAAAAGCATGTAAAACTGTTGGTCTTTCAACTGCTCACTCTTTTAAGCGTGCCATAAGCTTGAGAAAATTGTATGCACAGCTACATATCAAGCTATACCTTTCCAGTTTATGCTGATCTTTCATTGCATAGATTTTCTATACAATGAAAGGTCAGCGGTTATACTGGAAATTATAGCTTGATAGCGAACTGCCCGCGACTTCATCCGCGTTGCTTATTACACCCGCTATAAATAACATCTTAGGTTAATGCCCCGCTCCCGTGTGTCGTAGCGTGATGTTATATAGCCTATGTTACTCGGGAATAATGTAGCTATCTATTGGTAAAAAAATAGTTAAAATCGGTCCAGTAGTTTCGGAGCCTATTCGTTACAAACAAACAAACAAATCTTACCTCTTTATAATATTAGTGTAGACTATCTGTACCCCGCGGTTTCACCCGCGTACGTTAGGTTTTTGGTTACTGATCCATTCCCGTGGCTCATAGCGCGATGTTATGTAGCCTATAATCTGTTATTCTGAGGTAAAAGCTACGGAATGTCACGCAGTTATTATTTTGCTGCGAAGTTATTTTAAAACTGTGATAATTATCTCCTAAGATATTCTTTAAAATCAAATGATGTAAAGTGCAATTTTGTTCAAAATTAAACACTTGTGATGAATAACGTATTTATGTTGATAAGGATTAATACTATGTTCATCAAAACACCTTCGCAAATAATGCAATATTTAAAAAAACCTGGCCATAAAAATGGCTATAGTGAGTCAACCTTAAAAGTTAGGCATTTACTGCCGCGGATTTTTTTTTGTATATTTTAAGGGGAACAATTCTCTCATACATTATTTTTGCGTAACTTTAACCGTTTACGCAGCGCACGCAACGAAAGCCCTCAAAAGGAATATTTTTTCCCGTTTTTGCAACATTCTTCATTGATGCTTCGCTATAATTGGTCGTAGCGTGATGTTATATAGCCTATAACCTTCCTCGATAAATGGGCTATCCAACTCAAAAAGGATTTTTGAAATCGGACCGGTAGTTCCTGAGATTAGCGCGAACAAACAAACAAACTCTTCTGGTTTATAATATTAGTATATATATAGTATATAGATAATTATGTAGCCGTGTGTACAACACTGTCATCTGAGACTGCAAGAAAACCCTTTGGGGGATCCCCTAACCCCACTGCAATACAGTACTTACTATAAATGACGATTATTTTTACGTAAGCACTGCATAATAAAAGTAACATCTGCAATTTCGTTAGCTCATCTATGAGTAAATACTTACCGCAATAATTATTGATTTTCCAGATGACTTATAGATTCTAGGTACTTCACATAGGTCATAGTATTTGTCTTACTGCCCCGTTGGTCTCGTGGTCGCAAGCGCGACTGCTGAGCAAGGGGTCCCGGGTTCGATTCCCAGGTCGGGCAAAAAGTGTTATTGGGTTTTTCCATTAGAAATTATTCAGTAGCAGCCCGGACTTTGGAAGTTGGTGGTGAGACACCCCCGTGCCTCGGAAAGCACGTAAAGCCGTTGGTTCCGGCTGTCATTCATAGATCTTTGACAGTCGTTACGGATAGTCAGAAGCCAAGAAATCTGACAACCAATCTAACCAAGAGGTATCGTGTTACCCAGTTACAGGGTTGTGGAGGTCAGATAGGCAGTCGCTCCATGTAAAACACTGGTATTCAGCTGCATCCGGTTAGACTGGAAGCCGACCCCAACACAGTTGGGGAAAGGCTAAGCAGATGATGAATTATTGATTTTCCAGATGACTTATAGATTCTAGGTACTATTCGTAGGTCATAGTATATGTCTTGTACTAAGAGGTTTATGTTTTAACATAATGTCCGCATTGTTTTGTTGTTTCTCTCTCATATTTCTAGTAATAATCATGTACTGTTTTTTCCGTACTTTGTTCAAATGAATGTCGGTTTTTGCGGAGTTATGAAATAGTAACATACATACAATCACGCCTGTATTCCCCGAAGGGTTGGGCAGAGGTGTACCAATGTACACCTCTAATGTAATTTATTATTTTATTTTAGGCTAAGCTGATTATTTAATGATTCTGTAGAATAATTAAATAATCATATTATCTTCATATGTTTGTCTACTAATGTAGTTATTTCTTCACCTTTGCAAAACCTTGGAGTTTATTACGATACTTACCTACAGCTATGATTTATAATAAACATCGTCGGTGTATTAGGGAAAATATATGATTTTGTCTATTTATCATAAAATTGGTTTCTCCTCAGTAGGTTTAAGTTGTAGGAAAAAATCTTTCAACATAATACCTACAAAGATGGGTCTTGAAATGTTAAGAAAAATTTAAAAAGTAAAATAGAACCTATTCGCTTTAAAAGACCACAAGGCTTTGCTTTTTGCCTCGAAGGACCAGAAAAATTACAAGTTGTTTATTTTAATTTTTTTTAATCGTTTTTTTAAAAAGCTTTGACTATAAAGGGCTCTTTCTCTTTATGCATTCTTGTTGCTCCTATAAGTGAAAACAATGAAAGTGAATAAAAAAATAGAAATAATAAAGAAGTAGGTAAACCATGGCAGTTAAGAGATGACCAATCCCAACTGACAGCGCCCCTTCACGAATATGACGCGTGGATCAGCACTACTTAGCAGCTCAACCATCATGAAGGGAACCAAATCATTTAACCGAGTAGTAGTAGTAAAAGAATATATACCATCACGCCTGTATTCCTCGAAAGGTTAGGCAGAGGTGTACCAATGTAAACCCACAGTTCGCCGGTATATTTAGGACCCATGTTACCCATGTAATAGGGGGCGAGCCTATTGCCATTAACCGGGCCCAAATCCAAACTCTGAGCTGCTACTGAGAATTTCATAGAAAAACCCAATAACATTTTTTGCTCGACCTGGGAATCGAACCCAGAACCTGTAGCGTAGCAGTCGTGCTTACGACCACTAGGTTAACGAGGCAGTTAAAGGATAATTCACAATATTCAAGTTAAATTTATTTACATGTAAGTAATACGACGTGTAATAAATACATTAAGAATGTGACCTGTTTTTTAAACTCAGTTGCCAGTTAAAAACTTGTTCTTAATTAAATCCGGCGCCGAGACGTTGCGATTTCATAACTGATGCTGATTTGTTACTCTTTCAGTTTTAGCACTTTGTGAATAGATACATGTATAGAGCAAGTAATTTGGTATACTGGCAGCTAACTTGAAATTACTTTTCTACAATGTTGTGAGTAGCATACTTGAGAGAGAATTGACATCACAGCATGTTGTCAATTCTCTCTCAAGTGTGCTATAAGAAAAACCTATTTATTTTACTATTGATACGTTTATAAATACTTTCTTGAATTTTACGAGGATGCATATCTGCGCTTTGTGTAAACCCACCTAAGCTTACGCTCACATATAACGTCCTAACAAGTTTTAACATACCATCACGCCGGTATTCAATATAAGGGTTAGGCAGAGGTGTACCAATGTACACCCACAGTTCGCCGGTATGTTTAGCTCCCATGTAAAAGAGGGCGAGCCTATTGCCATAACCGGGCACAAATTCTAACTCTGAGCCGTTACCGAGAATTTCATCGAAAAACACAAGTTATTGTGTTTTTCCATGAAATTCTCGTCGAGCAAAGTGTTAACTTTGCTCGACCTGGGAATCGAACCCAATACCTCTAGCGTAGCAGTCGCGCTTAGGACCACCATGCTACGAGACAGTTAACAAGTTCTAAATTATTATATAATATATTACAATTTCTAATCATTGGTCTGTTGCTTTAGACCCAAGATTTTACTAGGTACTGTAACAGACAAATCTACCTAAACACAAAAGAATAAATATCTATTATTAAAGCTTTATTCATGCTTGTAAAAGCATGCTTAGATTATACAGGTTTGCCTGACTAATTACTATGACACCGTTGACATATACATGTTAATAACTGTATTTTGAGCATATTTCAAGTTCATACACCCCTCTTCTAATGCTAATGAGATGGCACTAGAAAATAATACTATACAATGACGTAAAGCGAAATCGTTAACTTGAACAAGAATTTTGTATTACGTACTTTATTGTATGTGGGTTTAAAAGCGTAATTCTATTACTAGCGTCATTGCTAACCTTTCTTGGTATTTTGAAATATGACATTATCACTGTACAATACGAGTATGAACTTATTTTTATTTTTCGAACATAAAACCAACTTAAATAATAATAATCATTAAATTACAAACTATGTACAGTTAATATAAAAAAAAGGTTATAGGGCATCAAAAATTCATCTGCATCGGTGTTAATGGGACATGTGCCCAAAAGGCTGGTAGAATTGCCACGTTGTATGGCAATGCTGATTCTTGGCCTAAGAAAAGGCCAGCCCTCTGGTCATGTGAAGAATCGACCAGTTGCTTGGCGATGTCACTAGAATTTTCACAAACGACCAGTCAAGCATTAAAATCTTACGACTGGTAAGTTAAACTCTCCGTTTTTCAAATAGGAACCGGGCTTTAGTCGTACTCTCCCAAAAGACAAAAAAATCGAACGCATATACTTGCTTCAATTTTAGACCCGCACTCAAAATGTTTAAAGAACTACCAGCAATATAACTATTGCCCGCATGAAACTATGGTAGACCTGTTTAACAACAGGTCTACCATAGTTTCATGCGGGTTCAATGTTTTCATTGACGTTGTCTATGTAGTTCATAAGATAACACAAAAGTGTAAGTAAGTAACTATTTAAAGTAGTGTACATAGATAAATTGCCACTCTTTATCATCTCGAACAATGTGGCTTGGTGTTTGACGTGAGAAACATATAATAAAATATACGAGTACGTCAATAGAGTTATTTTGTCATCTTTCACGGCTGTCCGTTTTTGTAAATTATATTTTTAATCTTATCTTGTTTTTGGTCCTTATTTATGTTCTAACTGCCTCATTAGCCTAGTGGTCCTGAGCACGACTGCTACGCTAGATCGAACCCAGGACGATTCGATTCCTAGGTCGAGCAAAAAGTGTTATTGGGTTTTTCTACGAAATACTCAGTAGCAGCTCGGAGTTAGGATTTGTACCCCGTTAATAGCAATTGGCTCGCCCCCTATAACATGGGACCTAAATATACTGGCGAACTGTGGGTGTACATTGGTACACTTCTGCCTAACCCTCGGGGAATACAGGCGTGATGGTAATGGTTATTTATGTTCCTGGCATAGTTGTGATGGCTCGGTGGTTTTGCAACACAGCTCGGGCCAGTACCACTATGCATTTTTGTATTTTATGATGTATCTAAGTTTGTCTTGGACGTCACTGACATCGGTGAAGGAAAACATTGTGAGGAAACCTGCGGTGTTATTCTGTAAAACCCTCCTTCCGTGAAGAGACCGTGTGGCGACTTGTCAATCCCTAGCAACGTATAGTGGCAGCCCAGTTTTAGCTCACTTTACCTTAATTCTCTGAGGGAGATTTCTTACAGAATAAGCCGGCTGGACCTATTGTTAATATAAGTCTGAAATCGCCAATCCGTCTTGTGCAACCGTGTGTTTTCTCTGTATGTGAAGATGCCTTTGCCTTGTAGTTAGATAATGATAGACTGGTATTGTTTTTATATCCCTGTAATAAACATATTATACCCTAATGGGTTAGCATAGGTACAACAATATTTTATTTCATTAAAAAAACTTCAAGGACAATATTTTGTACGTTAACATATTCCCGTATTAACGTAATGTGGGCGTAAACGTTAGCGTTCATTACGTTTGTAATGTTCTAGATACAGTTGTGTTCGTTCTAGTGAACTGTAAAAAAATATCGTAAGAATTATTTAAATAAATGGTACTTTTTTGAGGTCGCTGTGCTAAAAGAAGGTATTCATTTCAATGAAAGTGTAGCTATTATTAACTTATTAGTATAGCTAACTATACAGTTAACTACTAGGCAAAAGTTTTCTATGCTTCCTACATTAATTTCCGAAAAAAATCGTCAACAGCATCTTTTTTCCTAAACTGGTCCTAAGGGTCTGATTAGGACCAAATTTTGAAAAAGAAAAATGTTGAACCACACATAAATTATTGGTCGGTTTAATTAACGATGTGCCGAAAAGAAAAACCCGACTCGTGCCTTACATGAATGTGACTTTTTTTCGCACGCAATTTAATTTGGTGGAATCTCCTACGTTTCCGTGAAATTAAATGTGTTAGCTATGCGAACTTAGCATAGAAATGAGCGAATTACGCAAATTAATTGCCAATTGGAGATGCTTTTCGACTTTTTGGAGTGCTTAGCATCTTTCGACAAACAATTTATCAATCGGTGCCTAATTATGTAAATTAGATTAATGCTATGAAGAAGAAAGTGTTATTTATTGACCTTCAACCTATTACATAAGAAAGAAGCTTTATCTATTGAGATTGTGATAAAGACCAAATTAGTCTGTGTTAAACCTATCACACTAATATTATAAAGGCAAAAGTTTGTATGTTTGTCTTCACACACAAACGGCTGAATGGATCTGAATGGAAAGCACTGAGATAGACTGTAGTGTGGAATAACACATAGGATACTTTTTATCCCAAAAAAACGTACGGTTTCCGTGGGATAATATATCAACTTTGACGCGGAGGAAGTCGCAAGTAAAAGCTAGTATTGAGATAAAAATAGGTATGTTTAATATTTAACTGAATTATAACTGAATAGCTTCGTTCTCAACCAGATCTTTGACTCGTTCTATGGATAGTAAAATTCGATCAAAATTCTACCCCACCTTATATTGAACACCATAATATTAGAGGCCCATGCACTTGTTGCTATGCAAAACCTGTTAGTGCACTGTGAAGCTAAGTAAACACGTGATAGATGCAAGCTATGCTTGGCGCCAAAAATTGCCTCTCACGCCGCAAGGTCGCGAGTGTACGCGCGGCTTAAGGGGAGATGCACTGGTTAGGGTTGCCAACGATCCCAAATAACCTTACTTAATTTCATACATACAATCACGCCGTTCGTATTCCCCGAAGTGTTTGGCAGAGGTGTACTCATGTACACACACAGTTCACCGGTATGTTTTAGGTCCCATGTAATAGGATTAATAATACTTTAATTTTGTGTTTTTGGTCTTTTAAGACATGCAACATGAAGTTCATTGAAGTACATGATAATTATCAGCCTGATATAATCCCACTGTATGGCAAAGGCACTTTGATTAACTAGAAAACAGTTATTCACCTTATTTATAGCATTGGTTTTTGACTGAGGTCAGAAAAATATTTGGTCTAGATTAAAAGCAATTGCGCTTGTGTTCAAAAAAATCAGACAAGAAATGCTACTTTCCAAAACCAGTTCTTCTAAAAAAAGAACTACCAATTTAGTACCCAATAGATTTTTGGAGCTAGTATTAGTAGTATGTATCAAAACACCAACATAATTATCATTTGCATCAACCAAATACAGCTGCTGTCAATGGACATGTCTTGATATAGAAAGTTAGATACATTTTAATTAATTAATTAAGCATGCAAGATCAAGATCCCTTGTTTGGTCCGATAGAAACGACGATCACTTGTTATGTGAACAAAAATAGATGTAAGTACCTATTGTATAATTAGTGACCTTTTATTTCGCTTATGTGCATGCCCGTAACAGGTTTTCCTTAGGAACTACTCAGTACACGGGATGTGACATCACTTTTAAAATAAAAATAATGATAATTATGAGACTTTAGGAAGATTTTTTATTTTCTTAACTCTATGAAGGACACTAAACGCCCATAAGCGTCATAACAATAAAACTTCTGTTGTGTTTTTTTTAGTGTCCTTGAACGTGTTAATATTATAAACAATCATCTTCAGGAAGATTATTTTTTATGGTCTTAAAATATATAAGATAAGAAAACTTTTTGTAATTTTAAGTAACCATGAATGAAATATTGGTCCTTTTATACGTCATCTTAACAACTTAAACATTTACCTCATTAAACAATGCAACAGCCGTATTTACACACAATAAACTTAAAACCTTTACGACCACACGTCATGACAATTCGCGTCACCCATTCATGACTAAACGAGACCCATTATGAAAAGTAATTCGTGAACACGTTTGTTGGACTGTCCCCTATAATAGTAGTCAGTGCCAGCCCTAGCTTCAACAGGTGATATAGAACGGCTCAATGGTCATTTACCGACTACCAACCATATGTAGCGTTCGCGAACGCGGTTTGAAATTCAAAGTGTACTGAGTGGCGGTTGCGAAAAATAAATAAACATTTTGAATTGGAATTCTAGAATTGAGTGTCTTTTGAAAATTATGTTTGTGTGACTGTGTTTGTTTAGTGACTATTTTGTTTATTTTACTGGAGATTACTGTAAGTTTTATTTTTTATTTTTTTGTGGTTTGCTTTGCGGGTTTTATGTTTGTTTACTTTTGAAAAGAAGGTCTAAGTAATATAATTGCAATGAAAATGGTTTTGTGTAGCGTATAGTACTGTGTAGACAGTGAATTGTAGGCGGAATATTAAATTATATGAGTTTTAATTTTTTTACATAATATTACGTAATTAAATAATTTATGAAAAATACATTGCAAATCAAATAAATCTGCTGCCAAGTTGCCTGATGAAATGTCAGTGTTGTTAAATATTTAAATTGTGAACTGATTTCAGTCCTTGTTACGTCAATAATAAATATGTACATATGTTAAAAGATTAAAAACTAAATATTAATTAAAATCCTCTACATAATTTATTTTGTTGGCCCATAATAACTGTTGCATAAATCAGCTAGATGAAATTAAAACAATTTAAGATAGAAAAAAAACGCATTTAAATTCAGTTATTTAAACTAAGCATAATAATTAACTAAACAACTTCGCAATTACGCAAAATGGAGATCATACCAAAACATAAGTACTCTCACTAAATATATCTAAATTGCCCAATATACGTTGACATTTCATATTAGCGCTGTCTGCATACTCAAATGTCAATTTTCCGTTAACTTCACAACATTAAAACCAAGTTCCCTAATTTGCCGCATACCAAGAGACGCTGGTCCTTCGGTACGAGTATTCTAAACAGTTTACTATCTTGCACAACACATATTGCCTTGACCGTATATGAACCAGGTTAAGCGCTACAACGATCAGGGGCGGACCGTAAATTCGTGGGGCCCTGGGCCATACTAAGGGGCCCTACCTAATTAACCAAACTTATGGTCATTAAAAAAAAACTGTTTGCTATGAAAAAGTACACGGTTTCTGAAGGAATCAAATTGGGACAATCATAACCAATGTTTTTTTTTTATTTTGGTTTCGTCTTCAATGAGTGTTGGGGCCCCCTTATATTTATGGGGCCCTTGGCTGCAGCCTTAAAAGCCTATAATAATATAAAGATCCGCCCCTGACAACGATATTGTAGCCAGTATAATGTTTAGTTGGAACTCCAAGACAATAAATAGGTGATTATAAAACCTACGCAAAGTAGGAACTTCCTTTTGATTCATCGCTCTTTATAACAAACTGTCTGCTCTTTATTAATCTTGATTGAGATTTGCGAATTTCATGCCATGTACTTGATTCTTTTTATGACCAACTTCAAAAAAGGGTATTGTGTTTAGGTGTTATTGAGTTTTTTATCATCAGTATTTTTTTCTTACTGCCTCGTTAGCCTAGTGGTCCTAAGAGTGACTGCTACGTTAGAGGTCTTGGGTTCGATTCCTAGGTCGACCAAAGTGTTATTGGGTTTTTCTATTACATTCTCAGTAGCAGCTCGGAGTTAGGATTTGTGCCCGGTTAGTGGAAATATGCTCGTCCCCTATATCATGGGACCTAAATATACCGGTGAACTGTGGGTGCACATTGGTGCACCTCTGCTTAACACTTCGGGGAATATAGGCGTGATGGTCTATCTATGTATGTTTAAAAATGGAGTTGTACGTTTTGTGCAGGGTGTTCACGAACACCTCAGGGGATGAAGAATCTATTTTTTTTATGACGTAACTATTTGGACCTCTTTATATATCAGCCTTGTTTCAAACAGTACCTAAGGGATTAGTTAGATTAACGTCATGGCTAATTATTTACAAGTGATAAAAATGTTTAATTAGTCGGCAACATTGTTAGTTTATCTGTTGCTGCTTACTTTTTGATAATACAAATTGATTCATAACAGCACCCATGAACCTTAACTTGGATTCAATTTGTCACGAAATCGTGTCAGTGAAGTTTTGCAAAGGCTTTACATAAAAGTTCAAAAACAATTTTGATTCGGATTTGTTTGATCGTATCTTTGAATAAGGTAAATCATTATTTGCCTTTTTACCCGACTACGGCGAAGCAAAAAGGAGGGTTATGAGGTTGACCGGTATGTATGTATGTATGTATGTATGTATGTATGTATGTATGTATGTATGTATGTATGTATGGATGTTCATCTGTTCCCTCATAACTTCTAAACCGTCTAACGTAAATTGACAAATGAGGTGTCATTAGAAGCGTCTTGATCGTCCGCTGGTTATAGGCTACATTATGTTGCAATAAATTGTATGTGGCGCCCTCTAGGGCTCAAGAAGATGTGAAAAAAAATTTTTTTTCTTCCAAATATGGTCGTGTTGCATATCAAACTAAAGGGCTTAATTAGCACATTTCAAATATATATATATTATATAAGTAAATTGTACATAGCACCCTTTAGAACGCATCATAAACCTAGCTAACTAACCAATATTTCGTTTGGGAGACTTAATAGATTATTATTTCATATATTGTGTATATATGTTGCAGTTCCAATAATATTACGCATATAAATGTCTAAATTTAAACCCCAAAATATTTTAAATAAAAAAGAAGTTTAAAAAACTAAAACCCGACTACAAAAAATTCACGTTCTAAAAAGTATGAAACAAGAAAACATTCTCATCTGAAAGCCGTGGTCGTATGCCACCTAATTCAGGTAAAACTGTATGTATGTAGTTATAGAACATGAATCTTTAGCACTAAAGTTTAGGGTAAAGTGGCATACGACCACGGCTTTCAGATGAGAATGTTTTCTTGTTTCATACTTTTTAGAACGTGAATTTTTTGTAGTCGGGTTTTAGTTTTTTATAAATTAACATTCTTGTAAATGTAATCTGTAACAGAAAGTATCATGTTTTGACATTCATTGTTATTTAAATATACTTTTAAAGCGAAATAATCCCAGACTTCGACCAGCCAGAGCAAATTTCCCAAAAGGAAAATCTTAAAGGTCAAGCGCTTGTCAGGCTCGACTTAAAGGGTTTTGTATTGCCGAACAATATTTAACACTACCACTTTTAACTTTAATTTTATTGTTATTTTTTTTATTGCTATATTAATACACTCGGTAAAATTTAATGTGTCTTCATATTACGTTTCAAAAATACAACCAAGTCGTGGACGAACAAACAGACAACGGAGTTTTAGAAATATATAATATCTTGGCTAAGAAATTTTCTTTTCAAAAAGGTTTTATCTCTTCACAAATCAATGAAGTAAAACCGCAAAAATCCTTCCGAACCTTCGATCCGCAAACATTTTCCTAAGACCACAACAAAACCGACAATTCGATGATAAATGATCTCATTATAACATACCAATACAATTCTCACGTAAGCAACATTTTAATTCTGCATACTAATTGACCAAAGCGGATCCTGGGAAAACACGACATATTGATACCAGGATACTATGCATTGATGTCACGACAATCGAATGTAGGTTGCTCTAGCATTCTAATTTGTAAACGGATCTAGGATTCGAAAACGCACTGTGTGTTCCTACATTTTTATGATCGCCTGGTAACTTGGATCAAAGGACCACGAATTAAATTTTGGATTTGACCTTTATGTTGTAAATAAAGGCAACGTTTATTTTTTGGTTATGTAGGTAGTGCTAAATATTGTACGGAGATATGGAATCCTTCGTGTGCGAGTCCTGTTCGCTCTGTTTCCTTGATTTTGTTAGACAATAGGCCTATTACCAACATAACAAAGACTTGACTGAAAAACTAAATCAGTAGTAACATGAATATATTGTCATCTAAATGCGGGCTTTATCTAGTGATGTATTTATGTTTTATTTAGGTATCTACATCCTAGTTCTATTCAAGTAACTTATAGTTTCCGAGTTAATACCTACATACATACATACCATCACGCCTGTATTCCCCGAAGGGTTAGGCAGAGGTGTACCAATGTACACCCACAATTCGCCGGTATGTTTTTAGGTTCCATGTAATAGGGGGCGAGCCTATTGCCATTAACCGGGCACAAATCCAAACTCCGAGCTGCTACTGAGAATTTCATAGAAAAACCCAATAACACTTTTTGCTCGACCCGGGAATCGAACCCAAGACCTCTAGCGTAGCAGTCGCGCTTAAGACCACTAGGCCAACGAGGCAGTAGTTAGTCATAATAGATATAAATTTCTTGTAAATGGGAAATTACCTTACATTATTTTTTATTGTTGTTTTGATGCATATGGTTTTCCCAATTTTAAATATTATGATGAATTTGTCAGAAATATAAATAAACACATTGGAAGCTACACGTTTTAGCTTTTTGGAGTTTGCATGGCCTTCATCATGGGACCCGCGTCATTTTGTGTTCCGGGACCTCGCTAAGCTGCTGATCGACTCTTTACATGCCCGGAGGGCTTCTCATTTCTTGATCAGAAAAAAGCATGATTGCCATATAATGTGGCAATGCTGCCAACTTTTTGGGCACTTGAGCCATTAACTGCGGTGTAGACGAGTCTTTGAATGCCCTTTGAGCTCCTCGGCTTTTTATAAATGTGTAAAAAGATACTTAACGTAGCCGGAGGTCACATGTTTTTCCCATTATTGTGATATTTTTTTTTTGTTCTGGTCCTTCTGGAACCTTCTGTTTAGGAAGATATTAAAAGTCAAAGTTCGAACCCTCTACTAGTTCATGTATACCTCTAAGCACAATGTTTTGAGACCGTTGCATTGCGTGCTACACATGAATAAAATTAAAGACAAAAAATAAAAGACGATTCTCAGTATTAACTTTAAGACTTTAAGCACTTTAAGTGTCGTGATAGCCCAGTCAAGTGGTTAAGGCACCCGTCTCTCATGCACGAGGTTGTGGGTTCCCAACCGGGCACGAGGAAGTACCAATGTGACTTTTTCTAATTCACATGTACTTTCTAAGTTCATCTTGGACATCACTGACATCGGCAACCATGTCAGAGGCCTTTGAGGCGGTTTAGAAACTCTGACACTAGGGTGTGTGGGTTCATAAGGCCTTACTGTCCACACGATAAAGAAAGAAGTAATACCTTTTACTCAATAATAGTTTGTTTGCTCGGTAATTCAATAAAGAGTTGACCTTGAATATGATACCAAAAAAGCTCTCAAGTAACAAATAAATAATTCCATTATAATTCTATCACTTACAATAAAACGATTCCATGAGATTTTTTGCTTCGACCGTATAATTAACGTTTAAAGAGAAAAATACTTAATTATCTTGCCGACACTTCTCGTAATCGATTGTAATAAAGAATCGATAATGCACGCACGCAACTTTACTTCGACTGAAAACTGTATTTTATGGTAGGACTTTCTTGGTAACTGAGTAGGGAAACGATACAAGCAGAAGCAGTAGAGGTCTTTATGTAGGAGCGTCATCTGGAAAGTACTGCCACCATTCCTTGTTTATTTTACACCTGTTATTAGGCGTGACATCTTTTGAATAGATATGGATCTGCTTTCGTAGGTTATAATGTGATGTTTTATAAACTGTCCCGATAAACAGGTTATATAATCCAAAAATATTTTTTTTACATTGCACCGGTACTTTCTTAGGTCAGCGCGTTCAATCAGCAACTTCAATTATTTAACTTTATCATAAATACATGCATATACTCACGGATTTTTCCCATGGAAGTGGGCAGAAACAAAAGAATACAGAACGCCACCTGCTACGATCCTTACTTTGGCCTCATCCACATTTATACATCTGGTCATAAAAGCACGCCACAACTATATAATAATTACTATAGATTCTCTATACATGGATAACTTTATTGAATTTGTATTTGCTACCTATTTTTAAACCTGTAGGTTTGCTGAAACTTAGTATCATTGGTAAAACTTCCTGTAGATCATGAAGTCTTACACTTTGAGTCCCTACTACAACAAGACAAGCCAGATAAATTACAGACAACATAAACACGAATAATTCTTTATTTAAAAGTGTTCTTTCAACCTTCGTCTTGAGTCTTTTAAACCAGAAAAAAGCGGGGAAATACGCAGTATTCGTAATAAACGTTAATTTTTCCTTGTGTTTTGCATTCTCCATGGCGAAGGAAAGTCCCGGTGGGAGAGCTTCTTAATTGAAGTTAAAACGACTTTTTGAACCGGTTTAAGTAGACGCAGCGCGCATTTAATAGTTTGACTACTTCTTTTATGATTGCGGAAAAATGTGGGTCTTAAATTTTTTGGTCCTTTGATCCGAAATCTAACCGGTTTCGAGCAGACTAGTGTTTTTAGTAGGCAATACATCTATGTGGTTTTTTTAAAGTTTGTAAAAAAAAAGCTTTTTCTGTTTTCTGTCTGAGCCAAACCAAGACTTTGTTGGTAGTCATTTCAAAATAAATCAAAATACATACGTTTTTTTCCCATTTTCAAAGTAGTTGTAATGTTTTTATTGGTTTTAAATATGTGTTTCAAACAAAATTTTCTGTTAAATAAAGTGTTTTTACTGAACAGTTATGTTGGCAGTTAAATAAGTATGACGTCATTCTTTTATTTATTGAAAGATTGTGAGTTGGTTCATCTTAGCCATTTTTTAAAATATTTCTTATTCGAGATGGTTAAGCACTTGAATCTAGTCTTGGTCAAAGGTGACATACACAAAGTCTACGATGGAGTGGGCTTACCCAGAAGAAGCCTGTTAGCTGGCTGTACATTAAAAGTTCCAAGAAACAATCATTGCCTTAATTTAATAAAATAACTATAATTAAATTGCCATTGTGTATTTCATGGTCCTTTTGAGTTATTACGTGCTAGCGAGATTTTTTGTTGGTAAGGCAAGAACAAAAAATCTCAAAATTAAATATATTTTTTATCGTTCTCGTTCTAACACGATCAGTTACTTTATCTTACTCGCAATCTTGAGATTAAGGGAAACAAGAATTATCTAAATTACGATGTAATTGGAGTATAAATGTAATTAAGGCGTACAATGTAAACTTTGATCTCACACCTCATAATTTTATTTATTTTAATGATTTTTCGACAGTTTTTTTGGCACGTTCTACTTTTAAATACCGTGGGATCCTTAGGACCAGTTTTTAAAATGATGAATACTGATCTGTTTAAAGCTCTGCAATTTATACGGGTTGGAAAGGATGTCGTAACTGATTTTTTTTTCTAGTTTTCAGTACATCATTCTAAACCTTAAACCGGTACTAAAAAAAACGAAATGTCTAAAACAAATCTACTGTTCAATAGACCGTGTAGGTGTTTAAATATGGCGGCGACTCGCATCGTGTGACCAGTCGATGCAAGTCAAGCTACTGGCATGCAACTAAACAGAGGCAATTATTGTCTACTGTATTATAATAACCAGACCTTTATTCAATAAATAAACATACCATCACGCCTGTTTTCCCCCAGAGGGTTAGGCAGAGGTGTACCAGTGTAAACCTACAGTTCGCCGGTATATTTAGGTCCCATGTAATAGGGTGTGAGCCTTCTGCCATTAACCGGGCACAAATCCTAACTCCTTTATTCAAGTTTGCAAAAAAAGCCATTAACTCAAGTACTTTGACAGCCAGATGCTTCTGATTAATTATTCGCCATAGTCATTAATTCCAATGTACCGAGGACCATCAAAATACCCATAATAGTACCATTACCAACTAGTCATCGCTTCTGTTAGAGTACAAAAAAAACCGGCCAATTGCGAGTCGGACTCATGTACGAAGGATTCCGTACCTTTTTCTATAAACACGGCAAAAAAAACACGTTTGCTGGGTGGGAGCCCCCCTTAAATATTTATTTTTATTTTAATTTAATAATTTATTTTTAAAGTGAACATAATAATATAACTGAATATTCTGTGAATATTTCAAGCGTCTACCTTTTGCCGTTATTAATATCAAGTAAAAACGAGCAAAAAAAACCACGTTTGTTGTATGGGAGCCCCTAATTATTTATTTTATCCTGTTTTTAGTATTTGTTGTTATAGCGGCAACAGAAATACATAATTTGTGAAAATTTCAACTGTCTATTACTATCACGGTTCATGAGATACCTACAGCCTGGTGACAAACGGACAGACAGACAGACAGACGAACGGACAGCGAAGTCTTAGTAATAAGGTCCCGGGTTTAGCCTTTGGGTACGGAACTCTAAAAACCACAATGAACTACAAAAAACCTTGGCCTTCAACTTGATTAATTATAACCGCTAGACGTCAGTAGACTGTGCAGTGTGCAGTGCTGTGTAATTTTTTATATATTTTTTCCACGCAAGTGTGTGTTCGGCCCACTGGGCACGGTTAGGTCGGTCTTGGGTGAAGAGAGCTGCATAGCAAATGATAGATCTATACATCTTTTTACATAGCTAATGTAGCTGCACAGTGGTTTTAGAAATCAACGGTATATTTTACATACATACATACATTCATACATACATATATATCATCACGCCTGTATTCCCCGAAGGGTCAGGCAGAGGTATTACCAATGTAAACCCACAGTTCGCCGGTATGTTTTAGGTCCCATGTAGTAGGAGCCTGTTGCCATTAGACGGGCACAAACCCTAACTTCGAGCTGATACTGAGAATTTCATAGAAAAACCCACAAACATTTTGTTCGACCTGGGTATCGAAACCCAAGACCAGTAGCTGCGCTTAGGACCACTAGGCAAACGAGGTAGTTTTATGATCAGTATTTTTTTCTTCTATGAATGCTTTTCTAACTACAAATAAATGTCTATTTTTAAATCCAGTTAGTTTACTTTGTTCAAACTATTGTTTAACAATTTAGTTTTATCTTAATTGAGTTTACCTATAAAAGCTGCAATTATGTTTATTTTTATACATGAAACAACAATTTACAAGACTTACTTTGTAATTTATTACCAAATGCAAATACAATAATAAAGTAGGTAGATAGTAAGTACAGTTAGTTTTTACTCATGTTCTAACAAAATAAAACATGCAAAAATGATTCTTAATAACAACTATTTCCTTGTCAAAAAGACATCGGTAAAATTGGAGGAAAAAAAAGATGCCTTTTTTTAAAAAGCTTGTGGGTTTTTCGACACCCGGTTCCGTTATTTGATCGTACATACCATCACGCCTGTATTCCTCGAAGGGTTAGGCAGAGGTGTACCAATGTACACCCATTGCCATTAACCGGGCACAAATCCAAACTCCGAGTTGCTACTGAGAATTTCATAGAAAAGCCCAATAACACTTTTTGCTCGACCTGGGAATCGAACCCAGGACCTCTAGGGTAGCAGTCGCGCTCAGGACCACGAGGCCGATATTTGAACGATTATCCTTTTTTTTGGGTTTCTTTAATTTTGCCGGTGTGTGTTATACACGGTCACTTTTACATCATTCTGGAGCCGAAACACAGGAACTCCAGTCGAGTAGGTAATAGGTACTAATTGGCGTTGTTATTTTTTTTAAGACGTCTCTAAGATTTGAAACTTATCTAATTTTTTTTTAATTTGGAGTTAAATATCTTCTGCCTGATCGATGAATGGATTTTTCAAAGGCTTCGCATGTGTAGTCGATAAGGTTTACACACAAATATGAATTGACTGCAAGGACGCGTTATTTCGAGTTCTCACTATTTCACAAATTAAAACTTCGTGTGTTTTTTATTTGTTATCTTTTGAAAATAATAGTGCCAATAGTTTCTGTTACTATGTTAGAGCTTGTGGCTTTCGGCCCCAGGACGATGTAAAAGTAAGCCTGTATCCAAATCTCTTTCAGCATAATTAAATGAATTGGCTTGACGTCAATTACTATCGAATTGCTATTTCTAACTATTGCCATCCATTTCATGGCCTTGCCCTTTTTTGGCTTCTTTTGGAGACTGTCTTCCAGTCTAGACGGTTATATCTTCATTACTTTATTACATAACATACCATTACGCCTGTATTCTCCGAAGGGTTAGGCAGAGGTGTACCAATGTAAACCCACAGTTCGCCTGTATGGTTAGGTCCCATGCAATAGAGGGCGAGCCTATTGCCATTAACCGGGCATGCATCCTAACTCAGAGCTACTGAGAATGGCATAGAAAAACCCAATAACACTTTGCTCGACCTGGGAATCGATCCCAAGGGCTCTAGCGTAGCAGTCGCGCTTAGGACCACTAGACCAACGAAGCTGTCGAGGTATTATTTTCGTAATTGATGGCTAAGGAAAATCCACTCAAGGCTACATGGGCCTTGTCATAGACATTGGTAAAAGGGAAGAGCGATGGCGCGTGACGAACATTGTTTTATAATTGTGAATGAACACGTGTCAAGGGCTTTCTAATGATCTAAAGTTATCTGAAGGTCAAATTGTGATTTTTTCACGTCGATAGAAAACATGCATGACTTTTTTTAATCGCGTTAACCATCATCATCTCCTTAGCCTTTTCCCAACTATGTTGGGGTCGGCTTCTAGTCTAACCGGATGCAACTGAATACCAATGTTTTACATGGAACGACCTCCACAACCCAGTAACTGGGCATACCAATACCTCTTGGTTAGACTGGTTGTCAGACTTCTTGGCTTCTGAAAATGTGAAATTAAAACTGGCCCAGAAAAATTAATTGTGCGTAATATTTTTTTCTGGGTAGACAGACAGATCCGATATGACCAATGACACCATTGGTTACGACGGCTATATGAACTTCGTGTTCAATTTAATTTTGCTAGAAAGATATAGAAACAAATCTTCGGTGGCTGATGAAAGATGCCCATGTTTAGAATCAGATTGTTAGAAGCGTAATTCAAGTATGAGTTAATATTTTACCTACACAGCCCCAAAAAACATGATGCTTTTTATATCCGGGATCAAAGGACCAATTTTTTTGCCACAAAAGACCAATCCCTTTTAGCATCAAGACCGATAAAACAAAGAACAATCAATAGTTTCGCACTAAACAAATAAGAATCTTGTTAATAACTTCGAAGGTCTATTTCGTTCTAGCAATCAGTCATATTGTAAACAAATGCATTTGTTTAACACTTAAGCTTCAGCTTTAAAGATGACACAACACTTCAATCGAGCCGCTAGGCGAGCGGTCAAGGTTGAGACGTTCTCGTTGGTACATTCGATATTAACGTGAGATACCTACCGAATGAGATTGGATCCACAGGACCTTCTCGAATTGGGAGGAGTTGGTAAGGAATTGATTCAGAGACTTGAATAAGATTTTATTTAAAGCAAAGACTGCCTCGTTAGCCTAGTGGTCCTAAGCGCGACTGTTTCGCTAGAGGGATTGGGTTTAATTCCCAGGTTGAGCAAAAAGTGTTATTGGGTTTTTCTATGAAATTCTTCTCTAGCGGCTCGGAGTTAGGATTTGTGCCCGGTTACATGGGATCTAAACATACCGGCGAATTGTGGGTGTACATTGGTATACCTCTGCCTAACCCTTCGGGAAATACAGGCGTGATTGTATATATGTATGGAACACGAAAATAATAATGTAGTAGTAATATTAGACAGGTTTATTTTGTTAAAACTAGCGAACTAACAATCTTTTAACAATGAAATGAAGTACGTCAAAGTAAGTCAATATGTCAATTGTGTTTCACTTCTATACGGCGATAACAGTTCATCCAAAACTTAAACTTATTGTAAATTTAAAATTGACTAACGTAAAAATGTTGAAGTTGGAGAAATGTTGTTCGTTTTTGTAAAGTTTACCCCATTAAAAAACAGATAAAATTAAGGATGATGATGATGATTGATGTTTTTTTTTCGTGGAGGAGGCGAAAGTAATATGTTATAGTAGTGTAGTATGTGTAAGGATCGTAGCAGGTGGCGTTCTGTGGTTTCTGCCTACCCCCATGGGAACAAGGCGTGAGTTTATGTATGTGTATGTATAACATTAATTTTGTTTTTCGTGTATAAAAAATCCCAAGAAACGTTTGATTAGATTTGAAGGTTCCTTTCGTTAATGTGTAATTCCCTTGAGCTAATTAGTAGTTCTAAGATAACAGTTTCTTGTAACCGTCTGTATCCGTTATTAGTTATGCAAACATGAGATCTGAAAACCTGAGACATTAATGCAACAGTTAGCATTGATAAGCTGTAATAATAAGCAGAGTTCCATAGAGTTCAATTTGGTTTAAACTGTTTTCACAAGGAAAATCAATATATAAAAATACACAAACTTACACTAAACTTAAACTTACTTGAGCCCGCGGGACTTTATCCCCTTTTATACCGATCCCAAATTATCAAATGGTTTTTTTTTCTTTCTTTCTTTCAAATGATTTCTCCCGCCCTGGGCGGGGCGGGAGGTAGTGTCAGACTTTTACTGACTAAAACCTATCTATGTTCCTTCTTGTGCCCTTTGCGTTCTGGGGGCACGGTATCTATTTCTTCCCTTGGAAGCCAAAAATTATTAATTCGGCTTTGTTGCAAAACCATTCTTACCTGACGTCTACAATCTTTAAACTCCCTATCTGACTTTCAGCTTCATAGGTCAAGCAGTTTTCGAGATGGCTAAACTAAACTAAAAGTCAAAAAAAGTTTAATGTGTATTTTAAAATGGAGATTCATTAAAAAAAGTTCTGACACGGTTTATCTAATACCCGGTTCCTATACCACTGCAAAACAGATAAATTATCTTACTAGTCGTAATTCTTTTGAATACTTGAGTGTTTACAAAATACGTAAGTAAGTTATTGGAATCAGGCATAAAGCAACAACAGTAACATCATCCAGATAATACATTTGAAAAAAGGAAAAGAAAAACGGACAGCAATTCCACAATCGCGTCTGTTTTTTGTATGCACAAGGACCAATAATCGAAGCATGTAAAAATCCTTAACGACCCAGTTAAGTTGACAAGCGTGACCAAAGTAAAGGCAAATACGATTGGTCACAAACGTAAACAGGGTGTTCTTAACGAAGCAATTGTGTATATCTAATTTTAATAACTACTAACTAAGAAGGCAAGAGGTTCGTGCCGGATTACATGGGACTTAAACATACCGACGAACTGTGGGTGTACATTGGCACATCTCTGCCTTAACCTTGGGGAATATTGCCAATAACGGCACCATTGCGCCTCCCGCAGGCGGATACCGTAGGCACGGTCTGTGGGCGGTGAGCAATGGGTAGCTCACCGTCCGTACGTTATTAACTAACGACAGACCGTGTCGACGGCGCGTCCATGTTCCGCGCACAGAGGTGTCAGCCACTGGAAGGGGCCACTAAGGGCCAAATGCCTGCCGGGGCTGCGGGTTGTTCGAAAGAGATACCGCGCCCCCGGAACGCAAAGGGCACATGAAGGAACATAGATGGTTTTTAGTCAGTAAAAGTCTGACACTCCCTCCCGCCCCGCCCTGGACGGGGGGGGGGGGGGGGGTCATTTGATGATTTTACCATCTCCAAAAAAAAAAAAAAAAAACCTTGGGGAATACAGGCGTGATAGTATGTTATGTTTTTCCAAAATTAGTAAACGTACTTATCGTACCATGATTACATACATACATATTTATTTATTTATTCAATTGATCTTACAAGCTAACAGATTTGACATCCAAAACGCTCATACGATAAAATTTTCTTACAATACAATAATGGCTTAATAGGTATATTAGTATTTTAGAAAAGTGTTATTGGGTTTTTCTACGAAATTCTCAGTAGCAGCTTGGAGTTTGAATTTGTGCCCGGTTAATGGCAATAGGTTCGCCCCGTATTACATGGGACTTAGAAGATACCGGCGAACTGTGGGTATACATATATTGGTACACCTCTGCCTAACCCTTTGGGGAATACAGGTGTGATTGTATGATTGTATATTAAGTATTACACATGCTTGTCACATGGCACAATATATTTTTTATAAACAGCAATTATGTTCAGCTTTTAATTAATAATAAAAATAAATTACAACGATGAATTAATATGCAGATATGTTAAGCCAGTTATGACAAGTAATATAGAATTTATTGTCTTACTAGCTTTTGCCCGCGACTTCGTCCGCGTGGATTAATAGTTCCCGTTCCCGGGGGATTTCCGGGATGAAAACTATCCTATGTCCTTTCTCGGGTCCCAGACTATATCTGTACCAAATTTCATTGAAATCGGTTCAGTGGTTTAGGCGTGAAGAAGAGACAGACAGACAGACAGACAGAGTTACTTTCGCATTTATAATATTAGTAAGGATTATGACTCACATACCATCATCACGCCTCTATTACTCCAAGGGTTATGCAGAGATGTACAAATGTACACCCACAGTTTGCCGGTATGTTTTAGGTTCCATGTAATAAGGGGCAAGCCTATTGCTATTAACTGGGCACAAATCCAAACTCAGACCCGCTACTGAGAATTTCAAAGAAAAACCCAATAACACTTTTTGCTCGACCTTTAATTCGAATTCAAGAATTCGAATGCTGCGCTAGAGCAGCAAACGCGTTTATGACCACTAGGCCAACGAGGCAGTCATAATAGTAGTCAACGAGTTATGACTACTATAAAAAAATATCAGTACCTTCATATGGTTTAAAAAAATATAATTTTAATGTACACGCTGTATTAACATGTCATTGTATGGTTAATAGTTTAACGAGCGCGTTTAACAGATATAATTAATGACTCCTCAAGATTATGAATGGGTGTAAATGAATTTAAAATCTTTTGAAGAACATCTCGAACAATGCAGTCATGTTCTTTTATTAAGCACGTAAACGTATTAAGTACTTTAAGCACTTTGAAATACGTGACCGAATCTTTGAAAGATGTTGACTACAGTTTTCTCGTGATTTTATTGAGAAAGCCATTTAGGAGTTTCAATATAATATTCTTTTTTAGGGTTCCCTGCCGAATAGGGCAAAACGGGACCCTATTACTGAGACTTCGCTGTCCATCTGTCTGTCTGTCCGTCTGTCACCAGGCTGTATCTCATGAACCGTGATAGTTAGACAGCAAAAATTTTCACAGATGATGTATTTCTGTTGCCGCTATAACAACAAATACTAAAAACCAGAATAAAATAAATATTTAGGGGGGCTTCCATAGAACAAACGTGTTCCTTTTTTTTTTCGCTCGTTTTTGCTTGATATTGATAACGGCAACAGGTAAACGCTTGAAATATTTACATAATATTTAGTTAAATATTTACTTTAAAAATAAATAATTAAAATAAAATAGAACAAATATTAAAGGGGGGCTCTCATACAACCAAAGTGGTTTTTTTTTTGCCATTTTTTTTTAGATAATATTAGGGAACCTTGCTTGCTCGAGTCCGACTCGCGCTTGAGCGGTTTTTTAAAGGCAATTTTGATTAAATCTTTTCAATGAGAATTTCACTTAGCTTTCAATTGTTTTGACATTGACAGATACTTTGAAAAATCTTGGTCCTTAGAGACGATGTTGTAATTTTGATTTATTTAAGATCATTGAGTGTTCTTATTATTTTATTTTATTGTAACAGAGTTTAAGTCGCACGCAATTTTTCGTACAAACTTGGATGAATGGATGGATGAATTTATGAAAGGATATCTGTCACTCTTTCACGTTTAAACAATTGAACCGAATTAGCTAATTACTAATATGGATGTCTGCTGCCCCGTTGGTCTCGTGGTCGCAAGTGCGACTGCTGTGCAAGGGGTCCCGGGTTCGATTCCCAGGTCGAGCAAAAAGTGTTATTGGGTTTTTCTATGAAATTCTCAGTAGCAGCTCGGAGTTTGGATTTGTGCCCGTTTAATGGCAATAGGCTCGCCCCCTATTACATGGGACCTAAATATACCGGCGAACTGTGGGTGTACATTGGTACACCTCTGCCTAACCCTTCGGGGAATACAGGCGTGATGGTATATATATATATTTTATTAATATGGATGTTGATAATTTTTGTCCCCTTATAAAACCCCCCGATTAAATAGTTTTTCTGACATTTAAAATGTATGTATAAACTAACTACTACCCGCGACTTCATCTGCGTAAAAGTTAATATATTATCCCATGGGAACCGAAGCCCAACCCTATGAATATTTTCTAGACTAAAATAATCTATCTCTGTGCTATATTTCATCCAGATCCGTTCAGCTGTTGTAGCGTGATTGCATAATCAGCATATTTACAATAATAAATGTCAAAGTCAAAGTCAAATCATTTATTTCAATTAGGCCATTAAAAGGCACTTTTGAACGTCATTACATAAAGAAATCATTAATATTGAATCTAGTTGCCCATTCCAAAAGGTAGCTTCGTATGGAGAAGAACGGGCAAGAAACTCCATACATACTATACTACACAATAGTAAGATAATTGCACGATCATTGCCTGTTTACAGTTGCAACAGGAAGATACGGGGTATTAACCAACTGATATATTATAATGATTTGTTTTTCAATTCTACCGTCACGGAATCGTAACAATATTAATTTCTTTGTTTTCTTGTTTTATTTTCCTTTTATTTTCTATTATGATTTATATTATTTTGATGCTTATCTTCGGCTTAGCGTTTCTTTTGACATTGGCTTAATCCGACTTACTTTATCCTGAATTAGATTAAGTAATAATATCTTTATCAAGTAACTTAACAGCCGCATTCAAAAATATTCCTTAGTAATTATAAAAATCAAAGTGACTTGTTTCGATTTATAATTATGCATTTTCTAAGTTTATCTTGGAAATCACTGACACTGAAAACACACTGACACTGACACTGTTTAGGTTTTTCAGAAAGGTCGGGTGTGCAGTACTCGTAACCGGCGTGCTTGTATGACCAGATGTATGAACGTGAACGAGGCGAAAGTAGTATGTAAGGATCGTAGCAGGTGGCGTTCTGTGGTTTTGCCTACCCCCATGTGAAAAAGGCGTGAGTTTATGTATGTGTATGTGTGTGTATCACTGACACTGGTGAAGGAAAACATTTTGAGGAGACCTAGACTTATTATTAACTAGCTTCTGCCCGCGACTTCGCCCGCGTCAAATTTTATATATGATCCCATTTCGGGAAAAAAAGTGTATTATTCTACACAGCAATCTACCGTTGTACCAAATTTCATCCAGATCCGTCCAGCCGTTTGAGCGTGATGAAGAGACAAACACACAAACTTTCGCCTATATACTATTAGTGTGATACATAATATCTGAATTCGCCAATCCACCTTCAATAAGCGCGGTGATCAATGCTCGTGGCTTCTCTGTATGAGACGAGGCTTTTGGGACAATGGTAGGCCGGTGCATTATTTTATTACCTATCTTTAACTTATATCTAAATGTCCATAGTAAACACGCATAATTCCAAATCGCGTCACGTACATCGCTAAACGAGTAGGCTTTCATTAGAGTTATGTCTACCGCGCATCAGCTCAATGTCAAAATGAATCACTTTCTATTGTATAACAGAGTAGTGTTATTAGACAAATGCGTACCGAAGGACCAGTTCGAATGGTTTGTCATTACCAGTACATTTATAAAGTTAGTTGTTGTTTACCATAAAATTAATGTTTTAACATTGTGTTTACGGGTGCATGCAACGGTTGAAACGTCGTGAAGGTATTTAAGTTATAACATTTAAAAATTTGTTTTTGTTAAATACGTAGTAATATTTGTAACTTAGTCTTTTAATATCTCCGTAACCAACAGGTTTCTAAATACTTATTACTTATTAAAAAAAAAAAAACAATGATCGGAATAATAACGTAACTTTAGGCTCCATTAAGTTTCTATACACCCTGTATATCCTTTGAGGTTCTAGTACCTAAGTACCATGTTAACAAACCATCACGCCTGTGTTCCCCGAAGGATTAGGCAGAAGTGTAAAAATACCCACAGTTCGCCGGTATGTTTAGGTCCCATGTAATAGAGGGCGAGCCTATTGCCATTAACCGGCCACAAATTCTAACTCCGAGCTGCTGCTGAGAATTCCAAACAAAAACCCAATAACACTTTTTGCTCGACCTAGGAATCAAACCCAAGACCTCTAGCGTAGTAGTCGCGTTTAGAACCCACTAGGCTAACAAGGCAGTTCAATAAAAAAACACCATGTTAAATACCACTTACTATGTCAAATAAAAAAAAAAATCAGTAATTGTGTACCTTCTGCCAAATATTCTGTGTTAGTATACTCAAAACAGTAATCGTAGTTAATGTCATTGACATACATACCGTTTGACGTAACGTCGATGGTATCACCATACTCTGGAGTTTAGTGACGATTTTGAAACGATGACGTTGCTATGTAGAACTAGCTTATGACCGCGACTTTGTTTATGTGAATGTTGGTTATCATGGTTTTTTTTTTAAATAAGAGTACTTCTTATAACACCAGCTATCTGTCAGAGAAAGACCCGTCAAAACCGGTGCAGTCGTTTAGTAGATTATCTGCAACAAACAGATAAGCAGATAAACAGATTTTTTTATAAGTACCGTGTAAATATTCAGTAATAAATTGTTATTTTGGCATTTCGGATATTTAATTAAATTTTATTTATTTGTGTAGCCTGTAACCTACCTTATAATCTCAACTGAGGATACATAATGTAATAATAGATAACATTTTTTTTTAGTATTTCGTGTTGGCATTTTACTTCTTATTTTGATTTATTTTAATCGAGATTGCCTCATCATTTTATTCCAAATTAAACAGCAACGTATTTTATTTATTCATTTATGTTATTGTAATAGTTCATAGTTGTTACATAGAGGTATTTTATAATTATCGTATTTTACATTTAGATTTTTTTTGCATATGTAAAAAAAAGGTATTTTCTTGCCACGCTCTATGGCTGCTGTAATGCTGATTCTTTGGCCCAAGAAAACCCCAGCCCTCAGGTGCCATAACAAGTCGACCAATCGCTAGATCAAAAACAAGTAATTTATACTAATGCGTATCTAAATGCAATAGTGAAGGAAAATATTATATTTATGTTTATAAAATGTTGTATGAATATTTTTAATAACGATGATGTCAAATAAATAATTTAAACAAGGACAAAGCAATGAGTACGGGTCAATATGAATGTTATACGTGGAGTAAAAGGACGATCGAATTGTGGCTTAGTTAATAATAATACCAGCCTATAACTGTCTCACTGCAGGGCAAAGGCCTCTTCTCATACAGAGAAGGCACGGGCATTGATCACCACGCTTGCTCAAGGCGGATTGGCGATTTCAGACTTATATTAATTATTAGCTACTAGCTACCTATTACATTTTAATTAATAACTTTATGAAGCACTGCCTCGTTAGCCTAGTGGTCCTAAGCGCGACTGCTACGCTAGAGGTCTTGGGTTCGAATACCAGGTCGAACGAAGTGTTTTTGGATTTTTCTATAAAATTCTCAGTAGCAGCTCAGAGTTACGATTTGTGCCCGGTTAATGGCAATAGGCTCGCTCCCTAATACACCGACCTCCGACCACCGACCGATGGACCTAAAACATACCGGCGGACTGTGGGTGTACATTATTACAGCTGTGCCTAACCCTTCGAGGAATACCGGCGTGCTATTATATACGTAAATAGTTCAGCGCAAAGAAATCAAAACCCCGCAGGTAACCGATATTCACGTGGACAAAATCATGGGCTGGTATTATTTTACCTTATACCAAATTCAAACTTTTCCATCACGCCTTTCATCATCAATTTCAACCAAAACACTTTCCACAGCCGACTCACACGTGACTGATCCTGTCAATCCTATTTTATGTCCCCTTAGTCACCGCTTACGATGGTCACGGGAAGTATATAGTTATCTATCGGTATCCGAGTCTCGCATACCTCCTATACTATGTGTGGATTTACATCCTTGATACATTTTAGAAGTGTAACATAAAAGACAGAAATCTATACTAATACTGCTTCGTTGGCCTAGTGGTCCTAAGCACGGCTGCTACGCTAGAGGTCCTGGGTTCGATTCCCAGGTCGAGCAAAAAGTGTTATTGGGTTTGTCTATGAAATTCTCAGTAGCAGCTCCGAGTGTGAATTTGTGCCCGGTTAATGGCAATAGGCTCGCCCCCTATTACATGGAACCTAAATATACTGTGGCAAACTGTGGGTGTACATGGGTACACCTCTGCCGAACCCTTCGGGGAATACAGGCGGTGATGGTATATATTTCTATACTAATAATATAAAGCTGAAAAGTTTGTTTGCTCGTTTGGTAGGTTGAACGCGCTCTCTCGGGAAATATTGAAACATATTTTTGTGTTGGGTAGTTCATTTATCAAGGACGGCTTTAAGCTATATAACATCACGCCACGAGCTACAGGAGCGGAGCAGTAACCAAAAACGTAACCTAACGCGGGTACATGTTTCTTTACTTTTACAGTATTTCAGAATACACCTCTTTCAAAGAACAGAATCGCCCTGTTGTGTTTGCGGTAGGTAGTGTCGCGTGAATAAATCAATGTGTGCGTGCGGGTCATCGACCGTTCTGTAAAAACCCAACAGAAAGATGGCTAGACTAAAATCAATTCTATTTATTTTATTATTGATTCGTGTTGAGAATCACTGACATAGTTTTTTTTTTTTTTTTTTTTTTAAATATGGTAAAATCATCAAATGACCCCCCCCGTCCTGGGCGGGGCGGGAGGGAGTGTCAGACTTTTACTGACTAAAACCCGTCTATGTTCCTTCATGTGCCCTTTGCGTTCCGGGGGCGCGGTATCTCTTTCGAACAACCCGCAGCCCCGGCAGTCTGACATAGTTACGTCTTTGAATTTCACGAGGATGCAAAACTGCACTTCGTATCGCTTCGTTTCGTGTAATTTATCGTTTTTAAATTATACTAGCGAACTGGCCGCGACTTCATCCGCGTGGCTTATTTTACCCGCCATAAGTTACGACTTTGGGTACCGCTCCACTCCCGTGTGTCGTAGCGTGATGTTATATAGCCTATGTTACTCAGGAATAATGTAGCTACCTATTAGTAAAAAAATGGTTAAAATCGGTCCAGTAGTTTCGAAGTCTATTCGTTATAAACATAATAACAAACAAAAAAAATTAACTTCTTTATAATATTACTATTCGCGACTTCGTCCGCGTGCCTTATTTCACCCGCCATAGGTTACATCTTTGGTTAATGCTCCGCTCCCGTGGGTCGTAGCGTGATGTTATATAACCTATGTTACTCAGGAATAATGTAGCTACCTATTAGTAAAAAAATGGTTAAAATCGGTCCAGTATTTTCGGAGCCTATTCGTTACGAACATAAAAACAAACAAAAAATGTGACCTTTATGATATTAGTATAGACTACTATTCAGAATATGCGCAAAGGTCATTCAACGGTACGCACAATCAAATAATATGCTGTAACGCACTGTGTTTAGGTTTAATGGTAGATAAATCTATGTAATGACTTGGTCTTTTGTTATTGGCTGTCATCCTTGAAGTTGTGGTCTGTTATTTGGGTGAAGGCTCTTAGGACCATCATACAAGTAACAATAGTAACTTTTTCCCGGCCGAATTTCTAGTATGTTCTATTTATAGCGCCTAAATACAAAGGTTCATGGTTTTATCCTAGTCCTACTAATATTATAAATGCGAAAGTTTGTGAAGATAGATATGGATCGATGCATGGTTCGATGTTTGTTACTCTTTCATGTATTAACGGCTGAATGGATTTGGATGAAATCTGGCATTGAGTTAGATTGTAGTGTGGAATAACGCATAGGTTACTTTATATCCCAGAAAAGTGGTTAAGGCGCTCGCCTCCCATGCACGAGGTTGTGGGTTCGTAGCCGGGCACGGGCAAGTACCAATGTGACTTTTCCTAAATCATATGTACTTTCTAAGTTTATTTTGGACATCACTGACATCAGTAACTATGTCAGAGGCCCTTGAGGCGGTTTAGAAACTCTGTCACTAGGGTGTTTGGGGTCGTTAGACCTTACTGCCCACAGGATAAGAAGAAGATCCCGGAAAAATGTACTGTTCTGGTGAAATAATACTAACCAATTTTGACACGGACGATGCTGCGGACAGAAGGTAGTCTTCAATAATGACGAACTCTCTTACAATCTTTTATCCCTTATTTCAACCCTTTCAGCACTTTTTTCGCAACAAAAGGTACCCAATGTCCTTCTCCAAGGTTTATTCTATCTCTGTACCAAATTTCATCAAAATCGAATCAGTTGTTTACACGTGAAAGCGTAAAAGACAGATAGACAGACAGATTTACCTTCACTTATAATAAAACTAGTTTTTTCCCGCGGCTTCGTCCGTGTAAAAGTCGGTTAGGTATATTTAAAATTCAATCATGATTCGAAAGACATGTGGCGCCATCTATTATCCTAAGAACGTTATTGTTGTTTTCATCGGGAACAGTACTTTTTTTGGGATAAAAAGTATCCTATATCCGATTCTGTACACCTGACAACGTATATGCAAAATTTCAGAATGATCGGTTCAGTGGTTTAGGCGTGTAAAAGTAACAAACAAACTTATTTTCGCATTTATGATAATTAATTAGTCGTGTATATTTCAAGTTTTAATTGCTTAACAAAAAATCAAAACTAGTTCAGAGTGTAATGTTACGAACGAAATGACACATTAAAAGGTGACGTTGCCAAATTGAGCTCAAATGTTTTATTTAATGTGTGCTCTCATAATGTTTGCTTAGCACACATCACGTCAAAATGTAACAGATTTTTTTAGCACTTATGCAATTTGGTATAGTTGTAATAGAGCTCTTTGTAAAGGAGCTCGTCCCGGAAAGTACTACCACCGTACTTATTTCTGCCGCCCTATGACTGTCCCGTTGGTCTCGTGGCTGCTGAGTGAAGGTTCCTGGGTTCGATTCCCAAGTCAAGCAAAAAGTGTTACTGGGTTTTTCCATTAGGAATTTCTCAATAGCAGCCTGGAGTTTGGAAATTGGTTGTGTGACGACCCCGTGTGTCGGAAAGTACGTAAAGCCGTTGGTCCTGCGCCTTATACCTCTCCGGTCGTGTCAGATTGCCGTCCCATCAGACTATGAGATGTTAGGGAAGAGGGAGTGCACCGGTGTTTGCGCACACACTTTTGCACTATAATATCTCCTGCGTACCTGGCTAATCTGCATTAAGATTAGCCGCCGTGGACATTTCAACTTTGTCTCTGAGATGGCAACGTATTTGCAAGGCCTCTAGTATTGCAGATGTCTACAAACAACGGTGACCACTTAACATCATTTGGGCCGTCGTCGGCTTATTTTGCCGTACACTGGCATAAAAAAAGTGATGCACAAGCATTTAAATTCTTTAGTTCTTAATTTATGAGGTGTAAAGATTTAATTGCAAATCTTACGTAATTAAAATAAAATTAAACCGAATTCTTAGCAAAAAGTTTTGTTTTTTTTTTTTGTTTTTTTTTCTGACATTTTGAATTTTGTCTGACGTAAGACTATAACGGGTATTTCTGCAACAGTTTTATTTGATAATAACCTTCTGCGGTGAATTTAGGCGTACAGACCAGATTAGGGAACTGCCTCGATAGCCTAGTGGTTCTAAGCGTTACTGCTGCGCTAGAGGTCTTGGGTTGGATTCTCAGGTTGGCAAAGTGTTATTGGGTTTTTCTATTTAATTCTCAGTAGCAGCTCGGAGTTAGGATTTGTGCTCGGTTAATGGCAATAGGCTCGCCGCCTATTACATGAATAAGAATAAGAATAATTTATTAGTCCATTGTTACAACACAGAATAAACATGAAAGTACTTAATATTATTATCGCTATGTAACATGAGACCTCAAGATACCGGCGATCTATGGGCGTACATTGGTACACCTCTGCCTAACCCTTCTGGGAATACCTACAGGCGTGATTGTATGTATGACAGCTTACCTCGCGGTCACTTTACCAAAATCCACCGAGAAAAGATTTAAAGAATAGCATTGCTGCACTGTTTGTCTTACAAAAGCTACGACCTATTATACAGAAAATAATTGATTATAGAAGTCCGATTAAAATTAAAATCTATTTTTATTTTTTTTCCTCCAAGATTTTTATAAAAATAGCACTTGAATAGTCTAATGATGATTGCATGTATTTATTAAAATAAAAACAGACGATTGTTTAGTTCTAAAGGTCGAATAGTTTTTAGGATAAGGTTATTGGCTTTTTTATTTATTCATTTAAACCAGTTTCTATAAGTAGCAATAAGTTTGTATTTGAAATTATTAAAAGTTATTAATTTATTACGTTCATAAAATATTAAGTAAGTAATTTAAAATAAATCACGTGGTCCTCAATAAAAACAAAAAACGGGATCGGGTATTAGAATCAATAAAAGAGATGTCTTAGAAAGTGATTTTACAATAATTGAACAAATTTTCATTTTAAAATATTTGGTCCTTTTCAAGTCCTAAGGACCAAAATATCCTGTGAAGAAATTCGTAAACTTGAAGACAAAAGTCATGCCTGACGGTGACATCACGACAAGTTTCTTTCAAAAAACGTTTACATGTCCGGGTCATCACAACTTTGGGGGAAACCATAGATCTCTTTTTTTGTTATCATTGTAGGAAAACCCTAACATAAAGCAGGATTATTGCAACTTCTACTGACACGACTTAATTGCCACAGATTTGTTGTGCTAATTGACTGATTCGTTGGTGAATGCTGAATCCTGGTTGGGCAAAAAATTAGTTTTCCATTAGAAACTCAATAAACCAGACCACCAACCTGAGGAAATTAGTAGTGTGACGGTCTTGTCTCGTTTAGCATGTGAGACCAGTTGGTGAACCTTACGTAAATAAAATTTGAGCTTATTTCTGCATGTTTAAGAATAGACTGTCCTGACTGCCCCGTTAGCCTAGTGGTCTTAAGCGCGACTAGTATGCTAGAGGTCTTGGGTTCAATTCTCAGGTCGAGCAAAGTGTTATTGTTTTTTTTTTTATGAAATTCTCAGTAGCAGCTCGGAGTTAGGATTTGTGCAATAGGCTCACCCCCTATTACATGGGACCTAACAACATACCGTCGGACTGTGGGTGTATATTGGTACATCTCTGGCTAACCCTTCTGGGAATACAGGCTTCGTGGTATGTATGTTTAAGAAAAGACAAATGAATACACAAAAAATAATTCCAAACTTATTACCCTCTTTTGCCCACAATTGGTCGAGGGCCGATTCTTGAAATAGCTTTAATAATTATACTAAAGGAAACATTCTTAGGGTAATAATTTATGGAGTTTTTCCTCTTTTGAATTGGAATGTGAAACACCTTGGAATCTACTCGGACAGGATAAGATTTTTATGGGATCTTGAATCAAGTCGTCGGCATTTTCGAACAAAACCTGTATCTTGTTTTACTATATTTGTACAATATTCGTTATGTTATAAACCAGTTTTAACCTATTAGTATAATTTGAACTAAGTTTTTGGTTACCTATTATTTTCTAAAATTATTTATCTCAATTAAATACAGTATAGTTATTTTTATTTATTTAATATAAAATTTACAGATTTTCAATAATTTTTCAATTATGAAACTAACTTTAATAATAATAATTAAATTACAAACTATGTACAGTTAATAAAAAAAGGAAGGATGAGTTTTTGATACCTTAAGAGTATCAAAAACTCATCCGCATCGCTGTCAATGGGACATTATTTTTCACATTACCAATCCACATTTTTACTGTTATAAAAAAAATATGAAAATAATTTCATCTATGTTTGTTAGCTTACTATCTACGACATTAGTACTAAACCGATCATAAGGAAAAAATATATCTTGGTAGCTGTATTGGCTGTATGGCTACTTCTTAAATCTTAACACAATAACTGATATTGACGAACGAAGTTAAGTATAAACGCTTGTACCTATAAAACCCGCATACCTATACTTTATTTTTTTTCGTTGGAAAATCATCATATGATTTCTTCGGCCATTCTCGGATTAACCGATTTCTTTAGAAATTTCGCTACTACCGTACCCATTCTTATTTTTCACCGATTTAACTTAAACGCATAAAAAGAAATTATTTAAAAAAAAGTGAAAAATAAAAATGGGTACGGTAATTAGGCAAAGGACGCTTAATCCGAGAATGACCGTCTTTCTGCCCTGGGCGGAGCGGAAGGGAGTGTCAGACTCTTACTGACTAAAACCCATCCATGTTCCTCCTAATGCCCTTTGCGTTCTAGGGCCGCTGTATCCCTTTCGAACAACCCGCAGCCCCGGCAACATACCTACACCTACCAACACATATTCTACCCTATTTCTTTCCCGGTGTAATCCCAGAGGCTTACAACCGACATACAATAACAAATGTACGTCTATTTTTGTTTCAGACCCGCCAAGATGAATCAAGGAAGCTGTAGCCACTTCGTCTTGGCGATTTTCTTAGTTGTTCTTATAAGTAAGTGAATATTTTTTTTATTATACGGAGTGTTGCATCACGTAGCCGTTAATTATGTTAATGAGGCTATATATTTGATGGGCTATATGATGTGGCCCATCAAACTAAGTGATGTTGGGCAAAAAATGATTGCTGAGAAACTATTTATATTTTTAGATATAGCCCAGTCATCAAAGTAAATAATAAGGATCGAGTAGATATGGTTGCTAGGAAACAAGTAAAATTATTATTGTTAAAAAAACATTGGTTACGTTACACGCAATGTAACACACGCTAAACATTGCATGCAACAGTACAAGGGTCGTAGGTGTATGTAAAGATGTAAAGTTTTAATCAAGTTCTTAAAAAAAAGTTTGAAGCTAACCTAACCTCACACCTGGCGTGATGGCCCAGTGGTTAAGGCACCTGCCTCTCATGTCAGAGGCCTTTGGCGCGGTTTAGAAACTCTGACACTAGGGTGTGTGGGGTCGTTAGACCTTACTGCCCACACGATAAACGAGAAGACTTCAAGCTCACTTCTCTTAAATTCGCCTCAGAAGATTTTTACAGGAAAGACGAAAGAGAGAGCCAAAAATATAAAGCACGCGTTGGCCTTATACCTTTTTAAAAAGTATCAGTGATTCTTTTAACATTGCATAATAAAGGACCAAGTTAAATTCAGAACATGGGAATCAACATACTCAACTTACAAAGTACTGTCGTAAGAGGTAATTGCCATCAATTGATCAAAGTAACATACCTCATGTTACTTTGATCAATTGATGGCAATTACCTCTGGGAGCTTCGCGATCTCAGTACAAAATTCCTCATGATTCAAAATGTTATAAGTAGTTTAGGACAGTTTTTAAAAGTTCTAATGGCCTAGTAGTTAAGGCGAGTACCGATTTACCTTTTCTGTGTCATGTGTATGTACTTTCTTAGTTTATCTTGAACATCACTAAAATCGTGAGGAAACCTGGACTTATAATTAGTCTGAAATAGGTAATCCACCTTAAGGAAGCGTGATGATTATTGCTCGTGCCTTCTCTGTATGAGAAGAGACCTTGTAGTAGAACAATAATAGGCTGGAATTATTATTTAATAGCCTACCCTCGACTTCGTTCGCGCCAAATTTGATATATTATGCCAGGATAAAAAGTAGCCTATGTGTAATTCCACACTACACCACACTGAGATACATATCTCAGTGCCAATTTCGTCCAGATCCGTTCAGCCGTTTAAGCGTGACGAAAAGACAAACATACACACCCAAACGCCGCCTTTATAATATTAGTGTGATCAGTTTAGGAGAGATGAGGGAACATAAACATACATATTACCTATCTTAGCCTTGCAATAGTCGGCTAAAAATAGCATACTATTATTTGTCTGAAACCACAAGGCCATTGCAGCTCCAAAGGTTTTTGTGATGCAAATCGGAATTAAAGATAATTAAAATCTAATCTAACATATCATTAAAAATATTACGGATAATAAAACTCAAAGTACAGTCGGCAAAAGAGTTAAGTATGCAAGCAAACAAATAATGCGATGCGCCGAGTAAGCGTGCAACAAGCTTTGGCAAAGACTCGATCATTCAACACGTATAAATCTAAATGTTTGTTCTTTGGTTACAGATCTGCATGCTCTTAGTTCTTTCTTTTATTTTTAAACTTTTTGTAAACATCCTTTGGCAACTAGCTTATGCCACACGTTATATCAAAATCTGTGGATGTTGTAACTAGTCTTTCTTCTTGGAAATAATAAGATAAAGCCTTGTGGCAGACGGAGAAAAGCAAATAAAATATTCCTAAGCAAAAAGTGTTATTGGTGTTTCCATGAAATTCTCAGTAGCAGCTTGGAGGTTTTTCTATTAAATTCTCGTTAGCTCCTAGTTAGGATTTGTGCCCGGTTAATGGCAATAGACTCGTTCGCAATAACACAGCACCTAAACATATCGGCGAACTACCTCTGCATAACCCCTCGGGAAACACAAGCATGATGGTATGTTAAATATTTCTACAGTACTTGCAATTTTAGTATTTGGTCCTTTTGGCACTACTAATAAAAAAAATAAAAAAAAATAAAACTGTTTCAACCGAGCACCGTGTATACCTATCTCGTTTATTAACAGTACAATCACAGTCAATATTTCACAATGTTATTCACGTTACGCGAAGTGGTCGGGCAAACTGATGCAAGACCATGATAATCTTCATCTAAACAGACAGCTACCTTGTTGCTAAAGTTCACGTTAGCAGAGGTCATTGTATATTTTTTAAATAATAAATAATGAATCATCTTATTTTGCCTTGATTTGGTAAACATTATATAGTAAACATAGTATTAGACAGTGTAAGACATCTTACATTTTGTGGTCCTTTGATACGCGCTTAAGGAATAAGGATCAATTTTTTTAGATGATGTAAGAAATCTCTTGAAGAATGGTCTTGGGTTTGATTCGTAGGTCGAGCAAAAAGTGTTATTGGGTTTTTCTAAGAAATTCTCAGTAGCAGCTCGGAGTTAGAATTTGTGCCCGGATAATGGCAATAGGCTCGCCCCCTATTACATGGGACCTAAACATGCTGGCGAACTGTGGGTGTACATTGGTACACCTCTGCCTAACCTTTCGGGGGATACAGGCGTGATGGTATGTTTATGTTTCTAAGAACTCTTACATTTTGTGGTCCTTCGATACGCGCATTAGACTTAAAGGACCAATTTTATAGAACCAATTTTCCAACCTTTACTAGAGGACAGCACCAATAGTATCATAGTAAAGATAACAAACAAAAACTAGTTAAAATTTGTTTATTTCCAATTTCACAAACATATTTTATAGTCTCCAAAACAGTTCGTCTATTCCAAACGGTTATAACTCCCAGCAGAGTTTATGCAAAATGGCGTGAATAATTATCATACTAATTAAAACTCGCAACTAATGAGCAGGTGTGTGAATAAACCTAAATTAAATATTACTATATTTATTGTACTCTATTTATTATTGGTCTGTCAATTATTAAAATCGATATATCCCTTTATATGGGTTAACTACGCGTACTGACCATAAAATTAAACGATTTTTATTTTTGTTGCGAAATATTTCTCTTTGTGGTAGCATACAATGTAATGCATGTTAAACATTGGTTAAGGCACCCTCTCATGCACGAGGTTGTGGGTTCGCAACCGAGCACGGGCAAGTAACAATGTGGCTTTTTCTAACTCATATATACTTTCTAAGTTTGTCTTGGACATCACTGACATAGGTAACCATGTCAGAGGTGCTTGAGGCGGCTTAGAAACTCTGACACTTGGGTTGTGGGGTCGTTTTAGACCTTACTGCCTACACGATAAAGAAGAAAGAAGTTATCAAAATCTATATCTACCTTTATATGGATTAGCTACACATACTGACCATCAAACTAAGTAATTGAACAAAATGTATCGCTGGGGAACGACTTTTATTTTTGAAGTGAAGAGTCGCTCTTTTGTACGTAATGTAATGCATGTTAAACATTGTAAATTCGGATGCAAGCAACAGTTCAGTACGTCGATTCTGTAAAATTCAGACATGAACTCGCATCTCACGTCGCTATTCAATGACATCAAATATTCAATCAAATTCAAATGACATTGTTTTATTTGACACTTTGAAGTGCGAAGTGAGCGTCGAAGTGACGGTGGAATTACCGTATAGAATGCCACTGCAGGAGTCGTGGGAGTATTAAAAGTTTACATAAAACAATTGAAACTGGTTGTCGATAAATAACTTGACAAAAAGTTTCGACTTTGATCTTCAATATCTATGTAACTAGACTGTTACTAGGTATGGTCCAGAGTCATGGCGGCTCTGGAACGCAAAGGGCACTAGAAGGAGCACAGATGGGTTTCAGTCAGTAAGAATCTGACACTCCCTTCCGCTCCACTCAGCAGTGTGATTCTCTAAGCCTCACTTCGTAATTCGAAAGCTGAATCCGCAGTGAGATTGAGATTGATGTATTCGTGTTTAAAAGAATACCATTTTGTAAATGGTATTCTTTTAAACACGATCACACCGGTGACGTCACCACGGCGAACGAATACTAAACCATTGACAAGTTGGTTCGTTATCGAAGTGAGCGCGATCACTTTAGTGAGACTCGTTTTCGAGTTTGCATTTTAGAGAATCGCACTATAGATCGGAAAAAGTAATTTGTTGATTTCCCATCCTTAATAAAAATCCTTAACAAAATGGATTATCATAATTATGAGAACAATATGTAACTTTGTTTAAGAGCCGTTTTCCTCCTCGTTATAAAAGTGAAAGGTCACTCATCCATTCAATCACTGACTAAACACAAAATCTCGAAAACTACTTGACCTATGGAGGTGAAGTTTTGCGACAAGGCCGAATTTAAGGGCTGTTCAACTTCTACACGGCCAATGTCGCGGGAAAATGTTAGTCAAATTAATGGTTGCTTGTTTTGATTATAGAAAAAACTGTGAAGTGCATATCTAGGTACTTAACTAATAACCTTGATTTGTTGATGTAATAGGTATAAGAAATAAAAACTTTGTATAGGTACAAGCTGTTGATTTGCATTCTCGTCAAATTCAAGGAGTTAACTATGCTCGTGATTCTTAACACGAATCAATTTTTATTTCTTATTTTTTTTATTTATATTTTTTGACGTGATTTTCCAATTCGAACTAGCCATCTCGCCAGAGGGTTTAGGCGCTATGCACGCAATGATATAGCCGCGCGACAACTCTGCCTACCGCATACGCAACTGGGCGATGCTGATTTTTGCAAGAGGACTATTCTGGAATACTGTTTTTTGATAGTTGCAACTTAAAAAACAAGCATTTATTAAATATTGGCCAGGTATCGTAATTATATTTCATCACTTCTTTTTTTCTATGACAAGCTCCTAAAATTTGACGAGGATGCAAATCAACAGCTTGTAGATAGACCTTATAATTTAATTAGTCAGGCATAATTACCGTGTCGACGGCGCGTTCGTGTTCCACGCGCGCCTCAAAGAGATGTCAGCAAAATTGGATGGGGCCACTGAGGGCCGATGCCTGCCGGGGCTGCGGGTTGTTCGAAAGAGATACCGCGCCCCCGTGACATAAAGTAGTCAGTAAAAGTCTGACACTCCCTCCCGCCCCGCCCAGGGCGGGGGAAGTTATTTGATGATTTCCCGTCTATAAAAAAAAAAAGTCAGGCATAATTACCTTAATAAAATTAAGCTCAATTGTAATGGTAACTGAAATCTACTAAACGTGTTGCTAGTTCCTGGTTTAATTTTCCTTGTCACAAACTTACTGAAAAACTAGGAACACTATGTACCTTGTATGTCGTTTAGTTATGGCTGCTCCGCTGTAGTTGGACATAGCGTGATATTTTATACGTAAAAACCTTCCTCTTCAATCACTCTATCTATTGATGAAACCACATTAAAATCCGTCTCGTAGTTTTAAAGATCTAAGCTTACGGAGAACAGCCGGCAGGAAGTGACATTGTTTTACTTTGCATTGCATTTGCTCTGGATTGTTTGTATCTATACTCATCATCTGCCTAGCCTTTTCCCAACTATGTTGGGGTCGGCTTCCAGTCTAACCAGATGCAGCTGAATATCAGTATTTTACATGGAGCGACTACTAGTCTTGGTAAGACTGGTTGTCAGACTTTCTGGCTTCTGACTAACAGTAACGACTGTTAAAGATCTACAAATGACAGCCGGGACCAACGGCTTTACGTGCTTTCCGAGGCACGGAGGAAACTGGTTATGGTAAATGGTCACCCATCCACAGACCAACCTCGGCAAGCGTGGCTTAACCCGGAAGATCGGTCTATGCGGCTGTAATTATTTAGCCACGAGCTCCTCTGTATCTATACTATCAAGCAAAATCCTTTTAAAATCCTACCTAACAAATTAAGCTCAGTATAGACCTAAGAATTTTAGCTCGAATTTTTCGCGTAATATTTTCATGAAATCATAATTTACTAAATCTTTCAAGACAAAGTTATGAATAATTTTTCAATAGAAGTGATGAAGTGATTTTTATACCGTCTAGACTTTATTATTAAAGTAGTCAGAACTTTGTTAAAAGTTCTGATTATGTAAAATGTTGGTCATTAATAATAATATTGGTATAAACCTATGTTTACTAATAAAAAGCTGAAAAGTTTGTTTGTTTGGCTGAGCTCGCTTATCTTAGGAACGAATGGTTCGAATTGAAAAATTCTTTTTGTATTACTTAGTCCTTTTATCAAGGAAGGCTATATGGTATATAAAATCACGCTACGACGTTCTGAAGCGGAGCTATAACTAAAGACGTAACTTAAGACGGGTAAATAAAAGCAAGCGAAAGAAGTCGCGGACGGAATCTAGTTTTAAAATAAGATTAAAAAAAGAAATACCAACTCATTTATTATTATTTATTATTTATTATTATTATTATTGACCACCACGCTTGCTCAATGCTCAAGACGGTTTGGCGATTTCTTACAAGTCCAGGTTTCCGCACGCTCTTTCCTTTTACCGATGTCAGTGATGTCCTAGATAAACTTAGAAACTTGTACGTATGAAATAACACAACATATTTATTGTCATTTTTTTTTGCAAATTTTGGTTTCGCGTTCAAAACGAAACATAATAGAAACCTCGTGCATGAGAGACAGACGCCTTAACCACCGGGCCATCACAACATCTACACAACAAAATTGTTAAGTATAAAATATTTAAAAAATCACTTCCAATAAAAAATTCTTTACAAAAATATTCGCAAACAAAAATTCAGAAACGCAAGTATCAAAATTGTTGACCCATTAAATAAAGCGGAAACAAAAACGGTACCCAATTTGAGAAAGACTTACTTACGTAAAAAAATTGAGAGTAAAAGTAAAAAATATACACAGTATCGGCCTCTCAAATTATTATGGAAATCCCCTTGAAGCTGGGGTTAAGTATCGACCCCACTTGTATTGAGAATTCTCCATTGAAACGGCACGATAAGTGCTCAGCGACAAATTAGCTTAAAACGTCCTGTATAGGCTAAGCTTAAGATTTTTTGAGCCAATGAGTTTTACCGGATTATTTATTTGTTATACTTTCTTCTGCTTTTAATATTTTTGTACTGAATTTTGTTCAGTCTAATATTTAGGCAGAAAAGTTTTTATTTACTACTATTTGCGAGACGAAAGATTTGTTAGTTTGTACTGAATAAGCTACGAAACTGCTGGACCGATTTAACCATCTTCACCAATAGCAATACAACACCACGCTACGACACAAGGGAGCGGAGCAGCAACCAATGACGTAACTTAACGCGGGTGTCTAGTATTGTATCAAGATTTCAAAGCACAATATTGGCATTATTTTAACGTTTACACTTTATAATAAGCGTTTACAAGTCACATATTTTCATAGGTTACAGGACGGTCATCATTATCACCATCATATCAACCAAACAACGTCCACTGCTGGACATACGCCTCACCTAAAGGAGCCACAATACCCGGTCCAACGCTGCCGGCATCCAGCGGTTTCCCGCGACCTTCACTAGGTCGTCCGTTCATCTCGTGGGGGGCCTACCCACACTGCGCCTTCTTACGTGGTCGCCAGTTAAGAACCTTACGACCCCAACGGCCGTCTGCTATGTGCCCTGCCCAATGCCACTTGAGTTTCGCAATTTAGAGAACTATGTCGGTTGAGTTAGTTCTTCTACGGATCTCTTCATTTCTGATTCAATTTTGTAGAGAGACTCCGAGCATGGTCCTCTCTATTGCTCTTTGAGCGACTTTAAGCTTCCTTAAAAGGCCCACAGTAAGGAACCACGTTTCAGTGTCATCATCACTAAGTATCAATACCAAATACCAAGCACGTCGTATAAACAATACATATTACGCAATATTAACTCCTATTTTAACCTCAACTAAGTCTCAAATTCACTAAATCACCACCCTTTTACCTTTAATTGCATACCTCTACATCGGCGCATCTACGACTAGATGAGACTTCTAAAATAGTGTTGAATTCAATTTCGGAACGCATAAAATCTTAGCACCTAGATTGAAGCAGCAGTACCAATGTATTCACTCCAATTGATCTGTGCAATTGTATTGGTGAGATTAAGGTACTCAATCTACACATTGGACAAAGTATCTTGTTGGGTTGGTCGTAGTATACGTGTGAACAGTAGATTAAAAATTAAATATATGGAATTAAAATAATTAAGTTCAAAAACATAAACTCGACCAAAGAAAAATCACGTTCTAAAAACTTTGAAACAAGAATATGTTCTCGTCTAAAATTGTTATTGTCAGTAATGTTCAGACTGATGATAGCCGTCACGTGGTCACATACATACAGATTAAAATCATAATCTTTCTTTTTGTTTTGCCTTAGTCTGGTAAAAATAATATCCATAACATGAATTTAAGTTCAAAATATCTAGAATTTTATTTGAACCAGATGTGTTTGTATGATTTAATTTTAATTTAGTGCATACTAGCGACCCGCCCCGGCTTTGCACGGGTGCAATGCTGATACTAAATACATACAGAAAAACTGTGAACGTTGTATACAAAAATATAGCGGCCCGCTCCGCTGCAAACGCTACGTCCCGCAATTTTAAAATCAGTAACATCTTCGAAAATATTCATTTAAATCATATGCAGTAAAAGGCCATATAGATCTATATTAAATCAACAATGTATTTAAGGTATTTAATTGGATAAGTATTAATGCTGTATTTGTTAAAATCGCTTCGAAAATTAGCCATTATTTTATCGTAAAAAGTAAATGACAAAAAAAATATATTGTGGGATATCCATAAGAGATAGACATATACCATCGCGGAGTTTTCTGTAGACCTTTGACTTAAGATGTCCGTATTTACATTAAATCTGAAATAGTTGACGTTTTCATAGAAATTGCTGGATATTTTCGGATGATAATAGAAAAGTCGGTATTGGATACAGTTAGTTAGATTCCTTAAAGCCTAATTTCTGTTTGGTCTGTGATCCTACTGCACACAATGACTGGACACACGTGGGGTGCTGCAATAACTGGACACGTGAGCTATTCTATGTAGCGTGTGTTACACCGCGGGAGTCTCGCCTCCCAATGGATTGCGGAATCTGTATACTAGGATCGTGAGGTCTTGATAGTTCAGAGTTTTTTTTTATTTAGCTAGGATCCTAATCATTTCATTAGAAACTGCTAAATATTTCTGGATGATAATAGAAATCGCTTCATATTTAATAAAGTTTGGCTCTTGTAAGCCTGGTTTCCATTTGGTCCCTATTGTGACCCTACTGTGCACTGAACACACACGTGGGGTACTGCAATAACTGGACACGTGAGCTATTCCGTGTAGCGTGTGTTACACCGCGGGAGTCTCGCCTCGCAATGGATTGCGGCATCTGTATACTAGGATCAAGAGGTCTTGATAGTTGATTATTTAAAATGTAGCTTGGATCCCAATTAAGGTTATGAAGTTTTATATATTTTTAAATAATTGTAGATGTTTTCTAAAGTGAACTTGACAAACGGATACTATACGTTTTATACATAATTGATCTTGTATTTGTAAATTCAGATCAAATCAAATTATTGATTTAATACTAGATTTTGCCTGTGATTTTGTTTACGTAAATATCAATCATCGCGGACGCAAACCAAGTCACGGAATAAAACGTAATCTATGTCCTTTCTTGGGGTTCAAATGTTCTTAATGAACTTTGACCCCAAGACTTACTAAATTTCATCAAAAACAGTTTAGTCGTAAAAGCGTAACAGACAGACAGACAGACTAACTTACTTCCGTATTAATAATATTAAATATAAGTATGAATAAACTATTTACAGGCACGTTTAAATAGAAGGTTCTATGGAGAAGAACAAACAAGAGTCGCCATAAACTTTAAAACTACATAAAAATCGATCATTAACCATTTTTATGAGGTGACTACAAATACAAGAGATTTCTATTCATGCAAAACACTAAATAATTATACGATGTATTGTTTAAAAGGCACTGAGTACTAATACATTAATTGTATTGCAAATTATTTGCTTTAATTAATGTGCCCATGTGGGGAAAACATTCGAAACATCACGTATGTAATATTAAAGTAAATAAGTTATAATATTACTGCTGTGTGATTCTGTAAGACCTCGTTCTAAACTTCGAATCTGAATCCGCTGTGACTTTCTTGATTGGCATTCTAAAAACTCGGTTGATAATTCGCATTTACACTAGCGCCACTCTTGCGAGCGTGTCAGCGAGTTGAACTAAATTGACGGGGAAATTTTGACCGATAAAGTATGAGATCATGTAAGAAGTGGCATTCTATACGGCAATTCCACCGTCACATTTGACGCTCACTTCGCACTTCAAAGTGTCAAATAAATCAATGTCATTTTGAACCTTAAGCGAAGTGACGGTGAATAGCGACGTGAGATGCGAGCTCATGTCTGAATTTTACAGAATCGGCGTACTGCTCCGAGTCTATTAATAGTAGCGTTATATTCTATACTTATAAACCTTCCTCTTGAGCCACTATGTATTGACGAAAGTTGCATTAAAATCCTTTGCGTAGTTTAAAATATTTAAGTGTACAGACGGCGAGAAGCGACTTTGTTATACTGTGTGGAGATACACCTTTATACAAGAACTAGCTTGCGCCCACGACATCGTCCGCGTGGCTTATTTCACCTATGTTAAGTTACGTCTTTGGCTACAGCTCCATCCTGTAGGTCGTAGCGTAAAGTTATATAACCTATATTAATCAAGAATAATGTAAATATCTATTGGTGAAAAATGGTTAAAATCGGTTCAGTAGTTTCGGAGCATATTCGGTACATACAAACAAAAAATCTTTCCTCTTTTTAATATTATTAGTATAGATTTAAATGAGTAAATATTCTCTTAATATAAAACATCTTACTGACGTAAAACCTTCAATAACACAAATCGTGCGTCAATCACAAAGTTTTTGTTATAAATTAAAATCTAATCAAATAATTGACTCATTCCATTTGACCTTTTGTTGCGTAATAAAAAAATACCGGACACACCATAATTATGACGAAAGATTCTATCCTTCACATTTAACATTGAATAAGTAGTAGAACTCTTTGTGAAGGAGCTCGTCCGGGGAAGCACAACCACCATACCTACTTCTGCCGCAAAGCAGCGTTGCTGTGTTCCGGTTTGAAGGGTATGGGTGCCGGTGTAATTACAGGCACATGACACATTTCAATTTTGTCTTTAAGATGGCAACGCATTTGCAAGGCTTCTGGTATTGCAGATGTCTATAGGCAGCGGTGACCACTTAACATCAGGCGTCCCGGCTTGATTGCCATCGAATGATATTGAAAAAACAAAGGATCAAAACTATTTGGTCGTAGTACTAGATCTGAGATGAATGGAGCGATTATCTGGAGAGTCGGAACAACCTTGATTGGTGGGGGACGATAGTCGCGCGACTGTCGTGCGATTGAGTGGCGACTAAACGCAGTAAATAGTAGCTGTTGTTGTTAGTTATGAGTCCGCGTATAGTTCTGTACTTTTATGGACCTTTCGTAGTACAATAAAACAATTTATCGATTTAGGTTATATAGAACAAATGTAATATATAAAATTCTCGTGTCACAGTTTTCGTTGCCATACTCTTCCGAAACGGCTTGACCGATTTTGATGAAATTTATTGTGCATATCGAGTAGGTTTGAGAATCGGCCAACATCTATTTTTCATAACCCTAAAAAAAATATGGCAAAACAACGTTTGCCGGGTCATCTAGTATTATATGAATTTCGTGCAATCTAAATACTTACTGTAGTTTAATAGGTTGAGGATAGGATTTTGTTCGAAAGATGGTCCGTGGTCTTGGAACGTAAAGGGCATTAAAAGGAACACGGATAGGTTTTAGTCAGTAAGAGTCTGACACTCCGTTCTGCACCGCCCAGAGGGGAAGAAGTTATTAGATGTTGAAAAAAAAAACATATTTATAAATAGTGATAACATTTATCTTTGCCAATAATAAGCTGGCATAAATGCCAGCTTATTATTGGCAAAGGTGCCTTCTTATACAGAAAATACATTAACTAATTCATCACCACGCTTGCTCAAGGCGGATTAGTAATTTTAAATTTATATTAATATCCAGGTTTTCTCACGACGTTTTCCTTCACTGATGTCAGTGATGTCCAAGATTAACGTGTACATGTAAATTGAAAAACCTTGATACTTGCCAGGTATCGAACTCACAACCTCATGCATAACAGGCGGGCGCCGTAACCATTGAGCCATCACGACACTGCAAAAGTATATATACCATCACGCCTGTATTTTCCGAAGGGCTAGGCAGAGGTGCACCAATGCACACCCACAACAGTTCTTCGGTATATTCAGGTCCCATGTAATACCATTAACCGGGCACAAATCGAAACTCCGAGCTGCTACTGAGAATTTCATAGAAAAACCCAATAACACTTCTTACTCGGCTTGGAAATCGAACCCAGGACCTCTAGCGTAGCAGTTGTGCTACCACTAGGCTAACGAGGCAGAAGTACAGAATAAAATAAAAAAAGAAATGTTAAAAATACTCATTTAATTAATTAATTAGGAACAATCTCTCTGTCGCTTTTTTAGGGAGACGAATAAAAAAATAAAAAAATGTTTTCCTGTAATTTTTCAAACTCGAAGGAACACTGGCCTGTTTTCAATCATTTTGAGAAAACAAGTTTTATGTTTTAAAAGCTTTTGCCGTGTTTTTTGCGGGGGGTTTACCCGGAACTTTGTCATGTCTTATAAAATACTAGGTTTTGCTCGCGACTTTGTTCGCGTGAATTTTAGTACAGATCCCTCATTTTTGAAGTGAAAACTTCTTTAGCAGCGTTGTGCACTTTTTTTGGAATGGGTAAAAAATGTTAAACTCGCATCAGGACACGTGACCCTGATCGAAAATTCGCAAGCGGCGTTGTGCACTTGTTTTGGAATGGGTAAAAAATGTTAAACTCGCGTCAGGACACGTGATCTGATCAAAAATTATCGTACACAAATATGACTGTGTACGATAGCGCAATATATAAATATTGTATTTTACCACATAAATGATAGTACTTTTATACTGATAATTAAAGCAATTCGTGCAAAATTATTCCCTAACCATTCCAAAATATCAAAAATGCACAATGTCAAGTTTTCACTTCTGCCGGCACTCCCGGAGTGCAACCCGTCGTTTTTTTTTTAAAGTCAAGGCAAATTCAAAGTAAAATCATTAATTTTTTTCACATTAGTTTAAAATACACCTTTGAATGAGATTAGAGGCAGAATTTTCAAAATTGGACTAGGATTTCCAAAGATTAGTACGTTGAAACAAAACAAACTCGTTAGTTTCATAATATTAGATAGTATTAAATATTACAGATTTTATTTGTTTGACAATCAATTTAAGTTGTACTCCGCTTGTATAATTCTGATTCGGAAGACACGTGGCGCCATCTATTATAATAAGACCGTTATTGTTGTGGAACAATACTTTTATTCGGTATGACAGATACCCTATATCCGTTTCTGTACACCTGGCAACGTATTATAAACAAACTTACTTTCGCATTTATAATATTATTAGAATAGATAAATTTATAAAATGTTACAAGATGATGTGTTTGATTTACTTCAAAGTTTATTTATTTTACTGTTTACCTAAATAGAAGCTTGGTTTAAAAAATATACCTTTATAAAAATCTTAATTGTCTACGCAATTTTTAGAACAATAGTAGTCAAACTAACGTCATATCAAAAGCAAATATTTATATAATCAGTTAAGCTAAGGAATTCCCCGTGCCTTATATGGTAAACTTGCCATGGCAACACGTGATGGCTATCAGTGACGTCACATCAAAACTGGATTTTGAAGATGAATCGAAGATTTTGTTTTATTTATTTACCGACTTCTACACGTTACTTCTTGCGCATGGTTTATTTCATCCGAGTTAAGTTACCTCTTTGGTTATTGCTCTGCTCTTATGTGTCATAGCGTAATGGTATAAAGACTACTATTCGTCACGAATCTGGATAAATGCAAAAATATTTTTTACTGCCTCGTTGGCCTAGTGGTCCTGAGACTGCCTCGTTGGCCTAGTGGTCCTGAGCGCGACTGCTACGCTAGAGGTCTGGGTTCGATTGCCGGGTCGAGCAAAAAGTGTTATTGGGTTTTTCTATGAAATTCTCAGTAGCAGCTCGGAGTTTGGATTTGTGCCCGGTTAATGGCAATAGGCTCGCCCCTATTACAAAATATACCGGCGAACTGTGGGTGTACATTGGTACGCCTCTGCCTAACCCTTCGGGGAATACAGGCGTGATGGTTATTTTTTCCCATCTTATTGAAAGTTCCAGAGATTACCGCGTTACCTTTTATCCCGAAAAAAAAAATAACCATTTCCATAGGAGACAACAATAACGCTCTTATGATAATAGATGGCGCCACGTGTCTTTCGAATCATAATCGAATTTCAAATTGAAGTACTTTCTCTGCGTCCGCGAAAACTAACATTGTCGCATATGAAGTCGCGGAAAAAACCTATTCCAAAATAAAAGCTTGTTTTCAAATGTATATGATTGAATAGAATCTTCAACTTTTATACCTGATCGAATTTTTCTCACAGAAATACTCCTCGCCTAACTAACTCGCCTGGCTAACTGCCTCGTTAGTCTAGTGGTCCTTAGCACAACTGCCGCGCTAGAGGTACTAGGTTCGATTCCCAGGTCGAGCCAAAAGTGTTATTGGGCTTCTCCATGAAATTCGCAGCAGTTTGGATTTGTGCCTGGATAATGGCAATAGGCTCGCCCCCTATTACATGGGACCTAAATATACCGGCGAACTGTGGGTGTACATTGGTACACCTCTGCCTAACCCTTCGGGGAATACAGGCGTGATGGTATATTTATTTTTTTCTTCAACTTTTATTCTTGAGAGAATTTCTCTCACAGAAATATTCCTCATTCATAGAAAGAATTCCCTCATCCTTGTAAACATTCTTGCAAAGCGTGAAAATATAAAGAAATTATGAATATACCGCTCACTCGTTTTATTTCCCAAATGTTCTGTCTGTCAATAAATAAGGATGTTTACTACAAAATATCGAGTAATAAATAACAATTTTATATCGATACCAGAAAAATATGGAATCGAATAACGGTGGTTATGATGATTAGATATTTACAAATAAATATTCAATTGATCAATTGGAATCGAATTTGATATTTGCAGCGGCAAAAATTATTGAGGCAGTTTGCAACAAATCTGTTCTAATATTATAAAGAGGAGAGAATTGTTTGTTTGCATTAGCGCTCCAATACTATTAGACTAATTTTAACAATTTTTACACCAATATACAGCTACATTATTTTTGTAACGTAGTTATATAACATCATTTCTCCGTGCCTCGGAAAGCACGTAAAGCCGTTGGTCCCGGCTGTCATTTGTAGATCTTTGACAGTCGTTACTGTTAGTCAGAAGCCAGAAAGTCTGACAACCAGTCTTACCAAGAGTATCGTATTACCCATTACTGGGTTGTGGAGGTCTGATAGGCAGTCGCTCCATGTAAAATACTGATATTCAGCTGCACCCGGTTTGACTGGAAGCCGACCCCAACATAGTTGGGAAAAGGCTAGGCAGATGATGAGTTATATAACATCACGCTGCGACACACGGGAGCGGAGTAGTGACCAAAGACGTAACTAATAAATACGGGTGAAATAAGCCTCGTGGACGAAGTCAATTCTCAAACGAGGTAACCAGAGCTGTCTTCAAAATTATTTATCTTTTACCAAACCCTTGCAATAAACGTACACAGTAAACTCCGGGTTGTTACTGAGAAATTCCTAATCAAAACACAGTCTGGGATCGCGGAGTCGCTCAACCAACGTCACTTTAGCATAACTTAAGGTTTTTTAAGTGTCTGATTTTTTACTGCCTCGTTGGCCTGGTGGTCCTAAGTGTGACTGCTTCGATTCGAATTGGGTTCGATTTTCAGGTTGAGCATAAATTTTATTGGGTTTTTTAAATGAAATTCTTAGAAGCAGTTTGGAGTTTGGATTTATGCCCGGTTAATGGCAATAGGCTCGCCCCCTATCACATGGGACCTAAAGTTACCAGCGAGCTGTGGGTGTATATTGATACACCTCTGCCTAACCCTTCGGGGAATACAGTCGTGATTTATGATTTTTGAATTCGAACTAGCCGTCTTGCCGATAGGTGTAGGCAGGCGCGGGCGGGGCGATGAATCTGCACGCATAAAGTGATACAGTCGTGCGACATTGCCTACCGTATACGCAAAGGAGTATTTCTGTTCTGTCAAAGAGTTGTATTTTGAAATAATGCCAGACATAAACAATTTTTTTTAAAATTTTACTAAATACTAAATTTTACTAAGACTTTAGTGTAAATGTCGGTTACATTTAAAATTAAATCATAATTCGAAAGACACGTGGCGCCATCTATTATTATAAGAACGTTATTTTTGTTTTCTTCGAGAACAGCGCTTTTTTCGGGTTGAAAGGTTTCTGTACACACGACAACGTATATCCAAAATTTCAGGATGATCAATTCAGTGGTTTAGCCGTGACAAGATAACCAACAAACAAAGGACGATGACAAAATTTGTATGGGACCCGTCCCCCCCCTCCAACAGAGGTTTTGTATGTGTCAGGGGGTGCTTAAGGACCTATCAAAAGACCAGCAATCAGTTTTAACTCCAGAATCCATGGGGTTTAGAAAAAAAACTAAAAAAAAAAAATAATTTTTTACTTCTAATTCCTTACACATATGTTATAAGAACTAAAATAACAATATTTAAGGCTATTATGAAGTGTATACAGTTACACCGAATGCCGTGCGGAGCCAAAGATTGTAAATCAAATTATTGTGTTACCTACATATTTTATAAATATGGAAAATAGGTATATTAATTGTCATCAATTATTATACTATTCAGCAATTCTGCCGCTGGATTAAAATCGAATGTACTGCCCAAGCCCCATGTACCACGTGGCCTCCATGTATGTTATACGATTTTTTTGTGGTTTAGGAATTAGACGATTTTTTATTTTGTTTTTAGATATTCTTACGGTCTTACCTGACCATCAGAACTTGTGTGTTTCTAGTGTTCTTGAGTCACGTTTTTTTTAATAATGAATCCTGAGGTCTGCCTACGGTTGATAAAATCTGACTGTCTTTTCATCTCCTTAAGCGACTAAAACTAAGTTCAAAGGGTTATTTTTTAAATTCGTTCCAGATTTTCTATAACTCAAACAAAACAACAATAGACGGGTGGCAAGTACCTCAAAGTAGATTTACAACTTTAACGGACCCTCAGCTTTCCAAAACAATACAAATAACCGGTAAATAACCAATTTTACTGGTCAGTATTCGGTGTAATTGAAACTTGAACATGGTAAGGCGAAAATATCAATATTTAAAAAGTGTTATTGGGTTTTTCTATGAAATTCTCAGTAGCAGCTCGGAGTTTGGATTTGTGCCCGGTTAATAGCAATAGGCTCGCCCCCTATTACATGGGACCTAAAAACATACCAGCGAAGTGTGAGTATACATTGGTACACCTCTGCCTAACCCTTCGGGAAATACAGGCGTGTTGGTATGTATGTATGTGTGTATCAATATTTTAGTGTTCAAGTGAACACATGCCATCACGCCTGTATTCCCCGAAAGGTTAGGCTGAGCACGTGTACCAATGTACACTCACAGTCCGCCGGTATGATTTAGGTCCCATGTAATAGGGGGCGAGCCTATTGCCATTAACCGGGCACATGTCCTAGCTCCGAGTTGTAATGAGAATTTCATAGGAAAACCCAATAACACTTTGCCACTCGACCTGGAAATCGAACCCAAGACACCTAGCGTAGCAGTTGCGCTTAGGACCACTATGTTAACGTGGCAGTTGCTCAAGTGAACGTGATGAAAATGAATTTCAACGGATTTTCATCAAGTTGACAATGCAATATGAGCTCTATATAACTGTTTTTATAATAGCGTTAGTATTTAGTAGTAGTAGGTATCTACTTTAAAAAGTTAACCTAACTTTTTAAACTATTCAGAATAACCATAATAGAAAAATTAAACATGACAAAGCGCTCGAAACTGGATGTGAGATCGTTATTATTAATTTTCATTAGTTTTTACTTGAACACAAAAATATTGATATTTTCGCCTTATCATGTTCAATTTTCAATTGCACCGAATTTGGCCGGTTTGAAAAAAAGACCGCTCAACTCTTATCGGGGTTGACCTCGATTCCCCATTTCCAGGGCCGAGTGCCTAAGGAGTTTTGGGGAGTGCAGGGGAAAGAATCAGGGTTGTGGCTTTGAGGGACCGGCGTTTATGGGGTGCGCCCTCGATACGATAGCGGAAGGTGCATGTGATGAATGGTGTATGTGATCTTGCGATCGTTACACCACTTGGCCACTTTGCCTTGTCTTTGCCTTGTCTTGTATGGAAGTTGAAGCGGGGGGAGTAGTCAGGGGCTCAAGGGAAGGCTGGTCGCTGGGAGAGCGAGTGTGGGGGGCCGCGGAGGTGGTGGTGGTCGCGGCTTTTTTGGCCTTGGAGGCCTGGTAGGTATGGAAGTTGAAGCGGGGGGAGTAGTCAGGGGCTCAAGGGAAGGCTGGTCGCTGGGAGAGCGAGTGTGGGGGGCCGCGGAGGTGGTGGTGGTCGCGGCTTTTTTGGCCTTGAAGGCCTGGTAGGAGGGTCTTCGCTTCTTCCTTTTACTTGCGACGACTTAGAGCGGGTGTGGTTGCTGATATAAGTTGCAAATGCGCTGCTTTAGGCATCACCTACAGCCGATCGTTAATATATTTTGCTGATTCTTAACAGATGTTGGGGAGGACTGTATGTGTTCAATGACGATACTTGTACTTAGTTGACGGCTTTATTGCTAAACAGTATACAAAAGGTATACATAACAAAGACATTATGTCAATTATGTACGTCTTCTCCAGACCGATTACGACGATCACAGCGGCTAATCATATTGCAGACTAGCCAAGTACGCAGGAGAGTAGGATTAATATCCTACTCTCCTGCGTACTTGGCCAATCTTGGCACTATAATTAGTGCGCAAGTGACTGCGTAAACACAGGTGCACTCCCTCTTCCCTAACTCGTATAGTCCGATAGATGGGTCGGCAATCCGACATAACCGGGAAGAGATCAGGCGCAGGACCAACGGCTTTACGTGTTTTCCGAAGCACGGGGGTGTCACACCACCATTTTCTAAACTCCGGGCTTTTACTGAAAAAATCCTAATGGAAAAACCCAATAAAACTTTTTGCCTGACCTGGGAATCGAACCCAGGACCCCACGCTCAACAGACGTGCTTGCCACCACGGGACTAACAGGGCAAATATGGTTATTGTAATAAAACTTTAAAACAAACTGTTATTTTGTACCACAAAATAATTATTTTAAAACTTGATTTTCTGCTTATCTCCCATACTTTAGAAAAATGTCACCATAGTAAAAAATGATCAACTTTTTATCAGCTTTCGATTGAGATACGTTTCAATTCTGTTGGTCGGGGGGGACGTTTTCACTCATCGTCCTTTACTTTCGCATTTATAATATTAGTGAATTCAAAATAATAAAAGGAATGACAGGCACATTATTAAAAGCTGCAGTTTTCATCTTTCAGCAAGAACGAGTTGCAGCCGGGTACATTCGCAGACAGTTTGTCAAAATGTCGCCTCCCTAGCAAAAACTTTCTTGCAAAATGTTCCTCGTGTAAATTATCTGTACAAAAAAATAAAATTAAAGAGTCTGTTTGTATGTCAAAATAACAGCTTTAACTTAATGCTTATTAATGTTTTAAAGGTACTAATACGAAACAACGAATTATTAAATTTTTGTGTGTCAGTCTGTCTTTCGGTCTGTCTGTCTATTTATTCAAGCTAATTTCCGAATTATAGTCAGTAATAGACTGACACTCCCTTCCGCTCCACCCAAAGCGGAAGAAGTCATTTGATGATTTCCTATCCTTAAAAAAAAGGTATAAAATTCCTATGAATATGATGTAGATTTGTCGACATTAGGATCCTAGACCAAAACAGTACATTACCTGTGACCTAAATCGGAAACTTTCTAGGAATCCAGCAATTGAGATGAAAACCATCACAGAAACAATTTAACTAACGTCAACATTCACACATACAACACATACATACAATCACGCCTGTATTCCCCGAAGGGTTAGGCAGAGGTGTATCAATGTACACCCACAGTTCGCCGGTATGTTTGAGGTCCCATGTAATAGGTTTCAACCCCATTGCCAATAACCTGGCACAAATCCAAACTCCGAGCTGCTACTGAGAATACAACAACATCAACATTCAATCAGTATGTAATAAACTGAACGTGAGTTACTGTACCGGGAACAAAACATCTTAATAAGCCATCACGCCTGTATTCCCCGAAGGGTTAGGTAGAGGTGTGTCAATGTTTTACCAATTTTGCCAATTTAACGATACGGTTAGCGCAGTGGCTGAACGATCGACTGCTGCGCTGCGTGTCGCGGGTTCGATTCCCACACGGAACAAATTTGTCTGACCTACAGATAGTTGTTCCGGGTCTGGCTGTTTGTGTATGTGAGTTTATATGTTTGTAAACGCACCCACGATACAGGAGAAAATCTTAAATTGGGGCAACGTTTTTTGAAAAGCAAAGCAGTAAAGCAAGCAAATGTACTCCTACAGTTCGCAAAATCTATTTGTCATAATTCCATGAGGATTCTAGTTACTATCGAAGGCCCTGTTAACCTTATGATAATTCACAGCCTTACTTATAAAAATAACGCTAAATAATACTTAGCTACTTGTCAAACCACTTTCAACGGTGTCTTAGGTGAAAAATCTTCCCTATCAACATTAATCAGCGTTGAGATATTGTTATGTACTAGCTCAGTGACAGAAAATTTAAACAGTGGCGACCCGATGTTTATGTATAGTTAAGAAGTAAGATGGCGGGCTTTAATCAGCTGTGACGATGACATTTTTGGTCTATGGATTCTATTGTAAAGACAATTATGCTCAATTGTTCGTTCGATTTTGTTCTTTAGTCGAATAATTTGGTCATGCTCTATGCTGACCGTCTAAGTGTTGGCAGATTAAAATAGTGTTTCATCGTTCAGTCAGTCAATTAAGAGGTAACTAAGTATGAATTAGCGTTATTTTTATAAGTAAGAGCCTATGTAATTACGTTAATGTTACGAACGTGATATTTCGAGTGTTTTCCTCACATATGAGTATATGTGCTTAAGAAAATAATTTGCAATACAATTAATGTATTAGTACTCAGTGCTTTTTAAACAATACCATCACCATCCATCACGCCTGTATTCCCCGAAGGGTTAGGCAGAGGTGTACCAATGTACACCCACAGTTCGCCGGTATATTTAGGTCCCATGTAATAGGGGGCGAGCCTATTGCCATTACCGGGCACAAATCCAAACTCCGAGCTGCTACTGAGAATTTCATAGAAAAACCCACTAACACTTTCTGCTCGACCTGGGAATCGAACCCGGGACCCCTTGTACAGCAGACGCACTTGCGACCACGAGACCAACGGGGCAGTTAAACAATACATCGTAAAATTATTTAGTGTTTTGCATGAATAGAAATCTCTTATATTTGTAGTCACATCATTAAAATGGTTAATGTCGATTTTTATGTAGTTTTAAAGTTTATGGCGTTTCTTGTTTGTTCTTCTCCATATAATATACCACCACGTCTGTATTCCCCGAAGGGTTAGGCAGAGGTGTGCCAATATACTTCCACAGTTCGCCGGTATGTTTACGTCCCATGTAATAAGGGGCGAACCTATTGCCATTAACCGGGCACAAAACCTAACTCCGAGCTGCTACTGAGAATTTCAGAGAAAATCCCAAAAACACTTTTTGCTCGACCTGGGAGTCAAACCCTAGTCCTCTAGCGTAGCAGTCGCGCTTAGGACCACTAGGCTATTGAGGCAGTTAAACATAAATTCCTATTAATACCTCATATATCATATCGTATCGTCTCCCAAGATTACCACAAGTTTACCTGAAAATGATCATACTTTTTGCTCGTCCTGGGAATCGAAACCAAGATCTCTAGTGTATCAGTCCTGCTAAGGACCACTAGGCTAACGAGACAGTTAAAATAGGAACTTAATAAAGTATAAATTAGGTTTTAATTACATTAGCTAAGCCGACGAACTACAAAAGTCCGATACTCCTCTCTTTTGTCGCGTTAAAACAAAATCGATTACTAAAGACCTGCTAAATGTTTAATCGACTAACCGACAGTTAAGTTGGCCGGGTGATGGCCAGATTTACAATTCAAATGTGCCTGTAATGATCGGTGATCGAGATTGGGATTTTCTCCATTGACAAGTGATTTTAGGATTATGTTCGTGAGCTGTTGGAAATTAGGGCTTTGGTAATGGACCGACGGATGGTATTTCATTATCGTTTTCGAGTGCCCTGGTAATCTGAAGTGGATGTGGTATTATACAGCATGTAAGCTAGCTTAAATTGCCCCGTTGGTCACGTGGTCGCTATCGCGACTGTGAACCGTGTCTTGGGTTCAGTTCCTTGGTCCGGCACAGTGTTATTGGGGGTTTCTATAAGAGATTTCTCAGTATCAGCCCCGAGTTTGTACTTTGATGGTTTGACAGCCCTGAGGCTCGAAAAGCCGTGGGTCCTGTGCCTTATCTCTTCCCTGGTTTTGTTGCATTGTCGTCCCATCGGACTATAAGAATTTGGGAAGAGGGAGTGCACCTGTGTTTGCGCATACACTTGTGCACTACAATAACTTCTGCGTATTTGGCTAGTCGTCATTGAGATTAGCCGCTGTGACCGAAGTTCGGAAAAATATTATCATTAAGAAACTTTCTAATTACATTTTTCCTTTGTTTCAGACATAAACGGAATCAACACACAGACAGAAACACCGCAATCTTTTGAAGCAACAACATTAGAATTCAATGCAGACAACGTTAGACATAGCACACACCACATAAACGATACATACATATTTGTAATTGACGATGAAGGGCATAACGCAACAATATCCGAAGATTTCCACCACAGCGCTCCAGAAAGCGCTTCAAGAGTACTAGTAGCAACAAAACCAAACGGCACTAATGTTTTGAAAATCGAACCAAATCGAAAGAAAAACACACCAGTAAAAGAACCAATCAGAATGAAGCAAGATGAGAAAGAGACAGTAATAAGCAGAAATGTCAAAGATGCAAAAATAAGGGCTCATGTAAGATACGATGAAGTAACAGGAGAACTGATGAATGGAGATCATCCATGTCATAGGGAGTGTAGAGAGGGAGAGGAACCGATGATCTGTTACTATCACTTCGTTCTAGAATGGTATCAGACGATGAGCAAGGCTTGTTACGACTGTCCGTATAATTTGACGGACTGTTCGCGCCCTGATTGCATACCTGCTGATGGAATGAATCGCCCCCTGAACGTTGTTAATAGGAAAATGCCAGGGCCGGCTGTAGAGGTGAGTCCATTGCGTAACAGTTATTTTTTAATAAAATTTGTAGTGTATAAAAGCCGGGTATGTGTGAGTCGGATTCGTAGATGAAGGTTCGGAATTCTACCACCATACTACATCATTATAAGAAATACGTTTTTCTCATTTAATTTTTAACTTTTTATGTGTCATGTCATAATAGTGTCCATAGTAACATACACTCTATGAAAATTTCAAGTATCTTACTATTACGGTTCAAAAGATACATAATATAGGTTAATTAAAAATCGAGCAAAAACGCCGAAAGATATAAAGTTCTTGTATTTTACCCTAGTTCTTGTACTCTTGAACCCTTTGATTTAATTATTAATTGTTATAGCGGTCTTCGTAATATACACTCTGAATCAAATTTTAAGTAAGTACGTAGATACTATTACTGTTGAAAAATGAATTTCAACAGGAACATCCAATTTTTTCTAAATTAAAAATTGAGGAAAGGAACGCTAAAAATATAGATTTTGAGAGACCCTTTCATTTTTTAACGATATTATTAGCTGCTACACCAGTTATAGTAATATTCAATCTGTAAATTTCAAGCATATATATAATACGTTCAAAAGATATGGCTCTATGACTGACGGATAGACAGCGGATACTTAGTTATAGGGTCCTGCCGTGCGATTCTCTAACATATTTCATCGCTGCGCTCGACGTCGAGCTGGTTGACGGAACTTCGGTAAAATCAACTCTATGCGTTGTGCGTAAAGTTGATTTGACAGTAGTATCGTCGACGAGCTCGACGTCGAGCGCAGCGTTGAAATATGTTAGAGAATCGCACGGCTGTTCAGAACCCCTTCAGCAAGGGACCCTAAAAATGAGCTTCAAATTTATTTCGTTGAAATTCTGTTGGAAGGATTTTGGACTGGAACTGACAACATAGTGTCAATTAGCGTTGTAGTTTTTAATTTTGAGTGATATTGCGAACTCTGTTTAATTGGGTCTCGTGAAATAAAAGTATGGTATGACGTCACCGTACTTTTATTTGTTGGTCCGATGTAGAATATTGGTAACTACTATTTTATATTCATGTGGCACTTTAAAGTACAGAAAGATTTTCTTTATAATAGGGTGACTGGTAATAGTGAATATGCATAAATATAAAAATAATAGTTTAAAAAACACGCTTTAGCTTTTAATCGTGGTCAAAGTTTATTACAAGACCTTTCTAATATCGTATCATAGCCGTGTTTGGACACACGGCTATGATACGATATTTCATCATGGAATGCTAGTGCCTACCTTCCGGCTTCATTATCAGACCTTGAAACCTAATCATGGTCAACGTTCATTACATCACCTTTCTAACAAGTCCAAACACGGCTATGATACGATCATCCATCATGAAGTTCCAGTTCATATCTTCCGGCTCCATCATCAGATCAGCTCGACAGTACCATGTTATTGTATTGTTATCAAAATCACATACAACTGCCAATTTTCATAACGCTACGATCTTTAGAAGATGGTTAAATTAGTTTTCTTAGATTTGATTACATAGTTATATACGTCCTGCCCCGTTGGTCTCGTGGTCGTAAGCGCGACTGCTGAGCAAGGGGTCCCGGGTTCGATTCCCAGGTCGGGCAAAAAGTGTTATTGGGTTTTTCCATTAGGAATTCCTCAGTAGCAGCCCGGAGTTTGGAAGTTGGTGGTGTGACACCCCCGTGCCTTGGAAAGCACGTAAAGCCGTTGGTCCTGCGCCTAATCTCTCTCCGGTCGTGTCGGATTGCCGTCCCATCGGGCTATGAGAGTTAGGGAAGAGGGAGTGCAGCTGTGTTTGCGCACACACTTGTGCACTATAATATCTCCTGCGTACGTGGCTAGTCTGCATTAAGATTAGCCGCCGTGGCCGGAATCGGTCTGGAGGATTACATTACATTACATTATATACGTATAAGCGTGTTAAAAATGTAACTATTCGCTTTTGTTTACGAAACATAAAAATACCGTATTAGAGATGACAAAAACTAAATAAAAATTAAAATCGGCCCAGAAATACGGCCGATATAAGCATTTAAAACTATTAATTACGCACCGATTAGACAGAGATCCGATATGACCAATGACGACATTGGTTACAATGATCATATAAACTCTGTGTTAAATTTCGTTTTGCTAGAAAGAGATAGAAACAAGTCTTCAATAGCTTACAATATCTTTTAGAATTTTATAGCTGTTCGAAAAATTCTTTTTTGTTTCTAAAACAAATAAGGATTATTTTTTTTAATAAAAAAAAATCATGCATATATCCTAAAGGTTATATGCATGATTTTTTTACCAGTAACAGATCACTAATTAGTAACCACTTCTTATACAGAAACGGTTTCTTTTTATTTGCAAAGCACATGTCCAAAGTGAGCTCATTTATTTCAATTAGACCATTAAAAAGGCACTTTTGAATGTTAATTACAAGAGAAAAAAGAAAGCTTACAAAAACTAAAAAGTGAAAATTAACGTTAGCATTGGAAGTCGATGGCAATACAAAACAACAAACAGAACCAAAGCCGCTACATCAATTCAAAAATCAATTATGTTTTAGTGCTACCAAAATGTTATTATAACACAAATATACATTGTAAAGGTAAAATATAATTTTACCTTTAAATTTATTAAAACCCTGAATCACACAATAACAATTCTTGGAACCTTTCAGCGGTATGAAAATTATTTTTCCAAGAACCACATCATTCTTTCAGCTTTCGATTTTCATATTAAATAATGTGTCTACATATTATTGAAGAACTTTACAAATAAAGTCATATTATTTTCGTACAATATGTTTTATTTATCTGATCGATGAAAGTGCTAACGCTAGCATAATTCATATTTTTTTACTTTTTTTTTAATTTGCAGTTTACCATCGGATTATATACCTAGTAATCTTTTTTTTAAACAAGTTCTTATTTAGGCTTTCATCCCCCGACAGACATTTTGCTGGCCGTGTTCGTTACTGTATTAGAAATAACATGTTTTTTTTTTTTAGGCGAGCATGTAGCTCGCCTAAAAAAAAAAACGACAAAAATCGTTCCTATAGTCGGTCGTGTTCTAAAAAGCAGAAAATAAACTTTCAAGTAAACCAAATACATCATTTTGTAACATTATATAAATTTTATAATATAAAAGTTTGTCGCGAGAACTATCTCGAGATAAGTAATTCTGAGTAGCAAATTCATACAGAAAAATCTCGCAACAAGCTTTTCTATGTAAAATTAGTAATTCTATCTTTGCGCCAAACTTCATCCATATCCGTTCAGCCGTTCTGGCGTCTTTGGGTAACTTACCCCGATCTATCCAAACTATCGCATTTACAAAATAGAAGTTAGATTGTAAAAATTATATTATGTTTTTGTGTAAAAAATAGTAATAGTAACGATAATAGTAACGATAATGTTACTGACTCGCAAAAAAAAATAACAAAACTCAGCGCAAGTGTGAGTGTTTTTTCTAATGGGGGATCCATTAGAAAAAATACTCACACTTGACAAACATTTGATCAAATGTTTTGCTTTGGACAAAAAGGACATTTTCAAACAGTGCCCTATTATTTCCAGGTGTGCCAACATGATCGAGTGATAGTAGACGTGGAGAACGACCTGATGACAGAAGGCACTACAGTACATTGGCACGGACAGCATCAGAGGGGAACACCTTACATGGACGGGACGCCGTATGTGACGCAGTGCCCTATATTACCTGAGACCACGTTCAGGTAAATGATTTGTGATATTTTCCCCGAAGGGTTAGGCAGAGGTGTGCCAATGTAGGTACACCCACAGTTCGCCGGTATGTTTAAGTCCCATGTGTTAGGGGGGCGAGCCTATTGCCATTAACCGGGCACTGAGCTGCTACTGGGAATTTAATAGAAAAACCCAATAGCAGTTTTTGCTCGGCCTGAGAATTGAAACCAAGACCTCTAGCGTAGCAGTCATGCTTAGTGCCACGAGGCCAACGTGGCGGTTACTCGCGCATAATCCTTTTGTAAAAAAAATACCAGCCTATAATTATTTCACTGCAGGACCAAGGCGATTTTAAGCTAATAATATTAATTATAAGTTCAGATTTCATCACGATGTTTTTCCTTCACCAATGTCAGTGATGTCCGAGATAAACTAAGAAAGTACTTACGAAATAGAAAATGTCACATTTGGTACATGTCCGTGCCCGGTTGCGAACCCTCAGCCTTGTGCATGAGAGGCGGGCGCCTTAACCACTCCTTAATAAAAAACACTTAACAAAACCGATAGTTACATAAATTATATTACTCCTTCACTTATAGAAGACCACAGCATGCATACTAAGTCAAATGAATTCTGCATACTAATACTCTAAAAACTAAGTTAAATTTTTGAATTTGGAGCACTAAAATAAAGTCTATTTGAACCTCTTTTCTTTGATTTCAAAGAGATCAGAGCGTCAGATCAAAGAAGAAGCATTAAAGCTCTTTCTTTGATTGCAGTGGTCTGTAGTTAAAATCGTATAACTCCAAATAATTCTACAATGAATCTTGGATGTCATTATCTCTCTAGCTTATAGGTCAAAGGTCAAATTGCAATTACTTTTAAATATTGATATTTGCCCTAAATATTTGCCTTAAATATTGAACTGCCTCGTTGGCCTAGTGGTCCTGAGCTCGACTGCTACGCTAGAGGTCCCGGGTTCGATTCCCGGGTCGAGCAAAAAGTGTTATTGGGTTTTTCTATGAAATTCTCAGTAGCAGCTCGGAGTTTGGATTTGTGCCCGGTTAATGGCAATAGGCTCGCCCCCTATTACATGGACCTAAATATACCGGCGAACTGTGGGTGTGCCTTGGTACACCTCTGCCTAACCCTTCGGGGAATACAGGCGTGATGGTATATTTATATATATATATTATTGATATTTGGGCATCGTGGTGGTTTAGTGGTTAAGGCGCCCGTCTCTCCTGTTTGAGGTTGTGGGTTCGCAACCGGGCACGGGCAAGTACCAATGTGACTTTTTCTATTTCGTACGTACTTTCCAAGTTTATCTTGGACATTACTGACATCGGTAACCATGTTAGAGGCCCTTGGAGTGGTTTCGAAACTCTGACTCTAGGGTGTGTGGGGTTGTAAGACGTTACTGCTCACACGATAAAGAAAGAAGCTCTTTTGTTAGCTGCGGTAGCGATCTTCATTCTTCTGCCGGGGGCTTTTTTTACCACTGGTAAATCATCAAATGACTTCTCCCGCCCTTAGTATCAGACTTTTACTGACTAAAACCCATCCATGTTCCTTCTTGTGGCTTTTGCGTTCCGGGGGCGCGGTATCTCTTTCGAACAACCCGCAGCCCCGGCAGGCATCGGCCCTGAGTGACCCCTCCAATGTTTGCTGACATCTCCTTGAGGCGCGCGTGCAACACGAACGCGCCGTCGACACGGTCTGTCGTTAGGTAACGTACGGGCGGTGAGCCACTCATTGCTCACCCTCCACAGACCCTTTCTGTAGGGGTTATTTACATTTTCTTATGATGTCTCATAATCATCTTCATACTTCTAGGTACCAATTCAACGCTACTCACGCCGGCACTCACTTCTGGCACTCACACTCTGGTATGCAGCGAGCTGATGGCGCCGCTGGGGTGTTCGTCGTAAGGAAACCAAAGTCCCAAGATGCTCACGGGAGACTGTATGATTATGATAGGTGAGTTATGGTCTTTTGATGATGATTTGATGAAGTACGTGTCGAAATGTAAAAAACTTAACCATTTGAGATTCGAAATAGGGAATATGCATGAATTTTTTTATCACGTGAAATTGGCCAACAAATACCGCCGATAAAAGCATTTAAAACGATTAATTTGGCACCGATGAGAAAGAGAGATCCGATATGAACTGTGACGTCACATAACACTACGGCCATATAAAATCCGTGTTAAATTTAATTTTGCTAGAAAGAGATAGAAACGAATTTTCGATGGCTTATTTATTTTTTGATTTCATAGTTATTCGAAAAATAGTTTTACTAAACTGTTTATTACATGAATGAGGATTATAATTATCCACGTTATGATCCTTACATACTCCTTTTGTCGTAACTTTTAACTTGTCTATTTGATTACATAGAGGTCATAATAACGCATACTTTGTGAAAATTTCAAGTGTCTACCTTTTAAACTGTAACTTTAACTGGACTGGAGCTAAAGCGTATAGATACAGCATCGATTAATCTATTTAAAATCTCCTGCAACATCCAATTTCTGTAACAAAATCAAGTATCAACTAGTTTAGCGTAAAGGTCGCGTCTTATACGGAGAAAATCATATTATCCATTGAAGACATCGATTGTATAGAACAAGGAATCATGACAGAAGTGAATCTCCTGTACGCTCCTTTGAGTTCGCGTCTATTTTACCTACACATAAACCCTGCTGTAAAACTTACAATATGTTCAATTCTGTGTATATGAAATACTAGCTTTTGCCCGCGACTTCGTCCGCTTGGATTAATATTTCCCGTTCCTTGGGGATTTCCGGGATGAAAACTATCCTATGTCCTTTCTCGGGTCCCAGACTATATCTGTACCAAATTTCATTGAAATCGGTTCAGTGGTTTAGGCGTGAAGAAGAGGCAGACAGACAGACAGAGTTACTTTCGCATTTATAATATTAGTACGGATGTCTTGCCCAGAAAGTATAAAGAAAAGGTATACCAACTATAGTTAGAAATGCACTAAGTACGAACGGCAGAGTTAACTTGAAGAAAATAAGTTAAAGTACAACTTTATCTTAAACTAACTTTTGCCCGCGGCTTCGCTCGCGTTAAGAAGTATTCAAACTTTCATCCCCTATTTTATCCCCTTAGAGGTGGAATTTACCAAAATCCTTTCTTAGCGGATGCCTACGTCATAACATCTACCTGCATGCCAAATTTCAGCCCGACCCGTCCAGTGGTTTGGGCTGTGCGTTGATAGATCACTATATCAGTCAGTCAGTCACCTTTGAGTTATATAAATATATTTAAGATTTAAGACTAGCGTCTGCTTGTGGCCTTGTCAGCGTAGATATTTTCACCAGTGACAAGTTACGTTTTTTGTTACTGCTCTGCTCCCGTGTGTCGTAGCGTGATAGTATACAGCTTATACTATTCCTCATGAATCTGGCTATTATATTATCGTCATTTCTGTCGTACTTTTTTGGAAGAAAGTCAGATATCAGATTTAATGTCTGGTGAGCTGTCGACCCCAGTTTTTTTTTTCCGATCCGACTAGTAATTCCGGAGATTAAAGCCTAAAATAAAAGATAAACATTACGCCTGTATTCCCCGAAGGGTTAGGCAGAAGTCTATTTAAAGCCACAGTTCCCTCCCGCCCCGCCCAGGGCGGGGGAAGTTATTTGATGATTTCCCGTCTATAAAAAAAAAAAAAAAAACCGTTGTTTAGGTCCCATGTAATAGAGGGAGCGTATTGCCAATACCCGGGCAAAAATCCAACTCCGAAATGCTACTGAGAATTTCATAGATAAACCCAATAACACTTTTTGCTCGACCTGGGAATCACACCTAAGACCTCTAGCGTAGCAGTCGCGCTTAGGACCACTAGGCATGTTTTTTTTTTTTTTGAGATGTGAAATCATCAAATGACCCCCCCCCGTCCTGGGCGGGGCGGGAGGGAGTGTCAGACTTTTACTGACTAAAAACCATCTATGTTCCTTCGTGTGCCCTTTGCGTTCCGGGGGCGCGGTATCTCTTTCGAACAACCCGCAGCCCCGGCAGGCATTTGGCCCTTAGTGGCCCCTTCCAATGGCTGTGGAGTCGAGTGTCTCTTCACACCTCGTATTTTTATATTCTATGCGTTACCTCACTCGCTTTGCTCCGAGGTCTCGTCTGAGTCAATATTGAGAGTAAATACAAATAAAGGTGAGAACAAGCAAACAAATATTTATGGTAAATGTTCTACAAAAGTCAATGTGTTGGTATTATTTGCTTGACTATTTATTATATCAACACTAGCTTTTGCCCGCGACTTCGTCCGCGTGGATTAATAGTTCCCGTTCCCGGGGGATTTCCGGGATGAAAACTATCCTATGTCCTTTCTCGGGTCCCAGACTATATCTGTACCAAATTTCATTGAAATCGGTTCAGTGGTTTAGGCGTGAAGAAGAGACAGACAGACAGAGTTACTTTTGTATTTATAATATTAGTACGGATTGTGATATAGACTGCTCTATTGGCCTGGTGGTCGCAAGCGCTACTGTTGAGCGTGTCCTGGCTTTGATTCCCAGGTTGGGCAAAAAGTGTTATTGGGTTTATCCATTAAATTCTCAGTCCCGAGTTTTTGCGGGCGTTCGAAAGAGATACCGCGCCCCCGGAACGCAAAAAGCACATGAATCAACATAGATGGGTTTTAGTCGTCTCTTAAGACGCTCTCTCCCGCCCCGCCCAGGGCGGGGGAAGTAACTTGATGACTTTCCATCTTTAAAAAAAAAAGCCCGGAGTTTGGAAGTTGGTGGTGTGACACCCCCGTGACTCGGAAAGCAAGTAAAGCCGTTGGTATTGCTCCTGATCTCTTCCCGGTCGTGTCGGATCGCCGTCCCATCAAACTATGAGATTTAGAAAGGAGTGCACCTGTGTTTGCTCACACACTTGTGCACTTTAATATCTCCTGTGTTGTGCGTCGCTTTCGCAAGAATAAATGGTTTTTCTTTCTTTCTTTCTTTCTTTCTTTCTTTCTTTCTTTCTTTCCTGCATACTTGGCAAATCTCCATTGAGATTAGCCGCCGTGACCGAAATCGGTCTGGAGAATATTAAGTACATGCAAACTACCCGCGACTTTCTCCACGTTACTTATTTCATCCGCGTTAAGAGGACGAATTGGAAATTTTGGCATCAGCGATCTCTATTTTTGTCAGTAATTACGAAACGTATAAAAATGTGAGTTGGTGTTCTGAATAGTTCATGATGAAAGCCTTATTTTGTTAGTTTTCATTACATGATTAAGTAACTTTAGTAACAGAGAAAAAAATATCAAACATACCTCTTTTTAAATAGAGATTCACATCTTATGGGCAAACGGGACCAATTTTGCCTCTCAACTTGCTCTGTAGACAAGTCTATAAATACTCTTTAAAATTGTAGAAGGATTTTCTCAAGTTATCATTTCCGACTAAATAAAATAACAAAAAGCTTACTTACCGGGGTGTGTGCGGGTTGCGGGGGGCGCGCGCCTGGTCTAGAATTATTGTTAAACAATTCGTCGCCTTAAGTTACGTCTCTGTTACTGCATCGCTCTTGGTCGTAGCGTGATGTTATACAGCCTATAACACTCACAAATAACGTGGCTTTCTATGGGTAAAAGAATTTTCAAAATCGGTTTAGCAGGTAACTGCCTTCGCTAGCCTAGTGGTCCGAAGCGCGACTGTCTTGGGTTCGATTCCCAGGTCGAGCAAAAAGTGTTATTGGGTTTTAATATGAAATTCTCCGTAACAGTTTGGAGTTAGGATTGGTACGGTTAATGGCAATAGGCTCGCCCCCTATTACATGGGACTTAAAAACTTTTGGCGAACTGTGGGTGTACAGTCAGCAAACGAGATAAGTAACCAGACCGTCTAATATAGTTGCAGTTTTCTCTCAAACCAGTCGTAGTTTTTCAATGAAATTTAATTTAATAAAAAACTGTTAATTTTCTATTATTAAAAACAAAATTCATTAAAAAATCTGTCAGTTTTTGAAAAACTTTGAATTTATTAGGTTACCCTGGTTATTTATTTCTTTTGTTGACCGTACATTGGTACTTCTCTGTCTAACCCTTCGGGGAATACAGGCGTGATAGTATAATTACCCCCTACAACCTCACAAACTCAAAAACCTTACCTCATTATACTCGTAATATTCGTATAGATTATTCTTATTGTAATTTTGAGATTAAGCTTAGTAGTGAACGCTGAAAGCCTGATGAATATAGTGATAAGTTGCTTTAATTATAAAGAGTGTGCAGTTGGGAGAAGATTACTCCATCTTTGTGGTTCGGCTTTACTATAGCAAGTAATTTTAGTTAAAGTTAAAGCTTTTATTGGAGTGCTTTTGGAGATATAACAGGTCTTATAGGTATTTTATTGAAACTCAAATATGTTAATTAAACAATATTAGAAATTTAACTCAACGTAATAAACAATACAATATTATGATACATAAAAATGTTTTAGTTACAAATTGTTCAATTAAAAGTATAGGATCAGGCACAAAAAATCATCGACAATGGCTTACATAGTAGCATTTGTATATAAAAAAATAGTTTTAGTTTATAGCCTAGCTTTCTTAGATAAACGATTGACGCAAAATGATTTTTGTAAATCGGACTAGCAGTTTCTGAGCTTAACGCGTTCAAACAAGCTTTATAATACTATAGACCATACTACATAATTTATACTAATTTCTTAAACTTAACATGTAGTCATTTAATATTTTCTCAGAATAACGTGTATTACTTCGGCCTAACTTATAACAAATGATACAAATAACAAAAAGTTACACATTAAAGAGGGAACCCTTCTAGGAAACGCGTGTTTTTTACGTTTTTTCCTTGATATTAAACTTTCCGTCGTACCCTAATCTTGGCCAGTTAAGCTCTTGGCCAGTTTTAGCTCTTGGCCGGTTTAAGCTCTTGGCCAGTTTTAGCTCTTGGCCAGTTTTAGCTCTTGGCCAGTTTAAGCTCTTGGCCAGTTTTAGCTTTTGGCCAGTTTTAGCTCTTGGCCAGTTTTAGCTCTTGGCCAGTTTTAGCTCTTGGCTAGTTTTATTCTTTAATTTCAGTACTAACCAATTCTTACTCTCACAGATCTGAACACGTAATGCTGGTAACAGACTGGATCCACGACTTAACCATGGGCATGTTTACCGACCACCACCACTCTACCGGAGACAACAAGCCTCCGACGCTGCTCATCAATGGAGTCGGAAGATTCAAGGTCTTCAACGAGACCACCAAGCCTATTTACATGCAGGCTGCGAGATTTAATGTGGAACAGGTGAGGATATACTTGTGCCATCACGCCTGTATTCGCCGAAGGGTTAGGCAGAGGTGTACCAATGTACCAGGTCGCCGGTATGTTTAGGTCCCATGTAATAGGGGGCCAATTGCCATTAACCGGGCACAAATCCCAATTCCGAGATGCTATTTAGAGACACATATAAGTGTATACTTATGGTTGGGCTAAATGGTGCTGATCTGTGCGTCATGTTCGTGAACGGGCGCAGTCAGTTGGGATTGGTCATCTCTTTACTATCAGGATTTTTGACAGTAATTACGAAACGTATAAAAGTGTGAGTTGCTTTTCTGAATAGTTCATGATGAAAGCCTTATTTTGTTAGTTTTCATTACATGATTAAGTAACTTTAGTAACAGAGAAAAAAATATCAAACATACCTCTTTTTAAATAGAGATTCACATCTTATGGGCAAACGGGACCGATTTTAGCCTCTCAACTTGCTCTGTAGACAAGTCTATAAATACTCTTTAAAATTGTAGAAGGATTTTCTCAAGTTATCATTTCCGACTAAATAAAATAACAAAAAGCTTACTTACCGGGGTGTGTGCGAGTTGCGGGGGGCACGCGCCTGGTCTAGAATTATTGTTAAACCATTCGTCGCCTTAATTATTTTGTTTAATATTGCTCATTACCTGCATTGCTTTTACAAATAAAAGCAACAAGAATAATGTCTCTTCTCCATAAAGACCCTAAGTTTTGTAACGAGTGACAGTTCAAAATGGCCTATAAATGGTATAACTGAAAAAAAAATGCTTTGAATTTGACTTAGATCCGTTTGCGCTAGTTGGGGTTTTTAAGTACAAATTAGTTGCTGTAACAGGCCCAAAAATAGTAATTCCAACTTATTTCTATATATTATTCTTTCTGTCCAAATTTAGGGCTAAGGCCTTTTCTCCTCTAATTTAAGTCTGAAATCGCCAATTCGTGGTCTTCCCTGTACATACAATAATATTTAAGTCTCTATTTAAAATCTTTATCACCTAAACTCAAAGACTTAGGCACCACTTTCAAAGAAATCACCCCTGATGACGCAACCAAAGAAAACACAACTAAATTCAGACCTTATTTCCAGGGCTACAAGTATCGTTTCCGGGTGATCAACGCTGAGTTCCTGAATTGCCCTATTGAACTATCTGTAGATGGTCATAATATTACGGTGATTGCATCGGATGGTTACGACTTGCAGCCTATTACAAGTAAGTGATCATTGAAATAGTTATTGTAATGGTCGGATCTAGAACTGGGCAAGACTAGCTTTGAATGGGAAATACGCAGTGAATGGGAATTGATTTTATGGACTGCAGTGCCATTGGAATCTTTGGGAGGGAGGTGTAGTATGAGGTGAATTTTAAGGAAAGTTTGTGGCAGATTTGGGAGACGGTATGATTGGAGACAGAAATGGGAACCCATGTTTAAACCTATAACATCCAACTCGCTTTTCATTTAATAAAGGATCCGTGATACGCAGTGCAGCAGCCAAAGGTTTGTAAAAGGTTTGCATTGCTTGAGCGATTGCTCAAGCAATTGCTTTTGTGTCTTTTAAAATATTGTTATGTCTCTGTCAACTTGATACAATTTGGCAAGAATGCAGTGATGTTCAAAATGGGTATACCACAGGGGCCAATGTAATTGTGTTCGATATTTGAAAATTGCTTTATAATAATCTCGTAATATCGACGTATTATTTTCTACACAATAAATAAACATAAATCGCTAAATGTGTTACCAAGCGCAAAACTCGAGAACGGCTCAGCCAATTTGGCTGATTCTTTTTATGTTTTGTTCCTAATTATCCGGACAAGGTTTTTATGAAATGAATTGTTTGAAAAATCCACCAGAAAGGTCGAAATGCTGTACCCTTGCTAGTCTATATAAGAAAAATATTTGATAATTATCTTCACGAGATCAAATAGACATCAAAAGTCAAGATAGAAAACATACATATAACCAAAAACATGAAAGACGTTCCACGAACAGGCATATCAAAACATAATGAATTTGAAATGTCCATTAAAAGGCCCGAAAAGCCTTCAAGACCTTCGCTTTGATATTTTTCATTTTTGTGTTCATTTACATTCAAATCTGAGGTTTCTTTTGTCGCGTGGTCCGGGGTCGTGGCCGCTATTTTTTCCTCGTTAACCGACTATCTCTTCAGTCTTGGTATTACCACGTTGTTGGGATGTTCAGAAGAACCATCATACCTATTTGCCTAGCCTTTTCCCATCTATGTTGGGGTTGGCTTCCAGTCTAACCGGATGCCTGAATACCAGTGTTTTACATGGAGCGACTGCCTCAGCAACCAAATACTGGGGAACACGATATCTCCTGGTTAGACTGGTTGTCAGAGTTCTTGGCTTCTGACTATCCGTAACGACTGCCAAGGATCTACGAATGACAGCCGGGGCTAACAGTTTTATGTACATTTCGAGGTACGGGGGTGTCATACTACTAATTATCCTTCCTTCCTTTCATCTTCATCATCAACAGCCTATCGCAATCCACTGCTGGATATAGGCCTCTCCCAACGCGCTTCCTTCCTTTAGTTCTTCTAAAATTGAAATGTCCGTTAGATTTTTTTCCCGGAACAAAACGTATCCTTTGTGTTATTCCACACTACAATCTATCTCAGTATCCAATTTTATCAATTGGAATTATTGGATTTATAAGATTCCTGTTGAGAATCACTAGTATGCCTACTTTCCTCCTTGAATTTGACAAAGATGAAAAACTGCACCTTTTATTAACCTTCTGTGTTCGCCTTAGTGATATTCCAAAACTGTAGCTTTAATAGCCCTAGGCTTTGTTTGAACCAGTATGGTACTATTACTGCTTTTTAACCGTTTGTACAGATCTGAATTTAACAACGCTTTGCGTTTGATAGGAACTAGAGAGTTCAGTGTGGATGGACTTAGGTCAATTGTCAATTTGTGTAATTTCTCTTATTGACGGACAGATCCAAATATTTTTTCTTAGTAACCTGGACTATGGATTTTGGTCCGCTTACTGATCACAGATTTGTACTGTTAAAGTGTCGCATGGCACCGCATAGGTACATAAGGATACGTTTTTCTATACAAAACAACAAACATAGAAAAAAAAGACATGTTGTTAAGTTATTGTTGTTAGTTGTTAAGTTATTTTTCACTTCGTAGTTTTTAAAAGCGATTGTCTTTTTGGAAAAAGTTTTTTTGTTGTATAATAACGTTTATGAGGTAACCTATACATACTCATAATGAAAATAAGTCTGAAACCACTAATGCGCCTTGAGCAAGCGTGGTGATCAATACTCGTGCCGTCTCTGTATGAGAAAAGGCTTTTGCCCTGCAGCGGAACAATATTTAGCTAGTATAATGTATTATTAATTTTTACGTTCTATAATCGTTCAAAAGTTGTTCAAAAGTCGTTCAAAAATTTGTTCAAATATCGTTCAAAATTGCCTTTAATAATTTGGTTTTAGACTTTATTTACACGTAAAGCCGTTGGTCCTGCGCCTGATCTCTCACGGTCGTGTCGGATTGCCGTCCCATCGGGCTATGAGAGTTAGGGAAGAGGGAGTGCACCTGTCTTTGCGCACACACTTGTGCACTATAATATCTCCTGCGTACGTGGCTAGTCTGCGTTAAGGTTAGCCGCCGTGCCTGGAATCGGCCTGGAGAATTACATTACATTACCATCGTGACCGAAACTCGGCCATAGGAATTTATTCCTGCATCCCTCATATGCTTACCGTGTCGACGGCGCGTTCGTGTTCCACGCGCGCCTCAAAGAGATGTCAGCAAAATTGGATGGGGCCACTGAGGGCCGATGCCTGCCGGGGCTGCGGGTTGTTCGAAAGAGATACCGCGCCCCCGGAACGCAAAGGGCACATGAAGGAACATAGACGGGTTTTAGTCAGTAAAAGTCTGACACTCCCTCCCGCCCCGCCCAGGGCGGGGGAAGTTATTTGATGATTTCCCGTCTATAAAAAAAAAAAAAAAAAAAAAATCCCTCATATGCTTAGCCAAGTATATACAGATTCACATAGCTAGCAAAACTCCGAGAGATAGTATAATTCGCGCTCGCATTAGTGCAGTCACAGCGGATACGGTGTTATCGCATCGTTTGCAAACACACGAGGAACTTGCTGCCTCTAGCATTTAAATGTACAGTAGAACCTCAATTATCCGAACTAATTGCGAGACTAGTTCGGATAATCAAAAGTTCGGATAATAGAAATGTGGGTTTTTCGGACAAGATCTAACAAAATTTGACATACATATATACCATCACGCCTGTATTCCCTGAAAGGTTAGGCAGAGGTGTACCGATGTACACCCACAGTTCGCCGGTATATTTAGGTCCCATGTAATAGGGGGCGAGCCTATTGCCATTAACCGGGCACAAATCCAAACTCCGAGCTGTTACTGAGAATTTAATAGAAAACTCCAATAACACTTTTTGCTCGACCTGGCAATCGAACACGGGACCCCTTGCACAGCAGTCGCGCTTGCGACCACGAGACCAACGGGGCAGTTAATATAGGGGCAGGGGATAATAGAAATGTGAGTTTTTTAGGACAAGATCAAACTAAATTTGACTTACATGTTAACGTTGAATTATAAAACAACAAAAAGAAGTCAAATGCTTTTCTTATAAAATAGTCAATTTTTAATTGACGAACAGCTGCAACGCGTATTCAGCAACAAATTCTCGCCAATGTTCGGATAATTGAGTGTTCGGATAAACTAAGTCAGCGTTCAGATAATCGAGGTTATAATGTACTAGAAACTGTTGGACAAACATTGGTTGAACTGTTGGCTTGGATTGGTATTAATGCGGCTTATGGAGTGCTGAACCAGTATTGAACATTCAATATTGGATTGATTGAATTGAACTATCTCGTTAGCCTAGTGGTCGCAAGTGCGACTGCTGTGCAAGGGGTCCCGGGTTCGATTCCCAGGTCGAGCAAAAAGTGTTATTGGGTTTTTCTATGAAATTGTCAGTAGCAGCTCGGAGTTTGGATTTGTGCTCGGTTAATGGCAATAGGCTCGCCCCCTATTACATGGGACCTAAATATACCGGCGAAGTGTGGGTGTACATTGGTACACCTCTGCCTAACCTTTCGGGGAATACAGGCGTGATGGTTTTTTTTTAATCCAAATACAAATCCTTCCAAAACATTACAAGAGCGGCAACTATAACTTCAATGAAATAATCCATTTATAGCACAATCAAGAATTTAAAATAATACAATCAACAAACGAACCAGTCTGCTAATACGAAAATAGCGAATCGAAACTGAAAATTCAAGTTGGGATGACGACGGCGCGAAACTAATTGTCGAGAATTCAGAACTGTAAGGGCTGGTGCTGACTGAAGTAAACGGCACGGCACGGCAAAGAAATTTACTTCTGAACAAGTCCTATTTATGCTTATTTCAATGAATTTTGTGTGTGAATTGTCGTGATGACCCAGTGGTTGAGGCACCCGCCTCTCATGCACGAGGTTATGGGTTTGCAACCGGGCACCGACAAGTACCAATGTGGCTTTTTCTAATTCATATGTACTTTCTAGGACATCAGTGACATCCGTGAAAGAAAACATCGTGAGGAAATCTGGACTTATAATCAATTTAAGTTTGAAATTGCCAATCCGCCTTGAGCAAGCGTGGTGATTAATGCTCGTGCCTTCTCTGTATGAGAAGAGGCCTTTGCCCTGCAGTGGGACAGTTATAGGCTGGTATCTATCTCAATGAATATAGAATTCATTTTACTCTATTTAGATACAAACATACCGCGACACGTCGTGTCATGCCGTTTTATTCCACGGACTGCGCTACAATAGGTCACATAGGATTATGACAGCTAAACTAATTGAATTAAGGTTTAAAACGAGTGCGGCGGTGTTTTCGGCGAATGGGTCGCAGCCTAGGCTGCGCTGAGCTTGCTCGGCGTACTTCGGCAAGCTGCGTCATACCAAAGCGTCATTGGAGGTATGAGAAACAGTGTGTAAAGTTTTTCATCCTCCATTGAAAAGGGAGGAGCCTCCGACCAGACGAGGTGTAGTGTCTGTTGGGCTACTGCCCGACGGCTATTGTCGGGATCTTGTAAATATGTTAACGTCGCGACGAACTTTGATAGCGCGATCTAGGCAATGTCAGTTTGTTATAGTAGTTCGCATGTTGAGCGATAGATGTCGCTACACGTCTTTAGAGCTGTCAAAGCACGCCGTGCCGTGCCGTGCTGCGTCAGTGAGCACCGGCCCTTAAAAATGCATACATCTAGTTAACACTTCAGAAGTGGAATAAAAATACGTAAAAAAGTTTAATTGAAACTCTTGTAGTTTCGTTATTAAATGCAAAATAGATTCATTCGTTGATTTTTCTGCGCGACGCTTATTTCTGTTATTTTATAGGGATGACTGCTTTTGTAGCAATTTTTGTCTTTTCAAAAGGTAGTGAAGGTTAATCTTAGAGACTGATTTAACTGCTTTATGCGTACAACTTCCAAATAGTGTGCTTTATGTTTTTGTTTGTCATAATTATGAAACTGACAATTTATTTATTTAAATTTTATGCACAAAAAAGTACAAAGGCGGTCAATCAATCAGTCAGTTAATCAATCTTAATACTAATAAAATGTAAAAGTTTAGATGGATGGATATTTGTTATTCAATAACAGTATAACGGCTAAACAGATCTTGACTCAAAGAGTAGGTACTATGGAATAGCATATGGGATACTTTTATCACGGAAAAATGCACGATGCCGTGGGATAATTACCAACTTTGATACCGACGATAGTAAATTAAAAAACGCAAGTGCAAAGAATTCTAAATCGTCAGTAATTGTATTGTAGTTATCTTCCACTATGGGATCAACAGTTTTATTAATATTTAAGTTGAGTTCTCCAATCAGATCGGGGTCAAAATTTCTCCTAAATATCGTTTAAAACATTACGCAAACCTCGAAACATATTTTCGCCCATTATCGGAACTTCAATCTGCTGCAATATCCATTAAGCGAGGTTCAACCCTATCCCATTTACACGCGGTCTACTTTCGCTTAATGAGATTATCTAACACCTAGTTCGGGCTTTCTGATCAAACATTCATTGATTATTCACTGCTAAGCTTCGTTTGTTTAGCTTTCATGTGAAATTTCTTCTTTTTCCTATATTTTTTATTTTAGCTCTAACGAACTGTCTGCAAACTCGGCCTCGTTGCTGATTTTACTTGCTATAAGTTACGTCTTTGGTTAATGCTCCGCTCCCGTGGGTCGTAGCGTGATGTTGTATGGACAGACCGGTGCCCAGGATTAACTGAAATCAATGTTATGTAAAATTTTATGGCTGCCACCGACAACGCAGTCAAAGTGGTCAAAGTTGGGCCCCAACAATATAATACTTTTATTATAGTATGTCATCGAAACGCTTAAAAGAAGAATGATAGATAAGTGTCATTAGAAGACTAACTATTGACTGACGTGCACAGAGTTTTTAGACAGGGTAGGCAAAAAGGTACCTACCAAAAGCACCTACCTACTACATGTTGGTTTTGGTTCGTCGCCTTGTCGATTAAATAATGATGTGTATGATTTGCCACCTCAAATATTTATAGATTGGCTGATATTAATCATCTACGTATATCGTTGTTTTATACGGTAGGCAATGTCTATTTGCCTGTATGAACCGCACGCCACTTGGTACAGCCTATGTTACTCGGGAATAATGTAGCTATCTATTGGTGAAAAAATGGTTATAATCAGTCCAGTAGTTTCGGAGTCTATTCGCTACAAATCAACAAACAAATCTTACCTCTTTATAATATTAGTCTAGATCTATACTAATATTATAAAGAGGAAAGATTGTTTGTTTGTTTGTACCAAATAAGCTCCAAAACTACTGGAGCGATTTTAACTATTTTTTATCAATAGATAGCTGAATTATCAGGAAGTAACATAAACTATATAAAATCACGCTAAATCACACGGGAGCGGAGCAGTAACAAAAGACATAACGCAGGTGAGAAAAGCGCCGTGGACGAAGTCACGGGCAGAAGCTAGTTGATTTCTCCCTCATTCAGATACATGATTGGTTACTGCTCCGATCCTAAGTGTCGTAGCGTGAAGATACGAAAAAAAAAACAAAAATCTTCTATTCTTCTTTTTAGTTCTACAAAGATTACAAGATGGCGTGAGCAAAGGTCGTTAAAGATTTTAAAACGTCTTCAAATAAGCCAGTACTTAAAGATAAGTCTTAATTACATTCATTTCAATTAGTTTCTCCTAACTAAACACGGTGTACTAAAATTTCATCTTGTAAGTAATTAAAGCCAGCCGAACATAAAATTCTACAAGCATTCAGACTGCAATTTCGTTTAACTTAAAATCTAGTATAAATCTTCAGTCTGGTTCAATTTGGATCATCAGTCTGTAGGTCTGTACTAGCTGATGGCCTTGTGGTTAAGGCGCACGCCTCTCATGCATAAGATTGTGGGTTCGCAAAAAACTGCTAACAACTGCACTGACTGCACCGACTGCTACAATTTATCTTGTTTTAGGGTTTTTTCATGAATACTCAGAAAAGCAGTCGGGTTTTTAGTTTTTTAAATTACCGTTTTTTTTGTTTTCCAAATCGACTGCTGGTTGCAGCGATTGGCGAGTTTAAACCGACAAAAAAGTCTTCAGCTTTATAATATTACTATACATACTTTCCCGTGCCTCGGAAAGCACGTGAAAGCCGTTGGTCCTGCGCCTAATCTCTCTCCGGTCGTGTCGGATTTCCTTCCCACCAGGCTATGAGAGTTAGGGAAGAGGGAGTGCACATGTGTTTGCGCACACATTTGTGCTTTATAATATCTCCTGCGTACGTGGCTAGTCTGCATTAAGATTTGCCACCGTGGCCAGAATCAGTCTGGAGAATCACATTTTTTACATTCATAGCTTCACTATGCGTATTGTCTTGGCAAAGATCATAATTATCTATACTATTTTTAACGTAAGCATAGTTCACAACTCAGCCTTACGATACCAACTCATCTCTATATGCAGCCGTAGCACCATTATTCCTAATTCACACAAATACGGAAAAATTGTGTGTAATATTTCAAATGTTGCCCTCATTCAAGTCAGCGTGAATCCACAAAAACAAAAGAACAACACAACACTATGAATAATTCGTTTGTGTAACACTAAAAATTGTTGTATTTTTACAAAGTTGTATAGGAATTTAATAGTAGTAGAGCTCTTTGTGAAGGAGCTCGTCCGGGGTAGTACTACCACTAAACCTATTTCTGCCGCACAGCAGCGTTGCTGTGTTCCGGTTTGAAGGGTATGAGTGCCGGTGTAATTATAGGCACATGAGATATTTCAATTTTGTCTCTGGGATGGCAACGCATTTGTAAGACCTCTGGTATTTCAGATGTCTATAGGCAGCAGTGACCACTTTACATCAGGTGGGCTGTCGGTTTGTATGCAATCCAATGTTGATTGATCCAATGACTGCCTCGCTAGCTTAGTGGTCCACTGCTACGCTTGAAGTCTTGAGCTCGATTCCAAACGAGCTCGAACAAAGTGTTATTGGGGTTTTCTATGAAGTTCTCAGTAGCAGCTCGGATTTAGGATTTGTGTCCGGTTAATGGCAATAGGCTCGCCCCTTATTACATGGGACCTAAACATACCAGAAAACTGTATGTGTACATTGGTGTATACCTCTGTTTAATTCTTTGGAATACAAACGTGGTGGTATGTATGTATGATATAAAAAAAGCAAAAATGTTAGTATATTAAAGTTGCAATAGGATTTTTAAACTAACAGTTGTTGTAAATTTCGCTTCCCACTGAAATGGGAGGTGTTACGACGAATTTCATGACGCGGTCTTTATTTTATTATTATTGTAGTTGGAAATATGTTAGCCTGCAGTGCTCGTATATACACATAAATAAAATTGAAGTGTTTGTTTGTAGTGCAAAAAGAAAACAGTTTTTTAGAAATTAATTTTAGATGTTTTTCAATGTCTACACCAAATAAAAACCAATTATTTAAATTTCAAAAAGAGCTGTTTTTCACTAAATAAATCTGAATGTTTACACGAAAAAAAACCTGCGGATTGTTCGAAAGAAATACCGCGCCCCCGGAACACAAGAAAGGAACATGGATGGGTTTTAGTCAGTAAAAGTCTGACACTCCCGCCCCGCCCAGGGCGGGGGATGTCATTGATGATTTCCCATCGGTAAAAAAAAGCAACAAAAAAAAACCCGTGATAACTGATATTCTCGCAAATGAAGTCGCAGGCATAAACTAGTTAGAAATAAATTGTTGCAGAATTTCTCGTGTGGGTGATCCTATAGTTTTTGTGGTGCATGTAATGGAATTGTGTAGATTGCCAATTGTTTTTGATGCTTAGATTTGATAGTTAGCTTTATGGTGGGTCCACACGACACAGACTTAACACAGACTTCTATAGAATTTTGTCTGTACAACAAATCAGTACAGACAAATGTCGGTGTACCAGAAAAGTCGGAAGTCTGCGTACATGTCTGTACGATTGTCGGAGCAAAACTCATGATTATTGAATTACTTAATTTATTAATTAAAATCGAAGTCTGAACTGATGAAAAGTCTGCACAGACATTTGGTAAAGACCTGTGAGTAAAAATTTTTACTCAGACTTTATAGTCTGTGCAGATATCTGTACAGACAAAAGTCTGTGTCGTGTGGACCCACCATTAGATAGCTTTGAAGTCGCTGTCAAAAGCAAGTATATTAATAAATACTTAACGTGTGTTGCCTACTCGTTCATTACTATCCACCAATACCAGATCAATTTACATTGAAAACTAAGACGAGTTTCAAAATTGAAAAAAAAACCATCACGCCTGTATTCCCCGAAGGGTTAGGCAGAGGTGTACCTACCAATGTACACCCACAGTTCGCCGGTATATTTAGGTCCCATGTAATAGGGAGTGAGCCTATTGCCATTAACCGGGCACAAATCCAAACTCCGAGCCGCTACTGAGAATTTCATAGAAAAACCCAATATCACTTTTTGCTCGACCCGGGAATCAAACCCGGGACCCCTTGCACAGCAGTCGCACTTGCGACCACGAGACCAACGGAGCAGTTAAAAATCAAAATTAATCTGCCTTAAATATAAAAAATCTTTTAAAGAAACTCAGATTCGAGATGATTAATTTTGACAAAACAATACCCAATTATTCTTACCTTAATAACATTTACCAAAGGCCCCCATTAAAACAGTTTCTGCCTCATTGAAAAATATATTACCCAAAATAACATTAGCAGTTCCCCCCATTAGGGATCATTTTTGCCGTCGGGTAATAATAATAATAATAATATATCATTTATTTCAGGTTACATATAGACCCATATAAAAGTTACAAAAAATACACTTAAAAACTAAAACTATCGCACACGAAGAGACGGCGTCGTGTTGCGCTGCGAGGTGTCACGTAGCCTTCCGCGAAAACGCCGGTAATCCCGGACACACCTGTACGCGTCGTTGGGTCAAATTGTCTAGGTCAAAAGGTAGCGGACCATCCCAGGGGTCCGTACACAGGCTAACGAAAGTAATCAGGGGTCAAACACAAAAAGGTTTTGAATATTTTTTGGTAGAGACCGTGTTATGTTGGCATCATGTGTTTTCGAGTTTTGAAAATTTTGTTGCGCTGGGAATTGTATTTTAGTTTAAGGTGGAACCTCCACGGTAGCCCGCGAAGTTCAAATTTGCTTACGTTTTTTGCAACTTACAAGTTAGTATTAAGTTATATGTTGCTTAAAGTATAATTCGCGGGCGTAAGAATTGCGTATTTTCAGAATTATAACTATTTAAGTCAGCAATAAAACTCTATAGGGCCAGGTAAACCCAAAAAATGACTATTTCATGAGATCTTGACATTTTGGAATTATACCGACTTATGGAGTTATTTGAATTTGGCGGGCTACCGTGGAGGTTGCACCTTAATACGCTAGCTAGTTTCACTGGCGTTTAGATACGTTTATGATGCGGTGGAACACTGAGCGTGATGTTATATCGTATACTATTCTTCATGAATCTGGCTATAATATACAAATATATTTTTTCCAATCCGACTAGCAGATCCAGAGGTTTGACTTTAAAAAAAAAAAAACTTTTGCGCTTTATAATTATTGTATTGAAATACAATGAAATCCATGTGCCTGTAGCCTATTTAAGGAATTGTCCAAACGGTTGGATAAGTCCTGTGACCCAAGGGCTGGTTTTTACCTTGGTTATAGGCTTAACATTGCCATCCAACGTGGCAATGCTGCTAGTCTTTTAGGCACATTTATTTTCCAGTTGACGGCCATGCGGAGGAATTTCTTGAAGCATTTTAATTTTAGTTTTGTCTTTAAATTATTATTTATTACACGTTTTTTGATACAAAACACAATTTTATGTAAAAAGTTTTTAAAAGTTTACAGGTACCAAGTCAGAAAAGCGGATTATAACGAAATAGGATTCAATCTTTAACACCAAAAGCGATTCGCTGATATAGTAATTTCACGCTAAACCGACACAGACCCGACCGTTTTTTTATGCAAAATAATTATCTAAGTACACACTCCCCAAATCACCACACTCTAAAAGTCAACAAAAGCACTTTTAACATTAAAACACAAATCTGAACCAGTGTTAATTCATCAAAAAAGCTGCAGTAGGGAATCTATCAAACATTTTTACTTTGCCTACTGACTTTGTTAGATGAAAAACCCCAGTTTTCATCCTCTAACGTATCCGCCAACCGTCTGTGTTACCGATCTAGCTCTTTGATCCTTCGAGCACATTTGAATATGTAAATTTCAAAAGGGGATGAGCGCGAAAGCTGCCCAACTAAACGGTAGCTGCGCTCACTAGAATTTGATGTTGATTTTAATTCTAATATTAGTTCAGGATATTTGGGTAGTTGTAAAGTTTTCTCCGAATATGTTAGGTTTTTTAATTTCCTTGCTAATTTGCTTTGTTAGTTTATCATTTTTTGGTTTAATGTTTTGTAGATGTGTGGGGTCGTTAGACCTTACTGCCTACACAATAAAGAAGAAGAGAAGCAAGGCAAGCAAGGCTTCTGGTATTGCAGATGTCTATAGGCAGCGGTGACCACTTAACATCAGGTGGGCCGTCGGCTTGTTTGCCATACAGCTAGGTATATAAAAAGACTAATTGATACGCCAGAGAAATAATAATAACGACTAACCTTGTCCCAAATTTAGTAATTTATATTCATGGAACACTATTCAGTTATAAATAGAGGAATTCTAAATAGTAAACACAAATATTTGATACAATTTAATAAATCCTTTGTGATTGTGTGATGGGAATAAAATGGAATCATTAACATAATTTGATTTAAATGTTACCTGGCCATTGGTTTCGAAATGTAACTCGTCTATGAATTTCTAATGACAGCAATAATAATTTAAATAATTGAATTAAATAATATATTACTACTATTTACTGCCTTGTAAATTATCTCTTAGGGACGTGAGGGATAATATTATTCGTATTTTTAACCCCCGACGCAAAAAGGGAGGAAGGATGAGGAGGAGATGAAGCGATTTCAATTTAGTTTTTTTTGTATGAAAGGTGACTTACGTACGAGTGTTCTTAGACATGTTTGATGAAAATCGGTTGAGCCGTTTAAAAGTTATGGGTGTGAAAGTGGGGAAGAAAAACTAAAAATTATTTGTCATGTGGGTTATTAAATTATTAGGAACCTATGTATTTACAGCTTAACAAAATCGACATTATAATAAGTATGTACTTACCTATAAAAAGTATAAAATAAAAAATTAAATTTAAAATTTAAAAAACCCCCGACACAAAATCCTAAGTTCCCTTTAAAAAGTAAAAAAATAAAATACGTCGCGTTGGGGGACCGCTTGGGACGGTCGTACCCTAAATGCAACATCGGTCCCCCAACGCGACGTATTTTATTTTTTTACTTTTTAAAGGGAACTTAGGATTTTGTGTCGGGGGTTTTTTAAATTTTAAATTTAATTTTTAAGAACGTGAGTATTCTAGGAGGTAATCCTACTCACTTTTAGAAACAGTCTCAATCTTCCAGAAATGTTTCTATTTAACCTGCTTTTTTGACATTGATTCCTATTGATTGATTCTTCGCTCAAATAAGATTGCGACTAGATTTGGTCCATTTCATTTAGAACATTTTTTTAATAGATATAGAAATGGCAATATTGTCAAAAATGCCTTGAACTTACCTTTTTGACATTGATTGTCGCTTGTAAAGTAATTATTTATATGTCTGATTTGAATATTCCTAAATAAAGTCTAACTGCCATACTCAGAGACGTTTAACGGTTACTTAAGCCGCTCCTTAGTAAAGATTTCCAAGCGAAATCTTTACTAAGGAGCGACTTAAGTAACCGTTAAACGTCTCTGAGTATGGCAGTAAGATTAATTTATTATGTGCTTGTATTATAAGATACCCATACCTATAACTATTATGAATGCGAAAGTTTGGATGTTTGTTACTCAATAACGCCGGAACCGCTAAACGGATCTAGATGAAATTTAGCACAGAGATAGATCATAATCTGGATTAATACATAGGCTACTTTTATCTCAGACAAAGACACATGCAGACGCTTGTGTAATATTTGTTGCACTTCTATCTTCTTCTTTATCGTGTGGGCAGTAAGGTCTAACGACCCCACACACCCTAGTGTCAGAGTTTCTAAACCGCCTCAAGGGCCTCTGACATGGTTACCGATGTCAGTGATGTGTCGTGATGGCCCACTGGTTAAGGCGCCTGCTTCTCATGCACGAGGTCGTGGGTTCGCAACCGGGCACGGGCAAGTACTAATGTGACTTTTTCTAATTCATATGTACTTTCGAACGTTATCTTGGATCTTGTTATTGGGTTTTTCTATGAATTTCTCAGTAGCAGCTCGGAGTTTGGATTTGTGCTCGGTTAATGGCAATAGGCTCGCCCCCTATTACATAGGACCTAAATATACCGGCGAACTGTGGGTGTACATTGGTACACCTCTGCCTAACCCTTCGGGGAATACAGGCGTGATGGTTTTTTTTTTTTATCTTGGACTTCTAGCTAAAGGAGGCAAACAGACCGACTAGATTGAATAAATTCAAACCACATTTAGTTTAAATTCCCCCAACACTATCTACTTACATACTCTACAATGTCTACTTCCCCGCTCCGTTCGACGTCGAACTTTTTCCAATCTCCTAGATAGGAAATTTTAAAATGCTTATTGGAAAATTCACCTTATTTAGACATTAGTAAATGTGAAAACGATTTGGCTGAAAAACTGGAAGTTCTATTTCGTGCTGCTGTTATAAACGCGAACGTTTGTGAGGACGGATGGTAGAATGATTGTTATTTTTTACGCTTAAACGGCTAAACGGAATATGCATGATTTTTTTAAATCGCATTTATCAGCAGAATATAAAAATTCTGTAGTAGATATGACAAAAATGAAATTAAAATTGGCCAAGAAAAACGGCCGATTTAAGCATTTAAAACTATTAATTACGCATTGATTAGACAGAAGAGAGATCCGATATGGTCTGTGAGGACACTTGGCGGCCATATTATAAACTCTGTGTTAAATTTTGTTTTGTTATCTTTTATAATTTCATAGTAAAAATAAAAATAGTTAAAAATAGTATAGTGGTAAAAATAGTTTTACTAAACTGTGCAAAGGTGGCCACTTAGCATCTGATGGGCCCGTCGGCATGGTTGCCATCTAACGATGTGAAAAAAAAGTGCCTGTAAATGGTTTAATTAAAAAAATGCTTTGACTTTGTCTTTGATACCTGGGACAACACGGCAAGCAATCAAATCAGTGTGAAAAGAAACCCGTTTCCAAAGAACATGTTATCTTCAAAAGATTATCTCGGTAACAGTGCTGGTCAGTTCCTTTGTGAAAACCGAATTTTGAGTACGTGAAGATTCGGTTATTTTTCGGTTAAAAAAAAAGGATTTGTTACGTGTGGGTTTACTTACTTATCACCATTACGCCTGTATGGGGAATACAGGCGTAATGGTGATAAGGAAGGGTTAGGAAGAGGTGTACCAATGTACACCCACAGTTCGCCGGTGTATTTAGGACCGATGTTATAGGGGGCGAGCCTATTGAACCGAGGACCTCTAGCTCGGCAGTCGTGCTTAGGACTACTAGGCTAACACACTACTACACATATTACACTACACTACACTACACTACACTAGGCACACATACACTTCACTGGCACTAGGCTGGGTTTGGGTTTACTTACACTTGAACTGCTTATTCATTGTTTTTCGTTTTTTTAATTGTCATTTATTATTTGAGAATCACTAGCATAGTTACCTCCTTGAATTAACGAGAATGTAAAACTGCACCTTGTATATAGGACCTACATTTACTTTTTGTTTAACAACAGTACCTTTATCTAAATAACTCAATTGAAAGTTTGTGTGCGCGGTTCGCTGTAAGATCATGACTTTACCGCAATTCAATTTACTCAGGGGACCATATGAGGAAATGAAATACACGACGATGTCAAAGTCCTTAGAATTTTGTTGAACATTTTCTAAAAGATGGTGGAGATGTATGGTGGAGTTCTTCGTTATTTTGCAGTTTGATTTTAGAAGATTAATCTGTAACATAATAATATTAAATGCATACCATGATATGACTGAATCGATTTCAAAATAGATACCATCACGCCTGTATTCCCAGACGGGTTAGGCAGAGGTGCAGCAAAACACCCACAGTTCGCCCGTATGTTTTAGGTCTCATGTAAGGAGGCAAGCCTATCGCCATTAATCGGCACAAATCCTAGCTGCTACTGATAATTTTATAGAAAAACCCAATGACACTTTGCTTGACCTGGGAATCGAACCCAAGACCTCTAGCGTAGCAGTCACGCTTAGGACCACTAGGCTAACGAGGCAGATTTGAACTATTACTAGTTTAACTAACTTTTTTTTTCCTAAAATAATTACTCTGTTGAACAGTTTAATCAAATGAAAGTCAAACTTAAGTCAAGGTTTATATCAATACCCGAAGCTTTTAATATTCTTTTTTCAAATCTGTTTAACGTCTTTTCATAAGTCAATTTGATCTAAGAGTGTTACAGCAATATGAACTTTAAAAAAAAACATCTATAAATATGAAAAAGTGCTGGCAAAGTATAACAAATTTAACCGAAAGAGACAAACAAGTTTAAACTTCGAACAGTCTAAAATAATCTTAAAATCACAGTAAAGAAATTAAATATCACCAAAGGAAATACCATCTATACAAATAAATAAAATTGAAGTGTCTATTTGTAATTTCTAAATAGCAGCATTTTACTAAATGCATAATATTATAAATATTTAATCAGTACTGAATCTTAAAAACCTAACCTAAGCGAACTAAAATCTTTACCATTTTTGTTCTATTTGCTCCGACTAATCTCCTAAACGGCTGTATCAATTTTGATAAGACTTTAACAGGTAGATTTTTGAAGATAGAAGGAGTAACTTAGGCTATTTTTAAAGTAGAAAAAAAATTGTGTAATGCGCAAAAAAATAAAACCCTAAGATAACCACCATTCACGCAAGCAAAGTCGCGGCCATAATCTAGTTTATAACAACAACTTATAGCCACTGATGAAAGTTACAGAAAATCAGATTCCGTTCACAATAATTTCAAAGTTTAAGTTCGAAATTCGAAATTTGAAGTCCGCCATGTTTGGAGAAGCAACGAAGCGCAATTTGAAAATCGAACTTCACATCAAAACGAAATGGGACGCCAAACGGGTATGAAAGGACAGGAGCTATTAAAGTTTTTAAACCGTTAATTTGGCGAAAAATCTGTAAATTGGTCCTGGCTTTTGATTAGTTTGCCAGTCCAATAGGTTTTAATTGAAAACACGGGACGTTCGTACGGGTGTGTTTTTCTGATCAATGGGTTTTTAGAATTGGGATAATCGCGGGAGATGAGTGGTTAATAATTGGATTACCCTGTTCATGCATTTTTTCGTCGCTTCTGAGATTTTGGCTTTTCATTTTCATATATTATGTTTAATAGGCTCGCCCCATATTACATGGGACCTAAATATACCGGCGAACTGTGGGTGTCGCCTCTGGTACATTGGTACACAGAGGTGTTTTTTTTTTTATTGTTTCCCCACACTTGGATTTTTTGTAGATCGTGGGTGCGTTTACAATATTGGAAGTCAGGCATACAAACAGCCAGACTCAGAAGTATCTGTAGGTCATACAAATATTTGTTTTACCCGGGAATCAAATACGCGACACGCAGCGCAAAAGTCAATCGCTCGGCTGTGTCGCTTTTTTGTCAGTTCGAGCAGCGAAAGTTGGTTCTAAACTCATTTAAATTAGAAGAATTTGAACCATTCTCGCTTCATCTCTATCTAGTTCCTTATTTAATTTCTCTACCACAACTGTTTCTTTTTTCAAATTCATTCCTTATTCTCTTTTTAAATAATTCAGTCAGTATTTCTCTGTTACTGCATACATTGAATTTTTCTGCCTAATTCAATTTGTCTACCGCAACTGTAATTCTTTTTTCAAAATCATTCCATATTCTCTTTTTAAATAATACAGTCAGTATTTCTCTGTTACTGCATACGTTGAAAGTTTCTGCAAAAAGGTCTTTGGAGACCTCTTTGAAGGTCAGGTTTTTATAAATAGTTTTTCGTTCGAAATTCGAATCTTTCCTTGAATTCTGACCGTTTTTTGTAGGCATGTGAACTCCAAATCTTATTTGAAAGGAGGAAAACCAAATAGAATCGAAGTATAGGATTATGTTTTAGAATCGTGTGTTGGTATTTTTGTATTCCCAAATCGGGAAATGGTACGTTTTCAATCCGTAAAAGTAAATAAGTTTTACCCTTGTTTTGCTATACCAAGATTTGAGGACAAAATCAAAAATCCAATTTTGGATGTAGGTAATATAATAAGCTGTTGAGATAAAAATTCAAGAGAGATTATTTTCGAACGGTTACTCAGATACAATTTCACTTAACTGCACTGAAAACAGCTGAGGCTCTGAATCGAAATGGAGGTATATAGTTAGTTATATTTTCACATCGTGCGTCCCATTATCAGAATAATAAACATTTTTATTATTATCTATATGTTAAGACTGCTCTTAACATATCAAAATCTTTCATCCATTTCGGAGATAAGCCAGAACAAACAGACAGTAAAACAAAAAAAAAATATTTCTTTTTTTTGTTTGTGCAGATTATTGCGGGACTCCGGGAGTCTTGGCAGCAAGTTCTGGCTTATCTCCGAAATGGATGAAAGATTTTGACAGAACTTTTACTGGCAGAAAACTGATAATTATTAGGAGTAACTTAGATACCATTATTTGGGAAAAAGAATTAGGTTATAGCGCAAAAAAGAGAGACCACCGATCTTCGACATTTTCGCGGACGAAGTTGCAGTGCATTTAATTTTACATATATAAACTCACGCTTTTTTCCCATGGGGGTAAGCAGAAACCACAGAACGCCACCTGCTACGATCCTTACATACTACTTTCGCCCCGTCCACGTTAATTGATTTTATTTATTTAAGCCGCATGAAATTCACACCAAAATGCCAAATATAACCAATAAACAACAAAAATTCAACCAACAATAAATTATATAGTAGTTTAGCTATTCCCAACAATAGCCCTCCGTCTTCCAACGTAAACCCGAGCAAAACAAGACAATATAACAAAGCAATCCCTATTATATCAGATTCGAGATAAGCACGACATTCAATTGGAGCCTCCAGCTTAATTCCGAGCATTGCGAGCACCTGTAATCCGACCCAGTCTTGGACATCCATAACCGCTGGACGGAGCGAAATCGTGGCTATTGCGGTAGCTCTGTAGCTTTGTCTCGTTCAATTACTAAGGGGAATTGTGACGGGAGAGATCGGATAGCCTTATGGTTTAATGTTTTTTGGTTTATGCTCGATTCCTAAAACTTACCGACCGGTATTGGTAACTAACAAATGCTTTCGTATTTTCGCTGTTATTTAAGTTTATTTGTCAGGTTTATTTTATAATTCTTAATACACAATCAACTTCTTGACTATTCAAAAGTGCCTGTAAATGGTGTAATTGAAATAAATGCTTTTACTTTGACACTCTGTGAAAATTTTAACTAGACAGTTAAAATTAACTAATTACGGTTCGTAAGATACAGCCCGCTGACAGACAGACTGACGAACGGACAGCAAAGCTTAGCATTAGAGTCTCTTGTACAACCTTCGGGCGCGGAACCCAACAAAAATATCGCTCGAAATTCAACCACAAGCTTATTAAAAACCTTTTCTTTTTGTTACAGCAACTTCACTTGTAACATATGCAGGGGAACGCTTTGACTTCATTTTGGAGGCCAACAATGAAATAGACAACTATTGGATTAGGTATCGTGGCCTGATGGATTGCGATGAAATGTGAGTACTTACTTTTTCATTACATTGGATGGCAAACAAGTTGAAGGCCCACCTGATGATAAGTGGTCACCGCTGCCTATAGACATCTGCAATACCCGAGGCCTTGAAGATGCGTTGCCACCAGAGAATGCGTTGCCATACCAGCGATAAAGTTAAAATATCTTGTGTGCCTGTAATTACACCGGCACCCATACCCTTCAAACCGGAACACAGCAACGCTGTTTTGCGACAGAATTAAGTAGTTGACACCACCATCAATTGACATACTTTTTATGAACTGTCAAAACGTGATTCTCCCATAGATTTTGTATGGCAATAGCACACTGTGACGTCACTTATCGGCCTACTCAATTGACTAACTATTTATTGATTTTAAAGTAAGTAAAAATCTAATTTTACAATGAATTGAAAATTACTAGGTTTTCATGGGTAAAATAAAGTATTTTTATTAGAGAAGTTGTGACTTGAAATTATTGGTTAGTGGTGTCAACTACCCAATTAGGTACAGTTGTAGTATTTCACCGGACGAGCTCCTTCACAAATAGCTCTACTACTACTAAAACCACCAATAGCCATTTAAATTCAATTTCCAGACTTAGATTTAATTATTTCAGTCTAATCTAAAATAATTTTAGTCTATTCTAGAAACTAGAGAGATTTATGGTTGCATTCAGGCAGAAATCAGACAGCTGGCCGAACTACTGGTGCGAACCGGTATGAACCGGCTTTTACTCTGGCTGTTTTCTATCTGAATGCACTCTATTACGGTGAAATAAAGTTTAAAATTGAGTAAGTTAATAGTGCCATGCGGATTTTTATTCTGCACGCAATTTTTAACTTTATCTCTGTCGAATTTTGGTTTATTTTCAATTAATCAATGGAATATTGTTTTTTGGCTGCAGCCCTTACACCACAGTCTTTTTATACCTTTTTGATGCTTTTACCGAAACGTTTATCATTTACGTGCAATTTTGGAATCTATTCAAAGACAAAATAAGACTTATAATTGTACTCATAGTATACTTGATATTCGTGCTTCGTAAAGTATGCAAAGCCGTTGGTTCTACGCCTGATCTCTCCCCGGTCGTGTCGAATTGCCGTCGCATCAGACTATGAGAGTGAGGGAAGAGCGAGTACATCTGTATTTGCTCACAAAACTGCCTCGTTAGCCTAGTGGTCCTAAGCACGACTGCTATGCTAGAGGTCTTGGGTTCGATTCCCAGGTCGAACAAAAAGTGTTATTGGGCTTTTCCATGAAATTGTCAGTAGCAGCTTGGAGTTAGGATTTGTGCTCGGTTAAAGGGATAGGCTCGCCCCCTATTACATGGGACCTTAACATACCGGCGAACTATGGGAGTACATTGGTACGCCTCTGCCTAACCCTTCGGGGATTACAGGCGTGATGGTATGTTGCTCACACACTAGTGCATATCTCCTGTGTATTTGGCTACTCGCCATTAAGATTGGCCGCCATGGCCGAGATTTGGTCTGAAGGATATTACTTTATACAAATCCTTTCTCGTACAGATTCACAAAGGCGAAGCAAGTTGGTGTCCTACACTATGAAGGAGCGATGGATTTGGAGCCCCCCGGCGACCCCACATGGGAGGAACTACATAATGAGGGATTGGTAAGAAGATACACATAATTTACAGTACAGTACAAATCAGTTGACGACACGGTTAGGGCAGTAGCTAAGCCCTTGGCTGTTGAACTGCTTGTTTATTTATTTATTTATTTACTTAATTATTCAAAAAAAATATAAGCTTACATAATTTCACCAAATCGCTTATATCCTTATTTCCTTACTAATATTATAAATGCGAAAGTAACTCTGTCTGTCTCTTCTTCACGCCTAAACCACTTAACCGATTTCAATGAAATTTGGTACAAATATAGTCTGGGACCCGAGAAAGGACATAGGATAGTTTTCATCCCGGAAATCCCCCGGGAACGGGAACTATTAATCCACGCGCACGAAGTCGCGGGCAAAAGCTAGTCTTAAAATAAACAAGATAAAATTTGTAATCAAAGACAACATCATCATCTTCCTGCCCTTATCCCAAGTTACTTGGGGTCGGCGCAACACGTTTTTCTCCATGCCGTCCTGTCAACCGTCATACTATCACTGACTCTCTTCTCTTTCATATCATTCTTCACACAATCCATCCATCTTTTCTTTGGCCTCCCTCTTCCTTTGCATCCATCCACAAAACACAACAAACAAAGACAACATTGGAACAATAAATCTGCATCTGGCCTTTACTGAAAGAACTCATTAATTAGCCTAATTGCTTTAGCTGTGGGGCTGTTGTCAGCTTGGAAAGAGCGCCACTTGGGTTGGATTGGTTGGCCACATGTTGGGTTCGATTCCCGCCTGAAACAAAAACTTCTATCTTCCTTAACCTTTGTTTCTGGGTGTTTTGTGTCTGGAATAGCACCTACAGGGGCTTTATAGTAAAAATACTGAACAGTATTTTTAACGAACAAGTAACCCAAACTTACGATTAGTAACTAACAACGATCCGTTATTTATACAGGATTTTTTAACCAGTGCGTAAATTTTGCCATAATAAACTTCAACACGTTTTATTAAACACGTATATTTTATTTTGATATGTCTTAGTACTAAAAAAAAGTTATCGCTTACGAAACATGTTTACTTAAAAGCCATATTTTATTGTCACTCGGCGCTAGCGCATTCCCCACCCCCTCACCCCAGCCATGCGCCCGGGCGGCGGCCGCGAGTTTTCATTGATAGTATGGCGAATAGATTATGTCCATGTTTTGCTTATTTCAAACTCGGATAAGGACGAACATATTTTTTTTTTTTTTTAACTAAACACGGAAATGTGTTCTATTACTGAAACTGAACTACCAAAAAAAAAATTACGCACTGGTTAAAAACTTTTCCTGTATAGGAACCGAATAATTCAAATGTCTGTCTCAATACTTTCGTACAGCAACATATTCCCAACTGCCTTCAATTCAACATCTAAACTACCCCCCATGCAAATATTGAAATAATAAATTCAGTATAAGCATCATTTCATTGCATATTCTGCCAAACTACCACCCAAGGTTACATTTTAACCCTATAAAAGAGTATTGGGTACCGTTTCTATACATTGATGTACAATATCGCACCCGTGTGCGTCATAAAAACTTAAGGATAGTAGACTTTCCTTTATCTTGATATGACAGCTTCCCTATGGCATAGAATAAAATCTATACAACTGAAACTTCTCAATGCCTATAGTTTTTGGGCATATGTAAAGTTGAGTGCAAATGGGAAACTCTGTTAAATATTTGATTATTATTCATTTATAATACATAATTATTACATAGTATGTTTAAATAATAATGATGATGGTTTAATAAGTGGGCTTATTGAGTAAGTACGTGGGCTTTCATTTAATGTAATTGGATCTTTAAACGTGCTACATGTCCATGGCACCGACCATGGTCGTGATGGCTCAGTGGTTAAGGCACCTGCCTCTTATGCATGAGGTTGTGGGTACGCAACCGGGCACGGGCAAGTACCAATGTGACTCTTTCTAATTCATATGTACTTTTTAAGTTTACCTTTGACATCACTAGCCATAACTGACATCAGTAAGCATGTCAGAGGCCCTTGAGGCGGTTTAGAAACTCTGACACTTGGGTGTATAAGGTCGTTAGACCTTACTGCCCACACGATAAAGAAGAAAGATGGTACCAATGTGACTTTTCCAATACGGAAATAATAATAATAATAGGAAAAATGGAAATGAATATAACTCGGAGTCATAGCCAATCCGCCTTGAGAAAACGTGGTGATTAATGCTCGTGCCTTCTTTGTGTAAGAACAGTCCTTTCCCTGCAATGGGACAATAATAAACTCTTATTTTTTTTATTTACATAAAGTAGAGCATAACCAGGTATTTTAGTCACACCTAGAAGGTGACCACAGTACTCTTTCTCTTTATCGTGTGGGCAGTACGGTCTAACGACCCCACACACCCTAGTGTCAGAGTTTCTAAACCATCTCAAGGGCCTCTGACATGGTTACTGATGTCAGTTATGTCCAAGATAAACTTAGGAAGTACATATGAATTAGAAACAGTCACATTGGTAACTAGCCCATAGAGATGTCAGCAAATATTCGGAGGAGCCACTAAGGGCCGATGCCTGCCGGGGCTGCGGGTTGTTCGAAAAAGATATCGCGCCCCCGGAACGCAAAAGGCACAAGAACGAACATGGATGGGTTTTAGTCAGTAAAAGTCTGACACTACCTCCCGGAAGTCATTTGATGATTTCCAATTCGAAAAAAGAAGACATACCTCTAAACAACTTCAATACTTTCCTCCTTTTTGAAGTCGGTTAACACTAGATATTGACGTGTCCTTTCTGTAAAGTTTTTCATAGTCTATGCGTGTGGCTATCAAAGATACGCATAATAAAGTGATATTTATGACCGTCTGTTTTGGGGTTTGGCCAGTTGTTGAAGAGGGAACGGAAGATTTTTTATGGCAAATGATGGTATTACGAAAATATGTTATTTAATAGCCACTATACGTGGTGGTCGGATCGGCGTGATTTTAAATCGAAAACAGCAAAATATTTTGTTTAGATTTTTTTATTAAAGATATTAACATTGATTAGATTTAAAAAGGAAAAAAAGTTTAGCTTAGTGTCATTTTATATTAAAATAAATAATATGCCTATGTATTGTCTCACTGCAGAATCATATTAAACTGTAAGTTCAGGTTTCCTCACAATGTTTTCCTCTGAAGATAAACTTAGAAACTACGTATGAATTCAAAAAGTCACATTGATACTTGCCCTGTTTCGAACTCAAAACCCTTGAGAGGCGGACACCTTAACCACTGGAACACGCATTTTATTCAAATTCAAAATTAGTTACGAGGGAATGCAATGACAGCGATAGTAAAAAATATTTCTGGCAAATTAATAATTTGATTTAAACAAATGTTAAATCTGTTAACAATTTAACCTCCGAATTAGGAACTTAGCCCGATTCAATCGAATGAATAAATTACCCCATTTAAAAAAATCTAACCCTAAATTACTTGCCCCTAATTTAAGAAGACCTTAGGACTTTCTCATTCATTAACCCTTTCGCAAGGGCAAAGTTTTTGCCCACTTTTGTACGAAGTTTGCAAAGAAATGGGAGCAGCTGATTTTGTTAGGAAACTTCGTAATTTACTGCGCTCACTTGTCATGCTACCTCTTAGTGGACTTAAAACTTAAAAGCAGTTGAAGAGTTGAGGTTCTGAATATATCAGATGTGGGCGTTATGAATGTTTGTGATTTTATATTGGTATCTGAAGATGATAGGCCTTTTGAAGTATAGTTTTAGCTAAATTGAAAAACTCTCATCAGTACATACATAAACTCACGCCTTTTCTCATGGGGGTAGGCAGAAACCACAGAACGCCACCTGCTACGATCCTTATATACTCCTTTCGTCTCGTGTACGTTTATACATCTGGTCATACAAGCAAGCCGGTTACGAGCACTGCGCACCTGATCTGGCTGAAGAACCTCACCAATAAGATCAGGGCAAGTCCTCATCGGTAATTGCCCGGTATCATATCGGGCAAGATTCTAATAAACCATCACGCCTGTATTCCCGTTAAGGGTTAGGCAGAGGTGTACCAATGTACACCCACAGTTCGCCGGTATATTTAGGTCCCATGTAATAGGGGGCGAGCCTATTGCCATTAACCGGGCACAAATCCAAACTCCGAGCTGCTACTGAGTATTTCATAGAAAAACCCAATAACAAATTTTGCTCGACCTGGGAATCGAACCCGGGACCCCTTGCACAGCAGTCGACAGAGACCACGAGACCAACGGGGCAGTTACGGGGCAAGATTCTATAGAGCAAAATTTTTTTTTAATGTGCAATTTGCGTTACGTTGACTCAGAGTTGGTCTGATGATGATACCAGAAACTGGATAAAGGAACTTAATTAAATATTACAAGTTTTTGACCCCAGTCCCGGTGTTCGATTGAGCTGAACTTATATCTTCTATACCAATATTATTAAGAGGTAAAGTTTGTGAGGTTGCAGGGGGTAATCCCTGGATCTACTGAACCGATTTTCAAAATTCTTTTACCCATAGAAAGCCACGTTATTTGTGAGTGACATAGGTCATAACACCACGCTACAAGCCACGGAAGCGGAGCAGTAACCTAAGACGTAACTTAACACGTATGAAATAGCCACACCGACGAATTTATAAAAAAGAAACGAAGAAGATTATAGGACATCAAAAAACTCGTTCGCATCGCTGTCAATAGAATTTGTTTTATTATTTGAAAATGATGTTATCCAAACGGGGAAATTATACGCTAAAGAAGTCGCTAGCTTTAAACTGGTAAAACTTATAACACTATTCTACCAGGTAATAGGTACCATTCAAATTAAAGACCATATTCCCGGTTCCATGCCAGCTGGAATCGTTAAAACCGAGATGGCAGTGTGCTCATTAGCAACCTGCATATCCATGATATTTTGAAATTCCGGCTGGAATTCTCGTGAGCACGGCACGAACACCGTCTGTCAACCGCAACGGTTTGCTAAACCGGATTCCTAGTGTAGGATATGGGTGTTTAAGTAACGATGTGTTCGTATCTTTTTGTTTTAGGATTTGTTGTATCGTTAGAGATAATGTGAATAAAAATATATTCTATTTTGACGTGTATCGTCTTTAGAATCACATACGGATACCAAAGAAAAGCTAAAAGATTCCAGAAGGTACCCAGGTATGATCCAGAACTAAAAAATAAAGGCAATAATGAGAAGTAGGATATGTAATTTTCGATTTCGTTAACTGTCTAAAAACCGTTACTTTTCACACCAAAAAATAAAACTCATTTACCAGCTATATTTTTACTCAATGTTGCTTAGTTTTATAGGCAGTATAGGTACTTAACGATAATATGACGTATCATTTTACACCCTACAGCAATAGATTTAAAGACACTATCACCACAGATAAGCACTGCCCCAATTCCTAACCCAAAATTCAAGCAAGCAGTTCCGAACCAACAATCAATTTGGAAGCATACTGTCACAAAAACTACCGCAGTTTAATGTAGGAAAAAACTATAAGATAAGCCTTTTATCAGAGAAACGACGATATTAGGCAGGTCACAAAATCAAATCGTCTGGAGAGGCGGTAAAATTATCCCTTAGTAACGATGTAGTAGTGAGCTGGCGGTATGCCAGACACTATCAGCGAAGGCTTTACATGCAACGATTAGAATAATGTACTGGCTTCAAGTAAAATATTCTTTAGTATCTTCGAGTTTTGTTGGAGATCGATTGCTGGTAATGAGCTTGGGTACTCCCAAGCTCATTACCAGCAATCGATCTCCAACTGAGACTAGATATTTTGAGTAATATTTTTGTGTGCATTTATTTAAACTTTCTGCAATAAAAGTTTCAAAGGCGGAGCTAATGCCTTTTTTTATAGATGGGAAATCATCAAATACTTCCCCCGCCCTGGGCGGGACGGGAGGGAGTGTCAGACTTTTACTGACTAAAACCCATCTATGTTCCTTCATGTGCCCTTTGCATTCCGGGGGCGCGGTATCTCTTTCGAACAACCCGCAGCCCCGGCGGAGTTTATGCCTTAGGCATTATCTACCAGCCAACCAAAGACAGTGAAGAGATAACATAGCAGGTGCAAATTATTGTACAAGAGTAAAACAACAAAATTTTACAATTAAAACAAAAAAAAAAGAACCCAATGCAATGATGAAATGTGTATTATGAAATGGGTGTATTTTAGTAAACACTAGTAATAGACCTGCAAGGGTTGCGAAATTTGTTTGAAAGAGTCACCGCGGCTCTAGAACACAAAGGGCGTTAAGAGGAACACGGATGGGTTTTAGCCAGTAAGAGTCGGATACTCCCTACAGCTCTAACCAGAGCTGAAGAAGCCATACTATGATAATTTCCCATCGTTAAAAAAAGGGAATTAACACAATTTTTGTGTATATTTTATATACCCCGAGGTCTGATGTCTTCCGCCGTCATAATTATACGTCTTTGATTACTGCGTCGGTCTCATTAGTCGTAGCGTGTTATTCTATACGTATAAACTTTTCTCTTGAATCACTCTATCTATTGATGAAAACCGCATTAAAATCCATTACGTAGTTTATAAGACCAAACCGTAAAAGGAGACAAACGATTTTCTGTTAGCCTATAATAAATTAACATTAATATAATGTATTTTTTGTCCACAGCAACTAAACGCGCTGAACAAAGGAGAAGAAGATGAAGAAACCATAAGTATAGCTGAGATGAGGTCACTTGAAGGTTACGATGACAGTCTCAAAGAAGTCGCCGACTATCAGTTCTACATAGCTTATGACTTCTATGCTAAGAATAATTCGCACTTCCATAGAGAGCCTTATTATGGATATACACAAGGTGAATTATTAATATTTTATTACATACTAGCTGTTGCCTACGACTTTGTTCGCGTGAATGTCGGCTATCATGGGGTTTTAATGCTTTTTGCGCGGAACTCTATTTTTGTTTTCTAAAATAAAAGCAAGTCACTTTTAATTTACTGGTTATTATCATCACCTACCTTTCCAGGCATGAAACTTTCGGCTCCATTAATATTTACTTTACTGTTTTTTTTTCAACAAAATATGGTTGTCCGAAATAAATGAATTTTAAATTAATTTAATTAATAGGTTTTTTTTACACCCGTTTTATTATAGAATATATAATTTTTTTTTCGAAGAAATAGCCTCCTGGGTATCCTCTATCTAAGGAGAAAGGAAAAATATGTGGAACTCTTACCAACATACCTACATCTATGGTTCCACCTACTACAATGTAGCCCTTTAAATATAATTTATATATAATTTTCTTGTGACGTATGTTCCGCCTCTCAAATGGTATTGACCCGCTAACAGCGGGACTAAAATCTGCTTGTGGCAACTGATAGATTAGTTTCGAAGTAAAACATTGATTGATTGTGGATTCCAAGTACTATATATGTGCTTATGCCCATGAATTCGTCTGCGGGAATGTCGGTTATCGGCGAAGACTTTTTTATGGTGCTTTAAGTTACTGCTTATAATATAAACTTTCTGCTAATGAAAACTTCGTTAAAATTGGTCTAGCCGTTTAGGAAATTAACCGGAACACATAGACAGTCAGACTACCGCTACGCTAGAGATCTTGGGTTCGATTCCCAGGTCGAGCAAAACGTGTTATTGGGTATTTATGTGAAATTCGCAGTAGCAGCTCGGAGTTTGGATTTGTGGCCGATTAATGGCAATAGGCTCGCCCCCTATTACATGGGACCTAAAACATACCAGTGGACTGGGTGTACATTGGTACACCTCCTCACCCTTCGGGACATACAGGCGTGATGGTATGGATGAAACAATAGACGGATTCCTAGTGTGTGAAATTCCCTTCCTATATAAAATGTATTTTGAAAAATCTGCTCCAAAAATCTGAGCGAACTTCCTTGCAACCGTATCGAAAGATACTTAAAATAAAATCAATCACGCTGGAAGGTGCTTAACGTTTTGATGTATTAGCCTGCTCGTCTTTAAAATCGATAGTTGAATACATACATACTAAATATATTTTATACTACGTTTGGCCCGCGACTTCGTTCACGTGGAATAGTTCCTTTGAGCAAACTTATAAAAAAAAAAAACAAAAAGTCTTGAATTGTTTGTTTATTTATTTATTATCAAGTGCCCAAACACAAAGTTTCATGGTTTTCATCTTCAATAATGACGAACTTTCATATTCCAAATTTTCATCCAATATTTTAACCTTTTTAAGCCCTTTTCTTGCGACAAAATGTAGCCTATGTTCTTCTCTAAAGTAAAATCTATCTCTATTTTCATCAAAATCGGTTCAGCGGTCCAAACAGTCGGAGTTACTTTCGCATTTATAATATTAGTATGGATTCACAAGATAAGCAGCGAACCAAAAAATTACTGCTAAAATTAAAATTAACCTTTAAGATCTGTACGAAGACATAATTGATGTTATCTATACTACGTAATATTATAATGCTGAAGAGTTTGTTTGGTTGGTTGAACGCGCTAATCTCAGAAACTACAAATTCGAATTTAAAAAAAAAATTGTTTGGATAGTCCATTTATCAAGAAAGGGTATATAACATCATGCCACGAGCCATATTATTAGCGGAGCATTAACCAAAAACGTACCTTAAGGCCTTTAAAATAAGCGACGCGGACGAAGCGGCAGGCAATTCGCTAGTGTAATTATAAAATGAGAAAGTCCCAATTAAAGGAATAATGATGCTCAGTAATTTTGCAATTCATCAAATAAATAGGTGTTTCTAATTAAAAGTATTCATCGAACGACGTCCAAGGTTAATGATGTATTTTACGCATGAATTGAGAAAAGAATTGGAGTGTAATTGCTAATTTTGTTTGGGTTGTATATGATTTTGATTGAGAGGGTAATATTGGGAAGAAATTATTACAGAATAATAAAGTACATATTGAATTTAGATTAAAGGTTTATAAATCTATACAAATAAATATAATTGAAATGAACTTAACAGCTTATTTTTAAATGCATAATTATAAATTTTCACTGGGTACTTATACCAAAATAAAAATAAATAAAAAAGTTGTACTTTTTTCTGGCTAACCTCTTCAATGGCTGGACCAATTCTGACGGAACGTTCATTAACAGATAGCTGATAATAATTAAAAGGAGTAACTAAGGACACACCTCGGAAAGCACGTAAAGCTGCAGTTGGTCCCAGCTGTCATTCGTAAATCTTTGACAGTCGTTACGGATAGTCAGAAGCCATGAAGTCTGACAACCAGTCTAACCAAGGGTACCGTGTTGCCCAGTTACTGGGTTGTAGAGGTCTGATAGGCAGTCGCTCCATGTAAAACATTGGTATTCAGCTGCATCCGGTTAGACTGGAAGCCGACCCCAATATAGTTGGGAAAAGGTTAAGCAGATGATGAACTAAGGACACATTTACTTAAGAAAAATAATTAGGAAACCGCGCGAAAGAAAAAGCACCACCGATAACCGACACTCATTTAGACGAAGTGGAAGGCATAAGCTAATAAATAACATAGACAGAGGTTCTCAACCAATTATTATCCATTTCCTAAATGACACGTTTTATTTTCCACAGTACCAAACAAGAAGAATCGTCTGTACACACCACAGCTGAACCACATCAGTATGAAGCTACCTTCGAGCCCTCTCCTCACTGCTAGACCTACACTTGACAACTTCTGCAATGCCTCTAGCATCGATGACGCCTGCGTACAAAACTACTGCGAATGCTCCCACGTTCTAGCAGTAAAACTCAACTCTGTAGTTGAAGTCATCATCGTTGATGAAGGAGTTACCTTTGATGCAAATCACCCCTTCCATCTCCACGGTCATAGCTTTAGAGTAGTCGGTCTTAGAAGATTAGCTAAAGATACTACAATAGACGAAATCAAAGCGTATGATAAAGCTGGTCTTCTTAAAAGAAATCTGAAGAATGCTCCGATCAAAGATACTGTTACTGTTCCTGATGGTGGTTATACAGTTATCAGATTTAAAGCTGATAACCCTGGGTATTGGCTTTTCCATTGCCATATTGAGTTCCATGTTGAAATAGGGATGGCGCTGGTCTTCAAGGTTGGTGATCATAAAGATATGGCTCCTATTCCAAGAGATTTTCCTGCGTGTGGCAGCTATTTGCCTGATAATATGTTGGAACTTGCAACTACAGAGAAATCTAAGAATGAAGATGATGTGATTTCTATATCACACTGGTGGCCTGTTGTCTTTATAAATAATAGTACATCATCTAGTACCAACGTGTATGCTTCAGGATTACCCATTGTATTTAGCATATTGTTACTAGCATTGAATTTGAAATCGTAGTTTTATGTTTTAGAATTTTAATCCTAAATTGTTTGTATCAATAGTTCAACTGCAATTTCTTAAGATATTGTATGTGCACTATTGTAATTTGTACTTACTTGATTTTTATTTATTTCTAAAAAGTGGTAGTTTAAAGATTTTCTTTGACATGAAACGAAATAGCTGTTACTATGAATAAAAAAAATCGAATGTTGTAAGAAAGGTAAATTCAATGGCTTTAATGTTTTTTTTTTTAGTTGCCAATTATTGTGACGTGTGTAGTTATTTTAGCGGCATTATTAGTAATTAGTGGGTAAGCTGCATTTTCTATGCCGTCATCTATATCTTGCCACGTATTAAATTTTATCAAAAGGTCTTTTACATACAACAAACAAATTATAATTAACCTGAATACAAAACTTTAAAATAGTAAAAAAAAAAACAAAGTGTAAAAATACAAACTCATTCGCATCGCTGTAAATAGGGCAATTGTCAAAAAGGCTGGTAGTATTGCCGCGTTGTATGGCAATGCTGATTCTTTGGCTCAAGAAAAGGCACTTTGGTCACGTGAAGACAAAAATGATATGGAAAACATTAGGTTCAACATTTCAACGAATTATATTTAGATGTTGTCTTTAAAACTTTCCGGTTTCATTTCAATTTTTTTTTGTATTTTTACTTCGATTCTTTCTACTTACTAAAGCTGCTAATAGACGTAAGCATTCACTTGTAACGAGCGTTTTATTGCTTGTTAAAATCAACACGAGGGCTTAAGCGAGCATTCTAGTGAATCGACAGTTTTGCTTTGCGGTTTTTGTCGAACCAAGCAATCTTGTCATTGTTTTATTTTCCATCACATTTTTTGACGAGCATTTACTAAAGCGTTCCCTATAATTCTTAGATCTTTGACAGTCGTTACGGATAGTCAGAAGCACAGTCTGATAACTAGCGTAATCAAGAGGTATCGTGATGCCCAGTAACTGGGATGTAGAGGTCAGATAGGCAGTTGCTCCATGTAAAACACTGGTATTCAGCTGCATCCGTTTACACTGGAAGCCAACCCCCAGATATATTATTAGAGCGTTCGCTAGAATGTTCGTCGCGATGTTTGGCTCTGCGCTTGGATCTGTTCGTTGAACAGTTTGACAAATTAAAAAACGGCGTATGTTTGATGTTCTGTTACAAGTGAATGGTCAAGTTTATCAGTGGGCCTAACACCATCTCCTAAAACAGTACTATTTTAAGTTTACTTTGTAATTTCAGTTGTTGAATTTTTAACTTTAGGCAGTAAGCCGAGAGTTGCAAATCCAACAGTGTATTGTTTCAAGAGATGTTCCTCTCCAAGTGAAGTCGTGTATGTTACTTCTATGCTAAAAGCTGTTTCTGTATATTGAATAGTACTTACTTATGTTTCATCATTAAAATCGTCTGCTTTATCGCAAATATTATTACTTAGAACAGGAGATTATTATTTAAGTCTGTGATTGGTTAAAAACAAATCGACCAAAAAATTTTGTGTTGAACATTTTGAAAAAATGTTTAAGATTTTGTAGACGTCGTTGATGATATGTGATATTATTTAGTTTCATAACGTTAATGTAATATAGTTTTAAGTATTTTATAATGGAAAATTAAGTACACTTACCAACAGCATAATTTATTGGTTTTTTCTTACTATACCCTTTTTACCTGTTCGTCCGACTGCGCCAGAAGGATGGTTATCATTTTTGAGTAACAGTCTGGATCTATCAAAAATCTAGACCGGCTCAAATCTTCCCAATAATGGATCCTGACAGTTACTTAACAGATTTCTAGACTATTGGACTTGTTTTTTTCTTTTCAGTTTTTATTTACACTTCATGTTTTAGGCAGTTGGGTTTTTTCTTACCATTATATCCATTCTTTATGACGTAAATGGCCCAGTGATTAAGGCACCCGCTTCTCATGCACGAGGCTGTGAGTTCGCACAACCAGCCACGGGCAAGTACTAGAGTGATTTTTCAAAATCAACGTGCTTTCTATGTTTATATCTGTTATATCACTGACAGCGGTGAAGGAAAGCATCGTGAAGAAATTTGGACTTATAATGGTAGTTTGAAATCGCCAATCTCTCTTGAGCAAGCGTGGTGATTAATACTCGTGCCTGATTTGTAAGAGAAGAGGCCTTTGCCTTTCAGTGGGACACTAACAGACTGGTATTATATCCATTTTTGAAGGCTATTTTGTGTAATTAAAAATGTTTACAATCTACTCGTAGTTACAATTAATTATCTCAGTGTCAATCAGTGTCACAAACTCCGGTAAATTAGAAATATTTTTGACAGATTCAGACTGAGATTAAAATGCGAACGTTCATTGAACATGAGAATCGCCCATTTTAATATTTTACCAGAATTTTAACTGATTTTTAAAAAAATATAAGCTTTTTTGAGAATGATGATAAAATCAGATATATGAGAAAATAAGATCTACTTATGTAATTGAGTAAAATGTAAGTTTTTATCGAAAATGAAACTCTTACACACCTTTATACAAAGTGTAAAAACACATCACAAAACCGTTAACAACGCATATGGACCTTCAAACTAATATTGAGCAAAAAATATTGCTGGGAAAAATTACTGTTTAAGGAAGAGCGCAAGGTAATGCACGCTAAACGTTGCACTTTCGGGAGCATGCAACAGTGCAGAAGTCGTGGAGTAGTAGAGCTCTTTGTGAAGGAGCTCGTCCGGGGAAGTACTACCACCATACTTATTTCTACCGCAAAGCAGCTTTGCTGTTCCTGTCTGAAGGTATAGGTGCCGGTGTAATTACAGGCACATGAGATATTTAAATTTGATTCTAGGGATGGCAACCCATTTGCAAGGCCTCTGGTAATGCAGATGTCTATAGGCAGCGGTGAACCCTTAACATCAAGAGGGCCGTCAGGCGTGTTTACCATCATGGCTTACATCTTTATTATAATTTTGTATTTTTTTTTTATATTCACCTTCATTGTTACATATAGAAGCAACAAGAATATTGTAACCAAGATTTTGTAAAAACCAAATTGAAAGAAAAGAGTGGTTTCTTGCTCGTTCTTCTCCATAGAGACCTACGTTTTGGAACGAGCAACTAGCTTCAATTTTAAACTGTAACTTCTTGACATTCAAACGTGCCTGTAAATGGTCTAATTGAAATAAATGCTTTGACTTTGACCTTGAAAACAAAAAAACTCAATAAATGGCAAGATCAAGTAACTTTTAACTTCGTTAACAGTTTTTTTACACCTGTTATAATATTATGACCTTCAACAAATTCAATTTTGATAAAAAAATGGTAATCAAACTATATTTCTACCATCAATCAAAACTTTATAGGTAAACATTTTGCGCAAAGTTAATAAACATTAATATTAATTACGTTTTGTTTGGAATTTTATAATACCTGTCTCGAAATATAATAACTGCCCCGTTGGTCTCGTGGTCGCAAGTGCGACTGCTGTGCAAGGGGTCCCGGGTTCGATTCCCAGGTCGAGCAAAAAGTGTTATTGGGTTTTTCTATGAAATTTTCAATAGCAGCTCGGAGTTTGGATTTGTGCCCGGTTAATGGCAATAGGCTCACCCCCTATTACGTGGGACCTAAATATACCGGCGAACTGAGGGTGTACATTGGTACACCTCTGCCTAACCCTTTGGGGAATACAGGCGTGATGGTGATGGAAATATAATAAACTAGCACTTTTCCAGCGACTTCGTTCGCAGAATTGCTTTTATACTTGCTTTGCTATTACCTCTTAGGCATCCTTTTAAGGGTAGTTAAAAACTTAAGATATTTTTAGTTTGAAAAATTAATTAATTTAAACTTAGTTACAAAAACTATTTATTTAGGTTTGCTTTTGTGGCAAGTTTCAAGTTGAGTAAACCAAGAAATAGGATTTGTCATAGTCCCATTTTTTCGCCCTCTTAGGAGTTAATTTGCCAAAAATCCTTAATGCTCATGTACATCATATAAGTAAGCCGTAAATAAAATTTCACGTTTCTAGTTCCAGTAGTTTTGGCTGTGATGTGTGTTTCGCTGATACGTTAGTCAATAGTCATGTTCTCCTTTTATATAGGTATAGCAATATCTTGCGCAGGTAAGTTACGTACTGCTCCGCTCCTGCTAGTCGTAGCGTCATAAAATTTTGTTCTATAACCCTCTACGAAAAACGGACTATACAGGAAATTTTTTTAACCAGTGCGTAAATTTTGCCTTAATAAACTTCAACACGTTTTATTAAACACGTATGTTTTAATTTGATATGTCTTAGTACTAAAAAAAAAGTTATCACTTACGAAATATGTTTACTTAAAAACCATATTTTATTGTCACTCGGCGCTAGCGCATTTCCCACCCCCTCACCCCAGCCATGCGCCCGGGCGGCGGCCGCGAGTTTTCATTGATAGTATGGCGAATAGATTATGTCCATGTTTTGCTTATTTCAAACTCGGATAAGGATGAATTTTTTTTATATTTTTTTTTTAACTAAACACGGATATGTGTTCTCTTACTGACACTGAACTACCAAAAACAATTTACGCACTGGTTAAAAACTTTTCCTGTATAATGCAAAAAGAGGTTTTCAAATCAAGGCATTTTTTTCAAATATGACAATAATACCTGAATTTGGCGCGCTCAATAAACACTTTTCTTTGTTAAAAGTATAACAACGCGTAATGTTTCCGTCTGTGACTGTTCCTGTGATACACTAGGCTAATAAAATTTTCGATTTTCTTAAATCTATAATATTTGAGTATACATCGGCTTCCCTGAAGGGGAAGGGGTCGCGCCCCGCCATCCGCGCGGCCCTGTAGAGCTCGTCCCAGACTGGCCACTCTCCCACCGATTATACGAAATGAATTCCCATAGAACTATACTGCCTTGTCTCGACTTTGAAAGCTAAAGACAAGGAGGGGGACCAAAGATACTAGTATGGGAATTCCCAGTTATATAGACATACATAATACCATATAATGTAATTAAAGTTAAGAAGACAAGAGGGTATGCAAAGGGATAATATAAAATGTAAGGAGTGATGACGGGACCGCTACACTTGCGCTTAAGATATTCATTATTTCGGACTACGTTAATTTATCAATTTTAATGACGGACCCACTTCAGTGACTAGAAACCATCTTTCGATGGCTGCCTAGTCATACGCATACGGCTAGACCTGAACGCATAGGTCCACTAAGGACACTGCTACGATTCTAGCGGAATACGTTCCCTAAGCTCTATCTACATGTCTTACACAATACTAAGACGGAAGACTGCGAAGTCCACTGTCATTGAGGAAGACAAGTTTTTAGTAATTTTCCTATTCGCGTACTAATAAGACTGACCCTCTTACGGCAGACTGCGCCCTCTACTAAGACAATACAAAACTAGCTCAAGTGCACCGTAGACTCAGTCTGTGGCAGAATTCAATGCGGTTGAGCTTGGTATACGCCGGAGTGGTATTTCGTCACTGCACATTCCCCTAAACTTCCCCGTAAAGATCTACATGATCTGTGAATTTACGGTTCTGCCTTCCATATTGTGTGAGTCAATTGAAAGTCAACAATGGTCAATTGTCAGGTGTGTAAGTGTATAGTGTACGTGTGTGTGTGTATGAGTGTGGAGTGTATTGGAAGGCCGTCTCCGTTTCCCTAAAACCAAACGCTTCTGATGAATCCCTGCCAAGGGTGCGGATTAGGAGATGTACACATAATATACAAGTAAATGAGCATAATAATAACGTTAACCCTACTATAACATAAAGTAGTAATTCGCCACACTAGAAGAAATTCCTATTAATGAATTCTCTGTGACATCACCAGACTACTACCTATCGAGTACAATACAACTAAACCTGCATTAAGAATATTGTTTAGGACACTATAACTATTAAGTTTAATTGGTGCAACACTTACCAAATATCGCCTTCAATAAATTAGATTACAATTCACTTACTACTACAGCCCGGGGTACTACACCTGCTCTCCACCTGAACCGCCTTCTTCCGCTTCCTAACAATCACTCCCCATGAACCTAGCCTCTTCGATAACAACTACAGTTTCCTAACTTCACTAGCTTAGCCTACCACGACCGTCTCCTATTCCGGTGCTCGACCGACTGTCCTCTCGCCTCCCGAAACTTCCAAGTCCTTACACTCAGTCCATGCACTTTGCAGAAACGATTTACTGCCCTTTATTTTTTTGTACGATCTGTCGATTGTTCTAAGGGTCCTTTTAAATATTGCTTGGGGCTCATTTATGATAACCAGATGTGCACAAGTATTGTGAGTTGCGCTTAGAAAGTTAATATTTTACTCGTTTCCTTAGAATTAGATAAAAACATTGGCGCCCGTCGTGAGGGCTGGCACTTGGCCCTAGTTTGTTTCCCATAAAATTGAGTATTTATGAGTTTCTAAGTGGCTTGAACCGTGGGAGCGTTTTAAAATAAATATAATACTTTGTTATTAAATAAGAGTACGTGACAGACAGTCACACGTCCACAAAATATCCAGTCATGATCCTATCACATTATTAAATTAGTAGACAAGCCAATAAAGCGACATTTAATATTAAATCTCTAATTAGCGGCCAGGCAAATGATTAAGTCAGCATGAATGCGGGTACATCAGATTAACAGATTTGAAACCAACATCCGGCGTGTGAGCACAGAATAGATGATACAGAAGATTGACTTTATAACATACCATCACGCCTGTATTCCCCAAAGGGTTAGGCAGTGGTGTACCAATGTACACCCACAGTTCGCTGGTATGTTTAGGCCCCATGTAATAGGGGGCGAGCTTATTGCCATTAACCGGTCACAAATCCTAACTCCGAGCTGCTACTGAGAATTTCATAGTAAAACCCGATAACACTTTTTGCTCGACCTGGGAATCTAACCCAAGACCTCTAGCGTAGCAGTTGCGCTTAGGATGACTAGGCCAGCGAAGCAGACATGATCAACCCAAACAATTTTAGTCAGACAAGCCCAATAGAGGAGCAGATTGTGGGTAGGTGACAGGTGCACTTCCTCTTCCCTATCACACATAATCCGATGGGACGGCAATCCGACACAATCGGGGATCAGGAGATCAGGCGCAGGACCAACGGCTTTACGTGCTTTCCAGGCACAAGAGTATCACACCGGCAACTTTCAAAATCCGGGCTGTTACTGAGAAATGGAAAACCCAATAACACTTTTGCTCCACCTGAGAATTCAACCCGAGACCCCATGCTTAACAGTCGTGCTTGCCACCACGGGACCAACGGAGCACTCAGTGTACACGAAACGTGTCTATGTGTGTGTTCGTTTTGATCATTGTATGAAGTTGAGCTTCTGGTTCTATTTAGTCTGTGATGCGGATTTGAAATGATGTCCATGCAAGGATTAATCTTGCGTGCAAATAATCTCATGTGTTTCAGTTATTATGAGCTTTAATACTTAGTGCTTATGTGTGGGTTTTGGTTTGGTTTTGTCTTTTTAGGAGGATTAAATTTTGGTTTGTTATTAAATCATATAGAGACCATTGTTTTTGGTATGATTATGTTACTGATGCGGGCAGCGCAGGGCCGGTCGTTTTGGCTATCTTTAGGAAAGCCTATATCCAGCAATGGACGTCTTTCGGCTGATATGATGATGATGATCATATCATCCGATGATGAAAACTGAACTATAAAGAGCGTCCGTGGAGTTTTTTTCTTTTTTTTAGAGTAACCTACCTACCTTTAAAAAGTAAAAAGTCAAAGTCAAAACATTTATTTCAATGTCAAACAACAAACATTTATTTACAGGCACTTTTGAATCGTCAGAAAGTTGCAGTTTAAAGTTGCAAGCTAGTTGCTCGTTCCAAAACGATTACCAACATTTCAAAAGTGCATGTAAATTATTTCCATACCATCACGCATGTATTCCCCGAAGGGCTAGGCAGATATAAACCAAATGTACACCCACATTTTTCCGGTATGTTTAGGTCCCAAGAAAAAGGGGTGAAAAAAAATCATTTTTATTTAAATAATGTTCGACTCAAAAAACGCGAATCCCAATTCACAAAATTAAATTCACTTAGTCCCAGACTTAGCACCGTTTAGTTATCGCCCTCGAATCCTATTTACCTTTTCAATTCGCGATAAAAACTAAAAAAAAGTGCGTGAAAACAGATCACAGCAGAATCACATCTCAAGGGAACTTTGCCAATTAAGATAACAGGGAAGGACCTAAATCAAGTCGCAGAGAGAAAGGTTCGGCCAATAAATATAGTAGAGAGATGGGTGGTCGCTCCTCCGGGGTGGATGCGAGAAAAATGGGGCTATGTTGTCTGTTATCTGAAATCTTTACTTGCGTATATTACGGCTTGTGGGTACAGTTACACCGTTAGCTTAGATTGGTGTGTCAAATTCGATGTCGCTTTTCATAAAAATATCGCAGTAATTTTTGTCAATATAATAATAATTAAATTTAACACTATGAACTTATGAAGGATAGGAAACGCCCATAGGCGTCATTAGAATAAAACTTCTATTGTGTCTCGTTTAGTGTCCTTGAAAGTGTTAATCAAATGTGCACAAGACGTATGTGTGCAAGCACAGGTGCATTCCCTCTTCCGTTACTCTCATAGATCGATGGGACGACAATCCGGCACGACCGGGGAGAGATCAGGTGCAGGATAAACGGCTTTACGAGCTTTCCACGGCATGGGTGTTACACCACCAGCTTCTAAAGTCCGAGCTGCAAGTGAGAAAATACTAAAGAAAAGACAATAATAAGTTGATGGCATGGTTGACGCAGTGGCTAAGCGATTGGCTGGTACGCTGCGTGCCGCGGGTTTAATCCTGCACGGAACTAATATTTGTCTGCCCTACAGATAGTTGGTAAGGGTCTAGCTATTTATATATTTATGCAAGTTACCAACGACAGGAGAAATTGCTAGTGCATGGCAATATTTTTTTATCTTTTTAAATACCACTGTCTGACCAGTGAATCGTACTCATGACCTTACGCTCAGATCACAAGACTAACGATCCAGTCAAACATCAAATTATAAACAGCAATGTTACAACATATGTAACAAGATTACACAACGTTGTAACAGAAGCCCTCACATCCCAAATTTTCTTTAGGCCTGGTAAATAGATATTAGCTTTGATAGAATTGAAAGATATTGATTATTTGCAGCCATTAGTACCGGAGTGATTGAGTGTGAGTAATCATGTATGCTAATATGTACCAACACGTATTGATGAAGATATTAAAGGGGACTTACTTTGTGTGATTGTGAATTAATTTTGTGTAGGCGTTTGGGAAAATTTCGAAATGGATTCTAAACTCACGCCTTTTTCCCATGTGGATAGGCAGAAATGACAGAACGCCACCTGCTACGTTCCTTACATACTCCGTTCGCCGTGTCCACGTTCATACATCGGGTCATACAAGCACGCCGGTTACGAGTACTACGCACCTGACCTTTTTGAAGAAATTGTGTTACTGTTTTCAAATTAGGATACTGTCTATCTATAGTGATATACTAAGCTAAAGAGATTTTTGTTTGCTTGTTTGAACGTGCTTAACTCTGAAAGCTCCAGTTGGATTGGAAAAAATATTTTTGTATGTGATAGCCATATTGTTGGGAAATAGTATAGCGTAGAGTAGCCAAAATAGTAACTATCATCATCTTCCTGCCCTTATCCCAAGTTACTTGGGGTCGGCGCAACACGTTTTCTTCTTCCATGCCGTCCTGTCAGCCGTCATACTATCACTGACTTCCTTCTCTTTCATATCATTCTTCACACAATCCATCCATCTTTTCTTTGGCCTCCCTCTTCCTTTCCATCCATCCACAATTATGTCCAAAACCCTTTTGGTCACATGTGTGCCAAAATAGTAACTAGCGCGGGTAAAATAAACTATGACTTCAGAATTAAGTAAAAGATTAACATTCTTAAGGGAACAGTAAAACGGGATAAATTGTAGCCTATATGCTATCCAAGATTCTATTCTATCTCTGTACGAAATTTCATCCAGATTTATTCAGTAGTTCTACCGTGATCGTGTAACAAACATCCATTTCTTGGAATAGGCAACTAAATTCAATATTATTATTTTTTTCTTTCTTGTAAATAATGTTCAAAAGTGCATCTTATGGTCTAATTTAATTGAAATGAATGATTTGACTTTGACTTAAAAATTCGACTTTGACATCCATCCAAAGTTTCTTATCAATAAATAGTAAGTAAAATTTTATTCTAAATTCGATCCCAAGTTTTGAATTTTATTCACGTGTGTGATTTAGAACTTTTAATATCATTTCACAATCACGAAGTTGGATGTATTGATTCTTACCCTTTGCTCGCAGAACACAATATCACAAAAATGAACAAATAAAAAGTTGCTTCCCAACTTCTATAATTTCATTCCCAACTTCAGCAACAATAGCAATAAAATATTTTTTTAGGGCTAGCCTTTGGACGCGACTTCGTTTATTGCCTGCGCGTACTTCGTTTATTGGCGAGTTTTCAGAACAAAAATTACTTTTCTAAAAAAATAAAAGTAGCCTCTAACTTAACTCTACTCGACTCTAACGTAACTCTTTCTTCTAATCTCCTGTTTGCCACTGAAATTCCCGTCAAAATGGGTCCTGTTGGTGCGGAGATTAGCTGTTACAAACAGACAGACAAGCAAAAAATGTATAAATTGGATGTTTTTGGCATAAGGGCCGTGTTTAAACATTTATGTGTTTTTAGTATAAAACTGTTATTCTGACATTACAAACAGACAAATTTTGTTTATTTGTACAGCAAATATAGAAAATAACAGTACCTAACACTCCGAGTTCATAATTGCTTGACTTGTTAACAAAAACAGATTGCTAAGAGAACGGAGTTAGATTTAGTACTGAACATACTTTGGACTTATTTTTAATACTGGTCCACGAATATCGGTAATATTTAAAATACAATCATGATTCGAAAGACACGTGGTGCCATCTATTATATCAAAAGAACGTTATTGTTGTTTTTCTCGTTTATGTCCGTTTCTGTACACCTGACAACGTATATGCAGATTTACAGGATGATCGGTTCAGTTTATTTGTGAAAGCTTAACAGACAAACAGACTCAACTCGTAAGTTATATTATGTCCTATACTATGTTCTGGACACTATAAGCATGGCGGTTGAGAGCTTTGTCATGCTCACTTTAATGTCTCGTTGATGGTGGCGCGTGCGTTGGATCGTTCGGTTCCCTTCTAGATACACATAAATACTATCACGACTGTATTCCCCGAAGGGTTAGGCAGAGGTGTACTAATGTACACCCACAGTTCGCCGGCATGTCTCGGGTCCCATGTAATAGGGGGTGAGCCTATTGCCATCAAGATGATACAACGGTCGGTCCTCTTCAAGATGTTTGAGGAAAAGTATTAAAAACCTTCAAATCTTTTTACTTATGGTATTCCCATAAAACAATCTTGTTGTGTGATACTCAGTCCAGAATAGAGAATTAATGGTTTCAGTTTAAGGATAGATGTCCCGACATTTAGTTAATAACGTATTAAAGTAACTTCTTCTCATAATTATAGAGAAGGAATGAGTAATAAAAACCACGCTTACTTAAACAAATTAATACAAAGACCTGCTTTAATATTAATCGCTTTGTATTAACCATTTCTTCTCCAAATCTTCCCGCAAATAAAGACAAATAATTTTCTAAGCAAATGTAATTAATGTTCACAAAACAAAAGAAGGTACAGCAACAAAATTATGTCTCATAAACTCTTAGTTACACCGCAAAGATCCGTTTTCTTTAAAAATGAAATTAAAAAAGTAGTACTAACAAATTCTCGCTGTAATGCTTTTGGTCATAGACTAATAGAAGTATAGAATCGTATAGAAGCGCTTATGGTGTCATTTTTTGAAATTAGAATGGGCCCGCTTTTTTTTTGTTATTCACCGTGGGCTGTCATTTGGGGCTTACGTCACAACGCGTTGAAAAATGCCGTGAGATCTTCCGCGATAAAAACGGTTTGTTAAAAGAAAACTACTGATATTTTTGGGTGAATTAATTATTATTCTATTATGAATTAGCTCATGTCCGCTACTCCGTCCACGTAAATATCCATTAACTCCGGGGTTTTCTTTTTTTTTTCGTTTCTTTCTATTTCGTTTCTTTTATAAGTGTAGCCTATGTTACTTCTTATAACATCAGTGAAACTTCTGTCAAAATCGGTTTAGCCGCTTGGGAGATTAGCTAAAACAAAAACATAGACAATTAAAAGTTTTTTTTACAATACAAACAAACACTTGGATTTATTTATTTTTTTGTTTAGATTTATTACAAATACGCCCGAAGTTGAAGGCATTCGGTACAATTCATTCGAAGTAGTATCGCGTCTAAACATTTTTATTCTATGCCTGGGCTCAGCTTGGAGCAATAAATAAGATGGTAATTAATTGTCCTCGTTAGCGGACAGGATATTGAAAATAAAATATAATGAACGAAATTAAAATGGGTGACACTCAGCCGTAAAATGAGATCGTTGGAAAAAAGTTTTTGGGGAGACGGATTAAGGACTTGTTTACATTGTGGAGAAATAAAATTATTTACCTACAGAAAATGTTGTGTTAAAATTAATATTTTTGAAGGAGTAGTAGTAGAGCTCTTTGTGAAGGAGCTCGTCCGGGGAAGTATTACCATCATAAGTATTTCTACCGCAAAGCAGTGCGCTGTGTTCCGGTTTGAAGGGTATGGGTGCCGGTGTAATGACAGGCAATTGAGACATTTTAACTTTGGCTCTGGCGGGGCAAGGTAAGGTATTTGCAAGGCTTTTGGTATTGCAGATGTCTGAAGCGATGACCACAAACAATATTTTTATATATTATGACAGCCAGATTCATGGGAAATAAACATAAGCTATATAACCATCACGCTACGACGTAGTAAGCGAAAAGAGCAGTCTTGGGTAGAAGCTGGTTTAATTTACAAAGAGTACATTAAACACAACTAAATTTTTGTCTAACTCAAGTTTTTCTAGATCATCTTACGCTTTTACGGGGTCGGCAGCGCACGAGTGATGCCTCTGGTGTTGCACGTGTCCATAGGCAGCGTAACATCAGGCGGGCCGTGAGCTTGTTTGCCACCTACAGTGGTATAAAAAAAAACTATACTATATTTATAAAAAGGTGTTTATGAGGTTGTAGAGGTAATATCTGAATCTACTAAACCGATTTTAAAAATTCTTTTACCCATAGAAAGCCACGATATTTGAGAGTATCATAGGTTATATAACATCACGCTAAGACACATGGGCGCGGAGCAGTAACCAAAGACGTAACTAAACGCAGGTGAAAAAAATCACGCCGACGATTTTTTGGGCTGAAACTAGTTTAATATATAAACAGTAGATTGAACCCAACTCAATTTTTTCCTAACTCAATATTTTCTAGGTCATGTGATACATTTTCAGGAGCAACCAAATCGATTTTGATGAAATTAGGCCGAGAACTAGCGTGGTACTTAGAAAAGGAAAAAGGGTACTTTCCGGACCCGAAATAAAATGTTAGTTGCCTCCGCTAGGATAGATAAAAGGGACGTAGAGCCTGAACAATTTAGGTACATTATCTATTTAGGGAAAGTTAGGAAATGCGATCCCCTTTTCAGGAACAACGGACTATAATATGTAGGTATATGTATGCGCAGTATACTCGTAACTGGCATGCTTGTATGACCAGTTGTATTGTGAGGCGAAAGGAGTATGTAAGGATCGTAGCAAGTGGCGTTCTGTGGTTTCTGCTTATCCCCATGGGAAAAAGGCGTGAGTTTATGTATGTGTGAAATAATAATATATAGGTATTTAATTCACTAGTTTATTTTAATTAAGCAAAAAAAAAAAGTATTTTGTAGATAGTTACGTATGTATGCATGTAATTGACTAGTCTGCATTATGATTAGACGCCGGCAGAAATCGGTCTGGTACTATGATAACTAAATGAACACAACTCAAAATTAAAAAAATAAAAAGACAGAAAGTAAAAAAGAGAGATAAATATAAAAAAAAACGTTTTTATATCGTGTTAAAAATGTCTATACTGTTGCCTTCAACTGGTGAGCTAAGAATCGTCGCTGATGAACGACAACCACTTTACTGAAAACCAAATTGGGCAAACCGTTTTGGAGATATCTGGACACATTGGTTTGCACAAACAACCAAACAAACTACATCTCACCTTAATTACATACACGTTCCATCCTTCTCCGTTCCGTCGATAAAACAATTATTACGTTTTTTGAACTATCTATCTTGTGTCAATACGAAAAAAATCAAGGCCATTTTTTTTTTCAATGTAATCGTCCTTTATCCCGTTTAATTCGCCAAAAATTTTTCAGAAAACTCTCCTAACAATTTACTTTTTTTTCTTCACTTTACCATTACCCACAGACAAGAGCTAAGTTCCAGAATTCATAATGCCCTTATAACAAAGGGATGACCTCTTAAGAGAGGGACTGACAATAAGCACAATGGAGTGCAAACCTCTTTTGTATTTTACCAACTAAATTTTCCGAGGAATGATACGACTCCATGGAATTTTTGTTCGCATACCGGAGTAATTTGGGTGTAAGGGTTTGTTCAGACTTTACTTTAGAACCTATTTTACACGACTTGTTATATTGTACTCACATTGTTAATGTACATTCGACATGAATGGTGGCACCAAAACCATTGTTACATATTTTATTGATTTTGTATGAGTGTCCATGTAATCTTGCTCGTTCTTCTCCATAGGAACCGAAATGTATGATATGAGCAACTACCTTATCTTTCTGACTCCATGATAATTCAAGTAAAATGGTATAATCTAAACTTGTTATTTTTTTCGTAAATGTTATAAAACCAAAGACAAAAACATTTTTTTTTGTTTGAACTACCTAATCTCCAGAACTACTGGTCCAATTCTAAAAAATAAGTAGTTAGTAAAAAGATACGTTATCCCTGAGTTACATTAGCTACATATAACTATAAAAAATATAGATATCAGTGACAACACAAAATTCATGTGGACAAACTACAAAGTCGTGGGCAAAAACTAGTTTGAAATAAATTATTTAAGTTGAAGTTTGAGTTTGATACAGCCTCTGCTTACCTCTTTGATGGACAAAAGCGTGATGTTACGTTATGCAAGGCTAGTATACTGTGTCAGAGCCACTGCGGATCGAACCTCCCTGCATATATTCATGAATCAAGCTTATAGTCTTCCATCACTGGAATAACTTGCGAAACCATGTTTGGAAATAGCAGCAGTATTTTGGAAAAATCTCCCACAGTGATTTTATTACCTAGCAGTATTTATCCGAAGCATGATGTGGGATGATAAGTCACCTCAAGCACGTCCTGCCAAGGCTGCGGGTAAATTAGGGCTTGCGGGTGGTAGACTTGGGGTCAGTCCGTCACCCAAACAGATACAGGTCCGAGAGTAAGGCGCGCGTGGGGTTCCCCAAGCGCCTGTTTTGCTATTCTATTCTGAAATAGGCAAATCATTTCGAAAGTCATCTAGATACTCACGCTTGCTTCGCAGAATATCAAATCCTATTGAAAAATACTCACTCGATATAATACTCGTACTTCTCAGTTACGTTTTCACGTGGTGGGGCTAGAATGTCGAACACACTCATTGTAAGAATATGAAACCAAAATCTCACCGCGGATTCAATTAACGTTTTAGAATAACACAACTGAAAACAGTGCCGCCGGTGGCTGACAGCCGCACAGGTTGACGGAGCCCGCCGGCCGGTGCGGCAGAATGCTCAGAGCGATGCCGGTGCCCCGGCCATTGGTAGTTGGAGGAACACCGTGGGGTTTAGTCGGTAGGAGTCGGACCCACCCCTTCCTTCCCGGAGGCGAAGGTAGTCTGAAATTTCATGATGATCAAGCCTGAAGCGTAATGATCAAGGCCTGTGCCTTTACGGTATGAGAAGAGGCCTTTGCCTTGCAGTGGGACCAAAACAGGCTGGTATTGCATTAATAAACACACCTACGTTACAGAAGAAATTCCTAGTGTGAGGGAAGGTTAGAAAAAAAAGAAAAGAAATTATAACAGCAAAAATAAAACAATAAACTTTTATACGTATATTCAATTAATTACGGGGCAGAAATACTATGCGGTTTATTGCAAATCATAATTTAATTAGTTCAAACATGTTTTTAATTAAACCTCGCAAAACACACTAGTTATAAACTGTTTGCATAACGTTGTACATTTATTTTATCGATAAATTACATAAATCAAGTATGCATTCATTTATTTTAATATTAAAATAAGGTAAGATTTCTTAGTTTGTGGCTCCAAAACTACTGGACCGATTCTAACCATTTTTCACCAATAGATAGCTACATTATTCCGAGTAACATAGGCTATATAACATCACGCTACGATCCACGGGAGCGGAGCATTAACCAAAGATGTAACTTACAGCGGGTGAAATAAGCCAATTACAAACAACAAAAAAAAAACGCAAATCGCCAATCTATCTTGAGCAAGCGTGACGAACAAGTTAATACTTTTTTTTTTTATATAGACGGGAAATCATCAAATAACTTCCCCCGCCCTGGGCGGGGCGAGAGGGAGTGTCAGACTTTACTGACCAAAACCCGTCTATGTTCCTTCATGTGCCCTTTGCGTTCCGGGGGCGCGGTATCTCTTTCGAACAACTGACATCTCTTTGAGGCGTGCGTCTGTCGTTGTTTACTAAACGTACGGACGGTGAGCTACCCATTGCTGCTCACCGCCCACAGACCCGCGCCTACGGTGGCCGGGAGTCGTCTCGCGGCTCCCGACGCCCGGAGCGTCTACCGCGGCGGCAACAAGTTAATACTTGGATCCAAACATTTATGTTCGCATAACTATACAATGAATCAGATGATTTATATTTGTAAGTTTTTAATAAATAGAATAAGCTTGACGAATTTACTCACACGTAAAATAAAATATGGTTTTGTAAAATTATATCCACGTTCATTACTCAAAGTTCTTTCAACCCTCTAAATGCTTTCATCCAGCGAGAGTTCAAAGTCTTTGACCAGTCCACAGAGTAGTTAAGTGTGCAAAATATTCAGCTGTTACATTTTATTTGTAACCACGTGTCTCCTTGTCGCAATGCACACCCGCAGTGAATGAATATTTGATCCTGACAACCTCCCGACTATACTAGCATTAGGCCGCGGTTCTACTTGAGCTAAGCTACGCTACATTGCTAAGAATAATTATCTGAATAATGCCCGATTCCTATAAGTTACCGACCGGTAAATGTAACCATAGTAACGAACAAAATAATGCTTTCGTATTTTTGCTGTTATTGTAGTTTATTATTTAGCATACAGGTTTATATGCTTAATTTTGTAAACATTTCTTACATTCAAAATTGACAACAGAATCTTCACAAACGACTAGTCAAGCATTCAAGGAATTACGACTGGTAAGATAAACTATCTGTTATGCAAGTAGAAACTGAGCATTAGACCATTGGGTTTGCAATATTATTTTTAGTTTTTAAACATAGTTTAAAAACCAAAAAAAAAAGAAAAGAAGAAGAAAAAAAAGAAGAAAAAAAAAGAAAAGAAGAAGAAAAAAAAGAAGAAAAAAAAGAAGAAGAAGAAAAAGAAAAGAAGAAGTTAAAGTCGCTTCCCGCCATCTGTACGCTTAGAATTTTTAAACTACGCAATGCATTTTGATGCGATTCTCATCAATAGATAGAGTGATTCAAAATTCCCGGTTTCCTTCTAACTAGTTGAGCTAAAGTCATGCTCGTGAACGGGTGCTGTCAGTTGGGCCTGACTTTGTAGCTGCATCGATTATTTTACTCTTTTTTTGTTTTTTTTTACATCATCAATGTTTTTAGCTTTGAAAATTTAACAATTTCGTTGGTATGTAAATCATACATATTCTTAGCAAAATAGCTTAGCTCAAGTGCAACCGCAGCCTAAAGTCCTTACTCCACTTCAGCTAAAGCTAGAACTCGCTTAACAACTTCTTCACGAAAAAGATTTGATTTTCTGGAGCTTTTCGTCGCTTTAAAGTGGCGATGTACCTTTATAGGAATGGATGATTTATTTGTATATCTCTGCCTATTCATGGTTGAGAGAAGTCGAGTGTCGAAGGTTGTATGTTAGGTTGGTACAAGTCAAGTGTACTTCAAATAGGAGCTCTAGATGTCTTTTTACGTCTACTTGAGAGTTCTGTACCCGAATGGGGCCCTATGGGGACCCAATTGGACCCTATTGCTAAGCCTCAATGTCCGTCCGTCTGTCTTTTCTTCGTTTGTGTATTTTTATTCTGTTAAGAAAAACGTTACACCGCTCTTTATACTGAATGCGTTTACAAACATATGAACTCACGCACACAAACAGACAGATATGAAACCTGGTCTGGATCTGTAGGTCATACAAACATTATTTTGTTTTATGCGGGAATCGAATCCGAGAACTATGCCGTCCTTTTGTCTATTAGCAAGTTATATCTCGTGAACTTATAATAGGTAGAGGGTTAAAAGTATTGCACAGTGTGTATTAACTACGGTTGCTATGACAACAAATAAAAATAAAGATAAAGTAAAAACTTAAAGAGAATTCACCTTTTAGAAACTTGTTTCTTTTTATGTGAATAATTTGTAAAATAGTAAATACGGTGGTGCAAAACATTTCGTGTGCGAATTCGAGTTCACTTGGACTGCTTTTTGTAGGCGGCTAGGGTGCTCTTGTAGAACCTCGATGACAGACGATTCTTAACTTTGTCTGGCGTATTTTGGATAGTCAGACTCGTGGGGTGAATGCCTAACACTCTAGTAGGTACTTGCTATCTCAATGTAAAGAAACTTAACAGAAGAAAATCTCATCTATACAGATAAATAAAATGCTGTGTATATTCATTTGTAATATAAACTTGAAAAGCAAAAAAGCTATTAAAAAAAAATAAAGTATATACCATCACGCCTGTATTCCCCGAAGGGTTAGGCAGAGGTGTACCAATGTACACCCACAGTTCGCCGGTATATTTAGGTCCCATGTAATAGGGGGAAAAAGCTATTTTTATATTTTATATAAAAATCTCCTAAACAGTTGGACCGATTTTGATAGGAAATTCACTGTCTAGCTAGATAGCTGATGATATAAGAAGTAACTTAGGCTACTTTTATTCCCGAAAGATATTTAGGGATCCGGACAAAAAAATAACACCGCAGATAACTGAACTTCACGACTATTAATGCGATAGTTTGAATGGATGAATGTTTGTTACTCAATCACGTCAGAACGGCTGAACTGATCTGGATGCGATTTGTCACAGATATAGAATATAGTTTAGAAAGGCACACACGGTTCCCGTGGGATAATACATCAAATTTAACGCAGACTAAGTCACAGTAAACTGCCTCGTTGGCCTAGTGGTCCTAAGCGCGACTGCTACGCTAGAGGTCTTGGGTTCAATTCCCAGGTCGAGCAAAAAGTGTTATTGGGTTTTTTTATGAAATTCTCAGTAGCAGCTCGGAGTTTGGATTTGTGCCCGGTTGATGGCAATAGGCTCGCCTCCTATTACATGGGACCTAAAAACATACCGGCGAACTGTGGGTGTACATTGGTACACCTCTGCCTAACCCTTCGGGGAATACAGGCGTGATGATAGATGGACTAAGTCACAGGTAGAAGCTAGTATAATACATAAATTCGAAAGCTTCTTAGCTCTATGTACGTACATATCTTAGTAAACCACATCTGTCAGCTACCACATATTTATGCAAAGCGCAGCAGAGTCCGCTTTGACAGAATATTCTACAAGTGTGTGGCTGTATAAATAAAGATCTCAGTTTGCATTTGAAATATAAAAATGTCTTTCAAAGCTCTAGTTCTTGCAAATAAATAAAATTGAAGTGTCTGTTTGTAATAGTAGTGGCTGCTGCGTTAGTCTCATGGTCGCAAGCGCGACTGATGAACGTGAAGTCCTGGGTTCGATTCCTAGGTCGGGAAAAAAGTGTTATGCATTGGGTTTTTCCGTTAGGAATTCCTCAGAACCCAGAGTTTGGAAGTTGGTGGTGTGACACCCCCGTTCCTCGGAAAGCACGTAAAACTGTTGGTCCCAGCTGTCATTCGTAGATCTTTGACAGTTAACTTAACTCCGAAACGGCTGGATCAATTTTTACGGGACCTCCACTGGCAGATAGCTGACACTTATTTGAGAAATAGTATTAAAATTATACTCCGTAGAAAACCAATATTAACGCAGACGACGTCGTAAGCATAAATGCTAGTATTGAAATATAAGTTCTCATGAATTTGTAATTATTTCTCTGTAGATAATGAAAATGGGAGTGAAAATTATTTCTACTTAATAAATATTTCAGTTTTTTGTTCACTGATTTCTCGGAAAATTAACTTAAAGCATAATTATGAGTTTATTAATAAATAAACTGTGAATATCTTAATTATGGCATAAATCATGCTATAAAGAAATTCTAATGATAATAATTATGCTTATAGTTCGGGATTTTAACTAAGATTTTGTAAAAACCAAATTGAAAGAGAAGAGTGTCCATGGAGTTTCTTGCTTGGTCTTCTCCATAGCCTGAACCTTAACCTTAACTGCCTCGTTGGCCTAGTGGTCTTGAGCGCGACTGCTACGCTAGAGGTCCTGGGTTCGATTCCCAGGTCGAGCAAAAAGTGTTATTGGGTTTTTCTATGAAATTCTCAGTAGCAGCTCGGAGTTTGGATTTGTTCCCGGTTAATGGCAATAGGCTCGCCCCCTATTACATGGGACCTAAATATACCGGCGAACCTCTGCCTAACCCTTCGGGGAATACAGGCGTGATAGTCTTCTCCATAGAGCGACGAGCAACTAGCTTCAACTTTAAACTGTACTTTATTGACAATTCAAAAGTGCCTGTAAATAGTCTTATTGAATTAAATGTTTTGACTTTGACTTTGAATTTGAATCATAGTAAAGTGGTTTACCGTCTATTACCCATGTCATTCTGGGTTCGCAACCTTACCGGAGACAGAAAATTACCAATGTGACATTTTCTATTTCATAATGTATTTTCTAAGGTTATCTTAGATATCACTGGAGGCAACCTGGAGTTATAATTAAAATAAGTCTGAAATCGCCAATACGCTTCGAGACGGACTGGTAAACAATGGTTGGGATCTCTCTTGAGATATAATATTTTAGATATTATATTACCATGCGGCTTTACCCATGTTCAATTACGTCTTTTGTTACTGCTCCGCTACGGTGTGTTGTAGCGTGATGTTATATAGCTTAGACTATTCCTCATTAACATCAATGAGGAATAGTATAGGCTATCATAGGTACGATAAGTTTTAATCTAATCTGACTGGAAGTTTCGGAGATTAGCGCACTCAAACAAAGAAACAAACAAAATAACTCTTCAGCATTATTGCATTACTGTCAGCAACAAAAGGCAATAGCCTAAAATTCTTAATAGCAGTGAATTGTTTTATTTCGTGTCTTTTCAAATGTAGGTAATAGTTACACACAGACAGTACTAAGAGTCCATTTTTATCTTAATTTTAGATCCATTACTGATTCCCTTTGATATCGTGCTCAATGATAAGGATTTAAAAATCTAAAATGTAAATCTTTTTTTTGTTGCTCGAAGTACCTATAGCTAGGTTTAAAATTCACCACCTCATGGCTAAAAAAATCATTCCTAAAAAGCTTCAATTCACAGAAAAGTTTTCTAAGTTAACCAAAAACGAATAAGACCTACGTTTATCCAACAAAACAGTTGAAAAGCTAGAAACTTCCCCTCAAAACGTACAAGGTTAGAATTCTGTGTAACTTCATGAATTCTTCACAAACGTTCGCTTTAAGCGGCGTGTTTTCAAAGCATATTTTCTATTGTTTGTTATACTAGGTACTTACTCGGTCCCGTTGTTTGTCTGTTAGGACTGGTTAGGATAGAAATCTCATGCTTGGAGAAATTCAACTGCACTGTTGACCTTGTGGTAACAAGTTGTGACTGATGAGCATAAACACATATTATCACGCCTGGGTGTCACCCCCAAGGGTGAGGCAGATTTGTAACCAATGTACACCCACAGCTTGCCGGTATGTTTTTAAGTCCCTTGTAAAAGGGAGCGAGCCTATAGCCATGAACCGGGCAAAAGGAAAGGCTTTGTGCCCGGTTCATGGCTATAGGCTCGCTAAATTCTCATTAGCAGCTCGGAGCTTACTCCGAGAATTTTATAGGAAAACCCAATCACGCTTTGCTCGACCTGGAAATCGAACCCAAGACCTCTAACGTAGCAGTCGCGCTCAAGACCACTAAGACACAGATAGACAGACACAGGTCGGGAAAATAAAGTGTTATTGGGTTTTTTCATTAAGAATTTCTCAGCAGCCCGGAGTTTGAAAGTTGGTGGTGTAACATCCCCGTGTCTCGGAAAGCACGTAAAGCTGTGGGTCTCGGCTGGCATTCGTAAATCTTTGACAGTCGTTACGGATAGTCAAAAACTGGGTAGTCTGACAACTAGTCTTAACAAGAAGTATTGTGTTGCCCAGCAACCGGGTTATTCGGAAGAAATACCGCGCCCCCGGAACGTAAAAAGCACAAGATGGAACAGGGATGGATTTTAGTCAGTAAAAGTCTGACACTCCCTCCCGCCCCGCCCAGGGCGGGGGAAGTTATTGGATGATTTCCCATCGGTAAAAACAAAAGCCCACCAGATGATAAGTGGTAACCGCTGCTTAAAGACATCTGCAATACCAGAGTTCATGCAAATGGGTTGCCATCCCAGATACAAAGTAAAAATATCTCACGTGCCTATAATTACGTAAGAACAATAACCTAAGTTAGATTAACAAGAAAGTAATCAAAAATCTAATTTCAATGAGACAGTCACGTCTTCGATAGAACTTTCCTCCTTCCTTATTCATTATTACATGCTCCCTTAATTAATGTACTTAGTAAAATTATATCCAAAGGTACCGGTACCTATAAATGTTCCTAATAATGTTTTAATAGAATGGCGGAAGGAAATTATTATTTTATTAGGGAAGCGTGGGAGATGTGATTTCGTAAATTTGCGCAACGGGGCGATTATATACCATCATATACCATCACGCCTGTATTCCCCGAAGGATTAGGCAGAGGTGTACCAATGTACACCCACAGTTCGCCGGTATATTTAGGTCCCATGTAATAGGGGGCGAGCCTATTGCCATTAACCGGGCACAAATCCAAACTCCGAGCCGCTACTGAGAATTTCATAGAAAAACCCAATAACACTTTTTGCTCGACCCGAGAATCGAACCCAGGACCTCTAGCGTAGCAGTCGCGCTCAGAACCACTAGGCCAACGAGGCAGTTCAAGGCAACGGGGCGATTCAGTTCTTTGAAAGAGGTGTATTTCTGGAATACACTTATTTCAAAGAACAATGGAATACACCTCTTTCTTTTTATAATACTGTCAATAGCCATCATTATATCGTGTCATGATGGCCCAGTGGTTAAGGCCTCTCATGCACGAGCTTGTGGGATCACAATCGGGAACGGGAAAGTACTAATGTGACTTTTTCTAATTCATATGTACGTATACTTTCTAAGTTTATCTTGGACATCACTGACATCGGTAAACATGTCAGAGGCTCTTGAGGAGGTTTAGAAACTCTGACACTAGGATGTGTGGGGTCGTTAGACCTTACTGCCCACACGATAAAGAAGAAGAAGATCATCATATCAGCTAAACGACTTCTACAGCTGGACATAGGCCTCCTCTAAAGGTAGCCACAATGACCGGTCCTGCGCTGCCCTCATCCAAAGATTACCCGTGATCTTTACCAAGTCGTCGGTCCACCTCGTAGAGAACCTTCTCACACTGCGCCTTCCAGTGTGTGGTCGCCGCTTGAGATCTTTACGAACCCACGCGACTGCTACGCTAGAAGTCTTGGGTCGATTCCCAGGTCCTGCAAACTGTTATTGGGATTTTCTATGAAGTTCTCAGTAGCAGCTCGGAGTTTGGATTTGTGCCCAGCTAGTAACAATAGGCTCGCCCCCTATTACATAGGACCTAAACATAACGGCGAACTGTGGATGTACATTGGTACTCCTCTGCCTAACCCTTCGGGGAATACAGGCGTGATGGTATACGTATGTGTGTTATTATACATCACTGTGGGTTCAGTATACTGCAAAAGCTTTATCCTAAAAGTTCAATATAGGTACGCTTTTAAGGTACCTCCATCACCTCCATACAGGTCAGTGACCTTAGTGAGGTCGATGACTAGCTTCTAACATAATTCATATTATGACAAAATGTCTAAGAGCCACTGCATACTAGCAAACTGGTGTCAATCATACAGTGTGTATGTGTATTCTCCAGACCAAGTCCAGCCACGGCGACTAAATTTAATGACTAGCTAAGTACGCAGGAGATATTATAGTACTCAAGTGTGTGCGCAAACACAGGTGCACTCCCTTTTTCCTAACTCTCATAGTCCGATGGATCGGCTATCCGACACAACCGGGACTAGATTGGGCGCAGGACCAACGGCTTGACGTGCTTTCCGAGGCACGGGGGTGTCACACCACCAACTTCCAAACTCCGGGCTAAGAAATTCCCAATGGAAAAACCCAATAACACTTTTTGCCTGAATCGAACTCAACAGGACCTCACGCTTAACAGTCACGCACATACAACACATTCACACATTACACACACACATTAATTTTACCCTAGGATATTAGGACATCCAATTCAAAAATCCACTTGAATCTACAATTTTTACGATTGGGCGCCGATGCTTGGTAGCAACTATAATCGCTCGGATCCACCACTACTAGTGGCCAAGTTCGCGCAGACTCTCAAAGCTAAAATATGAAAGTATACATAGTAGACAATGTAATAGTATGGGGGTGTGTTAGCATTTTAATATAAAAAATGATTAATGTGCAAATTTCTCGTCGGTCGGGGACCAAATTGGTTTTAATGAGATTTTTTACGTTATTCTAAAAAAAAAAATATTTTTCTTTATTAGTCCCAGTGTAATAATGTTTGGACGTTCAAAGAATAAAGATTGGAAGAGCAGTGTGTAATGAAAGCGTTTGTCCATAATTTTAATAATGTAGATATGTGTCGATGGCGATTGCATAAATTATGATTTTAAGATTATATATATACCATCACGCCAGTATTCCCCGAAGGGTTAGGCAGAGGTGTACCATTGTACCCACAGTTCCCCTGTATATTTAGGTCCCATGTAATAGGGGGCGAGCCCAGAACGACTGTCGCAACCTCGTGCAGGGCACGCCTTGATTGAGGCGGTAAGTCCCCTCTTTGAGGAGTGGCTTGAGCGGCGCCACGGCGCCCTCACCAACCGCCTGACGCAGGTCCTCACCGGACATGGAAAGTTCGGGAGGTTCCTGCACCTCATCGGGCGGGAGGAAACGCCCGGGTGTCACCATTGTGAGGATCGCCCCGAGGACACGGTGGAGCATACTTTGGCGGTGTGCCCTGCTTGGGCTGAGCACCGCCGAGTCCTCGAGGCGGCCATCGGCGGCGGCGCCCTCTCGCGTTCGGCACTGGTTCAGGCCATGGTCCGGAGCGAGAGGGAATGGGAAGCAGTCGCCTCCTTCTGCGAAGCTGTAATGCTAGAGAAGGAGGCGGCGGGACGGGAGAGGGAGAGGACAATCCCCCGTCCCAGCGGCCGCCGCGGTAGACGCTCCGGGCGTCGGGAGCCGCGAGACGACTCCCGGCCACCGTAGACGCGTGTCTGTGGACGGTGAGCAATGGGTAGCTCACCGTCCGTACGTTCACTAGCGACAGACCGTGTCGACGGCGCGTTCGTGTTCCACGCGCGCCTCAAAGAGATGTCAGCAAACTTGGATGGGGCCACTGAGGGCCGATGCCTGCCGGGGCTGCGGGTTGTTCGAAAGAGATACCGCGCCCCCGGGACGCAAAGGGCACATGAAGGAACATAGACGGGTTTTAGTCAGTAAAAGTCTGACACTCCCTCCCGCCCCGCCCAGGGCGGGGGAAGTTATTTGATGATTTCCCGTCTATAAAAAAAAAAAAAAAGTGGGCGAGCCTATAGCCATTAACCGGGCACAAATCCAAACTCCGAGCTGCTACTGAGAATTTCAAAGAAAAACCCAATAACACTTTTTGCTCGACCTGGGAATCGAACCCAGGACCTCTAGCGTAGCAGTCGTGCTTAGTACAGTCGGTTGTCAACATTATCTGACCCACCCTAAACACAAACGAAATTGGACCCTCTGCCTATGAAAATAAGGTTTATTCAATTTATATGAGCTTATCAGTCAAGTGGTCGAGGACTCAATTAACAAATAGAATAATAATACACACACGCAAATTTGATCTTTATCACGTCAGCATTAGGTTAAATATTATAACAACTTGTTAATAATATAATTAGTGTAATAGCTTATTTTAATGATTTCGGTCAAGTTATTCTGGTCTCGTGGTCTGTGTATAAGACTGAGAATGACAAGTTGCGAGATCAAATCCTGCGACGAAGATTATTGTTTTGCTTACAATTTAGATTTTTTTCTAAAAGTATTTCTTGTATTATTGTAAAGAACTCTATAGACGGATAATCTTCAAATATAAAGTTTCTAAAATGGTAATACTTGTAATAAGTGGGTAGTTGAAAAATAAATATTTGTATTCATTGTAAAACTGGTATTCAAATGCTACTGACTAAGGGTATGCAGTGACAACGCGCAAACATATTTTACCTTGCCTTACTAAATTGCAAAAACAACTTCTCTTTACAATTTATTTTTTTCTATTTTATAGGTAGTTTTTTTTATTATCATGTCTTAATGGAGTGATTAAATAATGAAGGGATAAAATACAAAATAATCTATTTGCACTAGGATAAGGTTGGCTGCTTGTGCTGTGCAAAAATAAACTTTATTCAAGTATACATATGGTTTAAATTCTTTAGTCTTGTGGTCACTAATCGTTGTTTACGTTCGAAATCAAGTTTAACCTAAATATAGCTTCTGCTCAGATGTTTCTTTTTTAATTATTTTATTATACTTTTTTTACATTTCTTTAATGGACAACGTATAGAAATAAAACTAAACAATTGCAAATTTAAAATGTTTATTATAACACTTAGGTAAGATAAAGTAAGTAAATGCTCACATATTTCCAAATTAATATACAATTTATATGAGTATGCCATAATCAAATTTAACCATTTATAAACATTAAAAAAGGCATGTTTATGCTTGAAAGTTTGTTATCGAGAAAATTAATTCATCTGTGAAATGCCTTACAGATTTATAGCTACCTATGTGTAGTGAATAAACATGTCATTTAAATAGAAAAAATCTATTTATAACAATAACATCACCACGTAATTGGCAACATTTAAATGGTTTAACAATCTATCCATTGAGCATTTACTTACATGGTGTGTTTAAAAATATCCTAGATTAATTAGTAGCGGAGTGATGGTGCACCGTTCCTTGTTACGTTCATCTTTGTTCGATTTAAATGATTTTTTTTCATCAGTGAAGATCACAACATTTTCTTCCCAATTAAAATTCCCAAAAAAAATATTCCTGGGCAAAACGGACCCTTCTTCGCGATGAGCAGGTGTCAATGCTATTTTCTGTGCCGGTTTATAATTCCTTATTCCAGCAGCGTGTAAATGCCTTCTTACTGTTTCCACTGAAATATCGTGTTTTATTGCGGTTACACTAACGGGCAATCGCATTCGGGACTATACTTGATGTTTTTTGCCCCTTGACGAATCCGCTGAATATTTACTTTGTCTCCATAACGTCTTAGCTACAGTCGTATTTCTCTAAAACAAAAAAAAAAACATTTTTGGAACCGTTTATGTAACTTGTAAGGAGTGAATGTAATAGTAAAATAGCCAACTACGCGTTCATTAATCACAATCAATTAAATAAAATAGGTATAAAAAAAAACACTTACTGCTATATTAAGACGACGACCAATCTCTCTAATTCCAACATTCTGCTCATGTAAAAATATGATTTTATGTTTGGTATAGTCATTAAGCTGCGACATGATGCTTTTTTACACCAAATTGCATAAAAATACTTAACGAGTTATGCGAAACGATTTACAAATGTGTGTGCGCAGTCACTGCTAATAGGCGTAGTGTAACTTTTGTCACTTAAGTAGACGAATTTATTATCTACCTCACGAAGCAAATATATGTGAACTTAAACTTTTTTAATTTACCCACCTGTTTACAAGATAAGTTATTAGGCGTAAGTCATATTGGTCGTTCTTTAATAATGCAAACAATATATTATTGTAGAAATGAATTCAAATTAAAAAAGAAACTGATAACAGGTGGACTGTTTTCGAACCCACATGTTGTTCCTCGCCAATCCAACATCAAACCGCCAAGCCACAAGAACTTGTTAAGACTCCACGAAATAAAAGATTGGGTTCTAATTATCTAAGGTGACTTAAAAGGTTTTTAACTTTAATGTCAACGAGATAATGATTAAAATAGCTTAACAAAATGATATAATGCCGGTGGCTCCGACAACGTTGGGTGGGTTTATGCGTGTCTGTATTCATCGAGGCTCATATAAATTGAATAAACCTTATTTTCATAGGCAGAGGGTCCAATTTCCTTTGTGTTTAGGGTGGGTCAGATAATGTTGACAACCGACTGTACCACTAGGCCAACGAGGCAGTTTGATTTTAAGATTGTTTTATTCAAAAGCATTGTTCTTTATAAACAGGGGACGCCCTAGAAAGACCTACCCTGACCTGATTGGTGAGGTTCTTCACAAAGGTCGGGTGCGCAGTACTCGTAACCGACCGACCGTTGTATGACCAGCCCCCCTAGCCAAGTCACAAACGATTATCGTAAACGCTCGATAGGTACCAATAGATTTTCAACTTAATACCCAAGAGCGTTAAGTTGAAAATCTATTAAAGATTTCTAAGCGTTAGCGACTGGAACGAACGAAAACGCTATGCAATCTTCATTAGATCTTCAACTTAAAACCAAGCACATAAAGTTGAAGATCTATTAAAGCCTACTCAGCGTTTGCGTTTATCGTTTGTGACTTGGCTAGGCGAAAGGAGTATGTAAGGATCGTATCCGGTGGCGTTCTGTGGTTTCTGCCTACCGACATGGCAAAAAAGCCTGAGTTTATGTACGCATTGTCCTTTGCTTGGCTTGATTTCTAGTACTACCAACCTATTTTTGTCCAACCGCAAGGCAAATGCCTCTTCTCATACAAAAAAAGCATGAGCATTGATTACCACACTAGATTAGACTTTACTAGCTCATCCCTGTGACTTCGTCCGCGTGAATGTCGATTATCATGGAACATATTTTTCACAACAATTCAAAAGACAGTGTCATATTTGGTGATGCCAATAAAATGGTATGTTTTACAAAAAAAAAAATACACAGGACTCGTTTAACTAAAAATTGGAACAGAATTTATATAAAACTAGCATTTTCCCCGCGGCTTCGCTCGCGTACCTCTTATTTTATCCTCATGGGGGTTGAATTTATCAAAACCATATTTAAGTGCACATCTTCATCATAGTAGCTCCAATCTTTAATTTCAGTTCAATCAGTCGAAAATCTAAGAAGATTTATACAACCTTCATCCCCTATTTTATCCCCTTAGGGGTGGGATTTATCAAAATCCTTTTTGAGGATGACTTCGTCATTTTAATTGGAATTATTGGAGCATGGTGAAACAGACCTTAAATTTAGAAAATCTATTTATAATTAGTTATGAGGACAATAATCTACGCCTTCATATTCCCATTTCACCGGATTCAATCCGAATCACTAATAACTCGACAGCTGCCTATTTCTATTTCAGGAAAATCATTCCAAAAATAACTTCCATATCTAAATGTATAAATTGAAACAATAATTCTAAAATACAATTTAATTTAATTACTTAACAAACTTCCAGATTTCAAAATAGATTTTACGTAGAGACTGCCCCGTTGGTCTCGTGGTAGCAAGCGCGACTGCTGAGCAAGGGGTCCCGGGTTCGATTCCCAGGTCGGGCAAAAAGTGTTATTGGGTTTTTCCATTAGGAATTTCTCAGTAGCAGCCCGGAGTTTGGAAATTGGTGGTGGGACACCCCCGTGCCTCGGAAAGCACGTAAAGCCGTTGGTCCTGCGCCTGATCTCTCCCCGGTTGTGTCGGATTGCCGTCCCATCGGGCTATGAGAGTTAGGGAAGAGGGAGTGCAGCTGTGTTTGCGCACACACTTGTGCACTATAATATCTCCTGCGTACGTGGCTAGTCTGCATTAAGATTAGCCGCCGTGGCCGGAATCGGTCTGGAGGATTACATTTTCTGCGTCTGCAAAAACCGAAATTAACCTAGATGAAGTCGCAGGCTTAATCTAGTCTATACTAATATTATAAAGAGGTAACATTTGTTTGTAAGTTTGTAAGTTTGTATGTAGGGGGTAATCTCTGGAAGTAATGAACCAATTTTAAAAATTGTTTCACTTTTAGAAAGCTACATTATTTGTGAGTGCTATAGGCTATATAACATCACGCTACGACCAATTGGAGCGGAGCATCAATGAAAAATGTGGCAAAAACGGGGAAAAAATATTCTTTTTTAGGGCTTTTGTTGCGTGCGCTGCGTAAACGGTTAAAGTTACGCAAATATAATGTATGAGAGAATTGTTACTCTTAAAATATTCTAAAAAAAAGTCTGCGGTAGGACATGCCTAACTGTAAAGGTTGACTCAGTATAGCCATTTTTATGGGCAGACAATTTGTTTTAAAATAATTTTAAAATAATGCATTATTTGCGAAGGTGTTTTTATAGACATAGTATTAATCCTTATCAACATAAATATTTTTTTCATCACAAGTGTTTAATTTTGAACAAAATTGCCCTTTACATCATTTAATTTCAATAAATATCTTAGGAGATATCACAGTTTTAAAATAACTTCGCAGCAAAATAATGACTCTGCGTGACATTCCGTAGCTTTTACCTCAGTTGCCTCAGAATAACAGATTATAGGCTACATAACATCGCGCGTTGAGCCACGGGAACGGAAAAGTAACCAAAATCCTAACGTAACGCGGGTGATACCGCGGGACACAAGGGGGTAATCTCTGGATCTACTGAATCGATTTAAAAAAATATTTTACCCATAGAAAATACGTTATATGTAAGTGTTATAGGGTATTTTACATCTCGCTATGACACACGGGAGCGGTAACCCGAGACGTATCCTATAGGGTGAAATAAGCCACGCGAACGAAGTCGCGGGCAACAGCTAGTCTTAAATAAAGCTACAATTGTATGTGTATCTGAAACACAAAGGTATTGGGGACATAAAATCGACAATCATCGCTCGAATAAATTTCTAAATAACACCGTTTGCCCGGCGGGTTGTCCTTAGGATGGACGGTCCATTCTTCTAATGTCCAACCTTTTCTGATAGGTAGTAAGTTAGAAGATGTAGCGGATTATTTAAATTTTGCTCATTAAAGGTTCGAGCATATTATGCCGGGCCGCAGCGTGTCGGGGCGGAGCGCAAAAATCCGCTCAAATCGCTTCAATACAATTTGTATGAAATAACGCACACTGTGTCGGGCCGCAGCGGCTCGCATTATTGCGCGGCCAATTCTTCCTACACCATCCTTGGCAGAATAGTCCATCTTCAGGCACCCAAACAAATGAATCAATCATCATCTTCCTGCCTTTATCCCAAGTTACTTGGGGTCGGCGCAACAGGTTTTCTTCTTCCATGCCGTCCTGTCAGCCGTCATACTATCACTGACTCCCATCTCTTTCATATCATTCTTCACACAATCCATCCATCTTTTCCTTGGCCTCCCTCTTCCTTTCCATCCATCCACATTTATGTCCATAACCCTTTTGGTCACATGTGTGTCATTCCTTCTCTTCACATGCCCATAGCAAGACAAATGGTTCTCTTTCAACTTTTCTGTCACTGGCGCTACTTTCAAACTTCCTCTTATATACTCATTCCTTACCTTATTCATTCTGGTCACACCACACATCCACCTCAACATTCTCATCTCCGCAACATATTATGTGAACATTAAATAATACTTTTATGTCACCTTACGTAGAATCTCTTATTGCTTGTACCATGTGCCCTCAGAGTATCCAGCAAGTCATGTGACGCGACCCTTGCGGTGGCTTTTACTTAGAACCTCGGCCCATTAGGACGACGACTGACATTGCTTATGGTTATCCTGTGTCCTAAATGAGAGGTTACATACGCGACACGAGGCGTTATCTAACTATGCTTAAATATATCTTTACTATCTTTATGTATCTGCGACTGCTACGCTAGAGGTCTTGGGTTTGATTCCCAGGTTGAGCAAAAAGCGTTATTGGGTTTTTCTATGAAATTTTCAGTAGCAGCTCGGTGTTAGGATTTGAGCCCGGTTAATGGCAGTAGGCTCGCCCCTTATTACATGGGACCTAAACATACCGGCGAACTGTGGGTGGACATTGGTACACCTCAGCCTAACCCTTCGGGGAATATAGGCGTGACGGTATAAATACGTATACATCTTTGGCAATGTAATAAAGATGAATGCTTAGGTTTTGGAAGGCGCAGTGTGGGACTACCTGGTAAAAGTCGTGGGAAATCGCTGGATGGATCTTTAGGGGAGGCCTATGTTCAACAGTGGATTTTCGTTCGGCTGATATGATGATGATGATGATGATGATGATAATAAAGCTGAAGTGTTCTGTTTGTTTGTTTCTACGTGCCAATATCTGGAACTATATCCGTTCTTAGGGTTCAGTTGTTTAGCCGGCATAATATACAGACAAATAGTCAGACATAATATTAGTATGGCTTATGGCCTATGGATCAAATAATTTTTTGCTTGTTTTTCAGACTACGAAATACTTTCTAAATTTATCTTGAACATTACTGACATTGGGAACCATGTCAGAGGCCCTTGAGGCCGTTTAGAAACTCTAACGCTAGGGTGTGTGGAGTCGTTAGACCTTACTGCCCACACGATAAAGAAGAAGACTTACAATACTAAAAAACAAGATACACATACATGTCATCACGCCTGTATTCTGTTAAGGGTTAGGCAGAGGTGTACCATTGTTCGCCGGTTTAAAAACAAAATCTTTTATGTAAATATACAGTAAATAGTCTGTGTACAAAACAAAAACATTCTATTGCATATGACGTCTTGTATAAAATATGTCAAATGATATCACAGTCAAACACAAGACATACCTTAGTAAAATATAATTCAAAAACTTCATAAACAACATTCTCTTTTCAAAAAGTTATTTTTAATTTGTTAAAGGTACTGCAAACGACCCGTGACATCAAAGGCGAGACGGTGCAAGATACCTCCATATTCAATACAGCGTAGTCATTCTACCACTTTCAGTAATTGAAAAATTCTTTACACCTCTCTGTCTTCGTTTATTCATTTTGTGACTAGATTTTTCGTAGGCTACATAAGAAAGTGACGTGTGAACAATGGACGCTGTCTGGCTGTAGACGTTGGGTGTTTGGTGCGCGGACGACACGCGGATAGGACGCGGATGATCCGCGTAAGTGACAATTTGTATTATGATTATCTATTTATTCTAATAGCATAAAGCTGGAGAGTTCTTTTTGGTTGTTTGAACGCACTAATCTTTGGAACTACAAGTTGAACTGAAAAAAAATATTTTTGTATATTAAAGCAAGATTCATGAGGCCGTAGAGATATGGTGGGAACGCGGATGATCCGCGTAGATATTTCAGACTATAGTTCTTTTGTGACAATCACTTTTTAAAGTTTTGCTAAGTATGTCTTATTAAGATTACAGTAAAGAGTTTATCTAGTACTAGTACACGGATTTTACTGTTATAACTTGCATATACCCCGACCTCGTTTGCATGAATGTCGATTATCACGGGGTTTCATTTTTTTTTTGCGCGGTACCATACGGTTTGTACACTCTCTAGAATAGACCTACTAAACCAATTACAATTTCGATTCGAACTTCAAAACTTGAATATCGAATGGACTAGCTTGTGACGATTGTTGTAGGTATGGAGGTAGTAAACGAGAGGCGGTAGGAACAGAGACAAATCAGATGACGGATTACGCTATGTCCACGTCATATTCACATCTCATCCATCCCACTTACACTCTCTGCGAACAGTGAGCTACATGTTGAATATGTCTACATAGAATAAAACGACGTCGCTAGCTATTAAAAAAATAGATAATCCATTCCTATAAAGTTAGACCGCCACTTTGAAGCCATGAATCGCTCCTGAAAATCTTTTTTTTTTCGAGAAAATGTTACATACCGTAACATATCGTATCATCACGCCGGTATTCCCGAAAGGGTTAGGCAGAGGTGTACCAATGTACACCTACAGTTCGCCGGTAAGTTAAGTTCCCATGTAATAGGGGATGAGCCTATTGCATGGGCACAATTCCTAACTCAGAGCTGCTACTGAGATTTTTTTAGAAAAACTCAATAACATTTTTTGCTCGCCCTGGGAATCGAACCCAAGACCTCTAGCGTAGCAGTCGCGCTTAGAACCACTAGGCTAACGAGGCAGTTATTTAAAAATATATAATTTATTGGTATTTTATATGTCTCAAAGCATTAAACTTACAGTAAAATTGATGTCTTAAGTTTATAGTTTAATTCTAGTTTATAGATTATTCCAAAGGATCTACTACAACTAACTAACGAACTACTTATGACTGTGAATTAATTAATTGTAAACAAATTTCAGTTTTTTTTATTTGATGGCTAACAAGCTGACTGCCCTGGCCTGATGTTAAGTGGTCACCTCTGCCTATAAACATCTGCAATACCAGAGGCCTTGTAAATGCGCTGCCATCCACGAAACAAAGCTAAAATGTCTCATGTACCCTTTAACTGCACCAACACCCTTCAAACGCGAACACAGCAACGCTGCTTTGCGGCAGAAGTAGGTATGGTAGTAGGTATCCTCGGACGAGCTCCTTCACAATCAGCCCTACTGCCACTAATTACTTTCTTTTTTTTAATGAAAAGCGCTTCTTGCATGAATGTTCTTTCTTTATTTACAGCTAGCGAACTGCTCGCGACTTCGTCCGCTTGGCTTGTTTCAACCGCCATAAGTTGCGTCTTTGGTTACTGCTCTGCTCGCACTGGTTGTAGCGTGATGTTATATAGCCTATATTACTCAGGAATAATGTAGATATCTATTGATGAAAAAATGGTTAAAATCGGTCCAGTAATTTCGGAGCCTATTCGTTACAAACAAACACATCTACCTCTTTATAATATTAGTGTTGTAGATCTCCATAGCAACAAAAACAACAAACATTCACAGTTTTAAAAAAAATGTTAACATATTTACACTTTATATAATATATTTTTTTAATCTTTCTCAAGATGATTATGTTTTATCTAGTAAGAGATTTATAATTTTGGGAAGGTTAATAAATTTGCCCGTAAATTAGCTTTTAAGTCTTGATAATCATGATTTAAAATACCTTGGCAGGATTCGGTTTAGGAAATTAATAGTTGCGATTTAATTTTCTTTGATTAGTTCGCTCTAAAACAGTCCAGATAAATCTGTCAAATGGAAAAAAATACATGTTTTTTTGACCAATCTCTTGACCAATATTTAAAAACACATAGACATACCATCACGCCTGTATTCACCGAAGGGTTAGGCAGATATGTACCAATGCACACACACAGTTCGCCGGTATGACTACGTCCCATGTAATAGGGGGCGAGCCTATTGCCATTAACTGGGCACAAATCCTAACACCAAGCTCTATTGAATATTAAAAAAAAATTGCCTCTATCGGCTCGCAAGATTGCCCAATAGTTATTATTGGGCAATCTTGCGAGCCGAAATACCTCATAATTTACCCATTGCCCCACAAATATTAAAATGAAATCTTTTTACCATTTCCAAGCTTAATTTTTTAGCCAATAAAGATTACTTGGGCGGGCAATTTTATCGTTTATTCCATCGCGGTCCTCTCAAGGGTAGCAGGATTAACAGATTTTAATCTTAATACTGCTCTTAGGCGACAATTTTAATAACAAAGTTGAAAGGACTTGTAAAAAGCTAGGTCCCAAAAGATTTTGATAACAGGGAATTTTTTATTGAGGGTTTTTTTTTGGTTGATATATTATTATGTAAGCGCTCAAAATAATGATGCCTTTACGTTTAAAATTTTCATTTAAAGTATGAAATTTGTTTGCCGAGATATCTTACAATCTAACAATGGTTAAATGAATTATGAAAAACTAAATGTATATAGCAAAAGTGTAACAGTAAGATCTAGCGATAACAGTTAAAATTATATTACTACTAATATCAAGCGATTACCGTTAATTATGTACGTTCCAAACTTAAGCTTAGATTACGATTTTATGTTATTTATTTATATATTATGTCACGCCTGTATTCCCTGAAGGGATATTTGTTCCGACCAATCTCCAAAATGGCTAGCCCGATTTTGACGGGACTTCCACTGACAAATAGCTGATATCATAATAAGAAAATTCATTTATTAAAAAAAAAAATAGGGTTCCATGCAAAAATACACTAAAAACCTCGCAGAAAACCGACATTCAAGCGGGTGAAATGGCGTATCTAGAGTAAGTTTTCAGGGGGGGCCTGGCCCCTAAGATGCCATGGCCGATGCGATGCAATGCGGTCAGGCGGAAGGTGAGCCCTACAGCCTGGGGTGGGCACAAGACCATTCTGGGGTGGGCATGCCTCCCCCCCCCCCCCCCCCTATATACGCCTATGAAGTCGAGGGCATAAACAGACAGGTTTTAATAAAAATAAAAGCTAGTATTTTCTATATTTTTTTCACAAGCCAAGTACTCTACTACTTAAGGCAATAACGTCCTATAATATTTTATTATGACTGAGGGCGAATAAGTAAGATTGTACCTAATTAGCATTTTAATTAGTAGTCATTAAGTACTCAAGCGAAAGAAGGTACGGGGAATAAAATTGTTCAAAGATTTGATTTCCATCTAAAGTAACTTTGTAAGAATAATTACCGGTCTATTTTTAATTATGCCTATGAATCATTTATTCTTTGTTCAATATTGGTTTAAGGGCCCTGGTGGTCTCGTGGTTGCAAGCGCGACTGTTGAGCGTGGGGTCTTGGGTTCGATTCCTGGGTAAGGCAAGAAATGTTTTTGACTTTTTCATTAATAATTTCTGAGTAGCAGCTGGGAGTTTGGAAGTTGGTGGTGTGACCTTCCCGTGTCTTAGAAAGTACGTAAAGCCATTGGTCTTGTGCCAGACCTCTCCTGGGTTGTGTCGAATTGCCGTCCCGTCGCACTATTAGCGTGAGGGAAGAGGGATTGTACCTTTGTTTGCGCACATACATGAGCACTAGAATATTTCCTGCTTTTTTGCTGATTGATCACGCGTGACCAGAAATCGATCGGGGGATTTATTATTAGTAGCAGAAAAAGTAATCTTTACATCTTCTTTCATCATCCATTTTTTTTTATTTCGCGGACTAAGTCGTAGGCATTACCTAGTCCTGAATCAGAATGTTTCCCTAACCCAGATTTACCCATTTTCATGAGTCTAGGCAAGCAGATAATAAAGCTACCTTGAAACCAAATTTAGACGCAGAGAATATTAAAGAAAAATATTTACACTACTTGAAAATTCAGTACCACTAAATTACGCCAACTAAAACTTAAACCAGCGTTCTAAAGTTTTTGTAATATAGCCACGAAAGGAGCTCTACAGTTTAGGCAGCTAGCCCACTGGTGTTTTATGAGCGTTGGCGTTTTTCCAACGTCTGCGCAACGACAACGCTGCGTAAACGCGACGTTGGCAAGCGTCTGCACTGCGGCTGCGCGACGTTGCGTTTTATGCAACTGGTACAATCTGGCCGTCCCACTGCGTCCATACCCGTGTTTTTTTGGCAGCATGTGCGCGACATGTCAGCAAAACATTCGGCGGGGCCACACAGGGCCGCTGCCTGCCGGGGCTGCGGGTTGTTCGAAAGAGATACCGCGGCCTCCGAAACGGAAAGCTCACAAGAAGGAACAAGGATGGGTTTTAGTCAGTAAAATTCTGACTCTCCCTCGTCGCGTCTGCGCAGCGTTAACGTTGCGTAGACGTTAGAGAAACGCCAGTTCTTGTAAAACGCATGTAGGATAGCGGCCTTAGACAAGCACAAGCAATTAATACACGGTACATTATAAGTACAAATTGACGGTGGAACGGCTAAGTAACTGAGATTAGGGAGTAGGCGTAAGTTGAATGCGGGTTGTTTGCAGACGAGATAGCAGATGGAGTTCTAACTCGTATGTGAAGATAAATATTTGTGTGGTTTAGTAGTAGTTGTTCCGGGTTTGGTTGGTTGTTTGTGTGGGCTTATTTATGTTTGTTAATGTAACCACGAAACACGAGATGTTTCTAGTGTGAGGCAATGATTTAAAAGAATTAGCTTCGTCCTGGTTAATGTTGGTTATCTCGAATGTAGACTAAATCGCGAATCAATAAGTAGCGTATCTCCTTATCTAGATCCTACGCTACTTCTATCTCAAAACATTACAATCGGTTCAGTGATTTTCTGTTGACAAATTGACTCGTGGCTTTAGATTGCCATCCCATCACACTATGACAATGAAGAAAGATGAAGTGCGCGATATCTCCTCTTTCTTGGCAAATCTTCGTTATGAATTGGCCACGCCTAATAGGGTAATTATAACACATACATACATACCATCACGCCTATATTTCCCGAAGGATTAGGCAGAGGTGTACCAATGTACACTCACTGTTCGCCGGTATATTTTTAGGTCCCATGTAATAGATCCAACCATGTGATAATTATAATGTAAGTAGCAAAAAAACATAAGCTTTACTGTCGTTAATCGCATTGATCACCTTATCACTCCATTTCTAACTCCTCCATGTCCCGTCTCTTGTCCCACAATTTGTTCTCAACCCACAGACTTCGCGATGTAAATATATTGTCGCTAGTTTTGGGCACAATTTGCCTAAATTTGCGACGTGGATAGATTAAACGGTCATTAATAAAATTGTTACAGAATTAAGGTTTAATTATCTGTAGATTTTAGCCGTTTCCGTGTTAAGTTGTTGGGAAGTAATGCGTTTGTTTGCCTTACGTTTGTAGTTAGGGGGTTTTATTAAATGTCTTATGTACCAACTTGTGTGTTTTTAATCTGAGGAGTACTACAGTAGTAGTAATGTCGACTGGTACACATCAGTCAACATAATAATAACTCGTCAGCCCTTGATCCTACGCAAAATTGATACGCTAGAGGTCTTGGTATCGATTCCCAGGTCGAGCAAATTGTTATTGGGTTTTTCTATGAAATTCTCAGTAGCAGTTCGGAGTTAGGATTCGTGCCCGGTCAATAGCAATACGCTCGTCCTTTATTATATAAGACCTAAACATACCGGCGAACTGTGGGTATACATTGGTACACCTCTGCCTAACCCTTCTGGTATGTGTATGTGTAACGTTATAATGTTTTAATAAAATTATATTGCAATTATATTTTCGTTTACCGATGTTAGCAAACACAAACTCACATGCACAAACAGAAACAATTGAAAAAGTCACATTGGTGCTTACTTGGTATCGAACCCATAATCTCATGCTTATGAGGCGGTACCTCCACAAGAGTGTGCAGCCGCCATTAGACAGTAGACCGGCAGGTGGAATGACAGCCCACGTCAATCTCCTTTCACTTAGATGCCGTGAAGTCACTAACAAACAACGTACAATTGTAGTGTACCAGTGAAACTTTTGCAGTCCCGTCTGTCTGTCCGTTCGTGTGGCAGTAACGAAGATGGAATAGCGTACTAATAGCCTGTTGCATAAATGCAAACGGCTCCTAGAATGTTGGACGTCATGTTTTGAAGGACTCGTGTGTCCAGACTATGGATTTCGATATGTCTTCATTTATTGACATATTGTTTGAAACTTCATGAAGAAACTGTGACTCTTCGTAAAAGTCACAAAAAAGCAAAATACGCAATTGGGTAGATGACACCACTAACAAATAATTCCAAGACACAACTTCACTAAAAAAACACTTTATTTTAGCCCTGAAAACCCGATAAATGTTTGAATAACTATTATCATCAATTTTTAGTTGCTTTGAAATCAATAAATAGTTACCGAATTGAGTCGACAAAAAAGTGACGTCATCGTTGAGTATTGTCATACAAAATCTATGGGGAATTGCGTTTTGACAGCTCATAAAAAGTACGTCAATTGATTAGTGGTGTCATCTACCCAATTATGTTTACTTGGATGACTTTCTAATAGGTATGTCAATTATTTTGATTTAAATAAAATTTCGATAGATAAAATATCTAAGGAACCAATCTGAAAGTATATACTTACTTTCGAATAGAAAAATAATTTTCTTTGATAGATGCCAGAATTCCGAGGTAAAATAAACACAACAAAAAATAAATGGCAACTGAATTGATAACCTAATGTATATTATATATATTGTTATAATTTGTAATCTACTATATAAAAATAAGTCGGGTTTTCCTTCCTGACGCTATAACTCCAGAACGCACGAACTGATTTCCACGGTTTTGCATTCGTTGGAAAGGTCTCGGGCTCCGTGAGGTTTATAGCAAAGAAGGTAGGTAGGTAGGTAGGTAACCCTACCTACCTACCTACCTACATACCTACCCAGGTATGTAGGTAGGTATGTAGGTATATAGGTAGGTAGGTAATTAGGTATGTAGGTAGGTAGGTAGGTAGGGTAGGTATGTAGGTAGGTATGTAGGTAGGTAGGTAGGTAGGGTAGGTATGTAGGTAGGTATGTAGGTAGGTAGGTAGGTATGTAGGCAGGTAGGTAGGGTAAATAAGTAGATAGGTAGGTGGGACACTTTCAGGGCAGAACAACGTCTGCCGGGCCCGCTAGTATGTTATAATACCAGCTTATTAATGTGCTACTGCAGAGTATAAGACCTCTTTTTATTCTGATTACCAGTCATCATCTTATAGAAGCCCGACTATTAAAGACGATTTTGAAAACCCGGTTTCTTTCTAGGGTATAAATAAACGAATTTATTCCAAGAGTCTCTTAGAAAATCAACATACTTACTCTATAAACATAAGCTTATAACTTAACCCTCCCAAATCGCTAGAATAATAATAACCCTCGAAAGGTCAAGTAACCTGACCACTTACCATTTGCCATCATAAATAATGATACTACGCGATATAAAAACAAATGATGTTCAATAAAGGACATTTTGTTGAACATTTTATTAACTCCCTCGTTGGCCTAGTGGTCCTAAGCGCGATTGCTACGCTAGAGGTCTTGGGTTCGATTCCCAGGTCGAGCAAAAAGTGTTATAGCAGTAGCCGCTCGGAGTTAGAATTTGTGCCCGGTTGATGGCAATAGGCTCGCCCCCTATCACATGGGACCTAAAACATACCGGCGAACTGTGGGTGTACATTGGTACACCTCTGCCTAACCCTTCGTGGAATACAGGCGTAAAGGTATGTATGTGTAGTGTGTACTAATGATACTACGCTATATAAAAACAAATGATGTTCAATAAAGGTCATATTGTTGAACATTTTATTAACTGTAACAGTTGGATATCTATACTAATAAATACAATTTTAGTGTCTGTTTGTTATGTCTGAATGTTTACACGGTACTTACGTATACCAAATAAAAAATATAAAATTGTTTTAATGTTTGTTTGTTTGTCTCTCTGTTTGTGCCGCCTTCTCTCCAAAACGCCTTGAGGGATTTTGGCGGGAGTTTTACTGGCAGATAGAAGATGTTATAAGAAGTAACTTAGGCAACTTTCATTTTTTTGTCTCTCTGTATGTTCTTGCAAACCTCCAAAAGGGCTAAACCGATTTTGACGTAATTTTCACTAACAGATAGTTAATGTTATAAGGAACAAAACCTAAGTTGTTCCTTATAACATTTTAACTTTTATTTTACAACGCAAAACTAAGTCGCCGGCAACTACTACCCTCGAGTAAAAAAAAATAAAAATCACCCAATTGTTGTTAAAATGTTTGTTTGTCTGTCTGTTTGTCCCACCTGATCTCCAAAACGGCTGAACCGATTTTGACGAGACTTTCACTGACAGATACCTAATGTCATAAGGAGTAACTGCACCTTTATTTTAAGAAAAATATTAGAGGTCCGTGCAAAAAAATAAATAAAACGACAGGTTGCACTCCGGGAGTGCCGGCAGATAAAAAATTCGTAAGATTTTCGATCAGGTCACGTGTCCTGACGCGAGTTTAACATTTTTTACCCATTCCAAAACAAGTGCACAACGCCGCTTACGAATTTTCGATCAGGGTCACGTGTCCTGAGGCGAATTTATCATTTTTTACCCATTCCAAAAAAAGTGCACAACGCCGCTAAAGAAGTTTTCACTTTAAAAAAACGCATAAAATCGGCTTTCTCGCAGACAAAGTTGCGGGCATAAGCTTGTGTCACATAAATTTTTCCGGGGTGCCGCAGTGCGGACGACACGCTTGTCTTCGCATTTCTGTAAGAATTAAAAGAGGTCTGAGCTAAACTGTTTGTTAAACCACATTTCAGTTAGCTGGGGTGGTGTTTAACTGACTTTAAAACGGTTGTTGGTGTACTACATGTTTAAGGCCGTAATAAGGAATTTACTTAGCGTAGGACTGAGCTCAGGACTGTAGGCAATAAAGAACATTACACACAAACAATCAAGTAATCCAGTGAGGAACGAAAATTAATAGTTATATTATTAGCTTCTGCCCGCGACTCCGTCTCATTTAAAGTTGATATATTAGCCCAAGCGAATCATACGTTTTTTCGGGATACAAGTCAGCCGGTCAGCCGTGTCAGCGTAATTGATAAACAAACATCCATCCATCCATCCATCCAAACTTTCTGCATCCAAACAATAGTAAGATATAGTGGTATATATTGCCATAGATCCGAAAAAAATAAGAGTCACATTTCAAGGGGAGTTTTAACCCCCAAAAGCTCCCCCTGCCTACGGCCTTGTGACCGTTATCTGATACATGTCCGGCATTTTAAAGCGTGGGGTTTTTTTTGTCCTTTTTGATTAGTTCCATAGTTATAACTTTGATAAAGAATTTGGAAGATAGCGAATTAAACAAGTCAATAGAAAATAGTCACAGTTGTTGCTATTACGAGACAGTGCATGAAAAATAAGAGGTACTAAAAATACCCAAAAAAGAAACATTGAAAATTGTATGCGTCGTTTCCATACAGCTTTTTGATTTTCCACAGTGATCACATAAAAAACTGCCTTGTTGGTCTAGTGGTCCTGAGCGCGACTGCTACCTACCTACCTAGAGGTCCTGGGTTCGATTCCCGGGTCGAGCAAAAAGTGTTATTGGGTTTTTCTATGAAATTCTCAGGGGCAGCTCGGAGTTTGGATTTGTGCCCGGTTAATGGCAATAGGCTCGCCCCCTATTACATGGGACCTAAATATACCGGCGAACTGTGGGTGTAAATTGGGACACCTCTGCCTAACCCTTCGGGGAATACAGGCGTGATGGTATATTTATTTATTTTATTATTATTTATCACATAAAAAAAAAGTATATAAAAACTGATCGCTGTGTATCAATTCTTATCGCCCACAATACATTATTATGTACAGCCTGTCTATAAACTTTCAAATAAAGACCTACATTCCAAAATTGATTTTTCGCGCCATTGTCAATAGTTTAAATTCTCCAGTAAATTTCATTTCACCCCCAAATTACTCCATACTACTACAAATGCTTGATTAATTTCACCCCCGACGGGGCGAATTAATAAAATTTCACAGCTTTTGTTTAAACTGACAACCCCAAAGGGTGCTTTTATTATCTGATTCTGTACCAGCGCCAGAAGTAATTACACTTACTATTGTTACTTTTACTAGTGTAAAAATGTATGAAGGAACGTAAATTAAAAATACATTGTGGTTTCTTTGTTTTTCGAGAGCTTTTGTTGTTATATTTTGAAGTTGGTTTATCATTGTGTTCGCTGCGATACGAATAATAATACGGGGTGAAAGGGATGTCGTAACAAAAACTTGTACGGTCAGCAACAATCGATAAACAGTGTTATTTATACATATCGTTTAAATAGACACAAAATAACACATTTCACTGTTATTCAGAATTTTAGGCAACACCTAAGAGTTCATTTTATCTTAATTTTAGATCCATTTCGTATTCCTCTGATATTGTGCTAAATAAGATGTACTGTTTTTGCTGACTATACCTTGGATTCAGTACATTGGTTATTATAAAAAAAACAAGTGCTTCATATTTTTTTTGTAATCAATGAAAAATTGAGGTTGTAATTTTTCGTTGATGAAATTTTTAATTGACAATTTTTTTTTAATCAGCTTTTTCATATAAAATGCAACGCTTACACGGACAAAATGTATATAGATCAGATTATAATCAATCATTCATAATATAAAGCTAAGAAAATGCGCCGTGATGTCATATTTCACATAAGGGCGTTTTACATTTATAATCATGACTTTGTTGAATTATTTTGTATGAAAAATAAATATAAATGAAAAATTATTCACATGCCAGTTAATTATAATTGTTAATTTATTCATACCGTAGAGTTATGGAGTATAAAAAAATTGGTTGTATAAAATCAACGAAAAAATTCACCTCTTGGGTGTTGAAAATCATGTACTGAATCTTCGGTGAAAGTTTTCGCGACAATGTCCCTTCCAGGCCGTATTATGTTGTAATGAAAATGAAAACGGAATTCTTTGGTACTCTGCAATCTTTGTCATGAAAGAACCAAGCAACGACACAAAAGAAATCAGGTCACCAGCTGATGTCGTTTGATTGAACTGGGTTGACGTCATCGTGTCACTTCTGTCACTGTCATTTTATGACGTTTATCTTTGTCTATAACATCACGCCTGTAATCCCCGAAAGGTTAGGCAGAGGTGAAAGTTTACCAACAGTTCCCTGGTGTGTTTAGGTTCCATGTAATAGGGGGCGAGCCTATTGCCATAGTGGTTCTAAACGCGACTGCTATGCTAGAGGTCTTGGGTTCGATTCTCAGGTCAAGCCAAAAGTGTTATTGGGTTTTTCTATGAAATTCTCAGTAAAAGCTCGGAGTTAAGATTTGTGCCCGGTTTTAGGCAATAGGCTCGCCCTCTGTTACATGGAACCTAAACATATTAGCTAACTGTGGTTGTACATTGGTACACCTCTGCTTAACCCTTTGGGGAATAAAGGCGTGATGATGGTATGTATGTAAGTTAACGCGTTTTAATAAGTACATAGATCTCAACACCTCTTTAATATTGATCTAGTTTAGTCTAATGGTAGGTCCACACGATACAGACTTAACACAGACTTCTATCGAATTTTGTCTGTACAGCAAATCAGTACAGACAAATGTCGGTGTACCAGAAAAGTCGGAAGTCTGCGTACATGTCTGTACGATTGTCGGAGCAAAACTCATGATTATTGAATTACTTAATTTATAAATTAAAATCGAAGTCTGAACTGATGAAAAGTCTGCACAGACATTTGGTCAAGACCTCTGAGTAAAAATTTTACTCAGACTTTATAGTCTGTGCAGATATCTGTGCATACAAAAGTCTGTATCATGTGGCCCCACCATTAGACTAACACATAGGATAATTTACACGGCCTTTTTTGGGGTTCCCATAGGATGACCAATGACTTCGTCTAAATCTTTAGTTACGCAGACGAACTCACGGGCCAAAACAAATAAATAAATATCTTGGGACAACTCACACACGGCTATCTGATCCCAAGCTAAGCAGAGCTTGTGTTATGGTAACCAGACAACTGATATACATAGTTATATAATTTATAAATACATACATATTATAGATAAATCACACCCAGACACAGAACAAACAATCATGCTCATCACACAAAGTTTGTCCTGGGTGGGAATCGAACCCACGACCTCCGGCTCAGCAGTCAGGGCCACTAACCACTAGACCAACAGGCCCGTTAAAGCCAAAGCCAAAGCCAAAGCTAGTCATCCCTAAAAAGAAAAAATAAAATAAAGAACTGGTAGGAACTGATATTGCTGAAACGTGAAACTTTCAGCCGGGGGCGTTGTATAACTTTTTAATTGATGTTATTGCAATATTTTGTTTGAAAAATGTTAATTGTATTGTTCTGAAGTTTATAGTGGGTTGGAAAATACGAAATTAATGTTGGGTTTTAGTGGTGGTAATTGGGTTATTGGTTCTTGTAGGTAAATTAAAAATGAGGTTTTTTTTTGGTATAAGAAGCAACCGCGATTTATAGAAGAAAAACATTATCATTATGTGGGTGTACATTGGTACACCTCTGCCTGACCCATCGGGGAATACAGGCGTGGTGGGATGTAATGTTATAAAACATTCTTTTAGTCTTTGTCTGTCTGTCTGTTTGTGCTGGCTGATATCCGAAACGTCTGAACAGATTTTGATAGGACTTTCGCTGACAGATAGCTTACATTGTTTTATTAAATATTTTATGCAAATAAAGATATTATTATTATTATACCATTTATTCATTAATTAAACATATAAATTACATTTTTAAATATTACTAAAAAATATAAAAACATTTAAAAATATAAAATATAGTAGCCCACCGGCGTCGGGAACAGGGTCCAAGCCACCGGTGGTCAGGGCTCCTGAGAAAGGAATCTCCTAACGATACGCGCCGTGTCTAGGAGAACCGCTTTCTGAATCAAGCCCTTGATCCAGCTACCCAACGAGAGCCTCCTAAGATGTTGGTCGAGGCTCGTGGCAATTAAGCCATTAGCTGAGACGACTATCGGCACAATAATTGCTGAGTCCACATCCCACATGTCGACAACCTCGCGAGCCAAGTCAAGATACTTGATCTTCTTATCATTCTCGGCCTTCACGAGGTTCACGTCATGTGGGACTGTTATGTCAACAATCATTGCGCGCTTCTCTAAGCGATCCACCACCACTATATCAGGCTTATTGGCTACAATAGTCCTGTCAGTGATGATGGATCGGTCCCAGTACAATGTGACATGGCTATTTTCGAGAACTGGGTCGGGCACATACTTATAGTACGGTACTTCCGATTCTACAAGGCGGTATTTCAGAGCAAGTTGCTGATGGATGATCCTGGCTACAAGGTTGTGCCTATGCAAGTACTCTTCGTTAGCTAGACGAGAACACCCAGAGATAATGTGGCGAATTGATTCCCCCGGCCGGTGGCATCCCCGACAAATGTCAACCGTGCCATCCTTCACAATAAATCTCCGGTAGTTATTCGTCATGATAACTTCGTCCATAATTGCACAGACAAAACCCTCGGTTTCCCCAAATAGGTCACCGAAGCGAAGCCAAGATACGGACGCTAAGAAATCTACATCGGGCCCATGCAAGGCCCGGAAAAAGCGTCCGTGAAGCTCCTTACTCTGCCATACCTCCTCGCGATCTTTAGTCTCCAGCACTACTGGTTTGCGCCAGTTCTCTTTAGCCAAGGAGAGCGGAGTAAGGCCCTTATCCACTGCGACCACATCTCGGTGCATCCCCACGTCGGCTTCAAGGAAAAATTCCCTGAGACTGCATATCTCGCGGTTGTGGAGAGTCTTAGCATTTAAGAAGCCACGACCCCCACACTTCCGCGGAATATACAGTCTCATCACCGATGACCGTGGGTGATGCATCCGATATGCCGTTAACAATGTACGGACCCTTCTATCCAGGGCGTCGAGTTCTGTTTGAGTCCATTTAAGTATGCCGAAAGAATACATCAATACCGGCATGACCCACCCGTTGAAGGCGCGCACCTTATTTCCGCCTGACAAAAGACTATTAAATACTTTTTTCAGGCGGCCAAAGAAGCGCTCCTTCAACGATTGCTTCACGTCAACAGTATTGATGCCTAACGCTTCCGCCATACCTAAATACTTATAGGTCTCCGTTGAAGAAAGGGATCTAAGGTTTATGGATTCCGAGAGTTGAACTCCCTCGGACTCCATAATCTCCCCTCGCTTGACATGCATGACCGCACATTTGTCCACACCAAATTCCATCCTGATGGCGCTACTGAAAGTTTCTGTTACCTTCAGTAGCTCCGTCAGTTGCAAATTGTTGGGGGCAAAGAGTTTCAGGTCATCCATGTAAAGCAGGTGAGATATTACCTGACCTCCTCTCTTCAACCGATAGCCTAGACCTGAATCCTCCAGCAGTGTGCTTAGGGGATTCAAGGCTAAGCAGAACCAAAGCGGACTCAAACTATCGCCCTGGAATATACCACGCTCAATCCTTATCGGTTCGCTATTCCTCTGGATATTTCGACATCCTGGATAGCGAAGGACCGTACTCCATTGCCCCATACACGATATCAAGAAGGCGCGTAGAGTTGCATCAATTTTATACAACTCCAGCACCCTCATGAGCCATGTATGTGGCACCGAGTCATAGGCCTTCTTGTAATCTATCCAACATGTCGACAGATCCTTCCGGGATCGACGAACCTGTTGGCTGATAGCCATGTCAATGAGGAGCAGCTCCTTAGTACCACGGGATCCAATCCTACATCCATTCTGAGAGGGGGACATGATAGAATTAATGTCAATATGTTTATTATTATTCCATTTATTAAATTAATCAAACATATAAATTACATTTTTAAATATTAGTAAAAAATATAAAGACATTTAAAAATATAAAATATAGTAGCCCACCAGCGTCGGGAACAGGGTCCAAGCCACCGGTGGTCAGGGCTCCTGAGAAAGGAATCTCCTAACTATACGCGCCGTGTCTAGGAGAACCGCTTTCTGAATCAAGCCCTTGATCCAGCCGCCCAACGAGAGCCTCCTAAGATGTTGGTCGAGGCTCTTGGCAATTAAGCCATTGGCTGAAACGACTATCGGCACAATGATCGCTGAGTCCACATCCCACATGTCGACAACCTCGCGAGCCAAGTCAAGATACTTGATCTTCTTATCATTCTCGGCCTTCACGAGGTTCACGTCATGCGGGACTGTTATGTCAACAATCATTGCGCGCTTCTCTAAGCGATCCACCACCACTATATCAGGCTTATTGGCTACAATAGTCCTGTCAGTGATGATGGATCGGTCCCAGTACAATGTGACATGGCTATTTTCGAGAACTGGGTCGGGCACATACTTATAGTACGGTACTTCCGATTCTACAAGGCGGTATTTCAGAGCAAGTTGCTGATGGATGATCCTGGCTACAAGGTTGTGCCTATGCAAGTACTCTTCGTTAGCTAGACGAGAACACCCAGAGATAATGTGGCGGATTGATTCCCCCGGCCGGTGGCATCCCCGACAAATGTCAACCGTGCCATCCTTCACAATAAATCTCCGGTAGTTATTCGTCATGATAACTTCGTCCATGATTGCACAGACAAAACCCTCGGTTTCCCCAAATAGGTCACCGAAGCGAAGCCAGGATACGGACGCTAAGAAATCTACATCGGGCCCATGTAAGGCCCGGAAAAAGCGTCCGTGAAGCTCCTTACTCTGCCATACCTCCTCGCGATCTTTAGTCTCCAGCACTACTGGTTTGCGCCAGTTCTCTTTAGCCAAGGAGAGCGGGGTGAGGCCCTTATCCACTGCCACAACATCTCGGTGCATCCCCACGTCGGCTTCAAGGAAATATTCCCTGAGACTGCATATCTCGCGGTTGTGGAGAGACTTAGCATTTAAAAAGCCACGACCTCCACACTTCCGCGGAATATACAGTCTCATCACCGATGACCGCGGGTGATGCATCCGATATGCCGTTAACAATGTACGGACTCTCCTATCCAGGGCGTCGAGTTCCGTTTGAGTCCATTTAAGTATGCCGAAAGAGTACATCAATACCGGCATGACCCACCCGTTGAAGGCGCGCACCTTATTTCCGCCTGACAAAAGACTATTAAATACTTTTTTCAGGCGGCCAAAGAAGCGCTCCTTCAACGATTGCTTCACGTCAACAGTATTGATGCCCAACGCCTCCGACATACCCAAATACTTATAGGTCTCCGTTGAAGAAAGGGATCTAAGGTTTATGGATTCCGAGAGTTGAACTCCCTCGGACTCCATAATCTCCCCTCGCTTGACATGCATGACCGCACATTTGTCCACACCAAATTCCATCCTGATGGCGCTACTGAAAGTTTCAGTTACCTTCAGTAGCTTCATCAGTTGCAAATTGTTGGGGGCAAAGAGTTTCAGGTCATCCATGTAAAGAAGGTGAGATATTACCTGACCTCCTCTCTTCAACCGATAGCCTAGACCTGAATCCTCCAGCAGTGTGCTTAGGGGATTCAAGGCTAAGCAGAACCAAAGCGGACTCAAACTATCACCCTGGAATATACCGCGCTCAATCCTTATCGGTTCGCTATTCCTTTGGATATTTCGACATCCTGGATAGCGAAGGACCGTGCTCCATTGCCCCATACACGACATCAGGAAGGCGCGTAGAGTTGCATCAATTTTATACAACTCCAGCACCCTCATGAGCCATGTATGTGGTACCGAGTCATAGGCCTTCTTGTAATCTATCCAACATGTCGACAGATCCTTCCGGGATCGGCGAACCTGTTGGCTAATAGCCATGTCAATGAGGAGCAGCTCCTTAGTACCACGGGATCCAATCCTACATCCATTCTGAGAGGGGGACATGATAGAATTAATCTCAATATGATTGTTAATTTTGGCTCTCAAAATGGATGTAAGAACCTTATAGACCGTCGGCAGGCATGTGATCGGTCTATAATTTTTGGGTTCCGCAGTACTACCTGATTTGTGGAGCAGGTGGGTTATTCCTGTCGTTAGAAACTGGGGCAGCGATCCAGATTCCAAGGCTGACTGAAATCGGGACGCCAAGCAAACATGCGATCTTCTGAACCATTTTATCCAGAAATTATGCAACCCGTCCGGTCCAGGAGATTTCCAATTAGGTAATGGACGGACCGCACGAGCTACATCTTGGGGGCTGATGGTAATTGCCCCCATTTCTGGCATTGGGTCGCATGCTCGCTCGATATCCCGAGTACAATCACCCTCAGTGTGGCTGACAGGCACCGACCAGATGCTACGCCAGAACGAACACATGGCGTCATCATCTGGCAGGCGCGTATCAGACACACCTTGGTCCGGTCGCTCCCAATCCCTATAGACCCACCTTTCATTACTTTGGAATGTACGATTCTGGGTGTATCGTTCCACTCGCCGCTTATACCTACGAATACGACTTGCCCATGCATACACCTTCTGCTTCAGGAAGTCGATGCGCTCTGTGGCCTGGGACATATAGTCTCGAGGACTGATCTCAGTCCTTATTATTATTATTATTATTATTAAATAAATATCTTTGTTGCTATTCCACTAATTCGCACTAACCGTTTCCATGCGTCTTTTATAATGCGGACAGCAAAGGATTGGAACTCTCTACCTGCATGTTTACATCCGAACGCATTCAACCCTAATCTCTTCAAAGTTAGAGTGAACAGGCTTCTTCTGGTTAAGCTCACTCTATCGTTGTCTTTGTCTTTGTCACGTCTGACTTAGACTTGAGTCAAGAGCAAATCCATCTTAAGCAAAAAAATAAACAAATAGGTTTTATTAATAACTTGTTATTTTTAACCAACTTCAAAAAAAAGGAGAGGTTCTCAATTCGTCGGGATAATGTTATTTTTATTTCTTTTGTATTTGAAGTGGATTGTGTTTTTTTATATTACATACAGACACTTCGATTTTATTTATTTGTATAATTATTTTTAATGTAAATAAATATACAAAATGATGATGAACATTTTAAATAAGTGTCCCACCGTAGCATCGCTATTTAATCATGTGATCAAAGCATTTACTTCAAAAGGGCCAAAATAGGACCGAAATCCTTGAATATAATAGTACCATTTCTCACAGTTCTCTTAGAAAATTATCACTAATGAGACGCTCAAAGTAAGTATTTTCATAAAAAGGCTTCTTCATAATACCTTTCGTTCTTAATTGTACGATTTGCTGATTAAACGCCTGAGAAGGAAAAAAAATTATTTTTTATTTCGTCGCGTAATCTTTCTAACATTGAAAAGGATAAAGATATTTTTGCTTCTTTTTGTTTTAATTTCTGTGTAGGGTTCCGCAATGAATAAGTATGGAATAATGCATAGGATAATTTTATCCCGGAAAAATGTCATCATCATCATCTGCCTAGCCTTTTCCCAACTATGTTGGGGTCGGCTTCCAGTCGAACCGGATGCAGCTGAATATCAGTATTTTACATGGAGCGACTGCCTATCAGACCTCCACAACCCGGTAATGGGTAATACGATACTCTTGGTAAGACTGGTTGTCAGACTTTCGGGCTTCTGGCTAACAGTAACGACTGTCAAAGATCTATAAATGACACCCGGGACCAACGGTTTTACGTGGTTTCCGAGGCACGGAGGAAACTCGCTATAATAAATGGTCACCCATCTACAGACCAACCTCGGCAAGCGTGGCTTAACCCGGAAGATCGGTCTATGCGGCTGTAATTATTTAGCCACGAGCTCCTATCCCGGAAAAATGTACGGTGGGATAATATATCAAATTGAAGCGGAACGCTAGTTCTTGCTATGTTTTAATTTCGTATTTTAATGCATGGTTTTTTTTACAAAAAAAACAGCAGTTTATTTTTAAGTCACTATAATTGCGCGCAGCAAACTCTTTTTATCAAGGAGACGAAACCTTTGTAACAACTATAAAACTAGCAATTAACCATTTTTTCCGACTGTAAATCCAAAAACATTTTCTGAGAATTACTTTAGGTATTTGCCAGAACTTCAGCTCAATTAATAAGAGTTATCAAATGCTAAAAGGTTGTTTACCTCTCTAGAGATTGTTGACTGGAAATATGATCCCTAAATCCCTTTCAAGTTACTTGAAAGAGGCAACAAGGGCCTATTTGTATCAAAGGCTGTAAAAATCATATTTGTATGTTTATACAAAATATTAGACTTGTAAAGGGAAAGATAGAGGTGAATATTCCACTGTAACCTTGATGTCATGATGGCTCAGGAGTAGTTGATCTATTTAGGAAGAGGCTTTTGCCCTTATGTGGCATAATAGTAAGCTGATATTATTGTTTTTGCTAGATAGGTCTCATGGACCCCAGTCGAACAGAGAACCAAGTTACCCCCAGGTAACCTGGTTCTCTATTTACCGGGCACATAGCTAGAATCCGAGGTACAGTTGGGAACTTCCGGAAAAACTCAATGGCACTGCCTAACCTGAAAATCATAAATTTCGGTCATAGCGACTAATATTAATGGATGAATCTAGCCAAGTTTTTCGTTGTCCGATTAGTCGGGAATTTCGAGGTCATGTGCAGGACAAACCTCTTTACCTATATGCTTGCCAAACTCTGGCCTGTTACTAAGAAATTCCTAGTGGAAAAACCGAAAAACACTTTTTGCTTGACCTGAAAATCGAACCTAGAACCTCCACTCAGCAGTGGCACTTGAGTCCAAGAGACTTTTAAGTCTCATTACGGGTCTTTCAATTAAATTGACTTCCAAGAAAGATCATCATCACAATCTATCATTAAATCCGTCTCCATCTCCTCACTGAGTACTAGCATAAGAACAAAATCCTATTCCCCTAATACTATAATAGCTTGTTCCGCGCTGCAGTATTCAAATTGAACAAAAACCGTTGTAAGATTTAGTACTATCGTTATCTCTGTGATGGTTCTTGCTGGCTTTAGTTCAATAGTAGTGTATAAGCCTATGAGGTAAGTGGTATGTTTTTGTGACGGTATGGTATTTTGCACTTCGGACCTAGACTAGAGTCCAAGAGCTTACAAATCTTGAATCTTAACTCCTAACTAATTGTATAAATGTGAAAGTAAGTTTGTTTGTTACCTTAACAACTGAACGATCATCTTGAAACGTTGTCAGGAGTGCAAATTGTACATTTACTTTAAGAACAGTACTTTTTTTCGGGATGAAAAGTACCCTATACCTTTCATCTCGAAAAAAAGTACTGTTCCCGAAGAAAACAACAATAATGTTCTTATAATAATAGATGACGCCACGTGTCTTTCGAATCAAGATTGAATTTTAAATATAACCGACATTATGTCTAATATACTTAAAATAATAATTAAAAAAAATTACTGAAAACAAACAACCACCTTCAAAAACCAAAAAGTGAAAACTTTCGTTTCGAAAGTTTGGCTTTAATTATGTTTGTTGTTTTGTATCGCCACCGATTTCTAAAACTAAAGTTATTTCTCACATTTTACGACCTACCAAACAAAAAAAAAAACATCATAATTAATTAATAATTGGCAGAATTATCGCGTATCAAACATATGAAAAAAAACCCAGAAACAGTCGACAACCTCTTCCTTTTTTGAAGTCTGCAAAAAACTGTTCCGAAAATTTCAAAATGCTTAATGTAAGTAAGGAAGTAAACTTGCGGATATTATCCGCATTCGTACGTAATATAGAATTAGTTGTGAAAAGCAACGCGTCGCATTTATCATTCGTAAGTAGAGGATTAGCATTCGAGAAGTTTTTACTTAAGCTTCTAGAGATGGGACATTATGTATTCTGGCGAATTCTCTAGACCGATTTCGGTCACGTCGGCCAATCTCAATGCAGACTAGCCACGTACGCAGGAGATATTATAGTGCATAAGTGTGTGTGCAAACACAGGTGCACTCCCTCTTCCTTAATTCTCATAGTCCGATGGGGCGGCAATCCGACACGACCGGAGATAGATCAAGCGCAGGACCAACGGTTTTACGTGCTTTCTGAGGCACGGGGTTGTCACACTAGGTACCAACTACCAAACTCCGCCCGTTGTTGCTTATAATTTCCTAATGAAAAGCCTACTAATACTTTTTTTTCCGACCTGGGAATCTAATCCAAGACCCCACGTACAACAGTCGCGGTTGCCACCACGAGACCAGGGGCAGTCGTAGGGCTGATGGATACAACGGGTGCAAAAAGACACTTTACAAAGCCAAGAGTTCTTCTCATCATTGCAAGGCCTCTTGTATTGCAGATATCTATAGGCAGCGGTGACTACTTTACATCCAAGGATAAAAAAAGATAACTTTTGTCTGAAAAATAATTATGTCAGTCTAAAATATTTATACACGACTGCCCCAAAAAAGTTATGTTTTCAGTGTTAATGTATATATGTGAGTTTCTTTTTACATTATCTAAATTAAATAACCAATAAAAAACATCCCTCAAACCTGACACAATTCTATTCGACACACGAATAAATATCCGCCACATTTGAAGCGTGTCACATCACTACACACAAGTGAGGACAAAAGCAAGCTCCGCGCGTCCCGCTAATATTGTTTTCTGAGCTCCTCTCCGCGATAATAGACCCGAGCTGCCAAGGTTCTTGTTGTCACCATGGAAGTAGTGACAATTGGAATAGTTATATACATAGTGTATTACAAGCTTTATTACATTTCAGATTTTTGTGTTGAATGATGATGAATTTTGTTTTGGTTTTGTAGAGTAGGCAGTTCTATATCAATTTATATAGGCTGAATTTATGGGAATACCTACAGGATTATGCATATAAGGCGAATCACACACTGTCCCGCACTACGCTCCGAGGTGCGTGGCGACTTAGCACTGAGACTGCGTGTGAATACGTATGTATAATGTAAATATTGTATAATTTAAATGTAATATTTTAATATGTGTAATGAAAATATTGCAGCATAAAAACATTATATCAATGAATAACTCAATTCTTTTTTCAAATCGTCATCGTCATCTTAATTAAGATTAAAAAATCAACCCACAAACCTGACACAATTCTATTCGACACGCGAATAAATATCCGCCACATTTGAAGCGTGTCACATCACTACACACAAGTGAGGACAAAAGCAAGCTTCGCGCGTCCCGCTAATATTGTTTTCAGAGCCCCTCTCCGCGATAATAGACCCGAGCTGCCAAGGTTCTTGTTGTCACCATGGAAGTGGTGACAATTGGAATAGTTATATAGTAGGTGTAGTACAAGCCTTATTACATTTCAGATTTTTGTGTTGAATGATGATGAGTTTTGTTTTGGTTTTGTAGAGTAGGCAGTTCTATGTTAATTTATATATGCTGACTTTATGGGAATAGGTACAGGATTATGCATATAAGGCGAATCACACACTGTCCCGCACTACGCTCCGAGGTGCGTGGTGACTTAGCACTGAGACTGCGCGTGAATACGTATGTATAATGTAAATATTGTATAATTTAAATGTAATATTGTATTAGTGTAATGAAAATATTGTACGAGTAGGTACTTACATAAAAACATTAAATCAATAAATTACTCAATTCTTTTTTCAAATCGTCATCGTCATGCTTATCTGAGTTAACTTAAGATTAAAAAATAACCCTCAAACCTGACACAATTCTATTCGACACACGTATAAGTCCGCCACATTTGAAGCGTGTCGCATCACTACACACAAGTGAGGACAAAAGCAAGCTTCGCGCGTCCCGCTAATATTGTTTTCTGAGCACCTCTCCGCGATAATAGACCCGAGCTGCCAAGGTTCTTGTTGTCACCATGGAAGTAGTGACAATTGGAATAGTTATATACATAGTGTATTACAAGCTTTATTACATTTCAGATTTTTGTGTTGAATGATGATGAATTTTGTTTTGGTTTTGTAGAGTAGGCAGTTCTATGAGATTTTATATAAGCTTATTTTATTGTACAGGATTATGCACTTATAAGGCGAATCACACACTGTCCCGCACTACGCTCCGATGTTTTTGGCGACTTAGCACTGTGAATACGTATGTATAATGTAAATATTGTATAATGTAATATTGTAATATGTGTAATGAAAATATTGTAGCATAAAAACATTATATCAATAAATAACTCAATTCTTTTTTCAAATCGTCATCTTTATGCTTATCTGAGTTAACTTAAGATTAAACAATCAACCCTCAAACCTGACACAATTCTATTCGACACACGAATAAATATCCGCCACATTTGACGCGTGTCTCATCACTACACACAAGTGAGGACAAAAGCAAGCTTCGCGCGTCCCGCTAATATTGTTTCCTGAGCCCCTCTCCGCGATAATAGACCCGAGCTGCCAAGGTTCTTGTTGTCACCATGGCAGTAGTGACAATTGGAATAGTTATACATAGTGTATTACAAGCTTTATTACATTTCAGATTTTTGTGTTGAATGATGATGAATTTTGTTTTGGTTTCATCACGAAGGCAGATCTATGTCATTTTATATAAGCTTATTTTATGTATAGGAATAGGTACAGGATTAGGCATTTATAAGGCTAATCGCACACTGCCCTGCACTACGCTCCGAGGTGCGTAGCGACTTAGCACTGAGACTGCGCGTGAATACGTAAGTATAATGTAAATATTGTATAATTTAAATGAAATATTGTAATATGTGTAATTAAAATATTGTAGCATAAAAACATTATATCAATGAATAACTCAATTCTTTTTTCAAATCGTCATCTTTATGCTTATCTGAGTTAACTTAAGATTAAACAATCAACCCTCAAACCTGACACAATTCTATTCGACACACGAATAAATATCCGCCACATTTGAAGCGTGTCGCATCACTACACACAAGTGAGGACAAAAACAAGCTTCGCGCGTCCCGCTAATATTGTTTTCTGAGCCCCTCTCCGCGATAATAGACCCGAGCTGCCAAGGTTCTTGTTGTCACCATGGAAGTAGTGACAATTGGAATCGTTATACATAGTAGGTGTATTACAAGCTTTATTACATTTCAGATTTTTGTGTTGAATGATGATGAATTTTGTTTTGGTTTCATAACGTAGGCAGATTTACATCATTTATATTAATAAATAAAAGCTGAAGAGTTTGTGTGTTTGAACGCGCTAATCTCAGGAACTACTGGTTCGAATTGAAAAAATGCCATTGTATTGGTTAGTCCTTTTATCGAGGAAGGCTATATGCTATATAACATTACGCTACGACACTCGAAAGCGGAGCAGTAACTATAGACGTAACACATTGGTGATTAAAATCACGCGAAGAAGTCGCGGGAAGGAGCTAGTTTTATATCACCTGAATGTATAGGAATAGGTACACGATTATGCATTTATAAGGCGAATCACACACTGCCCCGCACTACGTTCTGAGGTGCGTGGCGACTCAGCGCTGAGACTGCGTATGAATACGTTTTCTGTGTGTTGCACTACGCGTGTTTTCTATACAAACACAGATGATGGTAAACAATGTAAGAACACGGAGTCCGCTACTTTACGCTATGCTCCGTGCTGCGGTGCAGTGTGCAAATTGCCTAAAGGTATGCGAATTTGCTAGTTTGATTGCTGGGCCATTTTTCAGTTATTCCTACATAGTAGGTACAAAACAAAGTCGCTTCCCGCCGTCTGTCCGCTCAAATATGTTAAGCTTTGCAACGGATTTTGATGCGGGTCATCAATAGATAGAGAGATTCAAGAGGAAGGTTTCAATATAACATTACGCTACAACTGACGGGAGCGGCGCAGTAACCAAAGAGCTAAATAAACGCGAGAGACACTACTGGGTATAATCAATATTTTTTTCGTATGGCAAAATCACCCAAAATTCAAACCTTACCATATCTAGCGACTCATCACGAGATAACCCCATAACTTAAGTCAAAGAAAACACGACATGACTTTTAATAAACAAACCGTAAGTGAATTCTAGCAACCATTATAGACGGACCATTCAGTACTACCAGACTCCAGCTAAGAAACGGCTGCGGCCTTCTGGCGACGTTCCAGAATCTTTTTACTAAAAAACATCACCGAGCAACTGTCCCGGCAGTTTCGGCAACTTCTCGGCCGGTTGTTTGCAAGCCTTATTCTGGAGAAAATATTAATCTCGCAAAGAATTAGGTCCCGTTATAAAAGTCTGGAGTTCAAGACTTTTTGTTTTAGTCAAATATTAAAGAGAATTTTGTGTTAAATAAATTAATGAGCTCAGTTTTTGGCGTTCTCTGGTGTAGAATATTCATTCGTTGTGAACAAAGGTCTAGATTTTATAGAAAGGATGAAAAGTTTAGAAAAGGAAACTGGCCAAGTGCAAGTGGTTCCGTACCATCGTACTATTTAACACTACATACAAAAAACAATCTAGTCTCTCTGGGGTAAACTTTTTTGTAAACTTAATTTTTATTAAATAAATTAAAATTAATTATTTCTTAATAAAGGTCGCCGGAAGACGCTGGATGCAAGTCGCTTCTAACCGGTATATGTGTAGATCTAAAGGGGAGGCCTATGTTCAGCAGTGGCCGTCCTATGGCTGAGATGATGATGATGATGATGATTTTTTATTATTATGGCGTTCATAGTTGAACGGCTACACTTTCTGAGCGTTTTAAGTGTCTCCGTTTTACGGTTTGGCAGATACAGCCCTGTGACAGACAGATGGATAGACAGTTAGCAAAGTCTTAGTAACCGGTTCCGTCTTTAAAGTACTGAACACCAAAAATTGCTTCAACCAAGGATACATTGTACATTTATGCATCTTGCGGAATAACTGAAAGTATCTGAGTTTTCTCTCTTACATTGCAAAACTGACCCAAATAAATAGAATTAGTAGCCGAAGAAAAAGAACAGGAGGTAGTATATTATAAAGGGGAAGATTTTTTTGTTTGTTCAATTTAATTAATCTAGCTAGTCTAGTTTGAGTTAATCTCTGAAACTACCAGTGAGATTTTCCTTTTTGTATATTGTATACCCCGTCTTCAGTTGCGTCTTTGATTACTGCTCCGCTCCAGTTGGTCGTTTCGTGATGTTCTTTATGTACCTTCCTCTTGAATAACCCTATCTATTAATGAAAACCGCATTAAAATTCGTTGCGTAGTTTAAAATAACTAAGCGTAAATGCGGTGGGATGCGACTTTATTTTATATTATATGTGGAGATGATGGCCAGATACAAGAGGATAAGTTTAGGCTGTATAACATCATCACAAGAAATTTAATAGTAACTTGTATAGGATCAATAAATAAGCAATTATAAGAATGTAAATATGTGTCAATATCATTAAGTTTGAAAATTACTTAATCATGACAGGTACCAATATAGACCCTTGAGGAACGCCTCTTATTCCCAACGCAACATCATTCAAACATCAAATCAATTGACCTAATTACTTTTATTCTTTCACAAATCTCATATATACTTAATTACAAATCTAAAATGGCGCCTCCCATCCTCAAATTACTTCCTTTTAAGAATAAAAATTGAAAACGTCTTTTGCTTTCTCACTCAAATGCTCAAATCTATCTTTCAATAAAAGATTTTTTCTCATCGCCGTTATTCAAAAGAAAAGAAAAATTATTCAAATGAGGACAATTCAGTATTTAAAATTGGAACTGGGTTTGAGGGTTCGATGTGAACATGGAAGGTACCTAACAGCGCTGGGGGCAATAGAAATTATCCTTTAGGAAATGTAAAAAAAGTTTTTAGAATTTAACAAAGTTTTGGTGAAATTTTAGTGTTGTTTGGACTTCATACCATCACCATCACGCCTGTTTTCCCCGAAGGGTTAGGCCGAGGCGTTCCAATGTACACCCACAGTTCGCCGGTATATTTAGGTCCCATGTAATAAGGGGCGAGCCTATTGCCATTAACCGGGCACAAATCCAAACTCCGAGCTGCTACTGAGAATTTCGTAGAAAAATCCAATAACACTTTTTGCTCGATCTGGGAATCGAACCCGGGACCCCTTGCATAGCAGTCGCACTTGCGACCACGAGACCAACGGGGCAGTTGTTGTTTGGACTCAGTGATGAAAATTCTAGGAAGAAAATAATAAAAGGCCTAATTTGATGTTGATAAAATATTAAGAATTGCTTAGCCTTATTAAAATATTAGGTGGGCCTGTTTTGGGGCACACGGCCGTTAGATTAACGTTGAAACATCTATGTCAGCGAGTCGTTTTTAGTGTTAAAGACATATTTAATTACACTCCGGTTTTTTGTCTTGTTGAGTGATTATAAAGACTATATGATTTTTAGTGCTTTATAATAAATGCTAAAACAAAATATGAATAATTGAAATAGAATGCTAGGTTCTGCCCGCGACTTCGTTCGCGTCGAAGTATAGCATTTTATTATTGGAAGATTTTTTTAAATCTAACACAATCACAATCTTTACATTGTGATTGTGTTAGATTAAAAACACGTTTTTCTCTTAAATATGTATTTTATTCTGTTTTCTACTATTTTCTGTTATAGCGGCAACAGAAATACATCATCTGGGAAAATTCCAACTGTCTAACTATCACGGTTTTTGAGATAAAGCCTGCTGACAGACAGACAGACGGACGGATGGCGAAGTCTTAGTAATAAGGTCCCTAAAAACCCTAAAAAGCAAACAAATATACTTCTATACTCGTATAATATTAGTAGATAAAAAAACTTGCACAACCAAACATCCTATTCTGTTCTTTAACTTCATTCTAGATCGTGTGTTCATTCATTCTTGTGCAATTTTTCTTGCTAAATACTCATTCCAAAGACAGAAACGATGTTGTTTTTAATTCAGAATTTAATAAAGTACCCAGAATACTCTCTCAGAATATGTTTCCAGTAGTTATCAGTAAATTTTGAAGCGGCGCCCGCTTTGCTTGTTTTATATTGAAACTTCTTCTATAGTGATAAAGTTGCAAACTGAATTTTGATGGGCCGCCGACATATTTTCATCTTCTTGTTTATAAAAAACAAAAATTGTATAAGTTTTCTCTTTTAGCGTTGTTTGTTTTTCGTTGATGGTTTTTTGAGAGACTGCCCTTTTGTAGGTTCAAATTGTGATATGATTATCCTGTATCTCTAAGGGTAGGCAGAAAAAGACGAACTACACTTAGTTCGTCTTTGTTTTAAGGCAGATTTACACAGGGTCAGTGACTGGCGCCGAAATCGAGACAAGTCAACGCTGACCCGAAAAAATCTCCGTATAAATTGATTTCAAGTCAGTACAGTGGCAGGAAGTCAGCGCTGACTTGTAAATTCGCAAATGAATATTTAGAAGTCAGTCTAGGCGCGGGTACTGGTGCCGATAACTGACTTGTGCACTGACCCTGTCTAAATCTGCCTTTACATTATTTGGCAAATAAGCCTTAGGCGCACCTGATGTTAAGTGGTTACCGCTGCCTATACACATCTGCAATACCAGAGGCCTTGCAGATGCGTTGCCATCTCAGAGACAAAGTGGAAATGTGTCATGTGCCTGTCATTACATTGCCATTCCTACCGTTCAAACTGGAACACGCGACTGCTACGTTAGAGGTTCTATGGTCGATTCCAAAGTGTGATTCGGTTATTCTATGAACTTCTCAGTAGCAGCTCGGAGTTAGGATTAGTGGGCACTAATCCTAACTCCGAGTCTATTGCTAATAACCGGGCGGTTATTAGCAATAGACTCGCCCCCTATTACATGGGACCTAAACATAGGTACTGACGTGCTGTGGGTGTACATTGGTACTCCTCGGCCTAACCCTTCGGGGAATACTGGCGTGATGGTAAGTGTGTAGTCGTTTCGCTGCAATAATTTTTACACAATGTTTCTTAGTTTAATAGATAGTATGCGTATTCAACAGCTATGTGACGTTTCTTTTTACATTCTATACAAGATGTTGATTTGCATTCTCGTCAAATTCAAGGAGTTGACTATGCTCGTGATTCTTAACACGAATCAATAATAAATTGGTTTTGAAATTTAAATTTTTCGGCGTGATTTTTGAATTCGAACTAGCCCTCTTGCCAGAGGGTTAAGGCGCTATGCATACATTGATGTAGCCGCACGACAACTCTGCCTACCGCATACGCAACTGTGCGATTCTGATTTTTGCAAGAGGTGTATTCTGGAATACTGTTATTTGATAGTTGCAACTAAAAAAACAAGTATTTATTAGATATTGGCCAGGTATCGTAATTATATTTGATTTCTTCTTTTTTCTTATGAGAAGCTCCTAAAATTTGACGAGGATGCAAATCAACACCTTGTATATTTTGATATTTCGTCGCTTGCACTATAGGTGCACTAAAGCAAGGTATACTAGAGACTAAATTGAAACATAAAATGTCTTTCATATCGCGCTCAGAAACCGTAAAAGTTAGACGAAGTGAAGAATATAAGATAGTTGAATATTACTTGCAACTTATTCGTAACAATGTAGTTTTAATATCTTTAACCTCCTTTATAACATACCATCACGCCTGTTTTTCCCGAAGGGCTAGGCAGAGGCACCAATGTATACCCAGAGTTGGACATCTATGTTTAGGTCCCATATGACAGGGGGCGAGCCTATTGCCACACACACAAATCCTAATTCCGAGCTGGCCACTGAGAATTGCACAGAAAAATCCTATAACAATTTGCTCGACTTTTGAAACGAACCAAAGACCTCTAAAGTAGCAGTCGCGCTTAGCAACACTAGGCTAATGAGGCAATCAATATAAAAAAATGTTAAGAATGACTAAGTAACTAACTACGAGAGTATTCTTGAAAATTGGTCATAACTTTAGTAGTTCTGCCAAAGCGAGCCAACCAACACTCTCGACAATCAAATTAATTACATCAAACTATTTCAATATGCCAAATTCGTTACGCCACTATTCAGCAATAACAATTCAAGTTCGTCCAAAACTTATGCTTGAAATAGATTTTATATAGATCAGTGTTCAATATTCAAAATCGTTACAATTAAAATCTTCTAGGAAAACAATGACTTAAATAAAGCACATTATACAGGATGGAATTTTCGAATGCTACCTTGAGGGAAAGTACTCTAAATACTTAAATTAGCAGATTTTACTCAATTATACCATGTTTGCCGAGATTTGATCCTTATGATTGACCCTTTCGATTAGTGCCATAATAGTACAGGATTCTATTTTTTTGGATTTTAGTCGGTTCGATTCCCGGGTGTGGCAAGCGTATTTTCAAAATTATACAAATGCTGTTTCGTTTCTTTTTAAAAATAAAGAAATGTTTCCTTTGAGTAAAATTTGCTATCTTCAGTATTTAGAGTACTTTTCCTCCAGGTAGCATTCGAAAATTTCACCCTGTATATTATCTACATGTTGAGAGGACGAGTGAAAGGCGACTGATAAAAGGGATTTATAATGCAGATGTGAGTGGCAACTCCGGGCGGGGACGTCCTAGAAAGACCTACCCTGACCTTACAGATGAGATTCTTCAGAGCGGTCGAGTGCGCAGTACTCGTAACCGGCGTGCTTGTATGACCAGCCCCCCTAGCCAAGTCGCAAACGATAATCGTAAACGCTCGGTAGGTACCAATAGATTTTCAACTTAATACCCCAGAGCCTTAAGTTGAAAATCTATTAAAGATTTCTAAGCGTTAGCGACTGGAAAGAACGAAAGCGCTATGCAATCTTCATTAGATCTTCAACTTAAAACCAAGCACATAAAGTTGAAGATCTATTAAAGCCTACTCAGCGTTTGCGTTTATCGTTTGTTACATGGCTACAGGAGCATTGATGTATGAACGTGAACGAGGCGACAGCAGTATGTAAGCATCGTAGCAGGTGGCGTTCTGTGGTTTCTGCCTACCCCCATGGGAAAATCCCCTATGTATGTAGTATGTAACTACATGTTCATGAATGGGCGCTGTCAGTTGGGATTAGTCATCTCTTAGCTGACATGGCTTACATCTTTAGTGTTATTTTTTATTGTTTAATATTCGCCTTCCTAGTTTAGAAGCAACAAGAATAATGTTACCAGGATTTGGTAAACTAATTGAAAAAGAGTGTCCATGGAGTTTCTTGCTCGTTCTTCCCCATAGAGACCTACCTACGTTTCGGAACGAGCAACTAGATTTAACTTTTTGACTAACTTCGACTCCTTGACAATTTACAAGCCTGTTCTCATCATCTTAGGTTTTTCCTAACTATGTTGGGGTCAGCTTCCAGTCTGACTGAATGCAGCTGAATACCAGTGTTTTACAAGATGCGACTGATCTGACCTCCACAACCCAGTTACTGGGTAACACGATAGCTCTTGGTTAGACCTGTTGTCCCTACCGGTTGCCCGTTCTTAGCTTCCTTCTTCCTGGTCAAAGGTCTACGAATGTCAGTCAGGACGGGTATACGTTTCAAATACGTTTGAGGCACTGGGTGTCACACCACTAACTTCCAAACTCAGCGCTGCTACTGGAATACCCAATAACGCTTTTTGCCCGACCAGAGAACTGAACCCAGGATTCCACGCTCGTGAGTCATGTTATGACCACGATACTAAAGGGGCAGTTTCACGGGGCATTATCCATAAATGGTTTAAGTAAAATAAATTGAGGTTCTTCAGAAAGGTGCGCAGTACTCGTAACCGGCGTGCTTGTATGACCAGATTATGAATGTGGAAGAGGCGAAAGTAGTGTGTAAGGATCGTAGCAGGTGGCGTTCTGTGGTTTCTGCTTACCCCCATGGGAAAAAGGCGTGAGTTTATATATGTATGTATGTATGGTCTAATTAAAATAAATGCTTTGACTTTAACTTTACAGAATTCACAGTGAACATTTTATTCGACGAAATTAAACAAAAATCCCTTTTAAATATAAAATGTACAACGTTAACAGCCCGTGAAATTATTCAGAGACGCAATCAATCTTTTATGTAGGTAACATTAAAGTCAGGGAAAATATCGGAGCATCGACGGCCGACCCGGTTCTACGTCATATTTCCTTCAAATATGTATATGTGGACACACAAGCCAATATTTGATCCAACATTTATTAGCACTATCGCTATTAATCTATAGTCAAAAATATAATATACTATAAAAAAATATACCATCACGCCTGTATTCCCCGAAGGGTAAGGCAGAGGTGTACCGATGTACACCCACAGTTCGCCGGTATATTTAGGGCCCATGTAATAGGGGGCGAGCCTATTGCCATTAACCGGGCACAAATCCAAACTCCGAGCTGCTACTGAGAATTTGATAGAAAAACCCAATACACCTTTGACTCCAGATACAAATTTCGGCAAACTATCAAAAATATTATCTGATGCATTTTATTTAGGCTCTTGAAAACGGCGCATTCTAAGTATGTTCGTCCTACTCCACGGTTAGTTGTACATGTTGTTCAAAGTATTCACCTGTAAGTCCCAAAGAATTCAGCAAAAGCCTGTACATTTTTATTATAAATCGAGCCGCTTATAGTTGTCGATCGATCAGGATCCACGGATATTCTGAACTCAATGGATTGAGATAAATGCACCCTACTCCATTCTGGACGGTGGGCTGCGAAAATAGCAATAAAATGAACACAAAGGAACAATACACACTGTAGAAGATAGATTTGGTGCTATAAAGAAGGATTCATCGTTGACAAGGCGCGATAATGAAGAGGTTTTGGCTAAAAATCTATATTAATCTGATGAAGCTGCAGAGTTTTTTGTGCTGTTTGTTTAAACACGATAATTTTTAGAACTATAGATTGGATTAGATCAAATATTTTCTCTGTAATGATTATTTGAGTTCTTTTTATAAACACAAGTTTTGTTGTTTTACTCTCGCTTGCAACCGGTCCTCTTGGAAATTTGTGGAGGAGGCCTATGTCCAGCAGTGGACGTGTTACGGCTGATATGATGATGATTATGATGATTCTCGTACACATTTCACCTGCTATGTTATCTCTTCATCACCTTTGGTCGACTGGTAGAGAATGTCTAATTCATTATGTTAGCTTTTGTGTTCTTTTATTAACACCCGACGCAAAAATAGGGGGTCAAAAAAAAATACGTCACGTTGGGGGACCGATGTTAGATTTAGGATACGATCGTCCCGAACGGTCCCCGATTTTGTGCCGGGGCTATTTTAATTTTTTAATTTTGTTGCATAAACTTTAAATAAATGACAGCTAGATTCATGAGGAATAGTTTAAGCTTTATAACATCACGCTATATGACACATGGTGGCACCCATGTGTCATAGCGTGTAGCAGTGTAGCAGTAACGAAAGACGTAGTTCAAGACGGCTGAAAAAAAGCACGCGGGCGAAGTCGCGGGCCAAAGCAAATTTTGAGTACCTCAGATAATATTTTTGGCTTGTGAGTATAAAATACTTTCAAAATGAATTCAATAAAGTCCCAACTACTTAATCACGATTGTAATACGAGTATCTACCTACCATGTAATATTTCAAGTTAAAACCAGATGCCTTTGATAAATATTTAGTTTATGCTAATATCAAAGTAAAATGTTTCGCAATAATAGGAGGCTTTTAAATCTATTCTTTAGACGTCAAAGAAACTATTTCTGAAATAATACCTGATTTTGTTTCAAGAGAAAGTAATTAGTTTCACTTTTACCATCTGTACTAATATTATAAAAAGGAAAGTTTTTTGTTTATTTGTAACAAATAGATTCCCAAACTACTGGACCGATTTTAACAACTTTTTTACCAATAGATAGCTACATTATTCCTGAGTAACATAGGCTGTATAACATTACGCTACAATCCATGGGAGCGGAGCAGTAAACGAAAACGTAACTTAATGCGGGTGTATTATAGACTTATAGGTAGGTATCCACTCTAATTACTTAGATTGGAAAATAATTGTATAAAAACGATGGCTTTAACGAGTCAATTCGCGCAGGTTATACCTCAAATTTAATATTCATAATTATCTTGAACTTTCACACGTTGAAATGTTCAAATGTACCTATCAGCTCTTCAATCTAAGTCCTTTGATATTTCTTTTCGAATGATAAATGCTTTACTCATTCAGAGGTGATTCTGCGATTTTAAATTGGAACCGAAAGGGAGGTCATTCACATTGGGTTTTATACATTTTATGAACGTGATTTTAATGGGTTAATCGAAAAGTTGGTCTTGTGGGAAATACGTGAGGTCAAAGGTTTTGGGTTAGCCGTTTTGATATTCTGAATTAGGTATGAGCATTTGGAATTATTATGAGTTTTTTAATATAATAAATTATCTGTAACTGCCTCGTTAGCCTAGTGGTCCTAAGCGCCACAGCTACGCTAGAGGTCTCGGGATCGATTGCTAGGTTGAGCAAAAAGTATAATGGGTTTTTCTATGAAATCTAAGTAGCAGCTCGGAGTTAGGATTTGTGCCCGGTTAATGGAAATAGGCTCGCCCCCTATTACATGAGACCTAAACATACCGGCGAACTGTGGGTGTATAATACAGGCGTGACGTTATGTGTGATCTGTAAAAGCTGGACGCGTTTCAAGGTGTAAACTATTTATATGAAGGAGTAAGTACTGAAGAGCTCTGGCTGCTACTAGGCCAATTTTGGTAAAATTTCTAAGGCTCCAAATCTGAACGTTATTTCTCCTTCAGTTAACAGTTAGTTGTGGGTGTAATTGGTACACCTCTGTCTAACCCTTCAGGGAATACAGGCGTGATGATATGTATGTGAAATCAGTTAAAATAAAAGTCGTTACCCATTCCCAGCCATATTTTTTACTTAAATTGACTCATTTTGATGGGCAGTATGTGATGTATTTTTTACACCTTTCATAATTAATTGATTGAAATGTCATATAAAAACCCAAAAACACTTTTTGCTCGACTCGGAAATCGAACCCAAGACCTCTAACGTAGCAGTCGCGCTTAGTACCACTTGGGTAACGAGGCAGTCTGATAATCATATTATTTATCACCTGCCAATCTTCCAAAGCCACACATACATAAATAAATAATTTAAGTGTAACACTAAACTTCTAAACAAAATAAATATGGTTTATAATGACAACAAGCTGAAAACGAGCGCTGTTTAAATTTAAACCATGAAACGTGTTTATTATAATGTTTTATGAGGGTGGAAATTAATTAAAATTTTAGCGTCCTCGTCCTCCTTTAATTTGTAAGCTGAATTTAACACCGCTCTAGGTTAGGGAACTGACAGTACAATAATAATTACCTTGTATAAAAAATACAGTGTAGATATATATTTTTTTGTTTAAAATTCTTGTGGATGAGAAAAATACGAAAAATTATAAGTATACTAGCTTTTCCCCGCGACTTGTTCGCGTGGATTAATAGTTCCCGTTCCCGGGGGATTTCCGGGATGAAACCTATCCTATGTCATGAAATCGGTTCAGTGGTTTAGGCGTGAAGAAGAGACAGACAGACAGAGAGGCAGACAGACAGACAGAGTTACTTTCGCATTTATAATATTAGTACGGATTTCTATTTTAGGTTTTAGTTACGTCTTTGGTTACTGCTCCGCTCCTGTGGGTCGTAGCGTGATGTTGCATAGCCTATGACACTCACAAATAACGTGGCTTTCTATGGGTAAAAGAATTTTCGGTTCAGAAGATCCAGGGATTCCTTAGAATCTCACGAGCGTGTAAACACACACACCGGTGCTGCAACAAATGAAAACCATTGGTTAGCAAAGCGATATGGTGTTATTACTACCACTACTTGCACCCTAGTCCATCAAAACAACAGATTCTCATTTACACGGTGCATCAATAAGTACAAGTAAATTGAAAACTCATCGAATTTCTTCATTTTAATTGCATTTTAATTTGCCAATTAAACACGGTTCTTACTCATTTTATCTCGAAGAGTTATTGCTTTTGAGTGCCCGTTTTATGGGCAAAAGAAATATGAAGGAAGTACTGGTGATAAATTTACGTAAGTACCGACTTTTAGAGTTTTCTTAAACGACTATAACTTGTATTATTAGTAATACAAGGTGCAGTTTTGCATACTCGTCAAATTTAAAAAGTTTATTATGATAATGCCAATGATTCTCAACGCGAATCAATAATAAAATTAATTATTTTATTTTTTTGTTAGTTGATTGTGAGTCACTCATTTCAAATGAACGTCTTTTATAACAAAAAGAACTGAATCTAGTTGCCTCTTCCAAAAAGTAGTTTCGTATCGAAAAGAATAGGCAAGAAACTCCATATTTCCACTTTAAGAAGAACATTTTTAGAGTTCCGTACCCAGAGGGTATAATGGGACCCTATTAGTAAGACTTCGCTGTCCGTCTGTCTGTCTGTCTGTCTGTCTGTCCGTCCGTCTGTCACCAACCTATATCGCATGAACCGCGAAAGTCAGACAGTTGACATTTTTACAGATGATGTTTCTATTGCCGCTATATATCAACAAATACAAAAAAAAAAAAAAACAAACTGTCACGCATGTATTCCCCGCAGGGTTAGGCAGAGGTGTACAAATGCACACACACAGTTCAGAAAAAAAACAGAATAAAGTTAATATTTAAGGTGGCTCTCATACAACAAACCTTTTTTATTTTATTAGTCTTTTGTACATATTTAATTCTATAATTATATGAATAAAATATAATTAATATAAGTCTGAAATCGCCAATCCGCCTTGAGCAAGCGTGGTGATCAATGCTCGTGCCTTCTCTGTATGAGAAGAGGCCTTTGCCCTGTAGTGGGACATTAATAGGCTGGTATTATTATTATTATTATTATTAATTATATGAATAATTTTATACTAAAAGAGCACTCATTTTAATAACGATATGATATTCTTCAGATGCGGTTCTTTTTATCGCCATATCATGCTGCGCATTGTTCATGGGGTATGTTGTAAACGCCAAGCAAGATTTTACCTGGGAAAGTCCAGTACGTGCAAGGTGAGTGAGGATATACAGTAGAGTCTCGATTATCCGAACTAATTGGGACCGAGAATAGTTCGGATAATCGAAATGTGGGTTTTTTGGGACAAGTTCAAACAAAAACAACACCTTTTTACCAAAAAACTGTAGTCAAAAAAAAATTTACATACATATTAACGTTGAATTATAAAACACCTAATAAAGTCAAATAATCTTCATCATCATCATCTCAGCCATAGGACGTCCACTGCTGAACATAGGCCTCCCCTTTAGATCTCCACATATACCGGTCGGAAGCGACCTGCATCCAGCGTCTTCCGGCGACCTTTATTAGGTCGTCTGTCCATCTTGTTGGTGGACGTCCTACGCTGCGCTTGCTAGTCCGTGGTCTCCACTCTAGCACTTTTCGACCCCATCGGCCATCTGCTCTGCGAGCAATATGGCCTGCCCATTGCCACGTCAGGGCTGTATCGGTGGGCTATATCGGCGACTTTTAGTCAAATACTTTTCTTATAATATAGTCAATTTTTAATTGACGAACAGCTGCAATGCGTTTTCAGTAACAAATTCTCGCCAATGTTCGGATAATTAAGTGTTCGGATAAACTGAGTCAGCGTTCGGTTAATTGAGGGTTTGGATAATCGAAGTTCGGAAAATCAATGTTCTAAACTGTAGTAGAAATATTTGGGTGCTGATCGAATTTTATATCCCTGGGTAGCAAACAAGCCTTTGGAGGGATGAGAAAAATCTAGGAATTTCTCAGAAACAGCCTGGAGTTTGGAAGCTGGTGGCGTGGCATTCCCGTGGCTTGAAAATCACGTAAAGTCGTTGGTCCTGCGCCTGATCTCTCCCTGGTCGTGTCGTATTGTCGTTTCATCGGACAATGTGAGTTAGGGAAGAGGCAGTGCACCTGTGTTTACGCACTCACTTTTGCACGATAATATCTCTTGCGTATATGGCTAGTCTGCATTAAGATTAGCCGCCGTCACCGGAATCGGTCTGGAGAATATACTTACATACATAATAACAACCTTCGACGATCTGCTAAATAGATTGTACACACAATCCAAAGTAAAATGTTTTGCAAGATTTTCTGAACTCGTTCAGTTTAATTAAGCCCTGTTAAAAGCCTTAGTTACCGACTATACTATTTCCTAAAACAAACAATTTGCATTTCACTGGCCACTTATTTAATTACTTATTTATACGAGAGTAGCTTTTTTCCCTTTAAGTATCCATAAAAACTGTTTGCAGCTGGAATATGGCCAACTAGTTGGGTCTATTCCATTTTATACCAGGTGTAGCAGTCGATTGCGGTGGATTTCAGTCGCAATTATCACACTAATATAAGTATAGTCACTAAGAATAATCTTGGTGTTTTTTTCTTCTCTTTTTAAAAAAGAAACATACCACCTACATACATTTCGTCAGTTAAAAATCACGTACATATTTAATTCTTAATTATATGAAATTTAATTAGGTGTTAAGTTTATACAGAAATACTGATTATGGAACTGGTCTCATGTATAGCTCAGAGTCTAGACAGTAAATATTAGATCTTGTGTTTAACCAAGTAGGCCACCCCCTTTTTTTGGTGCGCGTTACCTTCCTGTGTTCCACTTCTACCTATGGACCATAAGACAATACTCCCAGATTGGCCACCCCTGGCCTATACTAAAGGGGACTTCAGCAACAGCGCGGTCTATAAAAAGCAGCAATTATATAATTAAACTTGATGAAATATAAATTGGATAAGGAAACTTATTTTTTATTTTCATTATCAACATTATATCAGCCACAGGACGTTCACTGCTGGACGTAGCCCCCCTCCCACCTAGATTTCCAAAAGGACTGCGTTTTATTGTGGTTTGAATTTGGTCGTCAGTCCACCTTGTTGGTAGGTATCCTACGCTGCGCTTGCCGGTGCGTGGTCTCCATTCAAGAACTTTTGTTACTCAGGCTAGGCGCTTTCAACCTTAATCTCTTCAAAGTTAGAGTGAACAAGCTTCTTCTGGGTAAGCACACTCCATCGTAGACTTTGTCTATGTCACATTTGACCAAGACTATATAGAGTCAAGAGCTTACCCATAATAAATAAAAAAAGGCTACTTTTATCTTAGAAATATAATTAGGGTCAGTTAAAAAAAAACCGGAATAAAATCCGGCTCCAAGGCCATACGAAGCTGCGGACATAAGCTAGTTCAAAAATTAAGTTATTAGTCTCCATTACTGAAAAGAAGAAAAAAAATCGCAGCAATCGAGATTAAATCTAAAAGCCCTCGACTTTTTTAACTCTGAATGGATTTCAAGCGGAATAGGCTAAGGGCACTGTATCCAACTTTTGCTACAGAAAATTCGTTGGAAAAAAGTTTACGCTGAAGGCTTTCTTAATTTGAGTGACTCAATCAGGAATTATTGGGAGGCCAGATGTTTTTTACTCGAGATTCGTTTAGTTAAGCCATTTCTATATACGTAGGTATTGATCCAATTATTCCTAACTCGCCAGACCTAAGTCATTTTATCATGGCTGATATTTCGAGAATTTGAAATTTCGAGAAAGTTAAGAAGTTGTTTTTATTTAAGAATAGATAGAGGAATAAATATAGTTAAGATGGTGTGTTTTTTTTAACCATTGTGTGGCAAACAAGCCGACGGTCCACCTGATGTTAAGTGTGACCACTTAATATCAGGTGGACCCTCGACTTGTTTGTTTGTTGGTTGCAATACCAGAGACCTTGCAAATGCGTTGTCATCCCAGAGACAAAGTTGAAATGTCTCATGTGCTTATAATTCCCCCGGCACCTATACCCTTTAAACCGGAACACAGCAACGCTGCTTTGCGGCAGAAATAGCTATAGTTGCAGTACTTCTCCGAACGAACCCCTTCACAAAGAGCTCTATCACTACGACTTTATTAAATGAAGACCATTCTATTCCTTACAGGTCTCGTGATCTGCGAAATCTTACAGAACATAGTACAACGACAGACCACCCTATCAAAGCAGAGCACTGTCTATGCTCAAAGATCTATGATCCGATATGTGGATCAAATAACGAGTCATATTTTAATATTTGCTTCCTGGAATGCAAAGTCCCAAAGGCTGAAAATGTCACCGTGTCACACCAGGGTAATTGTATACCATTTAAAAGATAGTAATTATAAATAAATTGGTACATAAATGTAATATTTTGACTGAGTTTTGTTTTACTCGTTCGTTGGATAACCAGCCGACGGCCCACCTAAGTGGTCACCGCGGCCTATAAACATTGCCTGGTCGTTGTAGAAACGGACGAAGAAGAAGGTCCCACCTCATTTTTGCCTTCATTTTTTTTTTTTTTTTTTTGACGGGCCTGTTGGTCTAGTGGTTAGCGGCCCTGACTGCTAAGCCGGAGGTCGTGGGTTCGATTCCCACTCAGGACAAACTTTGTGTGATGAGCATAATTGTTTGTTCTGTGTCTGGGTGTGATTTATCTATAATGTATGTATTTATAAATTATATAAGTATGTATATCAGTTGTCTGGTTACCATAACACAAGCTCTGCTTAGCTTGGGATCAGATAGCCGTGTGTGAGTTGTCCCAAGATATTTATTTATTATTATTCCATTTATTCATTATTCAACATATTTATTGTATTTTTAAATATTAATATAAAAAAAAATAAAAACATTTAAAAATATAAAAAATAGTAGCCCACCGGCGTCGGGAACAGGGTCCAAGCCACCGGCGGTCAGGGCTCCTGAGAAAGGAATCTCCTAACAATACGCGCCGTGTCTAGGAGTACCGCTTTCTGAATCAAGCCCTTGATCCAACTGCCCAACGAGAGCCTCCTCAGGTGTTGGTCGAGGCTCTTGGCTATTAGGCCATTGGCCGTCACAACTATCGGCACAATAATTGCCGTATTCACATCCCACATGTCGACAACCTCGCGAGCCAGATCAAGATACTTAATTTGTTTATCTTTCTCAGCTTTCACGAGGTTCTCGTCATGCGGAACAGTAATATCAACGATCATTGCGCGACGCTCTAATCGATCTACCACCACTATGTCAGGCTTATTGGCTACAATAGTCCTGTCAGTGATGATAGACCGGTCCCAATACAACGTGATATGCCCATTTTCAAGAACTGGGTCGGGCACATATCTATAGTATGGTACTTCCGATTCCACAAGACTGTATTTCAGAGCAAGTTGCTGGTGGATAATCCTGGCTACAAGGTTGTGTCTATGCAAGTAGTCTCCGTTAGCCAGACGAGAACACCCAGATATAATGTGACGGATTGATTCCCCGGGACGATGGCATGCCCGACATATGTCAACCGTACCGTCCTTCACAATATATCTCCGGTAATTGTTCGTCATCATAACTTCGTCCATAATAGCACAGACAAAACCTTCAGTTTCCCCAAAGAGGTCACCAACGCGCAGCCAGGATACGGACGCCTTGAAGTCAACATCCGGCCCATGTAGGGCCCGGTAGTAGCGCCCGTGAAGCTCCTTGCTCTTCCATACTTATTATTATTATTATTGGCCGGTTTGTGTAGATTTCCAAGAGCAAACGTGCTTGGGGGAAGGAAGTATTTCAGTAAGGTGCTGGTAGGGCTCTTGACCGTACTTGCGACATTATCTTGATAACTGCGGAATACCTCTCCACTCCTCAAACACCCCTTACATCACCATCAACATCAACACCAACAACATAAACAACATCAAAACAACAACAACAACAACAACATCAACATCAACATCATCATCATCATCTTTTCTCATCCGTTTGTGCCTATTGGCCTAATTCTGTTCTGTCTCCTGCTTGTTTGGAGGGAAGTGGAAATTATGTTTTTCTTACTCCTCCGCTAATCTTTACCGATTAATTTCGTTGCGGGATCCAAGACAGTTGAATCGTTTCTCCGGGACTCGTCGAGCTTCATTGTCTCGGCGCTTTTCTTGTGGTCGCCACTGTTGATTCTGGCTTATAGAAGTTGCAGTGGTTTGGGAACAGTGTGGCGGGCTTGTCCTCAAACACCCCAGAATACGTTGCCCCCTTGTTGCCACGTGACACGGTACCCTAAAACTTGTTTTTTTAATTTTTGATGGCAAACACACCGACAGCTCCCTGATGCTAAGTGGTCACCTCTACCATCTTGCATCTGCAATACCTGAGGCCTTAAAAATGCTTTGCCATTTCAAAGAAAGTTGAAATGTCTCATGTGCCTGTAATTACACCGGCACCCATACCCTTCAAACCGTAACACAGTAACGCTGCTTTGCGGCAGAAATAGGTACGGTGGTAGTACTTCACCGGACAAGCTTCTTCACAAAGAGCTCTACTACTACTAGCAGGTTACAACAGAACCTGCATGATAAATATCATAATGCAAAATGTAATCCTTCACAACTTTTCGCAACGAATACAAAACTCATATCCGTTTAAAACGCAGTGAATATAATTTTTCATTCGCGTTCGTATTAAAATCTCGCAAGTTTTTCATGCAATTAAACTTGGGAAAGTTAAAAAATGCATTATGCAGTTTTGTCAGAGGGAGAGAATACCTTTATTTTTATTCGCTTTACGAGTTCATTAGGGATCCTTGCTGTAGTAGTTTCATTATCTTTAATTAGGAGTTATTCACCCGTGGGTATCGTAAAAGTCGACTAAGGGATGAAGTTGAGAGGATAAGCCAAATCCTCTAAACCACTTCTGTGGTGTTTCTTAAAATCTTTTTATCACAATCATTCATGAACTGCCCCGTTGGTCTCGTAGTGGCAAGGGGGTGTTGAACGTGGGGTTCTATTGCCAGGTACGGCAACTGCAGCTATTTTTAACCCCCGACGCAAAAAGAGGGGTGTTATAAGTTTGACGTGTCTGTCTGTCTGTCGGTCTATCTGTCTGTCTGTGGCATCATAGCTGCCGAACGAATGAAGCGAATTAAATTTTTTTGTATTAAAGGTGACCTATCTGCGAGTGTTCTTAGACATGTTTGATGAAAATCGGTTGAGCCGCTTAAAAGTTGTGGGGGTGAAAGTAGGGAAGAAAAACCGAATGTCTGTATTTATACTCGAGTGGGGTCTCAAACTTAACAAAATGGACATTATAATAAGTAGGTACCTACAAAAAGTATAAAATAAAAAATTAAGGAACTTAGGTTTTTGTGTTGGGGGTTTTTTAAATTTTTAATTTAATTTTTACCGCTGCTTTGAGGTAGAATAGGTATGACGGTAGTATTTCCCCGGACGAACTCCGTCACAAAGAGTGATATTAAAAATTGACAGCACGGCTGGCGCAGCGGTATAGCAATTGGCTGCTGCGTTGCGTGTCGCGGGTTCAATTCCAGGATGAAACAAGTATTGCTATGGCCTACAGATAGTTATTCCGGGTCTGTCTGTTTGTGTATGTGAGTTTATGTGTTTGTAAACGCACCCACATGTAGGAGAAATTCCTAAGAATATTATACAAATATTTCTATACCCAACCAACTCAGAGTGGCTGATTGAACGCCGTCTAAAGAACTTAATTTCTTATCACTTCGAGCCACGGAAACAATCAGGTCTCTCGATAAGGTTAACGTGATTATAGGTGATTCGATAATCGATTCCATGTCGAGAATCGATTTAATAGATAGTGTTGATTAAGACATTTAGTATCGAGCAATGAATGTTCAGTATTTCTTTATTCGATTCTTTTGGTGTTAATAAATTGGGTGCTAGCACGCTATCTTGAAAATCACTGAGTTCTATCTATGGGTAAGCCTCAACTACGAAAAAGCGGTTAGACACGCTTCGACGCGTTTCATAGATTATGAACCTTATTTCAATTGCTAAGTGATACACAAAATGGCGAATGTGATACGTTCTGACAGATAGTTGAAGGTAAGTATCTCCATGGGTACATATCTATGTTGAAAATTATGTTGTTTGTTGGCAAAATTGAAGGTATAGAAAAAAAATAGACTTACCTATTATGTTTTTGATTACCATGTATCTAGTACAGAACAAAGTCGCTTTCGTTTCTGTTAGTTTAGTTGCTTTGTTCTTTTAAACTAGGCAACGGATTGTGATGTTGTTTTCCTCAAATCCTGACTCCGAGCTGCTACTGAAAATTTAATAGAAAAACAATAACACTTTTTTCTCGATCTGTGAATCGAGCCCAATACTTCTAGCATAGCAGTCCTAAGGACCACTTGGCTAACAAGGCAATTCAATTTATTTCTGCAGATTTATTTAAAAAGTCAATAGCCGATTTTTTTACATAGCTGTCATCACTTCAATAGATTACCTAAATAAGTGTTAGCTTGCACTTACCACCATAACAGAATAATAAATGCCCACAAAATTCTCGACTGAAAGTTAGGTACTCGAAATACTCTATTTTCTTACGTTTCCGCACTGCAATCTTGCTCGGCATCTGCTCTCTGTGAAATTGCTGTAAATTACAGAAGCATAATGCGAAGGCATTTCGGAGTCAAAAGCCAACTGTGCAGAGGAATAAGTGAGGATTTTGTTAGGTCAAAGTCAAAGCCTTTATTTCAATTAAACCATTATAGGCACTTTTGAATTATTATTGAGGAATCCGTACTAATATTATAAATGCGAAAGTAACTCTGTCTGTCTGTCTCTCTCTTCTTCACGCCTAAACCACTAAACCGATTTCAATGAAATTTGGTACAGATATAGTCTGGGACCCGAGAAAGGACATAGGATAGTTTTCATCCCGGAAATCCCCCGGGAACGGGAACTATTAATCCACGCGGACGAAGTCGCGGGCAAAAGCTAGTAAGGAATATGCTTGAATTTTTTATTTGCTTTCGTTAACAAAACATGAAAATAACGTAGTAGACATGACAAAAGTGAAATTAAAATTGGCCCAGAAATACGGCCGATATAAGCATTTAAAACTATTAATTCCGACGGCGACGACGACGACGGGCCTGTTGGTCTAGTGGTTAGCGGCCCTGACTGCTAAGCCGGAGGTCGTGGGTTCGATTCCCACCCAGGACAAACTTTGTGTGATGAGCATGATTGTTTGTTCTGTGTCTGGGTGTGATTTATCTATAATATGTATGTATTTATAAATTATATAAGTATGTTTAACAGTTGTCTGGTTACCATAACACAAGCTCTGCTTAGCTTGGGATCAGATAGCCGTGTGTTAGTTGTCCCAAGATATTTATTTATTTATTTATTTAATTACGCACCGATAGACAGAGAGATCCGATATGACCAATGACGACATTGGTTACAACGGCCATTATAAACTCCGTGTTAAATTTTGTTTTGTTAGAAAGAGATAGATACAAATGTTCGATGCCTTATATCTTTTAGAATTTTATAGCTATTCGAAAAATTCTTTTACTAAACTATTTCTTACATAAATGAGGATAGATTTTTTACAATGGGGTAGATTGTAACCATCACGCCTGTATTCCCCGAAGGGTTAGGCAGAGGTATAGCGATGTACACCCACAGTTCGCCGGTATATTTAGGTCCCATGTAATAGGGGGCGAGCCTATTGCCATTAACCGGGCACAAATCCAAACTCCGAGCTGCTACTGAGAATTGAAAAAAGTGTTATTGGGTAGAGTGTAATTCAGCATTTAATCATTATCATTTGCCTGCCCTTATCCCATGTTACTTGGGGTCAGCGCAACGCGTTTTCTTCTTCCATTCCGTCCTGTCAACCGTCATGATATCACTGACTACCTTCTCTTTCATATCATTATCATCTTTTCTTTGACTTTCCTCTTCCTCTCCATACATCCACATTTACATTCATAACTCTTTCAATCACATACGTTTCATCCCCCTTCTTCACATGTCCATACCAAGACAAACGGTTCCCTTTCAATTTTCAGTCACTGGCGCTACTTTTAAACTTCCTCTACTATATTCCTTACCTTATCCATGCCATTCCTTCCTTTTTCATTCCTTTTATGTCCATCTTTCAACGAACGAGCATCTACTACTTTTGAAAAAAAAAAACGACGGGTTGCACTCCGGGAGTGCCGGCAGAAGTGAAAACTTGAATATTAACGTTGTGCATTTTTTATATTTTGAAATGGTTAGGGAATAATTTTGCACGAATTGCTTTAATTATCAGTATAAAAGTACTATCATTTATGTGGTAGAATACAATATTTATTTACTGCGCTATCGTACACAAACATGACAATTCGCGTCAGGACACGTGACCTGATGGAGAATCTTACGAATTTTCGATCAGGTCACGTGTCCTGACGCGAAATTAACATTTTTTACCCATTACAAAAAAAGTGTTAAACGCCGTTAAAAAAGTTTTCACTTCAAAAAAACATTATGTCAAACTGACGAATTTATTCACAAAGAGCTCCAACCTACTGTCTTCATTCTGTTCCCTGAAACGCATTACAGTAGATTACATTCTTAAGAAATAAAGCAACAATTGTTGCAGTTGCATTAAGGAGACGTCTCAAGCACAGAGTAGAGATAGACACAGAAGGCCAGCTCTTTACAATGTTCGTAGCGTAGCTCGGGACAATTTGTTTTCAACGTCACTTTTACAAGCTACTATTGTTGTTTTTAAAATGTAATGGTAGTTTATTTCAAAGTCGTTAAATGACTTTTCAATCCGTACTAATATTATAAATGCGAAAGTAACTCTGTCTGTCTGTATGTCTCTTCTTCACGCCTAGACCACTGAACCGATTTCAATGAAATTTGGTACAGATATAGTCTGGGACCCGAGAAAGGACATAGGATAGTTTTCATCCCGGAAATCCCCCGGGAACGGGAACTATTAATCCACGCGAACGAAGTCGCGGGCAAAAGCTAGTTATTAATAATTTCAATTCAAATAAATGTATACTTCGGGACTAAGCAATATTTGTAAAAATCGAATGTTTCCTATTGAATTCTACACATCTCTACACCAAGTCAGCTGATCGGTGTCAATAAACTACACACTAACTAATAAAAAACGTTGGTTTACATTTTGACAGTTTTTAATAGACTAAAGGTTTAACCATAAACTTATAGGCTCATAGAATAGATGGCGCTACGTGTATTAAAACCTTACCTTGTGTTTTGATAATATTCTAACACCCCCACTTTATCAAAACAGTGAACTTTTTAAGGTATTACAAACAGTGGAGAGGTTAAACTAAACATTACAAAATTTCTTTTAACTTAAACATACTATAACAAATAAAGTATACACTTCTGCCTTGGCTATTCTAAATTAACAAGTCCAAGATCTTTCATGAATTTATAATGTTTAACACCTGGCAGACCTTTAGTTAGCAAGTCAGCGGGCATGTTAGCTGTTGACAAATATCTAGCTTCAATTATTGCATCTTTTAAAACTTCTCTAATAAAATGGTACCTCACATCAATGTGCTTGGACCGTTTATGTGACTGATAATTATTTGCCAACTTTAATGCACTCTGACTGTCATTGTACATAACAACTTTACTAGAAGAACCAATTATTTCAAGTTCTAATTTTTGTAAATATATTGCTTCTCGACATGCTTCCGATAAAGCCATGTATTCTGCCTCACAGCTACTAAGAGCAACAGTTCTTTGTTTCTTGCTCTCCCAAGAAACTGCAGCGCCTGATTTAGTGAAACAAAAACCAGTATATGAGCGTCTGTCTGTGGCATCACTAGCCCAATCAGCATCCACAAAACCTACAAGCTCTGCACTTTCTTTGGAATATTTCAAACAATAAGTCTTAGTCTGTGACAAATATTTTAAAATTCTTTTAGCATAATTCCAGTGTACATAAGAATAACAATTGTTAAACTGGCTTAAATAACTGACTGAATAGGCTATATCAGGACGAGTTAGAACAGCTAAATACATTAAACTTCCTATTAGTTTTTGATAAGGCAGCTTTTCTTCACATACATTAGACTTATCAACATTTAATTTACATTCTATAGGAGTTTCTACTGTATTACATTCAGACATATCAAACTTTTCCAGTAACTGGTTGATATACTGTTCTTGATCTATAGTAATTACATTATTACTTTTGTTAATGTTAACTCTCATGCCCAAATAGTTTCTCACTTGACCTAAATTCTTTATTTGAAATTTTTGACTTAAAATTTCTATCAAATCATTAGATTTAGACTTACTATTTGAAAATACTAGAAAATCATCGACATACAGTCCAACTATGGTTTTCTTATTATCACTATGGTTTTTAACAAATACACAGGGTTCTAGTTTACATTTTTTAAATCCTGATTCACATAATATCTCCTCAACCTTCGTATACCATGCTAGTGATGATTGCTTAAGTCCATAAACAGCTTTTCTTAACTTTAATACTTTATTTGAATCATTTATCGGAAAACCTTCAGGTAAATGCATAAATATGTTTTCTTTTAGTTGACCATTAAGGAAAGCTGTTTTCACATCTAGATGAGTGATATCCATGCCTAACTGGACACTTATAGCAAACAACAAACGCAGAGTTGAATGCCTAATCACTGGACTGAAGGTCTCTTGGTAATCAATACCAGCCTTCTGGGTAAAACCCTTGGCCACAAGCCGTGCACGATATCTCACTTTATTGTCTGAGTCAAGTTTCTTTTTAAATACCCACTTGCACTTCACTACACTCGCATTGCTGGGAGTATCGACAACTTCCCATGCTTGATTGTCTTGGAATGCTTGCAGCTCCTCTGCCATTGCCTGCAACCACATCAGTCGCTCTGGCCCACTGATGGCCTCTGCATATGTCAATCCATCTTCTGCAGTAACACACATGTTAGCGAAACCATATCTATCAGGCTTTCGCCTCTGTCGCTTCTGTGCTACTTCTTGAACTGGTGTAGTAACTATATCTGAAGCTTTTTCTGTATTCTGAGGTGATGAACTGTTCGAAATGATGTTCAGGTCTTCTCCACAATCTTCTGACTCTATGTTTTCTTCTTCAGCATCAAAGTAATCTTTCTCAGAACTTGACTTATCCAGGGGTTCAAGTTTCACCACAGATTCCTCTACTATCTCCCCCACTGAATCTGTGCGCTCTAAAGAAACAGTCACAGTCTCTAGACGCTTGGGTTTCTCTTGGATAATAACATCTCTACTTGTAGAAACTTGGTTATTTACTGGGTTGTATATTCGGTAACCCTTGACATTGTCACAATAACCAACAAGTATGTGTTTTATAGATTTCCTATCCCACTTTGTCCTTTTTTCTTTAGGTATATGTACCATCACTGGACTCCCAAATACACGCAGATGTTGCAAGTCTGGTTTCCTACCAAACCACATCTCATATGGAGTTTTTTCAATACCTGAAGCTATAGACCTGTTCTTGAGGTATACTGCAGTGTTTGCAGCTTCTGCCCAAAACTTCTTGTCTAATTCTGCTTCAAAAAGTAAGCATCTAGCTCTTTCCACAATGGTCCTGTTGCTTCTTTCACTGAGTCCATTCTGCTCTGGCGTGTAAGCATTCGTTTTCTGGTGAATAATCCCTTCATGCTTCAGAAAATCTCGAAAAACATTGCTACAATACTCACATCCGTTGTCTGTGCGCAATATTTTTATTCTTGTGTTTTGATAATTCTCCACCATTGACTTAAACTCTTTGAAACAAGTCAGTGTTTCACTTTTACACTTTAAAAAGTAAATAAAGGTCATCCTGGTGAAGTCGTCTACAAACAGCAAAAAATATCTTGCACCACCTATTGATTTGCACTCCATCGGTCCACAGATGTCTGAATGCACAATCTGTAAGATTTCTGTAGCTCGTGTACCCGTCGAAAAAGGTAATCTTGACTGTTTTCCTTCACAGCAAACTTGACAGCTAGACTTACTAGTCACAAACTTGTCTGAGTAATTCATTCCATATACTAAACCTTGTTTCATCTTGTTCATGTCTGTGCTGTTTAAGTGCCCAAGCCGTCTATGCCATGTTTGCCCATCTGCTGTTGATGATGATAACAAACAGGTCTCACTTTGAAGGATTAACTTGTATACATTGTTGACAAGTTCCGCCTCAGCAACTACATTGCCTAATCTGTTTTTTATAAGGCATCGGCCGGGTTCAAACACAACACTATTTCCATTTTTTATCAATTCACTGACAGATAACAGGTTAGTCGCAAGTGTTGGTACGCACAATACGTTCTTTACTGTGATCTCGTAACCGTAACTTGACGTGACCTCTATGTCGCCCGCACATGATACAGGCACGGCTGTATTGTTTGCTACTGTGATTTCAGGTAAACTTAACGAATCCATCCTATTTGTCAACCAACTTTCGTTTGCAGTCATGTGTGTGCTGGCTCCAGAATCAACATACCAGTCGCACTTATTAAAGTTTCCACTGAGAAAAACAACACTAAAGGCATTTGTCTGTTTTTTCTTCTCTGTTTTATCGTTTCTAAATGGACATTGAGACATGTAATGTCCAGACTGTTTGCATTTGTAGCATGTTATTGTTTTGATAGTTCTGTCATTTGAGTTTGACATTGAAGTCGGTCCGCCATGTTTGCTATTGCTGCCAACTTTACCGAGTTTCTTCTTCTGCCAACCTCGGGCAATAAATGCTGAGTTATCATTCCTGTTTCCGTTCACTTCAACTGAGTCGCCATTTTCCATATCTAACAATTTTGTTTTTATGGAATCTGCTGTGATTTGCATCCCGGAATGCTCTATTGCCATGATCATTGGCATAAACTTATCTGGTAAACCGGCTAGTAACAATGACCCAACCCAATCATCGTTTATTATGAATCCAGTACCACTTAACCGTTGCGAAGTTTCCACAATTTGTGTAACGTAACTGGTCATATTTTCACACTTTTCTAGTCTGATGGAGATTAAATGACGTAGCAAAGTTATTCTTCTTGAAAAACCCGAATCGTCAAACAGAGCTTTCAGTTTTGTCCATAACTGCTTAGTTGTCTCAGTCTCCTTTATGTGCACAAACAATGATGCGTCAATAGTCAGGATCAATTTTGCACGTGCTCTGGCATCTGCTAGTTTCTGTGCTGCATCTGTCGCCACTGCTTCCTGCTTGATGTACTTGTCCGTATCCTCAAGTACAAGCACGTTTTGAACGGCGAACGCCCAGTCATCATAGTTCTCTCGACCCTTGAGCTTTGGCACACTCAAAAAAAGATTTGAGTTCATCTTGATGAGTTGATGTCACACGCGCAAAAGGAACTAACAAACTAACAATAACTTTTCGAAAAAAAAACAGTAAAACTTTAATTTTCTTTGCAAAATCTGGGTCTGGGCCCATAACCTAATAAAAAACGTTGGTTTACATTTTGACAGTTTTTAATAGACTAAAGGTTTAACCATAAACTTATAGGCTCATAGAATAGATGGCGCTACGTGTATTAAAACCTTACCTTGTGTTTTGATAATATTCTAACACTAACCACGGCAACCACGGTAACCATGTCAGAGGCCCTTGCGGTGGTTTAGAAACTCTGACACTAGGGTGCTACTGCCCACACGATAAAGAAGAAGAACTACACACTAAGAAACAACTCCGTAAAAGTTTTGTTTCTCTCGACACGTTTGTTATGATGGAAGTGTTGAAAAAAAAATGCATTTTCAAAGTAATTGCTTTTGAGCTGTTTTGTATAGAGATTCAGTACCGGATACACTCTGCACCTTGTTTGTAGGGATATACCTTTCCATAGTACGCTGTACAAATGTTCATATTTTTTTATTGTACGAGCGTTTTTACACGTTGTATGAAGATGACCTTCTGTAGCTATCTATTCTGTGTTCCAAGTCTTTCTCGTTGAGTTGGATTAAAAGACAAAAGACAGTCGTCACTAGAATACGACAGCCCTCCGCTTTAAATTAGTTGACGTTTGTTAAACGTTTTGTGAGGGAATGGTGAGGTAATGAAGATTACCTTAAGACAACTTGCATAATAGAGACTGCGAGATGTTATTATGAGGTTGTATTCTCGATAATTTTATCTATGGTGTTTTTTACAGGTGGAATTTTATAATGCTGCCTGAAGGGAAAGTACTCTAAATACTTAAGTTAACAAATTTTATAAATTTAATGCAGTTTTGTACTTTTTAAAAATAAAATTTGAGTAAAATTTGCTAACTTAGGTATTTAGAGTACTTTCCCTCCAGGTAGCATTATAAAATTCCACCCTGTATATGGTGTTGATGTACGCGTCATGTTCGTGAACGGGCGCTGTCAGTTGGGATTGGACATCTTTTAACTGCCATGGTTTACATCTTTATTATTATTTTGTTTTACATTCAACATCATTGTTTTCATGTACATATATTTTCTTTTTTATATTTTTCTTTTATATTTTTAAGTATGTTATATTGTATGCCTTTAATTATTGTAATTGGTTCACTTGTAACCGTTTTAATTAAAGTAAAAATAAATAAATAAATGTAGAAGCAAATTTTAACAAAATCTTGGTTACAATGTGTTATGTTACCAAGATTTTGTTAGAACCAAATTGAAAGAAAAGAGTGTATGGAGTTTCTTGCTTATTCTTCTCTATAAAGACCATACAACACAATCGGGGACAGATCAGGCGCAGGACCAACGGCTTTACGTGCTTTCCGAGCCACGGGGGTGTCACAACAGCAACTTCCAAACTCTGGGCTGTTACTGAGAAATTTCTAATGGAAAAAGCACTTTTCGAACCCAGGACTTCACGCTCAACAGTCGGGCTTGCTACCACGAAACCAACGGGGCAGTCCAAGGGCAGGGCGAGAATGTCCGTAGTAATATTATAAATGCGAAAGTAACTCTGTCTGTCTGTCTGTCTGTCTCTTCTTCACGCCTAAACCACTGAACCGATTTCAATGAAATTTGGTACAGATATAGTCTGGGAGCCGAGAAAGGACATAGGATAGTTTTCATCCCGGAAATCCCCCGGGAACGGGAACTATTAATCCACGCGGACGAAGTCGCGGGCAAAAGCCAGTCTACTATAAATGTCTTGATTAATTATTAAAATTAGCAAGAGTTTTCACTTTATAAAACACTGAAGGTCGAAGTTTTATCGTCAAGAATCGATGTAAGAAAGAAGCTGCGAGTTCACAAAACTTTTTTATGGATTAACTTTCGAAGGATTTGCAAGGGGCACAAATGAGTTTTTAAACTGTCTAATTGCATTACTTATGTAGAAGAACAGGAAATACAGTTAAATGTAAATTAATGATAATCTTCTTTTTTTCGAATCAATGATAATCTTCTTCTTAGCGTTTCGATGACCAACTATAATAGAGCTATTTATTATATTGTTGCGGCCCAAAATTTGGCCACTTTAACTGCGTTGTCGGTGGCAGCCATTAAATCTTCTTGCGTGCAGCTGTTAGGGCATGCAAGGCACGACTTGAGATGGGCCATCGTTTGTGCTGTACCGCACAGTCAGTTCAAGTCGCTACCGTCACCGAATCCCCACCTAAACAAGTTGTCTTTGCTCCGACCGACCAATGCTAATCTTAAGGTATCTTGGGTTGGAGTCCTAGGTTGAGCAAAGTGTTATTGGGTTTTTCTATGAAATTCTCAGTAGCAGCTTGAACTTAGAATCTATGCCCGGTAAATGGCAATAGGCTCGCCCCCTATAACATGGGACCTAAACATGCCGGAAAACTGTGGGTATACATTGGTACACTTCTGCCTAACCCGTCGGGTAATACAGGCGAGCTACTACTAACTCCCAGCTGTTACAGAGATTTTCATAGAAAAACTACTATTAATTACTAATTTATATAATTATAGTGTACATTTGTGTTTGGCCCAGTGGTTAAGGTGCCTGTCTGTCACAAACAACGCTGTTGGTTCGCAACCGGCACTAGCAACTACTAATATGACTTTTTCTATAAAATAATGAATAATAAAGAATGGAATAAACGTTTATTGTCTCCAGTATTACAGCTAGTAGTCGTACGTACATACTCTTCTTCTCCTCCTTAGCCTTTTCCCAACTATGTCGGGGTCGGCTTCCAGTCTAACCGGATGCAGCTGAATACCAATGTTTTACATAGAGCGACTGCCTATCTGACCTCCACAACCCAGTACAGTACCAGTACCCAGTAGTCGTACGTGCATACATAGAATTATAATACTTTCTAAGTTTATCCTAAACATCAATGACGTCGGTGAAGAAAAATATCGTGAGGAAACCTGGACTTATATGTAAATCTGGAATCAGGAAGTCTGCAATCGCCAATCGGCGTTGAGCATTGACTTTTGAATTATCATTCAAATTATAGTTGGCTATAAACTTGTTTAATATTTACTTTGGGACATACTGCTATATAGTTTGGACAGCTTTAGTTTAAATAGCGAACTGGCAGCGACTCCGCCCGCTCGGCTTATTTCACCCGCCATAAGTTACGTCTTTGGTTAATGCTCCGCTCCTGTGGGTCGTAGCGTGATATTATATAGCCCATGTTACGCAGCAATAATGTAGCTATCTATTAGAGAAAAAATGGTTGAGCCAATTCGCTACAAACAAACAAACAAACAAATCTTACCTCTTTATAAAATTAGTATAGATGATTATTCGGAGATATTTAACAATTCATTTATAGAAAGTAATAAAAAAATAATTACTATAACTTGGTAGATTATATACTATCACGCCTGTATTTTCCGAAGGGTAAGGCAGAGGTGTACCAATGTACACCCACAGTTTGCCGGTATATTTAAGTCCCATGTAGGGGGCGAGCCTATTGCCGTTAACCGGGCACAAATCCAAACTCCGAGTTGCTACTGAGAATTTCATAGAAAAACTCAATAACACTTTTTGCTCGACCTGGGAATCGAACCCAGGACCTCTAGCGTAACAGTCGTGCTTAGGGCCACTAGGCTAACTAGGCAGTTATCCGTACTAATATTATAAATGCGAAAGTAACTCTGTCTGTCTGTCTGTCTTTTCTTCACGCCTAAACCACTGAACCGATTTCAATGAAATTTGGTACAGATATAGTCTGGGACCCGAGAATGGACATAGGATAGTTTTAATCCCGGAAATCCCCCGGGAACGGGGACTATTAATCCACGCGGACGAATTCGCGGGCAAAAGCTAGTTTATAATATTAAGGAGGATATTAAAATAATTATCAGCTTACCAAACAATAAAGCGGTATGTCACCAAGAAAATGTAATTAAATTTCAAAGCTCCAAGCTAGCCGTATTAAATTATAGACAGACTGACTATGAATAAGGATTTCATTCAGCCAATCAGAACTGTGTTTTTTTAAATAAAGAACACATTCAAGATTTAAATAAAGAGAAAATGTAACAGGTAACGAATTCTACTTATATTATAAATGCGAAAGTTTGTGTTTTTGTCTCTTCTTCATGCTAGTTTTTTTTTTTATACCACTGTAGGTGGTGGTGTTAAGCGGTCACCGCAGCCTATGGACACTTGCAACACCAGAGGCATCACTCGTGCGTTGCCGACCCCGAAAAAACCTCAAAACTCCTTTCTTGAAGAACCCCATGCTGTAGTCTCTTGGAAAATCTTAGCAGGGAGCGCATTCAACAACTTAAGCGTACGAGGGAGGAAGTTCCTCTGAAACCGTACCGTACGGGACCATTTGGGTTCCAAGGTGTGAGGATGGGCCCCCTGCCGATGGCAAGAGGTGCGATGGTAAAAAGTGGCATAATTTCAGACATACATAATAGTGCGGAATAACACATACGCTTCGCTCGGATTACTTTTTGTAAATAAACCTTATGCTCTTTAAAATAAGATTATTATTTATATATATAGATTGATTTAAAAAACCTTATTGCCTTGACTTAAATTTAAAATTTCGTTTGAGAGCTGACTGGAGTAAATTTTACGATTAAAATGTCCTTCTTAAGAAATAAGTTTATGATTATTATCATTATTTACAGGGCGACTGCTTGATTGATACAACGTTTAATATAAAGTTTTTTTTTAATTTAAATTTAAGCTAGGAGTAATAAAAATATTCATGGAAAAATAAATAATGATTCAAAATGCATTTTGTAGTAAAACACTTCTACACTTCAGTTTGTAAACAGTTTATTATTAGATTTACACGATTAAAACAGTAGTACCTACACAAAGTTTAGCTCCACAGCACCTGTAGCCATGTAACGAAACGATAAACGCAAACGCTGAGTGGGCTTTAGTAGATCTTCAACTTTATGTGCTTGGTTTTAAGTTGAAGATCTAATGAAGATTGCATAGCGTTTTCGTTCTTTCCAGTTGCTAACGCTTAGAAATCTTTAATAGATTTTTAACTTAAGGCTCTGGGGTATAAAGTTTAAAATCTATTGGTAACTACCGAGCGTTTACGATTATCGTTTGCGACTTGGCTAGAGGGCCAGGGTACAATAATGAGGAGAAAACAAATACGTGGCCGATTATGATAGCGTTGCGAGCCGGACTGAAGCGCGCGCGCTGCGTGTGTAGGCGGGATGCGGCCGCACGGTCCGCACAAGGAAGACACGAGTACAAACCGTGCCACGAAAGATGACCTCCAACTTTATTATTTTGTAATAAATATTGTGAAGAATTTTTGTATGTTGTTTTAATTCCAATGTCATCGAAAAATCTCTGAATAGATATACCATCACGCCTGTATTCCCCGAAGGGTTAGGCAGAGGTTACCCACAGTTCGCCGGTATATTTAGGTCCCATGTAATAGATATTTAGGTCCCATGTAATAGGGGGTGAGCCTATTGCCATTAACCGGGCACAAATCCAAACTCCGAGCTGCTACTGAGAATTTCATAGAAAAACCCAATAACCACTTTTTGCTCAAAACACAACACACTTAGTGCCTGCGCAAGCTTCCCATACTGACACTCGCCAAGTCTCATATTTCGTGGCACGGACTGTACCTACGCGTTACTATGCGGTGTTGGCGCGAAATTTAAAATTCTTCCTACAATTTTTACCATTTTCCAGAATTTACCAAAAGTACAATATTTTTTCAAATCTATGGGAGGTCTATGTCCAGCAGTGGCATTCTATACGGTAATTCCACCGTCACTTCGACGCTCACTTCGCACTTCAAAGTGTCAAATAAATCAATGTAATTTGAATTTGATTGTTGATGTCATTGAATAGCGACTTAAGATGCGAGTTCATGTCTGAATTTTACAGAATCGACGTACAGCACTGGACGTCCTACGGCTGATATGATGATGACGATGACAATACTTATTCAGATTAAAAAAAAACATCCTTAAAAACTGTTGTATTTATTTGAATTGAATTGACTAACTAAAAAACTAATATATTTTTATTGCCATTGACAAATATTACATTAAATTGACATTATTTACTCTAAAAATTTGATATTGCACTGTATGGATTTAGACTTTACTTAAAAAAAACACTAATATATTTGTACACCAATTTTATTGGTGTACATCACTAAACATATTTAGCGCTAAATGTATTTAAATTAACATTCTGTCTCTGTCACCTTCTAACAATGTGAAAGGGATGCAATGATGTTTTAAATACGTTAAGGCACTAAGGCTAACTTTCACCAAAATCCCTAAACATCAGCCTTACTTATAAAAATAACGCTAAACAATACTTAGCTACTTATCAATTGATTAACTCTCAAATCTTTGACTAAAATCAATTATTTTTCACATAGCAACTACTTTCAACGGTGTCTCAGATATAAATCTTACCTATAAACGTTAATCAGCGTTGAGATGTTGCCTAAGTGACAGAAAATTTAAACAGCGGCGACCCGTTGTTTAAGTAAAGTTCGTAAGTAAGATGGCGGGCTACAATCAGCTGTGACGATGACATTTTTGGTCTATGGATTCTATTGTAAATTTTGACAATTATGCTCAATATCAATATTGTTCGTTCGATTTCGTTCTCGAATAATTTGGTGATGCTCTATGCTGACCGTCTAAGTGAAGGCAGATTGAAATAGTGTTAGTAGTCAGTCACATAAGAGGTAGCTAAGTATGAATTAGCGTTATTTTTATAAGTAAGGCCCATTTAGTGCTAAATGTGTTTAAATTATCATTCTGTCACTGTCACCTTCTAACAATGTGACAGGGATGCAATGATGTTCTAAATACGTTTAGGCACTAAATGTAGTTGGTGATTTATGGTGAAAGTTGGTCTAAAAAACGACGGGTTACACTCCGGGAGTGCCGGCAGAAGTGAAAACTTGAATATTAACGTTGTGCATTTTTGATATTTTGGAATGGTTAGGGAATAATTTTGCACGAATTGCTTTAATTATCAGTATAAAAGTACTATCATTTATGTGGTAGAATACAATATTTATTTATTGCGCTATCGTACACACGAATTGTCATATTTGTGTACGATAAATTCGTAAGATTTTCGATCAGGTCACGTGTCCTGACGCGAGTTTAACATTTTTTACCCATTCCAAAACAAGTGCACAACGCCGCTTACGAATTTTCGATCAGGGTCACGTGTCCTGACGCGAGTTGAACATTTTTTACCCATTACAAAAAAAAAGTGTACAACTCCGCTAAAGAAATTTTCACTTCAAAAACTTAATAATTAAAAAAGCAAACGCCTCGCTGAATAATTTTCACATTGGTCAATTTTTCACAATAGAAAAAGCAAGTGTTCATGTACGTTTTATTCTGGTCAGTACATACGGGGAAGTATACAATGGGGCAACCTTTGCACGGCACGCTATACCTAAGCAATGACGGGAATAGAGCTTCATATGATCTTGTTGTCCAAGACATATCATCCTTAAGAGGTGCAAATGTAAAATGCAAGAATGCTGATAATAAGACCGTCAGAACACCACCTGAAGAAAAAAATGAAAATTTAATTAACTATTACATATGAAAGAAAAAGAAAGAAAGAAAAACCATTTATTCGCATGAGAATGTGACGCAAATAACATAAACTTACTTAACCTACTTAAATACAAAAAGAAAAGCTTAAATAAAAAATAAAATAAAAATAAGAATATAATTATTCGTGTAAAAATGCGCCACAACCACGCGAAACGGCTGACGCTCAGCATGAAGCTGTGGTCCGTGCACGAGGCACGGAACCACAGCGCTGGTTTTCAGCGTAAGCCGGCGTCGTGTCGCTGTCTCGGAACTATAAGTAAGACATTACCCTACAATTCCGAGACAGAACAACAATACAATCATCACAGTCATATCATCACGCCTGTGATGAGGAGCTCGTGGCTAAACAATTACAAGCGCATCGACCGATCTTCCGATTTAAGCCACGCTTGCCGAGGTTGGTCTGTGGATGGGTGACCATTTACCATAGCGAGTTTCCTCCGTGCCTCGGAAAGCACGTAAAAGCCGTTGGTCCCGGCTGTCATTTGTAGATCTTTAACAGTCGTTACTGTTAGTCAGAAGCCAGAAAGTCTGACAACCAGTCTTACCAAGAGTATCGTATTACCCATTACTGGGTTGTGGAGGTCTGATAAGCAGTCGCTCCATGTAAAATACTGATATTCAGCTGCATCCGGTTCGACTGGAAGCCGACCCCAACATAGTTGGGAAAAGGCTAGGCAGATGATGATATCATCACGCCTGTATTCCCCGAAGGGTTAGGCAGAGGTATAGCAGTTACACCCACAATTCGCCGGTATATTTAGGTCGATAATAGTGGGCGAGCCTATTGCCACTAACCGGACATAAATCCAAACACCAAGCTGCTACTGAGAATTTTATAGACAAATCCAATAACACTGCCTCGTACATCGAAAAGCACGTAAAGCCGTTCTTCCACCTGCAGTGAGATTCTCTAAGCCTCACTTCGTAATTCGAAAGCTGAATCCGCAGTGAGATTACAAAATGGTATTCTGTTAAACACGATCACGCCGGTGACGTCACCACGGCGAGCGAATACTAAACCAAGGTCAAGTGGGTTTATTATCGAAGTGAGAGCGGTCACTCGAGTAAGAGTTGTTGGCATTTTAGAGAATCGCACTACAGATCTCTCTCCGGTCGTGTCAAATCGCCTTCCCTTCGGATTATGCGAGTGAAGGAAGAGGGAGTGCACTTGTGTTTGAAGCTATACAGATGATGACGATTTTTATACAAGCTGTTGATTTGCATCCTCGTCAAATTTAAGGAGCTTGTCATAGAAAAAAAGAAGAAATCAAATATAATTACGAAACCTGGCCAATATTTAATAAATGCTTGTTTTTTCACTTGCAACTATCAAAAAACAGTATTCCAGAATACTCCTCTTGCAAAAATCAGCATCGCCCAGTTGCGTATGCGGTAGGCAGAGTTATCGCGCGGCTATATCAATGCGTGCATAGCGCCTAAACCCTCTGGCGAGATGGCTAGTTCGAATTGGAAAATCACGTCAAAAAATATAAATTAAAAAGAAAAGTCACTTATTATTGATTCGTGTTAAGAATCACGAGCATAGTTAACTCCTTGAATTTGACGAGAATGCAAATCAACAGCTTGTATAAGTCGAGGTGGGTAAGTTTTCATCTCTAGGTCAGAGGTAACAAAGACAAATTCGACGTTGAGACGTGAGTGAGTTTACCCAGAAGAAGCCTGTTCACTCTAACTTTAAGGTGCAACCTCCACGGTAGCCCGCCAGATTCAAATTTTCTTACGTTTTTTGCAATGTGCAAGTCAGTATTAGGTTTAATGTTGATTAAAGTAAGATTCGTGGGCGTAAGAAGTATGTATTTTCAGAATTTTAACTATTAAAATCAGTAAAATAACTCCATAAGTCGTTATAATTCCAAAATGTCAAGATTTCATGAAATAGTCATTCTTTGGGTTTACCTGGCCCTATGGAGTTTTATTGCTGACCTAAATGGTTATAATTCTGAAAATACACAATTCTTACGACCGCGAATTATACTTTAATCAACATATAATAACTTAATACTAACTTGCAAATTGCAAATAACGTAAGCAAATTTGAACTTCGCGGGCCACTGTGGAGGGTCCACCTTAAAGAGATTAGGGTTGAATGCATTCGGAAATATAGACGTTTGTAGATAGTTCCACTTTTTTGCTGTGCGCATTATAAAATACGTTTTGAAACGCTTAGTGCGAATCAATTAATGAATAGGAAGAAATGGTCAAGCATACAGTATTTGCTCAATTGACTGCCCCGTTGGTCTCGCGGTCGCAAGCGCCACTGCTGACCGAGGGGTTTTGGGTTCGATTTCCAGGTCAGGCAAAACTATTTTTTGTCTTCAAAAACTACGACTTTGCCTTATTTTTTTTTCATGATTATTAAAATTGAAGATTTTCTTTAGTGAATTATGAGGGCCAAAACACGATTGACATAATTTGGCTCGATACAAAAAAATCGCAAAGTCTCAAAATTAGCATTTTTTAAGAGAAATAACGGTTTTATTCGATTGTAATTTAAGCAATTTCAATAAAATTTAGTCTATACGTTCACCATTAAAGACATTAGGGGATTATGGGTTCATTTTAATGTAACAAAGCAAATAGAATTTTAAAAAGAAATATTTATAAGAAGCATGCAATACGCACCGCTCCCGCAGACCCGTCAGTCGGACGCAGCGCGTCACCACGATACCATTTCGCCTTACGATTAGCCACCGTGGCCGGAATCGGTCTGGAGAGTTACATTTAAATTTACTCAATTAGTTTAATCTCAAACCACTTACAAATTAGTCGCATGTTCACTTTCATAATAAATCAAATGTCTCGTTCAAATTGTCCCAATGGTTCAAATAGGCGCGTCTGAAGTTGAAGAGTTGCTTTATCAACATTCGATTTACAAAAAAACACACATTCTAAAAAAAAACTAGCAGCATGTTAATTAATGCCTACTAATTATTGGTTTAAATAGCTATTTAAAAAACATTACATTAATTTTAATTTGCAGTGTCGTGATGGCCCAGTGTTTAAGGTGCCAGCCTCTCATGCACAAGGTTGTGGGTTCACAACCGCCACGGGCAAGTACCAATGTGACTTTTTCTAATTCATACGTACTTTCTTAGTTTAACTTGGACATCACTGACATCGGTAACCATGTCAGAGGTCTTCGAGGTGGTTTAGAAACTCTGACACTAGGGTGTGTGGGGTCGTATGACCTTTCAGCCCACACGATAAAGAAGAAGAATATTCAAATTCAAATTCAAAGCATTTATTTCAATTAGACCATTTACAGGCACTTTTGAATTGTCAAGAAGTTAAAGTTGAAGCTAGTTGCTTGTTCCAAAACGTAGGTCTCTATGGAGAAGAACGAGCAAGAAACTCCATGGACACTCTTTTCTTTCAATTTGGTTTTTACAAAAACTTGGTTCCAAAAATTGTGGTTGCTTCTATATGTGAAAACAATGAAGGTGAATATAAAACAATAAAATATTATAATAAAGATGTAAGCCATGGCAGTTAAAAGATGACCAATCCCAACTGACAGCACCCGTTCACGAGCATGACGCGTGCATCAGCACCATTTAGCTCGACCATCTTGAAGGGAACCGAACGATCCAATGCACGCGCCACCATCAGCGAGACATTAAAGTGAGCATGACAAAGCTCTCCACTGCCATGCTTAGTGTCCAACGCATACTTAGTAACTTAACAAATAAAATATGGCTCCATGGTACTCACATTTACAATATTGAAATAACAGTTCAGTTTGATTCTTTTACTAATACAGTTACAAGAGCAATAGTAGTAGTAGAGCTCTTTGTGAAGGAGCTTGTCCGGGGAAGTACTACCACCATACCTATTTCTGCTGCAAAGCAGCGTTGCTGTGTCCGGTTTCAAGGGTATGCCGGTGTAATTACAGGCACATGAGACATTTCAACTTGGTGTCTGGGATGGCAATGCATATTTCAAGGCCTCTAGTATTGCAGAGACATCAATACTAGAGGCATAGGCAGAGGTGGTCACTTAACATCAGGTGGGCCGTCAAAAGATAGATTCTCGGCGTGTTGCCCGATAAAAGAAGTTAAAAAAACCCGGCCAAGTGCGAGTCGGATTCGCGCACGAAGGGTTCCGTACCACAATGTATAAGCAAAAAAAAAACACGATTTTTGCATGGGCCCTTAAATATTTGTTTTATTTTAATATGTATAATAATGTAAATTATTAAATTATTAGTGAAATTTACCCGACTGCGCCAGAAGGAGGGTTATGTTTTTCGAGAGTATGTATGTATGTAAAATTGTTTGGCACGCTCTGCAGCTTGAACGGCTCGATGGATTTTAGCTTGAGAGGTGTCGTTAGATTCGTATTTTCTGTGAGAGTGACACAGGGTGTATAAAAAAAAAAAGAAAATTGGCGGATTTTGGCGCCAAATTTAAATGTTTGGCACGCTCTGCAGCCTGAATGGCTGAATGGATTTTAGCTTGAGTGGTGTCGTTAGATTCGTATTTACTGCGAAAGTGACACTGGGTATATTAAAATTAAAAAAAGACTAAAAAAATAAAAAGCAGTAATTTAAAAAACAAAAAAGTGGTGGTGTGTGTGGTGGTTTTTAAGTGGATATAAACTAAATATTCTATGAATATTTCAAGCGTCTACCTGCCGCCGTAATCGACGTCAAGCAAAAAATGTTGTATGGGTGCCCCCCTTAATTTATATTTTATTCTGTATTTTAGTATTTGTTGTTATAGCGGCAACAGAAATACATCTTCTGTGAAAATTTCAGCTGTCTAACTATCTCGGTTCATGAGATACAGCCTGGTGACAGACGGACAGACAGACGGACAGCGAAGTCTTAGTAAGAGGGACCCTCTTACCAAGACTTCGCTGTTTTACCCTTTGGGTACGGAACCCTAAAAATCAAGCTTTTAGGGTACCGTGTCACGGAGTGACAAGGGGGCAACATGTCCTGGAGCGTTTGCGGAGCGGAGAGGTATTGTTGTGGAACTTTGTTTCCCATTGAACACGAGGTATTTGAACAAAAAAAAACAACAAGAATACAACTAGGTTCTAATTTAATACAACAAACATATACCACGGTATAAAATAGTCAGATTATCGTCTTGCTGACAAGTTGTGAAACACACGTTCATGTATGTTTTGTTGTTGTTGCAACACACTGGTAAGTAAACCTCAGGACAATCTTCGCATGGAATCAGCCTAGTCAATGGTGGAAATAGACGTAAGTATTGTTTTAATGTTGTTGTCGGTTCAGTAGTAGTACTTGTCGACTGCGAAGTAGAATGTTGGATGTATATCGCTAACAGAAACAGAAACAAAACATCTGTAAAACAAAAACAAAACAATTTCATTATCGTGTGCATAAGACGAGGTCTTTAGCGCGACTGCTCTGCGGGTTGTTCGAAAGAGATACCGCGCCCCCGGAACGCAAAGGGCACATGAAGGAACATAGATGGTTTACGTCAGTAAAAGTCTGACACTAAGGGCGGGGGAAGTTATTTGATGATTTCCCATCTATAAAAAAAGCGCGACTGCTACGCTAGAGGTCTTTGGTTTAATTCCCAGGTCGAGCAAAGTGTTATTGGGTTTTTCAATGAAATTCTCAGTAGCAGCTCGGAGTTTGTGCCCGGTTGATGGCAATAGGCTTGCTCCCTATTACATAGTACGTAAACATACCGTCGAACTGTGAGTGTACTTTGATACACCTCTGCCTAACCCTTCGGGGATTGAAGACGTGGTGGTATGTGGTGTAAGACAGAGTGGAGCAGATGAGTGTTGGAGTGGACACCACGTTTAGGCAAACGCAGTTTGGGACACCCTGCTGCACGGTGGACCGATGATTTAAAGAAGGGCAGTGGATGGATGCGGGCTGCCCAGGACCGGGATGGTTGGCGCTCTTTGGGGGAGGCCTATGTACAGCAGTGGACGGCTATAGGCTGATATGATGATGGTGATAATGATACAGGATATTCTAATAAAAGGCTGTTTTTTCTGCTAAGAAAATAAACCTTAAAGGTGGAGCCAGCCGAGCGTAATTTTGCGAAACGTGAGCCGCAGAATTTCTGCCGGGTTACTTACTTTCTACTGAAACTGACAACTCATTTTGAGTCGCCGTGTGAACGGAACAGGAGTTTTGTATGAAACCGAATGTAGCAGAAATTACGCGACCGAAATTCTGCGACTCACGACTCACAAAATTACGCTTGTCTGGCTCCACCCTAAGGAGTTGCTCCTACCAGGGCTGCGGGTTGTTCGAAAGAGATACCGCGCCCCCGGAACGCAAAGGGCACATGAAGGAACATAGACGGGTTTTAGTCAGTAAAAGTCTGACACTCCCTCCCGCCCCGCCCAGGGCGGGGGAAGTTATTTGACGATTTCCGGTCTTAAAAAAAACCCCTAAGGAGTTGTAATAAATACGTACTTTTTATATTGTTAGGGTTAAGTAATAAAAAATAAAGTTATTGTTTCCAAAATATATCTACTTATTTTATTGGCAGTCGCCGCTGCCAGTCGTGTGTCGTGATGGCCCAGTGGTTAAGGCGCCCGCCTCTCATGCACGAGGTTGTGGGTTTGCAACCAGCCACGGACAAATACCAACGTGACGTTTTCTAACTCATATGTACTTTCTAAGTTTATCTTCGACATCACTGACATCGGTAACCATGTCAGGGGTCCTTGAGGCGGTTTATAAACTCTGACACTAGTGTGTGTGGGGTCGTTAGACCTTACTGCCCACATGATAAAGAACGAAGAAGAAAATATGAAAAAGATGAAAAGGAGACGGGGATTTCTGGGCCAAATTGTATTAAGTTGTGATATGGGTTAAAAAAAGCGTCATATTTTTCTATTTCAAATTACAAAAAAAATTGCCTAATTCGATGTCAGAAAGACGAGAAATCTTAAAAATAAGTTTATGTTACGACTAAAAGGGGATATCGATTACTATAATAGATTAATGTGAATGAGTTTCAACAATTGAACAGAATATATCTTGCACCAGATGATTGATTTAACATAATGCCCGCAGTTAAAAAAAAAACAACATAATATAAAGAAATCTTAAAGTTGATTATCGTTTACAATTCGATTTATTACTTGTATTTTTAATCTGTGCTGGCAGTGACATAGAATACTTTTTGACAGCTCTAGTAGACTGTCATTCACTCATTTTGTAGTATCGTTTTGTGAGTTTCCTAATGTAATACAATTAATATAGTAAATACAATACAATACACTCAATACAGTACAATTAATATAGTAAATAACAGTATAACATAATAAAATAGCAATCGCTCTTCAAAATTCGTCGGTTTAGTATAGGTTTTTGCCAATTTATTGCATAACCTCACTTTTAGAAAACCTTCTATAACTCTGCTCTCAGACTCAAAATTCGCCGAATGTTTAGTAATACATTGTTATTATATTATTAGCCATTAATTGACACCAATTTTATCTTTTAACACCCGGGCCCAAGAATGTATGAAACCGTATCCGTCTCCTTTAAGGATAAAAACACTTACGAATTGGTCGCATGTTGAAATTTCAAAAAATATTATTGTTTTTTTATGATTTTCTGCAAACAACTGAAGATTTGGAATGTGTACTACTTAGTAATCAAAAAGTAATATTAATTAGGTTCTATTGATTGCTTTAATTAGCAATTAGAGGTAACTACTTTGATCAATCTTAATTTTTAGATGATTGACCTAAGTTAAGGGGCTGTAAAAATCAAATGTTTACCTAATTAGGTAATAATGCACCGTAACAAATAAGGTTTAAATTAGCGATAGTTGAATCGAATGACCACCAAAATAAAGTATTTTTTGCAGTTATCACTAAATTGAGTGAAGACTGAGATTGACTGCCTCGATAGCCTATGTCCTAAGCGCGACTGCTACGCTAGAGGCCTTGGGTTCGATTCCCAGGTCGAGGAAGGTGTTATTGGGTTTTTGTTAGAAAGTCTTAGTAATAGCACTGGGTTAGGATTTGTGCCCGGTAAATGGCATTATAAAGCTCGAAAAATATTTAATCAAATGTTTAAAAAAATAGTACATTTTTTTGGGATAAAAAGTAATCTATGTGCTATTCCAGGCTATAATGTATCTATGTGCCAAATTTCATCCAGATCCGTTCAACCCGTTTAAGCGTGAAAGAGTAACAAACATCAATCCATCCTCACATACCTCACATTTGTAGTATTAGTAGTAGTAGTAGTTTGACTGCTCCGTTGGTCTCGTGACCGCAAGCGTGACTGCTGAGCAAGGAGTCCCGGGTTCGATTCCCAGGTCGGGCAAAAAGTGTTATTGGGTTTTTCCATTAGGAATTTCTCAGTAGCAGCCCGGAGTTTGGAGTTGGTGGTGTGACACCCCCGTGCCTCGGAAAGCACGTAAAGCCATTGGTCCTGCGCCTGATCTCTCTCCGGTCGTGTCGGATTGCCGTCCCATCGGGCTATGACAGTTAGGGAAGAGAGAGCGCACCTGTGTTTGCACACACTTGTGCACTATAATATCTCCTGCGTACGGGGCTAGTCTGCATTAAGGTTAGCCGCCGTGGCCGGAATCGGCCTGGAGAATTTATTTTTTTAATTTTTCAGTATTAGTAGGATTTTTATTTTCTGTGCGGATCTAATTTCTTTTTCTTTTTTAACAGTTTTATATCGGGCTGTATTTATTTATATTTTTTTATAAATATGTTCATAGCAGGTGGCGTTCTGTGGTTTCTGCCTACCCTCATGGGAAAAAGGCGTGAGTTTATGTATGTATGTATGTAAATATGTTTCCCGATTTCTCCGCCGTTGGCGATGATTGCCAAAATTTCTATGTGCCATTGGACTATAAGAGTTGGGACCTTTGTTTGCAAACATACTCAAACACTAGAATATCTCCTGTGTACTGGCTAGTCTTCATTGAAATTAGCCGCCATGACCAAAATCGGTCGGTAGAATAATTGTGGGATAGTGGTTAAAGAAATAAAAATAACTTTCTTATTTTTCCAACATGTATTTCGCTATGTCTGTCGTTCTAAAAATCTCGCGTCGTGATGGCCCAGGGGCGCCTCTCATGCACGAGGTTGTGGGTTCGATCGGGTGCGAACGATCAAGTAGATACCAACTTTTTCTAATCCATATGTACTTTCTAAGTTTATCTTGGACATCACTGACATCGGTAACCATGTCAGAGGCCCTTGAGCCGGTTGAGAAACTCTGGCACTAGGGTGTGTGGGGTCGTTAGACCTTACTGCCCACACGATAAAGAAGAAGAAAGCGTACAGAGGGATATACAGCGAAAAACGACTTTGTTTTATACTATGTAGAGATTAAACTTACATAATTCTAACTGAAAGGTTAAATAAAAAACAAAAGACAATAGATTGAGTTTATTTTTTATAATCGCAGAGTTTCACAGTTGAATATAGTTTGGCCAAAATGTACAAAATGTTCTTCAGTTTTCTTCATATTTGTCGAATATTTTGGATTTAACGCTATTTTTTATTTTTAAATCTGTTTAAATATTTTTACATTGCAATGTGTCGCATTAGTACAGTCATTTGGTTATTGTTTTCCCAAAAATGTTGAGGTTGGTTTACATGGAGCGACTGCCTATCTGACCTCCACAACCCAGTTACTTGGCAACACGATACCTCTCGGTAAGACTGGTTGTCAGACTTTTCGGCTTCTGACTATCCGTAACGTCTGTCAAATGTCTAGGAATGACAGCCGGGACCTACGGCTGTGTCAGATTGCCGTCCCAATGGAATATGAGAGTCACGGAAGAGGGAGTGCACCTGTGTTTGCGCACACACTTATGAACTATAATATCTCCTGCGTATAATTATGGCTAGTCTGCATTAAGCCGCTGTGACCGAAATCAGTCTGGAGAATATTTTATTCTCATTACGTTTTTAACGTAAAATGAGATACTTATTGTCAAAACGTTATTGTCAAAACGATATTGTCAAGACGTGATTTTCCATAATTAAAATTCGGAAAGAGTTTGTTGACATGTTTATTTTATTTTTTATTACACATTTTTTTAACAGACCAATCTACACAGGCCTTTTTGGTGAGGTTCTTCGGAAAGGTCGGGTGCTAAGTACTTGTAACCGGTGTGCTTTGTATAACGAGGTATGAACGTTGACGAGGCGAAAGGAGTATGTAAGGATCGTAGCGGGTAGCGTTCTGTGGTTTCTGCCCACTCTCATGGAAAAAAGGCATGAGATCATGTATGTATGTGTTAAAACTCCGCGGCAAGTTTCCAAGTAACCAAATGATTGTACTACGAGTACATGCATTTGACAATTAAATTAAATTGAAGAAGGCTGATTTTGACAGAACTAAGCTCTATTAGCAAAAGAAATAATATGGTTTCATTATGGTTGTTTTAATAATTTTGGTGAAATGGTTTCTCTTTCAATAGTCAAAAGGATCAAAATGACTAAAACAGAGACCTACATGTAAGACAGTCAATGTATAGTTGGTATCCCACAATTCCCTTTTTGTATTCATGCAATTCATTTTGCAAATACTTGTGAATGATTGGTTGTTGGTACTGCAAACTGGTAAGTATATTCTAGGACAATTGCAGTCTTTGATTGACTCAAGAGGAGGAACTGGGTCAACCAATTTATCCATTGTAAATTTTTGTAAAAGTGCGTTGTCTTTCGGATTGTAACCTTGCCCGTCCACCATGCTTTTCTTCTTCAGTGTCGTCAAATAAACTGCAACTGTTCAAATAAATAATAAAAAACGGGGCAATTCTGGCAATATTACATACATACGGGTCGAATTGATAACTTCCTTTTTTTTGAAGTCGGTTAAAAATATAATAATACTAACCGATTATTGTCCCACTGCAGGGCAAAATTGGAAGTCGGTGGCAAACAAAACTAAAAACAGAACCAAAGCCGCTGACTTCCAAAACTAAAGTTATTTTTCAATGTTTAGTTTTTGAAGGTGGTTGTAAATAAAAATATAAATAAATAAATAAATATACCATCACGCCTGTATTCCCCGAAGGGTTAGGCAGAGGTGTACCAATGTACACCCATAGTTCGCCGGTATATTTTAGGTCCCATGTAATAGGGGGCGAGCCTATTGCCATTAACCGGGCACAAATCCAAACTCCGAGCTGCTACTGAGAATTTCATAGAAAGACCCAATAACACTTTTTGCTCGACCCGGGAATCGAACCCAGGACCTCTAGCGTAGCAGTCGCGCTCAGGACCACTAGGCCAACGAGGCAGTTATAATTTATAAATACATACATATTATAGATAAATCACACCCAGGCACAGAACAAACAATCATGCTCATCACACAAAGTTTGTCCTGGGTAGGAATCGAACCCACGACCTCCGGCTTAGCAGTCAGGGCCACTAACTACTAGACCAACAGGCCCGTCAAAGGTTGTCTTCTTTAACCGACTTCAAAAAAAAGGAGGAATCTATTCGACCCGTATGTATGTAATATTTCCAGAACTGCCCAGTTTTCGTGTATGTTAGTCTATATCAGCGTCTTTATTTCAAAAGTGTATGTATGTAGGTATGTATGTATGTATGTTATTATGTTTGTGTTCGCATATCTCCGTGACTACAAGTCCGATTTCAGTAATTATTTTTTTGTTGTACTAGGTTTTGTTCAACTTAGGGAATATTGCAGTTTCATCAAAATCGGTTCAGTAGTTTTTGAGATAGGGAATTTTTAGTGCTGTCTTGTTAATTTGTGTAGTAGTATGACAGTTCCTTCATGGATTTGAATGATGGAAGTTGATACTAATAAATAGCGAGAAATAAAAAACTTTTTTACAAAAAGATAACGGCATTCAAAAACTAAAAATAGAAAAATAACTTTAGCTTTGGAAGTCGGAGGCAATACAAAACAACAAACAGAACCAAAGCCGCCGACTTCCAAAGTTCTCTTTTTAGTTTTTGAAGGCGGTTAACTTTTTTGTGAAAAAGCTTATTTTTTAGAAAAAAGTTTAAAAAAAAAAGTTTTTTATTTAGGGTTAAATAACAAGTTCAGAAAAAAGTCTGAAAATTATACATTAGTAATTAAATCATAAAAAAAACATGGACTTTATGGTGTTATTGGGTTTTTCTATGAAATTCTCAGTAGCAGCTCGGAGTTTGGATTTGTGCCCGGTTAATGGCAACCCTTCGGGGAATACAGGCGTGATGGTATATATTTTTTTTTTTTAATTATTTATGGTGTAGGTTCGAAAGGAACGAGGGTCCAAATTTTGAAGTGCTTAACCGTGACATGTGAGGTATCGTATGAATCTTTAGTACAAGCTCAAACAGATTTTTATTTATTTTTATAATGTATTGTTTTCGATGTAGGATTATTTTTTATGGGTGGGAAATTATCAAATGTCTTCTTCGACTCTGGGTGGAGCAAAAGGGAGTGTCAGACTCTTACTGACTAAAACCCACCCGTGTTCCTCCTAATTCTCTTTGCGTTCCAGGGCCACGGTAACTCTTTCAAACAAATTCCGCAACCGATTTACGATAAAGAATGAAAAAAAATATGCTCGGAAAAAGCTACGAGACTTGATTCGATATTTATCATAATTATGTACCTACCTATAAATTTGTACGGAACCCTCGGTGGGCTAGTCCGACTCGCACTTGGCCGGTTTTTTTTTAATTCGAGATGAGTAATCTCTTTCTATCTTTGACTATAGTCTAGGTCAGAGGTGACAAAGACAAAGTCGACGATGGAGTGAGCTTACCCAGAAGAAGCCTGTTCACTCTAACTTTGAAGAGATTAGGGTTGAATGCGTTCGGATATACAGGTAGGTATAGAATAAGCAGCAGCCCCCCTAGCCAAGTTACAAACGATAATCGTAAACGCTCGGTAGGTACCAATAGATTTTCAACTTAATACCCAAGAGCCTTAAGTTGAAAATCTATTAAAGATTTCTAAGCGTTAGCGACTGGAACGAACGAAAACGCTATGCAATCTTCATTAGATCTTCAACTTACAACCAAGCACATAAAGTTGAAGATCTATTAAAGCCTACTCAGCGTTTGCGTTTATCGTTTGTGACTTGGCTAGGGTGGCAGGTCTGTTTAAGAAGAGGCTTTCGTGGTACAACAATAGGCTGGTATTATTATTGTAATAACACAATACATCAATAATAAACAAATCATACTTACGGCAGGATATGAATATTTTATAAAACTGCATTGTTCAACGTTAGCTGAAATCAAATGAGAAATTACAAATGAGAATTTGTTTTCAGACTTTAGCACTAAGTCTTAATTAATAGAATGTAATTAAAGGTTATTACTGCAATGAAAAATTAACCTAATGAGATGATAAAGTATTAATCGTCGCCCGTAACTGTCCCGTTGGTATAGTGGTCGCAAGCGCGACTGCTAAGCGAGGGGTCCTGGGCTCGATTCCCAGGTCGGCCAAAAAGTGTAATTGGGTTTTTCCACTAGGAATTTCTCAGTAGCAGCCCGGAGTTTGGAAATTGGTGGTGTTGACGCCCCCGTGCTCGGAAATCACAGGAATACAAGCGTGATGGGTGTCTATGTAAAATAAATAAAAACTAAATGGTGAAAAAAAAAAAAATGTAATCGTCGTGATGGCCCACTGGTTACAGCACCAGCCTCTTATGCACGAGGTTGTGGGTCCGCAACCGAGCACTGCCAAGTGCCACTGTGACTTTTACCATTCCATGTGTACTTTCTAAGTCTATATTGAACAACACTGACATCGGTAAAGGAAAGCATCTTGAGGAAACTTGAATTTTTATAATTTATATAAGTCGGCCCTTTTTTTTTTTAAAGATGGTAAAATCATCAAATGACCCCCCCCCCCGTCCTGGGCGGGGCGGGAGGGAGTGTCAGACTTTTACTGGCTAAAAACCATCTATGTTCCTTCATGTGCCCTTTGCGTTCCGGGGGCGCGGTATCTCTTTCGAACAACCCGCAGCCCCGGCAGGCTTTTGGCCCTTAGTGGCCCCTTCCAATTGCTGACACCTCTGTGCGCGGAACATGGACGCGCCGTCGACACGGTCTGTCGTTAATTAATAACGTACGGACGGTGAGCTACCCATTGCTCACCGCCCACAGACCGTGCCTACGGTATCCGCCTGCGGGAAGCGCAATGGTGCCGTTATTGGCAATCCATTGCGCCGGATATAAGTCGGCCTTGGGCACGCGTAGTGATCAATGCTTGTGCCTTCTCTGTATGAGAAGAGGCATTTACCCTGCAGTGGGAAAATAATAGACTAGTAAAATGTATTGAATAAGTATTTTATTTTTATTCACAACTAGCTTCTGCCCGAGGCTTTCTCCGCGTGGTTTATTTCTCCCGCGTTAAGGCCTATTCAAACCTAAACGATATTCGCTGCCGCTGTGGGTAGAGGTACATACCACGCGGGTTACGAACGGTAGCGAATACCGCTTAGGTCTGAACAGTAATATTACCGCATACCCACTGGGTTTTCTCTGCCGCAGACGGTAGCGAATACCGCTTAGGTCTGAATAGGCCTTTAAGTTACAGCTTTGGTTATTGCCCCACTGAGACGTAGCATAAACTTATAGAGCCTATACCATTCGGCTATCACTTACAAAATTATTTTTTCCAATTCGACTACTAGTTTTAGAGATTGGATTGGAAGTTGGTGGTGTGACACCCCCGTGACTTGGAAAGTACGTAAAACCGTTGGTCCATCGCCTGATCTCTCTCCGGTCGTGTTGGATTTCCATTCCATCGGGTTAGGGAGTTAGGAAAGAGGGAGTGCACCTGTGTTTGCTCACACACTTGTGCCCTATAATATCTTCTGCGTACGTGGCTAGTCTGCGTTAAGATTACTCGCCGTGGCCGTAATCGGTCTGGAGAATTACAATTTGTTGAGACTATAATATTGGTGTTACAAAAACAAGCTTTATTTGGTAACCATGTTTGTACAAACAAATTTGAGATTGAAGCCTCCTTTTAAGCAGAAGATGACTGTATTAGGAGACTCCGCTCTTTCACAAACAAAAAGTGTCTATTAATCTATTATTAACACAAGCTGTTGATTTGCATCCTCGTCAAATTTTAGGAGCTTGTCATAAAAAAATAGAAGTAATCAAATATAATTACGATACCTGGCCAATATCTAATAAATACTTGTTTTTTTAGTTGCAACTATCAAATAACAGTATTCCAGAATACTCCTCTTGCAAAATTCAGAATCACCCAGTTGCGTGTGCGGTAGGTAGAGTTGTCGCACGGCTATATCAATGTGTACATAGCGCCTAAACCCTCTGGCGAGATGGCTAGCTCGAATTTGAAAATCACGTAAAAAAATAAATAATTCAAAACCAATTTATTTTATTATTGATTTGTGTTAAAAATCACGAGCATAGTTAACTCCTTGAATTTCACGAGGTTGCAAATCAACGCCTTGTATACATACAAAAACATAAGATGATTTGAGTGCATGTTGGGTGCGTGTGTGTGCTGTATTATGTTTGTGTATTTGCTGTAGAAGTGATTCAGTCCCGCAGTAGGTAAGCTTTTTTTACCGACTTCAAAAAAAGAAGGAGGTTCTCAATTCGTCAATACATTTTTTTTATGAATGTCCCCGATTACTCTAAGACGCCTAGGCCGAATTGAAAATTCTTCTTTTGTTTGAAAGGGCACTTTACAGATGAGGATGAGTGAAAGGCGACTAACAAAAGGTATTTATGTGGCAGATGTGGGTGGCAACGCCGGGAGGGGACGCCCTAGAAAGACCTACCCTGACCTTATTGGTGAGGTTCTTCAGAAAGGTCGGGTGTGCAGTACTCGTAACCGGCGTGCTTGTATGACCAGATGTATGAACGTGAACGAGGCGAAAGTAGTATGTAAGGATCGTAGCAGGTGGCGTTCTGTGGTTTCTGCCTACCCCCATGGGAAAAAGGCGTGAGTTTATGTATGTATGTATGTGGCACTTTACAGGTACATAAATAACTGGTGAAGATCAGATGAGGATCTTCGGAGTGAACAGAATTGCACCTCGAGAGTGCAGCAAATTTCTCAGTTTTCGATTTCTACCAGTATTACGGTTCCTTCACGGATTGGAATGGCAGGAAGTTGATACTAAAAAGCGAAAAATAAAAAATAAAACATTTTTTTTACAAAAAACATAACCACCTTCAAAAACTAAAAAATTTAAAAATAACTATAGCTTTGAAAAGTAAACTTAGTTTAGTAACTTAGTTTTGGAAGTCGGCGGCTTTAGTTCTATTGTAGTTTTGTGTTGCCACCGACTTCAAAAGCTAAAGTTATTTTTCACTTTTTAGTTTTTGAAGGCGGTTGTCTTTTTTATTAAAAAGTTTTATCCATTCTTTTAGTTTTTTTTTTGCATTCATAATAATTTCTAGGGTAGATGTAAACGCGTTTATTAATAGCGCAGAGAGTTTTTGAAGTTGACCACTGGCAAATTGTGTTCTTGTTCGTGGTGTTTTTATAATATCGCATTTTCTTCTTCTTATCAACATTCCGGAATCGTAGTTTATTGATTAATGTTTTGTGAGCTAAGAAGCTATGAAATCGTTAGTCTATTCTAATTCGGGGCTTGGAAAAACCCTACAAGGGCCACTTCTTGTCATGTTCACTGGATACTCCCTAGCGTGATTAAAGCAACGAAGTTTGCATTCGTTAATGTACGTCACCCCGTCATCGCCACACACTGGGAAGTACACAAATGGACAGGTGGTGCAATCTTTGCTGTCATATGGAGCCCATTGCAAACCAGGTGGATCAAATGGGAATATGGGAAAGAATTCATTGAAGGGTTCTCTTTGGGCTCCGCGAATAGGTTCCAAAGTTATGATGAAAAAAAGTCCAACGCCTGTAAAAAGAGAAGATTGGTTATAAACAGATGAATGTACAGTCAAAAAAAGAGATAAATAACCAGGACACAACACAACACAACAACAAGATAACATAACATATAAGATTTGTTGATCGCTGAAGGCTGGTTTCAATTAAAATTTGATTTGATGATTAGAAAAAATAAACAGTTCATTAATTAAAATTAAATTAAATTTGCAGACATCTATCAGTTCAATGTAAAATTGTTATTTAATAAATGAAATGAAAGTTTGGACGGAAACAACTGTATCTGACACCCTGGTTACTTATGTATTTTGTTAACTGTACCTTTATCCGCCTAGCCTTTTCCCAATATGATGGGATTTGCTTTCAGTTTAAGCAGATTTAGCTGATTATCAGTATTTTTACGATGCCGTAACGACTATCAAAGATCTACGAATGACAGCCGGGACCAACAGCTTTACTTGCTTCCTAAAGCACGGGGGTGTCACACCACCAAATTCATAATATTAAGTATAAGCATAAAATGAAAAAAAAAAAGTAAAAAAAATGTGGCCCAGTTATTATTATTATTCCGTCGTCTCGTCCCCTGTCCCATGGAACCTAAAAACGTACCGGCTAACTGAGGGTGTACATTGGTACACCTTTGCCTAACCCTTCAGGGAATATGTGTGTGTACTTACAAATAATAAAGAAATATTCATAAAAAAGAACTTTCATTTTAGTGTCTTGCCAAAGTCAAAACCAAAGTATTGTTAAAATTGATATTTTGTAGTTATAAAATGCTTTAATGCTTTTTTATCAGGCAAATTAATAACACCGGTTCATGTAATTAAATTGCCTAATTAATCATTAAATTTTTACTGTTCCGTACCCAAAAGGGTAAAACGGGAACCTATTACTAAGACTTCGCTGTCCGTCTGTCTGGCTATATCTCGTGAACCGTGATAGTTAGACAGTTGAAATTTTTACAGATGATGTATTTCTGTTGCCGCTATAGCACCAAATAGTAAAAACCAGAATAAAATAAATATTTAAGGGGCTCCCATACAACAAACGTGTTTCTTTGCTCATTTTTGCTCAATATTGATAACGGCAACAGGTACACGCTCCTCGAGGCGGCCATCGGCGGCGGCGCCCTCTCGCGTCCGGCACTGGTTCAGGCCATGGTCCGGAGCGAGAGGGAATGGGAAGCAGTCGCCTCCTTCTGCGAAGCTGTAGTGCTAGAGAAGGAGGCGGCGGGACGGGCGAGGGAAAGGAGGGTCCCCCGTCCCAGCGGCCGCCGCGGTATACGCTCCGGGCGTCGGGAGCCGCGAGACGACTCGCGGCCACCGTAGGCGCGGGTCTGTGGACGGTGAGCAATGGGTAGCTCACCGTCCGTACTTTCACTTAACAACGACAGACCGTGTCGACGGCGCGTTCGTGTTCCACGCGCGCCTCAAAGAGATGTCAGCAAACTTGGATGGGGCCACTGAGGGCCGATGCCTGCCGGGGCTGCGGGTTGTTCGAAAGAGATACCGCGCCCCCGGAACGCAAAGGGCACATGAAGGAACATAGACGGGTTTTAGTCAGTAAAAGTCTGACACTCCCTTCCGCCCCGCACAGGGCGGGGGAAGTTATTTGATGATTTCCCGTCTATAAAAAAAAAAAACAGGTACACGCTGGAAATATTCTCAGAATATTTCGTTATATATTCACTTTAAAATAAATTATAAAATTAAAATAAAACAATTATTAAAGGTTGGCTCCCATACAATAAACGTGATTTTCTTGCCGTTTTTTATAGATAACTAGCTTTTGTCCGCGACTTCGTCTGCGTGGATTAATAGTTCCCGTTCCCGGGGGATTTCCGGAATGAAAACTATCCTATGTCCTTTCTCGGGTCCCAGACTATATCTGTACCAAATTTCATTGAAATCGGTTCAGTGGTTTAGGCGTGAAGAAGAGACACACAGACAGAGTTACTTTCCCATTTATAATATTAGTAAGGATATACGGAACCCTTCGTGCGCGAGTCCGACTTGCACTTGGTCGGTTTTAATGAGTTAATGGGCAATTATGTTATATGAGAATTGAACATAATTAGATTTTGCTTGCATTAGAATGTTATTCGTAAAGCAAAGCAGTACAATGGCAGTGAAGAATTCTACAAGATTTAAAAAATCAAATTCATTAAAATACCACATTGTAATTTGTTTGATTCTTATCTTTTTTATCAGTGAGTATTCGTTTCGATTAAATTACTTGACGCATCATTTTATACAAATTCTATTTATATACCATCGCGCCTGTATTCCCCGAAGGGTTAGGCAGAGGTGTACCAATGTTCGCCCACAGTTCGCCGGTATATTTAGGTCCCATGTAATAGGGGGCGAGCCTATTCCAAACGGCACAAATCCGAACTCCGAGCTGCTACTGAGAATTTCATAAAAAAAAAACCAATAACACTTTTTGCTCGAGCTGGGAATCAAACCCAGGACCTCTAGCACAAAAAAACACGAACGTACGTACGTAAAAATACGTACGTACGGAACTGCCTCGTTGGCCTAGTGGTCCTGAGCGCGACTGCTACGCTAGAGGTCCTGGGTGCGATACCCGGGTCGAGCAAAAAGTGTTATTGAGTTTTTCTTTGAAATTCTCAGTAGTAGCTCGGAGTTTGGTTTATTTGTGCCCGGTTAATGGCAATAGGCTCGCCCCCTATTACATGGGACCTAAATATACCGGCGAACTGTGGGTGTACATTGGTACACCTCTGCCTAACCATTCGGGGAATACAGGCGTGATGGTATATTTTTTATTTATTGGTATAAATTAAAAATACGAATTCATTCCATATTTAACCGATTTCAATCTTTAGTAGTAGTAGTAGAGCTCTTTGTGAAGGAGCTCGTCTGGGGAGGAGTACCACTATACTTAGTTCTGCCGCTAAGCAGCGTTGCTGTGTTTCGGTTTGGAGGGTTTGGGTGCCGGTAAAATTACAGGCATTGTCATGACTAGCGCACTGACTACCAGTAAAATTACATATGACTTTGTCTCTAGAATCGTGCCATATTTACAAGGACTCTGGTACTGCAGATGTCTACAGGCAGTGAGGCAGTGTTTACAAAAAAAAAAAAAAACAAAATCTTTTTCGCAAAAAAAAAACAACCGCCTTCAAACGAAGAATTGAAAAATAACTTGGTTTAGCTTTTGTAGTCGGCGGATTTGGAAGTGGCGGCCTTGGTTCTGTTTATGTCTTCCGTTTCCGTCCTCACGACCGATAATTGGCGACCGATTTTTTGTCGGTGAGAACGTATCAACGCTGTAATTTTTTTAAGAGTTCCGCGGTTTGTCTGCGGAATCCATCATGAGATCTTATGAAATTTAAATGGGACCATTTGGAAATAAACTGTAGCAGTAAAAAAATTACAGCGTTGATAATGTTCTCACCGACAAAAATCGGTTGCGTAAAAACTTTTCCTTAAGGGTGTGCGACCTATAGGACGTGACGACACCCTTAAGGAAAAGTTTTTAATTAATGTACGGTTTTTTTTTCAGTAGTTCAGTATCAGTAAGGGTGTTACCAAACAAATCGATCAACGATCGTAGAATGGATTAGTCGACCGATAGTTCTTACTACCGCCATTTGATTGACCAATCCTTTTCACCATAGCACAATTCCGACCACAATATAAAACACATTTCCATTAATCGTTCAATACTTTATTGTTTTTTATTTTATGCATATTGGAACTGAAATTAACACTGTTTATTTCCTAGCTGAAATAAAAGTTACAAAACGCGACCGATTTTCATATTTTTACTGTTTTGCCGACACATAGCCAAGTCGCTAATGGGCTACAAGCATCGACTGCCCCGTTGGTCTCGTGGTCGCAAGCACGACTGCTGAGCGAGGGGTCCTGGGTTCGATTCCCAGGTTAGGCAAAAGTGTGACTGGGTTTTTTCATTAGGAACTTTTCAGTAGCAGCCCGGAGTTTGGAAGTTGGTGGTGTGAGTTAGGGAAGAGGGAGTGCATCTGTGTTTGCGCACACACTTGTGCACTATAATCTCCTGCGTACGTGGTCAGTCTGCATTAAGATTAGCCGCCGTCGCCGGAATCGGTCTGGAAAATTACAAAACGTTTTTACATTACACAAGCATCGTACTTATTTCTGCCAACAGATGATTCTGACGCCGCTGGTGAAACCAAAGCGGAAAGAGAGAGAAGATGGAGTGCATGGAAAGGTGAAAAATACAAGAAAATAAAAAGGCACTATTCCCTTATAGACCCATACGAATTACCCCCAGGAAAATTGATGGAACTTCAAGATCTAAAACACTGTGTTTGCCCCCGAGTTTACTATCCCGCATGCGGTCAAGACGGCATAACATATTTCAACTCATGCGTTTTAAAATGCATGGATCGTACCCCATTCAAGCGATTAGGTCCTTGTGTGATTTATCGAAGAAACAATGTCGACTTTCTAGTTTTAAATGTTCCTAGTAGATGGCGAGATTCGAATTCAACTGTGGAATTAAAAGTTGAAGATAAGTTAGAAAGTTTTGTAATACCTAATTCCTTAAGCCCGACACTGGACTAAGCTCAGTCAATTAAAAAAACCGGACAAGTGAAAAACCTTTTTTTTAATTTCTTTTTTGCCTATGGGAAATCATCAATTGACTTCCTTCGCCTTGGGCGGGGCGGGAGGGAGTGTCAGACTTTTACTGACTAAAACCCAAAGTGACAAACCTTGATCTTACATAAAGACTATGTCTTTTTAACACGCTTTTATTAGGTCGACCTGTATGTATGTAACTATATTATAATCAAATCTAAGAAAACTAATTTAAGCATCTTCTAAAGATCGTAGCGTTATGAAAATTGGCAGTTGTATGTGATTTTGATAACAATACAACAACATGGTAACTGTCGAGCTGATCTGATGATGGAGCCGGAAGATATGAACTGGAACTTCATGATGGATGATCGTTTCATAGCCGTGTTTGGAGACAAAGAGGGGTGTTATAAGTTTGACGTGTCTGTCTGTCTGTCTGTCTGTGGCATCATAGCTCCCGAACGGATGAAGCGATTTCAATTTAGTTTTGTGGATGAAGGGTGACTTATGTGCGAGTGTTCTTAGACATGTTTGATGAAAATCGGTTGAGCCGTTTAAAAGTTATGGGTGTGAAAGTGGGGAAGAAAAACTAAAAATGATTTGTCATGTGGGTTATTAAATTATTAGGAACCTATGTATTTACAGCTTAACAAAATCGACATTATAATAACTATGTACCTATAAAAAGTATAAAATCAAAATTAAATTAAAAATTAAAAAAAACCCCGACACAAAATCCTAAGTTCCCTTTAAAAAGTAAAAAAATAAAATACGTCGCGTTGGGGGACCGATGTTGCATTTAGGGTACGACCGTCCCAAGCGGTCCCCCAACGCGACGTATTTTATTTTTTTTACTTTTTAAAGGGAACTTAGGATTTTGTGTCGAGGGTTTTTTAAATTTTTAATTGTATGTTCAACGTTCTGCCAAACACACTGTATTATTGTATTATTTTGTTCAATTCTCTATCAGCTATACATATACCCGTAACATAAGATATGACATTTCATTTGAGATGTCTACCGCGGGTCACGTTTTCACGATACTAAAGGCATTACTACATTGACCTGTGAGAGGTCAAAAAGGGTCGAAAGGTAAAAAGGTTAAAGGATTCCTGACATAAGGCGTAGTCGTTACATATGACCGTTTATATCCGCCTATCACACCGGAATGTAACATAAATTAACTCATTGATGAATTATTTTTATTTATGCGCGGTGGAAATCCTCGTGATCTTCTTCCGTCGTCTTAACAACGAATATGCAAAATTTTAGGATGAGCGGTTCAGTGGTTCAGGCGTGTAAAGGTAACAAACAAACAAATAAACTTTCGCAATAATTAAAATATTAGTTTTTTATTTAATACCACTGAAGGAGTAAACAAGCTAACGGCCTGCCCAATGTTAAGCGGTCACCGCTGCCTATGGACATTTGCAACACCAGAGGCACAACTCGTGCGTTGGCGAGCCCGTAAAAACCTCAAAACTCCTTACACAAATTTCAACAGCCAAAACATCCTTCCATAATCCTGGACCTACGGTTTAAATCAAGGCTGCTCAACTGCAGGCCTGCGGATGCATTTTAAATGGCCCGAGTAACTATCAACATCTGGTATGACACCTAACATAAGAAATCTATTACAGCAGAAACATTGCTAGAAATTGCAGTGATTGCATCTGATACAATCAATTTATTTCTAACAATGGTTATGTCGCTTAATACCCTGTGTTTTATCTTTTTTTATATAAACAACTATGCCATTTCATAAGACCTTTGGATTTTTTTGCACAAGTCCCAAAAGTAACTAAAATAGGAATCGTTAGTGGCCCGCCGAAAATTTCATATAGACCGTTTGGCCCGACTGTTAAAAAAATGATCACTCTTGGTCAAAGTCAAAGCATTTATTTCAATTAGACCATTTACAGACACTTTTGAATTGTAAAGAAGTTATAGTAAATTGAAGCTAGTTGCTCGTTCCAAAACGTAGATCTCTATGGAGGAGAACGAGCAAGAAACTCCATGGACACTCTTTTCAAATTGGTTGTTGGTGTAAATGCATCCATATTGAAAGGACCAAAACGCTTTCCCGGGGTCCTTCCGTGTCAGGCGCATTTGAATGACACAGTAAATGGTTCAGCCTAATAGACTGACTCCCCATGAAATTACGTCGGGTTCGAATCTCTGCACGCCGCTGTTGAGAAAATTTAACACCACCCTGCTATATTGATTTTTTCTCTTAAACCTTATTAACCGTCTTCAAAAAAAGGAGGAGGTTCTCAATTCGTCGGGATATTTTTTTTGGGTATATTTTGGCTTCTGACTCTCCGTAACGACTGTTAAAGATCTACGTGCTTTCCAAGGAACGGGGATGTCATTTCACCAACTTCCAAACTCGGGCTATTACTGAGAAATTCCTAATGGAAAAACCCAGTAACACATCTTGTTCGACCTGGGAATCGAACCCAGGACCTCATGCTCATCAGTCGCGGTTGCGACCACGAGACCAACGGGGCGGGTCTGTGGACAGTGAGCAATGGGTAACTCAGCATCCGTACGTTAGGCAGACCGTGTCGACGGCGCGTGCATGTTCCACGCGCGCCTCAAAGAGATGTCAGCAAACATTGGAGGGGCCACTAAGGGCCGATGTCTGCCGGGACTTTGTTCGAAAGAGATACCGCGCCCCCGGAACGCAAAGGGCACATAGAAGGACACTCCCCCAATGACTCCCCCAATGACCCCACTCCCATCAATGACTTCCCCCGCCGAGGGCGGGGGAAGTCATTGATGATTTCGCATCGGTAAAAAAAAAGCGGGGCAATCACACATGTAGTAGTATACGAAATAAATTGTGCCAACCTTTTACTAGCACTACGTTAGGTGTTAGATAGATAAATGGTATCACATTTCAAAGGGTATTAATCTTGACAATACGTAAGTTATTATGTACCCTTAGCGGCATTTCACACGACGAGAAAAGAAATAAAAAATATTGGCGTTATTTTTTTTTGCAAAATATTAACAATGTAATTTTAGAAATTTTTCTTATGGGGATTGCCAGAAACCCCAGAACGCCACTTGCTTCTATCCTTACATACTCCTTTTGCCTAGTCCACGGTGGTCGGTGGTTTCCACTGATGAATCTGGCTTTCAGGAGTTGCGGATGGTTATAGTGTGGCAGGCTTGTCACAATAAAAACACATAAAAATTATAGGTACACATTTTCTTTTACATCGTTTTGGAACCGAAACACAGGAACTCCAGTTGAGTAATAGTTACTATTGGCTGTTATGTTTTTTAAGACGTCTTAAAATGAAGTTAGAAATGTAACGCTTCTGTCTGATCGATGAATGGATTTTTCAATGGCTGCCGTTCGCATGTGTAGCCGAGCGTCGATAAGGTTTACACTCACATATGCTTGGACTGCAAGGAAGCGTTACTTCTAGTTCTCACTATACACAAAAAAATCGATATGTTTACATTTTGGTATAATATTTTAAAAAGTAATAGTGCCAATAGTTTCTGTTACTATGACACAGCTTATAGCTTTCGGTTCCAAAACGATGTAAAAGTAACGGTGTAATATTTTATTTAAGAATTTTGGTTCAGATCGTATGACGAGGCACTTAGATTCGGCCTAGGCTAGATCTTATCCACAATCATCTTTCTCGTTTAGTAGCTACAGGTTTCATTCTGGACATAATCTTACCTATCTTTTAGTACTAAGATCTTTATAACGCTAATGGGTTAGGCTCTCCGCTTGACTGATTTTTTACCGATTTTTGGCAGATTTCTTCTCGCAGATGAATTCTGTCTGTCTGAGAAAAACCGGCCAAAAATCGGTAAGTTTTAATAGTTTTATGTGTGTTTTTCTCACATTCTATGACACCGGTATTCCCCGAAGGGTTAAGCAGGGGTGTACCAATGAACACCCACAGTTCGCCGGTATGTTTAGGTTCCATGTAATAGGGGGGAGCCTATTGCCATTAACCGGTCATAAATCCTAATTCCGAGCTGCTACTGAGAATTTCATAGAAAAACCCAATAACACTGCCCCACAGTGGGTCAATAATTGGCTTGTAAAAGTTCAACTTAAAAAATATATTTTATATATTGCAACATACCCTATTAACAACGATATAACTTAAATTTGACCTTATTAGGAAAGGACGTCTCATTTTAGATAGGATCTTAATAAATATAATGACCATGTTTAAAATAAATTCGTTTAGTTGATAATTGTGAAGATTGGACTTCAAATTGAGTTTATGCAATAAGATTTTCATAAGCAAGATGCTATTTGCCCGTCTACGGCAAATCAAAAATTAAGGTTATAATTTTGACCGGTGTATATAAGTGTATATAATGCTCCGCTCTCGTAGGTCGTAGCGTGATGTTATGTCATAGTGTATGTTACTCGGGAATAATGTAAGTATCTATTGGTGTAAAATGGTTGAAATCGGTCCAGTAGTTTCGTAGCCTATTCGATACAAACAAACAAACAGAAAAAATAGTCAAGATAGCTTTTTAGTGTACAATTTTAAGGTGCAGTAGTAGAGCTCTTTGTGAAGGAGCTCGTCCCGGGAAGTACTATCACCATAAGCAATTTTTGCCGTAAACCAGCAATGCTGTGTTCCGGTTTGAAGGCTATGAGTGCCGGTGTAGCACGCACATGAGACATTCCAACTTAGTATCTGGGATGGTGCGTGCCTCGGAAAGCACGTAAAGCCGTTGGTCCCGGCTGTCATTCGTAGATCTTTGACCGTCGTCACGGATAGTTAGAAGCCAAGAAGTCTGACAACCAGTCTAACCATGAGGTATCGTGTTGCCCAGATACTGGGTTGTGGAGGTCAGATAGGCAGTCGCTCCATGTAAAACACTGGTATTCAGCTGCATCCGGTCGGACTGGAAGCCGACCCCAACACAGTTGAGAAAAAGGCTAAGCAGATGATGTATCTGGGATGGCAACGCATTTGCAAGGCCCCCAGTATTGCAGATGTCTATAGGCAGCGGTGACCACTTAACATCAGGTGGGCCGTAGGCTTGTTTGCCATCTAATGAAATAAAAAAGGTATAATATTGTAAGGAAGGCATTGCACAAGCGCGTCAAATAAACCTAAAGTAGATTCAAACTACTTACTTTTGGGGTTTCGTTCGTGAAATTGAAAAACGGAACCTTTGTAGGATTACCTTTGGTCCATCTGTCACAAAGGCTTTTTGGAAGTTCCGTAGGTACCAGAAAAGTGCCAATGGTACCCTATTACTATGCCTTAGTTGTCCGTCTATCAGCGGGCTGTATCTCATGAACCGTAATAGGTAGATAGTTGAAATTTTCACTGCCTCGTTGGCCTAGTGGTCCTGAGTGCGACTGCTACGCTAGAGGTCCTGGGTTCGATTCCCAGGTCGAGCAAAAAGTGTTATTGGGTTTTTCTATGAAATTTTCAGTAGGAATATTAGCGTAATGGTACATATAAATGATACCTTGAGCAGTAAAGAAACCTAACACACATTTTTGTCCAACCTAGGAATCGAATCCAGGACCACATAACAAACGGTGCAGTCAATAATGATAGCTACTTACTTACAGAAAGAAAAGACTGGCCAGAAAAAGCTTTGACAGAAACTTGGAACAATTAATAAAAGAGAGGAATAAAATGGGAACTGCAAGGAGGGCGTATAAAAAAGTTTTCCCGCCCGATGTTCATAACTCATTCTAAACGGAGCACACACTAGCACCCTTGAAAGAACTGGGCAGACCTTCGGGGAAAACTGCGGTGGTGGTGCAAAGAGTAAGCGATCGCGACTGTACATAGTGGAAGTAGTAAAGCTCTTCAATGAAATTTTATCCACCATTTTCCCTTTTCAAATTCGAAATTGGGATGGTACAATAAATTTTTCGTAACGGAAAAATTTTTGAGAATGAGATATTTTGGGGAGCAAAGATAAAGAGAAAATAATATATATATAATACCATCACTTATAAGTTTTTATTTAACAAACGTTTTTATGAATGGATGACGCCACATGTCTTTCGAATCATGACAGAACTTTAGTACTTGATTTTTCAGTTGTTATTTTTTCAAAGCAACAAAAAATTCTTTATTATTTTAATCTAGATTCCATCCGCTATCTTCTTATATCTCAATCCTTGCGTTCTGGGGTCCCGCACACATCATAACTGGGTCACCTGCCATATTTATGTATAAATCACGAGACAGCTTTCGTTCACGTGTCAATATTATCTAATGAAATATTAAACTTGGTTCTGGACTTTAGGTTTTAAAGGTTTTGCTGCCCACCCCTAAAAATATATCGGTACCTACTGTGTATTGAGTATATAAATCCTATCGTTCTAATATTCTGCCCTGATAACAAAGAATGCAGTAATCGACATTTTTGTGATTTTCACTTTTTTCCAGAAATGGCATCCCAGGAGGTTCATGCACATGAAAAAAAATTATTTTCATAAAAAAATTCACTTGAAGTATGTTTTTTATGATATGATTTTCGCCGTACTTGCATGAAAACTGCTTCAATGATAAGAAAAAACGCAGTATTAAGCATGACCTAAGAAAGAATGCAGTACTTGCAAGAATAAACTAAAACAGAATGCAGTAATATCCACTACTTTATTGTTTTGTTTTACATCCAGTAGACAAATTGCTAAATCAAAACGCAGTACTCCACATTACTGTATTTAAGTGTAGTAAAGACTTGCGAAGTCGTAGCCGTAGTCGTAGCAGTGCGATCCATTGCCGCGTTTTGTCTTAGTAAATCAGTTCGGCGACGTCATTCGGTGGAGTAATACGAATACGAATTTGCAAAAACATGTTTTTTTTTACTTCACCCTAATGCTGCATATTATAAGAACATAAAGTAGGTTTTTAACATCCGTATAGTTTACTTAATACTTTATTTGCATTCCACGATGTAAAAACTTAGGTCGTAGCTAAGAAACTAAAAAAACTTTAACCTTAAAATGCACCTAAATAAATCGTTGAGAAGACACAGTACACTTCAACTTAGTTCCGAGCATATAATAATGGCAATAATTACTAAAAAAGAATGCAGTAATCAACTTGTGCTAAGACTGCATTTAGTTTTAGTATCCTGTGACTCGGAAACGACCTGATAATAAACCGAAACGCAGTAATACGTATTATAATTGCATATATTAGTAAATTAAATAAAGGAAAATTATCTTGTAAAAGCTTGATTTTTTTCCGATTTTTTAGATATATAATATGGCCAATAAAATACGAACAACTGGCTCAGATCATATGAAATATGTTTTTTGCGTTTATCTCGGAACCGCCATTTTGCGATTACTGCATTCTTAGTTATGACGGCAGTATTATAAATGCGAAAATGTTTGTGGATGTATGGATGTATTGAGAGGTGGGTGTAGGGAAAGTGAGGCCGCTAAAGATTATGATTAACTTTCAAGTAACTGGATTTGGAACTAAGAATCTTACCTATTTCCTACTATCCTACTAATATTATCAATGCGAAAGTTTGTGAGGATGGATGGATGTTTGTTACTCTTTCACGCTTAAAAATAGCTGAACGGATCTGGATGAAATTTGGCACTGAGATAGGTTCTAGTGTGGAATAACACAAAGAATACTATTTATCCCAGAAATATGTACGGTTCCCGTGGCATATCAAATTTGATGCGGAGGAAGTCGCGGGCAGTAGCTAGCTAGGTATAATTACAAACCGTGTGTTGTAGAGGATAACTACTGGATTATTGGAGAAGATGGAGAAAAATATTACACTTTCTTATTAACATTGTAACCGATTATTGGGCGGTCGAGCGGTAAAAGTTATTGTACTAATAATGAAATAATAGAACCTCTTTATACAAACGAAACTGATCTTTAGCAAAACGGTCTTAAAGATCTTTTTGCAATATTGTATTATATTCTCCAGACCGATTTTGGTCACAGCGGCCAATGTCAATAGGGACTAACCAACTACGCAGGCGATTATTATAGTGCACAAGTGTGTGTGCAAATACAGGTGCACTCCCTCTTTCCTTACTCTCATAGTCCGATGGGACGGCAATCCGACAAGAACAGGGAGAGATCATGCGCAGGACTAACGGCTTTACGTGCTTTCCTAGGCACGGAGGTGACACAACCACCAATTTTGAAACTCCGGGCTGCTACTGAGAAATTCCTACACCCAAAACCATAGTTACATCTTTAGTTACTGCTCTGCGCCCGTGGATCGTAGCGTTGTTTTATAGAGCCTATGTTACTCGGGAATAATGTAGCTGCGTATTTAAATAGGAAAAAAATCGGCTCTCTAGTTTTGGAGCTTATTCGGTATGAACAAACAAAAAAAACTCGTACATACATACATACATACCATCACGCCTGTATTCCCCGAAGGGTTAGGCAGAAGTGTATCAAGGTGCACCCAAATTATTTCATGGAAAAAATCCAATAACACTTTTTGCAAAAATAAGAAACAAAAAAATCTTTCCCCTTTATAATATTAAGTATAGATTTTGCTGTGCCCGACAGGATCCATAATTGTTACCATTTATTAACATCAACCACCTGAATGTTCACATTATGGACTATAATTATTTTTTTTAGATTTGAGATCTGCCTCGTTGGCCTAGTGGTCCTGAGCGCGACTGCTATGCTAGAGGTCCTGGGTTCGATTCCCAGGTCGAGCAAAAAGTGTTATTGGGTTTTTCTGTTAAATTCTCACTAGCAGCTCGGAGTTTGGATTTGTGCCCGGTTAATGGCAATAGGCTCGCCCTCTATTACATGAGACCTAAATATACCTGCGAACTGTCGGTGTACATTGGTACACCTCTGCCTAACCCTTCGGGGAATACAGGCGTGATGGTAGATTTGAGATCCAAGGTCAAATCAGGTCAAATTCCATCAAAAATCAACTCCAAATTTAGCTAAAGTGCCAGTCCCTTAGATAATCACTCGTCTAAAGACAATTTACAAGTTTTAATGTATGAAAATCCTCTGATATTAATTTCCGTCTTATCCCTCTATCTCGAACTAATCTCATACTTGTTCGACTTGACACGACATTCCTTGCCATCAGCTACTGGTCTATCCCAAACTTGGTACATTAATCTTGGCCGAGTCGATTCAAATTTATCTTTGTTTTAGCGAGTTTCCAAAATAAATTTAGCTCCCCCGCCATTGAAAATGCGAGTTACTTCCAATTTAGAAGAAGGTAGACGGGCGACTTTGCTGCAATCTAAGTTCTTTTTTTCTTTAAAAGTTCGAAGAGGTTTTATTGTTTTAAACTTAGAACTAACTAATCTATTTCTGGACGTAATCCTTTTGTGGATTTGTGGAAAATACTTTTGGATTTAGAATAGGTTGGAATTTTTTATACCAACGTTTTTTTTTTTTTCATTTTTCTTATTTCGTTTTTAATCGTCTTCAAAAAAGGAGGAGGTTCCCAATTCGAATGTATTTTTTTTTCTTGTATGTGTGTAACGCGATTATTCTGTGAATATTACGAATTGATTTTGATGATTCTTTTTTATTTGGTAGGTCAGAGGTGTCCCCATAATATTTTTATCGAAATCGGTTATGTAGCTTGGTTTATAAACATAAATATATTTAATTTGTATAAACAAAATTGCATATTCTTCTTTCTTATGACCTAAGTGGCGGCTTGTTACCTTGTACCTTTCCTTGATGAATTTGGGTGAAAGGAAATAGAAACTAAAGGGGGGAAAATAAAAAACTTACAAATGCAATCAACCGCCTTCAAGAACTAAAAACGGCTTCCAAAACTTTAGTTTTGGAAGCCGGTGGCAGTGCAAAAGAACAAACAGAACCAGGCCGCTTCCTACCGGTCCCATTGGAAATGTAAGACAGAGGCTTTTTTTTATAATTTTTTTATAGACGGGAAATCATCAAATAACTTCCCCCGCCCTGGGCGGGACGGGAGGGGTGTCAGACTTTTACTGACTAAAACCCGTCTATGTTCCTTCATGTGCGTTGCGTTCCGGGGGCGCGATATATCTTTTGAACAACCCGCAGCCCCGGCAGGCATCGGCCCTCAGTGGCCCCTTCCAAGTTTGCTGATATCTCTTTGAGGCACGCGTGGAACGCGAACGCGCCGTCGACACGGTCTATCGTTAGTAAACGTACGGACGGTGAGCTACCCATTGCTCACCGCCCACAGACCCGCGTCTACGGTGGCCGGGAGTCGTCTCGTGGCTTCCGACGTCCATAACAGAGGCCTATGTCGAGCAGTGAACGTCTTACGGTATACAAAATATTAATTTATCGCATTCTGTCTCCCGTCTGTTCATCTCATCATATACCGCTGTCCTAACTTAAAAATTGACAAGTTCGTGAAATATGATATCGAAGATTTCCGTCTGTCGTTAAGGCTTTCATTATAAACGACTTTTTCTTGAGTTTTATGCGATTAATTTCTTCAATATTCTGTCGGCTGCTAAGTGGCAAGTTTTGAATTGATGATGGGATATTAAAAAGAGATTTGAACATTGTTTTTTTTTTTTGAGAGACAATGTAAATTGTTTGGCCGAACGTTGAACATACGAAAATGGTGGATAGGTGGGGTCATCTGCTACTTACTTAGGCCTAATTTATTTAGCCCTGGCGCCCTAGATATTTTTTTATTAACTATTTTTTGCTTTCTTCTAATTCCACTACTTTCTTAACTATAATATGTATTTTATTTTTTAGTAAAAAGTACCCTTGAAAATTAAGAAAGTGGTAAAACCAGAAGAAAGCAAAAGATTTTTTTTTTAATTATCCTGGAGTCGCGCCCCCGGAACGCAAAGGGCACATGAAGGAATATAGACGGAGGGCCAAATATATTAGGGGTCAATTAGTAGCAGATGATCCTACCTATCCACCATTTTCGTATATTCAACGTTCTGCCAAACACCCTTTATACTACCGAATATAATAACGCTTCTTTAATTTTTTTATTTCTTATATTTTTACAGAGATTCGCATAGTCATATTATGGTGAGATTCACATTTTTATTTCTACCAAATAAACTGAATTTGTATTCAAATCTTTACTAGTTTTTAACGTAATTTATCAATTCTTTTACTTGCAATCTAAACAAGGATTAACAAAGCTTTCACCCCACAAAATGTGAAACATTTATCACGAGAGAAGCCGCAGGCATAGCTAGTAAATTATAAATGTATGGCTCAAATTGGATTTTAGTCCGCTATTTCGTCTCAAAGTTATAATGCAATGAAATTTCTCCAGCGTTTTAACTTTAATAATGATATTATGCACTTTTTGTTATGCCCATACGTTTGGCAACTTTGTTTGTGAAGCGAAAATTTTGTGAAATTAAAAATTCTATGTGAGTTGAAGTTTGTGTATGAGGTTCTGTGTAAGGTCTGGAAGGCAGAGAGTTGGCGGCTTTGATTTTATTGGCTTAGTATTGCTACCGACTTCCAAAACTAGAAATATTTTATGATACTTTTAAGTGGTGTCTTGTTTTATGTAGTATGGCGGTTCCTTCATGGATTTAAATGACAGGTACCAGATACTAAAAAGTGAAAAATAACTTTAGCTTTGGAAGTCGGTTACAATACAATTAATAGAACCAAAGCCGCAGACTTCCCCAAACTAAAGTTATTTTTCACTTTTTAGTTTTTGAAGGCGATTGTCTTTTTTGTTAAAAGTTTTTTATTTACCAAACTACTTAAACCATTTCGATAAATTTTCTTTTTCTCGATAAATAAAAGACCCAACTACAACAAAACGTTCACACAAAATTAAATACTTAGTCAAGTATTCCAATATCCAATCAAACAGTAAATGAATTTCGATAGGGAATTGATTTATAACTGGCTCTAATCTAATTCCGTGAGTAAGTCGAGCTACGAACGGGTGACGCGGCATTTGACATAGTATTAGTGTACACATTAATTCTTTAATCTTCTACAACTACTAAAAATCGCTCAATGCGGCTAAGAAGTTTTCACTTCTACGCAATAACGTGGTTACTTAAGTTTTTACTACATAAATACACATCATCCTTACCAGTAACATTGAAGGCGTTAACTTGACTGAATTTTGCCCGAAAATATTTCGGGCAAAATTCTATTCTCTTTCCAAATTCTCCCCGACAAAATTCCCTATCGCTCGTCCAATATCTTTCCATACATTACACAATCTATGTCCGCTGAGCTTAGCTTGCTCAAATTCAGCGGTATAGTTAGCGCCCCAAGGGATTTCATTAAGCAAATTATAGTCGCACCAATAGTGGCGCTTCTCAGAGAATTCTGCAAAGCATTCATGGTACAGAGAGCGGAGTACATGGATGTTTATTTAGTAAACATTGTTGTTTTGTGTGATCAAACGAGCTTAAAAAATAAATATAAAGTGCCATGTCGGTGATGCTCTCACATTAGCATGTCGGTGACGCAAATTCATAAAATAATAATATAAATAATATAAACTCGTTTTGCCCAACAAAAAAAATCGCTCAATGCGGCTAAAGAAGCTTTCACTTTATAAAAAGAAGAGTATAAAATAAAATAGTATTTTGACCAAAGTACTAGACTAACTTTGGTGAAAATGCTATTTTATTTAATTACCTACCTTCTTTTGCCCGTGGGTCCTGTGTTCGATTCCCAGCTTGGGCAAAAAGTGATATTAAGTTTTCCATTATAAATTCTCGTAACTTATAATTATGCTAATCCAGACTAAAATCTATCTCATTCCCAAATTACATCCAGATCCGTTCAGCCGTTCTGCTGGTTTGAGCAACAAACATTTATTAACAGTAAGTAAGATGGTACCATCTCCTACCCAACTCAAATTGTATTTTAATTAAAGCTATGCCTACAGGGCTCGAAACCGTTCTATTTATACAGCAATCTAATGATAAAATACCTCACAATCAAACATAATTAGAATCTAACATCTCAAAACAGGCAGTTACACAAAAAGGTCAGTGAACCCGAACAAATTCCGCCCAATTTAATGTCCACTTCTTCAAAATGTTCATCCAACCATACATCGATTAATACCTTGGCATAGCGTTAAATATTATCAGGACAGTAGATAACGTCAAAGAATAAGAATGTTTAGAAGAGCAATTTATTTATTTAACACTAGCTTTTGCCCGCGACTTCGTGCGCGTGGATTAATAGTTCCCGTTCCCGGGGGATTGTCGGGGATGTCCTTTCTCGGGTTCCAGACTATATCTGTACCAATTTCATTGAAATCGGTTCAGTGGTTTAGGCGTGAAGAAGAGACAGACAGACAGAGTTACTTTCGCATTTATAGATAATATTAGTAAGGATAGCATAACATACCATCACGCCTGTATTCCCCGAAGGGTTAGGCAGAGGTGTACCAATGTACACCAACATTTTGCCGTTATGTTTTGGGTTCTATGAGATAGGGGGCGAGCCTATTGCTATTAACTGGGAACAAATCCTAACTCCGAGCTGCTACTGAGAATTACATCGAAAAACTCCAATAACACTTTGTCCAACTCGCATGCGCACTTTGTACGCAGTGGACTAACGGCTTGTTTGCCATCTAATGATGTAAAAAATTGAAGCACGTCGTAGCAAAACGTAGCATGTCGTAGCACTCCGTAGCAGGCCTTGGCAAAGTGAAGAGTACTGTAGCATTTTTATATCAATATCTTTCGCTGCTGATGTCGTGGTTACAAGCACGACTAAGCAACCGATTATCGGTCAGATTTTTGTCAGATTTCTTCTTGCTGACAAACAAGTCTATCAAAAATCGGTCCGATAATCGGGGAGATGCTACTATTTTGCATCTACGTAATTTCCTTGTTCTATGGCAATGTCTAAAAGTGCGTCTTCTGCGATTAATTCACTGGCATCCCACTATTAGTCCGCGTCGCTTACTGATTGACGATGCTCTGCAACTGCGGTACTGAATCTGTTGTCTTATAATCTCTACATAGTATAAAACAAAGTCGCCTCCCGCCTTCTGTGCGCTTAAACCTTTTAAACTTTGCAACGGATTTTAATGCGGTTTACATCAATAGAAAATAGAAAAAAAGAAATAAATAAAATAGACAAAATAGAATAGAAAGAATAGAATAGAATGAAATGAATAGAATGAAAAAAAAAAAATGATGGATGAAATAATAGAATGATATGAATAGATAGAATGGATAGATTAATTCAAGATGAAGGTTTATACTTCTAGAGGTCTTAGGTTCAATTCCCAGGTCGAGCAAGAGTTGTTGGGTTTTTCTAAGAAATTCTCAGTAGCAGCTCGGAGTTAGAATTTGTGCCCGGTTAATGGCAATAGGCTCGACCCCTATTACATGGGACCTAAACATACCGGCGAACTGTGGGTACAGGGGTAAAGGTATGTGTGTGGTGAAAAAATTGTTTAAATCATCCCAATAGTTACTAACGCTTATTCGGCACATACATACATACACATACATAAACTCGCGCCTTTTTCCGATGGGGGTAGGCAGAAACCACGGACCGCCACCTGCTACGATCCTTACATACTCCTTTTGCCTCGTCCACATTCATACATCTAGTCAAACAAGCACGCCGGTTACGAGTACTGCGCACCTGACCTTTCCTTTTTTTTTCTTTCCTTTCCTTTCCTTTCTTTCCGTTTTTTTTTTATATTGATGGGATATCATCAAATAACTTATTATTTATTTATTTAACTGACACACACTATTTTACAGGTGGAACCCAAAACAATAGAGTGGTTCCAAAAACAATAATTAAATCTAGACTTATCTACTACAAACTAATACTAAAAAACATAAACAAAAAATTGAAAACAATAAACTAAACCCTATTAAAAATTAGTCATTTTATATAAATAATCTAAACTAATATCATTTCTAACTTCAGATAACCTATCTTACCTATATTATTATTATTATTAATTCTAATTATAACTAACAAAATTTTACAAAACTCTTGCGAATTCACTTATATTGCACGAAAATATGTCGACCCTCTCATGCACTTCCCCCGCCCTAGGCGGGGCAGGAGGGAGTGTCCGACTTTTACTGACTAAAACCCGTCTATGTGCCCTTCATGTGCCCTTTGCGTACCGGGGGCGCGGTATCTCTTTCGAACAACCCGCAGCTTCTGAAAAACCTTAGCAATAAGGTCAGGGTAGGTCTTTCTAGGGCGGCCCCTCCCAGCATTGCCACATCACACAAAAAAAATCCTCTTTGTAATTAATATAACTTAGTTTTGACAGTAACTTTTGTTTTGACACTACAAAACAACACTTTTTATCGGATTACTCTGGCACAGAGGCTGCATGTGCCAGTTGTCTCGCAATTCGCACTACGTTAGCACGTACAACCGTTGCAGCTAAATGCATTTATGTTGTAAAGCTAATCCAGTGCCCGTCGTTACAATCGCCAGCCGCTAGCATAACAATTGGGTAGATGACACCACTAATCAATTGACGTACTTTTTATGAGCTGTCAAAACGCCATTTCCCCATAGATTTTCTATGACTATACTCAACTATGACGTCACTTTTTTGTCATCTCAATTCACTAACTATTTATTGATTTCAAAGCAATTAAAAATCGATTTTTATAGTTATTTAAAAAACCATCGGGTTTTTAGTGCTAAAATTAAATGTTTTTTTGTGAAGTTGTTTCTTGAAATTATTGGTTAGTGGTGTCATCTACCCAATTGACGGGAAGCTCAAAGGAAACTCCATTCATGTTGAGTGAACATTGGTAATAGTGTTTACCATCACGCCTGTATTCTCCGAAGGGTTAGGCAGAGGTGTACCAATGTACACCTACAGTTCGCCGGTTTATTTAGGTCCCATGTAATAGGGGGCGAGCTTATTGCCATTAACCGGGCACAAATCCAAACTGAGATGCTACTGAGAATTTCATAGCAAAACCCAATAACACTTTTTGCTCGACCTGGGAATCGAACAGGACCTTTAGCGTAGCAGTCGCGCTTAGGAGCACTAGGCCACCGAGGCAGGTGTGTTGTGTTGGAGTGGTTTTCAGGATTATAAACCACTACCTTTTGACTGCGAGTTTGTCCGCGTGGCTTATTTTTGAAATCGGTCCAGTAGCTTTTAAGATTATTTGTTACATACAAAAAAAAAACTGTCCTCTTTTTATGTAAGCTCCGAAAGTACTGAAACGTTTTTTTTTTGCACCAATATATACCTAAAGTTTAACTGCCCCGTTTTTTAACTGCCCCGTTTGGTCTCGTGGTCGCAAGTGTGACTGCTGTGCAAGGGGTCCCGGGTTCGATTCCCAGGTCGAGCAAAAAGTGTTATTGGGTTTTTCTATGAAATTCTCAGTAGCAGCTCGGAGTTTGGATTTGTGCCCGGTTAATGGCAATAGGCTCGCCCCCTATTACATGGGACATAAATATAACGGCGTACTGTGGGTGTACATTGGTACACCTCTGCCTAACCCTTCGGGGAATACAGGCGTGATGGTATATTATATTATTATTATTTATGATCGAAATGTAACACAGAAAGAGTGTAAAGAGGAAAGATTAATATTTCCGTATGTAAGGAATAAACGTAAAAACAACTGGACCGATTTCAAAAAATCTTTTGGCGTTAAAAGCTACATTATCAAAACGCGGGTAAAAAAGCCATGCGGGCGAAGTCGCGGGCAGTCCATACATAGGCACTATAAAAACAATGAACCAGGAATTTCCAAAAATAATCTGCTATATCTTTTCCTAAACTTAATAACGACGGTGTAATAAGCCAATAATAATATTAAAAACTTTAATGCAAGTTCAAAATTCAATTTAAAACCGCTGAAATCTCTTCACTTTGAAACTTTCCGAAATTGCGGTTTCCTATGAAATTCAATTAATCGGTTTTCAGTCTGCAATTTTGATACATTTTCGTTGTAACCTTTTGCGGCTCTATTGGTCTCGTAGTCGCGTCTGTTGAGCGTGGGGTCTTGGTTTTGATTCCCAGGTTGATCAAAAAGTGTTATTGGATATTTCCATTACTGATTTCTCAGTAACAGCCCGGAGTTTGGAAGTTGGTGGTGTGATAGGCTCTCGAGGCCTGTCGGGGGAGCGGTGAATGCTTATGCGAATCCCGCACCCTCGGCCATGGGCAGAGGTGGAACACCGCGGTGGTTTTAGCCGGTAAGAGTCCGGCATGCCCCTCCGTTATCCCCCATGACGGAGGAAGTCCATGAGGATTTCCACCGCGTACCAAAAAAAAAAAAAAAAAAAGGCTTTGGAGGCAAGTAAAGCCGTTGGTCTTGCGTCTGATCTCTTCCAGGTTGCGCCGGATTGCAATCCCATCGGACTATGAGAGACTAGCTTCTGCTTGTGACTTCGTCTGCATCAAGTTTGATTTATCATCCCATGGGAACCGTACATTTTTCCGGGAAGAAAAATACGGTGTTCCATACTATAATCTTTTTCAGTGCCAAATTTCATCCAGATCCGTTCAGCCGTTTAAGCGTGAAAGACTAACACACATCCATCCATCCACTCAAACTTTCGCATTCATAATATTAGTGGAATTAGGACAGTGAAGAGGGAGTGTACCTGTGTTTGTGCACTATAATATATCCTGCGTACCAAAATCGGTCTGGAGAGTACATACAAGGCGTTGATTTGCATTCACGTCAAATTCGAGAGTTAGCTATGCTCGTGATTCTTAACACGAATCAATTTTTTTTTGTCGTGTTTTTCATATTCGAACTAGCCATCTCGCCAGAGGGTTTAGGCGCTATGCACACATTGATATAGCCGCGCGACAACTCTGCCTACCGCATACGCAACTGAGCGATTTTGAATTTTGCACGAGGAGTATTCTGGAATACTGTTATTTGATAGTTGCAACTAAAAAAACAAGTATTTATTAGATATTAACCAGGTATCGTAATTATATTTGATTACTTCTATTTTTATATGTCAAGCTCCTAAAATTTGACGAGGATGCAAATCAACACCTTGTATACAACCTTTTGACATTCAAAAAGGCCGACTAAAATTAGAATACTACATATGTCAAATATCACACGAAACTCGTCACACCTACGCAATGTAGGCTTTACCTCGTGGGACCAAATAATATTTAATCAGTAAAACTTGTCTTAGTTGTCAAAACGTTACATTTAACTTATAAATGGGTGTTTTCAAAGGATTATTTTATATGATTGGCAATAGAGCTGTCTGGAAACTATGATTATATATATAACTAGCGATCTACCCATGGCTTCGTCCGGATGACTTATTTCACCCGCATGTATTTGGTTACTGCTCCGCTCCCGTGGGTCGTAGCGTGATGTTATATACCATAGGGTAGTCACAAATAACGTGGTTTTCTATGGGTAAAAGAATTTTCAAAATCGGTCTGTAGATCCAGAGATTACCTCCTACAACCTCACAAACTTTACCTCTTAAATAATATAAAGTATAGATGACTGCCCACGGCTTTGTCCGTTCTATTGTTTTATTTTTATTACGATAGATGTCAAACAAGATGACGGCCCACCTGATGTTAAGTGGTCACAGCTACCTATAGACATCTGCAATACCAGAGGCCTTGCCAATGCGTTGCTATCCCAGAGACAAAGTTGTAATGTCTCATGTGCCTGTAATTACAGCGGCACCCATACCTTCCAAGCCGGAACACAGCAATGGTGCAGAAATTTGGCAGAAATAGGTACGGTGGTAGTCTTCCCCGGACCAGCACCTTCACAAAGAGCTCGACTACTATTATTAATTTGATTTGAACAATTAGACACGACATACCAGTACCAAAAAAGTCATTAACATCAAAAAACCACAAAGACATTAACATTTTTATTTTTGTTTAATTATTTTCTCCTTATCTTTGCTCCCCAAAATATCTCAGTCGCAAACATTTTTCCGTTACAAAAAATCTATTGTACCATTCCCCTTCCGAATTTGAAAAGGAAAAATGGCGGATAAAATTTTACGTTCAGTTGGCTGGCTCGTTGCCCCGACGATTTAAATTCGTTGCAAAATAGGCTTGAGCGGTAATAAGTATGCGGGCGGACGAATTCCCAAAGTTTCTAGCAAATATTCTTGTTTCTCAGAAATGTTTCGAGTAAAATAATATTGCTGGAGATGGCTGAAGTTTTCGTGTTTCTTGTTAAATAACTACAGCCGGTCGAGTTATTTGTAGGGTTGAACTGGGCCTTTTTTTGGAGACTAGCTGAGTACGCAGGATATATTATAGTGCATAAGTGTGTGAGCAAAACAGGCACACCAGCAACTTTCCATACTCTAGGCTGTTACCGAGAAATTCGTAATGGAAAAACGCTTAGAAATTTCACCCAGGACTTGGGTCCTGGGCATTCAACAGCCGCGGTTGCGACTACCAGACCAACGGGGTAATCAATTAAGTCCTATTGAATATTCTTCTTCTTAATCGCGTGGACAGTAAAGTCTAACGACCCCACACACCCTAGTGTCAGAGTTTCAAAACCGCCTCAAGGACCTCTGACATGGTTACCGATGTCAGTGATGTCCAAGATATACTTAGAAAGTACATATGACTTAGAAAATCACATATTATTGGTACTTGCCCATGCTCGGTTGCGAATCCATAACCTAGTGCATGAGAGGCGGGCGCCTAAACCACTGGTCCATCACGGCAAGTCATTATAATCATCCCATCTGGTCTCTTCCCATCTTCGTGTGCCAAGTCAATTGGCTCGAAAACGGCTGTCACTCCGGCGGAGACAAGAGCACGACGGATGATGTCATTAATGCTGGCGTGCCGTGCTATGCGGCCAGCGCTCTTATTGCGTGACAGGCCATGATGTCCAAAGCAGTTTTTCTTTTTAATTCTGAAACTTATTATTATACTAATAAAATCAGGCGCAGGACCAACGGCTTTACGTGCTTTCTGAGCCACGGAGGTGTTACACCATTAACTCCCAAACTCCAGGGTGCTACTGAGTAATTCCTAGTGAACAGACGACTTTTGCCCAACCTGGGAATTGGACCCAGGACACCACGATTAACAATCGCGGTTACAACGACGAGATCAACGAGGCAATCAAATATGCCCAGTATGTCCAATATGGGCAGTAAGGTCTAACTAGTCTAGTCTAATATGAATTATAAAAAGTCCCAGCTCGTCTCCGGTTGCGAACCCACAACCTCTTACATGAGAAGCGGGCGCCTTAACCATCCTAAATACGTCCTATACAGTATTGACTCAATAGAACTTAGCCATTGAGCTAAACGGCTATCAAATTACTTGACGGGCCCGGAATAGATAAGCCGTGATAATGGTTTTGGATAAGATCCATTGTGGGAAGAAACTCCCCTTCATTCCTTGGTCATGTTCCCTACTGATGAATCGGAGATTGTGCAACTCATTCAGGGACTAAGGGACAACTGTGCTGTTGGACTTGACCAGATTTCGTGCCGGTTGCTTAAAAGATATGCAAACTTTCTGGCCCCCGCAATCACCTACATCTGCAACCTCGCCATATCCACAGGTATATTTCCACAGGCGTTTAAATCGGCAATATTAAAACCCATACACAAGGGTGGTGACAGGGACTGCGTCGACAACTTTAGACCCATCTCTATTCTTCCAACGCTCTCAAAGGTCCTGGAGCGCCTCATGAATAACAGGCTAATTAAGTTCCTCGAGCTCAACAACCTTCTCTCATCTTCCCAGTTTGGGTTTCGGCGTGGTAAATCTACTAATGACGCAGTACATGAACTTGTTAGCTCAGTAATAACGAGCTTGGATGAGAAGAGAAATTGCTTGACGGTGTTTCTAGATTTGGCAAAAGCCTTCGACACAGTTTCTGTCCCACACCTATTGCAGAAAATGGAAAATATGGGAGTACGGGGTCTTCCATTAAAATTATTCCAGAGCTACCTGTCTAACCGTAAACAGCAAGTTAGAATTGATAGCATGGTCAGTAAGGAAGAGTTAGTAAATTTTGGGGTACCCCAGGGAAGTATACTCGGACCGACCCTTTTCTTGATCTATATCAACGATCTGTGCCAGCTTCACCTTAGTGATGGTCAAATCTTTACATTCGCTGATGACACTGCTCTTTTTTTTAGTGGTGATAGCTGGGATGGAGTCTTTGGTGTGGCTCAAGAGGGGCTTAACAGGGTTGTTGCATGGTTACGGCATAATGTTCTGACTCTCAATGTCACTAAAACCAAATATGTGACATTTGCACATCGATCGAACATGCTACCCACACGTTCATTGTCAATTACGGCTCATACATGCTTGTCAACCCTCCAGCCTTGCGTATGTCCTTCTCTTCAGAGGACCGATAGCATTAAGTATCTTGGCGTTACATTGGACCAATTCCTCAGCTTCAAACCACATATTGACGTCCTGGTTACGAGATTACGGAAACTCATTTATATATTTAAGACTTTAAAACATGTAGCCGACCTTCGTACTATCAGGATGGTCTACTATGCTTTGTGTCAGTCGCTTATTGACTACTGCATTATCTCCTGGGGAGGTGCTGCTAAAACGCACTTGATGGAGGCTGAAAGAGCTCAACGTGCAATACTTAAGGTGGCTGCGGGTCTTCCCTACCGATTTCCTTCAGTCGAGTTATACAAGAAATGGGATGTACTGACTGTAAGACAAACTTTCGTTCTGCATACTGTCCTTAAAAAGCACTCGCAGCTAGTTTATGATCCAGAGCCATTGAAAGATAAAAGAAGAAAGGGTACTGTATGCAATACAAAGTTTTTCCGCCTACGTCAGTCTCACAAGTTTTTCTGTTACTTGGGGGATTACTTATATAATGTCATTAACAAGGGTCATAATATATATCCACTTCACAAACACAGTTGTAAAAAAAAAGTAACGAACTATTTGAAAACTCTTTCCTACGAGGACACAGAGAAGTTGCTCCGCACAATTGCCTAATATTCGATCTCAAAATAATCTCACCTTCACAATCACCACCTCACACACACACACACACCTTCGCATTATCCACCCTGCACCTACACATATTGTTAATTTTTATTTTTATCTTTGTTATGTTTTCTTTTCATTCCATTCATTTATTTATCTTTGTTTTACTTTGTTTAGTAGCGCAACATGTTACCTGCCTACTTATTTATGATGCCACTAAGTGGAGCCTGGTGACCTGTAATACAGGTATTTTCTAAAACCTACTTCAGGCACCAGCTCTCACAATGTGAATTTATATTGTTCAAAACTGTTAACAGCTACAAAACCATTGTGAGAGAAAATAAATAAACTTATTATTATTATTCTCATTTATTAGTTTCATATACATATTAAATACATTTTTAAATATTAGTATAAAAAAATAAAAACATTTAAAAATATAAAAAATAGTAGCCCACCGGCGTCGGGAACAGGGTCCAAGCCACCGGCGGTCAGGGCTCCTGAGAAAGGAATCTCCTAACGATACGCGCCGTGTCTAGGAGAACCGCTTTCTGAATCAAGCCCTTGATCCAACCGCCCAACGAGAGCCTCCTCAGGTGTTGGTCGAGGCTCTTGGCTATTATGCCATTGGCCGTCACGACTATCGGCACAATGATTGCCGTATTCACATCCCACATGTCGACAACCTCGCGAGCCAGATCAAGATACTTAATTTGTTTATCTTTCTCAGCTTTCACGAGGTTCTCGTCATGCGGGACAGTAATATCAACGATCATTGCGCGACGCTCTAATCGATCTACCACCACTATGTCAGGCTTATTGGCAACAATAGTCCTGTCAGTGATGATAGATCGGTCCCAATATAACGTGATATGACCATTTTCAAGAACTGGGTCGGGCACATATCTATAGTATGGTACTTCCGATTCCACAAGACTGTATTTCAGAGCAAGTTGCTGATGGATAATCCTGGCTACAAGGTTGTGTCTATGCAAGTAGTCTCCGTTAGCCAGACGAGAACAACCAGATATAATGTGACGGATTGATTCCCCGGGACGATGGCATGCCCGACAAATGTCAACCGTACCGTCCTTCACAATATATCTCCGGTAATTGTTCGTCATCATAACTTCGTCCATAATAGCACAGACAAAACCTTCGGTTTCCCCAAAGAGGTCACCAACGCGCAACCAGGATACGGACGCCTTGAAGTCTACATCCGGCCCATGTAGGGCCCGGTAGTAGCGCCCGTGAAGCTCCTTGCTCTTCCATATCTCCATGCGATCTTTAGTATCTAATACTATAGGTTTGCGCCAGTTCTCGTTCGCTAAAGAGAGCGGGGTGAGGCCCTTGTCCACTGAGACCACATCTCGGTGCATCCCCACATCAGCTTCCAGGAAGTACTCCCTGAGACTGCATATCTCACGGTTGTGCAGGGTCTTAGCATTTAAGAAGCCTCGACCACCACACTTCCGCGGGATATACAGTCTCATTACTGACGACCTTGGGTGATGCATCCGATTTGCGGTCAATAGTGAGCGAACCCTCCTATCCAGGGCGTCAAGTTCTGTCTGAGTCCATTTGAGTACGCCGAAAGAGTACATTAAAACTGGCATGACCCAACCGTTGAAGGCGCGCACCTTGTTACCGCCTGATAAAAGACTATTTAAAACTTTATTTAGGCGGCCAAAGAAGCGCTCCTTCAACGATTGCTTCATGTCAGTAGCACTGATGCCTAACGCTTCCGACATACCCAAATATTTGTAGGTTTCAGTTGAGGAAAGGGATCTAAGGTTTATGGAATCCGAGAGTTGGGTTCCCACAGATTCCATAATCTCTCCTCGCTTCACATGCATGACTGCACATTTGTCCACACCAAATTCCATCCTGATGGCACTACTGAAAGTTTTTGTTACCTTCAGTAGCTCCATCAGTCGCAAATTGCTGGGGGCAAAGAGTTTCAGATCATCCATGTAAAGGAGGTGGGATATGACCTGACCACCTCTTCTCAACCGATAGCCCAGTCCTGAACCCTCCAGCAGTGTACTTAGAGGGTTCAAGGCTAAACAAAACCACAGTGGACTCAGACTGTCGCCCTGAAATATACCACGCTCGATCTTTATTGGTTCGCTGGTCTCCCGGATCTGCCGACATCCTGGATAGCGCAAGACCGTCCTCCATTGCCCCATACACGACATCAAGAAGGTGCGCAGAGTTGTATCTACTTTATACAATTCCAGCACCCTCATGAGCCATGTATGTGGCACCGAGTCATAGGCCTTTTTATAGTCTATCCAACATATAGACAGATCCTTTCGAGAACGGCGAACCTGCTGGTTAATGGCCATATCAATGAGGAGTAGCTCCTTAGTACCACGGGACCCATTCCTACATCCATTTTGAGAGACAGACATGATAGCATTGTTATCAATATGATCATTGATTTTAGCTCTCAAAATAGATGTAAGAACTTTATAGACCGTCGGTAGACATGTGATCGGTCTATAATTTTTGGGTTCCGTAGTACTACCCGATTTATGGAGCAGGTGGGTTATACCAGTTGTTAAGAACTGGGGCAACGATCCAGACTCTAAGGCTGACTGGAACTGGGATGCCAAGCGAGCGTGTGATCTTTGGAACCACTTGATCCAAAAGTTGTGCAGTCCGTCCGGCCCTGGAGATTTCCAGTTAGGCAACGGACGAACTGCACGAGCTACGTCCTGGGGGCTGATTGTAATTTCCCCCATCTGTGGTATTGGATCACACATTCGTTCAACCTCCCGGGTCCAATCGCCCTCAGCGTGGCTGACAGGTACCGACCAGATGCTGCGCCAAAACGAACTCATGGCATCATCATCCGGCAGGCGCGCATCAGTCACACCTTGGTCTGGCCGCTCCCAAGCCCTGTAAACCCACCTTTCATCGCTCTGGAATGTGCGATTTTGGGTATATCGCTCCACTCGCCGCTTGTACCGACGAATACGGTTTGCCCATGCACTTATCTTCTGCTTCAGGAAGTCAATACGTTCTGTGACGCGGGACAAATAATCTCGAGGATTAATATCAATCCCCGAAAATGCCCGCCTCACAAAACGCATCACTCTAGGGCGAGTATTGCCCTCCCTGAAGCAGATTAGCTTGCCAATGAGTGCTCTAGCCCTATCGATACGAAGCTCAATCCTGGACTGCCATGCTGGTACGGTCGGTTTTGGTCGTGCAGTTCTGTCACTGGGAAATTTGACGTGGGCTACACGACATGCCGCAACAGCCGCGCAGTACAAGATTGAGTGGGTATCGACAAGGTCTACGCTGCCATCAAAACAATTTGACAGCTGCGAATCTAGAGCACACACCAGCGCCTTATTTTTGTTGTGCATAGGCAAACGTGGTAGTCGCGGTCTAAGCTCAGGCGGTGTGGAGCGATACTCCCGGAAAGCATCCTCCAAAGCACTCCTCAACTGTTCATTACATTGGGAACTCACGGAAATAGCCACGCCATCATCCTCTTCATCAACGCGTTCAGGCCGCGGTGAAGCACTGTGTAGACTTTGCGATTGCACCGCGACCGTGTGCTGTGACAAAGTAGGTGTAACATGAGTACTCCGTGATTCGAGCCTAAGTCGATCAAGCACAGTATTATCCAACATATGATTACGTTGTATAACCCGTACCTGATCCGACAGTCGTTGCGCCGAAACGTTGACAGCTGGTTCAAGCGCCTGAAACAGAGAGAGCATCCGACCACGGTACGCAGTCAGGTTACTTCCCCCCTCTGTAGCCCCAAAGTATGAGCGCATGACACTTTCATTAATGGACTGTGTCCATCTCATGCGCTGCACACTTCCACCGGTAGCGGGGACCCTATCAGAGGCCAGTGGGCCTCGGAGTCCCAAACCCCCCGGCGGCCGGCGTCCTCCCCGTCGACGAGCAGGTGGTGGCGTCGTTGGCGGAGAGAAGTACTCGTCGCTCGAGCTCGACGCAACTGCCGCGGTCGGTGTCACTGCACTCACGGTGGGGCTGGTTTCCGACGGCGGCGAGGCGGAGCTGGGCGACGAGTCCGGAGATGGTGGCTGTGCGATTAAGCGGGCTCTGGCGCGTGTCAACATAGTTATTAGTACATATTTTCTTCTATTAATTCCATATATCGTCTAATGACGGCCTTGACAGCCGTCATTCTCTTCTGATTTTCTTCGTTTTTTCATATTTTATTGTAGGTTTTGCTGTAGTTTTTAATCTGATTATATATCCAAATATTATTTCAGGCCTGTAGATGGAGTAATGTTGTAGGAAATGTATTATAAATATTAAAATTGAAGGAAGAAAAATGAGAAAAAAATTGTACGTCGTAACGTTGACTAGTGTTGCCAGTTATTTAGTTATTATTATTATTCTCATTTATTCATTCATTATACATATTTATTGCATTTTTAAATATTAATATAAAAAAATATAAAAACATTTAAAAATATAAAAAATAGTAGCCCACCGGCGTCGGGAACAAGGTCCAAGCCACCGGTGGTCAGGGCTCCTGAGAAAGGAATCTCCTAACGATACGCGCCGTGTCTAGGAGAACCGCTTTCTGAATCAAGCCCTTGATCCAGCCGCCCAACGAGAGCCTCCTAAGATGTTGGTCGAGGCTCTGGGCAATTAAGCCATTGGCTGAAACGACTATCGGCACAATGATCGCTGAGTCCACATCCCACATGTCGACAACCTCGCGAGCCAAGTCAAGATACTTGATCTTCTTATCATTCTCGGCCTTCACGAGGTTCACGTCATGTGGGACTGTTATGTCAACAATCATTGCGCGCTTCTCTAAGCGATCCACCACCACTATATCAGGCTTATTGGCTACAATAGTCCTGTCAGTGATGATGGATCGGTCCCAGTACAATGTGACATGGCTATTTTCGAGAACTGGGTCGGGCACATACCTATAGTACGGTACTTCCGATTCTACAAGGCGGTATTTCAGAGCAAGTTGCTGATGGATGATCCTGGCCACAAGGTTGTGCCTATGCAAGTACTCTTCGTTAGCTAGACGAGAACACCCAGAGATAATGTGGCGGATTGATTCCCCCGGCCGGTGGCATGCCCGACAAATGTCAACCGTGCCATCCTTCACAATAAATCTCCGGTAGTTATTCGTCATGATAACTTCGTCCATAATTGCACAGACAAAACCCTCGGTTTCCCCAAATAGGTCACCGAAGCGAAGCCAGGATACGGACGCTAAGAAGTCTACATCGGGCCCATGCAAGGCCCGGAAAAAGCGTCCGTGAAGCTCCTTACTCTGCCATACCTCCTCGCGATCTTTAGTCTCCAGCACTACTGGTTTGCGCCAGTTTTCTTTAGCCAAGGAGAGCGGGGTGAGGCCCTTATCCACTGCCACCACATCTCGGTGCATTCCCACGTCAGCTTTAAGGAAAAAGTCCCTGAGACTGCATATCTCGCGGTTGTGGAGAGTCTTAGCATTTAAGAAGCCACGACCTCCACATTTCCGCGGAATATACAGTCTCATCACCGATGACCGCGGGTGATGCATCCGATATGCCGTTAACAATGTACGGACCCTCCTATCCAGGGCGTCGAGTTCCGTTTGAGTCCATTTAAGTATACCGAAAGAGTACATCAATACCGGCATGACCCACCCGTTGAAGGCGCGCACCTTATTTCCGCCTGATAAAAGACTATTAAATACTTTTTTCAAGCGGCCAAAGAAGCGCTCCTTCAACGATTGCTTCACGTCAACAGTATTGATGCCCAATGCCTCCGACATACCTAAATACTTATAGGTCTCCGTTGAAGAAAGGGATCTAAGGTTTATGGATTCCGAGAGTTGAACTCCCTCGGACTCCACAATCTCCCCTCGCTTGACATGCATGGCCGCACATTTGTCCACACCAAATTCCATCCTGATGGCGCTACTGAAAGTTTCTGTTACCTTCAGTAGCTTCATGAGTTGCAAGTTGTTGGGGGCAAAGAGTTTCAGGTCATCCATGTAAAGAAGGTGAGATATTACCTGACCTCCTCTCTTCAACCGATAGCCTAGACCTGAATCCTCCAGCAGTGTGCTTAGGGGATTCAAGGCTAAGCAGAACCAAAGCGGACTCAAACTATCGCCCTGGAATATACCACGCTCAATCCTTATCGGTTCGCTATTCCTCTGGATATTTCGACATCCTGGATAGCGAAGGACCGTACTCCATTGCCCCATACACGACACCAGGAAGGCGCGTAGAGTTGCATCAATTTTATACAACTCCAACACCCTCATGAGCCATGTATGTGGCACCGAGTCATAGGCCTTCTTGTAATCTATCTTCGATACTGTAATGGTGTAGGCTACTAGCCAGCGAAAACAAAGTCAATTGTGCACGATAAACTGTATAATATAGCTAAAACTTATAGAAAATACAATATTAACAAAACTATGGGACCGTCGACAATAAAACAAAACCCCATCTCATATGTCCTCTTGACGGATGCGCGCGCCGCATGCGGGAACACGCATGCGCGGCTCGCGCTTTACCAGTCCAACCGCGTATGTGTGTTATAGTCTCCCCCTCTAACCCTAACGAACGTCCTCGTGTTTGGGTTAGTTTCTACGAGGTTTCCCTCTCTTATGCTTCTCCTGTACTGGAGCTTGGATGCGACAAACGAAGGGAGTCAGTATCGAGGCAGCAATCCATCTGGTTTCCCGGTGTTTGCCTTATATCGCTGACAAGGCTCACAATTCTTTACATATTGCGTAAAGTAGGAACGCATTCCTGGCCAGTAATACTTACCGACCGAGCGTTGCAGCGTACGTTGCGCGCCCATGTGACCAGCGGTGGGTGCATCATGGTTTTCGGCCAATAATTTAGCGCGTTCTTGTTCTGGGACCACCAGTCTGGCGTCGCCGTGCTCTTCGTTCTCAGGACAATATCTATACAATACGCCTTCGGAAAGCACGTATCCTTTGGTTGCCTATGCCCTCCCCCTAGAGGGATCGTCGGCTTCCAGATCCTCGCCAATCTTACCGACCTCCGGGTCCTTCGTTTGATTCTCGGTTTCTGTGTCTTCCTTACTTGAACGCTATGAATAACGAAATCTGTAGGCGGTCCAGCCGAAGCAAATAGAGCGACTCTGCCCTTCAAGGACTCGTTGAGTGCGGCTCTGTGCTCCGGTGATAAGCTCGTACCTTCATCGTAGCGCAGCGATACATCGCAAACCTCTGCGTGCATCGCGGCCGCGCTTAGATACGAATACCTTAGCTCGTTCACATTCACCTTATTCTCGCGCAATAACCTTGCGTAGTATATTATTATTATTGTTTGCCTATCGGACATCTAAGGGTGATGCCACACAGGCGTTGCCTGTGCGTTGCGTTGGCGCTGCGTCGACTGAGCGGTGACGCTCCGTCGTTCTATATATTAATGTGAATGACATGCCACACGATGCGTTAAAATGACGGACGGCGACGCAATGCACAAGGAGGGAGACGACGTGAGGAAGGGAGCTGCGTTAAAACGACGTTGTGGCAGTATTTAATAGCATATAGCTCATGGTCCTAAGCGCAACTGCTACGCTAGAGGTCTTGGGTTCGATTCCCAGGTTGAGCAAAGTATTATTGGGTTTCTCAGTCGCAGCTCGGAGTTAGGATTTGAGCCCTTTTAATGGCAATAGGCTCACCCCCTATTACATGGGACCTAAAAACATACCAGCGAACTGTGGGTGTACAATGGTACACCTCTGCCTAACCCTTCGGGTAATACAGGCGTGATGATGTGTGTTTGTGTAGCTCCGTTGACACAGTGCCAACGCAGCGCTTGTGTGGCATTGACTGCGTTGAAATCATTGCGTTGTGACCACGCAGCGTAGCCGCAACACTCGTGTGGCATCACCTTTAGAAGCTGAGCTTTGCTATCAAGACTAAAATAGAGGTCAGATTATATCTATACAAGGTGTAATTTGAATTAATTGATTAGCTGAAAACAGGTAATTGAACTCCTCTTAATGAACTACTTTTACTATTAGAACAAACCTGATATCGTGAAAAAAAACCGGCTGATTAACAAAATGTATGTATAAACCTATACTTATATTAATAAGTATAGATTCACACATACATTTTGTATTTTGTTCGAAAAAAAATATTAAAATTTGTCCAGTTTCTTTACAAACAAACATAGGAATACTCGTAGAATAGGCTCCGAAACGACTGGACCGATTTTAATCATTTTTAACCCCCGACGCAAAAAGAGGGGTGTTATAAGTTTTTACACCAGTAGATAGCTACATTATTCCTGAGTAACCTAACCTATATAACATCACGCTGTGACCCCAGGGAGTGGAGCATTAATCAAAGATGTAACTTATAGTGGGTAAAATAAGTCACGTGGACGTAGTCATGGGCCAAACCCAGTGTGTAATATTTTGAGAAAAAAAAAATGATATCAAATTCTAGGAAATTCTTGTCATCAAAAGAAATTTAAAACAAAAAAGCCTCAGTAATTATCATGTAAAATAATTTTAGCTTCGTAGACTACTTTCAGTTTAAAAAGAGACCTTTAAAACATTCAGTGTCAGGGCAAAAAACCCATCACTCGTTGAACCCCCGAACTGAATAATTCACGATCAACAATAAGACAACACGGGTTAGGATTTACACCCCCGGGGAGATGACGTCATTATCCGTATCAATCCGATTAAGCTTTGGGGCCCACTAGGCAATTTTACTTTTCTGGAACTATTGTCAGTATAAAGGATATGAAAATGTTATGATTCGACTTTTACTCAAGGGAACATAGAGGAAATAGTAAAATGTTTTATTATTTAGTGAATATTTAAAAAAGGAAATGTTCAATGTGAATGTTTGTTGTTCTTCATTATAGTAGAATACTAGTAAATAATCTATACTAATATTATAAACCTAAAGAGTTTGTTTGTTTGAACGCGCTAATCTCAGGGACTACTGGTTGGAATTGGAAAATTCTTTTAGTGTTGGATAGTCTATTTCTTGAGGAAGGCTATAGGCTATGTAACATCACGCTACGACCAACAGGTGCTGAGCAGCGAGGGTGAAACCGCGGGGAACAGCTAGTATACTATATACAATCGTATCTATCTATATCTAAACTAATATTACAAAGAGGAATGATTTGTATTTTTGTATGTAACGAAAAAACGTAAAAATTACTGAACCGATTTCAAAATCTTATCCCGTTAGAAAGCTACATTATCACTGAGTAACATAGGCTATATAGCATCACGCTACGACACACGGGAGCGAAGCAGTAAACAAAGACGTAAGTTAACGCGAGTGAATAAGTCACGCGCACGAAGTCGCAGACAGTTCGCTAGTATATTATAAATCCATCTTAATAACACAATACACCCACCACACCACTCACCACTCTTTACACTTGTCCAAGTTTAAAATTAATATAAATAAAATAAGTTTTAAATGTTCCTTTCATGTTGATTTTTGTAGGGTGGGTCGTGGTTGTGGCTTTGCTTGTGGAGTGTTTACGGTGTGGTTGTGGTGTGGTTGTAACGTGTTCGAGGTGAAGTTGTGCCATCACGCCTGTTTTAACTGGAGGGTTAGGCAGAAGTGTACCACTGTACACCTACACTTCGCTGGTATGTTTAGGTCCCATGTAAGAGGGGGCGAGCCTATTGCCATTAACCGGGCACAAATCCTAACTCCGAGCTGCTACTGAGAGTTTCATAGAAAAACCCAAAAACACTTTGCATGTCCTGGGAATCGAATCCAAGACCACAGGACTAACGACGCAGTTAGCCTAATGGCGTTAGTGGTAGTGTGGTTATGGTACAAGTAAAACCAGGCTTTGATTCAATTTTCACCATAATTCACAAGTCAAAGTTACTAGTTACGTACAAATTGCTCACAGTATGTCATAAAGAGATCATCTGATGTACAGTAATTAATAAACCGCGGCAATCCAATTAAAACAAATATGGAACAAGTAAATTTTATTCGTGTTCATACTAGCGTCGTTCATTAATACTTGGCTACGTTACCGCGTCGCTCTGTCAATATTATGCTCGTGTTTGCATAAAGTTTTTAATAGTATTTTTGTTGTTGAATACCTCGTTGGTCTCGTGGTTGTATGCGCGACTGCTGAGCGTGGGGTTCAGGGTTGAATTCGCAAGTCAGGGAAAAAGTGTTTTTGCCTGGAGCTTGAAAGTAGGTGGTGTGACACCTTTGTGTCTCGGATAGTACGTAAAGTTGGTGGTCTCGTCTCTTCTCTCTCCGGTTCAGTGATACAGCGGTTAGTATTTACGTGTTTGTATGTGTAATTAGCGTGTAAGCCTTTATAAAAATAATAAAAGAAATAAATGGTAGATCATTATTCTTCCTGGGTTTACAATTAGTACCTACGTATGCCATCAAAGACGCGTATTTAAAATGGCGGTCAAACAAAGTAACTTATAATTCCATTTCACTCGCATAGTATAGCAAGGGAGTGAGAGAATATGATTTACTATTTACCATTTTCATTTGTTTTTTCAAAGCGGGTAATATCATATAGGGCCGTAGCACACACTCCACTTTTAGCATTGGCGATCTGCGATGCAGCATCGATACAATCGCCAAATCGCAGATCGCCGTTGCTAAAAGTAGCGTGTGTGCTTTGGCCCTAATATTACACAAATACAGCTTTAGTTCCGGCTAACCTAATTTTACGTTCGGCTAAGCTAATCGTGCGATCCTATGCAATACGATAAGTCATCTTGACACACAGTCTAAAGCTTCGCAGACAATGATTTACGGCTGCGGTACCGTCTAAGTGTTTGTTATCTAACTATTGTCTGTTTAAATTAAGCTGTAGTGTATCTGTAAATTATACATATACAACGTCAAGTAGGAAGGTAGTCAGTGATAGCATGATGGTTGACAGGATCTCATGAAAGAAGAAAACGTGTTGCGCCCAAGTAACATGGGATGGCAGGAAGATGATGATTTTAAGTTTAACGTTTCATAATTTTTTGACTGCTTCGGTAGCCTAGTGGTCCTAAGCGCGACTGCTACACTTGAGATCTTGGGTTCGATTCCCAGGTCGAGCAAAAAGTGTTATTGAGTTTTTCTATGAAATTCTCAGTAGTTAGGAGTTAGGATTTGTGCCCGGTTAATGACAATAGGCTCGCCCCCTATTACATGGGACTTAAACATATTCGCGAACTGTGGGTATATATTGGTACAAACACCTCTGCCTAACCCTTCAGGTTAATGCCTAACCGTACAGGCGTGATTGTATGATTGATGATTTTATGATTAATATTATTTACAACTGCGTTTTAAAAAGCCTTATTGCCCTGACTTAAGTTTAACTTTCGTTTGATTGCCCTATTTAATGGAGAGGTCTCTAGTGTAATTATAAGAGAAAAAAAAATAGAGATAGCTAAAATCGATTCAGTCGCAGATTCTGAGATACTTTCAGATTTTGTTAAATTTTCTACAGGACCAATCTGAAAGGATATCCTTACCAATCAAAGGAAAATATTCAAATCGGTTGATAAATGACAAAGTTCTAAGCAACAAAACTAACTCCTCCTTTTTTGACGTTCGTTAAAAAGACGCCTTTGCCCAGCACTGGAATTATCTGGTATTACAATTTAAGTTTACATAACCATTCTAAAATCGTCACCAAAAATAAAACACAACGGCTTTTCAACGTCCACTAATTAGTTAAAAAAGCACTTTCCTTACAAAAACACAGTCAAAAAGCCTTTTAACAAACAACTCTCAATCAAAGTACTTACAAACAATTATTTTAATTAGCTTCAAAACCAACATTATAAGCGGTTAAGCGGCGAGCGGATAATGCATTCGGGGTCATGCGCCGCTGTGATATCTCAGTTGGTTATAACCGGGTCAGTTTATATCTAGGGCTGCTTATCTAGACTATTTTCCGTACAAAAGTTGCCGGATATTTTTTAGTTTAGAGGATCTTCAAAAAGTGTCAAATAAGTGTCATTTGGACTAATTTTTAAGGCCTACCAGAGACTGATGGCATTTTAAAAAGTAACAGTAGTTGTATTAACAATAACAAAAATTGAAACTTATTTGTTTGATTTTATAGAAATTAAAAACTTAAAAATGTAGAAATTAAAAAGTCGCAATTTCATCTCAGGGATAATCAATGGCAAAAGCATTGGTAAATCAGAGGCGTTTTTGACAGACTGATATAAGCAGAGTATTCGTAAAACTTACAAGAATTGCCCCCCAGAGTTATTATCACAGAACAACAAAAACAGTGGTTATTATCTTATCGTTGTCTTCTGTTTAGTAGGAATATTTTATTTATTGGCGCCCGCTGACTATAGACATCTGCAATACCAGCTTCGCAAATGAGTTGCCATCCCAGAGATAAAGTTGATATACCTAAGTATCTTAAATGCCTGTATAAAAATCTTTACGTATACCCTTGAAACCGGAATACAGCAACGCTGCTTAGCGGCAGAAATAGGTATGGTGGTAGTACTTTCCCGGACGAGCTCCTTCACAAAGAGCTCTTATTTTTTAAGGATGGCATCATCAAATCACATATTCTGCCCTCGAGGGGGAGGAAGTGTCAAAATCTTACTGCCTAAAACCCATCAACGTTCCTCTTAATGACCTTTGCGTGTTAGAACCGCGGTGACTCTTTCAAACAAATTCCGCAACACTGGCAGGCAGTGGCCCTTTTTTTTTTTTTTTTTTTTCGTGAGCGAAGAAAATGCCTAACGCATGCCACGCCATCCGGGGAGACAACGTGGTTATGTGGGGCTTGCACCCACTAAAAACTCCGCGTGTGTACCTACTTTCGCCTTGATGAATGGGCCGCGAGAACTGCTACGCATGACGTTCGCGACCCATCCAGCGTGGCCCACATCTGGGCTCCATCTTCTTTGCCCGCCTCCGGGCTCTCCCCTCCTTCAGCGATGTCCGGGTACACTGAGACATCACCACTACTCCAGGGACCGTGCAGCGAGGACGATAGAGTCCCCGATCTATCGTCCGCTGGCCCCTCTTATGGCGGCATTAAGTCGGCATTTCGCCGCCTGCGCCGTCCCACCCTCTTGCGACGAATCGGGTCAGCGAGAGAGTCTGTCTCCCTGACCCGCTCCGCCGCTTCTTTCTGTGAGATAACCTCCTCACAGAAAGACGCAACCGCCTCCCATGCTCTCTCACTGCCGACCATAGCCCTGACGACGACCGGCAGTGATAAGTCTAATCCAATGTCTGCCGCCAGAACGCGGCGCTGCACCTCCCAGGCAGGACACTGCTCAAGAGTGTGCAGAGCAGTGTCCTCGCTGCAACCGCACTGGTGACACACGGGAGTTGCCTCCCGTCTTGCCACTTTGTGCAAGTATTTGCCAAAACAGCCATGCGCCGACAATACTTGCACTAAACGGAAGGACAACGTCCCGTGTCGCCTCCGTACCCACTCCTCTAGGATTGGCTGGATAGCCCCAACAGTCCAGTGACCGGCGCTGGGGGTCTCCAGCCTCTCGGCCCATTGCCTCATAATGGCAGAATGCGCCTCCCTGCGCCACCTCCTCACCACTTCAGGCGGCGGACCACTGCCGCTCTCTGTCCGAACTTCCACACTTCGTAGGTAAACTTCGGCAAGCACTTGTGCCTCCAGATCCCACGGAGGTGTTGCCGCCAATGCGACCGCCGCTTCAGCTGAAATTGTGCGGTATCCGCGTATTACCCTGACAGCCATGACTCTTTGCGGTCGCCGCAGATAAGCCTTATTTTGGGTAGTCAGGGAGTCCGCCCACACTGGAGCACCATACAGCGCCATTGAACGGACCACCCCCGTGTAAAGCCGTCGACAGATGACACTCGGTCCACCTAGATTCGGCAGTAGCCGACTTAGGGCGGAAGCCGTGCCAATCAGTTTCGGGGCAAGTTGGCAGAAGTGCTCGCCGAAGTTCCACCTACGGCAGGCAGTGGCCCTAGCCAGCCCCATCTCTAAAGAGAGCCCTACCACTTAGCTTGAAAACAATTCCAAAATTTAAGATGACGACAACAATAAAACAAAAAGAAAACAAACAGAAAAATCACTTCTTCGAAATATCTCAAGACAAATTGCAATTGTTTGGACGCGTTCAACGAATTTAATTTCAAGAAAACTGAGACAAAAAAAAGATTGCTTCAAGTGGCTCACAAGAAAAATATAGGAAAGTTAAAACGTTGTTCGCATCTTTGCAACTTTTCTTGCAAAAGATAAATGGTTAGGAGTAATAGTGGCACTGCCGTGAAGAACTCACTGGAATAGCTTGAACGATTATATCTATTTACCTACCAGCTTTTGTCCTCGACTTTGTCGAGTGTTTTTTTACGCCAGTTAAGTTACGTCTTTGGTTACTGCTCCGCTCCCGTTGGTTGTAGCTTGATGTTATGTAGCTTATATTATTGCTCATTAATCTGGCTATTAGATAAAAAAAATACCAATACGTCTGTACCACACCACCACGTGTATACCAGAGATTAGCGTGGTTTAACAAACATAGAAACAAAAATCCCTTAAAAAATACATAACAGAACAATAACACCAGTTTGTTATTGTCCCACTTCTGTTCCAAGGCATCTTTTCAAGCAGAGAAGCCACATTTGCCACATTTGCTCAAGGCAGATTGGTAACTTTAAATACGCGGTTCTTATATTTAAATTTTAAATCAAGGTTTTCTCACGATGTTTTCCTTTACCGATATCAGTGATGGGCAAGAGAGTTAAGAAAGGACATAGGAAAATATAAATTGAAAAAGTCGCATTGGTACTGCCCGTGTTCGGTTGCAAACCCTCAGCCTTGTGCATGAGAAGCACGAGCCTTAACCACTGGATCATCACGACATTGAGTTTGAGGAAATTTTGCAAATAAAGCAAAAGCACGTTTCAATATGCAATAGCAGAAATCAACGCCATTTTCGAAAGCCAGGTCTTTGACCCCAAATCCTTTACACCCCAGAGGGTACCAACTGTTATATATGATGATAACATCTTTGTTCCAATTTCCCTATTTCCATTTCATAGAAAGCCGAGCCATCTTTCCAAAAATATTACTATTACATGACGTTTACACATGACTGCCTCGTTAGCCTAGTGGTCCTGAGCACGACTGCTACGCTAGAGGTCCTGGGTTCGATTCCCAGGTCGAGCAAAAAGTGTTATTGGGTTTTTCAAAGAAATTCTCAATAGCAGTGGCAGTTTGGATTTGTACCCGGTTAATGGCAATAGGCTCGCCCCCTGTTACATGAGACCTAAATATATCGGCGAACTCTGGGTGTACATTAGTACACCTCTGCCTAACCCTTCGGGGAATACAGGCGTGATACATGACGTTTACAAAAAAATGTGTTTTGTGAAACGTTATTCCGAAAAGAAATTACGCAAAAATAACCTTTATGGCATTCCACTTTTTTCCCAAAGAATACGAGGGGGATTTCCAAAAATATCACAAAGAAACAGGAAAACATTTGTGACATTGTTTAAAAGGCCGAAGAAATATATTTACTTAACTCTCTTATGGGGTAAATATATTGGTCTAAGATCCCAGCGTACGAGATTCCTACGACAGCTTTAAATGGCTAAACATTTAAGAACAGGTACAGAAATATATAGATCAGAGGCGAAGGGTCAATTCCCGTAAAGGGGAAACTGAAGCAAAAAACGTTTAGAGTTAAACGTTTTTTGCTTCAGTTTCCTGTTTTTTTATTATAGAGAAAAAGTATAGGCATTTTAATAATATTGTTCCGAACTTCTAAAGAGAATCCGGTAAGAATATAGATGTATGTGCGTTTTTGATAGATACATTATTTAACCCTAGAGTGGTCGCGCGGACTACATATGTAGCCCACTGTTGTTTAAACTGACATGACTATTTGCGCACTTTTTTTTCTAGGCTGATTTAAACAAGATCTTTGTAGATTTTTGTTTGTTTTTCATTTTAATTTCATTTTGAAAGAGTTAATTTGTCATATTTTAATAAGAAAATAATAAAACAATTACATTTCATTTAAAAACGACAAAACAAATTGCTACATATGTAGTCCGCGCGACCACTTACGTGACCAACGTAACCACGGCAGGATTAAAGTTCCGACTTTTAAAGAGCCTGGTCAAGTTATGACTTTCAGAATGTATCGGCAAAAATGTATGTTGATGTTCCTATGTGCTTAAAACATAAATATAAATTTCAGAAAAAATTGAATTCAGTTGACCTCGATCTATTCTTAAAAAAATAACCATTTTAAGATGACGTAGTTCTAGCGACAGTGAGATCTTGGTCCACAAATTTTTTGTCACAATACAATGCCTATTAATTGATGCTTATTTTTATAGACGACCTTTTTGGTAATTAATGAAAAATAAGCAATTTTACTTTTGTTTTTTTTTCTCTGCCTACAGAAATCCTTTGCGTGGTTGAAATCTCTAATTCTCTAACTAAGAAACATACCTATATAATTCATAGTTTAAGTATATTTATTTTACAAGGCCTCTTTCTGCCTTCCTTCAGGGACGCTCTAAGCTGGGGTCCGTACCCCATAGGGAGTGCCCTTAGCGTGGAGTCGTTTAGTTTATCCTGCTATCCTATTCTGTCCTACTTCCTACTATCCTACTCATCCTACTTAATATTATAAATACTTAGGCTCATGCCGGGGTTGTGGGTTCGCAACCGGGCACGGGCAAGTATCATGACTTTTTCTAATTCGTATGTATTTTTTAATTTCATCTTGGACATCACTGACATCGGTAACTATGTCAGATGTCCTTGAGGCAGTTAAGAAACTCTGACACTAGGGTGTATGGGGTCCTTTATTAGACCTTACTGCCCACACGATAAAGAAGAAAGAAGAAGATATAATAAATATGAAAGTCTGTGAGGATAGGGGGATGGATGTTTGGTACTCTTTCAAGCTTTTAACGGCTGAACGTATCTGGATGAAATTTGGCACTGACATAGATTTGTAGTGTGGAATTACTTACACGTAGAATACTATTAAAATGCACGGTTCCCGTCAGACAATATGTCAAATTTGAAGCGGATGAAGTTGCGGGCATAAGCTAGTATACAATAATAGCTTTTGCCCGCGAGTTTAACCGCGTCAATGTTGGTATATTTTTCCACAAGAATCATACACATCCCCGGAATAAAAAGTAGCATATGTGATATTAAAGACAGCAATCTATTCTCTGTGCCGAATTCCATGCAGATCCGCTCAGCTGGTTCGATACTGGCGTGATTGAGTAACAAGCATCGATCCATCGAAACTTCCTCATTTATAATAGTAGTGAGATTTCTTGTTTGGAGGCAATGGCAACACATAATACGTATTTTGTAATCAATTGGCAATTACAGGTACATATCACAATAAATAGCAATATAAACATAATTGACTGCCTCGCGCTTAGAACTACTAGGCTAACGCCTAGTAGTTGCGACTGCTACGCTCTTGGGTCTTGGGTTCGATTTCCAGGTCGAGCAAAGTAGTTGGCTTTTTCTATGGAATTTTCAGTGGCAGTGGTTTAATGACAATAGACTTGCCTCCTAATACATGGGACCTTAATATACCGGCAAACTGTGGGTAAACATTGGTACTCCTCTGCCTAACCCTTCGCGGAATACAGGTGTAACGGTATGTTTAGTCAATTGTAGTACAATAAACAGCAATACAAAAACAATGGCTGTCACAAATTATTTACATTATTATCTAACAAGATGATTTCAGAAAGTTTTCCAAGTTAGAAGTAAACAAAAATCTTAAAGAGAAATTCAATTAGATAAACATTGTAATGCTTTTGCTAAGAGAAAAGTTTATTCTTATTTTATTTTTATTACTGTTGTCACTCAATCATAAAGGTTATTGATGTGTCGTGATGGTCCAGTGGTTAAGGCGCCCGCATCTCATGCACGAGGTTGTGGGTTCGCAACCGGGCACGGGCAAGTACCAATGTGCCTTTTTGTAATTCATATGTCCTTTCTAAGTTTCACATCACTGACATCGGTAATCATGTCAGAGGCTCATGAAGTGGTTTAGAAACTTTGACACTATGGTGTGTGGGGTCGTTAGACCTTACTGCCCACACGATAAAGAAGGAGAGAAGAAATAATACTTTGTAAGTATATTTAGCCATGTATTTCATAATAAAGCCAGTAATAATGTGTTAGCTATTTCATTTGTTTAAGCCTCTCATTTCAATTCACGCTAGACGTAAATAAATTATTATAACAAAATAATATTAAGGAATCGTATTAAAAACGTTTCAGTTTTTACTGGACTGAAACAGTTTTGCAAAAAGTGTTTTTGGGTTTTTCGTTTAGGAATTTCTCAGTAGCAGCCCAGAGTTTGAAAGTTGGTGGTGTGACATCCCCGTGCCTTCAAGTGCGTAAAGCTGTTGGTCCTTCGCCTGATCTCTCTCCGGTCGTATCGGATTGCTATCATATCGAACTATGATAGATCTTCCCTAAGGAAGTGGGAGTGCACTTGTGTTTGCGCACACACTTGTGCACTATAATATCTCCTGCGTACTTGGCTAGTCTGCATTAAGATTAGCCGCCTTGGCTGGAATTGGCCTGGAGAGTTACATTTTGATATCTTGAGTGCCTTTACAAACATAAACTCACTTATACGAACAGTCAGGCCCGAAATAACTATCTGAAAGCCATATGAATATTTGTTGTCATCATTTTATCGCAGGTAGGAGGAAAAGGTGGCGGGTTGTCTAAAACCTCTTTTTTCTAAAAATATCACATGATAGCAGACTCTACAATACAAATGCTTATAAAATAATTCCCAAAACAATCCCTGTTCAAAAATACTTCACCCAAGCCTTCAGAGAAACTTTCGCAAACAATTCTATTTCCATTCATATTTTATTCTTCCTCTGTCATTACACGTTTAAAATCCCTTCGTTTCTCACGAAAAGTTTTAATTGTTTTGTACTTGAAAAATAATAAAAAAAAAAACAAAAGAGGATCCGCCGATTTTACGACAGAACACGCCTAGTGGGTTTTATCTCTCTGTTTACACTTTTGCCGTGAAATATTTTATTTTCATCCCTTCTTTGTTGCAATTATTAAAGTCTTTAGCGTCAGAAGTGTTTATTGCCACACCAGACATATTTTTGTTGTTGTTGAGCAGACATAAAACAGTAGGTTGGGGTGGGGTATGAATACTTATTTTGTTTTTCAGGTCATCGTCAAGCGGGTCGAGTTTCTTTTTTTTTTTTTTTTTTTTAGAAAAACAAACAATTATGCTACAACATACGGGAGCGGAGCAGCAAATATCATCTGCCTAGCCTTTTCCCAACTATGTTGGGGTCGGCTTCCAGTCGAACCGGATGCAGCTGAATATCAGTATTTTACATGGAGCGACTGCCTATCAGACCTCCACAACCCAGTAATGGGTAATACGATACTCTTGGTAAGACTGGTTGTCAGACTTTCTGGCTTCTGACTAACAGTAACGACTGTCAAAGATCTACAAATGACAGCCGGGACCAACGGCTTTACGTGCTTTCCGAGGCACGGAGGAAACTCGCTATGGTAAATGGTCACCCATCCACAGACCAACCTCGGTAAGCGTGGCTTAACCCGGAAAATCGGTCTATGCCGCTGTAATTATTTAGCCACGAGCTCCTCCAACCAAAAACGTAATTATCGTGGGTTAAATAAAACACCATTAACCGGGCACAAATCCAGGCTCCGAGCTGCTACTGAGAATTTCATAGAAAACCCCAATAAAATGGCAATAGGTCCGCCCCCTATTACATGGGACCTAAATATACCGGCGAACTGTGGGTGTACCTTGATACACTTCTGTCTAAACCTTCGGGGAATACAGGCGTGATGTTTTTTTTTTTTGTGGTAACCAAAGACCAAGAATTATCGCGGGTTAAATAAAACCGCGTAGTACGAAGTCGCGTTCGAAACCTAGCTTATAATAAAGAAGAATTTTCAATATTCTGATTTGTTTTCATTATCAGACAAATTCTGTTTTTCTATTAGTTTAGGTATAAAATGGAAACGGTGTATGTTTACACTCCCACGATTTAATACATTGTGTTATTTGAGGTGAAAAGGAACGTTCCTACACGAGTGGGAATTCTGTTGACAACAAGCTCTTGTTTGTTTTTACTTTGGAAAATTAACAGCTGTTTTAGGGTCTTATCACTCTAGCGGTTTGCGAGCGGCTGCGAGGCGGGGCGGGTGCGTCGCGAACACGTCGCGGCTACACAGCGAAGACGTTGCGGTCGCGTGGCAAATTCTCAAGGTATTTTGTCGCGTACTCGTAGCAAATTAACGTCTTACAAAATGGCATCCACACTGATATTCTCGGCGATCTCGTTGCGCATCCGCAATGAATTCGCTGCGCATCCGCCGCGTGTTCCTTGCGCCCCCGCTCCGCTTTGAAAACGCTCGCATTCCGCTAGTGCGATAAGGCCCTTACTATGTGAAATTGAGACTTTGTTAAAGACCATTGAGTGTGAAGGAATAAAATATAATAATAATCAGAACTTACGCGATTGGGATCGAGAGGTAACCGCGTAAGTCAAATTCGCGTAAGTCGACAAATTCCTTTTGATGCGCGGCATCATTTTAAAGCATAGCAATTTATGGCGTATTTTTATATTAATACGTTTGAATGTCTATTAGTTAAAAAATGAAGTCCCTTGCCTTAAAAAGGGCCAAAAGTTACATAATTTTCATCACTGCGTTCTCTTTTTGTTCTGGGCCTTACGTGCTTTACTGTGCATGCTTGTTATGTGTAGTAAACAGTTATGTAATGAGATTTTTTACTCCTCATATAATAATTGCAGTATGACAGTTCAGGACATCACACGACCACTTAATGCAGACCCTCCACACGATTGCTCTGGGACAACACTCATGTCGACCACCATCATCATCATCATCTGCCTAGCCTTTTCCCAACTATGTTGGGGTCGGCTTCCAGTCGAACCGGATGCAGCTGAATATAAGTATTTTACATGGAGCGACTGCCTATCAGACCTCCACAACCCAGGAATGGGTAATACGATACTCTTGGTAAGACTGGTCGTCAGACTTTCTGGCTTCTGACTAACAGTAACGACCATAAGTAGTAAAAGGTCACTAAAACACCAATTCTCCAACACAGCAAAAATCCTTGCCATTCAAGTTTGTGCTTTACCTCCCGTGAATTAAAGTAAATTTTTATAACACAGTTGTTCAACTGAACTCGTACTACCGTACCTACATCAATTTGTTAGAAATAATGTTTTATTTGAAAACTTTCAGAAATACAACGCAAACATAACCCCATAGTTACAGGTATGTTACTGTTGATCTTTCACCTCGGCGCGGCGGGGGATTCAAAGACAAATAAAACGAACCAAAGACTAACAATATCTACGCACACATTCGTACAATGTAGGAAGGTACTTGCAAGCAATTTTATACACATATTGCTTTGCAGCAGTGTGATTTCTATCAAGAAAAAAATTGAGGATAACAAAAATTGTGTTCATTCACTGGTTCTAATGCTGTATATTTACTGGAAAATTTCATTCATTCACTGGGGTTTTAGGGTATTTTTCAATATATTGCCAAATATCTAAAAAAGTATACAGGTTATGTCGTAAAACCAAGTTAAAAAAAATATTCTTTAGTAGACCTAGATAACCAAAATATAGCTTTGGACCGCATACTTTAGATGCAACATAATGTAATGATTTTTTGTAGTCTGAAGATTGCTTAAGTGTTCATTCACTGGACCACTTACCCTATTTTCTATTTTTCACCGATAATCGGCGGCTAGGATGCGCAGATTTTGTTTTTGGACCGTTTTTTTCTCGGCCGTGTGCGTTGATGTACTAGCATCCATACGTTCCATTCTCGCCGAGAAAAAATCGGCCGCCGATTCTCGGTCGATTATTTTTACCTGATTTTGGCTAAAAAAACAGAGTGAGGCTGTGTCGTCGTTGGTTTGATGTGAAATGTCTATGTATCATATACACACATATACTTGATCTGAGTAGTGGCTACTTTGCTCTATCCAACAGCATATAAATTAATTGCGTACGACACGTAGTTACGGAGCTATAGCCCTCTACGAGGTGACGTGTTTTCGTCTCATCGGTTTTAGCAAATTACCCCTATTACCGTTTGAAATACGTTTCACGTCAAATAGAAGGGTTATAATATTGACCGGTACGTATGTATGTTCATCTGTTCCCTCATAGCTTCTAAACTGCTTAGCATATTAGACAAATGAGATGATTATTACATACTCCTTCCGCCTCGTTCACGTTCATACACCTGCCGTGCGATTCTCTAACATATTTCAACGCTGAGCTCGACGTCGAGCTCGGCGACGACACTACTGCCAAATCAACTACTAATCAACTACTACTACAAATCAACTTACGCACAACGCATAGATTTTATCGAAGTTTCGTCAACCAGCTCGACGTCGAGCGCAGCGCTGAAATATGTTAGAGAATCGCACGGCAGGTCTTAAAAGCGGGCCGTTTAGAACTGCGCACCCGACCTTTAAAAAGGTCAAAGGTTATCACACTAATATTATAAAGGCGAAAGTTTGTGTGTTTGTCTCTTCTTCACGCTCAAACTGCTGAACGGATCTGGATGAAATTTGGCACTGAAATAGATTATGGTGTGGAATAACACACAGGATACTTTTTATCCCGAAAAAATGAACGGTTTCCGTGGGTTGCTATATCAAGTATGACGCAGACGAAGTCGCGGGCAGAAGCTAGTATTATTATAAAACTTTTTTAGAAGTAAACATTCATTTATTATAATGTATGTATGTACGTATACTTCTAAAAAAGTACACACAATATTCTTGATACTTGACCATAAAATGCTCTATTTTGTAAACACACTAAAGACATAAAAATGAAGATAAACAGTTTATCCCTTACATATTATTATTTAGAGTGCTCTTTGGCACGAGTGGCGACAAAATAGCAACTATACAGTCTTCAATATTTTACGAAGCGGACCGATGGACACGTACTACCACTGTGAACCCATTAACCTTAAGTTTTCTATGCACACATAATAAGGCTGACTGTCCATTGGAGTAGAGGAGCGGGTAAGAACATAAAGCTAAATCTACTAATCAAAAACTGTTGAGAATATGATTTATTTTTTAAACATAAAACTTAGGTACCTAAATAATAGTAAAACTACAAACTATGTAGGTATAGTTCATATAAAAGGAAAGCTCATAGAACATCAAAAACTGGGAAAATGGGAAAATGGTTCGAAAATAGTTGTAACTTTTTTTTTTAGAGATGTTAAAAAATATAAATAAATACACACAGGTATATAATTATGTAGATACATTTTTGGCGGGTTGAGAATGAAATTAGACTGTAATTGATCCTAAAAGCTAGTAGAATTGCCTCCCAGAGCTAGATTTTTTTATAAGTACTATATTGTTTTTAAAGCCGATTTATTTTAATTAGGTTTGGGATGTATTTATATATTTTATATCAATAAGTAAACTGCCTCACTATATGAAATAAACTAGCCTAGTGGTCCAAAGCGTGACTGCTGCGCTAAAGGTCTTATGTTCGATTCCACGAACCAAAAAGTGTTAGTTTCTATAAATTCTCAGTAGCAACTCGGAGTTATGATTTGTGCCCGGTTAATGGCAGCAGGCTCGCCCCTTACTAAATGGGAACTAAACATACCGGCAAACTGTGACTGTAAATTGGTACACCCTCTGCCTAACCCTGCGGGGAATACAGATGTGATGTTATGTTTTTTTTAAATAAACTACATCCAACTAATTAAATATGTGTTACAGTGCTATACAGCAATAACTCCGCTACACGCTCCGTTCCCTCGCTCCGCTCCGCTCATACAGACGGACAGTCTTAAGGGACCATGTTTGCGAATAATTTTACGACTTTGCTAACTTTTGTCCCTTTAGATGGACATGAGTTTTATGGACAATAATTTTAAAATATAATACCCGTCCAAGTATGGCAACATTGGTACATAATGTAACATCATTGTCTTAAGTTTAACTTATATTTTTGTTCTTCACAAGTTTGAGATATATTTATAGTGAATGAGTTGAATTTAATATTATTCATGTTAGAAGGACATCGACTCCCAAACTTTTACTGTAGATACCTTATTAGCCAAACGTTAAAATTAATCATTGGTAAAACAATACCGTATTACGACAAAGCTCTCAAAACTATAAAACTTAAGCGGCAGTAAGCAAGGCATATAGATTGTAGAGCAGGGTTTCTTAAAGTGGGGTCCACGGACCCCTTAGGGGTCCGTAGCATGTGTATCAGGGGTCCGCAGTAGGTCAGTTTGTAGAGTGTAAACATATTAAGAAATAGTGTAATAAACTCGACGAGACGCATTGTAGTTGTTGAGTGGCGAATTCAATACGTAATCACAGACAATTTAATATTCTGATTGAAGCCAAACAGCAGCACCCTTCCCATTAGTATTATTTCAATAGTTTTAGTTGTACTACTTGTACTTAAGTACCAAATAAAGATTTTTATTAATACAGTTTTTATTTTTCCAAATATTTTTTTGACAGGGGTCCGTGGAATTCTTTAAATTGTGAAAGTGGTCCGTGACTACAAAAAGTGTAAGATACCCTGTTGTAGAGCATTATTATGTTATTGTAATTTTTTTAACAGCCTCGTTGGCCGAGTGTTCTTAGTGCGACTGAAACGCTAGAGGTCTTGGGTTCGATTCGCAGGTAGAGCAAAGTTTTACCTATTGGTTTTTTCTATGAAATTATCAGTACCAGCTCGGAATTAGGATTTGTACCCGGTTATTGGCAATAGTCTCGCCCCTTATTACATGGGACCTAAACATACCGGTGAACTGTGGGTGTACATTGGTACACCTCTCCCTAACCCTTCGGGGAATACAGGCGTGATGTTTTGTTATGTGTTTATATTAGTTTTTCCAAAACATTACTAAACATTACAAAACGCCCTGATGAACTTTATCGAAACCAAAAAAAGTGTCGTACCATTTTTCCTGCCCAAAAAAACTCCGCAACAGCTATCCGATGTCCGCTTCCTCTGTGAAAATATAAAATTTCCATGCCACAGCAATTGGTTAGACTTGGATAAGCTAGCTTTTTTATTACGTTTTTGTTCAAAATTTTAGCGGCGAAAATTTCGATAGAAACTTTTCCAATGGGGTTACAAGGAAAAAAATAATTTACATCACACAACATACAATCACGTCTGTATTCCCCGAAGGGTTAGGCAGAGGTGTAACATGTGCACCCATAGTTTGCCGGTATGTTTTTAAGTCCTATTGGCGCCTGAATTCATTGAATTCTGAAGGCGTTGAATGCTTTTTTTTTTTAAAGACAGGAAATCATCAAATAACTTTCCCCGCCCTGGGCGGGGCGGGAGGGAGTGTCAGACTTACTGACTAAAACCCGTCTATGTTCCTTCATGTGCCCTTTGCGTTCCGGGGGCGCGGTATCTCTTTCGAACAACCCGCAGCCCCGGCAGGCATCGGCCCTCAGTGAGACGTTGAATACTAAAGGCATTAAATTAGTATTTATACTTTTTTGTTGCAAAATTTTAAATCATTGTTTCTCAACCCCTTTTTAGTCATGTACCCCTCTTCAAATTTCAAAGACATAAAATAAATGCTCGTGCCTTCTCTGTACGAGAAGCGGCCTCTGCCCTGCAGTGGGACAATATCACCTGCTATCCAATATTATGCTGGTATTATTATTACATAATTATTATATTGTGTACCAATTTTTATAACAATATGTTGTCAGTTAGGTTCAGAAATTGACCCCGACAATCATTACGAAGACCCCATAAGGGTACTTAGACCACAGCTTGAGAAACACTGGTTAAAATAAATAAACACAGCAAAACTCACGATGACGTCATAAAATTTACCGAACTCTGTACAAACTTCAATGAACTCACTTCAATTTTTTTACCAAAAGTCCATTATAAAGGGTTACGTCCAATTACTGCTAATGGTTGGAGTTTCAGCCCGGATGTCCAAAACAAAGACGCAAGTTACGAAGTTCTTGCTGCCATATATCATGTCATAGCAATTTGGGAATTAGCTCGACGTGTCTCCACTTGCTAATGTATTGTTTTAGTAAGCTGTAGTGGTTCTGTTTTAGTTGGGAGAAGGAATTAATTCGTTTCGTTTATCTTTGTGGTTTTGTGTTGTAATAATGATACTGTTCCTGACTGAATGTTGGTGGAGACTAGTCGAGTATGTCGAGGTTGTGTACAAGTGTCTGCATAAATTTAGGTGGAGTTCCTCTTCCCTCACTCTTATAGTCCGATGGTATGGCAATCCGATACAAGCGGAGAGATTAGGTGCAGGGCCAACAGCTTTCGGTGCTTTCCGAGACACGGGCGTGTTACACCACGATTAGGAACCTGTAGCTGCCACTGAGAAATTCTTAATGGCTTTTTTTTTAAAGTATGTAACTATGAAATGTCTGACCCATTTTTCTTTATACGAAACTCCCACTGACTATAAAAGTTGGTGAGTGCGCAAACATAAGTGCACTCCCTCTTCCCTCACTGTCATAATCCGATGGGATCGCCATCCATCAGACGCAGGTTGACGCTTTGCGTGCTTTCCACGAGGTGACGTCACACCACCAACTTCCAAACTCTAGAGAAAATCCCAATAACACTTTTTGCCCGACCTGGGAATCGACCCCACGACGCTCAGCAACCAACCATAGCAGTCAAACCACTAATACTACACAGATCGATACCACGTATTACATATAGCCATTTATCCAAGGCCCGCCAGTAATTTGACTGCGTAAAGCCGAACGATTTTGGGCACGTAACCGATCCTGCCCACTTTATGACTATTTATATCGTAACTTCGTATGCTTATTACTATAAACACCACTTTATCGGTTCTGAAGTTATGACTCCAAAGATACGGTCGATGTAAAAGTTCATTTTGATGTTTTGTTAAAGGTTATGCAGAGGACCTATTGAAGGACGACTGTAGAAAGTTCAAAGACATCTATGCGTCATGTTCGTGAACGGGTGCTGTCAGATTCATCATCATCATCATCATCTCAGTCATAGGACGTCCACTGCTGAACATAGGCCTCTCCTTTAGATCTCCACATATACCGGTTGGAAGCGACCTGCTGTCAGGTCCTCCAGGTAAACCTCTTCTTTGGACTGCCTCGGTAGCCTAGTTGTCCTAAGCGCGACTGCTACGCTAGAGGTCTTGGGTTCAATTCCCAGGTCGAGCAAAAACAGTGTTATTGGGTTTTTCTATAAATATCTCAGTAGCAGCTCGAAGTTTGGATTTGTGCCCGGTTAATGGCAATAGGCTCGCCCCCTATTACGTGGGACCTAAAAACATACCGGACGAATGGGCCCCTCAAAAGTTTCAGGGGACGAGTGGGCACAGGGTGCGAATCTTAGGGGACGAACGGGCCCTGACCAGTTTTGTGAAACACGTGTTAAAAAAACAAAAAGTACTGGATCAGCTATTTTATTTCCATATCTCAGATTCGGTGCTTAGTAAAACAGAAAAGATGATGTTTTAAGTAATGTACTTATTTTTAAAAGATAATTAATTAATTAATTAATTAGGAAACCGTCTTTGAGATGAATTTAGATTATTATTATATTATAATTAGGTACTAGCTTCTGCCCGCGACTTCGTCCGCGTCACAGTTGATGTGTTATCCTACGGGTACCGTACATTTTCCCGGGATAAAAAGTAGCCTATGTGTTATTCCAGACTATAATCTATCTTTGTGCCAAATTTCATCCAGATCCATTCAGCCGTTTAAGCGTGAAAGAGTAACAAACATCCATACATCCATACATCCATACATCCATACATACAAACTTTCGCCTTTATAATAGTAGTAGGATTATATTATAATTATTCCAATAATTCCACTAATTACTATTCATCATTGGCTTTCCGAAATATCACTAATTTGTATAGCCTTTGTAAAGCAATTTAATTTCGAGGGATAATAAGATTATTGCGAAAATGTCTACCTCGCTGTTTCTGTCAAATGAAATTCTAGGTTTTCACTTTGAGACCTCCATTTATTACCTGAAAGGTATTAATCTGCCCTGGCTGGTCTCATGTCAAAAAGTGTTATTAGATTTTACTATTCGGAACCAGTAGTGCGATTCTCTGAAATGCAAACTCGAAAACGACTCTCACTAAAGGGATCGCGCTCACTTCAATAACGAACCAACTTGTCATTGGTTTAGTATTTATTCGCCGTCGTGACGTCACCAGCGTGATCGTGTTTAACAGAATACCATTTTGTAATCTCACTGCGGATTCAGCTTTCGAATTACGAAGTGAGGCTTAGAGAATCACACTGCTGAGCTTATTTGTGAGGTTGTCCAGAAATCAATCTCATACAGTGAAGGCGTGAACATTGATCACCACGCTAGCTCAAGGCGGATTCGTGATTTCAGACTTATGTTAATTATAAGCCCAGGTTTTCTACGATGATTTTCTTCTACGATGCTTATTTTTCTTGTTATCTAAGATAAACATGTTTTGAAAAAGCCACATTAGTACTTCCCCAATATCTAACATTATTCACATAACAACAGTTTCTAACATTATTTTACCTACACTGTTATTTTTAGATTATTATTTATTTTATCTTTTGAATTTCTGAATAAAGTTTTTTTTTATATCAGGAATTTTTTTTAACCAGTGCGTAAATTTTGCCATAGTTAACTTCAACACGTTTTATTAAACACGTATATTATTATTTTATTTTGATATGTCTTAGTACAAAAAAAAAAAGTTATCGCTTACGAAACATGTTTACTTAAAAACCATATTTTATTGTCACTCGGCGCTAGCGCATTCCCCACCCCCTCACCCCAGCCATGCGCCCGGGCGGCGGCCGCGAGTTTTCATTGATAGTATGGCGAATAGATTATGTCCATGTTTTGCTTATTTCAAACTCGGATAAGGATGATTTTTTTTTTTGTTTTTTTTTTTTAACTGAACACGGAAATGTGTTCTATTACTGACACCGAACTACCAAAAAAAATGTACGCACTGGTTAAAAACTTTTCCTGTATTATACTCGCAAACTCATGCATGAGAAGCGAATGTTTTGACCACTGGGCCATCACAACGATTTACTGTTCGACTTTATATCTCTCCTCAATCTCTCTTAAGAATCTACCCGACAACTTATCAAACCCCTTCAAAAATCAGCTCACTTTTTACCGCTCAATTTTCATCATTCTTCTCCACCGTGACAATGACATCATTACGTTTGACAACCGCGTCATTCCAGCGTGAAAATAACTTACATAGACAGTATAAGCCCCGAACTACAAAGTCGTGAACCCAATTTGACAAGTTCACCAATCTTGTCCGAAGTTGTTCCAGGCTTCCTTGAGGAAGGAAATGCTGTAGTAATAGATGAGCGAGGGATAGGCGATGTTTTAGCGCAGCGTAAGACCTCAAGCTACAAGGGTAATAATATAAATTATATTAAGTATATGTAGTAATAGAGCAAAGTGCCGGTCTTTTTGGAAATCTATGGGGGAAACCTATGTCCAGCAGTGGACATCCTGCGGCTGATATGATGATGATGATGATAATGATGAATAGAGCAGAGCTGATGGCCGATGGGGCCGCAAAGTTCTCGAATGGAGACCACGTACCGGTAAGCGCAGCGTAGGACGTGCACCTGCAAGATGGTCAGAAAACCTGAGTAAGGCTGCAGGAAGAGGCTAGATGCAAGCCGCTTCCCACTGGTCCAAATCTATGAGGGAGACCATGTCTAGCAGTGGATAACCGACGACTGATATGACGATGATGATCATGGGATGTTTAACAGTATAGTTTACAAGTTAAGATTTGTGCCTGGCAATAGGCTCGCCCCCTATAACATGGGACCTAAACATGTGAGTGTACATTGGTACACTTCTGCCTAACTCTTCGAGGAATACAGGCGTGATATTTTGTTGGAGTTTCTTGTAAAGAAGAGGAGAAAGTCAAGCTTTCGAGTGGCTTCATTGCGAGATCGATTCCAGCAACGAAATATTTGTATGGCTTACAGGTAAATGTTCCGGCTTAGGTTGTTTGTACTTGTGAGTTTAAATGTTTGTAAATGCACCTACGATACAGGATATATTTTTTAGTATTGGCATTGTTCTTTTTATAGAAAGAGAAATATTTGGAAACGAATCCTAGAATACATACATTTAGGATTCAGAAGCAAAAAAAATATCTTACAAGTTTAGTAACAAAATAATAATTACAAACCAATAACCTCACTGAACTGAACTTTTCAAAACCTTATAGGAAAATAAAACAACAATCAGTAATACAAGCAAACTTTTTCATTTATACCAGTACTAACATATATATAACATACTATAATTGGCAGTAACGAAAACGACAATGTTGCAATAGAGTCTAATATCGTGTGAGACCTTAAAACACCTTGTATTATTACCTGTTCTTGAGCTACAAAATCTTAAGTAATTTCAACCGGAGAGTACGTTTGATTTCAAACCTTAATTGCAATGTATTGTTGAACAGAATGTAATCTTCACACATTGCGTGCTTAAAACAGACGTTAGGGAATAAAATGACAATTAAACACAGAACTGCTTTCAGAATCTTATCGTCTAGCATACCACAGATAGTTTGTCTTAAATGGGTGTAATAATTAAGATTGATCAAGCCTTGAGCATGGACTTATCTTGTGTTCTGTACAATAAAATAACAATAACGATGTCGTGTTGTAATAACAATTAGTTTTAGGGGTTGTAGGATATGATTGTAGTTCAACAGAGCAAAGATCTCTTCGTTGATTTTCGCTGTGATAGTTTCAACTCTTGAAAACTGGCTTGGACTCGCAAATAATGGGTTCCATTCCACATTGAGCTATATGCGTAAAATCATAGATAAGTTCAAATAAAAAAAACGCCGAAAAAAAATCGTTTCTTAAATGGGAACTGAGCTAGATGTATTTATTGTAAAGGCCGATTTTGGTGAAAACAGAAATCTCAATATGCTGGTCAAGTATGCAGGAGATATCCCCCCCCCCTTACCCCTTTCCTCTATCTCCCTCTTCCCTCACTCTCATCCGAAAGGACAGCGATCCGTTACAACTGGGGAGAAATTAGGCGCAGGAACAACGGGTATACGTGTTCTTCAAGACATAGGTATGGCACACCACCAACTTCCAAACTCCGGGCTGCTACTGAGAAGTTATCAATGGAAAAACCTTATAACACTCACAACCTTACATAACTCAACAGTCGTATTTGGATCCACAAGTCCAATGGAGCAATCAAGCTGACCAAACACGTTGCTTGACCATGACATTACCGAGGTTGTCAACCGGCTAAACCGATTTGTCTACAACAATCCATCAACTGGGTCTACCGTTGTATAAAGGGCTTTGCATAACCGGGTTGTTGTCACCTTTAATCATAATTAACCTCTAATTTTTCATTGTAGATTATGGAGATTGAGTGCTGTAAAGGATGACTAGATATTTTTCATAGTCATCACGTCTGTCTGTTGAATTTCTGATGTTATGTTAGGAAATTTTTGGTTTGACTTTCTCATGTCAAAATATGGCAGTGCAGTCAGTTGTTCAAAGTCAAAGTCAAATTCAAAGCATTTATTTCAATGAAACTATTTACAGGCACTTTTGAATTGTTAAGGAGTCAGTAACTAACAACAGAACGGGGGCGTTCACGAGCATGACGCGTACTTCTAAATTCAAAAATTTCCATCAAATAGAAAACAAAAAAAAAAAACAATAAATAGGCATCAGACATAGATGTAGTCTATCATTTTTGCTAGACTGGGCCTGTTTGGGGCACTTTTTTATATTAATATTGGTAGATACTTTTATTAAAAATTCGTTCATATACACTGTCAATGGGATAAGTGCCCAAAAGGCTGACAGCATTGCCATATTGTATGGCAGTGCTAATTTTTTGCAAAAGAAAATAGGCCAACCCTGTGGTCACGTGATCAGTCAACCAGTCGACTGGCGATGTCCCAAAAAACTAGATAAGCTTTTATTTTATGAAATATTCTTTAATTATTTTATTGTGTGCACATGACCTGTGTCAAAAAACATTATTTCTTTCTTTCCTTCACTCACAAAATCCCCAAATCCACTCGCTTTCAGTACAGTTCCACCCTTAACTATGTTTTGTCCAAAACCTGTTGCGACCATGCACCAATTTTGTGACGAAAATGATGGATAGTGTGGACGTTAGCCGATATATTCTGAGCTACAAATAGCCAGTTGATATAGAGTTCTGACGTCACTTTTAGAACTGCGTTTCCGAAACAGTTTTGGATAATAAATCTGGACCTAGCACTGTGGTGTGTTGATTTGTTAGTGTGTTTGTGAGAGATAAACGTTAGCCACTCTAGGTATTTGTTTTTTGGGTTCAAAATTCTGCCCTGATAACAAAGAATGCAGTAATCGACATTTTTGAGATTTTCACTTTTTTCCAGAAATGGCATCCCAGGAGGTTCATGCACATGAAAAAAAATTATTTTCATAAAAAAATTCACTCGAAGTATGTTTTTTATGATATGATTTTCGCCGTACTTGCATGAAAACTGCTTCAATGATAAGAAAAAACGCAGTATTAAGCATGGCCTAAGAAAGAATGCAGTACTTGCAAGAATACCCTAAAACAGAATGCAGTAATATCCACTACTTTATCATTTTGTTTTACATCCAGTAAACAAATTGCTAAATTAAAACGCAGTACTCCACATTACTGTATTTAAGTGTAGTAAAAGCTTGCGAAGTCGTAGCCGTAGTCGTAGCAGTGCGATCCATTGCCGCGTTTTGTCTTAGTAAATCAGTTCGGCGACGTCATTCGGTGGAGTAATACGAATACGAATTTGCAAAAACATGTTTTTTTTATTTCACCCTAATTCTGCATATTATAAGAACATAAAGTAGGTTTTTAACATCCGTATAGTTTACTCAATACTTTATTTGCATTCCACGATGTAAAAACTTAGGTCGTAGCTAAGAAACTAAAAAAACCTTAACCTTAAAATGCACCTATATAAATCGTTGAGAAGACACAGTACACTTCAACTTAGTTCCGAGCATATAATAATGGCAATAATTACTAAAAAAGAATGCAGTAATCAACTTGTGCTAAGACATAATGCAGTAATACGCGCAAGTGCTGCATTTAGTTTTAGTATCCTGTGACTCGGAAACGACCTGATACTAAACCGAAACGCAGTAATACGTATTATAATTGCATATATTAGTAAATTAAATAACGAAAAATTATCTTGTAAAAGCTTGATTTTTTTCCGATTTTTTAGATATATAATATGGCCAATAAAATACGAACAACTTGCTCAGATCATATGAAATATGTTTTTTGCGTTTATCTCGGAACCGCCATTTTGCGATTACTGCATTCTTAGTTATGACGGCAGAATTGAATGATTTAAAGGTTTGTGTGTTGCTAACGCGACACAGTGTATTGGTCTGTTAAATGGTAGTAAATTATCAACAGTTTGTGCAGTTATTTTGTGTTGTTTACCTGCGTAAGATTTTTTTTTTTAATCCCATAGATAAATATTATCATATAATATCGGCTTATAAACAGACTGTTCTATTGTTAGGCAAAGGCCTTTTGTAATACAGAGAAGGCACGACCTTTGATCACCACGCTAGCCCAAGGCGGATTGGCGATGTAGACTTACATTAATTATGAGTCCAGGTTTCCTCACGATGTTTTCCTTCACCGATGTCAGGGATGTCCAAGATAAACTTAGAAAGTACACGTGAATTGAAAAAGTTACATGGGTACTTGCCCGGTATCGTACCTATAACCTAATGCTTCAGAGGCGGTGACTTTAACCCAACTTTAGTAGGGTACATAGGTTCGCTAGTAAAAAATGAATATAATCTTCGAAAAAATACTATAAAAAATAAGCAATGGCAGCTAAAGCTATAAGAACATTAATTACCGATCAAAGTCAAGCAAATGTTACCATCGCAGTAATATTCGTTTTATAACCTTTCTCGTGGTATTTGATAATATCATTTTAATGTCTCTTAATGAACGAATAAAAATATGAATATTAGTGACCGTGATTGATTTCTCTTGTATTGTAATTTGGACTTAAAAGATATTGAATGTTCCTTTGATGACAATATAATTGGGCCTATGTTAGGTTTTAGTGGAACTAGTAGTTAAAGAGGTCAGGCGTGGTTACAACGTCATATATTTTACTTCTTTTTTCTTTTATTCGAGATGGGTAAGCTCTTGACTCTAGTCTAGGTCAGAGGTTACAAAGACAAAGTCGACGTTGGTACTCACTCTATCGTCGAATTTGTCTTTGTCACCTCTGACCTAGACTAGAGTCGAAATAAGCCTGTTCACTCTAACTTTAAAGGGATATATTCGGAAATACAGATATAGGTAGAGAATTCCACTCCTTTGCAGTGCGCATTGTAAAAGACTTTAACATAAACCGCACGCGAACAAAATCGTGAGCATAAGCAAGTGAAAATGAAATGCCAAGATTTGAGTAAGCGTAGTGGTCAGTGCTGGTACCTTTTCTTTATGGGAAGAGGTCTGTACCCTGCAAAGGGACATTATAAGGTTATATATGCTGGCATAATATATGTGTTACTGCAGGCCAAAAGCCTCTTTCCGTACAGAGAAGGCACGACGATTGATCACCGCGCTTGCTCTACGCGGATTGGCGAATTCGATAAAGGGATTCCTTCCAGGTATTCTTTTCTCACGCCATCTCGAACTGACACTCGTGCTGCGCGTCTAGGTCATCTCGCCTTCTCTTAATCTTCTGCTCAGGCATGTCTTGCGGTAGACTTTTGCCCAATGGTCACTGTGCATGCGACTGACGTGACCGCCCCCAAACCCATTTGAGCCTGGCCAGGATTTTTGCCCGCGTCCAAAAAATTCTTTATTTTTTTTAAGTATGGGTAATCGTCATACGATTTCGTCCTTTCTGGATGGAGCAGAAGGATAATCAGGTAGGGAAGGGTAGGCAGGAAAGGTAATCGGTAACATTTTACTGATTAAAATCCTTCCATGTTCCTCCTAATCCCTCTTTCCAATAAATGCATAGTACCTAGGACATAAAATTCTAAGCCACTTTTTCATCAAACAATCTTGCCAAAACTTTGTTTTAAGACAATTTCAGATCTATCTTTTTGTCAAAATCATCATAATTCAAGCGTTACAGGTATATTTTTTCCCTTTCATTAGTAAGGGTTACCTTATCAAGGACGGCTGTAATTTTAGTTATTTATTACATCGCCCCAGTCACCGATCTCACTTTGATAATGTCTCCTGAGTTATTAAGTGCTTTCCCGCTAATAACTACGTAATACCAACGATTAGGGTTGTGTGTAATTTACGCAATAAAGATTAACATCGATGGTTTTCTACGTGTTGTTAAAAGTGCGTAGAGTGGTGGGCGTGAAATGTAATCAAAATTAATTGAGCTACCGCGTTTATTGTATGGCTTGCTAAATATAGGATGTTAAAATTATTCTTTTGGGTGGTTTAATGTTAATTTGAAAGTCGGGTGAGCTGTGACTGCTAAATTTAAACTGGGTGCTGTTTAACAGCAATAATTATGTGTGTTCATCTAAAGCTTGTATCTATTATACAAATAAATAAATTCAAGGGTCTGTTTACGTTGTCAAAATAACATCTTGAATCATGATCTTAAATGATCTTAAATCATGGCCTAGTATTAAATTTAATAACGTTCCCGTCAAACGAAAACAATCCGTATGCTACCTTGGTTTGGTCTTAGAGAAGAACTTTTCATTTATTGACCACATTAACACAGTCGGAGAAAAAGCCAAGAAGAATTTTTATGCCCTAACGAGAATTTCTAAAGCTACTTGGGGTCTGTCTTTCTTAACTCTGAAAACTATTTATGCAGCTACCTACCTAGGTTGTATGTGCTACGGTGCACCTGTTTGGGCCGATAGGGCCACCATAGGGGCGGTACGACGTAAATTGCTTCAAAGCCAACGGTTGGCTTTAATATTTTTATGCAAAGCGTATAGGACCGTTAGTACTGAAGCACTACCAGTACTTGCAGGTGTACTTCCAGTCGATCTTGAGGTGCAGCGACGTGCTGCAATGTACTATTCCGCGCGAGAGACCATGGACGCAGACTTTCTATCTCAACGTGACCGCGCTAAGATCTCTAGATTATTTAAACCGCAGACTGACGTCTGGGAGGAACTTTTATCTGAATGGCAATGTAGGTGGGATAATTCCATCAAGGGCCGGCACCTCCATCAGTTCTTTCCTTCAGTTCGTGAACGGCTGGCTAGAACATGGCTGGAGGTGGACCACTGTGTTGCCCAATTTCTCACAGGTCATGGCAACTTTAAGAGTAAATTATTTTCTTTTAAGCTTGTTGCCTCTCCTTTGTGTCAATGTTCTACATCTGACTGTGAATATGAACAATCTGCTCATCACATCTTATGGGAGTGTATTCTTTGGCAGAATGAGCGAAATATTATGTTAGATAGTGTACAGGTTACATCCGGTGTTGTCTATTACGCGGACCTTGTCGAAACTAGAACTAATTTCCGTGCGTTCAAGCGTTTTTGCCATACCTATTACTGGAACCAAACGTAACAGCTCATATTAGGACCCACTAAGTTATGATAATTGCAATCCGTGGTGCTTGGCAATCTGGGCTTCTCCCAGTTGTAAACATCCCTTTCTGCCTATTGGCCTAATTCTGTTCTGTCTCCTGCTTGTTTGGAGGGAAGTGGAAATTATGTTTTTCTAACTCCTCCGCTAATCTTTTCTGATTAATTTCGTTGCGGGATCCAAGACAGTTGAATCGTTTCTCCGGGACTCGTCGAGCTTCATTGTCTCGGCGCTTTTCGTGTGGTCGCCACTGTTGATTCTGGCTTACAGAAGTTGCAGTGGTTTGGGAATAGTGTGGCGGGCTTGTCCCTGTCAAAATAACAGCTTTTTATTAAATGAATGTCATAATATTCATATTCATATTCATTTATTTTGCATAATGGCCCAATGTTTATACGAGTTTATATGTTTGTACGTATCAATGTTTATACGATGTTTGTCCGGCTAATCTCCAAAATGGTAGGACCGATTTTGATAAGACTTGCATTAAGATTGACACCTAACCTCACTTTAAGTTCATTTAAATTTATTGGTGGTATACAAATTAGACAGAATAGTTCGACAAAAGTAGATAATTTGAGTCATCATCATCTTCATACCCGCAGGACATCCACTACTAAACACCGCCTCTAAGAGATGTCAGCAAACTTGGGTTGTTCGAAAGAGATACCGCGCCCCCGGAACGCAAAGGGCACATGAAGGAACATAGACAGGTTTTAGTCAGTAAAAGTCTGACACTCCCTCCCGCCCCGCCCAGGGCGGGGGAAGCTATTTGATGATTTCCCGTCTATAAAAAAAGGCCTCCTCCATAGATTTCCAATTAGAATATCAATAGAATATTATTGACAACTGTGTCTTCATCAGAAATGATTAAATTTACTCCATAAAGGAAGTGAATGTCGGGCCCTTCTCAACACGCTTGCACCTTTCCGATCTTTTCAACATCAGCATAAATTCCACATAACAGAAAGGCGTGAAGAAATATTTTGTTACGTGTAACAAGACGTTGAGATTGCGCATAATTCACAACACGTGGCGTGATTGTAAAAGTGTCTCTATTTATAAGTATAATAAAGTTGTTTTTTTTTTGTTTGTGTGTTACGCGCTAATCTTTGGAACTAAAAGATCACGATCACGAGTCACGATTTTTCTTATTTGCACCTACCACAATTTGTCTCTGCATCACCCTAAGGTTGACTGGTAGAGAATGCCATT